>OX383932.1:22993333-24362500 GCA_947532085.1 Elegia similella | reverse complement strand
ACAAAATCGACTGTTGTGTGCTAGTTGAGGTAATTTGAAGGCCAACAATGGGAAGGTGTAATAATGGTGCGGACACCATGGTCAACGTGTCGCAATGTGGTGAAAACATTTGATGCATAGCGTAATAGCTTCACTTTCTATGTAATGACTGATGATAATCATGGACATCACCGTTTTCGAACTGGTTTGGAGACTAAAATTATTTTAACGAACATAATTATGATGTTTATGTTGCTTATTTGTTGCTTATGGTCGTGTAAGACGGATGCTATGAGTATGGCAATCAATGGAAACATGATATTGGGCTTATATGTAATTAGTATGTAATCTTCTAATAGTCTGAAATAAGAACTTCCTGCTAGTAGGTATAATACAATATTCTAAAGCCCCGTTTTACTAATGTTTTCCCGATTGTAACATATTTAAATTCAATCAATTAATACGCCAGGTAGACTGGTCTACCTGCGAACAAGAAAACTAGTTTCCGAAAGTAAGTGTAGATCTTTTTAGGGTTCCCTATCCAAAAGGTGGAAACGGAATCCTATTATTGAGCCTCTGATTTCTCTCCCTCCGTCTGTTTGAACCGTAATAGATAGACGCTTGAAATCTCGACAGTTAAGGTATCGTTTGCCTCGTTTCAAAAAATAAAGTATCCTTAGATATGTAGGTATTAAGAGGGAGAGTAGTCGTGTTTTTTAAATTTCATGATCATCATCATCATTTCAAGTAGGTGTCTGACAATCGACCATGCACACCCTGGTGTCAGAGTTCTTCGGAACCGCCTCTCGGTCTCTGACGTGGTTCTTTTAACGACTACCAGATGGCAGCTGGGACGGCTTAGCGTGCCTTTCGAAGCACGGCGAAGCACGGAATCATCTTTATTATCAGACAATCAGGTGATTCAAGCCTGCAATGCTCTAACCAAACTGGAAACAACTTAACAAAGTATGCTTCCCGTGGGAATCGAACCCACGACCCCCGGGTCTACAGGCAAACGCCTTAACCACTGGACCACGGAGGCAGTTAAAATTAATTCATGAAATAATATAATTTGTGTAGTGTGTAGTTCAATGTCTTACGGTGGTACGGAACATTAGTGGTGTGTGAAAACGACTTGTCTTGTGGTCAGTTTTAAACTTATTCTCTTCATTATTATTATTCTTACTGGTCACCTTATTAATTATTGGTATCTTTACTTATAGCGGTCCTTAAAACGTTGTTCTCTGCTTTAATAAAATTATTCTCCTCCTGAAATATATTCGTATCATAAGATTTTTCCAAAAAGGATTACACTACAGAACCGCAGTAATGGGACCATGCCACAATTTTGCGCAAGACTTAGATCCTGTTAGTCTTATACATACACTTCGCACGAAAAAACAGCAGAATCGCGTGTGTAAAGAAACACGTAGTACACTGTTTACGGCTCCAAGTGAACACATATTGCCCTGAAGTTATGGCATCCGAACGTTTCTCCATGCAAAACTTGGACCCTAGCAGTATTTACGATGAAAGTCTGTATTTATTTATTTCAGAAAGTGCGTGATTTACTATAGACCTACTCGTAAGTCATATGTATATATAATTCTAAAGGGTTTCTAATATTTTCTATTCCTCCAAAAATATATTACATGTTTCGAAGCATCAACGCTGAGTGTTTAGCCGATAGAACGTTTAAATTATCAGAAAATTAGCTTTTGCACGAAGATTTTTTTTAGTCGAAGTCAAAAGACGCTTTGGAAGACACAAGCAATCATGGCTAAGGAACAGAACGGAGAAGACCGGAATAACAAAGGTCGAGTAATTATTATGCTTGGCAATGGATAGAGAGGAGTTTGGGAAGCTGACAGCCAACATCCAGTAATGGAGAGGCACTAAAAGAAAAAGAAGCTTTTGCCCGTGGCTCCGCTCGCGTGAATGGCGATCCCTCGGGAATAGTACTTTTACCAAGATGAAAGGTGTTCTAAGCACGGACTAAGGATTTTTTTAAAATTTGGTATGAAGCTAATTTGGGGCCTGGGGAGGGCTCCAGGCCCCTTAATTCCTTCATACCAAATTGATTCTAAATCGGCTCAGTGTTTGAAGCGGACGAGGAGGTACAGACAGAGTTATTTTCGCATTTATAATACTAGTACGGATAGGAAAAAATAGATTTCCGTAAGTCCAAACTTACAAGATAGCGGCTTTGAACATACTATGATTTAGGCAACTTATGTTGTGATAATTATTTACAATTCTAAAATGAACACCAATTTTTTGTAAAATTTAATGTTACTACGACTACCGACGGTAATAATAATAAATTTGCTAAATTTGTATTAAAGGTATTGTTTGGTTTCCCTAAAACAAAAAGATGTGATAAGAAACCCTGTCTTGTGAAAGTTTAACACAAGTTATTAAAGCGTTTTCCTATCTCTTATCAGATCTGCCTGTAAGTGGGACAGGAAAGTCCAGTTTATGACGAATGTGGCACAATGTCGGCTACATCTGGCAAACTGCTGGTATTTCACATACATACATACATATTATCATGCCTGTTTCCCATGGGAGTAGGCAGAGACTATGGATCTCCACTTGCTACGATCCTGACATATATATCTCTAGCTTCGTCTACACTCATTACTCTCCTCATACATGCTCTACGGTTTCGGGTACTTCTAACAGCTCCTTTTTTAAGAACGTCTGCAATCTGATCGCAGTACGTTCGATGAGGTCGACCCTGAACATTATTCCCATTTACACTGTCTCTACATATTTTCTTTGTTGTTATTCTTTCATTCATCCTTTCAATGTGGCCAAACCATCTTAACATACCTTTCTCAATCTTGGTCACAATATCATCTTTCAATCCACATCGCTCCCGCACTACCTCATTTCTTATCCGTTTTTTTAAGGTACTGGTAGTTCACACCTTAATAATCTTCACGTCTTGTCGTGACTGTCTTTTCATTGTCTTAGCGAGACATACAGGTGGATAGTTCCGTGAATATGCCTATTTTTCTTCTGTAAATATGTCTTTAACCAGATTTCTTTAAGGTGGCATCAATCAAAATTCTTCAGATATGTAAGGTCACCTACCTAACATATCTGAAGAATTTTGATTGCCACCTTAAAGAAAAGGTCAGCTTATGAAGAATGTTGCACTTAAGCCGACATCTGGTAAACGGCTGATATTTCACACTTTTGTAATTTGTACATCTTCTCGTTACTATCTTAGTCTTAGTGTCACATAGGCGTGTAGTAGTGTAATATGAGGTAATCAAGTGACCATCTCACATCAGATCTGCCTGGAAGTGGAGCAGAAAGATTAGTTTTTGACATGTCAACTGCTGGTATTTCACACCTTACTAGTCCGACTAACTGTCTATCCATAGTGTTGGTGAGACACTAGAGCCATGTTTTAGATTTTTAGGATGACGAATCCTAAAAATCTAGAATACACATACGTACGTACGGTGATAAATAAGCACCGCAAAGTTCATCAAGTCTCGTTAGCATGTTATCTTCTTTTCTTACTTGCGCTTGAAAATTACAAACACTGACGAAGATGAAGTGACGTGTGTATCGCTTGACCTTAACAAAATAACGGCCACGAAGAAAAAAAGACGGGAATGTAAACAACAAATTTTCACTAATTGTAATTTCTCATCAGTTTTATTATTCCGATACCTACTTTTCTTGAAGTAGTTGAAAGAAAAGCAGACTATACACCTCGCACTCGTGCTTTTTAGAGCCCGCGCTGGCGCTCGGGCTCTAAATAAGCACTCGGTGCAATAATAAATTACTTTTTGCTTGGTGCAAAATCTACTATTGTCTATTTAGTACTTTTTTATGTATCTAAGTTTATTTTTCATTTTTTCAATAAAAGGTTTCTATTCTATTCTTCCAGAAAAGTTCCAAAAAATACGTTACTTTTTTTTATAGTTTATCTACCATGTGTCACCAACCAACCTTGAAAAATGTCAATACAAAAACACCGAGCAAAAAGCTAAGGGCAAGTACCGCAAAACATCATTAAAGTTGATTAGGTTTTTGTACTGTCAGTGTCAGCTCGGATAAATAAATGGTGATAGTAGATAGCAATGAATCATGGTAGTATTTGGCGTCAATGAACCTCATACAATGGTTTTTACGATGGTACGAGTACCTACGGGTTCAATGGGTTTCTTTCCATTCCATTGGTCGTTTGGTGTACTTGGTAGGGTTGCCAGTCTTAAATAGGATTATTGAAAACTAAGTATTTAGATTTAGAGGCTTTAAAAGGAAGACTAAAATTGAAATAAACATATATGTTTGTAAATAAAACGCTTTTTTTGCTTAAGACTTCCGATAACAGAGTTATTATTGTTAAATTGTAATTAGGCTTTATACATTTTATTCTTTATTTTCTATAATTATATACCTACTTAATTTATATGTATAAAGGTTTTTGTTTACAATGATATTCTGATATACTCTTGTTAAAATAAAAAGCCTCTTACATATTAATTAATTTTCAAAGTCATTGTAAAAAGGGTTTAATTAAATACACTTGTTTATAGTGGGGCAGTCGTGTTAGGTGAAGCAAGCTTTAATGCGTGTAAGGAGAATGGGATATGGTGGAGATATTTTACGTCCAGGAGTGAAGCGCGGTAGCTCAACTGACAGACCGTAGGGCGTACATAGACCTGAGGTTGCTGGTTCAAACCCTGCCCGGGTGGATTTTTTTTCGTTATATTATAATAAAAATACTTGATTTCTTCCTAAACTCACTATTAAATTATATAGGCCATTCTTTTTAATTTCTAAACAGCCGACCTATTTGCTAACTCAGTGACCAACGTTTTGAAAGTAACTTCAAAATACATTGCGGGTTTCCTATGATTGACTATTTTTATTTAAGATATATAAAACGCAATGTACTTTGAAATTACTATCAAAACGTTGTACACTGTGCTAACTCAGCAAATAGGCCGGCAGGTTGGACTTATTAAAATATGTAACAACGGGTTACTCACGTACGAAGTTAGCTACTGGCCGACATGTTTCGACCTCATCCGGAAACATGTCGGCCAGTAGCTGAATTCGTTATTTTACGTTATGTCTTTATCTCACATTGCTTTTAATCAAAAAGGTTGGACTTATGTTTAATTTTGTATTGCACTGCACTCTGGCAACCCTACTGGAATCAAAGTGATGTAAGTCCAGATTGATTGATTGATACGGATTTTTTGTTCGAAGTTCGTAAAAAGTAGTATACAACTTTTGGTAAACATTGCACAATTCACATTGGATTGGAATGCAGTCGTTTCCTGATCTAGATGATATCTTAGCTTCGTGTTATTTGGCGAACATTATATATGCGAAAAATGAATAAAATACTGTATAAATAGCCAAAGCACACCGCATAAGCAAAAGCTGGAGTCATGAAAATGCATTTTAGCATCGGTCTTAATATTTTGTGTTTATTTTTTGATGAGCGTCGTTAATTAGAGCGTTTCATGTCGTGTTTCTTTTAGAAAATGTGCTTGGACTACATCAAAATACAGTCAGTTATATCTCATATGAAGCATGAAGTGTTGCCATCGTAAATATTTAAATATAAACTTTACAGTCGGCGTGCCCTAGTAAACAATATTTATTAATAGTTTTATATGTAGTAGTATTATATTAGTTAGTCTTTCAAAAAAATTATCCATTGCCAAGAAAATGAAAACTATCCCAAACTATTTCTCAACCAATATTGTTTACTGTCCAGACTTTAGTTTCCAAGAACGTTCGACGAACAACTTCCAAAACCCATTATACTTTGTACTAAGATCGTAATATAGAGGATATATAGTTATTGCAGTCAATACCAATATTTGTATTCTTCTCTTCGCCCATAAAGTTGCAACAAATGTTACTATCTCCCATTTCACCCGCCGGATGCATTGATTAGTGTCGTTCGCTCTCCTACGTCGATATCGATAAACGCTGATCGGTATCGGCAATTAATCGAACCTAATTGTCGAACATGCAATTATGCCAGTGCGCGTACTAAGGCGCTTACACATAACGTAATTGCCGAGAATAAAGTTGTTTTCACAAGTCAATCCGATGTTATTTACGTTTGCCACGGTTCCCTTAATAACCGGCTAATTGCGCCAACCGTTCTATTTCTTCAATTGATAAACGACCGACAAGGTTGCTATTTCAACATCCGAAAATGCTACATGATGTTTATTTTCGTATCTTAAAGCCAATTTTCGCATTTGCCAAAGTCGCAATTAATAGTATCAACGGAAACGCCACAGGGCTGTTGTTAAATTAACGTTTTATCAAGTAAATCGATAGAATATTCAATTATATATATCTGATGCCGTTATTTAGTTCCTAATAAGTACTTGTCGAATAGCTGTAACAAGTCATTATTCACTGCAATTCACGCGAATAAGGCAAGTTCAATGAGGTTCTCTGGCGACTAGTTAATAAACTGTTTAGTACACGACAACATATGTAAACAAAGATGGAAAGATATTAACGATGGATAAAATTAACGAGAACTGCCTGCGATGAAAATAATCGACGTGTGGTCGATTCCGTACATCACTATTTAATATCTTATTTTTCTTTAATACTGCAATCGATCTCTGATGTTCATGTCCAACTTTTTGCCTTAAAGACTTTTCCCATAAGAAGTAATAAAATAATTATGGTTAATCGGAAGTATCTCGCCTTATAGGGTAAAAGGCACGACACCTGGCACTCTGTTTTCCACTTTCCAATGTTGGAACAAGTGTTAAAAAACATTAATTGGAAATATTTGATGTGATAGTAAGTGCGACCGCTGACATATTGACTTAGATGCAGTTTTCCTTCTTTGGATTTAAGATAGGTGTTTTTTTGTTTTTAATTTTCCAATGAATCGTAAGGTTAGCTTCTATTTAGGTTAGGTTACTAATTTGCGTTTTTATAAATGCCACGCGTCCCCACATTAGGGCTAAACCTCCAATATAACAAAAACATCATGGCCACAGAGGGTAGGTTAGGTTCGTTAGGTTTCCTTGTGACCAAAACAGAAGCGAGTGAGTGTCCCCAACATAACAGTAGCTCAAATTGACCACATGTAGCGGCCAAGATAGTATTTAGACGCATTTATGGTGGCTGACTTAGTTATTCAAAGGAAAATGTAGATATTTAGATGAGAATAATGCGATTAAATAGAAATCAGTGTAATTAACATCTTTGTAGTATAATTTTATGTATGATATATCGTTTCAATTTAGTTAAAGATCTAATTAGTAACATTTTCCGCCCGTGTTCCTTATCTGCCAATCACTAAAACCTTGGGCATGCTTATCGCGATCTCGGGTGATTAATGATTTTATTAATAACTTTACACATTCTTGATTTAGAACCATTTATTATCTTAAAGGTCACAATATGAAAAAACAAATTGTAGTATGCTATTTTTAGCATACTACAATTTGTTGTTCAATTACTTGGTTGGTTGAATGGTAGAAAAAGCCATTGGCAATAAGTTCGCCTTATATGTGTAATTACTACTACATATTATAAAACATGAGTGTATTATAAACCACGTCAGAGGTCGAGAGGCGGTTCCGAAGAACTCTGACACCAGGGTGTGCATGGTCGATTGACCGTGACACCTACTCGAAATGATGATGATTATAAAACAAAGTCGCTTCCCGCTGTCTGTCTATTCCTATGTATGCTTAGATCTTTAAAACTACGCAACGAAATTTGATGCGATTTTTTTTATAGATAGAGTGATTCAAGGGGAAGATTTAGATTGACATTGCACCCGGTCGCTAGTTGTGTATAAAGCTAAATAAATAAATCAAAAATATTATACAACAGTGATTCTCAATGTGGTTCATATTGAAATTCGGCTCTCAAAGTTAAGAGTAAAAGGGCCAGTGTATTCATTTATTCATGTATTGTGTAAAAAAGTGTTTAGCGTACTAGGTACATTCAAGGCGAAGACCTGGTACTCCATAGTTCCAGGTCTTCGAGCCATGTTTGTATGTTCCATTGCTGTCCACTTTACACAATAAACCCATTTCCTTTGGCGGCCCAGTTATTTTGTAATGAGCTCTATACACTGAATTCAACGACTAGCAGACATACTTATATATTGACGACTTTATTGTCGGCGGATGACTTTCAGTCATTACAATTCGGTATATACTGTCGGCAGATAGACTACAGATAACTACTTCAGTTTGTAAATGTAGAGAATTTTACATTGACATTACGCCCTACAGAACTTGAAGAAAATTTTCTTCCGTCCTGTGTTCAAAACAAAATGTCAAATTAAAAGTTGAAAAAGAAAGTACATAAACCAATGTTAGATTACTCTAAAGTACAGCAAGTGATCAAGGGATGATCAGCAACTGCGTATATATATTTTTAACGCAGCCAATATTTTTCTCATAGTGGACTTAAAGATAAATAGTTTGGGAACCTCTATCTTACAAACTTACACAGCCGATTTAGAAATCTTTTCCGCATTGAGCACCTGGTTTCGCCTGTCTGCGTGTCCATCAATCAGACTTGAAGTAAAGTTGCTACTTGCCAATAGTCAGCCACCGGATTAACTATAATAGGCAACACTGACACTTCTGTTTTCATTTCCAAAATTAGGATTTTGAACTGAATCACTATGGCTCTAAAGTTTAATATCGCTTGTAGTGTTGAGACAGATGGCGTTATAAGTCTTGTTCCGAGAGAACAAATCATTGGTACACGTGACAAAGTTGGTGCGTTTACCTTAAATGCGGTGTGGTTTTCAGTCAGTGAAGCAACTACTAGTAATAGATGATGATTGGACAACACACTTGTATTGATAAAGACCTGACTTGAAGTTTTATGTATATTGACATCTTGCCTCACAATCTACTCTTGTTTTTTGAAGCAAAATAGTATTAAGGACATGTTTATTATTTAAGATCTTATGTACTCTATTTTATGTGAATTAATTATCGTTATATCTTAAGGCTCGCTATAAATTGTTGGTACCACCCGTAAATTTTTTGAGAAACAAGACAATACGAAATCGTATCTTACACCTGATAATTACTTCAAAATACATTGTTTTATATATCTCAAATAAGAACAGTTAATCATACGAAAGCTGCAATGTATTTTAAAGTGACTATCAAAACGTAGACTAAGTTAGAAAATAGGCCGACTGGTTTTCTTCTTATCCTGGCTCAAATCTTTATATATTTTTCCAATCCTTCGCCATTTCCCTGTGTTGCCACAATGTAATATTATGAATAAGTATAAGTTACATTTGCAAGTTGTAAAATTTATCGTCGCTGAAATGTCCATTTATAAGAGTTATGACAATAATTAATGACCAATTAATTATAGCTCGGAATCATTAATGATATAATAATATAGTTTATGTAACATGAAAGTTGAGAAAGATGGATCGCCCACTTCGGCACTAATTGACATTATCGATGTCACATCTTTAATCTCAGTTATGTAATGAGGCATAATATAATTTATTATTGTGATCGCTCCTTCGCTGAAGGCTAATACACAAAATTAAGTAGAGTACTACAGAGAGTATAGCTTATATAATGCGTATTTGTTGACAAGGTCTGTTGCCTGGTGGTCATCAGAGGGCCCGATTTCGATCTCCGATCAGGTCAATACTAGCTGTTACCGCGGACGAAGTCGCGGGCAACAGCTAATATTACAGAAACTGATTGCATATAAACATCATATAGTATTGTTTAGGTAATACCTTTCATAACAATCAAAAGTAACCAAAAATTGTATTAATTAATTATAATTAATCAGATTAAATTAAATTAGATCAAAATTAAATTAAAGTTAAACCAAGATTAAATTAAAATAAAATCAAATACAAACAAAATTAAATCACGTAAAAAGCAAATCGAAATTAAATTAAAATGCATCAAGTTATGGATTTTACGTATATTCTTATGGAAAATAAATGCTTTGTACTTAACCTAACTTTGTTATTTTGTAGCTATGTCTACATCATCTACTTTTACGATGATTGCAAGTAAAAGTTTAGCTTATATAGCCAGTAACAGACCACCCACTTCAGTAAGCGGTTTCTGTCGCCAGTGGATATTAAAATTTTATAGGCTCTGTAATTACCTAGGAATCCTAGAAAGTGGAAACTGAAATTAGATAGAAAGCTGGCTGTTATCATTACTAAATATTATATTTAGATTAGTGCTGATAAAACTAAAAAAAAATAAGTAAAATATTTTGGAAGTTGGAACTAACATTGTTCATTTCTCTTCAGCACTAGTATATGAAAACAACAATTTCACTTTAAAAATATTCATAAGAACATATTTTTAAAAAGGTTTTACTCGTTCAAAAGATAGTTCAATTAGGAAAAAAAGTATTTCGTTTTTAGCAAAAACGTCATTTAGCAAAAATTTTATTTTTTCAGTTATTTTCTTTAACAGAAACATTTACTGAAATATGTATTTAAAAATATTATTTTTTAGAGTTGTCTACCCAAAGGAATTAGTGTAAGTGAAAGAAAGAGTTTGGTTCAACTCACAAGAGAGGTCGCATGACAGTTCATGCAAACTAATACATTAGCGACCTTACTATTAGAAACGTGGTACTTGTGGAGTATTTTTTTAATAGCCTATTTCAGTATCCCACTGCTGGGCAAAGGCTTCCCCTTTTTGTTTCCAGTCATCCCTATCGCGGGCAATAATTTGCCAGCCACTTATATAAGCATCTAAGTCATCGCGCCATCTCCTTCTAGGTCTGCCACGTTTTCGGCGTTTTATAATATGAATATTGTACGTTAGTACGAAACACTTAGTATGCTAATCCGACTCGCACTTGGCTGATTTTATTGCAAATGTTTTGGATAAAAAATAAACGGCTTATAATTATTCAGAACCACAGTCATGGTACTGTAATAAATAATTAGTTTTACGTAGTAAAGTGTGTAATTAGATGGGCGGAGTTCAAATATTGCGAACAGCGTAACTTTTTGCAAGTACCGTTAAGTAATAGAGGTCTCTGAACCTTAATAAAAAATAATGGTTACTTTGTAAAATTTATAGGCGAAATTGGCAACCCATTATTTTGTAATTTTAAGGTCTACCTTACCGTTGGAAGACACAAAAAGTATGACATCATCATCTATAGTATATCCATCCATCACTAGAAGGCATAATTAATATTTACGGCATTCAAGTTCGTAATCTTCCTCGTTTTTCATTGTGAATTGTTATTAATTCTTACAAACACTACATATATTATTAGCTGTAGTCAGTCAGTGCTTTTGTACAGGTAGTCTTGTTTTAATTGAATCATTTAGTTGAGATTAACAAATAATCCTTTCTTAGCTAAAGTTTACTTTATTTCAACCTTTGTTCCAAATTTCAACCTTTGTTCCAAATTTCAACCTTTGTTCCAAAATTCAACCTTTTTTCTAAATTTCAACCTTTGCTCGAAATTTCAAACTTTGTTCCTAATTTCATCTTTATAGACTTGTTAGACACATCTAAATGAACAACGTACAGCCACAGCTGTACGTTGTTCATTCGTGAGGTAGAATACAATTTATATGTTAAGTTTGCTATATTTTATTATGAAGTGGATGGAATATGTAAAGTTTGCTATATTTTATTATGAAGTGGATGGAATAGTGGGATATGGAAAAATGGAAGAAACACTAGTTGCAACCCCACATAAAGTGAGATCATGGTAAAAAAGAAAAATATTCATCATCATTTCAGCCGCAAAAAGCCCACTGCTGGACGAAAGCCTCTCCCAATGATTCTTCGTTACTTGGGAGGTATTACAATACTCACCATGCTTGACGCTTTGGTGAGCGCAGTTTCTTTGGCTTCTTGTACTTCCGACGCTGCTGCCCATCGGAAGCTTTATTAAGCTCGAATAAGTTGGATTTGGGAAAGGAATGAAAGGTATTGGGATACCACTCACTCGGATGAATAGGGAAAAGCCAGTAGCAGCTTGGCAGGTAGGGCGCTCGAACCCGTTGCCATACATATTGCTACACTGACCAGTGAAATATTGCTACACTGTAATCTTATTGTAGATTACTTTGATTCTGTTAACGAACGGTCAATCACGATAGAAAAGCGTAACCATTTGTATGTCAATCAATCAATTTATTTCAAAACACAAACAATACAGTCAACAGGTAACAGCAGTCTGTTTATATGGACACCGACCATGCTCCCCGGAAGTCCACCTCCGAACTAAACGTAATAAGTCTGTATCTCGGTAGATGGGCCACCCAAGGAATAATGGAAGGTCGAAGTATGTGTTGCCATTTTACGACATAGAAGAAGATATCAGCTTATTTCTTCATTTACAGTTGGGTGCCAATGCGATAGAACAGAAATTGTATCAAACCTTATTGTGTAGTGGAACATCTAATAAATGATGCTGTATTAGCATAGATTTAAAAAGATTGCGTCTCATATTTGTGAATTCTTTCTGTCAGAGAACAAGAAAAGAGGTCTACTCTCTCTACGAGTCTTCATCCTTATCCTTACTAATATTATAAATGCGAAAGTGAGTTTGTTTGTTTACGCTTTCACGCCGTAATTACCGAACCGATGCTCATGATTTTTGCATACAAGTTCTCTGGAGTACGGAGAAGGACATAGGCTACCTTTTATTCCAGAACGTACAAAAAGTACTATTCTCGAAGGATCGACATTGAGGCGAGCGGAGCCGCGGGCGAAAGCTAGTAGTATATACTTGAGTTATATACTTGATACAATGAAGACTCAGAACGAAGAACAGATTCCTATACAATATTCGCCCTACACCGTCTTTTGCAATCCACACTGAATTCAAAACGTTGAAATTATTCGAATTCCGAATTGGAATCGCCATGGAAAGCCGGCAAGTTTCCTAATACGCCGCGCTTAAGCCATGAACCTTTATTTATGTCGCAGGCAATGAAGACATTAGCATTCTTCTCCGCTTTAGGGCATGCTGTGCAGACATAAATATTCAGTTATGGGCTTTCTCGACGCCAGATGGTCTGGACTAAGCTTAATGGTAGACTTAGTGTTCTTGTAATTCTGAACGATTTATTGCCGTCGTCGTATTGTGTATTTTTTATAGCTGTTAGACTAAAGTTCGAAATTCATGGCTGATTTTACGATTGGATTCTATTGGTCAATAAAATGAAAATATTTACTTTGGAGTTGATTGACTGCTCGTCTGTCTCTCAAATGTCCGGTGGCGTCAAGTTTATTTACGTCTTTCATAATTCAGAACTCATAACATCGAAAAAATATGAGTTATTTATCCTTTTACCTGTTTCAAGAATAAACGAGACTACGAAATATGAATTACTCAAAATATCACTCGACGTGTCACTTAAAAAATGAGTGACACGAGGTTTCTTCGCCCCAATAATTGTCACTTCCACAGTGACGCGACACGGCGGCGACTAGACTGCGTGAATCAAGTCCGGTCCTGGATTCGCGCCAACAAAAAGAGACAAAGTGCGAGGCAGATTCGCACACTAAGAGTTCCGTATCAAAACTTACAATGAACTAGCTGTTGCCCGCGACTTCGTCCGCGGAAATTTCTGTTATAAGGTATAGATGAATAATTTTCCCCCGTTTTCAAAACATTTTTTATTGATGCTCCGCTCCTATTGGTCACACCGTGATGTTTTATAGCCTCAAGCTTTCCGCAATAAATGGGCTATCCAACACAAAAATAATTTTTCAATTTGAACCAGTAGTTCCTGAGATTAGCGCGTTCAAACAAACAAACAAACAAACAAACTCTTCAGCTTTATAATATTAGTATAGATTAAAAAAAACACTACAAAAACCACGTAACTCTGGTTTAACATTTTGTAATAAATAACCAGCATTATTAGCTTTAAGAAAAAGCGCCCTATTTTATTTTTTTTTATTTTTGTTTTGTTGTAATAGCGGCATTAGATATATTTATTTAAAAAGGTCAGGTCTGCCATTCTCATCTGCCTGGCCGGTCGGTGGTTGCAGGTTACTGCTTTTCCCCATCCATCCGAACGAGTAGTATCCCAGTGTTTATATCCCTTTACCAAATCCAACAAATTCCTATCTTCCCCAGCTTAAAAATGTTTCCGATGGACAGCAGTGTCGGAAGCAGAAGCCAAAGAAATTGTGCTCGCCAACCCACCCGCCAAGCGTGGTGAGTATGGCAATATCCTCCCATGAAACAAAGAATCCTTGGTAGAGGTCTTTGTCCAGCAGTGGACGGCTGGAATGATAATGAAGATATACTTATTTTGTTAAAAAAATCAAGTGTACCTAATAAAGTTCAAAAGATACAGCCCTGTGACCAAAGAATGGACAGCGGAGGCTTATTATAGGGCCTCGTTCGCACCCTTTGGGTACGGAATCCTAAAGTAGTAACCTTGGCGCCGCTTTCAGAAACTGATTGACGGAAACACGGTGATTACGGTAAAACAATCCAATGCTCTATGTTTTATTATATCTACGATGTTGTGATGTTAGTATGTTTGTAACTACTACTCTTGAATTTGACAATTTATTTTTTCATCGAAGAATTCAAGTAACACGCACGTAGGAGGAAATCTAGGACGTTCTAAGTTTATGACTGACGTGGATGTATTAATAATGTACAAGTAAATTGTCCCCCCTTTAGTAGCCTATGCGAAGGAAGGCATAAGACGTAAGTTTCCGTTTTTTTAACTGAATTTCTATTGCCCATTACATTTAACCTAGCCGTGTGGTTTCCGGCAGAGTATAATAAAATCAAAATCAAAATCAAAACGTTTATTCAGAAAATAGGACCACTCCAAGTCTTCCCATGGAGGCGACTTAGGAAATACGAGCTAAACAAAGCTCAAAAACAATCAATGAGACCACTCCAACACGTCTGGCCAGCGAGGAGAGTGTAGGCGAAATCCTCTGTCTGCTCTGGCCAAGTATGGCTCCGGTAGTACAGAGTCATGATGCTGCAGTGGAGACTAAAAAGACCTGATGATGATGATGATGATTACATTTAACCGATAACAAAAAGCAAGCAAAAAAAATACAGAGATTGAAATAAGATTATGATTTTCAATATTTCTTATTCTTGTATGGTATGTAGTATTGTATATATAATACAATTTTACCATATAAAAAAGTCATAACCGAACTAAAAAACTACAATCCAAAAGGTATAAAAGTAATAAACGATGGCCCTTTGATGACGCAAAATTTCAACGTTTCAACTAAAATTAAAGTCCCAGTCAAAGGGTTACACGCGTTAACCGTGGCATCCGCTGCGTTGGATTTGTTTAATTATTTTTGCTTTCGTCGCTGCGTTATACACACATTATGCACGTCAGTCGTCACCGCCGATATTGTTTTGTCAGTATCTGACAGCGTGTTGCTGATTTGCTGGTTTACAGGAGTTTGAAAGATCGTACCACTTTTACTCAATAAACTATTGGCTATCTCACGCATTTGTATACATAAAAAATAAAAATATACATCATGTAAATTTAAGTGCCACCGATTTTTCCGTTCCCATTGACTCAGGTGGGTGAAATAAACAACTGATAAAAAAAATGTATCTGTGCTTCGGAAGGCACGTTCAGCCGTTGGTCCCGGCTGCCATCTGGTAGTCGTTAAAGGACCACGTCAGCGGCCGAGAGGCGGTTCCGAAGAACTCTGACACCAGGGTGTGGATGGTCGAATGACCATGTCACCTACACGAAATGAATAAATGATGAACAACTTTTTATGTGAAATCAATGCTGGCGATATGACTTTTCCATACATACATAAAAATATTCAAGAATTTTACTGAATTTTACTCAATTTGCTGGGCCACTTCAACAAACGGGCTTGGCAATTAGAGCGAAAATCTTGAAAATTTTTTGAGTTCTAATCTTTTATCTCGTTGGAAAAAAGTTTGGCTTGACGGGCTGAGTCACTTCTTTGAAGGAAATTTCGGTGGTAATTCACACGCTGTATTACTATACATATAGTAGATCAGTAACAGTAGATCATCTATCAACATATTGACATTTTCAGATATGAGTATGAGACCTGTCCATTTAGTAGATTTGAGGTGGTGGTAACAGAAGTGTACCTTTTTTTAAATATTTTTGAGTAAAAACTTAAAAATATTGCCATTTTATAACAACAACGTTGTTAATCTTATCCAGTGATACGTGTGAAGATATCGTGGCTTTAATAATTTTTTGTAAAAATATTTTTATTCACTCGATTCTGATATGATTTACAATCACTTATACTAATAATAAGCTAGCAATAATTTGAATTTATTAACTATATTAAAAAAAAGAGCAGTATAGTCACTCGTCGACTATTTTTTACTGTATATAATTTTATTAATTTTTCTTTACGATGTTGCCGTGGGCGTTTTAGTACTCATTATAACTCGCCCTGGTAGTTGACATTCAAACATTGTGTAGAAAAGGACGTGATGAAGTGTGGCTAATGTGACTACTGAATCACAACGATTTTGTTCATGTTTTAATATATTTTAGAGTTAGTCTCCTGCGTGCGAAATAATTCAGAGTGTTCAGTTGCGCGAATCGCCCTTACATCTAGAAATGCTCTTGTCAGGTGAATGAATGAGATAAATTAACTTGTATGACGAAGTACTGACACTCCACTCCACATGTCTTGTTAGTCACTACCAGGGATTTAGATTTTTAAAAAAACGGGTTGCACTTCGGGAGTGCTAGCAGAAGTGAAAACTTCGCGCGGTAGAAAGAGATATTACTTCAACGATATTACTTCCTCTCCTACGTGGCGCCGGCGGTCTCAAGTCAATTTTCGATCAGATCACGTGTCCTGACGCGAGTTTAACATTTTTGACCAATCCAAAAAAGTTTACAACGCCGCTAAAGAAGTTTTAACTTTAAAAATTACTTATTTTTCTTCGACTCATGTTTACCAAGCTCTATGATAAATTAAAATTACAGGTGATTATTGCGTTACTCATACATCATGTATAATAAACAACTTTACTCTTTTCTCTGGTTCTCCTAGTTAATTCCCACCGTCACGATCAAGTATGGCCACATGACGTAGCGTGTTTTTTCCCTCATTAATCAAACCAAACTTGTTTAATAAAGCCAGGCAATCATCGCCGCGCCTATGTTGATAAAAAGTATAAAAACAGTGACGAATCAGGCTGTCACTAGCAATTGTTTCACTTAGCTGCGGAGGTACAATTTGTATAGCATTTATCCGCAGGGCAATGAACTGGTCTATCACGTGATATTATTACATCATACGGTGAGATACGAGTAGTGATGTGCCGGAGAGAAATTCTCTGTTCTCATGAATTTCTTCTCACGGAAATTTGCGGGAAATTTCCAGTAATTCTCGAGAATTTTCTCTATAATTCTCGCAATTGAGAGAAAGAAGAAGATATTCTCAGGAAAAAATTCTGACTCGTTCTTACCGTTTTCGAAAATACGAGTATCGTAGTCCATCTCAAATAGGTCTTATTGTGCCGTGAAGAGTAACGAAATTCTTAAACGAACTATTTTTTTTTGCAGCTGTCGTCTCGCCTATCACATGTCTTGTAAGAAAGAATTGGATAACTTTGTAGGACATTAATTAAAGAGCATGATAAGCTTTTACTGTAAGCTGTCACGATGTTCAGCTTATTCATGTATTTTACGAGCAAATTTATCCGTGAATTCATTGTTATCTTCGTCTCACGCCACAATCGTGTTAAAATCGTGATCGTGAATTCGAATTAGTAAAATGTTAATACATATCTCAGTGACTTTACAATGCTCTGTCAAATTACGAGTCATAAATGTCTGTTAAATAACATAGTAATCTTAACATTGCTGTCTCAGCTCTACAGTTTGATTCATTTTGCGGTTACAAATAGTCTATTGTATATATTTGTAGATGGGATAATTTACATTTCATTTAATATTGTGGCATTATGTACCTATATTTTAAGCCTTATTGTTAACAAATATCTAGTCGTGATTATATTTCTAGCGGTTTAAAGGCCTAAGGCTTTTTGTAGTATGGCCAAACATCCGTCTCTTAGAAAATGTATTTAATTTTACTTATGTATATTGATAGCTCCGTGGCGCAGTGGTTAACACCTGCGGCACGGAGTGCCCGGGTTCGATCCCCGGCCAGGTCAAGATGAAAAATGATCTTTTTCAGATTGGCCTGGGTCTTGGATGTTTATCTATATATGTATTTGTTATAAAATATAGTATCGTTGACTTAGTATCCCATAACACAAGTCTCGAACTTACCTTGGGGCTAGCTCAATCTGTGTGATTTGTCCGTATATATTAACATTAGGTTCATGAATTCAATCTTGTTAAATTAACTTAAGCTATCGTAAATTGTATACTCATATGAATTCTTTCACACTTACACATAAAAATATATTTAAATCTAATTTATATGACTGGCCGTTACTATCACTCCCTAAGTCCGTCCCTGGCGAGTAGCACGGTAGCGACATTGACCATAAAACGAAAGTTGCGTCATTTTCGTTACGACATTATTCCGTTTACGATATATAATCCGGAAAAATGGATGATTATGCGTGACTGTTGAAGATAAACCGTTTGGGTGTATAATTCTTTTATCTGGTTGATAGTGGGACGTTTCCGTATATCGATGGATTTATTCTCCACGATAAATTACAATTTTTGACAATGTCTGGATCTCCTAAACACAGAATTGTCTGGTAAATTTTGAATTTATGTAGTAAATACATCGAATCTACAATAATTTGAACCTGCACAGACTTTTCCTCTGTATAGAATTAGTGATAACAAATTGGCCGTAAATTCAAATGGCTTATGTGCCTTTTACACTTTGCTGTGCAAATAATTTGCGATTTACCTTTAAACCTTGAATCCTCTGAATCAGCGTGTATGAATCATTGTTAAGGCTACACTATCAGTACTATGGCGCCGCCACCAATTTTCTTCTTACCTAAGTATATTCCCATCATCTGTTAGGCTCTCTACTTCGGCTTCTTTAAACTAAATTGGTTTCCTTATTTCTATTTTCACCCTATACTGTCCCACTGTTGGGCAAAGGCACCCCTTCCTTCCTTTCCGTCAGTTAGATAATCAAAAAATATTGGACATGTATGTTTTCTTTTGTCGATCAAACAAAAAATGTTAAAGAAATAGCTCTTTAAAATTCGTTCGTCTTTGAAGTTTGCTACACTTTTTAGACTTTGACGTCACTAGCCCCTATTCATGAACTTGGACGCGCTTTATCATTTATTGTTTAATCGAAAAGAAAAAAAATCGCACCTAATATTTTTTATTATTATTTCGACCCACGAAACTAGCCTATTGTGGTTCTTCCCCTAGTGACAATTACAGTACTCTTACATCCTCAAAGAACAATTGAGATTCAAAACACACTTTTACTTGAGTTTAGGATTACGTAAGGCCGCGGTGCGAAAAGTTTTAAATAATTATTTAAATTGGCTAATTAACTCAAAATAGCTAACGTTGCGTGTTGGTTTTAAAATAACGCAAAAGAGATTTTACAATAGGAACCTGTTATTATTAAACTGGGTAGGTTTGATTTTTTTAGTTTGCAAAGCCGACTATTTAGTTTGTTCATGGAGTTATTTCGTTTTCTATAAAGCGCCTTTCAGTACGTCTCGATGTTTTTATTGCTTTACATAAATAGTTTTATGACAAAAAAAATGTTGCTACAGCTTTTCTTTAGCAAAGTAAAGTAATTATAAAATGATTCTGTTATGAAAATTAAAACATCTATTAATAAATTGCATAATAGCTAGGACGAATAAGCGGGAAAGTTAGCTCAAGAAAAAAATTACAAAGCCCAGCTTAGTTGTACAGAGAAAAGTTCCATTATTATTTTCTTAGTATTTTAACGACAAACCTACACAATAGGTATTTACTGACTTATCTAACAGATAAGATTCCAAAAAGTCGAGTGCGATATTTTAAAATTATTCTATTTATTCTAAAATACTACACAACGGTTATATCAGAGTTACACTCTAAAAATTCTAGAGGAGTATTTTTCTTAAAAATATTAGAACTTACGCGCTAGGCAGCCTTCTTCGGTTTCCCCACCCCTAACACTCGTCTCGATGATGGTCTTCGTGACAGGCCAAATATAGTCGGCGATTCCGACGAATACAACGTGAGTAAAACCGTGATTCCATAATGAGTTCTCCTTTTTTTTGTTTCTCATCTAAGCCCTAGTTGAATCCTAGTTCGGGGGTAGGCTGCCGAGTGATAAAACCCTGGATATGTGAGTTCATTCTTTCATTTCGAGTAGGTGTCACGATAAATCGACCATGCACACCCTGGTGTCAGAGTTCTTCGGAACCGCCTCTCGGCCTCTAACGTGGTTCCTTTAACGACTATCAGATATGTGAGTAAATAACATATTTTAGATGTAATTCTGCTATGTATTACTAGAACGTAAGAGACTAGAGCAATAAAGTTCTTTATATTTCATTTATTATTTAGTTGCATTCTCAGCTGCGATACTTCGTAGTCCAGGATCCGATAAAGGCAAGATATTGGTTTCTTGCTCCTAATTATACCTGGAGTGCTCTTAACATCTAAACAAATTTAATTCACAATACGGTATACATACCTGCATGTTCAAATTATTTAAAACTTTTTTATTTTCTATCTTGCTTAAAAGGCTGTCAATAATACTTTTAATGAGAGCCGTGTGGTATCCGGCAGAGTAGAATAGGACCACTCCCAAGTCTTCCCGTGGATGTCGTAGAAGGCGACTTAGGAAATACAAGCTAAACAAAGCTTATAAACATCTAAGACACCTCTCCAACCCGTCTGGCCAGCGTGGAGAGTGTAGGCCAAGTCCTCTGGCTGCTTTGGCCAAGTCCTCTGGCTGCTTTGGCCAAGTATGGCCCTAGTAGTACAGAGAGGGTCGTGCTCCTGTAGTGGAGACTAAAAAGGACCTGATGATGAATACTTTTAATTATCTTATATTATAATAGATATCGAATATAAATAAAATATAAAAATGAAGTCATTACCATAAACAAAATATTTAGTGCAGCTATCAAACAAAGTGATCACGTCACGTGTACAAAATGATAATATGTGACGTCACAAATCTATTTGCGGCACGTGCGGACCTAGGTTTTTGTCTATGGTTACACTAGATACCACGTTGTTATTTTAAACTTCGAATGTTTCAATTATTTTTTTTATCTTAAAACTTGTTTTATGTTCGATTTATTCCAGGATTATCTTTTAGTGTATATCTGCCTCATTCGTAGTACCTGCCATGACGTGCGTCGTCTAATCACCTCCAAATCTAAACAGGTCAGCAGACAAAGACCTGTCTAGTTGTCGCTATATCACAAACCAGTTACAAAACTATTGCAAAACTCGCGTATTACTGGATGCTGTTATGGCGTCATATGGAGCAAAACCATAGTATATATTAATAAAGCATAGCTTATTTTGAAATCATGTAAACTTAGATTTTTTTACAATTCACACATTGGACTTTTGTTTTTCGTGTGTGTAAGTGGCTTACACTATCTGTTGATGACGGCCGGGAATAACGTGCCTTCCGAAGCTCGGACGAGCTCAAGATATTTTATGCCACTTATGATTACTATCATGATCTGGCCGGGGATCAAATCCGGGACCCTGAGATTCAAAAACACTTGCGGTACCACTGACCTACAGAGGTCGTTGATATACACCACCGAAATTCCCTTGAAGGGGTTTTTGAACTTTTCCTATGAGAGCAGTGCTGGGAACTTGACAAAATGCCAAAAAATCGACCCTTTCTTACTAAAGGATTCAGTCGCCCCAACAATTGGATGAAAATGTAATTTTTTTAATGTTATTCTTTTTGACAGGCTGGGTCACCCCTCCCGAGGAATATCGGTGGATAATTTATATATTGTGTATGTGTGTTTATTTTCTGTAAGCCCTGTCACTGTTTATTCCCGTTGGCGTTGTTTATATTCACCGTCTCGCTAAAGGTGACCTTTGGCCTCTATCTCCTTACTCCTAGAGGATAAAGGCAGTCTCTATAACAAAAGAATATAAATAGTTAATGTTTGCTATAAACAAGTAAGATTTGTTATCGAGATGTCTTGGATCCTGTTTTAATTCATAAAATGATACAGCTTTCTTATAAGCTTCTTGATAAAGGCGGATAAACGATACTTACACGCGGTTTTGCTTTCTAAGCTTAAAATTACGCTAGTAATTCTTTACGACTCATAAAATACTTGTAATTTTATGTAAGTTATTGTATTAAGGTTAGGTTGAATATGCTATAAATTTTGGAATAGGGTCACAGGTGTCGTTTTGTCCAAGGAATAATGTCCACACGTCACTTTCTCCTGTATGCGTTTACGCAACGCAAAGGGAACTATTGATAGATGTCCTACATACCTATTATGAGCATAGTGTGCCGCACAAGCAATTTTAACCTTTACATTGTATAGTTATACAGTTGTATTTTGTACTGCGAAGGGATTTGGTAGTGATGTGCATAACATATTTTTGATGTTTGTCATTGACAGTGTTGTAACAGTGTTCATTTCATCATTGTTCCTCTTTGTTTAATTTTATGATAATTTGTGACTCATTTGTTCAGAGAAATTCGTAAATCAATAGGGTCAAGTGTCGTTACTTGCTTTATCGTCATTTTTCATTGTAAAAACCATTGTTGGTCATTCGTATTTAGCCTTGTAGAAATTAATAATCGTCCCAAACAACTGGAAACTAAGAAGATTGATAAACGTAGCTTGCAAAGCATTATTTTCGCTTATGCAAGTTAAGCAACAACGTGGCAAAAAATATCTTGTCCACCTCCTTTCTTCGGGAAGCGTTCATATAAAGCGCAAAGTTATAAATAAGAAAGGGGATTATATATATTCACATCTTTGCAAAAATAATAACTTAAGTAAGTATCTCATACGGACATCATAAGTTGACAGATATTAACTTATATCCTTTCTGTTGCGTCTGTTTCAGAGTCCACGGTTGTGTGTGTCTTTGGTAACACTAAGTATATAAACATAAGAAGCACGTTAAGGCGTAAATCGTAACATCCTCGAGTCTTTGAGTTGACGAGTTTCGGTCATCTGTACTGTACAACAAAATAAATAGGCAAATTCGAATAAAATAGTTGAAATCCGAAAATTTCATACAATAAATTATATGACAGACAGGCAGTTTGACAAACTCAAGTCAAGACAGACCAAAAAACAGACGGACAGTTCTACACTCATATTTTTAAGAAATTCAGCATTTAATTTACATTATTACTTACCTGTTAAAATGGAAAAGCGGAGTCTCCTGGCACAGGCGTTTTATATACTTAAAAAGAGGTTTCAATCAATCACGGAGTTTTATGTATGATATTTTATTGAAATAAATACATTATTATCATCCTCAGCTTCAAAGGAAACACTTAAAGCCCTAATCCTACGCGTCGATCATTTAATGTGCCATTTCATCATCACTCTCACACGCTCTTATGAATTAATGTCCACATTAAGGCCCTGGAATGCGGAATGAGTACTGCCAATTGACATTATCCACTTAGCGGCTTCTGGTGATCCAGATGCGCGATGGTCCAAGTCATGAGCGGCGGCGGAAGCCTGGGGCCTGAAAAAACATTTGAAATATTTATTTATTTAAACTTTATTGCACAGTTTAACAAAATATACAAAAGGTGGACTTAATGCCTTATGGAAAATATTCACCAGTCTCTTCCAGAGATAAATTACAACTTGTACTGGTTGTCTGTGCTATTTAGTTATCTGTAACATCCAGACAGGTAGGACATAGGTTTTTTGAAACCTACTTAACTCAATACTTTGGGTTTCTGTTCATATTCTTCATTGTGATGATAAAAACTTGCGGTGAAGGAAAATATCGTAATAAACATGTGATATCCTAGTTGATTTTTCGACTGATGTATGAAATGGAAAGATGAGTGATTGCAAACCACTTTTTTTTTATTGCCATAAAAGAGGTCTTAGGATTGTTTGTATTTTTGTAATTAGTTATCACTAGTTTGAGTTATGAAGAGGGCTATGTTCGGTGTTTCTTTACGAGACCGAATCAGAAATGAGGAGATCCGTAGAAGAACAAAAGTCACCGACATAGCTCAGCATCTGCTGAGAACTAATCTTAGTTCTTTGAAGTGGCAGTGGGCGGGGTACATAGCGCGTAGAACCGATGGCCGATGGGGCGGAAAGGTTCTGGAATGGCGACCACGTACCAGCAAGCGCAGCGGCGGGCACCCACCGACCAGGTGGTCGGACGACCTGACAAAGGTCGCAGGGAGGCGCTGGATGCAGGCCGCTTCCAACCGGTCATTATGGAAATCATTGGGGGAGGCCTATGTACAGCAGTGGACTTCTTGCGGCTGATATGATGATGATGATGAGTTTGTACTCTACTTATTTGTAATCATCAGCATTACAATTGATAAATAAAAAAGACAATATTATGCCGAAGGATAGAATATCCAGTTCACTCTTCATATATTTGGTAGCAACAATTCTTTCCCTTACACCACAGTCTAAGCAGCGTCTGCGCAGTCTGTCGCAATACGATGATAGCCGTCAAACATTATTGTAATCGCACTACTTGTCGTCTACTCTACGTGGTATCAAATTTAACTAGTGTGTCGTACGAGAAGTTATTGCATCGGTCTGGACGAGATGCTTAACTCGAGAGTTTTAGTTTAAAGGATTTTGCAATATGTATCATGTTCATGGTATGATTTCAAAATACCTTTACTTTTTAACGTTACGCGGTTTTAATAGAATGAATTAATGAATTAATGAATGAACTTTTTTATTGCATCTTAAAATTAACTGAGACGTAAATTAAAAATGACTCTGACTCCTCGAAATTTTGCCCTTTTCCTTGATCGGCTTTTACGATCTGCACGGGAAAAGAAGCAGCTGGTACATTCTACGTTTTTTCTTTTCTCCCATATCAGCATGGAAGATATAGATATAGACTATGTATAGCAAAATAATAGTAAAATCGTTTAAAATTATAAAGGCCAACACATTTCGGATTTCCACTTGCAATGACAGGCGATATGACAGGCGCTTGCGCATACGTTCACAAGCCGCCAGAAATACGCGATCGCGTCGGAGCTGCGACCTAAATACACAAATAGGGTTCATACGAGTGTTCATGAATTACCTCCATTACCATTAACCATTTGTCGGCGATGCGGCTAGCAACCCATCACTATTTTGATTTCGTCTTCCACCTATACGCATACTTATAGGTACGCTACATGTGGTCTTATGGTCCTAGGGTCTGTCTACCCCGTCAGGGAAAAAGACGTGATAATATGCATGTTTGTATGTGTATTGCGACGCACATTTTTACCTTTCCGCGATTGATCGACAATGTCTTCGGTGTATGCCACGAATAAGTAATACTTAAGTCACTTTGTACAGTTTGTCCAACTTAAGTCTAATTTCACTTAAAACACACATATATGTGTGTTATTGCCGTCTCTAAAATCC
The DNA here is from genome assembly GCA_947532085.1 of Elegia similella. NCBI lineage: Eukaryota > Metazoa > Arthropoda > Insecta > Lepidoptera > Pyralidae > Elegia > Elegia similella. Next base: position 24,336,973 of record OX383932.1, on the reverse strand, counting down.
AAATAGTCGGATTTACAAGCCGGTCTTTTGGATCTCAAATCCGGACTTTAAGAAAAAATAAGAATTTCTGTCAAAAATATAGAATAAGACACATATTTAAAAACCGGACTTTTGAATTCCTAAGCATAAAAGGGATTTTTGACTTGATGAACGTGATTGAATTGAATGATATAAAAACATGGAATAAAAACGGACAAGAGGTCATAAAGCTTAACACTGTTCGGCTTTATCCGGACGGAACGCAACACTATACGTGTATTATTACGTGATTTCGTCTTATTGTCGTCGATCGTTTATTACACCTTAATACCGGCGGGCTTATTTACTAACGTTTTGTTAGTCACTTCAAAACACATTGCGGGTTTCCTATAATTGACTATTTTAATTAAAGATATATAAAACGCAATGTACTTTGAAATTACTATCAAAACGTTGTACACTGAGTTGGCAAATAGGCCGGCTGATGCTTGTCCACACGCTATCGGTTGCAATTAGGAGTTGCCTGGAATTATTTCGTAAACATTTAGTTAATCATCCAAGTGTCACCTGCATCTATGAAAATCTCATGCACAACAAACCATACCAAAACACTGCATTTTTTTTAAATTGATTTATCTGCAAATTGTAAATAATGAAACTTGAGTTTCTTAACAAGGACAAGATGCAAGTTAACATTACGTCAGCAGTTCAATGGTGACATTTGGACAAAGTGGCTCAAAGCCAAAATAAAGGTGTCCACAGAAATTACTTTTCTCCTTTACCAACATCCTTAGCGCGGTCAGTATTCATTGACAGCTCCTTGGCGCAGTGGTTAACACGCCAGCTTGCGACACGGAGTGCCCGGGTTCGATCCCCGGCCAGGTCAAGATGGAAAATGATCTTTTTCAGATTGGCCTGGGTCTTGGATGTTTATCTATATATGTATTTGTTATAAAATATAGTATCTTTGAGTTAGTATCCCATAACACAAGTCTCGAACTTACCTTGGGGCTAGCTCAATCTGTGTGATTTGTCCGTATATATTTATTTTATTTATTTATTATTCAAGTAATACAAGATAAGGTTTAGCCTGTTTGTTTGTTGTTTTTTGTATGTGTAAGTGCCTAACACTGGTTGTTGTTGTTGTTGGTTTAGTCTTTAATTAACCCGAAGTATTCGACAAAACTTGCATCACAAATTCCTTCCTGCATTATGCCTTTTCTATGTCCATTTGATTTTATGTGATTTATGATGATGACAATATTTTGACATGAATGTATAAGTTACACCTGACATTAGTAAAGTTATAATGATTGACAATTTGTATGGATATTGTATTTGTGAGTTGTGACCAATTTTTAGAGTAATAATTGATAATTTGTATTAAATTCTATCTGTGACTATTTGACAATTCTTAGAACATATTTTATTTAATGTAACTGGAATTACTTAATTTCATGTTTTTGTTTTTTTTTTTTTGTTTTTTAAAAGAATGTCAATTTTTGCATGCCTATATAAAGTTAAAAGTAAGATTCCTTGTACCTAATAATAACTTTTGTACCACTTTTACAGCAAATAAACGATTATTATTTTTAAAAGGTTTCATCATCTTAACTGCCAGTGTATATATTCTATGACTGCGGCTCGATCCAGCAAGTTCCAGTAAGCGAGCGCGCTCTATCCTGTCTGATTACTGTAGCGCTCATGGTGTGAAGTGAGACTTCTCTTTCTTCATTAATTTATGTCGGTGATGTGGTCCATTAGCTGCATGTGCAGCAATCGGTACATAGGAACCCACTTAACGCAAAACGAGCACCGCATTTCAGTTACCTTTTCACGTTAATAGGGCATTAAAAGGACTATTAAATCTTAAGTTAATTAAGGAAATTTTGTCGTTAAATCTTTGCAAATTGTTAAATAATTATACTGTCGTAAGCATTATTTATTTTATCAAGAACATACAGTGGTTTATTTTGTTTTTTAATTTTTAATTATGTTTGAGATGATATCAATTTGTATAGAAAGTACTTTGGGGAGATTATCTTGGGACAATATTACTATTCTTCAAAACGTGTTTCCGTTTGGTTCCTAGGCTATGGTGCATGTGATCCCAGGTTCTGCTATTCTGACGGCATGTAGTAAGGTATTTAATAATACGATAAGGCAAACTTTTTACAGCCGACTATTTTAGAACCGCAGTCAGATACCTGTGAAAATTAAGCTCAAGTATTTTTGTTCGCTCTAGGAATTGAACTTAGAACCTTAACTAGCGTATTTACCACTACGCCAAGATAATCGTCATGTTTTTTTTTAATACTTACAAAAAGCTTTTTAGATCTTATATAAATTTGTATTTGTGTACAAAATAAATAACATAAAGCCTAGCCTATAAACCAGCTATTAGCTAATGGCTGAAAGTTCAACGAGAGTGCCCTTTCGGTGCCGCGCCCGTTTTGTAAATACGCGACATGTCCGCTAATTAGTCCACTGGTAGGCCTACGGCTCACATTTTGTTCATCTGTGGGTCTGTAAAACATTCGTAGGCAAAGAAGGAGTCCCTCCTTCTTTGCCTACGAATGTTTTACAGACACTACGTAATATTCATATCAGCTGCAAGAAGTCCACGGCTGGACATATGCCTCCTCTAGGGATTTCCAATACGACCGGTTGGAAGCGCCCTGTATTCAGCGACTTTGGTGAGTTGGCCTATTTGCTAACTTAGTGACCACCATTTGGATAAATAAATAAATAAAAAATAAAAAGCCTTTAACTTCTTGTAAAAGTTATATGTAAGTAAAGTAGACAACAAAGAAGAAAAAAAAAATATTTAAATCTACGAATATTTTGAACACTATTTAGATAAACTGACGATATTAAGTATTTAGCCATTAAGTAAGTAGAGTGCCTGTTGTAGGTTCTTTTTGTCTCCTATTATTATTCTACAAGAAACCCTTCTCGGGTAAAGGCCTCCTCCAGGGAACACCAACTTTCTCTGTCTTGGGCGATTTGTAACCGTTGTGAACCGGCAGTACTGATTATTTCATCTGCCCATCTTGCGTTAGGTCTCGAGTTACCCTTTTAGTCCATCTTCCATCTTTCAGTCGAGCAAAATGTCCTGCCCACCTCTGGCAAGCGTATGTTAGAGATGGTATGAAATAAGACATCATAGTTTTAGTTTTCAGATCCACTGGCATATTACTTTTAAATATTTCTTTAAGACTCCAGTATTTATTCCAAGTGCGTTGTACCCTGCGGTTCTACTTCTTGTTCTGGGTTGTTTCTATTGAAGGAAATTTGTTTGCCCAAGTATATGTAGTTATCTATATGTTATTGGCATATTGTCTGCTGTTATTTGTCTTTTAATACTGTTTGTTAGTCATTGTCATTGTTTAAGAAAAATTCATTTCCAAACCAACTTTCTTGCTAGCATTGTTTAGTGAGTGGATCATCAGTTTTTGAGTAGTTGTTTGGATAGTCACTTCAAAACACATTGCGGGTTTTGTATGATTTACTATTTTTTATTTAAGATATATAAAACGTAATGTATGTTGAAATGACTATCAAAACATTGTACACAGCAAATAGGCAGAGAGGTCGTCCTACCACCTGGTGCGGGTGTCCGACGCTGCGTTTGCTGGTACGTGGTCGCCATTCGAGACTTTCTGCCCCATCGGTTCTAAGCAGTATATACATCGTCCTCTGCCACTTCAAAGAGCTAATCCGCTGAACTATGTCACTAATAATAATGAACGTAATATTACAAAAACACATCTGATGCGAGAAAAATACTTTCTTGTAGAACCGGTCTTCCTCCCTGTTCTCATTTCGTTTGTTAAACCACATTGAATAATTTCTTAATTTGGTTATAAGCTGTGACTAAAAGTAAATTAAATAATTATTCGGCATCATACATAAAATTCTACTATGCAATTTTTTATGTGAATTCCAAGCTGATTATTATTATTATTTTGTTACAGGTACGGATGAGAAGATGGAATGACGTTTAATGACACCACTCTGGTATTATCGTCGACGTCGTAAGTTATAGCGATAGCCTTTAACATAACTAAGTATCATCAAATAAACCTGTAGAAAATTACAGACATAAAACTAAAGAATTGATTCAAGCGTTACTTTGCGGAAGTCAAAGTTACATGTTTCATCATCATTCATACATTTTTATGAATAAGTGAAATTTTTAATTATATTTATTGTAGTAGTAGATTAGTAGGCTGACATATCTGTTTTAGATAACAACCTCTAAATAAAGGAAGATTTTAAAAAAACATCATTCATTATATCAGCCGTAATAAGTCAACTGCTGGACAAAGGTCTCTCTCAAGGGTTCTTCGCTCCATGGCCAGATATTGCCACTCTCACCACTCTTGGCAGGAGGGTTGGCAAACGTAAATTCTTTGGCTTATTGTGCTTTCAACGATGCTGCCCATCGGTTAGGATACTACTCACCCGGATGGAGGAAAAGTAAGCAGCAGCTCGGGGGGGGGGGGGGGGCGTACCCGATGCCATACCTGCAACTACCAGAAAAGCAGTTGAGGATGACGACCCTGATCTTACAGGCGTTACTTTGCGGAAGCAGGAACTTTGATTTAAATTACTTTGTGTGCTTCCGCTACCAGTCCATCAAACTATTGTTGGCCAGCACAGCACCCACTCACTACTGTGAGTATCCATACCCACTACCAATAATTGATGCATGCAATCCTTGCCTTGATAGTGTTCCTTCTACACGAGATATCATCAGCTAATGACAAGCTACTTGGAGAGCAGCAACTCTCATCTCTTGTCTTATGGGCCGAAAGCTACGTTGCCAGAAGAGCCTATCCGGATCGCAAGATGATTCTTCTTAAAGGATAATCGAGCTGTGCTTTTCTACGAATTAACCTCGATGCGCCACCTCTTAAAACACCTGCCGAGAGAGTCGACGACGGACTGGAGTCGTTCCACAATGACCGAATTCATGTGATAGGCGCCACAAATTATACTATGGTGGGAGGAGTCGAACGTTATTCTATACAAAAATATATAATATAATATACTTACAACCACAGGGCAAATAAATGTACAACTATGGGCTAATACAACTGGAGCTTTAAATCATGTGATTATATGCGTAAAACATGTCACATTAAAATATTCATAGATTTCAAAACTATATATCGATAAAAATACGATTAATCCACATCATTCTTATTAATCAGACCCTGGTTCCTAAGCAACAACGATTACAATGGGTCAGAACCGACATAGCTTAACGACCGTACCGCGGAAATCGATTCTGGCAAGATATTTCTAGCTCGTTTACGATCTATCGATATTAATTTCGTGTTACGCGATCATTCGCTCTGCCAGACGGTAGTAATGTAGTGATATGACTAATACCGATGATGCGATGTGCGGGATCGAATCGATTGAGTCATCCGATGAGCAGACGGATAGGAAAGCGTTTGAAAACAATTTGGCATTTAAAATGCTGTTTAAACAGTATTTTTCTACAAACATGGGATGATTATATTTGCACATATTTAACAATCTTTATTTAAAAAAAACTGCACTTTCACAAGAAAATACCTATAGTTGATAAAATAAAGAGAAGGAATGTATTTACGGAATCTTGAAAATGCATTCATCGAAAGGAAACTGAATATTAATAAATTACAAAATTGGATTAACTTAGATCCATGCCATTTATCTCGTACAGGGTAGACAGCCTTGGGCCATAAGATGGCTTTAAGCGTCATGTTGGACTTGGAGGTTGAAAATCATATCAATATAATGATGGATTGTTAGCCACATCGCGTGAAAAGTTATAAAAAACTAGATATAAATATCAGTGTTAAATTTACGTTTTAGTTGTTAATGTCTACTCGTTGTTTTTGGTGCTAATTAACATTTATAACGCATGTTCTACTCGTAAAACTTGCAAAACTCCACGCTCAGATGAATCGATGCTATAAATCCGTAACGAGTTCTCTCCAAATCGATTAAAATCGCTACCAGTGCATCGTTAAAATTTGCGTCATTCGACTCTGAACGTAGACACGTTTCACGCTTATTATTATTTAGTTTGGCACTAATAGAGTTTTAGTTTTCAAAATAACTACGTATGTATTTGCAAATATTGCCGTGTATACAAAACACTGCAGTTTCAACTTATTTATCTTTCGAGTATTACCTCATCATTATCGATACATAATCCTTTAAATACATAAAACCAGAGCACTGACTGTATTATGTGTGATTTTATTTCCTTCAGGAGTAGTAAAACTAAGAAGTAAAATTTAAAACTAATATAAAAACGTATACTTACAATTTGAAGTATTCGGACTTTTTATCAACCCTCGCATAGTCATGCCTTATTTTAATAGGAAACTTGCATATACAGCGTGATTTTAACCCCCTAGCTATATTGAAATCTGGGAATCAGAATCCCTAATGGAACACAGAATTGCCAGAAAAAAAGGTAAAAAACTAAAAAATTAATTTAACCTTCCATAGAAATACGTCCAGCTGATCGGCGACTTTGTATGGGAAACCTAATTTTCTTTTTCGTTCTTTACCTTTTTTTCTTGCAATTCTGTGTTCCATTAGGGATTCTGATTCCCAGATTTCAATATAGCTAGGGGGGTTCAAAATCACGTTGTAGAGTAGATATTGAAAAATGATTCTGACAATGAAAGCATCTAGCTGAAAATTTTTCAGGGATTATTTATATAAATATTACGTAGGATCTACCACGTAGCAATTGCTATAGTTAGCCTATTGTCTTATCATTAACTCCTGTCAAGAGTGCCGATCTGAGCCCGATAAGGACACTACAAATTACATTGTCTTATCAGCGCAAATAGACACCGATTTTATCGGTAGCAGTTTGCTGTAACTGTCACCTTAAGTTTAACGATTACTAGGTATCAAAAATCATTATGCATATATTTGCGAAAGTCTGATTACAATATTATATTATGATGACTTCTAGTGTCGGATTTGGGGAAGGTCGCCGATATGAAAAAAATATCACAAAATTTAAAAAAAAATTATTACTAGCTATTGCCCGCGGCTCGGCCCGCGTTAACGTCTATCCCTCGGGAACAGTAGAATTTTTCGGGATGAAAGGTAGCCTATGTCCTCGGGCCTCAAACTACCTCTATACCAAATTTCAACCAAATTAGTTCCATGGTTGAAGCATGCAGTTACTTTCGCATTTATAATATTATTATGGATATTATATGCAAGTATGGATTGTATTAATTATATGCATAACTAAATCGTTCACAATCCTTACTTTTGATATGATGAGCTGGCATACAAAATATTGCGAAATTCAAAGACCATCCGTGCGTCCATTGTTATAACCGAAAATTTGTATCCCAAGCACAAGTCTCCGAGCAGTTCCCCCATGTCACAGTTACGTACTCGTACTAGACGTACCTAAATACTTAGTCCCAATCAAACTATTTCCTAGTGACGTTGAAATGTTACCTGTTTCCTGAGCCCGCTAATGTACTACGATTACGCCAAAGCCCTGAATTGATTAAAACGGCTTGATACTTAGAATAAAATAAAGAGAAGAAGCTTACTTGTGCATTCTTCGTTTCTTTTTCTTTCTTCCAGACCAGCATGAAAATGCTTAATTGATTGCTGTCCGCTAAATTTGCAAAAGTCAGAATACAAGTTTAATAATTGACTTCGAATGGTCAGACATGTTGATTCACATCGTTTACCCTTGCAGAGAAATATTAAGTAATTACGCTTTTAATCATTATCCGAATAAACATTCGAAGTATTCTCGTCCAATTCGCTCAGCTCTTATAAGTAAGATTGATATCTAAATACTTGTGTAACGGTACAACAAGTATGTCCATTAATTAAGCCATTAAAGGAGCAGCGATTACAGAGAAATCTGAATAGCCAATCGTCATATTAGCGTTTATTGGAATTGTAACCAGTCTTAATTAGCTCAATGTCTCATTATGGCTAGTAGGCATAAACTACATGATTACTGGCCGGTTAGAAAAACTAATATCTTTTTTTACATCGACTTTCGATTTCAGCCAGTCCCGTGCTATATTATATGAAGCGGGGGTAAGGTATACTCCTTGAGAAGTAACATGGAGGGGCATGGGGCATAGACCACATGATTACCAGTATCGCAGGCTAGCTAGAAAAACTAATATCTTTTTAATCATCGACTTTCGATTTCAACCACTCCCGTGGCATAAATAACATAATGTATAGAGGTGCGAATAGATAGGATAGTATAGAACGGCAATGTCGGCTGGTTAGAAAAAAAATAAGTTGTTAATCGAAGACTTTCGATTTCTGCGGCATACTTCTAGTATTAATCAAAAAGAGTTCAGATAGGACAACTCGTGTGATATACTTTATGCATAAAATATGACGCATAGCTCCTAATGGCTTATACATTTATTGAAAACTGCGTATAAAAGTACCAAAAAGACACACTTAGCTAATAGAATCCAACATCAACGTCAGGGGTATTTTATGATTCACGGAAAAGAACGACTTGATGTGAAAAACAGGGATTATGTATTTTGTTCTTCATCTTTAAATGATTTTAAACTTAAAATAACTAGTTGCATATGACTAAACGAGTTTCTGTGTATTCTTAGGAGCTATTCTTTTGTACTATTTATATTTTGTTTCGTGGCCACCAACCTATCTCCGACCACTCTCGAGATTGCTCGATTATCGCTCCGTTATTATTTTCCGTCACTATGATTATATCGATTGTAGAAATAATAATCTTGATATGAAATCGATGGCATTTATTGCAGTAATCGATCGATACAAATTGTTCTTGTCAGTGGGTCTATGCAATGATGAAATCATAGATAATTTAATTTCTAGTGCTTATATTCTCGGATATAAATCCATAAAATTGTGAACCTTTAAAAATTCTCTAGCAATTTACGCGAGGATTATAAAACATTTATCCATCATCCATTCTTTCTTATATTAGCTGATTGAAAAGAAAAAAATAATAATTCCAAGTACATAAGTACTTATATAAATCTACTAATCATATTACCACTTAACTTCATTTATTTTAAATGATTATTCAAATCTCAGCCACCACGATTAATTACTTGAACTAGTTTCACAGTTCATAATACAAAGGCATAAATCCATCTAATTTGACTAAGTCAAACCCACTGAGGGATTTCGAAACCAACTATCTTATTACTACGTACGTGCGTAACGCAAACGGTTTATTGGAGCGGTTTCATAGTACAAGTGCGAATTATCTTAAATGCGCGGTTGTAATGAACTGTGAGCAATAAGCCAGGGTAAATGTATGATAGATCGAGAGTTCAAGGCCTCAATGTTAATATTTGTAATTATGGAATTGGTTTAGTGCAATTTTTCTTATACTAATATACCAAATAAGATGTAATATCCAGGTTTAGTTATGGTGTTATGTTGCATAGCGTGGTCACGGATGTGAAGATTTGGAGCCCCGGGCCCACTATACTCTGTTATTTCTATGTTGAATAAATAATTCCATTAGGAACATAAAAGCTTACCGTGAAACATTTTTAATCCTGAATTTTCTTTGTCAATATCAATGGTGACTTTCATTTTCATCGCCGCCTAACGACCATTTGGTGTGACTGGAGCTCATTACGGCCGGAACATCAGCGATGTTCTACACTAATGCTACTGAAGGATTTAGCATTTTCACTTTTATTGGGGAGCAAATGATTTACTGATTCAGTAGGGTTAATTTATTATGAGGCTGTCCGAATTTGTATGCTTTGCTTTGTGAGCAATGAATATAATCAATACACGTGTTCTATACATACTAAATGAGTATTTATTATGCAGTTTGGTAAGTGCAAATGGGTAAAACAATGGCTTTTTACATTCACAACAGTAAAAAAAATTGCGACGGTAAAAATTCTCATTTTTTTAGACATAAAAAAGGTAGACGTTCTCCATGCGCTTAAACTTTTTTATATCTAGAACACAAAACATAATAAATTCAACTGTATTTCAAAAAAAGAACTATACAGCCAGCCAGGTTATTTATTGTCAATTTCTTTAAATAAAACATATTTTTACGAGTTAATTAACTAAAGCAAGGTAAATGCAAATAGCGTAGATTAACTAGAAGAAGCTGTCAAACTATTTCTGTTTATTTGACGGTAAAGCCGAGCGGTTTTAGGTCAAGGGACGGTCTAGCCGCTGCCACCCAAGTTGTTAGAACTCTCGTCTTTTCGTCGGTCCGTCTGACGGTGATTTATGAATAAACTTTCTAAATGCTTTTTTTAAAATGAACAATTAGAGCGAGCAGATTAACAATAGAGAGAATTCGATTAAAATTACATTCTATTAGTGGGATCATATATTCTTCATAAAAAAATATCCTTATACATATTTTTGCAACTAAGCCGTTGTCCCACCCAACGCGATTTTTCTGATGTATAAGATAGTACATATTTATTTAAGATGTAGTGTTTAAAGACCAACTTCTTTCACAGTTTTAGGAAGCATTTGCCGTAACTTGGTTACTTGGTTTTAAAATACCTATCTTAGGACTTTAGGGTTTTTGAGACGACCCTCACTATACTTTAACTGTCGAAACAGTCGTGGAAAATTACAAAAAATTACAAAAAAAAAAAAGGACATGACCCTTCTTAGTAGTCGGGTTGAAAGAAATAATTCTCTACATTTAACCTGGCAAACACCGAGATGTTAATAAAGCAATTGCTCCCTTTAAAAATACACCTTGAAAGGCGTAACAAAAGTGACATTAAAGATCACGTTTCCCCACCACGTTCAGCGGCAAAACGTGACACTCGAGCCACGGATAACTGTGGCGGAAAAATATTAAATTGTGTATCGAGTTACCCGATTGAGGTTTAAATGCTCGTTATTTTTAAACTGTGGTTCACGATAAAGTTTTATTTTTTTGATGTACAAGGTTTTTGAAGAAAGTTAAACACGCCTGTCCTGTCAAAACATAGCCTATGTCACTGGGGATTAGCCTAAAATTCTGACGATACATGATACAACTAAATCTGTTTAGGCATTTAATAACAAAGAAACGCACCTCATTCATAAATACATACTCGTTTGAACTAGGAAAACATAACAAAACTAAGCATATGGCATGGCCCGTATGGGTCAGCCTACGGGGTCAGAAATTTTGCATATTGCACAAAAAAAAGATTATTTCTATGTGTAAGAATATAATACTTATTGTAAAGTTTTGCTTGAACGCCTAAGACGCTTTAATATATGATACTAGCTGTTGCCCGCGAAAATTGCCTTCAGGCGAAAATTTCGTCGGTTTTACCTACATACATCTTATTAATTGTAATCCAGAACGTACAGAAATGAAAAAAAGTGTCCATACAAACTTTATCCCCAAATAATGCCCCTTAAGGAGGGGGTTTCATACATTTCACCTACACAGATCTTTTTAATTGTAATCGAGAACTTACATACCTATTTTTATCTTCTAATTCTAGAAATGGAAAAATTCTATACAAACTTTACCCCCTATTTGCCCCTTCAAGGGAGAATGTTGTCTGGTTTACTTAAAAGATCTTTTTTCATTTTAATTGAGAACTTGTGTACCTACTTTCAAACTTATAAGTCCAGAAATTAGAAAATTCCATATAAACTCCACCCCTCTTAATTTTCTAAAAATTCTTTCTTAGTGCTCATTTACACCATAAAAAGAATCCCTGCGCCAAATTTCAAGTTTCTGGGCACAGTAGTTTCGGCTGTGCGTTGATATATAAGTCAGGTTTGCCTTTGGCCCGCATCTCCGCCCGCGTAAGTGACGATTTCTCAGGAACGGTAGAATTACCCGGAATACATTAGTTCATGACTTTCAATGAACACGTTAATATTGAATTTCAATTGAATAACTTCTAAAACGGAAAGTTTCATACTAACTTTGCATCCCCGTTATACCCCCTTAAGGGATGATGAGAAAAGTATTTTACTCGTGTTTCATGCCTTTCAGTAAAGAATTTTCATGCTGAATTTCATTCGACTAACTTCAAAAATGACAATGTTTCATGCTTACTTTGCACCCCTATTTTACGCCCTTAAGGGATGATTTTTGAGTAAAATATTTTATTCGTGTTTCATACCTTTCAGTAAAGAACCTTCATGCTGAATTTCATTCGAATAACTTCAAAAACGGCAAAGTATCATACTAACTTTGCAACCCGTTTTACCCCCTTAGGAGATGAATTGCCAAAAATCCTTTCTTGGTGTTCCCCTACGTTATAAAAGGAACCTCTGTACAAAATTTCAAGTTTTTAACCCTTATAGTTTAGGCCCTGCGTTGATATGTCATTCAGTCAGTCAGCTTCTCCTTTTTTATTAGTATGGATTACTATGGATAGTATGGCTAGGTATAATGCTGTCTTAAAATGATGAAGAATTGACTTTGGATTTTAATTTTCTTATGTCACTTATTATTTTAATTTTTTCTTTGCTATATATTTGTAGGCAAACTCATGCCTTGAGTTCATTCAAATGACGATAACTTTTTTTTTAAATGAACCGATTTTGATGAAACAAACTTTAAATGTTTTGCTGAGTTAAAACAAAGCAATTGGTGAAAGTTTGAAGTAAATCGGTTCAGTATTTTAGGAGATAATCGTGATCATACATAGAGACAGACAGACAAAACATTCCAAAAAAATTTTTTTGCTTTCTATTATTCCTTTTATGTGTCCCTCTATCCATTTCAGTCAAAAATTCTAAATGTACAGACAAAATATTTTTACTGTTTTATTATATGTATATATATGTTACGGTAAATTTGATTAATTGAAAATTATTAATAATTTTATAACATTATTAATAATAACCTCGTGTTTTGGTAAATGTGAATAAAAAACTGAAATTAATTACTTTTGGTAGATATTATTAATAATTCACTACACACATTGGTAAAAGTTATAAAAAAACCCAAAGTTATTAGTCCAGTAGGTATTTATTAAGAATATGATATGACGACGATACTACTTATTCGTAAGATATGACACATATAACAGTGCTTGTCTCAGATCACACAAACAAGGGTAGGTACTTGTTTTAAAGAAACTGACAACAATAATCACCTCTTAATCTGTACTCTTAATAAACAAAGTTAAAAGAGTGAGAGAACAGCCTCTCGGCAGCGAAAGGGAGTCGCTATTGCTGCCCTATCTTGAGCTACTGGAACAGAGTCTACGTTGACTCGAGACTTGCTCGTGTCAATGTAAAATAACTTTAGTTTTTAATATTTTTATTTGGCTCACTTTACTAACCCTAGTTTATAAGCTTATTTTTGGTACTAACCTATGTTATAGAAATGTATTTCTAAAATAAAACGTTATTAGTATTATTATTTGTTTCTACTTTGGTTTCACGGGTGTTACCCGGGTCCTTTGGAGGCTTGCGTGGAGATATAAATCCAACATGAAGAGGCCCTTTGGAGAAGTTGATGTAAAGTTGGTCTCCAGCCAGAACTTGTTTTTGGAAATACCAATGTATGATATGTCCTTGAACAGGTCTAGGCTGGAGCAGAAACTATTGCATTATGAAAGACAAATTTATGGGATTGAAATGTAGCTGGACTTGTGCTAGGTTTGCCTGGATTGGACACCTGCTATTATTATAAAATGGCAAAATTATAGAATCGTCATCACCATCAAGAAGGCCTCTTGTGATGAGGCCTTTTTAATACTTTGATTAAAAAGGCCTCGAGATTACCACCATGGGAACAGGCATGAAAATATGTAAGTGTCTATTTTAGGGTAGAGATCTTGAAAATTATGTAATTTTTGGAATCCAAGATGGCGGACGCGACTTTTCATGAAAAACCTGCAACCTGCAAAGGGGTCGTTTTTTGGGTTTTTACCTTAGTTATGTAATCCAAGATGGCGGGCGCGACTTTTCATGATAAACCAACATGAGTGTCGTTTTCTAGGTTCTTGGGGTGTAGAGGTGCATATCTCGAAAATGACGTCAGTTATATAATCTAAGATGTCGGACGTGACTTTTCATTATAAATCGACGTGAGTGTCAATTTCTAGGTTTTTTTCGGTGTAGTTTTGGAAAATTACATCAGTTTTAGTATCCAAGAAGGAAAATCTTCGCGTGGCCTCTCGCACATCCCGCACGCCGCCTCGCCACCCCTGCCCGCACCTCAGTTGCCCGATCGAGAAAAAAATCGCCAGTGTACATTTATTTTTATCGATAGTTATTACATTTATCGGTACTAAGGTTACATTATTAATAATCACCGACAAATGTGATTAATTTCTCACTTTTACCTGTACTTTCGGTAATTATTAATAATGATAGACAATTATTAATAATTTTTAATTAATCACTCTAACCGTAACATATATATGTATAGATATAGATGATATGATCGACAAACAAAAATGTCAACTAATCGAGCTTTCAATGCAGGTTTGTCAAGTATGGTGGCATTTGCGTCCGTTTCATTAATACACAAGTTGGTCGACAAGTATATTAGTTTAAAATATTGTCATTTTGTTACACACTATATATGTAGGCTAGTGCCTACAGGTTAAGGGCCAAATCTCGAACAGAAGTCACGGAAAATTATTACGTAACTCAAATTTACATAAAACATGAACCCAAACACATTATCACATTACACTCCTTTTTTAGACATGCATGTAACAATATGGAGGATATAAGATGGTTCAAAGATTCAAAGATTTATTCAGAAAATAGGCCTTTTCAGGCACTTTTTCGCGTCAATTCACATTTTAAATAATACCTATTATAATCTATTCAAATTATTAATTTTTGTTTAAAAAGCTACAAACTACTAGCGTTTCGGAACCGACCACTGCAGAGAAGAAGACGCAAAAAGAAACTCTTCAACAGTATTGGTCGCCTACTTGCCTGAAGGGCTTTGTATGATATTTAATATTTTCTTTTCTTTTTTTTCTGATGTCATGTTATATACAATTTTAATTTACATATTTTTGTGGAACACGTTATGTTAGCGATCGAGCGTGCAACAACGATGGTGCGAAGTTATACGTAAGGCTGCTGGCAGTGGTTGAAGAAGAAAAGCTCCAGACCGAACTGAGTGGCGTGCCATGGAAGAGAGATGAGTGCCTGCCTATGTCCAGCAGTGGACGAGTGTAGGTGATGATGATGTAACAACATACATACATTACATACACTTGCGGATAACAGTGGCGGAAATATTTAATTGTGTATCAAGTTAACCGATTGGCGTTGAAACGCTCATTATTTTTTAACTGTAGTTCACGAGATAGGATCTTATTGTTCCGAAGTAACAGGGGCCTTCGTTAATGTGAGAGATAACATCAAACGCACGTGAATAAAATAAATACAGGTTAAACTTTTCACGCTCTTTCGTCACTAGGTGTGTAAAGGCTTATTAACACTAAGCA
Organism: Elegia similella; assembly: GCA_947532085.1. Taxonomy (NCBI): domain Eukaryota; kingdom Metazoa; phylum Arthropoda; class Insecta; order Lepidoptera; family Pyralidae; genus Elegia; species Elegia similella. The sequence continues at coordinate 24,321,542 of OX383932.1, read as the reverse complement.
ATATACACTAAGCAATTTGAATATACATACATAGTATCACGTCTTTATCCCTTACGGGGTAGACACGTTTAACATGTCGATGGTCTTAAAGATAGAATATGGAATCAGAATAGTGATAGGTTGCTAGCCGCACCGCCTATTTACATGATTGATGATTTTTCAGATTCATCTGATAATCCGTTTAGCAAAAACACAACCAGATGCATTCTCTAACCCTAGACAAGGATAACGAAAATTAAAAAAAAAAGTATATCGTTTTCAGATTGTTCAAACAGGCTATTTGGTCGAATAGTTCAGCCCGGTTGATTGGGATTAGAAAATTGTTATCAAGACAAAAGCTTTCTTTCTTCTGTGTAATAGAGATACATATATAGTCACGTCTTTTTCCCTTGCGGGGTAGACAGAGCCTATGTCTATAAAACCCGAAAGCCACGTTTAGCATGTTGGTGGGCATTAGGTGTAAAACGGAATCAAAATAGTGATGGGTTGCTAGCCACATCGCCTATCGAGCTCAATCGGCTTATACGATCTGCGCGGGAAGAGAAGCAGCTAGCATATTCTGCTTTTTTTTTTTTCAATAACATAATCTCGATTTTCGATTCGCAAAGACCTCGATCGCTATCATCACAAATCTGTAGAGTTGCCAACCATCGCATTGTTTCACCAAGTAACCTTGCTTAACCGAAACTTTCGACCACTAATAGGGTCTCGCTGACCTTAATATTTGCCCTGATTTATTTTGAAATAAATCGCTAATTGGTAAGCCGTGAAGGTTTTGTTTATTTTCCGATTTAAACGGCCGTCGTAAGTTAATGCCGAAAAGTTGGTAATCCGACTGTTATGGCCGACTTATCAATGGAATTACTGCATTGTGAATGAATGGTTCCATTTTGCTCTTGATATTTCAAGTTTAATATGAGGTAAATGAAGCTCGGATATAAATATAGGCTTTAATAACAGCCGTCTGGGAGATAAAAATGTAGAATGTACCAGCTGCTCCTCTTCCTGTGCAGATCTTATGCTGATCGAGGGAATGGGCGAAAATCTTAGGAATCATTTTTTATTATATACGGATTACGGGCAAATTGATTACGGACATTTGAAAAAGATTGAGCTACCCCAAAGTAAGTTCGAGACTTGTGTTATGGGATACTAATTTATCGATACTATAATTTATAACAAATACATTTATAGATACACATCCAAGATCCATATTGCAGATGGGAGGACGATATCAAAAAAGTAGCAGGAGCGACATGGACAAGGAAGGCACAAGACAGAGAAATATGGAAGTTTCTAGGGGAGGCCTATGCTGAAAAGCAAGACAATCAGTAACACTAGTTTAATTGCCAGTGTCTAATAATCGATAATTGAATGTTGATAATTTAGTTTAATAAGAAATTATAATATTAATACAAATATAATTATAATAAATTGTTCAAAGTTACTAAATGGAAATGTATGTAATGCAAATGTCATATTGATAAGATTGTCAATAAAGGCTTTATTATTATTATTATTATTATCCAAGATCCAGGCCAATCTGAAAACGATCATTTTCCATCTTGACCTGGCCGGGGATCGGACCCCACTCTCGTATCGCAGGCTGGCATGTTGACCGCTGCGCTACGGAGCTAGAATCACGTACCTTAGTAGGCGATGCGGCTAGCAACCCATCATTATTCTGATTTCGTTTTTCAAATCTGACACCAGTTTTGACCACTTACTCACACGAAAACAAAGTAAAAAAGTATTCTTTAACAAGTAATGTATTATATTACAGATTTCTATTGAATTGATGAATTTCATAAGCTGTTTCTCATACCTTCAAGCTCCGAAGGTCAAACTCAAAACTTTCCAAGAGAAAAATCAATAACTGTATCGGATAACAGTAAACAGTGAACTATAACTTCCTCTCTCATTAAGCAGTGTTTTGACTAAACACTTTTATTGATCGTTAACGCCGGAATCCATAAAACGCACTAATTCATTAGTGGGAGATGTTTGAAGCCATAAATAATTATGACCCAATCACTTCATAACAGAAGATAGACGTAGATTCTGCCTTTTAGAATACCGTATGTAGTTACTTTTAGCTTCTATCAACACAATACTATACAGGGTAAGTGGTATCTAACGCATAACGTCCTAAAGGTGACTAAGGTACATTAAGATTAACTACGTTTGTTCTATGACTTTTTGTAATTCTATTTGCTTTTTCATACAAAAATAAAATAAAATGCAGTTTTGCAATTCACACCTATACGCTCACGTGGCACGCGGCCGGCTGCATAGACTTAACGTTTGATGTACCACATTAAAGTTAATGTATGTAAAATCTTACTATGTATTGCGTTTAGGTAAAAGTCATAGAACAAACGTCGTTAACTATAAACCTGTATATTCCAACTGCTACCATGAAAACTTCAAAGTTTTCAAAACGTAGATGTTAAAAAACGCGATAAAACCAGGAAAACATTAGAAAACAATACTATACTTCAGCCTGTTACTTTATCTGTGTGGATCACGTTATTCAATAAAAAATTACAAAATGCTACAAGAAAGATGTTTATGGCTCGTCTTTTAGGAACCTTTATTAATTTCGGCAAAATTTTGTCTATCCGACACAAAAAATATGGAATTGGACTAATTCCATAATATTTTAGTGTATGAGGCAATTCTAAAAAAATTAACTATTTGTACTGTTATTCATAAAGATTTTAAACACACAAACAAAAGTTATACTTTATCAGTGTGTATTTTTTTGACGTTCTTGCGACGATGTATGTGTATATATATACTACTAGCTTTCGCCCGCGGCTCCGCCCGCGTTAAGGCGAGGCCTCAAATGTTTGGTACCTTCGCTCGGCAAAAGACTGATCAAGTGCGCGCAAGGGATAGCGCTTGGCGGTTTAGCCCGTGAATGATGAGATAGGAGATAGTCTCGAGTCGCTCAAAGAAAAAAACGTAAGCGCCAAATTCGTTATTTCTATTTTATATAAAATCAGACCGGTTAATTGTATTTTCATATTTACATTTTGATGAATTACTAATAACCTATCTTTTAGTCTAAAAATCATTATTTCATTCGTCGCATTTGAGCTACAATAACAAAAACTCTGCGAACGAAGACCATTTTTCAAAAAATATTTCTATCGAGAAAATTTTATCAAAACGTGTTTTCATCTTCAATTTTTGGAGATGAAATAGTCAAAAATCATATTACTTAGATTTGAAACTCCTAATTTAAGTATTTTGCGAGACAAATAAGGTTCAGAACGACCTTATTTACAGTGGTATCACCTTAATGTCGATCCATCGGGAATAGTACTTTTTCCCGGGATAAAAGGTAGCCTATGTCCTTCTCTGTACTCCAGAAAACTTGTATGCAAAATTTCATGATGATCGGTTCAGTAGTTACGGCGTGAAAGCGTAACAAACAAACAAACAAACAAACAAACAAATAAACAAACAAACAAACAAACTCACTTTCGCATTTATAATTATATTAAATTAATTAATAAGGATTAGGATTGAAATGAAATGTTTATTTGCACGGGTCATATAACATACAGATTTGAATTCATTAGCAAACTTTTAAGGAGTGATTCAGACCACGAATATGGACAACTTTCACTATGGAACCAATTACGAATTTGCAAAAAAATCTGCTGTTCCATACATTTTGGCCCAAATATTTCACTTTGGTATGAAAAAGCAGATAATTTTTTCACGATGTCGAAGTTGGTCCCATAATAAAAGTTGTTCAGATTCGTAGTCTGAGTCACTCCTTAAACGTATGCTAATGAATTAAATTTCACCCTGTTTAAATTCCCGCCTTTTACAGTAGGCATGCAAAAATTATATTAGAAGGAAGTTAAATATTATTAGTAAATACAGATTTAATTATCATACAAAATTTGACTACCTTACTACATAAAAGGCGGCGTCGACGATGAGGTTCACGAAGCCTTCGTCACGGAACCTCATCGTCGACGCCGCCGCGCCCACGGCAGCGTCAGCAGACTCCCCGTGACTCCCAGGGACTTGACAGGATCACCGCAGGCCGCCACGGCCACCCCACCGGCCTGCCCATAGTGATGGGCAGCAAAAAGGCCACTGAAGAGGACCACAATCCTGAACAGTTACCTCGCCGCCTCAAACAGAGGAGGCTGAGAAGACCCGCGAAAGAACGACTATCTTACTAAATACAAATCTAAGATGTCAAATAGGTATTATTGAAAAGTCAACGGAAACAAATAATTAAAAAGTCCCGTTTATATTTTTATGCGTATTGCGGACGTTCTCACAGTATTGTGCACCAACAAGAGTTTTCTAAAGTTTCCCTGTGATTACATCGTTACGATAACAGCCGTCCGTCACGGCGACAGGCCGGGCGGGTTTCTCCGTAGTCCAGCTTATCACGATAGCTGATACCAATCGGCCTCACATCCCGCCTCATCCTCCACTGATCCACTTGTGTGGACCTTACTTTGTAAGCGTATTTAGGAAGATGAAATGGCAAGCGGTAGCAACTCATAACACAAAGGCCACGGCAAGGCTATATAGCAATTTGTATTACTATTTGATTCAGTTATCATTATCATCATCATCACCAGGTCTTTTTAGTCTCCACTGCAGGAGCATGACCCGGCCATACTTTGCCGGAGCAGACAGAGGATTTGACCTACACTCTCCTCGCTGGCTAGACAGTTTGGAGAGGTCTCATTGATGTTTATGAGCTTTGTTTAGCTTGTATTTCCATAGTCTAACGACCTTCATGGGAAGACTAGGAGTGGTCCTATTCTACTCTGCCGGAAACCGCACGGATTCAGTCATGGTCATTATCATCGACCATACCTACTTCGGTGAAAGAAAAAATTGTGAGGAATTTGTGTGTAAAATGGTGATTGAAGTGAAAACATTAGAAAACTTTAGGCAGCTTAAAAAGTCCACCAATATTATCTATTAATATAATATTTATAATTATTGTTATCTATTCTAATATTATAAGACCTTTTTTTTTATTCAAGTAATAAACGAGACTACCATGCCAATTTTTTTATAGGTAGCGCGTAAAAATTCTAAAGATTGGCAGATCTAAATCCGTTGAGGCATTTAGAAGACCCTGGTGAAACATAGAATAGTGAATAAAAAAATGCATTAATACGAGTAAAAACTGTGCTGTCCATTCAAAGTTAAGGCGATACCACTGTAAATAAGGTCGTTCTGAAACTTATTTATCTCGCAAAATACTTAAATTAGGAGTTTCAAATCTAAGTAATATGATTTTTGACTATTTCATCTCCAAAAATTGAAGATGAAAACACGTTTTGATAAAATTTTCTCGATAGAAATATTTTTTGAAAAATGGTCTTCGTTCGCAGAGTTTTTGTTATTGTAGCTCAAATGCGACGAATGAAATAATGATTTTTAGACTAAAAGATAGGTTATTAGTAATTCATCAAAATGTAAAAATGAAAATACAATTAACCGGTCTGATTTTATATAAAATAGAAATAACGAATTTGGCGCTTACGTTTTTTTCTTTGAGCGACTCGAGACTATCTCCTATCTCATCATTCACGGGCTAAACCGCCAAGCGCTATCCCTTGCGCGCACTTGATCAGTCCTTTGCCGAGCGAAGGTACCAAACATTTGAGTCCTCGTCTTAACTAGAGCTGTTAATTCGCATTAGCGAAATTCAAACCGTTAATACGCTAAAGACAAAAAAGTAGTTTCTTATAAGGATACATTGTAATAAATATCAGTAGTACCGCAGGAAACTATATTATCTACTGCATTCTAAGCAAAAGCTATTTGAGATCTCTATTTGAGATATTCGTTTCAAATTTATTTATAGACTTTATTTTGGGAGCGCGATCAAATTTATTCCACACATGTCATGTTCTTCGGTCAGTTACCTCCGATGTGCCCTTCAATTTGGATTGTGGCGAAAATGTTCAAACAGACAAACCCTTAACTTTTACTGGGAAATTCATCTAAAATTAGAAATTTGGTTCATTTAAAGTTGAAAGTTAGTAAATATGGTTTTCATGTGATGAAGTAACCAAGTTGTGTATTAAGTTAGTATATTTTCATTCATAAAATGGGTATATTCTTCGATTTACTCAAAGAAGCAGAAAAAGAGCTAAAAAAAGTCAATTCAGTGGTCGATAAAGAAAACGTTTATTACCTTTCCGGTAATGGGAAAGTAATGCAAAATTTCATCATTACCGGTGTCTGGCAATGAGAGTTTATTATAAACTTTTCCGATTCTTCTACAACCATAGTCGCTTAATCTCTAAATAATGAGAGGAAAACCATTAGCCTAGCCTAGGTCAGTACTTAGCAGTACTCCACGCCAAACAAGTACGAGGTAGTAATTACAAAACCTGTGCAATAAAACTGTGAAAGTGTGAATCACTCCAGGAACATTAAAGATGTATTTATTCATGAAGGAACACTTCCATTGACGGGTTAAAAAGCAAATATTTGGAGGGAAAGCGATTCCGGCGAACGCTGGAAAAGGAATTACGACATGCCTTGCCAGCGATAGACAGGACACGGGACAATTATACTTCGGGAGAGTGATTTTATGATAATATTTGATAGGGCTGTCTGTCACAGATGATTTAACTGCTATTACTTATTCGCCGTTAGTAACTACTAAATACTTAGTGACTTGGTGTAACTTATTTTGTATTTGTGATTAAAATACACCGGTATATTTGAAGTAGATTGCGGAATATTGAAAAATTCTAAATTACTTTCAAACATCAATGTTTTCTATTTAGTTCAGTCACGGTTTTATTGTTTTCACTGCCATGCAAGATCTATCATTGATGAGTAGATAAAACTTTGAATCGATTGAAGTTCGATGGTTTCACAATCCTGTGTGTTGCCCTTAAATTAATTTCAATGTATGATCATTACTGTCTTATTACACATTCTAAAGCAAACATTTTCCTAACACCCTCCTAAAATGAGATAAATGGAGGTTTGAAAAGTTTTCAAGCCAAATGTAATCCGTCCACTGTATCATCATCATCATCAGGTCCTTTTTAGTCTCCACTACAGGAGCACGACTCTCTCTGTACTACTAGGGCCATACTGTATACATGAGAACATCAACAGAATTTAAAAAAAAATGCAGCGAAAAATATGATTTTTAAAATAAATATTTCTGTATTTGGTAATCAATCTCCTTCTGGATAGTGTGCGCGTTTTGCCAATTAGTGTATATCTACGCTTATAAAGAGGAAAGATTCGATTGTTTGTTTGTTTGTTTGTTTGTTTGCTCCGAAACTACTGATCCGATTTGAAAAATTCTTTTATCATTAAGATCCTACATTATCCTTGATAAACATAGTTTATTATATCTACTCAAGGGAAGCCGGGGCGGGCCGCTAGTATATGAAGTTAGTGAATGAAAAATTGGCAGATAACATACCGTTTTATATTAACACTTCATTTCTTCCCGGGTCATCGTCTGATAATGCAGAAATTATACTAATACCGCGGCGGTAACTTACAACTTCGCGATCTGGTCGAAATGAATCACTGTGGCTGTAATGGGCTGCTACTGGCTGGACGGCCTTAGAAGGCTAATGGCATGACCTGCGTAAGGTTGCTACCAGCAAGTACTGATACTATGTGAGGGAAAGTAATGTAAAGCGGTTAGTATTCTTTTGATACTGATTGCACATATCTTTCCGTATCAACGTCTGATAATGTTGAAATTTACTATCATCCCGGCGATTACTTACAATTTTGCGATCTGTCGGCCTATAAGCTAACTTAGTGTTCAACTTTTGATAGTCACTTCAAAATACATTACGTTTTATATATCTTAAATAAAAATAGTCAATGGTACGAAAGCCGCAATGTATTTTGAAGAAAGCATCAAAACGTTGTACACTAATTTAGCAAATGCTCCGGCCGGCTGGTCGGAAGGCATGGCATGACCTGCGAGTAGTTGCTACTTACAAATGTACCGATAAATGTGAGAGAAAATTGTGTATGGCGTTGATACACCTTCTGAAAAAGGACTGAAGACCGCAGTCTTATCCGATCTAATTTATTTCTACTTGTTATCCATCTGATAGGTTATTTACATCTATAACAGTAATTGCAAGATCCTCAATTTACAATTATTACTCCAATAGCTTATTTAAAATTGCACTTCTCTAAAATGGTAAGAAAGATCGATTCATTCTTATTATTTTTTTTATATCTCACTTCCAGGATGTCTCGGGAGCTAAAAATTTAGGGGACGGGCGAAAATCTGGAGTACCCTCTCATCATATGACTGGAACCAGACTATCGATCGTAATCTCTATCTACAATATATATCCCTACAATTTTATAGATACTATCTCAATCTCAACAAATGTGGCCTTTTGGTCTTATTTTGATTCCGTTTCTACATTTAGGTGGTTTAGATCGGCAGAACTACATTTTATTATTTTACTCTTAAACGAACTCAAATTTAAAAATTTAATTATTTTGCTTGATTTGTAATACGATAATACCAATTAATACCAAAAATACTATAATTAATTTACTACCGCAGTACAGTTTAAGATATTTTTAATTAAATATCATTTAGGAGTAAAATCACAGATATAAGAACACACAACATTGTGAGTAAAATTATTTTTTAATTACTGCTGATTACTTTAATTGCTAATTACCCGCTAATTACTGCAAGAATCCTATATATTTAATCTTAAATTTTGAAGCCATTCCTCAGCTCCCGGATTTAAGGAATCTAGTTTCGCTGATCTGAGCCGCTTAAGGTCCAGCACAGCAGCCCTACCCGCGTAACTCGGTGATTTATTGTACATGTTTTGAGTTGCTTACTCTGTTTGCCTAATGGGTTAATTAGAGTGGAGATAAACCTGGCCTTTCATGGAAATATAAATGTGTTCGCGTACGTTACAGAGCAGTAACAACTTGGTACTTAGTTACTCGTGTATGTGATGAATGGAGGATAATGTGTCTAGAGAGGCGGACATGTAACTTATTCATGGAATTAAGCCTGTTTTAATATTTGCCATTTTATGTTCTTATTTTAGGCACGATACAATCGGTTTTGAACGTTAGTTGTTTGTAGCTTTTAATAATTATAATAAGTTAATTAGTGTTTTTTTAAAAATGAGAATTACCGTGAAAAAGTACCTCAAAAAGGCCTATTTTCTGAATACATAGTTCATAGTTCTCTATTCATGAAAACCATATAATGTTTAAATTTTTTATATGCTTCACTTACTAAGTACTTCCAAATACATTTAATCCACACCAAAAAATCAATACCTACAATGAATTGTGCAAATACAAACAAACTATAAATTTCCTACTCTCCTAATTTTATCATTGAATCTTTGAATCTTGAATCTTTGCAAACATAATCAAGCTTTGGAGGGTGGGTAATGTTTAAAAAAAATTTATATTGTAAAAAGAAGAACATTTTTTTATCCACACAGTGACAAACAGTTATCTATCATGTTTTAGTTAGTTTACTTACACGTCCCAATTCATTATGAATTTTCATGCCAAACGTACTCGTATTGCCAAAATTTTGCTTAAGGATGCTGAGGTACCAACCTTAAAATAACATTGACCTACAGCCGATTTGGAGAATGCAAAACGGCGGATACGGGGTTTCCGTCGGACGTAAATTTAGGATTATACAACACTTAAAACTGTATTTATACCGAGTGTACATTTACCCTTGAAGGGGTGACTGAGCACGCCAATATGAACAACTTTCCCGATGGGACACAAAAGTATAGGCCTTCCGACTCGAAAACCCCTTCCTGAAAGTCGCGACGAAAATTCGAATTACAATCGAAGTACAAATCTTCAATTCACTTCAAAATTCTTTATTGAGGAGCATAGGCTACATTATGGAGATAGGTGTTACATTTAAAATTTTTAAGTTAAACTTTGTCCTACCACAAGGTTTACAATGTTCTGCGAAATTACCTAAAGTATCACCCAAGTATTACATTGATTTGTCATATTACTACATAATTGATCCCTATTTATGTTAGATTTTCCAACTTGTCACTCAGATATTCATGTATAGCACAGTAACATTTATTGATAAGATATGGAGGTACGTTTTAAAAGATTTAATGTCTTCTGCTAACCGAAGTTGTTTTGGTAGTTTATCATCACTACATAGTATAAAACAAAGTCGCTGTCACTGTCTGTCCGTCCCTATGTAAGAGAAAGGTTTATATGTATAACACATGCATAATATTGTAGAGAAATACTGATAAATTTAGAGGTTTCTAGTGAAATGTCGTAAATAAACACTTTTTTGCGCTTACCCCACGAGATAAATAAAATTAATGTACAATAAGTATTGTATACCTTAAAAAGGTCAACAAAAAGTCCGCGATGGTATATGTCTATCTCTTAAAGATAACCTACAATTTTAGTATCGGTCGTTAGTTATATATATGAAGAGCTTTATCAAAAATATATACCTTCAGTTGTTGTTAGTGTGTTAGCCTACATTGATGTTAGATTTTCAAGTTGCCTAAAGTTGAACGTCTGCCAACAATGATAACAGCTGGCGTCAACGGCTTAAGCGTGCCTTCTCAAGGAGCTCAAGGTATTTTTAAGCCACTATGGTCACCCATCCCAATGAGAACCACGCCCAGGGTTGCTTAACATGCGTAAGCATTAATACACCACGATCACTGAGCCATCGAGCTCCACGTTCTCAATCGTCAGTAAAAGACCACAGATAAATAGCTAATAAATTAGCTGTGGTCAGTAGCGCAGTGGCACGCCGGCAGATGTGGCCGCACTTTCCATGGAATAAAAACTAAATGAACATAACGACACGTTTCCGCGCATCGGTTTAGGTATTGGAAAGCGCATTGGTCATAGAACACTTCTAAATAGTGTCAATATTGCGTCTAACCCACCTTCCACCTTACCCAAACACTCAAAAGAAATACAAGTAAAGATGACTATTATTGATTTAATCCTTTGACCGCGAACGTCGGATAAACATTTTCGTAATGTTTGTATGTCTGATTTATCCGACGTTCGCGGTCAACGGGTTAAGGGTAAAATGAAAATAAGAAAAGAATGAGGGTATGCAGGATACGAAAACAGGTGAGGTTTTCTACAAGACCTCTTTGTGAAGGTCTGGTGCCTGAAATATGTTTCCAAAGAAAACCCGTGACACAAGTGACCAGGGCCCTCCCGCGGACAGACTTCATAGGAGCCAAGTTAGTTGTATACCTATGTGTTATGATACAACAAAATGAGCAAAAAAATAAAATTTTAAATGGAAAACTAAGTAAAATACAATAAAAGACGGAAAATACAGAACTTAATTTCAATAACTACTACACATTTGGCAATTCTTTCGGCAACAGCTGCATTATCAAGAAGTAACAAAGGCTGTACGTTATTTTCGAAAAGAAAATGGGGTCAGTACGAAATTTGCATCAATGTAACTCAAGTATTAAAAATGTGCCTATAAACATTATTGGACGAGCGCTGCGAAAACTATTGTTGTAACCTGAACCTGAGATGTTGCGGGGGCCGGTTTCGGCCCGGAAGCCCGGATAGTGTGATAAATCCGAAACCGGGAAACAATAGTTATTAATATATAAATGAGAAAGCCTTAAGTTTTCTAATTTTACCACCCCTTCTGTTACGAGGACCTGATCCGGAAGGTGTGTGGTTCCGTGCAGCTGACGATGCGGTGATTGATACCTTAATTTCTGTTATAGGTAACTTGAAGCGGGCGCATCGTCCGATGTGGTATCAAATATTTCAATTTTCAAAACTAAGGGTGAACAGATTTTTCGAAAACGAACAAACCCTTGTTGAAACGCGACATAATGCAGGTCAACATAGTTTGTGCTATGAGCTTGAAATCATACAATAAATAAATATATGGGGACATATCACACAAATTGAGCTAGCCCCACAGTTAGTTGTGAACTTGTGTCGTAGGATAATAACTCAACCATACTATATTTTATATCAAATACTTATACAACGTGATTTTGAACCCCCTAGCTTTATTGAAATCTGGTAATCAGAATCCCTAATGGAACACAGAATTGTAAGAAAAAAAGGTAAAAAACAAACAAAAAAATTAGGTTTCCCATTCAAAGTCGCCGTTCAGCTAGAGGAATTTCTATGAAAGGTTAAATTTATTTTTTCGTTTTTTACCTTTTTTTCTTACAATTCTGTATTCCATTAGGGATTTTGATTCCCAGATTTCAATATAGCTAGGGGGTTCAAAATCAAGCTGTATAGAACAACATTCAAGACCCAGGTCAATCTAAAAAAGATCGTTTTCCATCATGACCTGACCGGCGATCGAACCCGGGCACCCTCGTGTCGTGGCAGGCTGGCGTGTTGACCACTGCCACGGAGCTCGCCCAATGCAATGTGATCTATACCATCCGCCCATAGTTCATAGTGCAATAACTATACTTCGGGGACCGTCCTACTAAAGCCACCTCAAGTCAAATTTAGTGTTTGTGAAAAAAAACTAAAGTTGGCAATCCCGACCTGACAGAATAGCTAGTGATTTGTTTTTATAACCTTTTCAACACCAAAAACGAGGCAACCGTTTGTTGGTGCTTATGTTTGTTTGTTTTGGTTAAAGCTCTATCAACTGAGTTATAAAACAGTTATCACAACCGATTGAGCATTATTTGCGTGCCGAAATTACAGAATTAAATTTTGTCACTCCAAACGAAACCGATTAAGCTGAAATTTTACGTACTTATATAAATCGGATGAAATTACAATATTCATCCGTACTGGTCGTTGAAATGGCATGATGATGTAGTCTGAAGGTGGCTGACGGAACTCCTAAACATAACAAAATAAATCCATCGTGTTTAGGCTTATTCGATTTGTCTTGCAAATTCCTATACAGTACGAATTCGCTCATGATTAAATTTGGAATCAGAAATAAAATTTTCGAAGTCTGTTATATTATAAGTAATACACCTCATTGGTTTATTTTGACCCAACTCAATCTCACAGCCATAGATAAAAAAAGGCGAAAAATGACACATTAGGAAATTAATTTCTGTCCAATCCGGAAGGAGCATAGTGTCACTTGGCCAGCTGTCGAGAGTCGATGCAGTGATACCTTAATCTGGAAACCTGACGCGATCCACCGGCGGGCTTCCTGTCCCGTTTGCATGTCACTTACAAGTTACTAGAGTCATGTTACGGCGGTGCGTGGTAGAAAGCTGGTTTTTAGCTCAAATAACATAAATAGATAAGGTTGTTAAGAAACACTAAAAACAAAAAGTAAAAACTCGCGCAGGCAATACTCCGGGCAAGTACATTCAAAATTTAGATGATACTTCGATTTGTCTTTTGTTCTATTACACACATCTCCAACTTTGTACATTTTGTCCATTATATCCAGTACCTATGCAAATACAGTATATTTACCGCAATATCTTATAGTAGGGAAGTCCCATTTTTTCTAAAAGTAAATTTAAATTAAACGCAAATATTTTAAAAGTTGGCACCCATAAGCTTGAAAAATGCTTTAGACGCAAAATAAAAAAACGAGTTTTCGAGTTAACTGGACCTGAACATTTAGAAAAACTAAAATCTAATTTGACAAAGGTCGTTTTCCATCTAGCCTTGCCCGGGAATCGAACCTGAAGCCCTACGATTCAAAGGCACTATTTTTACAAATTAATGCTCCGATAGTCGATAAACGTTGTCGTGCGTGCCAGGCTAAGTAGCCTATGTCCTCCGTATCCCATACAACGCGTATGCAAAATTTCATGATGCTCAGTTGAATAGTTAAAGCGTAACAAATAAACTCACCTTCGCATTTATAATAGGTATTTGTTGGGATTATCAAGTACTTAGTAAGATTTGTAGGATTAGTAGAATTAGCAGGATATCTACGATTAGTATAATTGCTTTGTTCTAGATGTTCATCGAGCTTATTTATATATACAGCGTGTAACTGTACCCTCGACATTTACTTAAAGGGGTGACTCAGCCTACCAATATAAACAACTTTTCCTATGGGAACAATGCTGGGAACTAAAAAGAAAATTCGACCTTCCCATACAAACTGGCCGGGCGGCGGAACTTTGTATGGAAATGACGAAATTTTTTTGCCCAGCATTGGTCCCATAGAAAAAGTTGTTCATATTGATGGGCTGAGTCACCCCTTTAAGTAAATGTCGAGGGTACTGTTACACGCTGTATTATAGAACTGAGAGGTATAAATAAACCCGTGGTAGGAATTATCCGTTGTCAGTTGTCACATCGTCGCAATGCCTGTCTCACCAAATTAGTGCAGCCTTTGTGAACGCTATCTTGACTGGAGTCCTGCAGACTGTGGCCGTACTGACCCATTTACACTTGATCGGTTATTTGTTTCGAAGCCTATCGTTGCTAAAGGCTATAATATTATTTTCGAATTAAAATCATCTTTCTCCCTCATTTAACTTTCAGACTGGTTAGCTATGTCTATTACAGTAATATTTACGTTCTGAACAAGTTTACCGAAAAACAAATATAAAACGGTACGGGTAAGGTCAAAACCTATTGTCTCGTATTCACACACTTCATTTTTGTCGTAACTTACTAAATGTAGACGAAATGCTACATGGTGTATCATCTACAGAAACGTACTTTCAACATGTAACGCATAAAATATCAGTAGTCTACAACTGTCTATTATAAGGCGCAAAACACACAGATAAGACGTAAGACAAGAACAGGATGCGGACCCTGAAACGGTCAGGCTCTGAGCTCATCCGCGTCCAAGCTGTCATTTAATATATTTACGCAATTAGAATAAATATCAGATCGTAATAAAATTAAAACGCGGATTGAAATAACTAAATTGGCGACTTATAAATAACAAATGACAATTGAGTTAGCAGTGTGGTTTTCGGCAGAGTAGAATAGGACCACTCCAAGTCTACCCATGGAGGTCGTAAGAGGCGACTTAGGAAATACAATAAACAAAGCTCAATACATCAATGAGACCTGTCCATCCCGTCCGGCCAGCGAGGAGAGTGTAGGCCAAATCCTCTGTCTGCTATGGCCAAGTATTGCTCCGGTAGTTCAAAGAGGGTCATTCTCCTATAGTGGAGACTAAAAAGACATGATGATAATGATGATGATGACAGTTGAGAAAACGTCACAGATAGAATAATAACTTAAACCAGGTTCTAACGTCGGAGCTCGTTTTATAATAAGACAGCAGAAGTCCAGAATAAGGTTGCTTTAAGTGTATATGGCCTGCTACGGTTGTGATGAAACGGATTGCGTTTATGGGCATTAATAAAATTCTTTGAATTCCCATGGATAACGCGAATGCCTCGCCATAATAGGCAACTTGAGCATTGTGTGAGACTCGGTCCACTCAACGAAATTAGGTTGCCTTTCATTTTTCTGGCGACTTATCTGGTTCACACGAGTTTACTCATAAATGTATAATGCAGAGACTAGTAGGCACTACATATCTCGATTTATACGATCTGTTATTCTTATTAGGTGTGTTGGTCACTTACATACACGACAAACAAATAGGTCTGTTGTAGTTCTAGAATTCGTTGATCTACCTCATCTCTGTTGGGGAAACCTAATTTGAATGAAAACTTTTTGTTAACGTTATAATCAATTAATCAGTCATCAAGAGTATCAACAACACAGCGGAATGCAACTATAACTATAATAAATATTATCGAAATCATACAGCAATCGCCGTACGCCCTGTTCAAAATATATGATCATTGTTCCATATCCTAAACATTCAATGTAAAAAAAATTGGTTGCCTGTAAAGTCGGTTTACCGACGATAATTTTACGTGAACGGTGGAAGAGAGATAGATGCGTCACAAGCCAAACGCTTAGGCTGATCTTGCCTCTCCATCGCTTGTTTCGCGCTTACGCTTGCACTCGGAACGTGACATATTTTCGTGCGTGCAGCCGGTGTTCATCGATATAAGATGTTATCACGTCAAAAATATTTAAATTCTTTTTTTTTGTCCACAGCCCCCACCCATCGTCCACGGACCTCCCCTCGCGCTGCCACCACCGACTGCCTCGTCCGCGCCTGCCTCGCTGTGTGCAGCTCCGCGCACCATCACCATCCACAAACAAGACGCGAGGCACAACTTTGGCTTTTCATTGAGGCATCTGGTCGTCTACCCCCCGGAGTCCTTGACGGTACGTATCTAGCGAGTCTTTTCTATTTGTTTCCCATACTTTGTCCATTCTGATGGTTTATTACCTGCTGTGCCATTTATCACCTTTAAATCAATTACTAAACTTGAGACACATAGTGTTGGTTTCATATTACGGTATAGCTGTTGCGGCTACGCCTGCGTTAATGTCGATATCTCGGGAACAGTAGAATTTCCCGGAATAAAAGGCACCCTATGTCCTCCCCAGGCCTTAAATTACCTTCATACCAAATTTCATCCATATTGGCTCAATTGAAGCGTGAAGAGGTGACAGACATACATAAGAGTTACTTTCCCATTTATAATATTAGTATGAAGATATTGATTTAGTCAACTCCAATAAAATGTAGCTCATCAATTTCAAACTTTTTTGAGTTAATTTAAATGCCTGGTCTATTATGAAACTAAAAAAAAAGCTTGACTGGGAAGTCAAAGAAACAATTCAAGGAGATATCAGGAGTGAACGAGGAATCCAACGGTCACGCTCGGATGAGCAGCAGAATAAAATAAGACGAGGATCCTTAAAATAAACGGTCAAATTAATCAAGGAGATGGTATTTTTAAAAAATAACTGGGTAATTCTCCAATATGCTTTCTAAAATCTATATCTTAGAACTGATACCCCCAAACTCCGCACTGCCACAGCGCGCGCGCTGCCCGAACCGCTCGCGCTTCCGAGCGCTGGTATCAGTGCGGATCAGGACTTGGGGCGCGCGTCTCGATCCACGAGGAAGACCTGCGGATGAGGTCGAAACATGTCGGCCAGTACTTGGACGTGACTTCGTACGTGAGTAATCCGTTGTTACATATTTTAATAAAATATCTTATTGCTTTCCAGGACCTGTACGATGATGCGCGCCTGTTGGCGGTGGGCGCGGTGGTCGCGCCAATGGACACCATCTTCGTGAAGGCGGTCCGGCCGGGCGGACCGGCGGCGGCGGCCGGACTACGCGCCGGAGACCGGATTCTCGCGGTCAACGGCGTGCCGGTTGCATGCGGACACACCCGTGCGTCCTACCAGAGGGTGGTGCAGATTGTGCAACGAGAGCCTAGGACCCTAAGGCTTACTGTGGTGCCGAGGGATCACGATTTGTTGCAAAGGGTGAGTTGATCCATGATTTCTGAAGGAGTAACTCCTTCTTGTGGCGTTGACTCCTAAAACCTGAAAGAGGATAAAAGAGTTGTTTTGATTACAACTGCATATCACTATTTGTTACACATCAGAACTTTCTCCCATGCTGGTCTGGGAGAATACAATAAACGTAGAATGTTCCAGATGCAGGGCGAAAATCTGAGGAATCATATCAAGAGGCGATGTGGCTAGCAACCCATCACTATTTTGGTTTCGTTTTTCACCAACACACACTTCAACATGCTAAATATGGCCATAAGAGCTTATACACCGAGGCGGTGGATACCCGCTAGGGAAAAAGAGGTGATATTTTGAAATAACATCAAAACTTCTGAACTGAACGTAGTTGCGTCTACATCACCTGATTCAACCAGAAGATGGTCTTAATAGATCTCACAAGACTAAAACCTAGTTAGTCTGAGGTGAATTACCACGTGAGTTGTAAATATAATCAAGATTATAAGATGAACAAATAGGTAGATGCACTAAATATTTACGAGATTCCTGCAGACGGATGTGGTGGTCGTAAACGGTGATCGCCAACCTGAGTCACCGATACCGTAGGTCAGTACTCTCGGGTTACACACATGTGGTGTAATCGGATCAACGCGATCTTTGGAGAGATTAGTCAGATACCTACTTATTACAGACTACAAATGTAATAATATTAACGCATATTTTAACGCGGAGCCCGTTGGTCCAGTGAGTGATAGGTTTATAAGCGCGTACGTATATTAAGCAACCCCTGGCGTGATCCCCACTAGGATGAGTCCAGCTGTTGCAGGTGTGGCATCGGGTATACGCGTCCGGCCTCCCGAACTGATACTTACTTTTACCCCATTCATCCGAGTGTGTAGTATCCCAACACCTTCAATTTCCTTCTCAAATCCAACAATCCTTCCCACAAGACGCCAAAGAAACTGCGCTCGGCAACCTGCCTGCCAAGCGTGGTGTGTATGGCAATATCCTCCCATGGAACGAAAATCCATGGGGGAGGTCTTTGTCCAGCAGTGGACTTCTAACGGCTGGAATGATAATTGGTGACCGTGTAACGGTTGACAATCCTGATCGAGATCGATAAAGTTAGTGGCAATTGTACACATCGAAGATATTGCATTATTTTCATAAAATTTTGAAATCATGTCGCTAAATGGGAACCAAACCACCCAACCAAACATCCTCATTCATGAACGTTTACGAAGAGGAGTGGTGGCGGAGAGTCCTCTATAATGGGAAAACGCTCCACGCCCGGTCGACGCGCCGTGTAGTTTGACACACTGCGCAACGCCACGAGCATGGGCGTAGCTCCCGCCAAATTAGCCGTATCAATGATACGGGCCCCCCGCGCTACAGTCCCCCCGAAGGTGTTTTGTTCACTAACATATGCTGGTGGACAAAGGTATTTCCCATTCCTTTAATAAACATCTATATTTTAGGCTTTTATCGACCATTTATTTTCAAACCTGTCAACCCGACGCTTCCTAGGCCTAACTCGCTACCGTCAGTGAATTAGGATTTAAAGATTTTTTCAATATTTTAAACCTCTGTAGCAAGATTAAAGGGCTTCAGACAAATGTAGGGTCCTACGAGAGCAAGCTACGTCACTGGCCACGAGCCTCAGTAAACAAGCCCTAAGTTATGTACTTTATAGGATAGGGCAATACTCTCAGGTTACAGACATGTGGTGTAACAGGTTCAATAAGCCCTTTGGACAGTTTAACAGGCACACGTCATGCAACTAATATCTAGATATTAGCTTTCATAACATTATTTTACAAACGTGGAAATATGTCGTGTTGAAGTGCTAGTACGCTAGTACTTATCTGCTTCCAGCTACGAATAAGGAATAAGTCGCTTCTATACATATAATAATTCAACTACTTCTTTCACTTAAAGGCATCCAAGTAAGGTAGAAATCTTCAGGTCAGGATATAATTTGACCTAATTGCTCTCTGTCTATCTTTCCGCCAGAACATTCTCACGCCAAACATCCACAAGGTGTGCTTTGGACGGCCAAGTTTTAGCTGGCTCTTCAATCAACTCTAGGGCTTCCTTCCGTATTAGTGTGTTGGTTCTCTGCTGACAAAATCCATTGGTCACATAATTTGTGACCTCTGTGACTCAGTGGCCTTTGGATCGCAGGGTCTCGGGTTCAATCCCCAGTCTGGTCAAGATGGGCAATCTTTTTTAGACTAGCCCGGAGACGTGGATGGTTTATTTATACATTTATCTATTACTAGCTGTTGCCCACGGCTCCGCCCGCGTTAGTGTCGATCCCTCGGGAACAGGAGAATTTCCCGGAATCAAACATACCCTATGTCCTTTCCTGGGCCTCAAACTACCTCCGTACCAAATTTCATCCAAATCAGTTCAATGGTTGAAGCGTAAAAAGACAACAGACGCTCCTTTCTTAGCGCTCACTCACATCATTATAAAAACCCCTGTACCAAATTTCACGTTTCTAGGCGCAGCAGTTTCGGTTGCGTTGATATATAAGTCAGATTTGCCCGCGGCTACGTCGCCGCCGTTAGTGTCCATCCCTCAGGAACTGTAGAATTTCCCGGAATAAAAGATACCCTATGTCCTTCCCCGGGTCTCAAACTACCCCCATACCAAATGTCATCCAAATTGGTTCAATGGTTGAAGCGTGAAAAGAAGACTATACATACATAGTATCACGTCTTTTTTCCTTACGGGGTAGACAGAGCCTAGGTCTATAAGACCTGAAGGCCACGTTTAGCATGTAATTTTCCTATGTCACTTATAATATATAAGTAAGTGCTATATATTTGCAGGCAAGGCAAACTAATGGCTTAAATTCATTCAAATGACGATAACTTTTTTTTTAACTAACCGATTTTTATGAAACAAACTTTAAATGTTAATCTGAGTTAAAATAAAGCAATTGGTGAAAGTTTGAAGTAAATCGGTTCAGTATTTTCGGAGATAATCGTGATCATACATACAGACAGACAGACAGACAGACAGACAGACAGACAAAAAATTCTAAAAAAAATTTTTTGCTTTCTATTATTCTTTTTAAGTGTCCCTCTATCCATTTCAGTCAAAAATTCTAAATGTACAGACAAAATATTTTTACTGTTTTATTATATGTATAGATAATATATAGTATCGTTGAGTTAGTATCCCACTATACAAGTTCACAACTTACTGTGGGTCTAGTCTAGCCCAATGTGCGCGATTTGTCCCTATTTAATTATTTATTTGTACTGGCAGGGTCGCAATGTGATTATCTGATGTGGGAAGTAAATTACACGACTGAGTCTATCTTATCTAGAGTATATCTTATACATATAGTATTTTTTAACTTAACGCTAACACTATGCACTACATATTTATCACGAATCAAGTACCAGTCCTGAGATTGTAAAATTACTGTGTTTCATAGATCGAACCTTGCGGTATTTTTGATTGTACGAATATTAACGACAAATATCTAACAACATTTTTTCTATTAAGTATTTCAGCGAAGCTGCGTACAATCCCGAGTCAAACCAACGCGCGATCGAGATGCCTGCGCCGATCACGGAACACGAATCGCGGCTGTTCGACGCGTACCGGAGGCCCAGGCCTTCGCTGCCGGCCCCGCAGGCGCCGGCGCGCCTTCGGGAAGACCCGGAGTACGCCACCGTGGGGACGCTAGCGCCGAGGCTGGACGTACCTAGGATTGGCGCGCAGCATTACCTTTTGCATGATAGGTAACTATCACATACCTACTTAGATCACCAGATATTTAGATTTTCGTATGTATATGACAAAGCTCCAAACGATGCTATCAATTGATAGCCGACGACCAACAGCTAACGTACTTTCCGAAGCACGGAGGAGCTCAAAGCTCGGGATTGCTTTACCTGCATATGGGCTAATCACCTGTCCAAGACCGTGTGTGGTTTGGACGAAAGGGTCGAAAACCGGATATCGTATTCTTAAGCATAACAGTTAAGGATGCTACGGAACTATCGGTTTACATTCCCCATCGGTCCATTTGAACAATTAATAGGTTTTACCAAATTGTGCATTTTTCAATTCCGTCTACTTCCCAATCCCCATCCCCATCGGGCAACTTCTCCATGGGAAAAGATTGAAAAAACATCGGTTTACTTTACCCGTTAGTCTCTCTTCGGAAACGTAAATGTTATTTGGTGTCAAAACCTTATTCCACTACGTACCCTATTGTGGATTGTTAGAGGCTATTTAAAATAGATGGCTAACTTCTTTTTGCCATGTTTCGGGCCTTAAAGTATCTGACACAGCTGTAACAGACCCCGTAGGTATAAAGACGTGATAATACGTATGTTAACTAAACGGTACCTATTTATCAATTGAATCCTTTACATTTGTCCTAATAAGGTTTACTTTTGCCTGTCAATACGGACTTTGTATTTTCGTCGTAAAGGGAAAATCCTTATCCTTACTAATATTATAAATGCGAAAGTGAGTTTGTTTGTTTGTTACGCTTTCACGCCGTAACTACTGAACCGATCATCATGAAATCCTTATCCTTACTAATATTATAAATGCGAAAGTGAGTTTGTTTGTTTGTTTACTTGTTTGTTTGTTACGCTTTCACGCCGTAACTACTGAACCGATCATCATGAAATTTTGCATACAAGTTCTCTGGAGTGCGGAGAAGGACATAGGCTACCTTTTATCCCGGGAAAAGGTACTATTCCCGAGGGATCGACATTGACGCGGGCGGAGCCGCGGGCGAAAGCTAGTAATAAATAAATTTAAAACAATTAAACTGACATTCCCCTTGTTTCTATTCCAGCAGGCGAGAGTCTGACACCTCACTGCCATCATCAGCGACGGAAAGCAAAGACAGCCTCGGCTCCTTCGACTCGAACTCCACGCTGACCGGCCGAGAGCAAGACGACTCGATCATCCTCTCCCGAATACGAAAAAGTCTCGAGCAGAAAGAGGCTTTCCTCCGACGTCCGAGCCAGCCTACCGGCTGGGTCACCCCCGACGCTCCCCCGCCGATCAAACAAAAGGAATTCTACGCTAGGCCTCAGAAATTACAGAAACCAGCCTGGCCACCTCCCGCTACATCCCCTCCCCTCGCAGCTTCCCCTCCTCCGCAAGAGAAAAGAGAAGATTGTTCAGCAAGTGTCGACAGCGGCACGTATAGTGGCTACGGAGAACTGAATGGCGCGCACATAGACAGAAGCAAGTTAAAACCGGATAAAAACCAGTTTGTGTCGACGTTATCCAAAATACAAGAGACGGCACCGAGTATACAGAGCAACAATGTCGGGACAGTGAGCAATAATGGATCCAGCGAATTGAAAGACGAGTCCGGGACGAATAATCAGGATAGCAGGTAAATATCATCATCAATTCATAATTCACAGTTTTATCGACAAACTGATTAGGTAATAGAACTCTAGTTTTCATCGAATAATGTCAAGTGAATAACGTTGGCGGACTAGATAAAGATGATAAAAGAAGGCATATCCTTCTGACAAAAAATGGAAGATGCCGTATTCTGCTACCTTTTTCTTGTCCTGACTTTTTGTTTTGAAATATATCATACCTCTTCAATGATAATTTCAGGTACCCAGTCCCCGAACTCCAACTAGTGACAGCCAGAACGAGACAGTTAGAAGAAGCGCGAGGTGGCGGCGAGAGGCGGACAGAGGTCGCTAGAAGCGAGCTCGCGCGGATGTCCACCACCAGGCTTGAGCCCAGCGTCGCGCTGAGACGAAAAGAGTTCGAAACCCGGACGGCCAGAAGAGAGGCCAGGTCGCTGGATGTACAGCCTCAGCATGGTAAAGATTTCTTTTACATATAAGTAATCTCCAGCATGTCCTTCTGTTGCTTTATGATCCTCAATTCCCTGGATAAACTCAGGATCAAAAGCACGAGTCAAGGCTTTTTAAATGATTCCAGCCTCCCCCATTTCCTCCCCCGAATTCCTTAAAAGACCGGCAACGCTCCTGTCACACCTGGTGTTGCAGTTGTCCATGGACAGCGGTGATCACTTACCATCAGGTGACTCGCTTGCTCGTTTGCCGTCCTACATCAGAAAAAAGAAATGAGCGGCTCCTTTATTACACTAAGAGAGCTTAATCTAAATGTATAAAGTTAGAGATTCCTATGATTACCCATATTGATTTTTCTTATGGTTTTACAGAGTTGGAGCACGTGGAAGTACCCCTCGGCGGCAGTCTTTCCGGCAACCAGCTTATGATCACCGGCAGCAAGCACCTTCATTGTCCGCCTCCAGATGGATATACGCCCGGTACGTTTTTGAATCACTGTTGTTTTGATTGTGAATGTGTGTGTATAAATGAAATCTTAGAATTCTTTTTGTTCTTTCCTAATTAAAAATAAATAAATAAATATATACGGAAAAATCACACAGATTGAGCTAGCCCCAAAGTAAGTTCGAGACTTGTGTTATGGGATACTAACTTAACGATACTATATTTTTATAACAAATACATACACATCCAAGACCCAGGCCAATTAGAAAAAGATCATTTTCCATCTTGACCTGGCCGGGGATCCAATCCGGGCACTCTCTTGTCGCAGGCTGGCGTGTTGACCGCTGCGCCACGGAGCTAGCCAATTCGAATGAGGTTCCAAGATATTTGTGGCATTTATCAAAACCTGAACTAATACATTTTAAGATATAGAGCCAAGTAACTTCGGCTTGACCCGCGATTTTTAGTTTCTCACAAATACTTTAATTTGCTTATTATCTGTGGCCATTTTACTGGTGGAACACCGCCAGTAAGGTGCTAAATATGATGAATAATAATTCAGGGTAATTTTAATGTGTGTATTTTCCATTTCCAGAAACAGAAAAGGTTCAAATGCGAACAAGGTCAAATAGTACCGGTAGTGAAGGATTACCCATTAGAAGACATCATGCCACAGGTAATTACGCTTTTTATATCACTTCTAGGACTCCATTGCAAAAAAAGGGTTTTTTAAATACACTATGCGCCAGTTAGTAAGTCAATAATAGGGTTTATTGGCCTTTATTTCCATATTGGTCACTGGCAAATAGTTTTGTAGTGCCAAACCCTTCGCACATTTCAATATAGTTCAACGCAAGGCATTAAATAATACAAGGGGAAGGGACAGGTCGATATTAGTTGTTTTGTAATGGAGTCCAAAACGCAACATTTAATAGTTTTCATGAGTCACGTTTAATTAAATCAAACTGAAATAATAAACAATAGACAAATTATGTGCCATTTTCACTTCAGTACACGACTATTTCATGGCTTTACATAGAAATCTTCACAAATCACTACCGCCATTGCGCTACAGCCGGTTCAGGTCACCCACACATTGCAAATGCTTTAATCTTATTGGTCAACGTTTGCCGCCATCTTTGTCCATTACAATGGATTTTTTCGTCTCAACTATACAGGTGATTAAAAAAGTAAGATAAAGAAGCTAGTTACTTTAGCTGCCAAAAAAGTTAAATATAGCTAGGAATCGAGAATAAGGCAAGTCAATAATTAGAACCCACTACCCCTACGTTGACCAATGACCACGCTAGTTAAGCACGCCGGCATCTAATAGCACTGTTCGCTCAAGATGGCAGTCACGCGAAGAAACGAATGGGCCTGAACAGAGAACAAATGGAAGCCATGAATCGTGTCTCGCTGCCTGGAGCCATGAACGGACTGGAGGGGCCTCAGAGGCCTACCCAGCTGTCGCTGGCGCCGCCATCGGGGTCAACGTCCGCGTCGGTGTCGGCCGCCACGTCACCTTCGCCAACGCCCAGCACGCCCGCAGACTCAGGTCCTGCGGCTCTTTGGAATGCCCTCGCTCCACCTGGCTTGAATTGATGTTCCTAACTTGAACTACTCAGGTTCCGCGGCTCTTTGGAATGCCCTCGCTCCCAACCTGGCTTTAATTGATGTTCCTAATTTAAATGCATGAGGCTTGATGGTTACTGGCTGTTTATGAAGGTCTTTGATACTTTAAAAGAAATACCAAATAGGTATTTTGAAAGGCGACTATTAGCTAGTTCATATTAAAAACTCTGTTGAACTTTTCCAAAGCCTTCATAATAAGTGCAACCATTGGGTAGAAACTAACTCGACTTCACAAATCGTACCACAAAACGATGTTTTCAGCGTTACGTCACCAGATGTCGCTTTGATTTGGACTGACATAAATACCAACGTCAGTTCAAATTACAGTGGCGCCGCCCTGGTGTTTAAAAGTTTCATTAAAATATAAGCTTGCTTATGTCCTGGTAACAGGATTTTTTTTTACTAAATGTTGGATTAGGCATTTGTCTCCCGTCTCACCTTATGGTAAGTGACGATGAAGACGAGGATGTTACATGCCTATGCAAGAGATGCCCATTTATTCTACTATAGCTATATTGCACTATGTAATAATAAAAAGCAAGACGGCGTTAAGCTCTATCGCGAAATAAACTTTATCAATCATGCCCTGTTACTGGTACAGATTTTTTAAATATCGTTTTGTGGTAATATCATACATGTCATAGCCTGGTCCTGGATGCCGTATGGGAGGCGGCGACATCGATCTAACCTTCTTTTCCACTAATGGAATGATGAGTGTGCTTATCGGTGTGCTACTAATGCCGTCTAACCGTCGCGATCATTCAGTGTCTAATAACTAATATAAAAAATAAAAAAAAATAAAAAATTAGATATTAATTGTTGTTTTTTCTATAGGGTTTGCCGATGACCTGGTAACGAGAAGACAGAAGAAAGATGCTCAGCTAGGAGGTTAGTATTCTTTTATTTTATTTCTACTTCTATGCAAAATAACTTTTTTGTAATTGAAACTAACGTGAGATACCTACACTATATATATAAAAATAAAATAAAATAAAAAAATATATTACAAAATAAGTACTTACATACAGAAGTCGCACTCTGCAAATATATTCAAAGAAATATCAACTCAATATAGTTAACGATACTGTGTAATTTAGCTCGCGTCAGATCGCAGCCCCTTTTAGTTTAAATACCTACAGCAAGACAATTTTATACTTATAGCTCTTAACATACGATTCATATTCGTTGAAGTTCTTTTTACGTTTATTTTGTGAAAAAGCAGAGATTTAAATACTGACTTTTGTTTTTCAAGCAGAGGAAGAGCGTGCCATGAGGAGAGTATCGTACCTGAAAGCCACGTGGGGAGACCGCATGCATATGGACAGTGACGTAGAACCCGACGGTGACCATAGCCTGAGAAGGTATATTAATATCATGGAATTTTACTTATAATTTCTTGAGTCATTGGTATTTGCTTTAAAAATTAAAAGTAAAGATATGTTAGTTTTAAGAAATTCAAGGATTTATGTGCAAAATAATTTCCTTAACTCTTTTACATGATGCACAGACCAAGCCTCTAATAGGCCAGTTTCCTGCAAAATAAGAATATCAAAATTATTCCATCATCAGACAATCCAAAAATATTAAACACGTATTTTTTCTTTTGTTAATTAAACACAAAATTATGAAGATAAAGTGCATCAAAGTTCATGAGTGGGGGGGGGGGGGGGGGTTGTTACGTCAGTTTGCGAAAAGTGTAGCAAACTGTGACGTCACAAGGAACTTTAACGGACTATATCTTTGTAATTTTATTTTAATTGAATAAAGAAAAATACGTGTCGAACTGACGAACTAATTAATCATTGTCACAGCACAAAAGTCAAGAAACGTTATTCTTACAATTAAAGTTGTCTGGTTGTGCTAAAAGTTCCTGTACAGTTACTAAATGATAAAATAAATGTCTCAATCAATCATCAGCCAGTTAAAACTGATCAACAAGCAAATATCATTGACTATAAATCATCGAGATCTTTAGATTGTGACTAAATCTTAGAATCTATTGAGTAGAAAATACCCCTTCGTAGTTAATATTCAGCATTACTTTACTACCCGATTTCTTGTCTCATGTCGAGTTACACAGTAGGGGTTGTCTAATCTAAATCTGAACGCCCCTCCAGTATTACCTTTGCCTTTTGCGCTCATACTAAATTGGTTGATGTATGTAATATATTATGGAGTATAGTAGAGAATTGATCCACTCTATTGATATTTCAAAAAGGCTGGTGAAAAAAAATGGTTTTCGGTAGAGTCGGTTTACAGACGATAATTTTACGTGTAAATGGAAGATGAGAGATAGATACGTCACAAGCCGAACGCTTAGTTCGATCGTGTCTCTCTTACGCATGTTCCGCGCTCTCGCTTGCACACGGAATGTGACACTTTTTCGTGCGTGCAGCTGGCGTTCATCGATTTATAAGACGTTATCACGTCGTAATTCCGGACGTTTAACTTGGCATTAATGAACTTATAATAATAAATGAAGCGACGTTCATTCTAGATAAGACAACCTCTACTCGTATGTTGTAGATAGTTTTAATCAAAATATTAGTTTCTAGATGTGGTTAAACCTAACCTAACACTTCTAGGGGGTAATTTATTGGTGGTAAACATATTATACTAACGGGGTAACTAAAATTGGGTTATAAAATGGACAGTGCATATCGGAAGTGGCGCCCTCCCCGGTTCACCGACGACATTACTGCGTTGGTGCGAAAATTCGACCCGTACGCCGTTCTCCCGGCGCGGTACGTCGCATGACGTCAAACATGCCGCTAGATGGCGCTTGAAACTGTGTGTTAGTTTACTGCGATAGATGGCGCTACTTGCTACGAAAGTAACATCTGTTTTGTGGAGCTAAAGAATCTCTATGAAATTGAGCCTTGCACTGCGTTTGCCTTAGTTAATCAAAAGTGAAAATACACAGGATGATTTTAAAACTTGCCAAAAATTAACATTGATATCCACCATCACACAACTAAGATTAAAATCAGTCATCCAAATCATACGACTTCTTCAGTGTTGAATGACAAACCAAATACTGAATCAATTTGGGATTGCATGAGATAGAACTTATAAATGTGTGCATGAGCGTTGGTTAGTTTATGTAGAACTTTTCGTTTGATGTTGGGCATGGTTGGTGTTTTTCGTTGTCATTTGTTTGCAGGTAAATAGATGTATTGATGTATTAAATAAGTGTTTAAAGAAACCTATATTGAATAAACGTTTTGAATTGAATTTGAATTGAATTGAATTGTACGTACTAGGTAAGATAAGCCAATTTAGTTGTTGTCTTGAATACCGAAAATGCAAAATTATTTCGTTAGGATGTAGATATTTAATTGATTAAACTTTTAATTCTACCCACATTTTCCAGCAAATAAGTATTTTGTATTTCATTTATTATACACAGTTGGAAATCTATTTACTCTTATTTGAAGTATCTTCGAGTCTCTTTCTTATTTTTAGAAACAATAAAACATTATATTTCACAAAAATGGGAAATTAACTTCAAAATTTTAATTTTAGTATTAAATATTAAAAGGACAGGCGACATTATTTTGAGATATCAACTTCCTAACAACTATGTATGTTATCTAGCCCCGAGAAAAAAGGCGAGGGGAGCACGTGCGAAGAAGTGGTGGAACCAGCAGAGGGGGACGTCCAAGGAAATGTACAGATCAAGGCCGTGGTTACGAACGGAAAGGTTGGTCTTCATTTTAAAGACTATATTTATCCTGTTATTCCCGTACACATTAATTTTTATACATAAGTACACCCTTTTCGGACGTTCAAACATCAAAGGATTTTTGCCTTATAGTTAACGTTTTAACGCCGCAAGAAAAACTGACAAGCGTGCCCACTACGCCGGTACACTTTAAATTCCATATTAATTTGGACAAATTAAGAAGTAATAGGCGTTTCAAGACAGTTTCCGATGGGCGCCATAAGGTATCCACGACGTTCGAAGGGTCAACTATGAAAATGTCTCGAAAATTTTAAAAGTTACAAATCCTTAGATTCGCAAGGAATAAATAAAAAAACAACAATTTTAGTCACTAGATGCCGTTAATGCATGTCAAATGTAAAGTAACGCCCTAGATTAAAAAGGAAGTCAAGATAACATTTTATTTTTTCATCTATGACTTTGACACTTGCGTTTTTATCAACGCTATCTATGTAACTTTAAATATTAGCTTTTTTAAAAAATCTTTTTGGTTTTATCCGTCCTATTGGCTATTACTGGATTCTTTATACTTGTTATTTTAATCAATTTTGACATTTCGCGTAGTAGTCATTACCTACTGTAACACTGTACCTAGTTTGATCACGTTTTAAATGTTCGCCATATTTAAAGGTACGTTTTCCACAGCGTGCGAGCGACAGGTCCTGGAAGCAGGTGTGGGCAGTGTTACATGGCGCTAAGCTGTACCAGTACAGACATCATCCCAGTCAGGTTAGTGCCTTATTATTAAAACTAAAAATATGTATGTATTAAAATGTAAAACTTTCATTAGTCCAGATCTCCTGGATGATAACTAAACTACCATATCTTTTCCTTATTTGTGAAATTAACAGGCCTTGTTGAATTAAAGTGCTTAGCAATGTTAATGCTTAAAAAATTATGAATGTATACTTTTTTTAAATACATGTAAAATATAATAAACGCACGCGCGCTATCGTCATAGGCTTTGTTACGACATTTTGGAAAATATTGGTTTGCAACTATACCAAAGTGTAAAACTCCCTCAGGTATTAGTTTATTTATTGAAAGTTCAATCGTCCAAAAAAAAACATTAGAATTAACATTAATCGTAAGGAACCCTGTTCACGCGAGTTTAACTCGCACTTGACCGGTTTTTGTCAATATTAATTTTATACTACGACAATTGTATCAACCTCCAAACCTTTCTCTTTAGTATGTCAAAAGAGTCCTTATTTATTAAAGTCGTAAGGATAAACATTAAAAAAGAAATATTTTATTCCACAATTCCTTTACCACGCAATTCCTTTCATCCGTCCAAAGCCTAGAAACCGATCGACCTGAAACCATAAACCATATTTAATTTAGATAAATGCTTGCTGTGCGGTATCATAACAAATGGGACGGGACGACCTTCGCGTGAGCGAGATCCGTCCGTTATTTGTCGGAGTGGCCTTGGAGGCCAATGGACAAGGATTGATGGTAAACTTAGGGCGGCACTGATAGTTACTCTCTGAAGAAAACAAAACCTTTGAACAATATTATGCAAAGTAGTAGCTCTTTACTGGGCAGATAAAATTTATCATACTTACCTAACATTCAAATCCATTTAACAGCCTTCGTGGTCCAGTGGTTAAGGCGTTTGCCTGTTGACCCGGGGGTCGTGGGTTCGATTCCCACAGGAAGCATACTTTGTTTAGTTGTTTCCAGTTTGGTTAGGACATTGCAGGCTTGAATCACCTGATTGTCTGATAATAAAGATGATTCCGTGCTTCGGAAGGCACGTTAAGCCGGTGTTCTCGGCTGCCATCTGGTAGTGGTTAAAGGAACCACGTCAGAGGCCGAGAAGCGGTTTCAAAGAACTCTGACACCAGGGTGTGCATGGTCGATTGACCGTGACACCTACTCGAAATGATGATGATGATTCAAATCCAAGGACATTAATAATATTCTAAGATTTGTCCATTATGTTGGTATCTGTGGCTCAGTAGCACGGAAAGTGTTTTTGAATCGCAGGGTCCCCGGCTTCGATCTCCGGCTAGGTCATGATAAAAATTATATATTTTAGATTGGCGTGGGTCTTGGATGCATGTATATCTATTACTTATGAAGTGGGGCTAGCTCAAACTGTGTAAGTTGTCTCTATATATCTATTTGTCGGAATAGCCGCACTAATAGATCGCGACCAGTCTTAACTTATTCGTAGCGTCCAGTGAAACCAAAAGTATCGGCTGGCTTGGGAGTTCTTAGAAGAAGAACTTCTAGATCCGGTCTTATTTATGTAGGCCCAGAAAAACTATCAGAGTCAAAACATAAATCCATATTCTAAGAAATTGTAACCCAACGTACCAGGATCAAAGTCTTTAATTTAAGCCTGTTAAAATGCTGCCCGAAACTTTGCGTGTTAAAAATACAAATAGTAAGGACTTGACTTTTTAAAATATAGATAACTAGCTTTCGCCCGCGGCTCCGCACGCGTCAATGTCGATCCCTCGGGAATAGTCATTTTTCTTGGGATAAAAGATAGCTTATGTCCTTCTCCGTACTCCAGAGAACTTGTATGCAAAATTTCATGATAATCGGTTCAGTAGTTATGGCGTGAAAGCGTAACAAACAAACAAACAAACTCACTTTCGCATTCATAATATTAGTAAGGATTTAATTAAAACAATATGGTTGCTCGTTCCTTCTCTTTCCGTGAATTTAATTAGGCATTGATGGAGTTCGAAGATGAGCTATGAATGTGGACTTTTCCGCTCAGCCAATCGCTACGCTTTGTCAAACCAACGTCAGCCGAACATCAAATATTTTGCTCTAAGCTCGTGGTGGAGTGGAATATTATTTTGGCGTAGAATTCCACGTAAACAAGTGTAGGCTTTTGTTTTAATATAATTTGTTTACGGGGTCTTTCGCGGTAAACGGACACACCCTGGTACTTAACGGCTTCGCTTACAACCTGTTTTGTTTACAATTATGTTAAGATGTTTTTGAGAAACGTGTTATAGCATAATGAACAACCTTGGTTGTTGTCAACTTATACATTTTATCTAGCTTGAAATTTTGTTTGGGACATTTCCAATCCCGGACATATTTTGCTCGAAATATATTTTTTTTTTAATAGCCTGTTTCAATGTCCCACTGCTGAGCAAAGGCCTCCCCTTTTTGTTTCCAATTATTCCTATCGCGGGCAATAACTTGCCAGCCACTTATATAAGTATCTAAGTCATCGCGCCATCTCCTTCTAGGTCTACCACGTTTTCGGCGGCCATCCGGTTTCCACAAAAAAATAATATAAAAAGAAAATATTTTTGTTATTTTAACATTGTTGTTCTTATGTAATAGTGGCAGGAACTTCTTTTAGTCTTTTAAATCGTACTTAACTAAAGATACGTAATTTAAAATTCAAGCAACAATCATCCATCATGCTCTATCTCTAGATCTAGTAAATCCATAATAACGGGAACGTATACGAACCATAGAAACGGGAAAATCAAAAACTTCGAAGATTAAATTATAAACAACTTGATACGGTATATTTTAGTATATTACGTGAAGTAAGATTTTATCAAAAGCAGACAATACATAAATTCAGATAAAAAACATACCGTTGACAACCCATATGCCCTAAAAGTAAGACGTTACGCGTAAAGATCTAATCACACCCCTATGCGAGTGCGTTATGAATTCAAGTCGCATTCTTATCAGCAGATAACAATAGTCTTCCCGTGCGCACACCTGGCGTTGCTTGCCCACATATTGTGACGTCAAAGAATTTATGCCTTTTGTATATAACCACAAACTAAAGACGTAACAGAATAATAACAAGGCTAGTTTCAATAAAGAATATAAAAAGTCCGTCAGTTAGATAATCCAAAAATATTAGAACGTATTTTTTCTTAATTAAATAAAGCCCGTTTAAATTCCGTGTGACGTCACAGTTTGCTACACTTTTAAGCAAACTATGACGTCATGAGACTTCACTTAGGAACTTTGCGCTTTATTTTTATAATTTTTTGTTACAATAACAAAAGATTACAAGACATATATACATGTCCAATATTTTGGATTAACTAATTGACGACGGGCTCATTTTAATATTGCTGTTATATCATCAATTTTTGCAAAAGTTTGAATAAAACCCAGATCTTGAGCCTGCGATAAGTGATAATAATATAGGTGTTTACTTTGTTTTTATACCTATATGTGTAAAAGGTCCCTGCTACGCGTATATTGCTATAACTACATCTTCAAGAACTCTGTCGCTGTTTCTACATATAAGCAATGACGTTGCATAAACTTTTTCGGCTATGCAACACCGTGCATCTGGGTAGACACCCTTCTGTACTCTAAGTATTTTGTAGTTTATTGCAGTAGTAACAGCTGTTTTATATGTCAATAGTTAAATGACGTGGTTAATTAAGGACTTCTTCGCCATATGCCGCCTCGTAATAGGATTCTTTGCACCCGTCAGCCTGTAAGAAAAATGACTCTTGTATTACACGCTTCGTTGTCAATGATTATTAGAAGGATAATTAAAATGTGTCACGACAAGCTGCTACCTTCACGAAGCACGTGTGTTAAATAATAAAAAAAATCCTCTGATATAACTAGGCAAGAGTTAGATAGATAGTTATAAACTGCGAAAGCGAATATTTTCATCCACCTTTTTCGCAACTGTCCCGTAATAGTACATTACTGCAGAGGCCGGAAAGTAAGGAATTGCCGGATGAGTAGAGTTTTCAAGGCCGAGCGTCAGCGAGGCCTTGCCAATAAATACGAGTCCGGCAAGCCGATTCCCGGCAAAGGCATGTATTGTGCTTTTCTCAATAAATGCGAGGAAATATTGAAAGACGTACTACTAGGAATAAATGAGTATAATATAAAAAAAAACGATAATAGTTATATAACGATGATAGATAGATAATAGTAGGTACATTTTTATTTCCATTTTGTTTTACGGCATTTGGCGTTCTACGCAACGTTTTATCAAAGAAATGGTGTAATTCATTTCGTTGATTCGACAGAGCTCCTGGCGACAATTCCCACGAATCCTCTGGTTTGATCATAGACGACGCAGTAACGCGAGCGACCACCAGCCCCCTATGTAAATCTCTAAATCGCACCACAGCCGCACCATGACATTTTATTTCAGTTATTCCACACATTGTTCATAAACATAGGCATTTATAACACCAAATATAAATATAAATAAATCTATACATATAATAAAACAGTAAAAATATTTTGTCTGTACATTTAGAATTTTCGACTGAAATGGATAGAGGGACACTTAAAAAGAATAATAGAAAGCAAAAATTTTTTTTCGAATTTCTTGTCTTTCTGTCTGTCTGTCTGTCTGTCTGTATGTATGATCACGATTATCTCCGAAAATACTGAACCGATTTACTTCAAACTTTCACCAATTGCTTTGTTTTAACTCGGAAGAACATTTAAAGTTTGTTTCATCAAAATCGGTTCATTAAAAAAAAAGTTATCGTCATTTGAATGAACTCAAGGCATAAGTTTGCCTGCAAACATATAGCAAAAATAAAATAAAATAATAAGTGACATAAGAAAATTAAAATCCAAAGTCAATTCATCATCAGTATACGACAGCATTATACCTATCCATACTATCCATAGTAATCCATACTAAAAAAAAGGAGAAGCTGACTGACTGACTGAGATATCAACGCAGGGCCTAAACTAAGGGTTAGGAACTTTTGGACAGGGGACAGGAAATTTTGCACAGGGGTTCCTTTTATAACGTAGGGGAGCACTAAGAAAGGATTTTTGGAAATTCATCTCCTAAGGGGGTAAAACGGGTTGCAAAGTTAGTATGATACTTTGTCGTTTTTGAAGTAATTCGAATGAAATTCAGCATGAAGGTTCTTTACTGAAAGGTATGAAACACGAGTAAAATATTTTACTCAAAAATCATCCCTTAAGGGGGTAAAATAGGGGTGCAAAGTAAGCATGAAATTTTTACCATTTTTGAAGTTAGTCGAATGAAATTCAGCATGAAGGTTCTTTACTGAAAGGCATGACACACGAGTAAAATATTTTTCTCAAAAATCATCCCTTAAGGGGGATGCAAATTTAGTATGAGTTTAAGTTGGTATGGACATTTTCTCATTTCTGGACGTTCTGGATTACAATTAAAAAGATGTGTGTAGGTAAAACCGACGAAATTTTCGCCTGAAGGGATAAAATAGGGGAGTAAAGTTAGTATGGATTTTTTTTAATTTCTAGACTTAGAAGTATGAAAATAAGTATATACGTTCTAGATTACAATTAAAAAAGATCTGTGTAGGTAAAATGTACAAAATTCCCCCCTTAAGGGATAAAGGGGGGGGGGGGGGGGGGTTGTATGGATTTTTTCTCATTTCTGGACATAGAAGTATAAAAATAAGTATATATGTTTACATTACAATTAAAAAGATCTGTGCAGTTAAAATAGACGAAATTTCCCCTTGAAGGGGTAAAATAGGTGGGGTAAATTTTATGTGGTTTTATTTACTTAGAAATATGACAATAAGAAGTTCTCCATTACAATAAAAAAATATCTGTGCAGGTGAAATGTATTAAATTCCCTCTTAAGGGGAAAAAGCAGAGGGGGAGGGGTTTGTATGGAATTTTTATCATTTCTACTGTTCCCAAGGGAACGACATTAACGCGGGCGGAGCCGCGGGCAACAGCTAGTATAAATATATACGGACAAATCACACAGATTGAGCTAGCCCCAAAGTAAGTTCGAGACTTGTGTTATGGGATACTAACTCAACGATACTATATTTTATAACAAATACATATATAGATACACATCCAAGACCCAGGCCAATCTGAAAAATATCTTTTTCCATCTTGACCTGGCCGGGGATCGAACCCGGTCACTCCGTGTCGCAGGCTGGCGTGTTGACCGCTGCGCCACGGAGCTAGTCCCTGATAATAATATTTTAATGTTATTATTTGTTATTAGAGTCGCAAAAAATAATATTCTGTGAAAGTTTCAAGCCAGTACCTAGTACGGTCCCAAAGATACAGCCCTGTAACAGACGGACATACGGACGGACAGCCGGAGCCGTAATACCCTAAGAAGTATCACATTACTAATAACCAACGGGGCGCCTCCGTGAAGGTTCGCACTCGCGTCACTGACTGGTTAGTAACCTCTTCGCACCTGTCCATTACTTCCCTGATTTAAAAAAATAGATTCCCTAAGTTTTTTGTTATGTAACTAGCTACTGACAAAACATATCTGAAATAAAACAAATATCACATCACTAACGAACGACCAGCGGGGCGCCTCTGCGAAGGTTCGTATCCGCGTCACTGGCTGGTTATAAACCGCGAAAGAGAAATATTTTCGTCCATCCGACCTTTTCGCGCCCGTAAATGTCGCTTATAAAATACGTTAGTGAATCCCTCGTTACTGTTCCTCGCGCTAATGGATTTTATAGTTATGGTACTTATTAGTACTCACTCATAAATAGTAGTGATAATTGTAACCAATACCCGAACATTTTTCTTCGTTAGCCAATAAAATCGAATGTAGTTAGTTATTACACATCAAAAACAGATATTGCAACTTGATATTGCAATATCAAGCGGAACGAAGCCCTTCTTGATTTTTCCTTTAAGAAATATAATTTAGAATACGAGTTATTTTATTATTTAATGATTATGATCAATTTTATTAAATAGGTGGTATATTTATTATGTGTCTCTGATAAAAAATATTGTTGTATTTTCATTCTTCATAAAGTCGTGAAATGTTTTCTTCAGGGTCGGCGAAGCGTAAGTTATTATATTACAAGCGTCTTTAGGCCAAGGCCAAGGCACTCTTTTTCCATCAGTCGGGCCATATCCCTGTTTGCTTACTTGATAACAATCAAAACACAGCTCTTTGGCTTTACCTTTCTGTTTTATAATATAACTAGCTTTCGCCCGCGGCTCCGCCCGCGTCAATGTCGATACCTCGGGAATAGTAAGTCCGTACTCCAGAGAACTTGTATGCAAAATTTCATGATGATCGGTTCAATAGCTACAGCGTGAAAGCGTAACAAACAAACAAATAAATAAACAAACAAAGTCACTTTCGCATTTATAATATTAGGATACTGTATCATAATAGAAT
This sequence comes from Elegia similella, assembly GCA_947532085.1. Lineage (NCBI taxonomy): Eukaryota > Metazoa > Arthropoda > Insecta > Lepidoptera > Pyralidae > Elegia > Elegia similella. The sequence goes on along the minus strand of OX383932.1, from coordinate 24,284,479 downwards.
TATTATTTAAAAAAAATTGGTTATGTGTAAAGTCAGTTTACTGACGATAATTTAACGCGATAACAGTAGAAGAGAGATAGATGCGTCACAAGCTTAGGCCTATCGTGCCTCTCTGTCGCTTGTCCCGCTTTCGCTTGCACGTGGAACGTAACACATTTTTGTGCGTGTAGTCGGTATCCATCGATTTATAAGACGTAACCACGTCAAAAAAGTAAATTTCTTTGACTGGATACTAAATACCAAATGTAGACCACAATAACTATACCTAAATACAATACGCAATACTTCCCGATTTAGCGATCGTCAATATAATAATAGAAGACTTCCTCCGACCAAAACTCCTTTAATCTCGTATTGGTAAATGGTATTTCTGCGTACCATAAACTGATCTAATATGCCACGATACTGTCCGTAAACTCGGACGACTCTATTGCTATGATAATAAAGACTAGCACCGTCAAAACTTTCACGGAAGACATTCCTCGTGTGAAATGGATTTAGATGTTCTCAGAACGATATTTCTAGTAGTTTATTAATGTTAGGGCAACACTGGATAGTTCATGATACCGAAATCGGTACTTTAAGTCTTCGGCCACAAATATCCCTGAATAATGGTCAATTTTAAGGCTGAATTCTGAAATAAACTAGGTACTTAATAGTAGAAGCGTGAAATTTTGATACAGCTCTGAAGGGAATGAATAGTCAATAGTTAAGAGATGGTCAGATGACTTGCCAGCATTTCACAAGCATTGAATGGGAAAGACCAAGGATAGAGATAAATGGAAGGTAAGAGGGGAGGCCTATGCCACAAATGGCTAATAAAAAAAAAGTTTGTCAATTTGACTATCTGACTGGTGTTACTTATCTATATGTAAACCAACTTGAAAACAAACTATTTTAAATCTATTTATATTTTTTGCCTGATACACACATTAGTTGCAACGCGTATGTCCTACTTATACCTACAATGCATCACTATTTTGATTCCATTTTCCACCTAATGCCCAACAACATGCTTGCCTTCCGGTCTTATAGACCTAGGCTTGTCTACCCCACAAGGGAAAAATACGTGATATGACATTAATGACATTAATTCAAAAGATAGTCATTAAATAAAATATTTTTACTTCATTAAACATGTAATCACGAAAAATACTAAACGAGATAACCAAGTTACAAAAGAAACACCAGAACAAAATGTGTGGAACTGAATTTTCTTGGTGTGCAAACCGAAATTCGTTTAGAAGTATTTTTACTTCCCAATGAAGAATAAAAATAAAATTTACGACGAAATATTACATCCATTTGTCTATTTAACTAGTTCTTAGAATAAGATAAAAAGTAAAGACGCATGCATACCTAAGTTTACGATATTTTCGCGAAATTTCAAGAGCTTCTCAAAACACGTTAAATCAGTGACAGGTTGGACATCGTCGGTAAGTAATGAAAAAGACATAGAAAGATTCGCTGGAAAATGTAACATTCTCAAGGTCAGAGCAATTGCAAAATTCAAAGAAAAGTTATAAAAAAACATACGGTTAGGCGGATATCACACTGCCGGAGAATGGACTCCGCATGCGACTGCGGGCGGAGGTATGGAACCGCACCACATACGGTTTCATACGCCCAGACCGTACCGGATCTTCGTTCGGTAAGTGGTCTCGTCCGGTAAATGCGAAAGTGAGTTTGTTTGTTTGCTGTTATTTATGTATGTAAACGCGTTTTCTGAGACACACATAGGATACGAGTTCCTTCCCTCCCACATCCCGCAAAAAAGTACTGTTTCTGTTGGAACAACGTAGAATAGACTAAAGTACAATTTATTGCATCAAATAATATATACAAATTATTCCAACTTCCTAACAAACAAGATTCCTTCAAACAACTTCCTAACGAACAAAGGCTCCATATCGGCATGGTATTTAATAAGACCATTTCAACTTGACTCCACGTGAAAAGTAATGACTGTCTACGTACTTTTTTTTAGCAATAGATATAGACGGAGATAACATACAAATAACTACGATAGCTGGTTTTTATTTTATAGACCTAGTATCAGAGAGACGTATTATGTGCCGATCGGTCTCATATTTATTTGAAAAGCAATAGTCAGTTTTGTTCGCGGAAGGGATACCTCGATAATAATGAAGACGCGATCCTGTAAGTCCCGTTCTATTCCAAAGATAATAAGAGCAAAGCCACAAGCAGAAATCTGCCAAGAAAGACCCCCTAAGCAACAATAACGAGAGAATTATTTATAGCGCCGTATGATCGACATTATGTAATGACGGAATCCGTCTAAGGTGCAGACTACACTAATGTGTTAGCTGAAACAGGACGGCCGCCTGACGCCAGACGCCAGCCTAAACACAAATAAATACGTACACGATATTACTGAAACTAAGAAATTGCAGGAAACTGGCTTTCGCCCGCGACTCCGCCCTTGTTAACGATAATCCCTCAGGAACAGTAACATTTGTCGGCATAAAATGTTTGTATTATTTGTCGTCTATAAACCAGGCAACTTGTATACAAAATTTCATTTAGATCGGTTCAGTAGTTAAAGCATGAAAGCGTTACAAATAAACGTTACAATACACTTTCGCATTTACAATATTAGTAAGAATAGTAACGATTAGATTAGAATAGTTATGGTGCTCCCTTTTAATGCGGTCATACAAAAGGTGATAATCAAATTTATAATAAAATATTTATTGCATAAGTACTCCCCTAAGTGCATCAATACTCTATTCTCACTATATACCATGGGACACTATTGCGCAATCATCATCATCATCATCAGGTCCTTTTTAGTCTCCACTACAGGAGCACGACCCTCTCTTTACCACTAGGGCCATACTTGGCCAGAGCAGCCAGAGGACTTCTTCGACCTGCGGTCTCAGTTGCCGGATCCATTTTTGGGGGCGACTGGGATCATTCACGAATTTAAAAACAAACTATTGTTTAAGCCAAAAAGTACAGTCAAATGAAAAAAATGTTTAGAGTAATAATGAAAAAAAAAACAAAACTTTCGGATTCAAAAATATTATTTATTTATATAAAATAATATTTTAAAAATAAATAACGCTTTGATTACCGTTCTGCGCTACTAAGCGGCATCTCAAAAAAAAAAAATGATTTTTCTGCCATCAGATAGCGTATTGTTTTGAGATACCGCTTTTGCGCTTAGTATGGCAGCGTTGTTATTATTAACTTACATATTTATTATTTTAGTAGAATACTTTCCATAAACCAACACATTTCATTTTTTTTTTTTTTTTTTACTAAATATTGAATTAGGCATTTGTCTCCCATCTCACCTGATGGTAAGTGACGATGAAGACGAGGATGTTACATGCCTATCCAAGAGATACCCATTTATTTATATTTTATATTTCATGTAATTACTAGGGAAATGTGATTATTTCCCGGGTACAATGTATTCCATACTTAATTCACGATTGAAATGCTATTCAATATTTTATAATAACTACCTTTTATTGCAGTAATAAATAACTATTCAATGCCAGCTAATGATTCGTTCCAACCAATTACTACGAATTGTTTATTTTGAATACATCTATTAATATTTATGAACTGACGCCTAGTCTGTACATTCTGGGTTAAAATTATAATGTAGGTATCATATTACCTATCTATTTATCTTTAACTAGCTGTGCCCGTGACTCCGTTCGCGTACATTTGTATGCTGATCACGTCTTATCCTAACTGGAGAAAAAATTTAAGTAGCCTATCCGTATCCATATAAGTAGCGTGTCCTTTAAGTCGAAATTATTATCTACCAATTTTCATGAAATTCAGTTAAATAGTTTAAGTGACAACATATACCTATTTATATACATTAAAATAAAAAAATCATTAATTCAGTTTCGGTATCATATTCAGGCTGAAATTTAATTCATTAGCATACGTTTAAGGAGTGACTCAGACCACGAATCTGAACAACTTTCATTAAGGGACCAACTTCGACATCGTGAAAAAATTATCTGCTTTTTTATACAAAAGTAGAATATCTACTTGGCCAAAATCTATGGAACAGCTGTTTTTTTGCAATTTCGGTGTTGGTCCCGTAGAGAAAGTTGTTCAGATTCGTGGTCTGAGTCACTCCTTAAAAGTTTGGTAATGAATTTAATTTCACTTGTATAAAGCTTATTAACCCTATATCTCTGAAAACAATGGACTTACTCCATGACCAACCCTTACAGATTTATTATTAGTATACAGTATGATAAAAATAATAAATAAATAAATATATACGGACGAATCACACAGATTGAACTAGCCCAAAGTAAGTTCGAGACTTGTGTTATAGGATACTAACTCAACGATACTATATTTTATAACAAATACATATATAGATACACATCCAAGACCCAGACCAATCTGAAAAAGATCATTTTCCATCTTGACCTGGTCGGGGATCGAACCCGGTCACTACGTGTCGCAGGCTGGCGTGGTGACCGCTGCGCCACGGAGCTAGTCGATGTATCTAACAAAATCTGTACTGCTATATAATATTTGAAAGAGGAAAGATTTGATTGTGGAATTGGATTTGTTCTTGATGGATAAACAACCTACTAAACCTTGTTTTTAATTATTTTGTCTGTAAATGCGAAATAAAATTGTAACAAACGCGATAGTACCGTATCAATTATATTTCTCCTAAATAATATTAAATATACGATAAGGGGTGTTTGAGTTTTTTCTCTGACACGTTTTTCACGTATCATCAGGAGATTTCATTGTTATACCTAATATTCTTTAGTCATCATAGTAAAACATTTGAAGTGTCTGTTTTTTATGTCTGCATTCCTTAGTAATTCTTATGCTGAGTAGTGTGGGTGTAGCATAGTATAGACAACGAACAAGATTTATTAAATTATCACGTCAACAATTTCTGACTAAGTGACAAGATTTTTAAACTTAATATTCTCAATCGGTTTTAGATTATCAATATAGATACAATCTTAATTAATATTAAGACCACTGTTATATAACTTAATTATTTAGGTAATCCTAATAAAAGAAAAAGGTACATAACAGTGGTTAATACTTGCTATAAGCTGTTTCAAAGCGAAATCATAGGCCACGGACGAACATATGTAATAAACTTCGACTAGCTCCGTGTCGCAGGCTGGCGTGTTGACCGCTGCGCCACGGAGCTAGTCGAAGTTCGACCGGGTTCGATCCCCGGCCAGGTCAAGATGGAAAATGATCTTTTTGATGTGGATGTTTATCTATATATGTATTTGTTATAAAAATATAGTATCGTTGAGTTAGTATCCCATAACACAAGTCTCGAACTTACTTTGGGGCTAGCTCAATCTGTGTGATTTGTCCGTATATATTTATTTATGTGTTAAATGAAGGAAGAGTTATCAAACTCTTCCAATCGCTCCGCCGACAGTTATTCTTACTAATATTATAAACGCAAAAGTTTGTATGTATGTAGGGATAAATGGTATGGATGTTTGTTACTCAATCACGCCAAAACGGCTTAATAGACTTTGACGAAATTTTGCACATAGGTTAGATTACCTGGATTGAAATGAAATAGAATTTTATTCAAATTTGAATATCATGTATCTCTTTTGGAACGTCATAGTATTATTTTTAATATTTGCAAAATCGGTAAACTAATAGCGTTTCGGAACGACCACTGTTGAGAAGGATACGCCGGAAGAAACTTAGTTCAGTATTGGTCCCTACGTGATTGAATGGCTACGCTTGCACATATTTATAACAAACTGAACAAAATAATTAACATATAGGCTACTTTTTATCCCGTAAAAAGTACTGTTCCCGCGGGAATGGCGCTAACGTGAGCGGATCCGAGGGCGTAGGCTAGAATAAAATAAACTATTATTAACGCGCAGATCGTAAAAGCCGGAATTGGCGAAAATCTGTGGAATCATGTCAATAGGCGATGCGTCTAGCAACCTATCACTATGTTGATTCCGTTTACCATCTACACGCCCTCCAACATGGCTATAAAGTCTTATAGACCTAGGCTCTGTCTACCCCACAAGGGAAAAAGACGTGACACTATGTACTATTTATTTGCCACGAGCCCAGGTTCACACGTTCTGAAATACTGTGCAGTTGCATACAAAGGTATGGAATAAGCTTCTACAGACGGAATTCCACTTATGTCCTTACTTCGAAATTTCAAATCACGAGTGATATATTTTTGGATTTATATTTACTTTTATACACACATACGTATATTTTTACACGTGGCTTGCTTTTATTTACGTTCGACAAAATTGAAAAGTAATTTACTTTCTAAATATATATTTTTCGCCAAATTTTACCTTCCTCCTTTTACAATATAATAACATGCCGTGTAAACAAAATGTTTGTATTGTAACAAAATATTTTGATAGACAAAAATGCTTCAAAGCTAATTAACTACAAAATATATCGTGTCTGTTTAATACAATAAAGATAACCCAAAATATAACAGAAATGTATGTAGTAGGTGTTTTATTTTGCATTCACAATGCTATTTTGATATACTTTTATTAAATTAAGAAATGAAATAATATGGTGAAAAAAAATTTATGCAGGCGGGGCTTGAACCAGCGACCGTAGATCTATCTACGACCTACGCTATGTCAACTCAGCTACTGCATGTTCTAAGCTAGGCGCCGAAATCGTATCTCTGTGTCCAAGTCTAGATTCTTAATTAAGGCGCTGTATCCCTTAACCGTTTGTAGCGGACGTCGCGCAATATTTTATATATTTGTGTCATATCTGTCGTCAGTCTCAGTTCCAAACCGTGTCTGTCATTTTTGTGTTAATTTTCACTTTTAATTTAATAATTCAATAATTATAACCAAATATTGTATTTTTTGTAGGTATCCATCTTGCTCATTTAGTTATACTTTTTATAGACGTATAAATGTTGGTAGTTGTCGCTGAAAATATCAAGAAATTCGCGACGAAAATTTTTCTGGATATAGCTTTTTTGATATTTTATTTAGATAGGTTTGAAATATTTTTTTGAACATATTTTGATGTAACCATTTATTTTGATCTTTGAACTGTACATCATATTTTTTTCATGCTAGTATTCTTGGAAAAATAAGGCTAACTGCGCGACGAAAAATACACGTTTTACGGTATTCTGCTGATGCACAGCGCCTTAAAACTAAAACACTTTTATGCAAAGAACTATCCATACGTTTCTCGTTACACCTTCCATTTCAGCCCAGGGCTATAGACGTCGACACTAATATATGAAAATTGTTACGGATGCATTAATTTATGAGGCATTTTGGCGGCGCGCAATTTTTATTATTGATGGCTATGACCATTACCCGCAGAGTTATTTAGTCCCGGCTAAAATAGCTGATATTGAACTTGGGGCGTAAATCAGTTCGCACCTTTAGCGATGGTCGGTTTTAACGCTATGTTTACTACCAGTTACTACTATGTTTACTATTCTCTACCATGTTAGATATTGCACGATATTAGTTTCATCAGCTGTAAATTAAATTAGCGTTATTGATAGAACTGATAAAGTTTCTCGGAAAATGATATTATCTCTTCAATATACATACGAGGCGTGAATCACATGCAAATCCCATATGCTCTCGGCCAGTCAAAACGATAAATTTTTGTATAGTACCAATGCTTGACTTGAACAAGTTGACTTGGAAGAGTTTGACCGGCCCGCCAAATTATATGAAAATGTATTTTTTTTTTGAGTTCATAAGTTCCATAAGAAAAGTCGTTTATTTTGTTAGACTGAATTTAACCCTTTATGGGCATGTCGAGGGTTAATTTACTCGCTGTATAAGATATATAGGTATAAATTATTTAAATACCAAAATGTACTTTATTTGTATCGTTATCCAACATTGTAGATCCATCCATCAGAGAACTAACGCGAAAACAGATAAACAACTCGTAACAGGTGTACCTATAAACAATTGTCGTTGCCGATAAAAACCAGTTATAATCATAGATAGTACGTTTACATACTACACAGAAAGAAATACCTAACGAATTATGGAGTGTATAAATAAGGAGAACAAGTTATACAAGATGTCGTTTGAAAAAATGTCCACCATAAAGCATCAAATAGTAGTGCGAAATCGTGCCAGAATACGGCTAATGAATGAAACAAGAGGGAATGAAATCAATTTAGTAGTTATAAACAAAGTAAAGTGCGCGTCGAAAGTGTGCTGTCAGCTGTTACAAAACGGAAGCTTTCTGTACTTGATTGTTTTTCTATCCTACCTAAATACCTACTACAATAACTTTCAGTATGCATATTAAATTAAGAAATAAACTTTCAGTAGGTAAGATATATTGGTACCTTCTTTTAAAGTTGTCCTTTTTCCAACAGTGGCGCCCCGGTCGCTACCACTGTCTAATGCTTTGCGACGGACAGTTTTCCTATATATAAATAGGTAGAAGTGGTGCTCCTCACCTTCACTCCATACTATGAATATAGCTAATGCATGGAGAGCACGCGATCTAGACGTCTCGATAGATGGCCGACTAGATTATCCGCTCGAGATGATCGCGATTAATCGTAGGCGTCCGATTACGAGATAAAGTCGGCTCGTGAGTTATAATCGACTGGATAATTGAAAATCACACTCGAATGGGATGTTCCATAGATTAAAAAAATGCGGGATTAGTTATTCAATAGTTAAATATATTTTTACAAGACCAACAAAGGATTTTTTCTAAAGTTCGTCTATATATGTAGGTAATGGGTTTATTTATGCCACCATACTCGTAACATATAAATGGCCCATTGGATTTGGAAGAATGGACTAACTAACATAGGCCTTATTTTTTGCTTGGTCAATCGTTTTTTTTATGTGTGCGGTTCCGGCGTTCAAAGTGTTAAACTTGTGTGTTATCTTTTACTCGTTTTTACAAAACAGAACACTCACAAAGTAAAAAAAAATATTCCCAATCTATTTTTCGCATCACCACTATTTTACTGCGATGTGACGCGTAGTGTCAGCACAAGAGTATGCCACTGCCAAGTGCAGACTCACTCATCACTTCAGCCGTAAGAAGTCAATTGCTGGACAAAGTCCTTTCCCAAGGATCTTTTGTTCCATGGGAGGATATTGCCATACTTGTTTGTTGAGCGCAGTTTCTTTTGCTCCTTGTGCTGCTCCGTTTCTGGCCATCGGAAGCATTTTTAAGCTGGGTAAGGTAGGAATTTGTTAAACTCTTATTTCTTAAGAATTTTTGACTGCGTTTTACCTCTATCTTGCCTGATGGGAAGCAACGATGAGGTCTAGGGTGGGGTGGTATACGCAAACTCAAATAATACCTGTTCATTTATGCCATGTAAATTCCCAAATTGAAAGAGTCCGGAAACAGCGACGCGAGGAGGGAATTCCTTTCCTTCGCGGTTTGTATAATGAATAAGGAGGCGAATCTAGAGGTGCGATGAGCAGGAATATCGACCACATATGGATGGAATCCCTGCCCACGCTGTGGCGTCTGAAAATAGAATGGTGCAGGGGTAATTAGATCGTGCAGTTCCTGTGTGCACTCACAGAAATGCAGCCTATGCTACCTCCGTGCATACTACTAATCGGCGGCGTCAGAGGCTCTGAAGGCGTTCCCGATTTGGAAAGGGAATAAAGATATCGGGATACTACTCACTCGGATTCATTCATCATTCATTTCGACAGGTGACACGGTCAATCGACCATGCACACCCTGGTGTCAGAGTTCTTCGGAACCGCCTCTTGGCCTCTGACGTGGTTCCTTTAACGACTACCAGATGGCAGCAGGGACCAACGGCTTAACGATGACACCATTGACCTTTGACCGACTCATCCGATCTGAAAATAATGCAATCGCATTAAAAGTAGCCATTTCCCGTTTGATGTTTCTCGCGGATATGGAAAACAGATTTGATTTAATGAAAGAGATATCCTACACTCTAATATAAAACGCTAAAAGGATATGTGATAAATAAACACTTAAATTTTACTGTTTTTCACTGCTGGTGTTGAAAACATTGAGTGATTTGTGCATTAAAATCTTTCGATGATAAAAAATTATGTTTTTCGCATTACCATTTCAATAAATTAATATGTATTTTACGTCGTAGGTGTCCAAAAAAATAATTAAATGTTGAGAACAAAGAAGGAAAAAGAAAAGGAAGTTTCTATTTACTGTGTCGAAAAACGAAAAATACTGAGGAATCATATTTTTATTTCGAAACTATTTGTATGTCCTGGAATCTCCTAAAAGTGCCCAGAGTTTGTATAGTAGTCATTTTGAGAAGTGCCTGTACATCACTGTGTATATTTTACGAACTGCGGCTTCTGGCGTAAAACCATCTTGAAGTCTATCTGATAGCCGTAAAAGGCGTAAGAATACACGGACATCAAGTACAGTAATGCCGAGGCGATAGACGACCATTTTGAGAACGCATATTGTTTTATTCCGTATTATGCGCGGTGGCCACGACCTCATTGACACATAAATAATGAAAGGGGCTCAAAATTTGAATCTTACCCTAGACAATCCTGATCGAAAACCAATGGGTTCCGTATTAATTAAATTGCATTACCTCATAAGAGCAATTTTTTTCTCTATAGCACATTTTGCGAACTGCGCCTTCTGCGTCAAACCATCTTTACGTCTATCTGATAGCCGTAAAAGGCGAAGGAATACGCGGGCGGCAGCCAATAAACAACCTGCTGACAGATGACGGCAATGCCGACGCGATATGCGATTGCCGGCCATTTTGAGACGCATTGTTTTGTTCCGTATTATGCGCGGTGGTCAGCTCCTCATTGTCACATAAGTCCTAGTATCTCACTTATTATAATGCGAAAGTGAATTTGATTGTTTGTGTGTTACGCTTCGCATTAACTATTAAACTAATCATCATAAAATTTTGCATACGAGTTTTCTGGGGTACGTAATAGATAGGACTCTAATCTCGGAAAAAAGTATTGTTCCCGCACTAGCCCTGAAATAGAAGCTTTTAATGTGAGTGTATTTGGATGTTTGTCACTCGATCAAAAATAGCTTGAAAAATCAATAGAAAATAATGTCAAGACAGTTATTTCCCTAGATGACATAGGATACCTACTCTTATCGCGGTCAAAGTCGCAGGCTGGAGTAGCGAAATACCGAAAAACATATAAAAGCCTGGCTCTATATATTGCTTTTTCTACCCAATATTATTCTAACGAATATTCATCTACTTGTATCGGCGGGGTTAAAGACAAAAATACCTAAAAAATAAAATCAATTAATAAAACGCCTGGGTCTAAATATTACTTTTCTATCAATTTCATCTACCTTAATATTTCTCCAGCGAATATTCAGTGACGCCAAATAATCACCTTGATCTCTGAAGTATGTTTAGGTACAGTTGCTAGGTACTCGTAGTTTAAACCTACGCAAAATATTGCCGAATTTCCTAGGGAAAGGTTTTTGTCAGGTTCCCCTTTTCTATATCTGAATATCATTGTAGTGCTTCATAGTATTATGTTAACTTTTCAGTGAATGACGAATCATAAAGAAACAATCGAAATATTTTTTGCTTGTATAAAAACAGCGTTATATTGTCTATCCTACATTAAATAAAATTATAGGCAATTTGGATATTACTCATTATTTTTTTATTCAAAAAAGTATTGTGTTGTTTTTAGAGTACATGTGTAAAGATGTAAATATGTGTGAGTTCTTTATTCCACCATAACCTCGAATGCTCCAACGGATTTGGACGTCGTTGGAATTCGTAAACCCTTCAAAGTGACATGGGCTATAATTTTTTTGACATTCATGCGTATTTTTATTTTTCTTTGAAAAAACTTGTTTGTTCTTGCCAGTGGCCAGCATCGGTGAATTTTAAAGCTGAGAAACTTCATAGGGGTTAATGATAAAGATTTTTGATTGAAACATGCTTGCCTTATAGGACTGATCTGTAAGATCATCTTCCTGCGGCGGCATTCACGAATCGACCTTTATCTATGAAAGGCCGGCAACGCTTCTGTCACACCTCTGGTGTTACAGTTTTCCATGGGCTGCAATGATGACTTACGGTCAGGTGACCTTCTTTTTAATGACATACGAGCAAGTGCTCATATGCCGTCCTATATAATTAAAAAAGAAAAAAATAGGTAACCTATCGGGCTATGGGCCAATATCCACCAACCAACCAAACATCAGATGCAAGAATTTGGCGTAGGTCCGCGGCCTCAGCCGAAATAGCGCTTTTGTTAACGTTATAATTGTGCAGCATTGTTCTCGAAATAGACGCGTTAAAATAATTTTAAGAGTCAATTAACTCGAAAGTGATGAAAACGTGTCATTTTATGCGCTGTGGTCCAACATGGGAAAATAAAACTATGGATATAAAAAATAAAACTATGGATATAAAACATAAAACTATGGATATAAAATAAAACTATGGATATAAAAAATAAAACTATGGATATAAAAATAAAACAATGGATATAAAATAAGGCCACGCCAGGCTAGGGATGTCATCATCAACTGCATGACCGGTGGTTGAAGGTATGGCATCGGGTACGCGCGCCCGGCCACCCGAGCTGCTACTTGCTTTTCCACCATTCATCTGAGTGAGTTGTGTCCCAATATCTTCATTCCCTTTCCAAATCCAACAAATTCCTGTCCTTCCCCAGCTTTAAAATGCTTCCGATGGGCAGCAGCGTTGGAAGCACAAGAAGCCAATGAAACTGCGCTCTAGTAAAATTACTAAGTTCAGAAAACTACTTAACTTAAATTACTATAAGACCCTTATTTGCGAGCCTTAGTGGTTGTACTAGAGTATGTGGCCTTTTAAACAAAAAAAATATTTGCTTTTGCCTTTTAGCCGCTTGTAAAATCTGACACCAGTGTTGGCCACTTACAAACACGAAAAACAAACATCCCAGATAAACATAGGCTATAGAATTAAACACCTATATTTACGGCGAAGTCGGGATGGGCCGCAAAAAATTTATATTCTTATAAAAGCTTTGGATTGCCAATAATGGAATTCTGTAAAATTGAGCAGATATCATCACCAAAACAAAGGCGAGACATTCAGTTCCCCGTACAGCTTGAGGATTGAGAAGAGATGTTGATGACCATCCGTTGTTATCTCTAAGCTGCACAACGGGGGTATTTATACGTAGCCTTGAGAGAATACAGGAGAACAATACCAGTGCTTCATAACGGCTGAAAATAAATTTCTGAGTACGAACACAAATCACAAAATATGTAATGTATAGAATGATAACGATATGCATAAGAAACACCACCCCATGCGTTGAATATTTTTTTTATTTAACAAGTCATTTAAATCTTAATTCTTTAAAAGACTCTTAATGTACATCCATGTCTTCGGAGTTGGAAGATTGTTCATAGTTTAAGAGGGGCACACTGTAAAGATTGTTTTACTCTCTCGTGTGTTGTGTATTTGAATGAAAGACAGTCTAGTTTTCGCAAGTAAGAAGTTCCTAGAAAGAAGAACCATCAACACTAAAAAAAACTAGTAATATGTTTTAAACTGTCAGTCTCTTTCTGGACTCTAATTAATTTGAGTTACAGCCAATTCGTAGGCGTCATTCATTCGTCCAATCCTGCATCCACGGCAAATTTCCACCATTGCCAATTCAACACACGGCTCGGCAGGGCGATGACCCTGTTCGACAATATATCGCGATTACGAAAAAAGGCAGATAATAGGGACCGAGGGTCGGCAACCCCTCACGTGATCGTTACCATGAGACGTCCGTTCATCTCTTGCGTCACGAAAAGGGCTTTCACCTGCGACACGTGACATTAACACGTCATGATCGTAACGACGTAACGAATCAACAGGCTCCAAACTTAGGCACAGTCGTACCAACCACATCAATTTTTCCCACAACCGCCCAACATCAATAATTCCCAAAATAAGCATCCACCGACACTCGTAAGCATTGTTGACGTGAATCGTCCATAAATCAAGATCAGACAGAGTTACTCAATTAATGTCGTCAGTGGAATTGCTTTATTTCATACGTACGCCTCCCGCTTCAAGTTGCCGCCACGTCTCGGCGGGTTCCGACTTCCTGACATGGCAATTACAAAAATAAACAATAATCACTTCCTACGTGTTAAGGCAGGTCGTTAAGCCCCGTCGGCGTCCGAACGCTTAATTTGAGGGCGGTATTTCTCGATTTTGCGTAATCGTCTACGTGTGTGGCGAGCGCGATATGCAATACCATATCGGGGCAGTCCTCAAAAAGACCACACGGCCGTCGCCGCTTAATCGACACTTTATCTATCGATTATCATATTATATCTCGCGTTAATTTAACAGCTTTCATCAGAATTGGCGGTGTTAATGCGAGTTTTACGAACTTTATTATCTCGTTGGTGGTTGTCGAAATGCGATGATATTATCGAAACGGGTTAATAGCGGACCGTAAAAACAATAGGCTGAGGTGTTGCATGTAGCCAATATGTAATGGACGACTTATTGCTTTTAAAATTCTTTAAATGCCGATGCAGTGAGGAGAGACGCCGCAACTCTTGGGCAAGCGCGCAGTGTCCGTGCAATGTCCATCTAAAATGGCGGTTGCTTATTTTTTGAGTAACTACATAGTATATGAAGAAACTTAGGCCACACATATTTAAGTCTTCGTTTTCTGTGACTACATTAAAAGTGCTTTTCTTTTAGCACTGCCTCTCGACATGGTAAACCTTTGCAGCAAAACCGTGTGAGCCCAATGAACGGTGAAAACTATTTATTCTCTCGGTTAGAACTTCGATGTGTAAAAAGACTTTTCACACGTCTCCTAAGGGCGGCCTTAGATTTATTCTGCAAAATATATATGAAGCACAGCAAGCTGCCTCAATGTGTGATAAACTTTATATTTAAGTAAATCAGTTAAATATGACATTGAGATGCTTTCAAGTAAATTATTCTTTCTTTTCTTTGTAACATTTCTCACAAACCTTTTATCATCATTTAATTATGCATTCCAAACTTGCCGGTATAAACGGCTTATAAAGGCCTACTTTCCAGCCAGTTAAGGTGTAACTTACCGTCTTCAAATTGACCCACTTGTTCGAGCGCTTAACATTACTGTCCATAATTAATTTGCTCATAATTCTGGACTGTCTCAGCTAAATTGGGTTGAACTAGATCTGAAAACAAGCCTAACTTTAAATGGTCCGTGAATTATTTCGAATTGTTGTCCGAAGTTCGCTGCCTTTCGCAAGTCAAAACGGGTCAAAGTTATTACTATAATAAATATATTTACAATTGATCACCTAAACTAATCGCTATCCAAAAGGTAATTGGACGATTACGCCTCAAATACGAGTAGCGTTCCAAATATGTAATGATCTTCGTTTTTTTTCCCGCATCGTTTCTTTCCTACAAAAAAAAATATAAAAAACTTGACAGGTAACCTCGGTAAGAAAAACCGTGAAAAATAGTCTAGTCTTCTACTAACAGACAATCATTAATAAAAATTGTTAAATTTCGCCAAATCAGAAGCGACAATATCGAGTTGCTATCCACCCATAGAGATAAGATAATCCTGTATCCACCGCGTTTCTCCATCTTTTTTATAAACTACATATTTAAACTTCTTATTTTATTTACGAATTCCATTTTTGAATTATTGGTCTCAGCCCTTCTCTTTCTTTCTCATCATCTGACGCATTCTATCTCTCATTTTCCTACTAAGAGTAACTATGGTTCTTCGAGTTCTCCACATGAAAATAGTTAAAATTGACCTAATTTTTATAATTTGAGTAGCACAACGTACCAATACAGACGGTATATTTCATATATGATTAAGTTTGAACCAAAATAACCCAAAATAATACCTTCTACAAATTATGCAATCCTAAAATAACGGTCTAACATGCCCGTGTTAAATCATTGCAAACAATACGTTGTTCGACCGTCACCTCTCAAATAAACGCCAGGAATAGACGGGAATAATTACGCAACTATTTGGGTTGTGGCTAATCCGAAAGGGTTGATAGAGATGCACGAATTATCGATATATGTGTAATTGAATCGATATAAGTTGTTACTTCAGATATCAAAATGTTTTCTAATGTTTTCGCGATTGTTACATATTTAAATTAAATCACTTAATACGGATTTATAGCGTTTATTGAATTATTTTTCAAATATCGAATTGGATTGAGGAGATCAAATTCAATCACCCAAATTCTAGGTGGTAGATTTCTTAAATTTTTTTGAATAAAATTGTATTCGCTCCATCTTTTGTTTAAGAGTGTTAACTATTGTTATGTTACCGTCTTTATTCATGTAACTTCGTTTCTTCGAGTTACAGACACAGGTAAAAGACTTCATTACTATAATGTCGGCAATCGATATTCTGTATTACTAAGGCATCACACCAGATGCATCTCCGATATAATATAACACAGAAAATGAAGCTGAAGTGAAACATAGCGATTATCATCCTGAGAAATGACTAGTCTCGTTGACTGAACACTACAATATAATGCATTCATTTGTGTCTGTCTATACTACAGCCATACAAGCTGTTTCATTGGCTGGCATCAAACCCATGGAGAGCAAAGTCGAAGCTATCAGGCAGTATCCCATCCCGAAAAATGTTAGGGAGCTAAGAAGGTTTTTGGGGATGATAAATTTTTATCTTCGATTCCTTAAAGACGCTGCCAAATCACAAGCTCGACTCCATGACCTGCTCACTGGTTCAGTCAAAGGTTCTCATCCTGTGACACTAGCTGGTGACACACTGACTGCCTTTGAAGCCTGCAAACAAAGTTTATGCGACGCTGCACTCCTGGCTCATCCAGACATGAACGCTAAATTAGCTTTAGTCACTGACGCTTCGGACACTACAATCGGTGCGGTACTGCAGCAACAGATTAAAGAAGAATGGCAGCCACTAGCTTTCTTCAGTCGCAGGCTAAATCCAGCTCAAAGAAAATATTCTCCGTATGACAGAGAGTTGCTTGCAATATATGAGGCCATAAAACATTTCCGACATCTAGTTGAAGCACGTCATTTCACGGTTTACACAGACCACAAACCGATATGTTTTGCATTTCGGCAACGAAAGGACAAATGCTCACCTCGACAATTTCGCCACTTAGATTTCATATCACAGTTTACTACAGACTTGCAACTCATATCCGGGAAAGACAATGTTGTAGCAGATGCACTTTCAAGAATAGAAGAACTGGTACAGCCTGTTGACCTGGAAAAAGTAGCTTTGTCACAGATTTCCAACAAGGAGTTGAAACTTATCTTGGAAGGCAACACTTCACTAAAACTTGTCAAAATAGTCATACCTGGAACACGGACCGAGTTATACTGTGACACTTCAACGCAGACACCTCGCCCGTATGTACCTGCTGAGTTAAGACAGCAAATATTCAGCAGCTTGCACTCGCTCAGTCACCCAGGCATCAACTCTTCGACAAAATTAGTAACAGATCGCTATGTTTGGCCCAATGTAAACAAAGACTGTCGCGAATGGGCGAAATCATGTCATGCTTGCCAGTCCACTAAAGTTACACGACATGTTACACCAGCGTTTGGCTCATTTCAACTGCCACACGCGAGATTCCAGCACATCCACATCGATTTGATCGGCCCATTACCACCATCGGATGGTTTTCGGTATTGCCTCACTGCAGTTGACCGATTCACTCGATGGCCCGAGGCAATACCACTGATGGATATCTCGGCTGAAACAGTTGCAAAAGCCTTCGTCAGCAATTGGATTGCCAGATATGGATGCCCTGCTGAAGTAGTCACAGACCGTGGAAGACAATTCGAAGCTGCTTTGATGAAGCAACTTGCTGAACTCGCCGGTTTTCAACGCAATAGGACTACAGCATACCACCCTGCAAGCAACGGGATGGTGGAACGGATGCACAGACAGCTTAAGACAGCAATTAAATGTCATGGAAGCAAAAAATGGACAGAAAGCTTACCTTTGGTCTTGCTCGGAATGAGAGCAGCTTTCAAACCCGACATCCAAGCATCACCTGCCGAGCTTGTATACGGCGAGACGCTGAGATTGCCCGGCGATTTCCTCCAGTCCTGCGAAACAACCCAAACTACGGACATAACTGACTTCACTGCACGACTTCGCTTCATGATGAATACTATCAGACCTCAGCCGGCGTCCAGACACTGCGGGAGAAACATATTTGTCTTTAAAGACTTATCCTCTGCTACTCATGTTTACGTTAGAGATGATAGCGTTAAAGGACCTCTGCAGCCAGCGTATTCTGGACCTCACAAAATCCTGCAACGAGGAGACAAGGTGTACAAATTGCTTATAAAGGGAAAAGAGCAGACGGTAACAATAGAGCGACTGAAACCAGCATATTCACTTACCTCTGATGCGCAATTAACAAATACAGAGCCAGTAGTACCTGAAAACCTGCAAGAAAAAATAAAACTTACCCTAACCAAAACGCGTTCTGGAAGGGATGTTAAATTCCCAGATTACTATCGCCCGTCCTAGGCCGGTCTCTGGGGGGGAGAACTGTGGCATGCTTACCTATTTTTAGATATATATACTCTTTACGTCCTTCAGTGTAACAGACTTTTCGCAATTTCGTTCCTTGACATCTGACAATTCCTGTCTTTTGTCAAGCTCTTATTCATTGAAAATAACTATCGGCTGTGCTTGTAAAATTTATATATTCTTCTGTGTATTTCTTCCGTACCTTCTGACTATAATGAGTATAATTTGAAATTGTTTCACCAACAATAAAATCTAGTGTAACTGTGGATGTTTCTATTATTTGCTGCCTACACATCAGCCCTCAACAACAACACCCACAAACATATACCTCCTATAGACTCTATAGGATATATCTATCGACACTTTAAAATGGGTGACATCGTGCATCCCTATATACCATAACCCAGAAAAGCTGTTGTCCAAGCCTAGTGTAATCTTGTTGCAAAATGACGCGCAAATTTTGACGGGTCTCAGTGGCCTAAATCTATTGTATAATGGCGTGTAAAATTACTTTTGACCAGCCTTGGGCGGCTGTGGCCTATAAAATAATATTAGTTTTAGTCAGCCTGAAATAGTTAATATTGATACTCTCAGGCCTGAAGTAAGTGGATATTAATAGAATACTTCGTGGAAAACGAATTAAAGGAGTACATATAATCTATACTTTCCATAATATGTGTACTTAATCCCACAAAATATAATAAATAGGTTTTCAATAAAGGTTTTCAAACGAGGATCCACTTCACGATGTTAACACGCAGCAAACTACTACACAACCTAGTGACTTAGTTACGTACATAAGTTGATAGGAATAGGACGGTACTGCACGAAATTGTGCAAATTGACGTGTTTTCAAATCAAAGCACTGAACATTTTTCTTCGAAAAGTTTGTAAATTTTACTTCTAAAACAATAATTCCCACATGACAATATTTATATTTACATCACGAAGGTCACCCTCATTATTATTATTTTTTTTATAAGAATATAAATACGAAAATATTAAGACTATTTCCTAATGGTTATGCGCTGCCTAATGACATACCGAGACAAAAAATATAAGTGCATTTTACCATACGCACGGAAAATCATTTACATATATAGGGAAATTGACAGTGCAACGAAAAAAATACAGGCTTTTATAAAGAGGGACTTATATTTCTAATACACCTACGTACAATGGGGTTAGTCCATCTAATTATACGGATATGGACGAAAAAAGTCCTTTTGTTATTCTTCATCTTTTATTTTCTTTCTTTTCTTATTTCGCACGTTCCTTCTGTCTCGTTATCCAACCTTCTATTTACAAAATAAAGGATCAAATTTCAAGAGCATCGAATTCATTATCGTTACGAGAAGGTCACGCAAAAATACCAGATCTGCTAATATTTTCCTTGTTCTAATCAAAATACAAAGTTGTGCGAATCCCACCAACATGTCAATACCGTAGTACGTTGTAGGTATTTGGCATGCCACAAATATTTGGCACAGGGTAACGCTAACAAAGAGTCGGTACCAAAACAAATTTCCAGGGAACGAGTTGATGAAAGCAGGAAAATATACTGCTTCTCACGCGAAATTTGATTATCTATCATCGCTTCAAGGATGAGGATCGCCTGTTAACTCTCTACAATGTTTAGTGTAGTGTAGTACACTTAACTTTATTGCGCTGTTTTAAGAACAATAATGTTTGTATCTTTAATATCTCCCCTCAGACGGCGCATCTTTTGACATGTCCTAGGTGCCCAACCATCTGTACCTTGGAAGATTTGTATGCCGCCTGCAAGAGAGGTATAGGAGTGGCCCAGTATTGCGGGCCAATAAAATTTGACATAAATTCAGTCCATCGACACGATAAGAAGAAGATCTTTAATATGTATAGATTATGTAAAAACAACCGTGTGGTATTCGGCAGAGTAGAATAGGACCACTCCAAGTCTTCCCGTGGATGTCGTAGAAGGCGACTTAGGAAATACAAGCTAAACAAAGCTTATAAACATCTAAGAGACCTCTCTTACCTGTCTGGCAAGCATGGAGAGTGTAGGCCAAGTCCTCTGGGTGCTCTGGCCAAGATTGGCCCTAGTAGTACAGAGAGGGTCGTGCTCCTGTAGTGGAGACTAAAAAGGACCTGATGATGATGTAAAAACACCGTGTAACATAACCAACGACGTTTCCGTGATGGGGTGACTCAACCCGTTAAAATGAACAACTTTTCGAATGAGACCAATGCAACGCAATGAATGACCAATGCAATGAATAGGATTTGACATTTTCATACAAAGTGTTCGGTTCTTTTTTGGCAAATTACTATGTTTGAAGTGTATGCGAATAACTGATACATTAACAACATCTTTGTGCAAGTTTTTAAAAGCGGTAATAAAACAGATGCATTTATATTGCCTGTGACAGTGACACTAGTAAAGTTATAGAATGCAACGGTTTTAGGAAAAATGCTCTATTTCTATGTTTAAAGCAAAGGATGTCACTAAAGTGGTTCGCTGAAACCGAGTCAATTTACAAATCAGACATCCTATTAGATGGCGAGATTCTCGGAACTCGAAGTGATGTAGGAGTCTCTTTACGTAACAAATACACTATTTACTTTTCTGAATGGCACGGACAGCCGTCGTTCGGCCAAAAAATGTCGACAATGCCCTCTTTATTTCTGTCGAGTGTAATTAGTTAAAACGAACGAGCTGATACATACTTTGTAGAGTCGATGACTGTCTTGTGTGTTTTAAACGATATATTCCATTGTCTCTCTCCCTAGCGGAGTAGACAGGGCTTAGGTCTATAAGAGCTAAAGGCCACATTAAGCATGTTGGTGTGAAGGCGTGTATGTGGAAAACTAATTCGAAATTTTGATGGGTTTCTAGTCTATTAACATGATTCGTCCGAAATTGTGATGGGTTGCTAGCCGCATCACCTATTGACATGATTCGTCAGATGTTTAGCACTTTCCCTCAAGCGGCTATTACGATCTGCGTGAGCAGAGAAACAGCTCGTACATTATACGTTTTTTCTTTTCTCTCAGACCAGCACGGGAGCAACTTTAAACTATACTAGTATATACTTTTCTTCATATTATGTTGTAATATGTTCAATAGATAAAGCATATTTACGTACGTGAGAACAATTCAATCATCATCAGATGATGATGGAGTTCGTACTTGAGTCGTACTGATGATGATTCATCAGGTGCCTGTTTAGTCCACTGCAGCAGCATCGCCCTCTCTGTACTACCGGAGCCATACTTGGCCAGAGCAGACAGAGGATTTGGCCTACTCCTCGCTGGCCAGACGGGTTGGAGAGGTCTCATTGATGTTTACGAGCTTTGTTTAGTTTTTATCTCCTTAGTCATCTTACGACACCCATGGGAACACTTGGAATGGTCCTAATTCTACTCTGCCGGGAACCACACGGCTATTCGAACTCCATATTAGATATGTATTTAAATTTATTGGCCTTATTTGATGGTCTATCGTTACTTAATTAGCATGACCATTCACTAAACAGGATATATCTCAAAGGATATAACAGTCTAATAACAATACTCCGAAGAAGTTAGATGTTTATTTAATATTTTCTCAATTTCTATAAACCTACCTATTTCATCTAAAGATATGTTGGACTGTCACCATTTTTTAAATCTTCTAAATGTCACCACAAGGATGACTAAAAACGTACAGGACAAATCCAGTCTTGATGTTTATTTATACAAGTTTTTCCGAGCATCGAACTTCAATTAGAGCACATTCCTTTTCCACTACTTCACCAATTTCCTTGACTTCCCCATTTTAATCCTTTCGAGAACACGACACATATCTGTCGCCGCTCCAATTATTCTCGAATTCGTAACAGCTTACTCAATTTCGGAATCAACAACGTTATCTAAGATGACATTTTGTTTTTCTTTATTTATTTAAACGAAGGGCAAATTCCTCCATCGTTCTAGAAACTATTTTTGGTTAGTGACCTAAAAATGTATCAAGATAATTGTTAGCACGTTCAAAATGATATTAATGAATTGTTATTATTTTATTTAAAATTGTTTACCTCCGTTCATCCGAAATAGGCGAAAATCTGAGGAACCATGTCATTAGGTGATGCGGCTAGCTCATAATCACTATTATGATTCCGTTTTCCATCTAATGCCCTCTCATCTGCTAAATGTGGCCATAAAGTCTAATAGACCTCGGACCTGTCTTCCCCGCAAGGGAAAATTACGTGATAATATATATGTATGTATTATTCAATTAAAAAATAAAATATGGTAAAAAAGTTCGACGTGGGCTGGGATTTGAACCAGCGACCTTAAGTCTATGTACGACCTAAAGTCGCTGGTTATTCATAGTAAAATAATAAAGTGTCGGTTGACGCCGGTTTCGCTTAAAGCCCCTTAAACATGTACAGAATCATCTCAGTCCATCACAGGGCTTAATTAGAACAAACCAATCACACATTTCCACTCTATCTACCATAAAGCAATCATCAGCCTTAACATCCCGTGCACTCGTGGTCAACAGAGACCCCGCTGGGCGAAAATTTTCCACCCCAGCCTGACCTACTATCGGTAGAATGGGGTTGTTTACTAAAAAGGTCGCCGATAAAGGGTGACAGCCAAACAATAGGTTTGGGGTCGGGGACGATTACTGCGTTAATCAAATTAATCTTATCACGCGACAGGCACATGGCACGACGTACTTAGGAAGGAGCAGCTATATTAGTTGTTAGTACAGTATTTTGTATGGTATGACTCAGCATCTTGGAAGTTATAAATAGATACTGGAATAACACAGCACAATACATACTTACGTTCGACTATTTACCAATTTCTGCAGGTCCGAGTGGTTGAGCGCTCTTCGTCCTATTAATTTTTCGTCCCATTGGAACGAACTTCCAAAAAAAGTGCGATTCGTCCCAATATTTTTAGTATTTTTTTTTCAATTAATTTAGTACAGACAGATACACGTGTAGTTGAGCGTTTCGTTCTATTATTTTTTCTGGAAACTCATGAGAAATAATCTAAATGTAGTAATAATTGATTGTATGTATTAATAATGAAGCGTCTTCAAATGGAGAGACGCTATTAATAATAACTAGGTACTTCGTACAGAACACCAGCTTTATGACATGTAAACATATTCGTGATAATGTATGAAACGTATTCAAGGTTGCGATTTTGCGAATTTACAGCGTTATTGGTATACTACTTAGACAAGCTACTGCTACTTAATTACCCAGTAGTAATGGAGCTTCTGAGAGAGAATTAGCATATATTTTATCTGATTTGCAAAGTTTAAAATAATCTAAATCTGTGCCTAATTCAGTGACCTTTGATAATATGATTAACAAATTATAACAATTTCGTTACGCGTTCGCTCACAATTTTATAAATGTCAGGTGTGAACGCCTCTTCCTAAGCTTTCAGAACTTTTACCTTATAAATTGAGACTAGGGAATTATTCAAATTCCCAGAAAATATCTCTAAGAAGAGGGGCAGCCCATGATAACTGTCACTTAATCAAAGAATTTCTCAAATAAAAGAATCTTTCTTTCTTTCAAGTTTAATAGAAATTAGCTTTTCATAGATTGTCGGATCAGTTGATCTGGAAGACTGTATAGGTGGTAAATTTTTTTTTATCTTTCACTGTCAGTTTCATGTTTTGAAGTGATATGTTGATTTGATACAGTATTAGTCAGATCACAGTCATCTCGGAAACCAGATTACGAATTTGAAGCGTTAATTCACTTCTGAAAAGCGGAAATCACCCAAATTGAATAATACGGCTAAAGAGCATACACAATTTTTGAGAACTCGGCCAAAAATGGATCCGTTCCCGTATTGGAGTAGGCCGATGTAATCATATCTCTTTGAGGCCGACTAAAATTGCCTCATACTTACGAAATGTAAACTTATGTTGTGTTTTCTTCCGGAAATGCTTGCTCCACCATCCTAATGTGTAATTCGTGTAGCTACTTTATATTTTTCATATTATGATGTTATCACTTATTAGATTAGAGCGATTAGAGACGAACCGAAAGTGCGGAAAAATGCAGTTTCGGCTACAGTTTCGGTACCAGCATGAAACCGGCCGAACTCTTTCGGCCTTGCCGAAACTCTCGAGTTTGGGTGAATTCGTTCTTTTAGGGTTCCGTACCCAAAGGATAAAAACGGGACCCTATTGATATCGCTCCGCTGTCCGTCTCGTCTGTCTGTCTGTCTGTCCGTCTGTCACCCTGTATCTAAAAAATAGAATAAAATAAATATTTAAGCGGGCTGCCATACAACAAACGTGATTTTTTTGCTTGTTTTTGCTCCATATTGATAACGGCAACTAGTAGACGCTTGAAATATTTACAAAATATTTAGTTATATAGTCAGTTTAAAAAAAAATATTTAAATAAAATTTATTTTTATTAATATTAAAAGGGGCTCCCATAAAACAGACATAATTTTTTTGCCGTTTTTTTGATAACGGTAGGGAACCCTTCGTGTGCGAGTCCGACTCGCACTTGGCCAGTTTTTCTGTACTTACATGACATGAAAATAGTAAAATTTCTTACATCATAATATTTATATTTTTTATTACTCACATGTTTCGGATTCGTCATAAACCGAGATCCAAACCGAAAGTTAGTTTTCAGGTTTCAATACTTGCTCTATATACTCTGTTTAGGTATTTAAACACATGTAAACATTCTTGATGCGTCTTTTTATTGAAATGTACACTTTAAAAAACTAAATATTTGCATTTTACTTGAATTTCATGAAATTACTTTTACTTTCACATTGAATTGGTAAAATGTAAAGTTTTTGATTTAAAAAGTGTACATTTTAATAAGAAAACAAATCAAGATTGTTTACATGTATTTAAATGAAAATAAAATTAAAAATATTTACTCAAGATGTTCTTAAATGAAAAAAAAAGTTAGGACAACCCGCCCCTTTTTACAGATTTATTTAAAGACTAGCTTTCGCCCGCGGCTCCACCCGCGTCAATGTCGATCCCTCGGGAACAGTACTTTTTCCCCGGGATAAAAGGTAACCTATGTCCTTTTCTGTACTCCAGAGAACTTGTATGCAAAATTTCATGATGGTCGGTTCAGTAGTTACAGCGTGAAAGCGTAACAAACAAATAAACAAACAAACAAACTCACTTTCGCATTTATAATATTAGTAAGGATAAGGAAGTAAGGATACTTGTGTCTAATTTTAATTTTAAATATAACATGTATTTAAATACCTAAACAAACAGAGTATAGGTTCAGTTGTGATCAATGTTTCGGTGCTGGATGATGAATTGATGACTGACTTAGTTGCTCTACTTGGCGATCGGCGTATTAGCTGAAAATAAACACATTGTTATCGAGAAACCGCGACTATTCTTTTATATTTACGAGTCGGTAATAGAGTTGACCCATTTCGACGTTGGTCGATTGGTTAGTGTTACATAACAAGTTTAACCTTACTGACAGATTAATCTA
Organism: Elegia similella; assembly: GCA_947532085.1. Classification (NCBI taxonomy): domain Eukaryota; kingdom Metazoa; phylum Arthropoda; class Insecta; order Lepidoptera; family Pyralidae; genus Elegia; species Elegia similella. The sequence goes on along the minus strand of OX383932.1, from coordinate 24,258,471 downwards.
GTTTCTCAATAACGTTGTTTGCTTCTTTCTCATAGATAGGGGGTAAAATACTCCATTTATATTTACTAATAGTTAGATCTATGTATAGTATTTTAATGTAAAAAAATAATGTTAATATGTATTCACTAACAATACAATGTATAAGATGTCAACTGTAAGTATATGTGCGTTGTGTTAAAGTTGTTGAATATCTTTTTCTTTTTATTTATAACTAGCTTTCGCCCGCGGCTCCGCCCGCGACAATGTCGATCCCTCGGGAATAGTACTTTTTCCCGGGATAAAAGGTAGCCTATGTCCTTCTCCGTACTCCAGAGAACTTGTATGCAAAATTTCATGATGATCGGTTCTGTAGTTACGGCGTGAAAGCGTAACAAACAAACAAACTCACTTTCGCATTTATAATATTAGTAAGGATTCGGTTTAAGTTATTTTTTAACTTACATACGAGTATAAAGTTTCTATGGAAGAAAAAAATCTTTCGTTTTCTACATTGCTTTCTACATTTTATTTTACATTCGTTTATCCTTTGGGAAGGCCTGTGTCCAGCTGTGGACTTCTTGCAGCTGAGATGATGATTACTTTTTAATGATTTTTTATTTAAAATTTTATAATGTTTTTCTCAGAATACTTACGAAAGCTTACCAACCTTTAGTTTCTTACTGTCTTTTTTTAAGATTCATCGTTATAATAAAATTTAAATGAAGTAGCAAATAAACTTACAAAAATATACTCTTAATTATATTCTAACAGTTCTTTTATACCGTTCTGAAATGAGACATCAACCACCCACAGCCACCTTTTAGTCTAAATCTTACCTTAATTATCCATTACATTTGACATTTCACGAAAACACCCAAAACTTAAATGTCAAAGTGTTTTAATGAGGATTAAAGGATCCCTGTAAGTACTTTTACAAATGCTTTACATAATATAATAGCGCCTGTGGTTCAAGTCGAATGTTATACAAAACAATACTTGATAAAACATTATTTTTAATATAATACATTTATTATTAAAATATGTAACAACGGGTTAGACACGGAGATTTAACATGAGCCTATATGTTACTCCAGGATGTCAGCTACCTCCATACCAAATTTCATTAAAATGTGTCCAGCCTTGGGTTAATGGTGTAACTAACCCGGCTTGTGTTATGTATAGATATAGAATATTTGCATTGAATTTCTTTTGCCGCCCGCTGACATATAAATAAGTGCAAAGGGGCTTCTATACTAATATTATAAGCTGAAGAGTTTGTTTGTTTGTTTGAACGTGCTTATCTCAGGAACTACTGGTTCAATTTGGAAAATTCTTTTTGTGTTGGATTGTCCATTTATTGAGGAAGGCTTTAGGCTATGAAACATCACGCCGCGACTAATAGGAGCGAAGCATCAGTAAAAAATGTTTTGAAAACGGGGAAAAATTAATTAATAAAAAAATCATCTAAACTAATTATTATTCATCATAATAACAGAAATTGCCGCGGACGAAGTCGCGGGCAACAGCTAGTTTTATAGTGCAAAGGCGGGGCAGGTTTGACCTGTAAATGTTAAATCAATCTGTCGCTATTCCGTGCACAATAAACACGGTCGTGAATTTCAATGCCACTACGTAATTAGCGAAGTGGCCCTACGTTATGGCACCGTGCCGGTGAAAATAGTTTCATTTGATTCTAATGGCGTGGTTTTCCTAATAGGTATGTCAAATTGTATCATACATACATCAAATTGTTAGTACTGGTATCGGCACGGAACTAGACCCAAACTGCGCATGTACACACTAATACGTACGTATGTACACGGCACACTACGTTACTTTTCATTTATTCCCGTTTCCCCCCACAAACCGCACCTCCAACGAACCTATCTTTCGTCTATTCTAGTTCCGTGCCGATTACTGTAAGATACTTGAAGGCTTTGATTAATCATTATGTAAATGGTATTTTACATATTAGGTTAAATTCGCATATGATTTACAATCTTCACAAAATACCTAAAAATCGGGAGTTTGTATTTTTCGTTTGTATAATAATTATACTTTTCTGTATAAGTCTTTAAGCCTTTGAGAAAAGATGAAGATTTGTGCGGTTATTTATTTACTCTGGAACTGCTTTTTTACGTAGAAAAAGAGCACTGTTCCATACCTGTCCTTCCTGGTTTCATACCAAATATCATCTAAATCAGTGCAGTGGTTGAGGCGTTAAGAGGTGACAGACGGACAGACAGAAAGTTAATTTCGCCTCTATAGTATTTGTCAAACAAAGCCAAACAAATAAAGACATGGTTTTGTATGGTCTGCGCGGACGTCAGCCAGGTGGATCCTAACCCAAACTGAGCCAGCTTTTCGGATCTCTAAACCCCTCACCAATTTATTTGTGTACGTAACCTGGCAGGAGATTAATGGCAGCCTTCTGACTGTTTGTTTCGATTGAGTCGCCTTCACCGGCAAACAACAGCTTTATTGCAAATGCCCTCGATTACTCGATGAATATTAATTGTTTAGGATTAGTAAAAATTTATGGCAAAAAAGCTGAAAAAGCCGAATCTTTCTTTGAGGGGTTTGTCAAAACTGAAGTGAAAAATGAATGTAAGAATCCTCGTGTATGATACGAGTATCATTCTACCAAACAAGTAGAAGCTAGTGGCTTACTTGTATATATGTCCACATAGAATTAACGAAATTTTAATTATCTCGGTGTTGTATGTGGGTATCTCTTAAATAGGCATGTAACATCCTCGTCTTCATCGTCACTTACCATCTGGTGAGATGGGAGACAAATGCCTACTTCAATATGTAGAAAAAAAAAAAAACTGGTTCATTCATGTAAAGCCTGTATTATAATTCATGTAAAGATTAACCCATTTAACCGAGAAAGGAGAATGATACATTTTTTTCTTCAAGAAACTTGGCTTGTAGTGTTTTGTAATATATTCGTGACACGCGCACGAGCAATAAAAGCAACTTCAGTATTTTTTAAAACCATATTTTGACGTGGTACCGTCTTATAAATCGATGAACGCACGAAAAAATATCACGTTCCGTGTGCCAACGAGAGCGCGTAACAAGCGATAGAGAGGTACAATCAGCCTAAGCGTTCAGCTTGTGACACATTTATCTCTCTTCCACTATCATCATATCATAAGCCGTGTGGTATCTGGCAGAATAGAATAGGGCCACTCCACGTCTTCCCATGGATGTCGTAGAAGGCGACTTAGGGAATACAAGCTAAACAAAGCTTATAAACATCTAAGAGACCTCTCCAACCCGTCTGGCCAGCGTGGAGAGTGTAGGTCAAGTCCTCTGACTGCTCTGGCCAAGTATGGCCCTAGTAGTACAGAGAGGGTCGTGCTCCTAGGACCTGATGATGATCACTATAATCATATAAAATTATCGTTCGTAAACCGATTTTACAGACAACCAATTTTTTTTTGGACTGAATAAAATGTTCATATTTCAATCAAAACACTAAGTGTGCGGGGTTGCGGGGTTGTTAAAAACCCTCACACCAGTGACAGTCTGTAGCTAAGAGCCTGGCGAGCGTGTTTGTGCATAATTCCACCGTCTCGTCTGGTGCACTTACTACTTACATGCGACTTAGGGCTTTGCGAAGTCAGGACCATAATTTAGATAATGTGCTAGGCAAGACTGCTGGCTCGGGGACGATTTTCTGAAACTGTGGATTCTTCGTATTTTGGGTCACCTTTATATTTATTTATTTCAGTTTTTTATCAGTTTGTACTCTAATAAGCATTGCCCAGGAATGTGGTATAAACGATTTGTTGTTATAAACGATAAGATAAAGATAAAAATATATTTATTTATATATAAACGAGATGTTGCATTTGACCATGGATCATTCTGTCCATATTATCGTTACAAATTTGGCTCATTAGTTATTATAGACACAAATTTTGTTATTATACTGTATCATTAGCCCAACGCGATATTTTTAAAGTATAGTTATTAAAATTGAAAATATATGATGAAAGTGTGCTAACAACTACCTACACCACCGAAGTGTATCCAACTACACCACCGTGACTTCGAATCACCATGATTTTGTTTGGAAACTTTAATACATTGGTGCGCACTTCATTATTTAATATAAATCCAATTGATAGTGTGATGAGACTTCATTCAGGAGTTAGCACACATTTCACACAGTCATTTAGTCAATGGGATCAATATTTTAGCTTTTATATATCACTTGGATGAAGTTGAGTGACGTCTATATTGTTTACCTCATTCGATAGCATCAGTTTTTGACTAGATACATACATACTATCACGTCTGTTTCCCTTGCTGGGTAGACAGCGCTCAGTTCCTTAAGACCTTAAAGTCAAGTTTAGTATGTTGGTGGGCGTTAGGTGGAAAACCGAATCATAATAGTGATGGGTTGCTTACCGCATCGCCTAATTATATGATTCGTCAGATTCACCCATTCACTCGATCAATAACTTTAATATGAACCATCTAGATCACCGAGCAGCCTGTTCCGTACTCTGCCCTAATCATCTAATAAATTAAACAACCGCGTCATAGCTCCTATCCTTCCGTATATTCAAGCTTTGTTCCATAATTTTCTCGTTACGGTAACGTTATAACATACGACCCACTTTCAGTTATATCGCGAAGATTCTGTTTTGATAATGTCAGGAGGTAATGACGTATAGATTTTTTTTAGATTATGCTGTACGGTCTCAAAAGATGTTTGTAATTGCGACCTAAATAAAGAGGTGTCTTACCAAAACAAAAAAATGAGAGTGCTGTTAATTTTTAAGAGAATAACCGAATTGTATCTAAACTTGTCCACTAGGAGAAAGAGGAAAGTTTTGATTGTTTCTTTGTTTGCATTGAATAGGTTGCGAAACTACTAGACCGATTTTAAAAAAAATACTATTAGAATCCTTAATTACCCCATGAACTTATGCTATAGAAAAAAAACCTATATCTATCCCTGCGAAGCCGGGGTAGGCTGTCATTGGAAGGACGAGGAAGAACGTAATTGCTTTTTAACGGCGCACATAGCACGCAGAGCCGAAAGGTTCCACTGACCAGGTGGTCGGACGTCCTTACCAATGTCTTAGAAAAGGCTGGATGCAGGTCGCTTCGAACAGGTCACCGTGGAAATTCTTGGGAGTGTACTTTTGACAAAAGATATAAAATACACCATATTTCATAAACACACCGGTTCAAAAACTAGTACCTTCCATTTCACAATTGGTCGAAAAAAATACTAATCTATTTAGGTGCTGAATGAAAGGTAATTATGTATGTATGTAGCTTATTCGGAAATGCTTTCTGGGTATTCAGGAATTAGGATCGCTCGGGAACAATACTTTTTCCGGGGATAAAATGTCCTTCTCCGTACCCCAGACAACGGGTATGCAAAATTTCATGACGATCGGCGTAGTAGATAAGGCGTGAAGGCGAAACAAACAAACTCACTTTCGCAAATTATGATATTAAGTTAGAATTAGGATTGTTGCTTTTCGCGTGTGTAATTAACAAAACAACAAAGTAATGAAGTTGTAAGATTACTAATTAAATCTTCCAGAACATTCGCACATCCCACACCTCGCAGGTGATGTATTCAATACAAATACGGAAAACTTTGGACAGTTGCCGAGTGAAAAACAATAGGGTGTGACAACGCGGGCGCGGGTGCGGGACGCGGGGGTGTGACGTCACGCCGAGTGCGTGACGTGGGCTACTAACTGGATTGCTTCTCAAATTAGGGTCAGGAAAGATGGGACTCTTTTTGAGATGGGATCGAGAACAATGCATACATTTACAAAGATGATTGGCAGGTAGAGCTAGCTTTTGTTTTGCTCTTGCAACGTCTACTCTAATTATAATAGTCTGATGAACCTGTAGAAGCTTCCAGACGTGCTGTATTTATACAAGCGACTGCAAAGAATTTGGGTTTTTTGTTTATTAATAAATAAATACAGATTGAGTTAGCCCCAAAGTAAGGTCGAGACTTTTCTTATGGGATAGTTAGGATATTTAAGATAATTCAACGACACTATATTTTATATTTAGTGCAGTACAGTAATCTTTCTATATGCTCGGTAATTTGTGCTTGTTTACACTATTTGCGGTGACGATGAGGGCTACTTAGTAATGCAGGACTAATGTAACGTCGTTTATTACTTGGATAGTTAGTGCCTGAGACTCCTATTTTTAGACATGTTCCTTGCTGGTACAAGAGGATGCTAATATTATAAGGGTTGACAGAACTAACAAGCGAAACATATTAAAAAATAAGCCGTGTGGTTTCCGGCAGAGTAGAATAGGACCACTCCTAGTTTTTCCATGAAGGTCGTAAGAGGTGACTTAGGAAATACAAGCTAAAAAAAGCTCATAAACATCAATGAGACCTCTCCAACCCGTCTGGCCAGCGAGGAGAGTGTAGGCCATGTCTGCTCTGGCCAAGTATGGATCCGGTAGTACAGAGAGGGTCATGCTCCTGCAGTGGAGACTAAAAAGACCTGATGATGATGATGATGATATTAAAAAAAATAGTTGTCTGTAAAGTCGGTTTACAGACGATAATTTTACGTGATAACGGTGGAAGAGAGATAGATGCGTCACAAGCCGAACTCTAAGGCCGATCGTGCCTCTCTATCGCTGTTTTCGCGCTCTTGCTTGCACACGGAACGTGACACGTTTTCGTGCGTGTAGCCGGGTTTATCGATTTATAGACGTTAGCACGTAAAAAACAAACGTACGCAATTTACAAAATTTATCCTTAGAAGCTAAACTTGTATATGGTCCACCATGCTTTCCATCATGGTGGACCGTATGCATGGTTATTGAAGTCCATGAACGCTTGCACTGCAACACCAGTGAACATTCCCAGGTCTTTTTAGAAAACCCCGTGCGGTTTGTTTCCGTGTGTGTAATAGGCAACACTAGTTGCAGATTTTCGACTGCCGTCAGTGATGAAATAAAAATGTCTTGAGCTCCTTCCCTTTTGGGACAGCGCCCGGGGTCTCTTAACATGCGTTAACGGTAAATCGTCTGTAGAACCTTTATTTACTGCATTGTTTTATCTTTCTACTGAGTAATTTACTCAAGTCAAGTGTTGGTATGTGAAATTAATTATAAAAGTCGCTGACTGAAAATTAAATTTTTGGAACTTTACAAAATTTCACTTTTATAAAGCACTTCCTCGCGTTCCGCGTATCAATTTGTAAATCAGAAACGTTTCCATCAAGTCTGACAGTAATTAATGGTAAGCGTACACTGCGCACATTATTGCGTACAGCACAGATTTGCATCAATGAAACCAACCGATCATAAGCGTGTAACTTGGCGTTTTCAGAGCGAGGTAATTCCGAATTTATCGTTCGTAAACATACCTTATATCTTATTCATTTGCTGTTGAGGCGGTTTCATATAGGGCGATTACGCAAGAAATGGCGAAATGGCATGTAAAAATTGATACTTACGTCCATGCCCCCTGCCTCCTCACAACTCCTTTTGGAAGGCCCTGGTGTTGTAGTTGTCCATGGGCAGCGGTGGTCACTCACTCGTTTGCCGTCCTATATCATAAAAAATAACCCAGTGCTCTATTATGTAATGTCTCTCATAGTTGTATTCACACCATGGATGATTTGATTAATTGTGACTTAATTAATTTTTGTTTTAACCTTTTTAAAACTATTTTAAACTAAATAGTTTTGAGCTGTTATGTTACGTACATATTTAATTGGTGAGTTAGGGTAGCTTTTATTAAGTATTTGAACGTGTTTTGTAAAAAAATGTAACTACCTAGAAAACTGTTTGTGTACTTGTTAATAAATAAATAAATTATCGAGAAATGTGAACATAGCCTTATTCTTACGCTATCACGTCAGCTTTTGGATCAATGACGGTGTGTTTATAACCTTATTACCAGTATTAAAACTCGTCAATATTATTCTCAAAGCCATTCATAATAAAGTTTTCTCGAAGCCATTCATTATAAAGCTTTCGCAACTGTTGAAATGATAAGTATGTGGCCAGCTAACGTATTTATTAACGTGCAACCACTAAACTGAGATTTATAATGTACTCTATGGGTTAGAAATATGTATAAAAAGGCTGATCACAAGTATTATTCTTTTAAAGGAATTCTGTCTGAGCTTCTGCAAGCTGTCATAATTACAAGGCTTTTATTTTGAACTGTACTTTTTTGCACATGGAGCTGTCAAAATCAAAACACCGGAAGCGCAGGGCACCTACGTTTTCTCGAAATTTTTATCGTATTTTTGTACATTTATCGGGCTCGAGTACTAGAATTACAAAGCTGTTTTTTCTAAACTGTACTTGTTGAAATGCACCTAGGTCCAAATCAGGAGCACGATCGTGCTCCGCCAACACGAGACAACGGAAGCGTAGCACTACCTACCATGTTTTGAAGCGTATGTCGTATTTTTTACCGTTATACAATTATTCTGGTCTAGACAGTGCAAGAAGGTCCAAATTCTCTGGATATGTTGTCAATGGAGTACTTATCAAACAACCACGCCAAAATTTTGAGTAAGGGGGGGTTTGTAGAGATCTTAAGACAAGGATTCACGTAGAATGCCGAGAGTTAGTGAGTGTTAGTTTGAGGCATGTAGAGTTAGGAGCTTGGCTCTCCATAAGATCTAATATCATCTTTACAGCGCAAGCCAATATATACCTACGCTTCTTAGCGTTACTTTAAATATGAAATGTATATGTGATGTGATACATTTATTTAGTGATACAATCTATCAGACGTATAGTATAGACATTTTAACAACGTGAAGTTTTATCAATAAATATTTGAATACAAACAAAATATGTCAAAAATAATTAATAAGTATATTGTCTACCACATTTTCGTAAAAAAAAATAATTTAAGCGTGTATTACGAGTACGTCTTGTCTTTGGGCAATATGTAAAGAATCTCAAAAAACAGCCATATTTAAAGAGCATTCTTTTCAACACCTCTTATGTGTTAATATAATACGACTCGTTTAATATGACTTCGGTTACATAATGTCATGTCCGAATGTTCGATTTCTAATGAAATTGCGCGTGATGCTCCGTGTCGGAAGTGTTTGACGCGACACGAATAACGAACTTTGTTGATATTTTATATGCAATGAACATAGATTTAAAAAAAATGCTACATCTATGGTGGTAAGATCATTAGGGAGTTATACAGTTGTAATATTACTTATTTTCAAAAGAAAAAAAACAAACATGATCATAGTTAATACGTAGATAGGTGTTACTTTGCGGAAGTCAAAGCTACATTTACTGTGAGCCTCAACGGATGCAGCAGTATCGACCAGGGTTACATGCATCAACTATATGGGCGCTGGCCAGCAATAATTTGCACGAACTAACTGGTGGCGGAAGCACGCAAAGTAAATTATCTCAAAGTAAAAATATACCCATATTTATTGTCTTTGTCTGTGCATTTTATATGCAATACTCACTTCTTATTAACTATCAATTAATAGTTTAATCGTGTTTCGTGCTTCCGCGCACATAACTGTGATGGGATTTATAGCTTCCTACTATATGCATAAACAAAAGACGATTTACAAAGTACCTCTAAACTTTCACTTAACACTATAGGCTGTCTTTTCACAATATGAGGAAGAAAATACTGTCAGAGAAATTGCATTATTTATGGCTCAATAGCTTTGCCTGAGAATTTGCACACGTGCATCCATCGGAAACCTTGAAAAGAAAACATGTTTCTGTAAAGTCGGTTTACGGACTGTAATTTTACGTGATACGTCATCAGCCGAAGCCGCTTAGGCCGATCGCGCATCTTTATCTCCGTACTCTAGCTTGCACACGGAATGTGACACTTTTGCGTGCAGCCGGCGTTTATCGATTTATAAAACGTTATTACGGCAAAAGTATTTTAAATCACGTAAGTTGTGGCATGTTGCGTCCCAAGCTCCATAAAAATTTGAGATTTTATTTTTAATTTTTTCCTTTATATCCCTATCAAGACGAATTTAACGACAGCTCTTAAGATAAAATCTATCAAGCCGTCTGGTCTACAGATCGTGCCAAAGAAATATCCCGTACATAAAGTCGAAAAACCCGTGCGAAAAAACATAACCCTCATTATCTAGTCGGCTAGAATTACCTTCAACTTCCGAAATATACTTGTAATACGAGCTATCAATCTGGTTCCGTAGGTAATTAATAGGCTATTAGCAGTTAAGAGCATCGCCGCGCACCTGTTACTCAATTATGTATCTTATGCCACCATTCTCGCCATTTACCGACGACATCGATGTTTGGACGCGTTATACTAGGGCCGGTTGTTTAAATTGACTATTTAGCTAGCTCCAAGTGAGCTTTTGCTACTTAACCGGGCGTGAACTGGCCAATATTTGGCCACGCTAACCGCCATGTCGTTGGCCTCGTGAAGATCTTTATTTGTAAAAGAAGTGGGGCAGTTGGGACGAAAGTAGGGCCACAGACTGAAAGGCACCACAGTTACATAGACTATTATTGCTGGAGAATCCCCACTTAACTCGGTTTTCGCGATATTTCCCAACACCAGGGACCAAATATTGGTCAAAATTTATTTGAGAATAGCCATCTCCGACTCGATAACAAGGAGAAGAATTACGTGCATGCATAGCCTGAAGGGCCAATCTGAGAACTAGGGCCGGTTCCTGAGGACGAGTTTAGTAAAGTCACAATAGCCCTGAGTAGCGTAAAGAGGATGATTGGCACTCGTCTAGGGGTCACTCACTCCGTGGTAAAAAGAAAGAACCAATCAAAAAGCACCAAAAGCCATCACACCCTACTAGGATCAAGCATTAGGACAAGTGCTGCTTACTACGAAATAAATCGGCTTTCCGAATCATTCCCTTGGCTGAATAATTTTCTTCTACCTGAGCCGGTAGCGCAAATTGGAAATTATAACCGAAAAAAAAACATACTGGCAGTGTACAAGATACAAAATTATCATGATGCCATTAATTTTTAAACTAACAATACTAAGACATAGGCAACTGACAAGGGTAGCGAGCGAATGTGGGCTGTAGTGCCATATCTAGCCTTGTCTAGTAGATTATACAATTCAATGTATCTAACGAATCTATTTCTGTCGCCATAACATGCTCCATCATCGTCTAATTGGTCTCGCAGCTTCACGATTATGACACTATTATCACGTTACTGTAAAAGGCAATCCGACATCTGTGTCCATTGGATGACATTTGCGAGTTTACGAGTAGATGTCCGCAATGAATGGAAATAGCACAGGGCTGAAGCAAATCTGTACCCAGCCCTGTTAAAGAAATTTAGGGTGTAAACATAAATATCGTCTCTACCAACTACAAAGAAAATTGTTGGAAACATAGGAATAGTAGATAAAATATATGATTTAGATTACTCAATATCAAAAATTAAAGAAACTACCTATATTGTATTTTCAGGTGAATTTACAAATCAAAAAAATAACTTAATATTTGAACATCATAACCTAATTCCAAACGCGTCACGTTAGTGATTAGTTATAATGTAGACAACAATATTAAACGGCTTGTTTTTCGTGTACAAAACTTGTAGCTGTCGCTTCACAACAAAGCTCACAATATTGAGTAGTAATATCATCATCATTTCGTGTAGGTGTCTAGGTCAATCGACCATGCGGTCCATGATTTCCTTGGAATTCTCATGAGTTCCTCGGAACCGCCTCTCGGCCTCTGACGTGGTTCCTTTAACGACTACCAGATGGCTATTGGATGGATAATCATCTTTATTATCAGACAATCAGGTGATTCAAGCCTGCAATGTCCTAAACAAACTGGAAACAACTAAACAAAGTATATTTCCCCGTGGGAATCGAACCACGACCCCCGGGTCTACAGGCAAACGCCTTAACCACTGGAACACGGAGGCAGTTAGTAGTAACATCTCTAAGAGTTTACTAAATCAATCAAGTACTCATATTTCTGCAAAAACAATTTCTACACTAAATTAGTTTAAGACCGATGAGACTATACTCAATGGAATTAGTGACGTCCTCGACAAATGTCAAAACCACGTGGCGGCTATAAATAGAGAACCTAAAATAACTGCTATAAAACAGGGAAAGTAACTTTAATGGAATAACGTCAATGCGAATTTAGCCTTTAGAATGAAAGGTTGCCGCTGCGCCTGCCAAGTACAACGGAACTAAACTTCGGAACTTCCAGTTGAACTTTGTTCGAAAATTCATGATGGTGCACGTGTAACGGTGCCCTTCATTTGAACTTAATTATAGGATGCCACTTTATACTTTATAACAATACTCGATCCCTCGGGAATAGTATAGTACTTTTTCCCGGGATAAAAGGTAGCCTATGTCCTTCTCCGTACTCCAGAGAACTTGTATGCAAAATTTCATGATGATCGGTTCAGTAGTTACGGCGTGAAAGCGTAACAAACAAACAAATAAACAAAAAAACTCACTTTCGCATTTATAATATTAGTAAGGATAGTAAGGTCTCGCTATTAATCACGGTTCTCGCTATTATAGCGAGAAATCTACGACCACTATAGGTATATTCTTAAGAAATGTAGAGATATTTTTTCTTAAAGTTTTTATTCAGAGTTTTTAAAATGTGTTCTTATTTCTTTTTAATCTGTTGCAGGTACGTTTAAAGCCGTATCCATATCATCTAGCAAGAACAGTGAGTGTGAAACTTATTACTACTTAGTATAAAAAAACAATGTCGCTTCGCGCTGTCTGTCCCTATGTATGCTTAGATCTTTAAAACTACGCAACGGATTTTGATGCGGTTGTTTATTTAATAGTATGATTTAAGAGGATTAAATGTATCATTTATCGCACTTGTGCGTATGTATTATTATTGATTGAGTTAAATGAATTAGGGTATGCGTAGCCGATTTTCGCTATTTCAAAAATAAAAATCTCCAGTACATAACCTTTCAAGAAATTGGAAACAATCTCAGAGAGAAAATATTACAAGTGCATGTTTCCATTTCAATAAACAGCATTTTAAAGGTTTTTTAGTATCTCATTCAGAAAAGTGTATGAAAATCGTCAAAAGCACGAGTGAGTTCACATTTTCCTACCACCTACACATGAATCGGGCTGGATTTTTCCGACACGTGTTGAATTCGCTTAGAAAATGAAATGAACCGATTTTCCACAGATATAGAAGTACATAGATGATGTAAATGCACCTACTTCGCGTGTCCGAACTCCGACCAAGCGTCAAGGTTGGCCGCGGCTACTGACAGTCCTTGCGCGTCTGTTGTTGCAGTCAGAAGTCTGCGAAAATTAAAAAAAATGCCTCGTTGCGTGATAGTTAACTGCATAAGTTGCAAGCACCCACAGGCAAGGATATATTTCCTATCCGTATTTTAACAGTAGGTGTTTTTTCTGCACGCTTAGTTTCCATACAATGATACTTGCGTCATTTATGTATATCTATATCAGTGAACTTTTGCTTTAGTCCCAAAAATACTCAAGTAGATTTAACAAAACAAAGAATTGGGATAACTTTTCTAATCTTATTGAAGGTTCAACGACCCGTACCTGGATTTGGTTGTTATTGTATCATAATCTGATTTTATTACAAAGGATCATTGTCAAAGTGAGGGCTCATGTAAACTTTTCTAATAAATTTTTTCCCAGGGTCAATGCTCGGAGGAGCCGGTTTTTGTGTTATTCAGTTTTTTTTTTTTATTATTTGGTAAACATTTCCGCAGTATAATTTGATTTGTTCGCTTGAACTGGAAGTGGCACGCTGACCAATTAAGGCTCTGTTTATTTATCGCCGAAAATTATTAAATTGGAACATTTCTAAGCCATAAGCTTGACAAGAAATTAAATTATGCGAGTACTTGAATTTACGAACGCATTTTTTGGATATTACTTTACACACTTTTATTCTTATAAAAATTGTTTTATATAGTTAGAATTTAGATGTTTTTGACGATGATTCGAATGAGCGTATACGTCGATCGTTGCCATACATATTTTGTTCATAGATAAGACGTGTCAGAAAGAATCTCTCTTGGATTTGAGATATGAAAGTAATGAGTACACACATACTCTTATTAAATGAAGAAATTAAATATGGTGAAAAATTTCAAGCGGGCGGGATTTGAACCACCGACCTTAAGTCCATGTAGTATATCAAAAATAGCATTGTGAATGCAAAATAAAACACAAAAATTTAGAGTACACAAATTTAGAGTTATCATGTTCTTAGGTTAGTTTTGAAAATCTTTGAATGCAGTGTTAATTCGTGGAAAATCGGTGGCATAGTTCCTTTGACTATTTTTGTCTTACCTACTTATATATATAAATTCCCCTGACTTTTCTCTTCTCAATCAGACACTCTGTATATACAGATACGTAAACAAGGTACCATAGGTAACATACAAAACTCGTTATTTTTGTCAGCGCTAAAAATTAGTAAACATAGAAACACACATCTCAGAAAACGGAAATCATTTCCGAAAACTCATTATATCGCGACCTGCGTTCCCTCAATAGTTGACACCTCGGTTCCTGCGCATGTTTTGTTAAATTAAATTTTATTTATCGCCGCATTTCTGGTGGATGCGTGGCTAATGCAAGTAACGCTAAACCGCATGCGTCTCCGATGCGGTAAAGTGCAGCGTATATTTAGAACCGATGTGCGGCTTGTTCTCTTTCCTTTAGCGATTTCTGTCGCATTCCTTACTGAAAGTTCATCATCATCAGTTCTTTTTAGTCTCCACTGCAGGAGCATGACCCTCTCTGTATTACCAGAGCCATACTTGGCCAGAGCAGACAGAGGATTTGGCCTACACTCTCCTCGCTGGCCAGACGGGTTGGAGAGGTCTCACTGATGTTTATGAGCTTTGTTTAGCTTGTATTTCCTAAGTCGCCTCTTACGACACCCATGGGAAGACTTAGAGTGGTCCTATTCTACTCTGCCGGAAATCACACGGCTAAACTATGACTGATATACTGAAAGTTATAAACATATAAAAATATATGACTAATGTGCTGTGTGTGCTCGATCGTTTCATTTTACATTAAGAATTGTTAAATAATTACATTTTCATATTGATAACACTGTTATGTTTTGAAATCATGTTGTAGAAATATTGGTAATAATATACTAACCTATATTTCGTTTGACTTAAACATCGCCATCATCATTTCAGCCGTAGGAAGTCCACTGCTGGACAAAGGCCTCTCCCAAAGATTATTCGTTCCATGGAAGGATATTGCCATACTCACCACGTTTGGCAGGCGGGTTGGTGAACGTAGTGTGCTCTGGCTTCGTGTGCTTCCGTCGCTGCTGCCATTTTTAAGCTGCGGAAGGATAGGAATTAGTTGGATAGGATACTACTATTTGTTTTGTTTTTCGTGTGTGTAAGTGGCCAACACTGGTGTCAGATATTTTAAGCTGCCCAAAGGCATCTGACATAGCTTGACGACTGCCATCAATGATAACAGCCAGTACCAACGGCTTAACGTGCCTTCCGAAGCACGGAGGAGCTCGAGATATTGTTATGTCACTTGCGGTCGACCATCCCAGTGGGGACTGCGCCCAGGTTTGCTTAACCTGCGTAAGCGCAAATTATGCTTTCGCCCACTAGGCCTTTGGGCTCCTCCAGGATACTACTCACTTGGATGAATGGGGAAAGCAAGCTGTAGCTCTGGAGGCTGCTCGGCAGCTGCCTACAAACACCTTCCAGGCAGTTGAGGTTGATACCCCTGACCTCGACTTAAACATACAGGGTGACTATTACTGGTTTAAAAATGCAGGGTGAAATTGAATTCATTAGCAAACGTTTAAGTAATGACTGGTGCCACGAATCTGAACAAATTTCACTAAGGGACTAACTTCGACATCGTGAAAAATTATCTGCTCTTTCAAACAAAACTGGAATATCTATTTGACCAAAATTTATGGAACAGCTGATTTTTGTTTTGCAATTTCGGAGTTGGTGCCATAATTAAAGTTGTTCAGATTCGTGGTCTGAGTCAGTCCTGAAACGTATGCTAATGAAATAAATTTAACCCTGTATTTTTATTCTCAGAATCTGTGGAATAAAAATGTAGTGTTTCCTTTCAAGTTTCAAATGTCGGCTTGTTCCTATTAAAAACCGGGGGTATAAATACAGGCATAATTAAGTTATAAGGTCACAACTCATATGTGACAATTAGGCCCTTTGTGATATGCTCAACCCCCAAGTAGGTTCTGGGGTCGCGGCGTTTGGAGCCTTCAAAGAAACGGTATGATTATAAGTGAGAACGTGTGGAGCGACGCAAGTGCTACTCTTTGATGAGAAAACACGTGGAAAATTATGTGATTGTAATACATGAAACGACAATGCAAATATACGTCTGACACACGAAAACCACGAAATAATTTCGTTTAAATAACTTACAGTCATGGAATGATTTTGAAAAATTGTAGTGTAGCCAATTGTAGAATTATTTTGGTAATCAACATAAGTATATTGCCATGCTTTAAGTCTCTCTCTCTCTCTCTCTCTCTCTCTCTGATAAGGAAATTGTGTCAATTCATCATCACCATCAGCTTTTAGTTTCTCTGGTCTGGCTTTTAGTTTAATGGTTATTCAGGGTTATAACAAAATCAACAAATCAAAGATTATAAAAAATTGGATCACGCGTTCTTGATTTATACGTTTTCGAACAAACCCGACTTTGTTTTGTATGTGTATAAAAGATATAGGTACTACCACATCCTACATCCTGTCAGTCCCGTCTATATTTTACGTTAAACTTTATTACGTTTAACGCACTTTTAGCGCTGACAAAAATATGAAAAACATTAAAAGACCGATCAAGACTTTATTATTAAAAACTTCGGAGACAGCAACACACCCACTACTGACATCTTCAGTTCAATCCATTTTATCACACAGTGCAGCCTGAATTCTCTTACAAAAAGTATTCACTACACATTTACGTCCCTTAAAACTTTGGAGACAAACAGCATTGGTTATCTATCACATCCAGTCCCTGCCATCTTCAATTAAATCTTAAATTTTCTCACACAGTGTTATACAACGCAGCCTTAAGGACCCGCCGCGGATGGTCTAACCGCATTGGCTACTTTGGATATTTTCGTTTTTAAAGAATATTCAAGGGTTATTCGAAAAAAAAAAAACATGATGACTGCCTTATCTGTAATGCAATTATAATCAAAAGTTTCAAGGTTAATTTTTATGTATTTGGTGAATTGTGCTGTATACCGAGTCAATTAGACGTGATTTGGAGGCAACTTTGCAATTTTTTTTGTATCCAGAAAATTTAATGCAATCGTGTTTTTGAGTAAGATTGTTACCAGAGTTAGTCCTGAACTTTGCTGCGTTTTTATTTCAACTTGATTTGTATTTTATTGTTATTGATATTACAGACAGTCATGCAAAGCAGTGTGAGGTAGTACGAGCCATTCATTTTCTCTTACAAGCAGGAACATTCACTATAGTTACATTTATGTCCCTTATAGTTGGAGACAGGTAGCATTTGTTATCACACCCACTCCCGACCATCTTCAGCTAAACCCATAACAAATAGGAGCCGCGTAGGTGAAAACAATCACTGCAGACCTTGGAGCAGATCCGCTCCTCGAGTGAATTCCTTCCGACCACGCGTTAGCTAATTGAGTTATTTAATCAATCTGTACGGGTTTCATATTGCTTCCGATTGATTTTCCATTTCAAAGAGATGTGTTTTAATCTTTTATTTGGAGTAGTACCTAGAGGTCGCGATTTTTAGGCTCGCGATACATTTTAACATTTAATTTGTTTTTTTTTGTTTTAAGTAAACAGATGGGTGAAGGTCGACCCCTCTCACTCTCCTCTTTCAGGTAATTGAAATTATCTTGGTCTAACTGTGAGCTTGGTTTCTCTAGTTGTGTATATGTGTGATTAGTTTATATACGAACAGAACTAAGTTCTTATTTAATAAGAAATAAAAGCCTACTGAACAGATATATGGCCTCAGTACTCCAGTTTTCAGCTGTCCAGCAGAAATCTATACATCATGGAGCACATTTGCATATCCATGTTTTTAATAATAATGCTAAAAAATAACAGTATAAAATGTGAATTCACGTGAAAAAGTACTTGAATAGACCTATTTTCTGAATAAATCTTTGATTAAGTAAATAAATATAAACAATATTTTGTATTGAAATCTAAATGTGGATAAAGCACCCGTCAATTACTGCCCACGTCTACTTAGTTAGTAGTGACCCAGAAACACCTCGCCAGGTGCCTACTAAATTCATTTAATTAAGTGTTATACAAGTCATGATTCTGTTTATGAATTAATTTAAATTTATTTTGGTAAATGACTGGGCAGCGGCCTAATGAATTTAAAAGATTAAATTGAAAATTGCAGGAAGCTGAAAGATCATCATACGACAAACCGTCATTTAATAATTTAATAACGGCTGGTTATTTGCACAATTCGGTGATGTATTGTATTGATCCGGAGCTAAAATTCAATTCTCCACATGTGGCAAATTACGATATTTGAGAAATCTGCAGATTATTAAAAGATTCAAACGTTTATTCAGAAAATAAGCCTTTGCAGGCAAAGGCAAATATGTTTATATTATTAATTACTATATAAAAGCTAGCCGTGTGGTTTCCGGCAGATTAGAATAGGACCATCCTCCAAGTCTTCCCATAGATGTCGTAAGAGGCGACTTAGAAAATACAAGCTAAACAAAGCTCATAAACATCAATGAGACCTCTCCAACCCGTCTGGCAAGCGAGGAGAGTGTAGGCCAAATCCTCTGTCTGCTCTGGCCAAGTATGGCTCTGGTAGTACAGAGAGGGTCCTGTTCCTGCAGTGGAACTAAAGAGACCTGATGATGATGATGATGATATAAAAGCTACAGACTACTAACGTTTCGAAGAGAACCACTACAAAGGAGAAACTCTTTCCAACAGTACCTATTGGTCGCTTTTTTATAATGTCTTCGTCTATCGTAAGACACCGTCAGCCATCGATTTTTTACGGTCTTCAAAAAAACAGGAGTTTCTCAATTCGGTTGTATGTTTTCTTTTGATATTTGTTACCTCATAACATAACTCCGTCATTTATGAACCAATTAAGATATTTTTTATTTGAAGAAGATTATGCTTTCCAATTGGTTCCATCAAATTTCATAAAATCGGTGCAGTAATTTGATTGAAGTCGTTTATTTTAAGCTGAATTCAGAGTCACGCATTTGACCAGCGCCCGCCACACGCGCTCTCTACAATTACAAGCAACACACTAGATGCGTTTCATAGTCACGCAGTTCAAACGTGCCTTTCTTGAGACGCGCGCCGCCGCCGTCGGCTAGCGCTGTCGAAACGCGCGCTCAATAATCAATTTGCAGTGTTTTACGACGTTGCTGTTGCACACTTTTTCATAGAAAATAAACAGCTAATCCTGTTACTTTGTCGCAATGATGACTATACACAGCTGTACATTGCAACGAAATGCGGGATACCAAAACTCGTTTCAAAGTGCACGGTCAAGCGCGCGCTGTTGAAACGCGCTGGTCAACGGGACGATGGGGTAGCCGGCGTCACTGTGACATCAGCCTAAATAAAAGATTATTAAGGCGAGGCCTCAAATGTTTGGTACCTCGGCAAAGGACTGATCAAGTGCGCGCAAGGGATAGCGCTTGGCGGTTTAGCCCGTGAATGATGAGATAGGAGATAGTCTCGAGTCGCTCAAAGAAAAAAACGTATGCGCCAAATTCGTTATTTCTATTTTATATAAAATCAGACCGGTTAATTGTATTTTCATATTTACATTTTGATGAATTACTAATAACCTATCTTTTAGTCTAAAAATCATTATTTCATTCGTCGCATTTGAGCTACAATAACAAAAACTCTGCGAACGAAGACCATTTTTCAAAAAATATTTCTATCGAGAAAATTTTATCAAAACGTGTTTTCATCTTCAATTTTTGGAGATGAAATAGTCAAAAATCATATTACTTAGATTTGAAACTTCTAATTTAAGTATATTGCGAGATAAATAAGGTTCAGAACGACCTTATTTACAGTGGTATCACCTTAAGATAAAATGTGTGACTTCCAGAGACTTTTTCTGAAATAATTGATCGTGTCGTGTTTTTCTTTATACATGCCGATTTATCCTGTGACTCATTCTTTTATTTATTTACTGAACTCTTTTATATAAGACAATGTAATTAACACGTAAACGTAACTCGCGTAACTCGGTTTGCGGAACACGCGTAAACTTTTCATACACCCCTGACGTTGCTCGTGGTCGCCACGACGTAAATACGGCCGACCTATTTAGTTTCGCGAAGGTGTGAACTCCGCAAGCCTGCAAACCGATGTAATGGACAACTTGGAAGTGGGTCGGGTTCGTGAAGCGAGGACTGATCCATGTGTCAACTCGCGAACGGCGCCTGACTGAAGTTTTAGTCTGCTCCTGCGTTGAGACGTGGCACTCTTTATACATTTTTTGACGAATTGTCTCTCATTGTTATTTACGAATGAAATCTCCACCCGGAAGAGATTTTCCCTGGGCTGGAAGTCCTTTAACCGACTTCGGGCTGGTGTTGGGAGATGTCGAGAAATCAGAGTTAGGTGGGGTTTCTCTACCAACAATTTGTCTAACTGCGGTGCCAATCAGTCCATGTCTCACCTTCTGTCATGCCCTAATTACGCCACTTGTTGCACGATACAGGACCTTAATGAAGCTCATGATAAAGCAATCAGCGTAGCCAAATACTGGTCAAAATAAATGTAATCAAGTCGACTCAAAAAGAAGAAGAATTTACAAATGGTTTTCAATTCAGCAAGGATTGATACAGCAAGAAGGTGATAAGAGTGGACTGTTAATCCGTATTTTTTTAGTATCATCAATCACCTAACCGTATCATTCATGGCATTTTACTTTTGCAAAGTACAAAATGTCTAAGATCTAAGAAAATGGCTCATAATAGTATCTAAACATTGCAGGCTTGAAACACCTAATCGTTTGATAATGAAAATGTGCTTCGGGTTTTCAAGCGGCGGTTCCGAAGAACTCTGACACCAGGGTGTGCATAGTCAATTTGACCGTGATACCTAATCGAAATGATGATGATGATTAGGCCATTCATGAAAGAGAATGGTGAACAGACAAACTTGAAATACCTTTTTATATTCTTCATGGAATATACGGAAAACAACTTCGAATTTCTGATCGCGGTAGTCTCGAATAGTACCTCTATAGTTAATAGCATAATATGTATAAGCAGTATTATTTCATATAAGTTACAATAACAGCAAATACAAATGTTAGCGAACATAGAGAGCTATATTTTTAAAGCGAAGGCTATGTTATCCTAGATTTATCCGATTCGATTAGCGGAAACAAAAACGTAAACTTTAACTGGCGCCGGAGATAGTACAAACGTAAACATCGCCGACCCGTTTCCATGTTTTGTTTACCTTTTTTCAAACTTATCCTCGTTTTACTGACTGCTGTTATGAAGTGGCGAAAGTAGCGCATTGTGTTTGGGATTTAATTGAGACTTTAGCGCACATAAAGCTAAATCTATAGGCTTTAATTGCCACTTTATTTTAACTACCAATGAGTTTAAGTGAATTGGTGTTGAGTTTTCTTTAGTAGCTTTGAGATTAATCAAAAAGTAATTATTTTTATGATTATTTATAGAGGGACAGAAGATAAAGATTCGGAAAAGGGTCCCCATAGTATAGGTGATCATAATCATGTTTACAATCTATTAACTAACTTGTGTCTTAAAGAGTATTACATACTAAATTGAGTTAGTATTAGAAAATATATTATAAATCGCAATCACCAACGATCTGATTCGACAAAACGTAGAACAAAATTATTCCTAAATAGCTTTTGCCCACGGCTCCGCCCGCCTTAGTGTCGATCCCTGGAAACAGTAGAATTTTCCGGAATTAAAGGTACTATGCCCTTCCCCGGGCCTCAGACTACCTCCATGTCAAATTTCATCCAAATTGGTTCCTTTGTTGAAGCGTGAAAAGAAGAAAGACAGACAGAGTTACTTTCGCATTTATATATATTAGTATGGATTAACGAAAAACCTATTAAACCAGTAAAATAACGAATTGAGGTTCTTAAGATTAAGTTTTCTTTTCTGGAAATATAATTTAAAAACCTATTACCCCAAATACGTGTTAAGGAAAATTTGAGTTCAATAAGTCCCCGCTTTTACTCTCCCTTGATTCCAGTATTTTGTATTCACAACTAGGGCAAATTAAACTCCATTTATATTTTAAGTTCCACGTGCCACATCCTTACTAATATTATAAATGCGAAAGTGAGTTTATTTGTTTGTTTATTTGTTACGCTTTCACGCCGTAACTACTGAACCGATCTTCATGAAAAAAAAAATTTGCACACAAGTTCTCTGGAGTACGGAGAAGGACATATGCTACCTTTTATCCCGGGAAAAAGAACTATTCCCGAGGGATCGACATTGACGCGGACGGAGCGAAAGCTAGTAATCAATAAATCTAAAACGGTCAAGCGAGAGTATTTTCTAGAGCAGTTTTTCTCAGCGTTCCCTTTTAAGATTAAAATAAATAGTTTACGTTACATGAAGTGGCGGAACTAATAGTCTATTTCCACGATCGCTATTGTGCAAGTATATCGCGGTCGTCGTTAATCATCTAACTGTTAACAAACCCAGAAGAAGGTTCAGCGCTCACTGATAAATAAAATTTCTTTCGGCGCATTCTTTTTACGAGTCATTTTATTTTGCATATACAGCGTGGGAATATGGGAATCAGAATCCCTTATGGAATACAGAATTGCAAGAAAAAAAGGTAGAATACAAAAAAAAATCGTCCATCTAATTGGCGACTTTGTATGGGAAACCTAATTTTTTGTTTCGATTTTCATCTTTTTTTCTTGCAATTCTATATTTCGTTAGGGATTCTGATTCCGAGACTCCAATATAGCTAGGAGGTTCAAAATCACATTGTATTATATCAGATTTATGTCAGTGTCCTGAATACAGTGCGTGTTACCACGCTTATTATTACTTTCTAGTTTTTTACAATGCTCATCATATTATTTCGTGTAGGCGACACGGTTAATCGACCGTGCACAATGCTAAGAAAGTTAAACTGTTTGAACCCTGGAAATATATAACCTATTAATACGGTAGGTATTTTATATATAACGGGTATTTTATATATAACCGGTATTTTATAAAAAAACGGTAACGGTACCTAATAATAATAACCCTATAATACGTCTCGCTATTCTCTCTTGAAATACTACTACTAAATTTTACGTTACAATCATACGCTCTCTACTATCTATTATATGAAAGATTACAAAAAATACCCATAGAAAATGTTTTTTTTTTTCAATTCTTAGTAAATAAGAGTAAACACTCCATTCGTTAATTAGTTAACCCATCCCTTCATTGCAGCCGTATCTCTGTGAGCGAAGTCCTTAAAATTTCAGTAAACTATACATTGCGGTTTTTATGTCAGAGTTTATTGATAACTTTGGGCAATGTGCTGAAAACGCCTCCTTCCTCCATGGCCTGTAGTTTAATGTCGCTAATTTCGAGACAGTCGAAGGCCGTGTTACTAGGTAGCGGTCTAAATAGCGTAATGATAGACCTGCGCTGTCCCACGTACACTGAACTAGATTTAAGTTGGTCTTAGACCTTTTGTTGTGAATTTAATTATACCTCTAAACTATTTGTGGAACTTACATTACGGGCGCCTGTTAGAGACATGAGTTGCTTAGCCTCTTTTGGGACTTTCCTAGTTCCGATTCCCTTGGAATCTAAATACAGGGTGACTGTTAGACATTACACATATTGATAGATAGATGGTACTCACTATTCGAGTCTCTTTCCAAATAGGTATGTTAAAAAATTGGTGCTTTAAATTTGACCCAATAGCTAGTAGAAACAAATTATAGTGGACACTTGCGCCATGAGCGAAATAACTTTGCGAACGACAAGCCGTTCACGTGGCAAGAAGATACTCGTACTTTGGTTCTACACCGGTGCGTGAAGCCGTGCGGTGTCTTTTTGAGTTTTCATTTAATTTTTATTTTAATGTTTTCGTACATAGTTAATTCATATTATTTTTTTATATACGTCACATGGTACCAAAAACCATCGTGTCCTTGAATATATATAATATCAGAATATATACGAGTAATAATCCTAAGTATAATACTGTTTTCCGGTAAAACAATTGTCTGTTACACGTGGTTTCTACCTAGTCCGAATACAGATCTTCCTCGACAAAGGCAGCTTGAATCAGGTATTCAGGTTGCTACTATTTCAAAGATTTGTGTTCTAGCGCTAAATAGATTTAATTTATTATTAAGTATTTTTATAAAATCAGATAGTTAACGGATATATTTTATGACCTGTGCGTTGTGACCGGAATAGGAAACGATTTCATTTATTCATCGTCATCATCATTACAGCCACAATAGTCCACTGCTGGACTTGGGCTTCTTCCAAGGATTCTTCGTTCAATGGGAGGATATTGCCATCCTCACCACGCTTAGCAGGCGGGTTGGCGAGCGCGGTTTCTTTGGCTTCTCGTGCTTCCGATGCTGCTGCCCATCACAAGAATTATGAAGCTTGGGAAGGATAGGAATCTATTGGATTTGGGAAGGGAATGAAGGGTATTGGGATACTACACTCGGAAGAATGGGGGAAAAGCAGGTAGCAGGTCGGGAGGCCGGGCGCGCATACCCGATGCCATGCTGCCCCCACCCCTGACAATTTTCATTTATTAAAATCTTTAAAAAAATAGAGTTAATATAGTTTTTTAAAAGTCTCATTCGTTGTTTCATGCTTCGCGTTATAAATATTTTTTATATTATAAATTACGATAGAGTAAATAACATCTAGCCATTTGCACATTTGAAGATATTTTTTATTACAAATATTCTTTGAATGTAAGATTAAAGGATAAGAGCTGGTTTAGCACCCTGACCTTAATAAGTTACATGCGAATTACACTAAAACTTTAACGGCGGAACGGATGTCCGCGCGAAATTATTACTCGCATTACTCAAAATGTTACACTCGTTTTATATTTATATTTTAATGTGAGATAAACAGTGTTTTAAAAATTGCGAGATTATATCTATACTAATATTATAAAGCTGAAGAGTTTGTTTGTTTGTTTGTTTGAACGCGCTAATCTCAGGAACTACTGGTTCAAATTGGAAAATTCTTTTTGTGTTGGATAATCTATTTATTGATGAAAGCTTTAGGCTATAAAACATCACGCTGCAATAGGAGCGAAGCATCAATAAAAAAATTTTGAAATCGGGGAAAAATTATTCATCTATACTAATTAATCATAATATAAGAAATTGCCGCGGACGAAGTCGCGGGCAACAGCTAGTCTATGATATTTGTATAAAGGAGTGAGAATGTGTGTGAAACATAGTTATACCCAATACTTGCAGACAAATGCTATTGCTAATACCAGTATCCGTGTATTTCAAACTACCGAGCCATGCTTCAGTACATCAGTAGTAACATGTATTTAAAGAGCACTTTGCAACTATTGGTATATACTATATATTCCCTATAACAATATCCATAAGGCTAAAAATAAAACGTATTCCATGTAGGTAGTAAATTTTGTAGAAGACACACTTATGTATAACTTAAGAACAGGTGAACCGATTATTATAAACTTTGATTTGTTGGTTTTGATAGCACCCCGAATAGCAAAATAACTATTCAAATTTAAGAAATATTTATGAGAAAAATAATATAGCGAAACGCAGTTCGGCGGGATAGCTAGTTATAATAAATAAAATATTGATTTTATTTATATAAGAATATATTCAAATACGTACGTAAAACTTTATCTACGAAACTTCCGACCACAAAACAGTCTATAGAAGCTTCTTTGGTCGGATCTGTTTGACATAGTTTCCAAGGTACTTCCCCAACCCGTACAGTACAGTAACGACAACGCAACTATAACATTTAATCGCCCTGTATATAACCCTCCCTAATGAGCCGTCCGTCGACGAGTTCAACTACTTTGATATAAAATATTATTTGTAAATTACGCGCTTTACGATGCGTCGAAAAATTAATCCGGCTAATTCTAAGAGCCAACTAGACCCGTATATCATAAATATAACGCAGTAACATTTATTATCTTGTAGGATGATTTCGTCAACCCAATTATGAAGCTATTCTTATAAATGGTTATTTTAAATATCAAAGGGCGTTGTTGTCTCTGGAAATAGTCGTTTAGAATGTAAACATGGCTAGAGATGTTGTTTGGACAAAACTCACGTCTAGAGTTTGGTAAGTTTAGAAAACACTAGCTGTTGCCCGCGACTTCGTCCGTGGCAATTTCTGTTATTATGATTAATTAGTTGTTTTATTAGTATAAATGAATAATTTTTCCCCGTTTTCAAAACATTTTTTATTGATGCTTCGCTCCTATTGGTCGCAGCGTGATGTTTTATAGCCAGCCTTCCTCAATAAATGGACTATCCCACACAAAAAGAATTTTCCAATTTGAACCAGTAGTTTCTGAGATTAGCGCGTTCAAACAAACAAACTCTTCAGCTTTATAATATTAGTATAGATACGACAATGCAATTACTATTTTTCCACATCCAATTCCTCAGTTTTGTCAGTTCGGTGAAAATATATATTTTAGAACATATGAGTATAGGTATTTTGAACAATACCCTTGCTTGCTTTTCGTATGTGTAAGTGACCAACACTGGTATCAGATTTTTTAAAGCTGCCTATAGGCATCTGATCATGACAGCTGAGACAAACGGCTTAAAGTGCCTTCCGAAACATGGGATAGCTCGATGAATTTATGTGCCACTTGTGGTCACCCAATCACCCATTCCAGTGGGGACCACGCCATGTTGCTTTACATGCGTTAGCGCTTATAATGCACACGCGAACTGGGTCATCGAGCTCCTCGATCTTTACCCTGCTCTCTTACTTTTTCTTCGAAAGATTTTCAATTTATGTGCGGATATTTCATTGAGTTATACTCATATACACGTGGATTGTTAAAATCACAGAAAGCCCTTGTGGTGGTGCGTGGGTGTTATTTGGCCACCACCAGGAAGTGGGCCGTTTGACGCACCCTAATGCTACGCATACTTTCATGGGCATGACTAATAAGCCAGGGTTGCTAAGACAATTCAAAACGTTAGAAAGGTTAAACAAACTTTTTCTTGCACCACACTTATTTATCTATCTGTGACTTCTTATTTTCTAATGTGACAAAAGATGGGAAATTAATCCCTTTGATTCCCTATATAAAGTAAAACATGCCAAAAGTCTTAATTACCTGTGATTGATTAGACATTTCAGTAACAAATAAGCACATTTGTCAGAATCGGGAGATTTAAAAAAACTGTTTTTTTTTGTTATGCGTTCCCCTCTAATTTTTCATTTTGTTTCGTTTTAATTATTTATTGGTAATGAAAAAAATTACAAATGTCTAGATACGTTTTACGGTTCAAATAAGGTTCATGATATTGTTAAATATATATGCCGCCTTAATCAGTACAATCCATTTTCACCTTAAAGCTAAGTATGCTTTTGCAGGTGACCGTGCATGTGTTATTTAATAGATCGTGGTCCCCATGCAAGAAACGTGGTTGTTGTCGTTGTACGATGGTAGGTTCAAAAGATCTGTATCTTTTGAACTTACCGTCCGTCACAGGACTGTTCCTGTGACGGGCGGGCAGACAGTGGAGACTTGGTAATAGCATCCTGTTTTTCCCTTTTGTGTACGTAACCCTTAAAATGTCCTGTCCTAAATTTTGTTAAGCTACACATCTTTGCTTAGCTTAACAAAAAAATAAACATCAGTTAGCTACATATAAGTAAAATTTTTTAATCACCTATGTAGTAATGGGACGTTGTGTTTGTCCCTTTTGTGGTAGGTAGAGTTATGTGTTCAATGTTAGATCAGCCACGTTTGAGAATTTTGGTATTTGGAAGGAATTTATATCAAAGTAGACCTCTGGCTACGAATTACCACACTTGCGGGATTAACCAGGAACACGTTCGCACTTTGGAGACTTTCATACCCTCTCTTTCTAACTTCTGTGATTAACTTCAATAAAACAAATCTACATACTTATGTTCAGTAATAATTTCCAATAATTTATAATGTATGAGTGTACCAATAGTTATTGTTACAACAAACTGTGGTATAACATGTACATAGGGAAGAACTGGTTTTCCGAGATACAGATACTCTTAGTTCGGTAACCTGAACTGCAATATAGATTCGTAACATTTCTTCATTAATTATTATTTCCTTTTAAGTCACGAGTGTTACCTCGGTCCTTTGGTAGGCTTGTATTAAAGATGCAGGTACAGATAAAAGTTCTCTTTTGTAACCTCTTTTAACCACACGTTGACCACATCCTATTAAGCGAGCCGTATACAGCCGACTTAATATATAACAAAAAATAACAAAATGAACTATGGCTTCCCATCTCCCAACCCTATCAAACAAACAATATTGGACACGTGACTCCCCTCAAATAGCCGCCATATTTGCTAAAACAGGTAGACAAAAGATGCGTGGCCGCGTGAGCGTTCACGTGAATGAGCCAGAAGGTTCAATCGCTTTCGGTCTAGTAGTCTTTGCCTTTAGACGGCCTGGAAATCGAGTTTCTATAGCGTTAAACAGATTACCGATGCCGTCAGATAGGTTACCATTACGTTATAATTATCTGAGTTTGTTTATAAGAATATCCATAAAACTAATAACGTAGTTAGGAACAGAATTTGGTGAAAAGAACTGTCTTATTATATTTAAGTTAATAAGTTCTTTACGAGTATGTCATGAAATAGCCGAATATTCAAGATTATCTTAAACTAGCGACCGGTACCCCGGCTTTGCACGGGTACAATGTACATATTATAAACCTTCCTTTTGTATCACTCTATCTATTACAAAAAACCGCATCAAAATCCGTTGCGCGTAGTTTTAAAGATCGAAGCATACATAGGGACGGACAGACAGCGGTAAGCGACTTTGTTTTATACTATGTAATGATTTACAAAATTGTCTGAAAACCAATTAAACGTGAATATGTGCTGAAATTTCGCCCCTTTAAAAAGATTTAAGTGTTTGTATACGGTGTGGGCGAATGTGTACCAACAGCTTAGATGTTATTTAGCCAGTATCATAGTGCTTAGTAAATGTTTTGGCGGCGTAAATTCTCACACATTTCATACGTTATCCCATGACATTTGTAAATGCTCCCGCAGTCCGCAGTATCAACAACATGCATAGACTGACATAACGCGGCCGCCCGCCGCGTCCATGTATTTTGCAACACTCTATTTATAATTCGCTATTCCTTCGACCAAATTAACACTGTTTATTTTAACTCGTTATAATTATAACGTGGTGTCTTTAACCGCTAATTGGATTACACGTAACGTTCCTAGGAATTCTCAGACGACCTACTTATCAGTCGCCATGAATCAAGGACTTTAGCGGGAATGTCGAATGAAAAGAAAACTGTCCCACTGCCATTAATTTGGGACAAAGGAATTAGAAATTGGGGCTTCAAATTTTGTAGAAACAATGTCAAGACGCATGGCTCATTGGGACGCGTCCTGCTCGAATGAAGATGAAAGCGTAAAATATTTCATCGCGAGGCCCATTACTGGGATTCGAAGCGACATTCGGCGTTACTTTCCCGGAATAACTGTCACTTTTAAATTCCCGTTAGCCGTAAATCAATTTAAAGATCGTTAAAGCCCGAATAGGCATTCCGTTAAAAAAGTCAATAGTGACAACAACCTGATTAATTACAATTAAAGTAAATAACGGTGTCATCCTTAAGAGCCCGCCATATGCCAGGCGGCGGCGTGGCGGTACAAACGCGGATGGTCTAAACGCGTTGGCTACTTTGGATATTTTCGTTTTTTAGGAATATTCAAGGGTTATTCGAAAAAGAAAAACATATGATGGCTGCCTTATCTGTAATGCAATAATCATCAAAAGTTTCAAGGTTAATTTTAATGTATTTGGTGAATAATGCTATATACCGAGTAAATTAGACGTGATTTGGAGGCAACTTTCCAATTTTTTTCTATCGAGAAAATTTAACGCAATCGTGTTTTTGAGTCAGATAGACCAGAGTTAGTCCTGAACTTTGCTGCATTTTTATTTCAACTTGAGTATTTAATTATTATTGATATAACAGTCAATCATGCAAAGCAGTGTGAGGTAGTACGGACCCTTAACTGCTTAGCCGGTAAGTGGTTGTAGGTATGGCATCGGGTACGGCACCCAAGCTACTACCTATGTGCTTTTTCTTCATTCTTCCTAGTGAGTAGTGTCCCAATACCTTCATTCCCTCCCAAATACAACAAATTCCTATCCTTCCCCAACTTAAAATGCTTTCCATGGGCAGCAGCGTCAGAAGCACAAGAAGCCAAAAACTGCGCTCGCCAACCCGCCTGCCAAGCGTGGTGACTATGGCACTATCCTCCCATGGAACGAAGAACGTTGGACTTTTATGCAGCAGTTTGTACAGCTTAAATTATGAATGAATAAAATGGTGATATTTGTAAAATATTGTGATTTTAGTACTATTGCCCGCGGCTCCGCCCGCCTTAATGTCGATCCCTCGGGAACAGTAGAAGTTTTGTAGAGGCCTTTGTCCAGTAGTGGACATCTCACGGCTGGAATGATGATGATCATGAAAGTAAATAAACCGGTGTTGCATTAGTAACTGCTCGATGCGGAACTCCTTTAACGATTTCGGCGAAAGCGCGCGCGATTCAGTTGCGTGGTGCTGTGTCGCTTCTGAAAAACTATAAACCTACATACCCTTTCTCGGTGTAACCGTGTATTTGGTGTAATGTAATATTATCACCAGGTTTTATTTTTATGTGTTTCTAGTAACTATCAATAACAAATTGTAGCCTATATAGTCCGAGAGCTGGCTACTCACCAGCCAGGACTGCAGTTCCGTGGTATGATAGGAGAGGTATGTGACAAGTTATCAACTTACCTCAAATAACTACCTAAAAATGAGTACTAGCACTCCTCCTAACTTTTACTAATATGTGACCGTGGTGCCAGACATCAAACTTTGTAGCATATTGTCGAAGAGAATCTACTGTAGGTATGGTTTCCCTGGAGGTCTTAACGAACTCCACTCCCTTTCTCCAGCAGCCGAAGACTGACTAAGAACTTAAAATTAGATATTGAACATATTCATAGGATTCTTATTGACCATGTCATTCGATAAGAATGTATATGTAGCTCAGCATTTTATATTACTGTATAGCAAATAAAATGCATATTGTTTTGAGGATTTTTCTAATATTCTTAATCAACTAGTCCCAGGCTCCGACTTTGCACGGGTGCAATGTTCTCATAAACTTTCTCCTTGAATCACTTTATCTATTAAAAAAATTCCGTTGCGTAGTTTTAAAGATCGATAAACATACATAGGGACAGACAACAGGAAGCGACTTTGTTTTATACTACATAGTAATATCTTTTTTAGACTAGTGACTGAACCATACAAAATAACCGAAAACAAACCATGCTACTTCGTTTAAAAATGCGTTTTTTCTAAGATCATTTATTACTCTATACAATAGGTATGCTAGGAATAATAACAAGTACCAACTGAGAATCTAGAGCATGCCCTAAATCTTAATAACAGATAACTAACAATGTCTGAAAAGCCTTCAATAGAAACACTTAGTATTTGAAACTCACGTAATTACAAATACCTAGTAACCAAGATTCATTAATTTTGGGAACGAGGTAGACTGTAGTAATTGAAAAGGGCGCAAGGACGCCACTATATTCGTACAGACTCCTTTCAAGGCTGTCTATGTTATTTAATGTTAAGGACAATCTATTGTTATCTTCTGATTTTTCGATAGATAGTTATAGTTAGATAATAAAGTTATTCAAAATCTCCAACCCGTCTGGCCAGCGTGGAAAGTGTAGGCCAAGTCCTCTGGCTGCTCTGGCCAAGTATGGCCCTAGTAGTACAGAGAGGGACGTGCTTTTTAGTCTCCACTAGATACAGGAGCACGACCCTCTGATGAACCTGATGATGAATATAGTTATTAAAATATGTGACATCGGGTAGCTCAGCGTACGAAGTCAGCTACTGGCCGATATGTTATGGCCAAAGATATTTTGTTACTGAAGACCATTTATATGTGCTCGTATAAATGTAGCAAAAGTGCTTGCCTGTTAGGTATTTAAGATAGATATATAAATAAAGATTATTAAATAGCAAAGGGAAACGCAAAAATTGGGTACCAGTAAACAATTATATTAATTAAAGAAAGAAAAAGAAAAAAGTCTAATCATTGACAGAGTGAGCACCATCAAACCAAGACATAGACTATTTTTGAAGCATCTGAGGTTTTTTTTATATCAATGGACGGTAAACGAGCAAGCGAATCACCTGATGGTAAGCGATCAGCGCTACCCATGGACAACTGGAATACCAGGATGTAACAGGAGCGTTGCCGGCCTTTGTAAGAGTTGAGGGAAGGACATGGGGGGGGGGGGGGGAATGGGGAAAGAGTGTGGTACTTCTCCGGACGAGTCGGCCCATTCATGCTACTAGAAAAAAATAATTTTCCCGGTAGCGTGGCTCTGCCACAAATCAGTTTTGTGTTGAACTGCCAATTTGTTCAGTTCCTTTGCTATTATTATTTGGCAGTTTTTTACGGTATGATAATTTTCAGTCGACTGCCTACAAAGGTCGTCTTTAGAATTCCCTCAACTTCAAACCTTTGAAACAGGAAGCAAATTCTCGAGGATATTTTAGATCAAGAGCTGACTGCAAGAAATACTTCTGCGAAATATTAAACTTTCTAGAGCTATATGTTTTATTTTTCGATGCTAAATCTTGTTACCTAAAAGCCCTAGCTTCCTGTAGACAGGCTCCATAAACTGCTGGCCATAAGCAAGACGTCTCAATTTAGAAAGCTCGACTTGATGAGATCGTAAAGCTGCCCTTTACGAGCTTTATGACGCTCTCATGAGCTTTACGTCAATTTCCGAGAGATCAAAAACAGTGATAAGTAATTATCTATACATAACCGCTTGATTTTGAACTATACTAAAATTCAGGAATCAGAATCCCTAATATAAAATTGCAAGAAAACAAGCTTAAAATCGAAAAAAAAAATAGTAGTCCAATACAAAGTCGAAACGAATTTCTATGGCAGTTAATTTTTATTTTTCGTTATTACTTTTTTTCTTGCAATTCTGTATTTCATTAGGGATTCTGATTCCAGGATTTCAACGTTTCTACGTTGTTTCTTTTCTCCCAGACCAGCATGGAAGATTTATGTAATCCATTGCTTTTTAAAACACATACGATGAGTATAAGACTACCGATGTCGCAATACATGTTAAAATTAAAACCATCAAAATCTCTTGTAGCGCTTCGGGAGATCATTCATTTCGGATAGTTTACGAGTTACGCAAGCCCAGTCAATCACGCATGTTGTTAGGAAATATTCAAATATTTTTATGTTCCAGCCTATTGTTTATAACATGTTCGATTCAAGTTATATTTTCGAATTTACAAACCCAGTCAACCTGAATTTAGGAAGAAGTTTCGGGGGAAAATAAATCGAACCAATACAATTTAAAATCTTGTGTTTAAAATGGCTTTGTATTCTTTGTTTGGGTGGGAACTTCAAATACGATTACATTATCACCTAGTTCAGTATCAACAGTTATCAGTTAGTATTAAGTCTAGTTTCCGGGATTACTGAAGCTAAGCTTTTAACCACAGCTTCACCTGCGGCGTGCTTTTTACCAATTTACATTCGGCCCAGTAGCAATTTCAGGATAAGATATCACATTACCCTCCTCGTACACTTTATTGGCAAATAGTTTGGTCGGGCATTTAATCCTTATGACGATGTAAGCAAGTGCACACATTACACCGATTCGATATCGGTAACATCTACATACTGATTAGGAGCCAGACTAAACTATCGGCCGATAGAAAGTCTGCAGTGTGCGGAGGTTTTGATTTTTAACAAACATACAATAAGTTTCTTTCGCTTATACAGGTGTCATTAGAACTTAAAGCAATTTAACTATGTTCTATTAATCCGATGACTAATAAAAAAAACTTCCAATGGCATATATTACATAACCTGAATCTCTCCTACTGAAATCTGGAGCTCATAAAAGGTGTAACAGCAGTGTGTTCATTAAATTTCTTTATTGTTTATTTACGCGAATCGTAACGCCTCATGACCAATTCGGAACACATGTTAGATACAGTTGTTAAAAGTCTATTTTGTCCTGCTTTAGTATCTGACATGGGCGTATATAACGGGTTAAGGGGTCCCGACTCCTAAGCATATATGAGTTTTAACAAACTTAATGAGCTTGCGTCTTTACCGACCAAAAGAGTTTCACACTTACTTTGATCTGTCTTTCTGTCTTAAGTAATAGAGAGGCTCGGCCTAAGCGTTCGGCTTGTGTGTGACGCATCTCTCTTCCACCGTTATCACGTAAAATTATGAACCGTGTAAATTTACCACCAACATTCCATTGAAGTGGTTACTAGCCCCGTCAATATGAACAACTTTTAGCACCAATGATGAGAACTAGATTTTTGACTGATTCCTACAAATTGCCAGGCCGGCCTAATACTTTGTATGAAATTGTAGGATTTTCTTCGAGTTTCCGGCGTAATTGCTGGAAAGTTGACTTCGGGTGAGGTTCTATATTTAGTATGTGCAACTTGAAGTGGCCCTAATCACTTCAAGTTGCACATACTAAATATAGAACCTGGGATCAGGGATCAGGGATCAGGTCCTGAACGGGAAAAAACGGGGCTGGTATGAAAAATGTTTGCCATTGTTTTAATTTATACATTGTCTAAATTACTGGCACCGCCGTTAGTAATACTACCTTTCTGCATGAGTGCTGAAAAAAGTAATATTGTCTATTAGCTACAGTTCTGTCTGGTAACAGAATACCCCCTTCCTCCCCGTGGTAGCTATAGCTACGCCTATGTTATCCCGTAACCTAGTTTAAAGTAAGATAATAGTGCGTCGGTGCCGCGTTACGTCCCGTTACAGCGTTATGTGCTGTTAGATCAGATTGGAGACATTTGCCGGCTGAACTGGGGCGCCGCGGTGGGCGGCGCTACATGCCTTTTATCTAGTTCGAGTATCAACTTGAATATGCATGCTCAAAGGAAATTGTGAAAATCCGTGAAATAATGTCAATGACAATTTAAGCCGACATCACAAAGAGAAAACATAAAATGGCTTGTATTATTCCAGAATTATTATGGTATGAAAATCCATAAAAGAATGTCAATGACAGTTTAAAAGCCGACATCACATAGTGAAAACATTAAATGTCTTGTATTATTCCAGAATTATGATGGTATGAAAATCCATAAAAGAATGTCAATGACAGTTTAAAAGCCGACATCACATAGAGAAAACATTAAATTGCCTGTATTATTTTAGAATATGGAATGTAAAAAATATCTTTTATCTAGCTCAAGTATTAACTTACAAATGCGTGTTAAAAGGACATTATGATATTTTTTTAATGTCACTGAAAAAATTATACAGTTCAATTATTAAGTCAAATAATATCTATATTTGGCAAAAAAAACACCGAAATAATTGAGCGCTATGTGGTGTTCACATGGTGACCAACAAACAATTAAGGCGCTGTATCCCTTAACCGTTTGTAGCGGACATCGCGCAATATTTTATATATTTGTGTCATACCTGTCGTCAGT
The DNA here is from genome assembly GCA_947532085.1 of Elegia similella. NCBI lineage: Eukaryota > Metazoa > Arthropoda > Insecta > Lepidoptera > Pyralidae > Elegia > Elegia similella. The sequence goes on along the minus strand of OX383932.1, from coordinate 24,222,662 downwards.
CTCAGTTCAAATCCGTGTGTGCCATTTTCGTGTTAATTTTCACTTCTAATGTAATAATTTAATAATTATAACCAAATATTGTATTTTTTGTAGGTATCCATCTTGCTCATTTAGTTATACTTTTTATAGACGTATAAAAGTTGGTAGTTGTCGCTGAAAATATCAAGAAATTCGCGACGAAATTTTTTCTGGATATAGCTTTTTTGATATTTTATTTAGTTAGGTTTTAAATATATTTTTCAACATATAATGATGTAACCATTTATTTTGATCTTTGAACTATACTTCATATTTTTTTCACGCTAGTATTCTTTGAAAAATAAGGCTAACTGCGCGACGAAAAAGTACACGTTTTACGGTATTCCTCTGATGCACAGCGCCTTAAGAACCACTGTGTATGCGATTGCGGCGGTCAAAGAGTTAAATCAGACAGTGAAATCGTGTACTAAACGCTTCTTCTAAAAATTACAGGCTTATTTTATTTGTAAAATTGCGCGTTTCAAAAATTATTTAACCCAAAATATCCAAACCAGACATCATTGTGGCATTTAGGTCAAACGTGTGGCTACCGATATAAAATTGTTTAGGGGAGAAAGGACGACGTTTGACATTTCAGGAGTAACCGCACAGTTCCCAATTTGGACTTTATCATGACGGGTAAAGATCCATTTCAGGTTAGCAGTAGGCTTCAACCTTTTGGGATGGCGTCGTATCTGGAATCGAATCAAATGTCCGCAGCTATTGGGTTTCACGTCCTTACTAAACTACATTGTTGGCTCGCCTCTTCTGAAGAAGCAAAATTTAAATCCTTATTTAAGTAGCTAATGCTCTTAGAGTAACGGATTAGCTCTTGAGAAGTGGCAGTGGGCGGGGCACATAAGGCCGATGGGGCAAAAGGTTTCTCGAATAGCGACTACGTGCAAATACAGCATCTTCATCTTTACGTGTAGGTGACACGGTCAATCGACCATGCACACCCTGGTGTCAGAGTTCTTCGGAACCGCCTCTCGGCCTCTGACGTGGTTCCTTTAACGACAACTAGATGGCAGCCGGGACCAACGGCTTAACGTGCCTTCCGAAGCACGAATCAGACAATCAGGTGATTCAAGCCTGCAATGTCCTAACCAAACTGGAAACAACTAAACAAAGTATGCTTCCCGTGGGAATCGAACCCACGACCCCCGTGTCTACAGGCAAACGCCTTAACCACGGAGGCAGTCAAATGCAAATACAGCGTCGGACACACACCGACTGACACACCTACGTACGTAGGAAGGCGCTGGAAGCAGGCTGCTTTCAACCGGTCGTATTGGAATTCCTTGGGGTAGACCTATGTAGCAGTTGACTTCTTGCTCTTGAATTGAGTATTACTTCCGGAAAGAGAAACTTATCCTTCTTATTATATGATATACAGTTTACAAAAAAAGCGGATTATTAGGCACGTGCTTATTAATGACCTGCACAGGGCGCGCGATGAAATTTAGAAAAAAAAAAACTGTACGAGTAGTTCTGACAGCCGCCGAAGCTCAGTTAAAGCGGTACATATGTACGTCTGTATACAGAACCATCCTCTTCTCCAACCTCTTCTCGTAGAATTATACTAATCAATATTGATATTTTTGAAGAAAATAGATACTACAATTACCACGGACCAATAACTCAGTCATAAATATTATTTACTAGCTTTCGCCCGCGGCTCCGCCCGCGTCAATGTCGATCCCTCGGGACTTGTATTTTTTCCCGGAATAAAAGGTAGCCTATGTCCTTCTCCGTACTCCAGAGAACTTGTATGCAAAATTTCATGATGGAAGGTTCAGTAGTTACGGTGTGAAAGCGTAACAAACAAACTCACTTTCGCATTTTTATATTAGTACTAGCTTTCGCCCGCGGCTCCGCCCGCGTTAAAGTCGATCCCTCGGGAATAGTACTTTTTCCCGGGATAAATGGTAGCCTATGTCCTTCTCTGTACTCCAGAGAACTTGTATGCAAAATTTCATGATGATCGGTTCAGTAGTTACGGCGTGAAAGCGTAACAAACAGACAAACAAATAAACAAACAAACAAACTCACTTTCGCATTTAAAATATTAGTAAGGATACTATATATTAGTAAGGATAAATATATTTGTAAGGATAAGGATTTATTAAGGATTTCAACGAAACACCATACATCCAAATCTGTTTAGGCACTTAGGAGTTATAGTGAAATATAAACTCACATATATACATGAACTCTAAAAACATAACACTCTTTTTTTATTGTAGTATATAGGAACTGCATTCGTGAGGTCTGAAGAAACCTCAAGCTTACGCACATCAACCTCAACATAAACTCCTTATTAGTAATTCGGAAATAAGGAAGTAAAGACAATAACAATATTTACTTGCAAATTGATTTATTAAAAAAATGGTGCGGTCGTAAAATTGGTCGCGGCGCACGTTGGAAAGTAATTCAATAAATGAGCCGACATTATTCACGGCACGTCTGGAAAAAATACGGATATCAATAAAAAGTATATTAAGTAATTCGCCATTTTGTAGCCACCCAACTTTCTGTACTGGTGGGCAATTTCTTTAATACATGAGCCGCCAATATTAAACTGCAATAATATGACGCGTTTGATTGCCTCTGAAGCGCAGTTAACATGCCTGCCTGCTAATACAAGTGTTATTTCAATAGTAATGATAACTCCGATAATAGTTATTAAACATCATAATAATAATGCACTTAGAGATTTGTGAGCCATGCATGGCCAGAAAGCGGATTCTAATTAGCTCGCCCAAAAGTTTAGCAATGGGCGGCGCCATGTGCATGTCCCATTCTTTGGGAGCGGGAACGTCATTCTAGTCCACTATATTATTAACTTAATCTACACTTCTACACTAATATTATAAAGAGGAAAGATTGGATTGTTTGTTTGCATTGAATAGGCTCTGAAACAACTACACTTTTTTTGAAAAATTCTTTCACCCTAGCATCCTACATCATCCCTGAGGAACATAGGCCGCAGAATTAAATACCTACATCTACTCATGCAAAGCCCGAGACGGATCACTAGTAATAAATATATTGGCAGTAATCTACGACTTATCCGTCTCTACGCACTTCGAAGCTCATATCAAATCAAAATCAAAACGTTTCTTCAGAAAATTGGTCTTTACAGGCTTTTACTTGCACGTCAAATCTCATTTTAAAGGAACTAATTTAGTAATATTTATATTATTAAAAGCTGTGCAAAAGCTACAGACAGATAAACGACAAAAGAAACTCTTTTCAACAGTATTCGTCTACTCGCCTGAAGGGCTTTTTAATTTTATGACTATTTTACATTTCTTTTTATTCTTTTGTAGTAATGATTATAATTTTGATTATATACATGAATATTTGTGGAACATATTATATTAGCGATTGAGTGTGCAATGTCTCAAAAGAGGCCGAGCAGACCTGTCCGCAGCACCCGTTCACGCGTTGACGCATGCACAAAATCCGAATAAACACATCGAATAGAAACTCTCGCTGTCATAAACACATGTCCAATACGAAACAATGATCGATGCCTCCTATCGTGCACCAGTACTCCAAAATAAAGAGCTAACAGAGGGACAACTCATAACTTTCACAAGTAAAGCTCGCCTGTTCTGCCATTTTGACAAAAGCTGTTTAATCAGTTAAAAATGGGTTTTAATTGGAACAAAATATCAAAGACAAGAGGTCGTTCTGGGAGTACTGTAAGATCTTGCTGTTTGCTGAATTTGGTTTATCTGTCAAACCGGTATCTATCACCTAACTGATGGCAAAAATCGTCTAATTAAGTAGAAACACTGTCCGTGAAATACTTAAAATTTGGTAAAAAATAAAGGACACAAGCTGTGATTCGCATCTATTATTCGTTAATGTATAAACAGACCCACTGAACTAGCGACTGAAGACTAATCCATCACCTGTCTACTAGCAATTGTTCTAATTTTACGTTTTTTTTTTGCAGGTACGTTTCTACCAGTACAGCTGTCGGTGGAATGATGTACAGTGAGTTTAAATTATCGTACAAGGAACACGGGGAATTTTATTCTTTTTTATGATTAAGGACGGCCAACGAGCAAGCGAGCCACCTGATGGTAAGCGATCACCATTGCCGGCCTTTCAAGGAGTTAAGGAAAGATATGGGGGGAGGACATGGGCGGGAAGAAATGGCGAGGAGGACGATGGGCCTCCGGCTCTCTCACTCACCGAACGAAGACACACTTCACCGGCGCTATCTTATAGAACTACTTATAACTGTCGGTTTTTAATACTTTATTATCAAAATATTACCTGAAAGCTGACAGACAAAACTCGGTATTGGCTAATTTTACATTTTACAAGATGCCGAGTGGCGTTCATTTAGAACCTTGTAGCACTGTAGCCAATTGAACTTGTGAGGACTTATGCCTCGTCACACATCATCATCATCATCATTACCGTAAAAAGTCCACTACAGGACGTAGGCCTCTCCCAAAGACACTTCGTTCCATGAGAGGATATGGCTTTACTCACCACGCTTGCTAGAGCGGGTTGAAGAGCGACGTTTCTTTGGCTTCTTGCGCCTCCGACATTCCTGCCCATCAGAAGCGTTTTAAAGCCGAGGAAGGAAAGGAATTTGTTGGATTTAGAAAGGGAATGTAGGTATTGGGATACTACTCACTCGAATGGATATGGGGGGAAAAGAAGGCCAGGCGCGCGTACTTGATGCCATACCTTCAAACACCGGAAAGGCAGTTGAGGATGACGCCCCTGGCCTCTGGCCTCATTACCCAATCTGTTTTATTGAAAGCTTAAAGAAAGCACTAATGGTTTTATGTATTGTACTAAAGTGAGTAATAATTTTGACGTAAATACATTTTTAAAATTGCTTCTGTTATGGGAGACAATTCAAAAACAAATAATAACAAAATCGTTGCAGCTACATATCTATCATAATGATCCAAAATTGAAATATACCACATTATACTACCGAATTCACGTAGTACACGCGGCTGTGCCCATTATAAAACGTCTTGAACAATGAAAGTAGAATGCACCAGGGCTGCCACTATCCGTCTCTCTTCTTTTCCTCATTTATATCAATGATATACCAAATGTAACAAACTATCCCTGCACACTCTTCGCAGACGACATATCCGTAGTAATACATTCCGACCCGAAAAATGAAAACCATACTATTATATTATCTGACACAATTGATTTGTTTACAAATTGGCTTGACGAAAATAATTTGACAGTGAACATATCAAAAACGAAAATATTGCAATTTAAAAATCATAATATGACTCTACCTAATCTTAATGTAATTCATAATGACGAAAAAATTGAAGAAGTAAAGGAAATTAAATTTTTAGGAATGACATTAGACACAAACTGTAATTGGAAAGCACACATAAATTGTTTATGCAAAAAGCTCAATAAATTTGTCTTTGCACTTAAAAGGCTACGTTGCACCGCAGGAGTACATACTGCCTTGACAGCATATCACGGATACGTAGGATCACTCCTAAGATATGGTCTCATCCTATGGGGAAGATCGACACTTTTTAATAAAGCTTTTATTGTACAAAAAAAATGCATACGTGCGATGTGTCTAGCGTACCCGCTTGACTCATGCCGACCCTTATTCAAAAAATTAAAATTATTAACTTTACCCTCACTGTATGTTCTAGAGGCTGGTTTATTTGTGAAAAAACACCCTGAGCTGTTCACAAAAGCAAATGTTAACAAAAAGCACTTATCAAGAGATCCGACAAAATTACTATTACCTAGTTCAAGGACGAGATATTTTCAGAGGAATTGCTACTATATGGTCATTCAATTATATAATAAGATCCCAAAACTTATTCGGGATTTACCTTTTAATCGTTTTCAAACCAAATTAAAAAAATGGTTGTTAGACGAATGCTTCTATTCAATCAATGAAATTATTGCGTTTAAATAACAATTTTCACTTTAACACGATTATTTTATATTATAGAAGTAATTCCTATCATAATAAAATACAATTATGACAAATTTGTAAACATTTATAATAATAATATATAAGTAGTCAAATTACAATGATGGACAAAAAAATTTTGCATGCCATGAATATGGCTAAATAGGCTTGTTCTTGACAAATTTAGTAACCCTATTTTGTACCCTATTTAATGCAAATAAATGAATTTTGAATTTTGAATAGAACTCGATCAAAATAATGCCTTTAAATAGACCAATATTCATGTTTCCATGAGCCTCCCTGTCTTCCTAAAGGTTTGAAGCTGAAGGCATCTTAAAGGACAAATTTAATCAAATATCGACTCAAAGTGCTTGCAGCTTTTATTTACATATAAGGCAGCGTTTCCACTAAAGGTTTTCTAAGTAGCGGACTCTGCACGGCTATAGCCGCTATAACAACAAAACTTCTATTGTGTCTTGTCTCGTTTACTGTCCATCAAAGTGTTAAGAGACTATGAAAAAAATGCGGTACGAAAATGTATAGCTCTTTTTAGAACAACATTGTTTGACTGATAGAGAATCAATATTATACAAATCACTAGCTAGACTCGAGTATTTCCACCATTATTGTTAAGGCAAGGGTAGAAAAATAAAGAGGATTTTCCCCGGCAAACCGTATCGCTCTGCTCTCTCGCACAGCTTCAGTGTAAACTTAGCCTAAGATCACCGGACTCTTACTACGGGCGCCATATTGCCACAGCTGTATTTACTCTGCCCACGTTAAGAGCATCACGAGACACCTGGCGACGTCACCGGCGTAAATACTGCAATATATAAATAACGGCTCGTCCATCCGTCTCACACCGTCCTTGTGCGGATTTGCGAGATACGCAACATTTGGCGGCATGGAAAGCTGAAAATGAGTTTTAGGATTTCATTAATTTTCGGAAATAGGATCTTAAGTTTGCAGTTTTAATGAATTAATTATAGCCTATGAGACTTTATCTAATTTATTGTAATTGAGGGATATGTTTAGTCAAAAGTCTCTTGCCGCTGCCTGTCTGTCCTTATGTATGCTTAGAATTTTAAAACTACGCAACGGATTTTAGTGCTTTTTTTTAAATAGATAGAGTTATTCAAGAGGAAGACATATATGTATAGTTTATCGCACCCGTGCAAAGCCGGGACGGGTTGCTAGGTAACAGTATATAAGATAAAATGTCTCGCATAAATGCGGTATATAAAAACCTGTTTATATCACGTTGCGTCAACTCGTATTGAAAATAAACTAATTTTATAGTTTTATACCTCTGTTTTTTGTTTAGAAAGGGAATAAAAAAAATATTTTAGCAGTCTGTCATCCATGCTTTGACTTCACTAAAACAGGCTATCAATTATTGTGATCAACTAAAAAGTAGTAATTTATTACCGTTTATACCGACGGTAGCCGCGATATAAATATGATTAATGGCGTCATAATATGACCACTTAACTGGCCTGTGATTTAGTGGCCAACGCGAATTGTTTATGACATTTTTAAGTGAAATGTACGCTAATTTGTCACTTTTACTATTGCGTATTAATTAATAATGTGGTTTTAGATATGTAGTGAATATTTTATTTCAGTTTGTTTCGAAATTATAAAACTGCAGCATAACCACGTTAAAAATAATTTTGTCGTTAAAGTAAGTTTGCGGGCGATAATTTTACGAACGGTGGAAGAGAGATAGATGCGTCACAAGCCGAACGCTTAAGCCGATCGTGCCTCTCTATCGCTTGTTCCGCGCTCTCGCTTGCACACGTAGCGGACACTTTATCGTGCGTGCAGACGGCGTTCATCGATTTTTAAGACGTTCTTCTTCTGTCTTATCCTTATTCCACTATTTATGTGGGGTCGGCACAGCATATAAGCTTTTTCCTCTATCTCCAGTTAACTCGTCCGTCACTCCCTCCCTACTCATATCTGGAAATGGGAGAGACCATTGCCCAGCTGTGGGAATGTAGTCTTTAGACTTGGCTTACTTAAATTAATTAATCGAACATTCATTCATTCATTCATTTCGAGTAGGTGTCACGGTCAATCGACCATGCACACCCTGGTGTCAGAGTTCTTCGGAACCGCCTCTCGGCCTCTGACGTGGTTCCTTTAACGACTACCAGATGGCAGCCGGGACCACCGGCTTAACGTGCCTTCCGAAGCACGGAATCATCTTTATTATCAGACAATCAGGTGAAATCGAACATTAAAACTAAAATTCTAAACTCATTGAATAAGTAAATACAAGTAGTTTTACATTCATAGATATTGCTAAAAACATTATTGGTCCTCAAACATTACCAAAAGATAACAAGGAATTAAATATAATTACAAGCCGTGTGGTTTCCGGCGGAGTATAATAGGACCGCTCCAAGTCTTCACATGGATGTCGTATGAGGCGACTTTGGAAATACAAGCTAAACAAAGCTCATAAGCATTAATGAGACCTGTCCAACCCGTCTGGTGAGCGAGGAGAGTGTAGGCCTCTGTCTGCTCTGCCCAAGTATGGCTCCGGTAGTACAGAGAGGGTCATGCTCCTACAGTAGAGACTAAAAACACCTCATGATGATGATACAAGCCAACGCCGACTAAAGAAAACCAGACCGAATCTTAATCCTAATCCTATCCTAACCAATATTATAAATGCGAAAGTGAGTTTGTTAGTTACGCCTTTACGCCCTATCTACTGGACCGATCGTCATGCAATTTTGCATACCCGTTGTCTGAAATACGGGGAAGGATATAGTGTACATTTTATCCCGGGGAAAAGAATTGTTCTCCAGGGATCGACATTGACGCGGGCGGAGCCGCGGGTGAAAGCTAATGCATTATAAAGATTTTATTTCTGTTCCTCAGTAACAAATTTCTAAACGCTTAATCCTTAATTTCTTCCAAATTATAAGAAAGTACTTTCTAAATTAAAATACAAAAACAAAGTTATAAACCATGATTGATTGGACTTCAGCTTTCAGTTTTCACCTGTACTTTCATCCGTCACAAACAGTTAAGTTTGATAGATTTGCATTTGTAAATCTCGCAAGGTAAACAGACGTAACGGCCATCTTTATTTTAATGGTATCGCTTTTGTTTATGGTATTGGTTAACCGCGATTGCCGCCATATTGCAACAGTGACAGTTAAATCGTCTCTAACTACTTATAGGTGTGTCTAACGTGTAACATTTTTTTAAGTTAAATTATCAATGTATCTTGTTTGTATCTTAACTTATGATTTCAAACGTAGTTATCGTCACGACAATCGTCAATTGCGTTTTTTTTTTATCGTAAATTTGAGTGCGTTTGACCTCCATCTTGCCTGATGGGAAACAACGATGAGGTCTAGGGTGGTACACGCAAACTCAAATAATGCCTATTCACTCTTGCCTTGAAAATCCCTAAATTGTACGAGTCGGGAAACAGCGACGCGGGAAGGGAATTCCATTCATTCGCGGTTCGCAAAATGAAGGAGGAGGCGAATCTCGAGGTGCGATGAGCACGAATATCGACCACATATGGATGGAATCCCTGTCCACGCTGTGTCGTCCGAATATGGAATGGTGCAGGGGGAATTAGATCGTGCAGTTCCTGTGCGCACTCACCGAAATGCAGTGTTGAGGCTCTGGAGTCGCTTTACCGTAAGCATCTCATCATCGACGAGTCTTCTGGCACGTATGTCGATAGCTCCTAGGGCTTCGAGCTGGTAGCGGGCGGGTCCATCCCACAGATGGGAACAATACTCCATACGGGAGCGGACTTGAGCTGTGTAAAGGCTGAAGAAAAATACTGTTGGACCTTGGATAGGATGCCCAGTTCTTTTGAAGCAGTCTTAGCCCTGGATTCGATATAGCTACGCTAAGCTGAGTGATTCTAATTACAGAGATCAGAAGAGAGTTTTAATAGTGCATAGAACATCCACTATTTCTTCTTGTAGAAACGAGATAAGGACCTTTAAAAAGGATACTTCATTGTTATGTTTGAAAAAGACAAGTTCATTCTATAACACACAAATAGACCTTCCCGGAAAAATACTCTACACGTTAGTGAAAACCCCATCAAAATAGCTTCAGTAGTTTCCAAGATTAGTACAGATAGACAGGTAGCTGCACTTTATGCTACGATTATGTTTTGATCTGTTATATTATATGTTATTGAATCTTATTGATAAGACATTTTGCATTTAAATAAAATGAAAGTCGTCAAGCTTTTACCTTACGCATTTTTTTTCTAAAACAATACTGGTCAAAATAAAAAAAAGTATGAGTTGCAAGCTCATACCATAGAGGAAAAAATACTTTCCTCTATGGTATGATCTTATATAGATGTTAGCAAATTATTGTGTGCAAGCAACGCAATAAATAAAGATTAGTCTCAGTTTACTTCATCGCAGCCTCCACAAAATGGCGTTGACACAGATAGGTTTCAGTACATCCTACGCAGATTTATTTCCCCGAGCGATTGTTTCCTCAATGCACATCAATCAACTAAAACAAGACAAAGGCCGTCTTAGCAATATGTTCCGCTTTATTTATAACTAAAAACGTTCCTCTAGACTGATTTACTAACTTAAAGAACTGTTTGACAATACGTTTACTCTCCTCCAAAAATAAACATCAGTCGGCCGCCTTGAATTTTTTTATTAAGACATATTTATTGTATGGAGATTGATAGGCCCGTGGATTTCACGTTGAATATTTGTGTAGGTAGCTACTATTTATTATATGAATGTTTTGATTGTAAATTAAGATTTTTCAAATTTTTGGAAAGAGATTGTAAACTAATGTTTTTATTACTTTATTTACTAGCATAGGCATCCAAAGAAAATACCAAATGTGTAGTGTAATTTAACTATAGTCTATATTAACTTGGTGGGGTAAATCAGGTCGTCAATATGAAAAATTTTCTTTAAGGATGTATGGAAGTAGATTTTTGTAATTGCCCAAGGTTATACATTTTTGTATGGAAATATGGAAAATACTTTCGAGTTCCCAGCATTCATCATCATGGTGGGTTTTTGGAGTGAAGATTGGCCCAATGGCGGACTCTGGTGTCATTATTTTATAACCACCTTATAGTCCGCATTATGGTTTTGTGTTACGACCAATGTCAAAAACAGCGAACGGGGCCGACGGCTTAACGTGCCCTTAGAAGCATCAATGTGTGATCAGTGATTAGCAGTAATGTCCTAACAATACTAGAATGTTGTTCTAGTACAAAGTTGTTGTGTAGTAGTTCGAACACAAAGTTGTTGTCTTACTTAATACATTTTAAAGTGCACAAATGAGCCCTGCAAGGGCATTGCAATTTAGTTTTACTTATATTGAACAAACAATATTTACTTTACAAAAACATGCTACCTATTCTATTATTAATTAATTTTCAAATTGCTAGCAATAATATATTAATAAATAGTAAATTATTTTCTGTGGAGTATATCTTCTGTTTTTTAACCTTCTCTCTTGGTCTCTTAAGGATATTTCGAAAATAAATTTACACCGGATTTAATAGTAACTAGCTGTATTATAACGAAGAAATGAAATATTTTAACGAAGAATTGCACTACAGAATCCCGAGCGTAACGAAGTTCACTAATAAATTAAAAAAATTGAAAAAAAAACAAACGATTTGCTCAGCTATTTCGTTACAACATGCCATTTCTGCCTGTCCAATTAATGACCACTAATTAATAGATACAAGATACATGCGCCCGCGCCGGATCTTTTGAAATCGCACGGTGCGCGGCGGCCTTCGCCCGCGTTTCAGTGAGCAATTAAACATAAAACTTCGCGATTTCCGTAATCTACGGAGATTGTTGATCGTGACGCTCTATGCATTCATAATATTACTAATTTTAGGGGTCCTTAATCAATGCCAGTTTATATTACAAATTCATAGGGATGAATAGAGCTGCGCAGTATGTAATTTATGAATTTCAGATATTTTCAATGACCATCACTGAGTTAGATAACACAAGTCTCGAACTTACTTTGGGGCTAGCTCAATTTGTGTGATCTGTCCGTATATATTTATTTATTTATTTATATTTATTTTATTTATTACTTAAGCACTTCGATGAAGGAAAACATCGTGAGGAATAACTCGCATAATAATAATTTTCTTATTTCAAAGCTCCAGGTGTAGCAAAATCAAAAATGCAGCGTCAAACAGACCCAATTTATATGACTTCTGTCTATCCTTTATCTCGAGGAAATAGGATCAGAACTAACAGTGATTCGCTTTTGACGAGCTCTATGGCCTGGTGGTCATCATGCCAGGCAGTCACACCGTAGGTCCCGGCTTTGAATCGCGGTCAGGTAAAGATAAAAATCATTTTTGCAGATTGACCTAAGAGTTAGATGTTTATCTTTATACATAAACATATGTTTTTAACTAATTTTAACGATATATTTATCGATATCATTGATATCCCATATAACAAGTCTCGAACTGACTTTGGGGATACGAGTAGCTCAATCTGTATGATTTGTCCGTATTTATTTCATTTTTTTTTTAAACTATACCTAGTATCGTTGAGATAGTATCCCACGACACAAGTTTATACTTACAGTGGGGCTCGCTCAATCTGGGTGATTTATCCCTATAATATTCATTTAATTTATATTTGTTAACCGATTTATTTACATCATTTTACAAAGGGTGTTCATACCCTGTATTAATTGATAAAAGGGGATTTAGCAATAATTCAAAATCGAATTTCCAATTAACCTAATTCCGGCGGCGCGTGGATCTGGTCCTCTATGCGCTCGATCGATGGTTCCGGCCAATAATTATATTAATTTCAACCTAAAACCACACGTCAGAATAATGTTCCGGGTCAAAGGGCTTTTGTAACGCGAAGGATTGATGGTCCTGAAAAGAATATTCGTGTTCAGTAAATTTAATTTACTCTGGCGTCGATGGTTTCCTACACTAATATTATAAAGCGTAAATATTTGATTGTTTATTTGCATTAAATAGGCTCCTAAACTAAAATGCTAAAAGTGGCCTTCAGGTCTAATAGACCTAAGCTCTGTCTACCCTGCAAGGGAAATGCCGTGATACTATGTATGTATGTTCGTCTTCCGTGGCGCAGTCGTTAACACGCCAGCCTGCGACACGAGGGTGCCCGGGTTCGATCCCCGGTCAGGTCAAGATGGAAAATGATCTTTTTCAGATTGGCCTGGATCTTGGATGTTTATCTATATATGTATTTGTTATAAAATATAGTATTGTTGAGTTAGTATCCCATAACACAAGTCTCGAATTTAATGTGGGGTTAGCTCAATCTGTGTGATTTGTCCGTATATATATTTATTTATGTATGTACAAATTTCTCAATTGTCGAAATAGCTCGACATTGACACCACAGTAATCTAAAAGCGTCTCTTACAGACAATATGTTGTCTAACGAGATTCCGAGTATTCGCAAAGCAAGCCGTGCGGATCGAAAGCAAGGCGAGAATCGAATTAACTACCACTTGGCCTCGGCCCATATTGCTCGACTATTGTTTAATTACAGTTTAGAACATCTTATGCTAATAATTGTTTATTGCGAGCTTGAGTTTTGTATCCCGTATTTGAGAAATTTATTAATAAAAAAGTAATTATTTTTATTAATCTTAATTTCGCATTTATAATGCTAGTAACACATCTTATTTATTATATTTACAACAAAGATAGAAAAAACATAATCGCTAAAACTAAACCTACCAGAAAAACCCTAAATTAGTGACAAAACGAACATAAAAATATATCATGACTAAAACTACGTAGAAAGAAAAAAGAACAAGAGAAAAAAAAATATATAAAGCTAATCGAATAGCCCTCCCCGGAGAGTACCTGGCTCGAAAGTGCCCATCACACCGGCCGCGTTACCACGCTGGATGGCCATTATATGGCCATTTATTAATTATTTGTATTAACTTCAACTTAACAACAAAAACATTAACTCCTTTACACCTCCTTGAAATCCTAATTACATAACTATCGAAGGGTCTAAATCAGTTTAGTGATTTAAGCGTAGAGAGAGAAAGAAGTTCTTTTCGCATTAAATCATCATCATCATTACAGCCGCTTAAAGTCCACTGCTGGACAAGGGCCTCCCCCAAGGATTCTTCGGTCCATGGGAGGATATTGCCATACTCACCACGGTTGGCAGGCGGGTTTGCGAGCGCAGGTCTATGGCTTTTTGTGCCTCCGATGGGCAGCAGCGTCTTTTAAGCTGAGGAAGGATAGGAATCTATTGGATCTGGGAAGGGAATGAAGGTATTGGGATACTTGGATGAATGGGGGAAAGCAAGTGGTAGTTTGGGAGGGCGGGCGCACGTACCTGATGACATACCTACAACCACCGGACAGGCAGTTGAGGAAGACCTCCCTGATCTCCTCATCGCATTAAATAAGCAAGTGATATTTCAGAGACCCTTTATTATTAGGATTTAGGCAGGTATTATTAGGATAATACTATTTGCACCTAGAATTACCTTGAGTGAGTAAAATAATGGTAATATGAATACATTATTTTTATTAAATACTAGCTTTCGCCCGCGGCTCCGCCCGCGTCATTGTCGATCCCTCGGTAATAGTACTTTTTCCCAGGATAAAAGGTAGCCTATGTCCTTCTCCGCACTCCAGTGAACTTGTATGCAAAATTTCATAATGATCGGTTCAGTAGTTATGGCGTGAATGCGTAACAAATAAACAAACTCACTTTCGCATTTATAATATTAGTAAGGATTAAGCCACAATGTAACAAAAATATTAGAATGTTGATGTTTCTAGTTAAATTCTGAAACACTTAAACCGAAATAAATAGGTCCACCTGACTTGCTACGAATAAGACTAACTGCAATATAGAGTGTCCGTGCTCCGGAAGTCACGTTAAGCCGTTGGTCCCTACTGTCATCATTGATGGCAATCGTTAAGCAATGCCAGGCTTTGAACAGCTTGAAAAATCTGACTTACACACACGAAAACAAACAAACATACAAACAAATTTAAGTACTCCTATGTAAGTCTCTAGAAGATTGAATGATTGTTTCTAATGATAGACTTGAACAGTCAGGCCTTCAGATCATTCAATAACTGAGGATGCTAGTCGTGTAGGCTTAGGTGCCTAGGTCGTAGCCCACACTGGCTGGATAATAGTGAAGCTGCTATAAAACGATTAATCTTTTTAAACCATTCATTCGTTAAATACGTATTGTGTTAAGTAATCTGACTACAGCACGCGCCCACTCTTTGGCGATCCCAAAACAAGCTGTGCTGATACTATAAATGCGAAAGTGTTTGTTTGTCTGCCCTTCACGTCAAAACAAAGCATCGGATGAGCGTAATTTTAAACAAACCGGTACTTACGGCTTTGAAAAGTGACATACATACATAGCCTACATTTTATGCCTATGTATTTTGAAGTTTCTAAACAATTTTGAATATCTCTCTAAAACTTACCTTTTTGACCACCAACGTGGCGAAATACTATTATCTTTTAAATATTTATTATGTTATATTTTCATAATTTTTTACCAAAGTATAACCTGCTTTTCCTGAATAAATAAAAAAAAGGGTCACCCCGTAGCCTACTTATTTATTTATTTATTTATTACTCATTCCCTTGTAGTATTTATGTTTTCGACAAATCGTAAACTTATAATTCAACAGTTTAAATGTGTAACATTCTAAGAACACGCAAAAGTGACCACAAAGACCTGCGCCTGCGCAGAACCAGTGGCGGACCAATATTTATATCCTTGACATCAACACTTGGCGAAACTGGCTTTTCCTCGAAAAGCCCCAAAAATGCCCATACATCATCTTAACTGGTAATAAAATACCTGTAAACGTTAAAATTTACATTCGTATTTTTTCATGATACGGAGAAATAATTTGACCAGACGCGTCGTTTTCACGGGCGGCGGTGTTGAGAGCTTGGAATTTCGTACGTGACATCAGCCATGTCTAGTTTGTTATTGAAGTTTGGATGGAAATGCACAGGTATGTTTATTAAATTCGAAATTCTTCCATGCTGGTCTGGGAGAAAAGAAAAAACGTAGAATGTGCCAGCTGCTTCTCTTCCCGCGCAGACCGTAGAAGCCGGTCAAGGGGATGGGCGAAAAAGTAAAGAATCATGACAATAGGCGATGCGGCTAACAACCCATCACTATTTTGATTCCGTGTTCCACCTTAACGCCCGCCAATACGCTAAACGTGGCTTATGACCTTAGGCTCCGTCTACCCCGTAAGGGATAAAGACGTGATAATATATATATATATATATATGTTCAATAAGATTTTTTAATAAAACAAGAGAAAATTTGTAGCCCAATATACAGCTTGGACATAATTTTATTTATGTGTAGTGTAAGCATTTTACATAGGTATTCATATTCATTGGGATTTCCTAAAGTACTAGATTAGATAAGCTTTTAGTAAAATGTAATATTTCTTTAGCTATCTCGAAAACTGCAGCTAAATTCAATATAACGGTTCGTTATTATTAACCTTGTCAGTTGTTACTTTTTTTAATGACATAGGATGGCAAACGTGGTAGCCATCACCCGATGGTAAGTGATCACCGCTGCCCATACACAACTGCAACACCTGGGGTGTGACAAGAGCGTTGCCGTTGTGTAATTTTACCCTATATTTAATTAAGTGTGCGTACATTTACAAAAGTTTTAAGGTTTAAAGAATTTATTTTCTCAGAAGAATTATATAATTCACTTATCGAGAAAATACATAGGTAAAATGAAATTATATCTAATAACCGTACCTGTCTATGATTGATTTGAAGAAATAAAGATTACTTACATCACACTCATTCGTACACATTGCATCATTACGAGTACACTTTAAGAACATACACTGCTTACATTTACATTTAATATCTAATAAAATGGCATGCAAGACATACAAACCTATTGAATATAAAAATATAATATGCAATGCTTACGTCATATTACCTGTCATTGAACGTGTCAAAATAAAATGTCTATTTATATACGTGGCGTCTGAAAACCAAGCTCCTGGATTACGCGAAATTCAATTAGGTTACCAAGGTGAGTGCTTTTCACAAAGTAAACGCGACGACTTTCAAAGAAAATATATTTTCCGAGTATGAAAGTATGGTACACAAATGAAGGATAATAATTTTTATAAGGAGATCAGAGAAATAAAACAAGTTGAACTGTTTCAACAGTTATTTACGTCACCTTTTAAAACACCCAAAAAGGTCATTCGTAAAAAATAGACAACCTATAATCAAAAATATGAATGAACTCGCAAATAATTTGGGTCTGACCTACAGGAATTCAAGAGAAAACTATCGAGTGACCAAAGTGCCGACGCGACACTAATACGTTTCCACTTAAAAAATTAAAAAAAATATTGGGCGGGCGGCGCGAGGGCGGACGGCTTTCCAGCGCGTCGGAAAACTCGGCGGTTCATTCTCGCCGCGAGAGTGGTGGCGAGCGGACGCGTGAACCCTTAGCGCCCGAGTCAGGAACCAAACGATCGTGTTGTGCAAACTGAACAGTAAATGAAAAGTGTTGTATACTAGTGTACAATGACATTGGACAGAGTGGACAGTTTTGTTGGTAAGATACAACCCGCTTCCTCCGTATCTTGCCTGTCCCAGTGCCAAAACATTTTCGGGAAGCGGCTTAAACGCTGGGGCTCCACCGGCTCGTGGGTAAGGACTTTTTAATATATTCATGTTATAATTCTTATCACCTGCGGTAACTGATCATAAAAGATAAATATGAGAGTGAGTATCGGCTGCCAATATTTAACATCATAAGAAGACATTAGGAAGTCAGAATTGTTCACAACTCGATGCAAGTTACTTACTATTACCACTGCATATAGTTGTGCGTAGGCTGACATAACCCGTTGTTGCCATGCACAGGTATACCTATCGAAAATATAGGAAGTTAACATGTTTTTGTATAGTATCGTGGGTCGCAGTTTAGTGTGGTCTGTCTATAACTTCAATTATAAATTTCGAACGATATTATTTTAGAATTTGATATTTCTAACTCTGCCACTGAATTCGTAGAAATAGAAAATGTTGTACGGAACATATTCCTTTTGTCGGCTTCTATAATTTGAAAGAAAAGCTGCTGGTACAGTTTTTACGATAAATAAATATATATACGGATAAATCACACAGATTGAGCTAGCCCCTAAGTAATTTCGAGACTTGTGTTATGGGATACTAACTCAACAATACTATATTTTATAATAAATACATATATAGATACACATCCAAGACCCAGGCCAATCTGAAAAAGATCATTTTCCATCTTGATCTGGCCGGGGATCGAACCCGGGCTCTCTCGTGTCGCAGCTGGCGTGTTGACCGCTGTGCCACGGGAAAGTTTCTACGAGACTAACGTGTGTAGATATTATTACAAGGCAAGTAGCGTGTGTTCAAATATGTTTTTGCGTGACCACGATTAGACGTTTTCAGCGAAAATAATAAGTTGATCAGTGCCATTCAGATGCCATCTTCATTCCTAACATTTAGGCTCCTTTTCTATTGAAATTCCTCGCCAGTTGACATGAAAAGAAAATACCAAACTTCTATTGTCCGTAGTAGGCTAGTTTCCAAAAAAAATATAAAATAAGTCTGTCAGTTAGATAATAAAAAAATATGGGACACGTATTTTATTCTTTTGTCAATTAAATAAAGATACAGCCCATTAAAATTCCGTGTGGCGTCACAGTTCCCTACACTTTTTATCGAACTATGACGTCACAAGCTCATAAACTTTGACGAAAAGTACTACCATGAATACTATATAATTATATACATACATTAATATCAATATAAATCCTGATTTCTGTCTGTATAAGATCTTATTAAAAATTCTACAAGCTTCAGAAAAACTATACACTATACTACGGAATATTTGTTTTGTAGGATATAGTGCGTAAGTAAAGCCGCGGCAGGTTGCTAGCAATTTATTGTTCTTTGTACAGTCTCTTAAAAATGGAGTAATAACAAAGACCTATAGATTTTACAAAGAATATTAAATATTTGTCGAACTCAATAAACAATCGTCAATTATTGACTAGCAAATATCTATACAACGAGATTTATATAGTACTTATTTTAGCATTAATTGTAAGCTTAAATTATTTTTAACTTAAGTTTTTAATTAATACACCGCTGGCATAATTAGGTGCTTATGAATGGGCTTTAACAAAGGAACATTAACGTATTCTTTTGTGTTTTTTTTGTGTGGGAGATTCTGAATTCTCTATTACTTTAACCTTTATGAAAACTTCGAAGTAAAACGAATCCTTTAGAAATGGTGATAGATAAACAAATAAAGTGCTATTTGTTGTATATTATAAAGCAATCAAGTTAATCACGACGATGTAGTTAATGCTGTGTGCACACGAAGCCATAAATGGCTAGGCTCGAAATTGCCGGGGTGGTCCGTGCTCCCCGCGTGATCGCCACGTGACGACCCTACAACCTCCATCAATTGATCGGTGACGTACAAAACCTTGTTTTGGAACCAATATCAAGACTAGTTCGCTCAAGATCTAGCCAAATATAGCCCGGCGAAATCCTTACATTTACCTTCACTTTTAAATATCCATACTATAATAGGACAATAATTCGTAAAAATTAATTCGATTTTATATTGACCCTCGCAGCCTTATATCACCGCGTCGATCGAGTTTTGTAAGTCGAGCGCACCCTACCGTGCAAGCATGTTTTTTATCTTGCATTGTTTTTCATCGGACTTACAGAGCCGCGATACCATCTGAAATACATTACTTATGCATAATATCGCTTCACTTTAAATAAGATTGTTATCGCCGTCAGGGTTCCTCGAGCATATTAGACTACGAAAAACTTCGATCAAATGGTAGATACACGATTCGCACTCGAGAAGTGGCACCGGCAAAACAGCGCCCCAAGAGGGTTTCGGAGCTGTTTGTCCACAGTTTCAATAAACCGCGCTAGCACTCACACGTCTCGCGATGACGAAGGTCAGTGAAAAGATGCAAAAACGCGTCAAAAGTGAAAAAGAAAGATGGAATGTCATACTTGCAGTATGTACCATTTATGTTGAAGTTTGTAAGTATGCATGATGTTGTGGCTCGAGGACATTATTTAGGCTTCATTTTGTATGAGACTGTGTATCTACCATTATATTTGATCGAAGATGAAAAAAGATAAAAGTTAGTGCTAATTGAATTCCGCTAAGCGATTTACAAAGTGTGCAGTAAAAACATCATTAAAATCGTAATAATCACTGCTCATGTTTACTTTCCAATTATCCTGTTTGGAATAACGACTGCCGCCAGCAAATATGGGACTCCTTAATGACTTAAAAGGTCGTAAAAGCATTCTTTACTACATCCCAGTCAGAAAAGCGACGTCTTGTGAACATCTTGTGATTAAAAGTGATCTTTTTGTGCCTGTGAATATGAGGTTAATGAAGTATAAAATCGTGAAGCGGATTAAAAAGTTTGTGAGCTATCATGTGAGTGTTTAAAAATATTAAGGTGTTTGAAATGGATCGACGGAGATAGTAACATGTCAGGTTCGGAATTATTTCCCTTTTGTCGTCGTCTTTATGTAAGCGTGATATTAACTAGAAGTTGCCGTAAAAATACGTAGTGCATATATTCATATAGTATCACGTCTGTTTCCCTTGCGGGGTAGACAGAGCCCAGTTCTATAAGATCTGAAGGCCACGTTTAGCATGTTGGTGGGCATTAGGTGGAAAACGGAATCAAAATAGTGATGGATTGCTAGCCGCATCGCCTATTAACATGATTCCTCAGATTTTACCTATTACTTCGATCGGCTTTTACGATCTGCGCGAAAACACAAGCAGCTGGCACATTCTACGTTTTTTTTTTCTCCCAGACCAGCATGAAAGGCTAATTTATTCTCGCCGTAGGCTTACCCATGAAAACAGTCCATTAAAAACGCAGACATATCGTTGAAATATCGGCAAAAAGTTCGCATGCTCCAAGTTTCTTGAACGCTAATAGATATTCTATGCCTCGAGCTGGTGAAACTTAAAAATAATAAACGGGTTGTTTGGGGCTAACGCCCCGCGGAGGAGCGAAGTCACCGGGTCTGTGGCGGGACCTTGCTGCCGGCAAACTGGTCTGGGACTGGTCCGACCACGTCAGGTGCCGGCGCCGGCGCAAATTTACGTAATTCGCTAAATATCGGATCCGTGACCATCGCTGGCTTAATATAACACACGTAATATTGTAGAAAACTCTATAATTCTTTGCATAACACGTGCTATGTAACTTTAAATACAATATTGTGGCGAGCTCCGTGGCGCAGTGGTTAAGACGAGGCCTCAAATGTTTGGTACCATCGCACGCCAGCCTGCGACACTAGGGCCCCGGGTTCGATCCCCGGCCAGGTCTAGATGGAAAATGATCTTTTTCAGATTGGCCTGGGTCTTGAATGTGTAACTATATATGTATTTGTTAAAAAAATATAGTATCGTTGAGTTAGTATCTCGTAACACAAGTCTCGAACTTACTTTGGGGCTAGCTCAATCTGGGTGATTTGTCCGTATATATTTATATTTATTTATATGGCATCGTTCAGCAAAACCAACGATCTCTATGCCAATGTCAAGGTTGACGATGACTACGTACGAGTACGAACTACTACTGTAGACATTAGAAGGCTTCACCTGTACTTACCTAGTACAGGTGAGTGTAATAAAATCCCACAAGGTTCAAACGACTTCTTCCGTCATTGTTACGTCACTTAAGAGCAACGTCATAGTAATCCTGTACCTATATGATACTCAATGGCCCAGTAGTAAGTACTGTTAGCGCTTCCGTATATGAAGCAACCCCTGGCATGGTTTCCACTGGGATAGGCGTCCCATAGCCGTGTGGTATCCAGCAGAGTAGAATAGGACCACTCCAAGTCTTCCCGTGGATATCGTAGAAGGCGACTTAGGAAATACAAACTAAACAAAGCTTATAAACATCTATGAGACCTCTCCAACCCGTCTGGCCAACGTGGAGAGTGTAGGCCAAGCCCTCTGACTGCTCTGGCCAAGTATGGCTCTAGTCGTACAGAGAGGGTCATGCTCCTGCAGTGGAGATTAAAGAAGACGATGATGATGAGGTGTCCCATAAATGGCATAAAAATATCTTAGAGTTCCCCATAACAGGCTGGCAGGCTTAACCGATTTTCCAGATCGATTACATCTAAGCATACTTTGAAATTAATCGTTATTCATTGAGGTTACATTAAAATGCATTGAAATCTATTGTTGTTCGACCTTAGCGAGCAGGAACCGTTAGAAGGTTGCGCATTACGATCTAATATCCCAAGACGATAAACCGCACACTGAGAAAAAATTCTCGTTTAGTTAACTAGAATATAGTTAATGTTACTAGATTTTATTGTAATATATATGACAGCTAACTGTTTTGTTGACTTTACTAGAAAAATCTGGTAATAGCTTACCAAAATATCTAGCACAGATAAACATAATGCTGGTACATATGAATAACATTTTGGTATCGTGCACATTGCATTCATTTGTATAAATTACATTTGTTTTATTTTAAACATAACAGAATGAGTATATTGTTCAGTTGAATATAATTTTATTTTGTGTTTACTTACATTTACTTAGCTATCATCATATGCAATGGTTAAGTTTACTAAAAAAATGAAAAAAGATTGTGCAGTTTACTATATTTTTTTTTTTATTACAGCAATACTTTATTTTTTACTTTACCTACGTTAAGTAGTGAAAACGTGACAGATTTGTACGACTCGGGCTCTTATGACGACTTAGATGCCTATTCGCCCACTATAAAAAACCCGCCCGCGAGTAAGTCTCCAACATCAACAATTTTAAGTTACAAGTACAATCGCCCAGCATTGGGCTAGGATAAGGTACTTCTTAAATTAAGTAAGACTTAAAATTAATTAAGGAGGAAGGTCACCAGCCGGCGGCTTTTATAGGAGGTGAATTGGCACCTAAGCCATCATACGAGCCGAACAAATCTATCACGTCAACACACATATATTAAAAACAAGACCAACGTCCCTTTGGGTCTCCAGAGAGTGAACTGGATTCATGGCACAATGCTGGTTTTAAAGCCTGGCTCCGATGTATGTAGTGCACAAAAAACAAGCTGTTTTATTTAAATGGTTACAATGTTATTCTGTAAGGTGTACCTATGGGTAGGATGCCTGAAATAAATTCAATGATTATTATGTTATTTATATACTATTTAGTCAAACATTCTCCTTGCTAAAAATAGTTGAAATATCTTGAGCGTACTGCAGCAGTGTTGAACTGGATGTCCTTTACAATAATGTTGAATATCTTTCTACGACTATTACTTGATAACATTCCACTTTCAGAATATAACTCTTTTAGTCCCTAGAAATAAAAAAAAATGTATTATACAAGGGTGTTATTAAAAAAAGTTTACAATTTATATTATTGTTATAAAGTGCCTATTTAAAAACTTACAGAATATATAAAAATCCAATTAACTGCTGGGTTTGAAGCATTGTTGGTACTGGTAGGTGAGTCAGTGCACATATTGTGGTTGAAGTACTTGCAGGTGATCCAACAATACTATAGTGTGGAGTTACGCTTCCTTTTTGTGTTGATTTGCTGGACGAAGATGAGAACCACATAAAATTATATAAAATTACGAAACGAGTTCAATTTTACTAAGTTGCACATTTAATTTCACATTAACCGCACAAAAACCACAAATTATAAAGAATATGTGCACAAAAAAGGCCCGCCTGCGCACACGACACACGATAAATAAAAAATGGCTCGAAAAGTGCGTAACAATCTTTTTGACAAACGTAAACAACGTTTCGTTTGATGCACGGTATTTATGTTACACAAAACCATTATATGATAACCTTTATTAATTTAAATAGTAGTTCCAACTTTTAGTACAATGGTTAACATAATACGCCTCATTTAATAGTTAGAACCATATTGCTGGTTAATACAAAATACATTGATAGGCACAGTGAAAAATAACCTGGTTGATAGTACTATAAGAATCTAGCATATTCTAGCTTAGTTAACCTTACTTGCATTATTTTAGAACTTACAAAAATATTGTAGTTTTCAATAGACAGCTAGTAAAAACAAACAAACTATACAGGTAGACTTTATAATTATTACAATTTTCTTTTTACAATAATAAAATGTACTTTTAAATAGGTTTAAGTATTGTTTACGAAAAATACGATTACTATAATATTCTGGCATACCCTACAATATGATTATTAGATGTTAAAAGTAAATCTGGTGAAAATAACATAATTCTGTTTCTTTATACTAGAATGATATTTACGATACGTTCTGGTAGTATTGTTAAAATTATTTTTCTCCGTGCATCCCGCTTTCCTTGGAATGTCCTCTAAACTTAACAATAAATGTATTTATGAGACCTAGACTTCCACAATAATAATACGTAATGCTCCCCAGACACCCTGTCGTCTATTTTGCTGTTTATAAAATCACTAGCTGTCCTGACGAACTTCGTTTCGCTATAAGATAAAAAACCTATCCTATCTTTTAAGTTGGACCAAAATGCAGGCAGTTACGAAGTTTTATCAAAATCGGTTCAGTAGTTTCAGAGTTTATCCCAAACAAACATCGTGACACGAGATTTATATACATATATATAGATATAACAATTGAACGTCCCATTTCTTTTTATTTGTTCTTAGTAGGTAATTCGTACACATACACCGGATATTAAGAACAAATATAATTAACTTAAAAATGTCAATGCAACTCAATGCTTATCGTACCTCAGAAAGTACCTTTAATTCCAAATTTATTCTTAAACGTATAAGTACTTGTATTTTCCAAAACATCGCTGGTTTAAAATCCGGCGCTCGACAAACTAATATGTCAAGGTTCACTCCAAGCGTTTTCGTTTTCATATGAGCGCGTTATGAAAATAAAGCGCACCTGAAAGTTGAAAAGCTTTTGACAAGCTTTTAATTAACTTGTGAAAGCTAAGCTCCACTTGCTTGTTTGCGTGGGCTTAATTTTTACATAGAATATTTCATTTTTATTCATTGGTTAAATCGTTAAATCTAGCTCATAATAGACCTAAAAAAAGGATATAAAAAAAAAGACTTTTCCGAGATACAATGTACACTATGTCCTTCTCCGTACCCTAGGCAACGCAAATTTTCATGACGATCGGTTCAGTAGATAGGGCGTAACAAACAAACTAACTTTCGCATTTAAATACTACAAATTTCGCCCGCAGCTTCGCTCTCGTCAACGTCGTTCCCTCGGGGACAGTAATTTTTTCCAGGAGGAAAGGTAGCCTATGTCCTTCTCTGTACTTCAGAGAACTTGTATGCAAAATTTCATAAATATTGAAGTAGGCATTTGAATAGACAACCAAATCGATCAAAACAAGTCTGGGTTTCACTTGATTTTCGTCTTAGTTTCAGAATGTCATTAACGTGGGTACCATTCTTCTGTTTTTATCGTGAGATACTGAAATCCTTTGTTGTTTTTTAATAAAGAGGTTAATGATCATGTTGGTTCACACGACGTCAGACCAGGATATTCTTTGCAAATCTTAGGCTGTCTGAACGCAGTGTTTTTTCCGAAGTTTGAATTTCCAGAATTTTATTGGTTATAAGAATTAAGCGGGAGCCGCGCGAAAGAAATAAGTCACTACTGCGTAAGCCATTTAAGCCATTAGGCTGCGCAGAACCATTAGGCGATTATGAAAAAAGATGAAAAGTCTTAATATTGTCATATTTATATTTTTATAAAAATAATAAAAAGGGGGCGACCCCCGAGATGTAAATATAAATTTTGTCATGTGAGAATATTGATTAGAAAAATGTTTTAGGTATCATAAGTCAATATACATAAATAATTTTTAAATTTCATATTTATCCGTTTCAAATTCCAACAAGGGGCGATCTTGTTCAAGGATCGACCTGAATTGCAGATGTCCATGGGCGACGGTGACCATTCCATCAGGTGGCTCGTCTGCTCGTTTGCCGTCGGATATACATAAAAAAAAAAAAAAAAAATATACAAATACTTCTGATGTATTTAATTAATTCAGCGTATAGTACTGTATATGTATAGTATGTATAGTATTGTACTGTATAGTGATGAAAACACGTCAATTTTCGCAATTTCGTGCAGTACCGTCTTAAGCATTCAGTATGCATTAGTCAAGTAGGCTTACTATATATTTTTTCAGAAACTTAGACTATTATTACGGGCGGCAACAAATACAGGCAAAGAAACCCATTTCGAAAGTACAGGATGTAAATTTTCGTATTAGTACTTACTTACTTACACGTGACTGTTGGTAAAAAAAACTGCTTTCTTCAGTTTAAAAAGAATCATTTTTTTTAATTTAAGACATTCTGTTTCCTTAAATTATTATATTACTTATTTATTGTTTATTTATTGAAATCAAAATAGAAAATTAAGTTTTCCTCATTCTTGTCGCCATGTATAACTATCCTTACATTGGATAAGTTTTTTTGCACGTAATTTACGTTTACTTGGACGTCATAAAAGTAAAAATGTTATTTATTCCTCAATTCTGTTTTTATAGGTATTAATTACAAACTTAAAAGGCATTAAGTAATTAGGCAGTGAACCGTTAATTAATAAATTACTTACGTATTTTTATCGTGCCAACGCGTAATAATACGTCCGTGTATTTTGTGGCTATCTTCTGTAAATACAACAAAATAAAACTGGCCAAGTGTGTTTCGACCCACGCGTAGTGTGTTCCGTTGCACATTATTTTATAAATTGGTCGACTTTGACTTGTGAACCTTACTTAGCTGTGATAGTTTTTCTTTTATCTTCGCCGTATATAATACTGCCCTGAATGCTCACGTATCCATAAAAAACCATTTAGGGCGGGAGTCACTTGAACCAAAATTAGCACCTTGAGACTTAATATATCACGAACGGATCCCTGAATCGAAAAATGGTGTTTCGACAACAACGATGTTTTAAAAGACATATATCTAACGACACCCCACAGCAAGGGATTGTCGAGAAAAATAAATGCCCCTATTTCAATATCCCTCATTCATTAGGTACCTACATAAAGGTGAAGAACCCATTTTTTTATATTTTTTCATCACTTATTGTATATATATATATATATATATATATATGCTTTTTGCGTGATTATTACATATACTAGTCACTAGGCTAAGGAAAAGACACGTTTCGCAGCTAGTCCCGGCTGTCATTGTTGTTTTTTGTAAATGGCGGTCGTTCAGGCAAATGCCTTTAAGCAGCTTAAAAATCTGACTCCTGTATTGGCCATTAATACCCTCAACAACCAACCAACCAGTAAATAAATGACACAAAATGTTATTGCTGTGAGTACACCAGAATAAACTTCCAGAATTTCAGATTTTTGTTGGAAACCCCATAAACCAAATTCCATATCGAACCTACTCCTTATTTCTTATTGATCTACTTAAAATAACCATATTCTACCCACTTCACATTCTATAACTAGAAAACATTTGACTCAGATGCTCTTAAATTACACAACAAAACAGGATTATGCAGCCGCATACATGCATCTCGTGTTTATATAAGATATGAGTATTTGCATTTAGGCCAGGTGCCTGGCCTGCGACCTTATCTACGTCGCTCTTGACCCGAACAACTGTCATTCTCGCGCATCCCACGTTATTGAGCCGTCTGCGAGGCAATAATGTGTTGTACAAATATTTCTTGAGGTAAAGGTAACTTTCGATTGTAAAGGAATTTCAGATTAGGTGATCGGTCAAAATGACAGTTCTTTTGGACCCAAATAAACATGGCATAAGGTTATATTGCGCAGTAAGATTTTAGACATTCAAAAACGTTATATACGAGAAGGTACGTCTCATCGCAATGGGTTCAATTCCTGGTCAAGACATGATGGAAAACGATTTTTTTCAGATTGACCTGGGTATTGGATGATTATCTATACAGCGTGTATCATAACTAACGACGTTCCCGTGAAGGGATGACTCACTCCGTCAAAATGAACAACTTTTTCTATGGGACCAATACTGGGAACGCATTTTTTTTTTTAATTTCACACTATAGGCCGGGCCGCCCAAACACTTTTGTATAAAAATGTTATTTTTTTTTAGTTCCTAGCATTGGTCCTGTAGGAAAAGTTGTTCATTTGACGGACTGAGTCACTCGTTCACGGGAACGTCGTTGGTTATGTTACGCGCTGTATGTATCTATTATAAAATATAGAACCGTAGAACCACATAAGTTCACAACTTCGTATTGAGTAGCTAAATCTGTATGATGTTTCAAATTTTATATTGAGCTAGTAAATAGCGAAATAATTCTTTTCACCCATCCAGTCGCAAATAGCTGATAAAAATGCAAATAATACAATTGATAAACAGCACGTAGTGCGTCGCATTGAGTAATAGTTATTACTGTTTCCGGCAATAGACGAAGCCAATGTGTCGCAGCGACACGAAACACGCAATACTATGCCGGCTGGAAGAGGAAATAAAAATACTAAATATTTAATTGTGAGAAAATTTTTAAGTCTGTAAAGCTACAGTTATGAGATCAAAATCAAAAAGGCCCCTAAAATTAGAAGTAAATGAAGTACAAGTAGATTATATTTAAAAAAATAAAAAGCCCACTGCCTATTTGACAGTTTATATATATTCTTTTTTATTGTTTTACAAATAGTGACATAGCCAGAGCCAGTGCTTATATATATCATCATCAGGTCTTTTTTAGTCTCCACTGTAGGAGCATGACCCTCACTGTACTACCGGAGCCGTACTTGGCCAAGGCAGACAGAGGATTTGGCCGACACTCTCCTCGCTGGCCAGACGGGTTGATTCGTTGTATAGTTTTTTAACATTCTTACAACACAGAAAATCAACGTTTGAGTAGGAGCCTAACCGCTTCTTTGCTCGGTGAGTGAGAGAGCCGGTAGCCCATCTTGAAAGGCCAGCAATGCTCCTGTCACACCCTGGTGTTGCAGTTGTCCATGGGCAGCGGTGATCACTTACCATCAAGTGCCTCGCTTGCACGTTTGCCGTCCTTTATCATAAAAAAAAACTTGTTAACTAACGTCCATATAGTTCATAAATATTTTCGATGTACCCTCGTGGTCATACTAGTTAACCATCGTATCATAAGTTGCAAAAAATTTTTGCAAAGAAATAAAATATTGTTAAAAAATTTCCATAACCCCGCCCGCATGAAGGTCTTTTACCATATTTTATTTCTTAATTTAATAAGAGTATATCAAAAAAAAAAACACATTTTTTTAGCTAGCAACCACATGTGAGTACCAACATACTAAAACGAAGAATATAATCGAGCACACCTCCAACCACAACCCTACCTTAAGCTGACCTCACACGGCACATTTCCGTCGTCCACTCAATCCGATTTCTACCTGTGCTGTGGTCAGTTACTCAACAGTACGCGATTATCACGGCCCAGTTGCCGTGTGGCGTAACCCTTATGTGTAGCCCTAATGTTTGCTAATTTACAACGCATTATGTAAAGACGTACGGGTGTGAGCGTCCTGTGTACTTATAGCCTTTGTCTTTTTCTTTCCAACTCAGTGGGCATAACTGTTAAATAGACAGTAGCCTTGCTTCAATATCCCTGCTCTCGCTTGAGTGTGCTTTACAACAACTTCGTAGTAATAGCTATTTGACTATACTATGTCTGTTTAGGTATTTAAAAACATGTAAACAATCTTAATACGTCTTTTTATTGAAATGCACACTTTAAAAATGTAAATATTTGCATGATGGTCTGGGAGAAAAGAAAAAACGTAGAATGTGCCAGCTGCTTCTATTCCCGCGCAGACCGTAGAAGCCGGTCAAGAGAATGGGCGAAAATCTAAAGAATCATGTCAATAGGCAATAGCAACCCATGACTATTTTGATTCCGTTTTCCACCTTTACGCCCACCGACACGCTAAACGTGGCCTTGCGGTCTTATGACTTTAGGCTGTCTACCCCGTAAGGGATAAAGACGTGATAATATGTATGTATGTAATATTTGCATTTTACTTGAGTTTTATGAAATTACTTTTACTTTCACATTGAATTGGTAAAGTGTAAAGTTTTTTTATTTCAAAAGTGTTGTAGTGGATATATCAAATACGAGTATTTGATCTATCAATCTGCAATTAGATAGGTTAGGTACTTGTTGTACATACAGTGTACACTACGCGTATACAAATAGTTAATAAATCTTTGTGAATAAGCAATAATCATCTGAATTGCTGCCTTGAAATACATCGTAAAATCGATCCAGAGGAAATTCCGTTATTATTTGCTGTTGTAACTGAACAAAGTCAACAATTAAGTGTAAGTGAAAGCGTGAATAAACCCTTGGCAACTATAAAAGACCCTTTGAATTACTGCCGTAAATGCCTGCCTGGGATCAACGCCCGATAACAAGAAATAATTACAATCAATCGCCGTCGCTTACCATAAAAGATATTAATTTCTGGATGAATGGCCTATGAAGTTAGGCTTCTTGTAAGGGTGAACGACCTTCCGTTATGCCTAGAGGTCCATCAACAAAATGTTTGCGAAGGTCGATGCCTTCCAAAACATCAAACATGCTTTCAAGATATCCAACCTTTCAAAGTAATCCTGCTGAAAACGTTTCCATTAAAGTATTTATTGTGATAGGACTTTGTGGTTCAGGCATCCCATTTGCAAGGAATCTGCAGAATCACTATCAATTCTGGTTTAAGCTCGCCTTTTCACAGGGGTAAATTTTATGAATACTCGTTATATCAAAGGTTGTCGTCCTCGACCCTTCAGGCGCTGAAAACATTAACTTGTAAGATGTGGCTTCAAAGTTGATAGAAATCTCTTAACATAACTTGGTAACAAAACATTTGATGTTTAGAAGCAAACAGCCTAAAGTAGGCAAATCGGAGATTATGCTCATAATAAAATGACTATAAATTAAGAAGTGAAAGTTACGGGAATTTTACTTTCTTTAGATATAGCTCTTATTATTCGTTATAACTCTGAGATGGCAAGATGACAATGATAGAAAATTAATTCATCATTTAAGAGCTACCTTAAACATTATTATTATACAAATGTCTATCTAATAAATAAGTACTAATAAAGAACGGACAAGATCTCTAACAATCTCAGTTCAATAGAATCTAACATTACGCAATTTGAAAATTTTACATAACACGACATCATCGATAACAAAAGAAAATTATTAATCGTCTGTCAAGTTATAGCTATTAACGATCACACAACAATGGTAATTAAAGCCTTAAAAAAACAATTGAAGTTCGGCATGATCCCACAAGAAAACTACTTGTAGGTATAAGTCAATATATTCATGTACAAAAGGAAAGGCTGGGCAGGTGGCCTTGAGTGCGCTGAGGTCATGCGTCTATGCTGCATAATGGTAAGGAGATGACAGGTATGATAAGGCCTGTCAGAGGTGGACACGGAGGATTCATGCTGATGAGTTGACATACCAGACACGGGGAGAAGGTCTGCGGGCTTTTGTAGAATTGAGGTTTGTTGACAAGGGAGTACTTATTGATCGGAATAAATAAAATTCAGACATGGCGATCAGAATCAATGATGTAGGTTGAAATAACTGCGTAAGGAATACCAATAGAAAACCTGGCACTGAAAGACATACATCTGGTTCAACTTAATCAACGATCAGGGAAACTACGACTAGATAAATAAAAAGATAAACAGAATACACACATAAAATTGGAATAAAATTCTCTAAGTCTATTTTGAGGATGCAACAGAAAGCAAATAAAGTGGCTAAAAGGCTATAACCGTCCTATTCTACGGGACGAAAGTCTTCTGAAACCTGTCCGCCATAATTACTGTCACGCCGATATCCGTAAATCGTTTTCTTTATTTCTCTTAGCAGAAATAAATTGTACATCGCGGCTCGATCTTAGTTTTTGAATTGTTGCAGATTTGAGTATAAAACTATAGTTTAAAAATAAACAATAATATTTAGAGTTTATCTTCGTATCAGTACTGACACTTTTTGTGTATTAGTGGCCAAACGTTCGATTCCCACGGAAAGCTTACTTTGTTTAGTTGATTCCAATTTGGTTAGGACATTGCAGACTTGAATCACCTGATTGTCTGATAATTAAGATGATTCCGTGCTACTCGAAATTATAATGAGCGACAAACGTCTTATATCAACTGAAAGTACTGAGACTAACGTTCGACCGTGCCTTCCAAAGCACGAAGGAGCTGAACACAAATTGCTTTTTTGTGGACATCTATCAGGAATAAGTCGCAATGGCTTGCCATATATAAACGCTATCGAATTCTGTGCATTGTTGTGCTATCGTCCTTTGTGATGAATCACATTCTCTAAAAACACCTCATGAATGACTATCAAGATGGAATAAGCTTTCCATTGGCAAGGGTCATCCACAAACAATTCGGTATCATAGTCAACAATGCGTCTAAATGTCCACAGCCGAACATAGTGGTGTGCGCAATTCTTTTATTAATTACATGGCCAATTGCGGCGAGGATATGACGGCATTCAGGCAGCAGTGCGTGCTGCGAATAGTAAGTGGCAGCTCCATCGGCATTCATCCTTGAGGCAGTGCTACCATCAGACCCGAAATATCATAAAATATGCACACGTTAAACGGGTTTTAAACGCAAGTTTGAGAGCTGCTATGAACAGCAATGATTATTTTTGGTAAATTTGACATCGGTTTTCATTCTGAATTTATCTACGGGTTCCACAATGAGAGATGAAGGTTTGAAGAAAATTAAGAAGATGATTCTTTAAAAATAACAGTTATGTAGGCGTTAATACTAGTATTTTTTCCTCTGTGGTCACTACTTAACAAAGCAAATCAGATCGATCAGGTCCATGATATCTACTTGCACAAGGTAAATCGATCTTCATGATTAAGATACATGTATACATATTATTACCTTTTAAACCCTTACGGTGGTAGACAAAGCCTACGGCCATTAGGCTAAAAGACCACATTAATCGTATTGGTAGGCATAAAAAGTGACGGGGTGTTAGCCCGGTCCTTTGTGAGGCTTGCGTTGGAACCCTACCTAAACCCGTTTCTGGTAATACAAATGAAGAAATGCCTTTGACCAGATTTGCCGGAGGAGGAACTCTTGCATTTTAAATCATAAATTACTGGGTTATGAGATTGAAATATGGCTGGACTTGTGCTGGATTTTTGCAAAGATCCGGACATTAACACGGACGTGGGTTATCATGATGAAACGCTTCAATTGCTGCTGTATTTTATTAAACTCTAAAATATTTCATTTAACGATACCAAAATCATGTTACTGCCTTATATGAAACAATTGGCATCTTTTAATGGAATTCGAGAAGTGCTATAATGTTCGCTTTATCACCTGCCGTGTCATAACAGCCCGATTCAAGATTTCATAAGCACGTTTAAATGCTGTTTGCATTCGTGTCGCGCGGTCAGTGTTGAATTGCACACCAATTGTCTATCAGATGGCTTGCAATGAAACTCACTTACTTCTCTCTTTCAATATTTCTATCGATTTAAATCAACACATGATCGACTTAGAAATCATAACATTTTTCAAACGTATGCTCAATAGGCTTCGTGTTTTATCCCACTCTGTTTCAATTTGTTTATCGTGGATTTCAATATTGTCATCGGTTTGGTAAACACCTAGACCTGAAGACCTTATACCTCTTAAACGACAAAGTTCTCTGACAATTTGCCCTTTATGTTTATTTCTTTACATGCCCTTATAATAACCTTCACATTTTATATGTCACGCCGCCAGCGATACTGTATTTATGCGAGACATGCAAAGTTTTCGCAAAGTGCTTAATATTATCTAATAATAATACAATTGCGGTTGACTGGCATGTAGATTCGTGAAAGCCCTGCTGTCATAATTTTGATGATTCACATCACATCATAGACGTAGACCGAGCCACCGAAGCGTGTACGTGTTGCGACACACGATCACTCGAAAATTTTATATCATTTCGCAACGGGCCTCGTAAACAAAACGTCACTTATGCGTTTTATTCGTTCCTCGCCAGCTGTTACTTAACGTGAACTATTTCTGTTCTATAGTATCGCGAGTTATGTGTCTGCCATTGACCCAAAAGTTATCTCGGATTAAAATTATTGATGTAACGTGGTATGGGACATTCTGGTACTGGAGCGAGGACGCCGGATTGACGGATCGATTGTAGGTTTGTGAAATACGAGCTCTTCCCAAACCCTGTTAGAGATGTTGATTTAAGTATTTCGCTGAACTACTTTTATACTTCATGATTCACTAAAAGTATCTACCGTTACTTAATTTTAGCTGCTATCTATAAAATCTCTTTTGTTATTTATAGCATTTTATATTAATGTAATAGCGTTGTTGACTTTCATCGTTGCATAAGCTTTTAAGCCGCTTTCAGTATCGCCATTAGTTCTCAACAAATGCTACATTATCCGCGCTGCATTTCCGGCGTATCACAATCTGTATCTATTCTACATCGAGCAAGCGTCGGTCTGTCTGTCAGAGCGTTGTTCTTCCAAGAACGGATGCCGGCAATCCTGTGCAATACGGGAAAATATGTGCCTACTCCAGGGTTACCCTAATGAGCAGAATTCATATATAATAGTACCTTTTTGTTTATGACGGTCGTGATTTTTATGATGTCATATCATAATCGACCAATATCCCACACCTATATGACGGGTTTTCGGGATGCATCCCTCCCTAAACCCCATTATTTGATCCTAGTAAGATTACTTGTAGTTTTTTTACGGTCACTGGAGGAGTAGGTGCCCGTATTACTGGAGATACTAGGAACTTCTACTATGTAAATAATAACTCAGAAAGTATATAAGAGGACTGGGACTGTATCATATATTAAAAGACGATATTCCATTTATAAAAACATAAGCTTAAGTTTAATAACAGTAAAGCGTTTAATAAACATCTTTTTGCATACAAAATTATTCGGCAATCTTGTGACAAAATACTTGTAAAAACTATTATGATCAGCAATATTACGACTCAAAAAAAAAGATTGTCGTCTTCGGCAAAATGTTATCGTGTGGCGTGCCCCGCGCTCTTATATTTGCCAAATTGACAGCGTATTGCCGAGCTGCACGCCTCTTACGTGTCGTGATGTACAGACGGACCTTCGCCATTTATTCACGAGGTCCTTAGCCATCAGATTTATGTCTTCCCTTGGATTCATCGAATCCATAAAACAAATTCGCACATAAACATGCGTGGACGGCCCTGGACAACGTCAATTATAAACTATTAGACCTGCCTGCACTATGTCAGTGTGAATGCGCGCTTTTATGACATAAACACGTTTAATTATCCGGTATTTTCGGATTGTGGCAGTATTTTCCTGTCGGACGCGACCGTGGGAGTGTAGGAAAAAGTCACGGTCTTTGGTTACGGGATCTCGCGTAACAAAGGTAATTTACTTCATTATAATATAATAACTTTGCCCACATATTCTTTGTCTATTAATAGGTTTTTGGTATTCCTTTTTAATTCATATACTAGTGATGTTATTGCGTTTTTTTGATAAGCGCTATAATTAGGTACCAACTCAATATGCATGAATTTGATAGGTAAAAAATTTCTTACTCTGTTTTAAAAGATCAGCTCCATGAGTTAATAAGAATACGAGTATTTTATTAACTTTATGTACCATTGGAAATCTTGTTTTGCTAAGGTTATCAAATTTTGTTTTGTATAATCAATCACAAACTTGAAATATTTCTCACACAAAGCCACCATAACATAATCATACACGCAAATTTGTTCCTAACCCAAAGTTTACCTTAATAACGATTGCTAACTTTAGTAGACGTAATTAACTTGGTTACACCAGGAATTTTCCATATTAATTTTCAGGAGAATATTAATATCTATCATATAAGCCCGGAAATTCGGAATACAGCCTAGACAATTAAGAACACTAGAAACACCTTTACCAATGTCAATAAAACAGCTGGCCGTGTAGTTACATGTGTTGCAAATCACTTGATACTCCTAAATAGGAAACAGATGCAATTAAACTTGACCGCGATACGATCGAGGAACTCCTTCAGCGACATAAGACATAGAGGCGGTTAGCTCTGAACGGAACCAAATCCCCGGACTTACATCAAGTTTTGATATTGATGGATACCGAACCAGTATTGCGAACACTTCTCGCCCCTACACCAGACTAGACAGAGAAGTTAATTCTGCAAACCGTATTGTCAATCGGGTCAGATGTAGATCTTAAAAGCGGAGGTGTTTTTCAACTTCCTTTGGCCGGATGCAGGTCAGATCCGGATCCGGATTATCAGCGGACCTAACCATTTCGAGTTAAAGACCATAACAATTTCAGTTACACCACATAACCGCCGTAAAAGTACAAATTGATGCTCGTATGCAAGTTTCCATTTACGTTGTAACACTTAATCAGCGCTGTGAAAATGTCCGTGCATTGCACAAGTAGGCGAATATGGCACAGGCCAGTTTAATTGGTCTTAGTAGCTAAGGGATTAGTATTTTGTTTGTAGTATAACAAATTATACTATAACAAAAACAACAGTAGAGCGAAAGACTATTGATTTATGACTACATACTCCATATAGATCCTGAGCCAGGAGCAAAATTTTCTCAGTCACCTCTCAATAACCTTTTATAAAAGGTATAAGGTAACCCACTATTTTAAAATAAAGCCGTCAGCTGTCTTTTTTCTACGTGATTGGGCCTCTACCACAGCATAACCCACCAACTGAATAGTAACTGACGTTCATTATAAGACTCTCAATCATTTCACAGCTTATCACCTGGTCATGGAATTGTGTCGTTGGTTTGAGGTCTAATACTGAGTGAAAATCTCATAAGACTAATTCAAATAATTTTCTTCATTACTCAAAGAATAAGTTGATCTTTCTAAGTCATTGTTAAATCCATAAGCAAAAGAACATCGGACTGCTCATGATCGGCTGAACATTATTATTTATAATTAGCATTGTCTCTTCTTTGCTAAATATTTGATTGAGTCAACTCTATCGAATTAATCACTTTGAAGGTTATGAATTCAAGTTATATTATATACATTTAGTATTATTTTTACCTTAATTGTGTTTATTTCTTTTCCATTATAAAAAAAATAAAATAGGTCACAGCTGCTAAGCTGTCGTAAACAATGCAGATGCGTTTGCGACGCTGCCAGACCGAGTGTCTGCCTTCTGAGAAACGAACAAGTGTTTCGATTTGATCACGAATGCGCCTAATGAGATCATTGGCTTGTAAACAGTATAAAGGACTTGCTGTTTTATATATTTGATTAACTTTCTGATTAACCCTTGTTGGGATGATTATTAACTGTGGACTGACTAAGAAGAATGAAAAATGAGACCATTCGCCTTGACATTGAAGGCCATTTTATAAACGTAAGCGGTGGGAATATTATAATGATATATGGAAATTTTGTATCTTGGGATAGTATCCCACGTCACAAGTTCTCAACGTACGGATTTTTCCCTATATACATGTTTATTCCGTGACTGCATATTTGTTGATAGTATTGAATACATATATCTAACATATATCTTTGTCCTTTACGGGGTAAACAGAGCCAAGACCATAATGCCTGAAGGATACGTTTAGCGTGATAATGGGCGTATAGATGGAATGGATCTAAATAGAGATGGGTTGCTAGCCGTATCGCCTATTAATAGGATTCCTAGATTTCCCCATATATAACTATAATATATTTTCTAACATATGATCAGATTATTAGATTTTACCAGTCCTTTGATCCAGAATTGTGACAATACACGAAGAGCGAAATGGGAAAGCTAAAACTACACCTTTGGAATAAGTCTAGCTGTTAGATCAAAGACCTACGTCTATCACTTCTCATTAGTATTCCATTAAGGTAAAAAGGCTCCACTAGGTCTCACTTGTATAAATTGCCATAGAGCATGCACACCAAACAGATTATCCGTCGATCGCTTGTCTATGCGCTGCGCAGACGCACGTTGCAATTCACGTCCGCCGCGACTGCCGGGGTCGTCGCCCCGCGCACACATCGCACTTGGAAATAGATAAAATCGCTGGAAATGTTGCAAGATTCTTTGAAGTTACCTGCAAATGACGTTTGAGCAACTCTTCTCCTAAATATAGCTTTCGGTAACAATGAGTGCGGTACAAAGTAAATAGATAACGAGACAAAAAATGTACTCCCACACTTATGTGTGCAAGCCAGAAAATTCTAAACGATTTATCATGATCGAAAAATATAAATTTATCTGTTTCTCCTACAAGAGGAATAGATAAATTTATTGAGGAATATATATACTTGGCCTCCTTAGATAAATTTCCACCTTTACAATAATACACTTATTTGATGAAAGCTTACTTCCGTCCTGATCAGCAACATAAATATCGAAATAAGAGCCAGTGTTCTTGTCTGCGACATTTCTATTTCAGCTGGATGACAGATCCGTTAGTCTATCATCAAGTTGTCAAATGAGGCGATGGATTTCGGCCAACTTGAAACCAATTTTAAATACGGCATTGAAGAATAGAAGTGCGAATATGTTTGACCTAATTACGGATCAATATATTGAAAAAAACTTTAAGCTTTATTTGAAGTGAATTTTTTTTTTTTTTTTTTTTTACTAAATATTGAATTAGGCATTTGTCTCCCATCTCACCTGATGGTAAGTGACGATGAAGACGAGGATGTTACATGCCTATCCAAGAGATACCCATTTATTCTACTTTTGAATGTCCCGGGACTGTACTTGTTTGGGAATATAGACGCAGGCAGTTCATTCCACACCTTAGCTACTCGAACCAAAAAGGAACTGTCAAAGCGTTTAGTTCGACTCTTTGGTATTCCAACGATAAAAGGGTGAAATTTCTGTCTGCGCCTTGTAGTCCGATGGAGGAATGGTGAGGGTTCAACTAGCTCAAAGAGCGCCTTCGCACACTCTCCAAAATGGATCCTATAAAATACCGATAGACAAGCGACTTTACGGCGATGCTCCAGGGATTGCAATTTCCTATTTGAGACCACGTCGTTGTTTATGAGCCTGCGGGCTCTTCGGTCAACAGAGTCCAATGCTTCAAGCTGGTATTTCGCTGAGCCATCCCAAAGGTGACTGCAGTACTCCATGCAAGAGCGAACCTGGGCTGTATAGAGATTGAGCAGCCGTTCAGAGCTGAAGTACCGCCGAACCTTTGAGATGATACCCAACTTCTTGGAAGCAGTTAGTGCCATTGACTCAATCTGTTGGCCGAAGCTTAGTTTTGACGTGACTGTCATGCCTAAAAGCCCAAGGTGGTCAACTAACGGTAAGGAAACACCCTGGAAAATGGGTGCAAGTGGGAAAGCAATTTTGTAAAGACATTTCAAATATGTTTCATTTCTTTGCCTATTAGGGTTGCCAACCGTCCCGTATTGCACATGACGTCCTGTATTTTTTATATAAATTTGAATGTCCCACCGGATGAGGTCATGGCTCTTATTTAACTAATATATATTCTAGCTGGCATCGTCTGATACACTTTACATTTACAGGTTTTGTTACTTATCTTAGTAAATTAATTATTGCTTTGATTTGTAGCTAATGATTCCCCACAGCTTAAACGT
The DNA here is from genome assembly GCA_947532085.1 of Elegia similella. Taxonomy (NCBI): domain Eukaryota; kingdom Metazoa; phylum Arthropoda; class Insecta; order Lepidoptera; family Pyralidae; genus Elegia; species Elegia similella. The sequence continues at coordinate 24,182,959 of OX383932.1, read as the reverse complement.
TTTAAGTGTTACGTGTTGATTCAGTAACAACATATATATAAAAATTTACAATAAATGTAAGAAATTTTGTTTATCCTGATAAATCCCCTATTTTCGAAATTAATTATCGGTTGTCTATATATGATAGAAAAAAAAGTTGACAACCCTAATACTTATTTGGTAGAAAAAACGCTCTTGCTTTATTAATCTTCCAGTGTTAGCCATAGATACTTGAAACGATGCATTATGGACAAAATATAAATGATATTACCACAGACAATAAATACACTACCAGTTGTTTATGTGATGGAGAGTTCGACATTAACACACAGCAAAGTAGACACAGACGTAAGGATTTCTTCCTGCATAAGTATCTATCGAAGGAGAGATTAATGGACAAGCCACTTATGCAATTGTCTTAGCTCAGAATTAGTCACTACATCTGCTTTCGCTAGACCAGCTTCAGCTAACAATGCGCCCACGTGGCTCTTCCAGGCTGCTTCCGCGTCTGCGCTCCCATTCAATGGCGAGTGGGCAGACCTCGAGGATTATTGTTTGCTTTCTACTACTAATTAGGGTTCCATATCCAACGTAACATCGTGCGAATGCCTGACCAAGGAATGCGTTCAAGCACTCTGTTACAACTACGTACCTGTTCCAGACTTACTCATCATCATCATCATAACAGCCGTATAACTGACCACTACTGGACAAACGCCTGTCCCATGGATTCTTCGTTCCATAGGAAGTTATTGCCATACTCACTACGCTTGGCAGACGGGTTGGCGAGCGCAGTTTCTTCTTGTACTGCCGAAGCTGCTGCCCATCGGAAGCATTTTTAAGCTGGGGAAAGATAGGAATTGGTTGGATTTGGGAAGGGAATGAAGATATTGGGATACTCACTCGGATGAATGGGGGAAAGCAAGTAGTAGCTCCGGTGGCCGGGCGCGCGTACCCAATGTCATACGATGAGGTATGACATTGGGTACGTACGGTATCATCATTTCGAGTAGGTGTCACGGTCAATCGACCATGCACACCCTGGTGTCAGAGTTCTTCGGAACCGCCTCGCGGCCTCTGACGTGGTTCCTTTAACGACTACCAGATGGCAGCCGGGACCACCGGCTTAACGTGCCTTCCGAAGCACGGAATCATCTTTATTATCAGACAATCAGGTGATTCAAGCCTGCAATGTCCTAACCAAACTGGAAACAACTAAACAAAGTATGCTTCCGGTGGGAATCGAACCCACGACCCCCGGGTCAACAGGTAAACGCCTTAACCACTGGACCACGGAGGCTTTCAATGTCATACCTGCAATCACCGGATATGCAGTTGAGGATGACACCCCCACCGTTGCTATCGCATCTGCGCTCCCATTCAATGGCGAGTGGACAGAAGTTGCTGATAAACAATGATCGGCAACTTCTGTCCACTCGTCATTCGTTTTCTAATGCTAATTAGGGTTTCCAATCCAACGTCTCGTGCAAAACAATACTCCCAAAGAAGGTTGGTGTCAGCAGGCCATAAGCCGTAAAACAAGAATAAAGTAGTGCTTCAAAGCGCCACAGCAGCTAGAGTCCCAGAGAATGCCAATGTTGAGCCTTATTACTATAGATGTTCGATTCGGAACCCACCATGTCGGAGTCCAAACCGCACTTGGCCGGTTCACTTTCTACAGCGAATTGCATAATTAGTGTACCAAGTCATGTGATTCATTAAGTATTGAATTACTTCAATCGGCATTGAATCATTGTCTCGCCCACTGAGGGAAGTGATCTTGCATGTTGTGAGTGTATCGTGTTACAAAATAATTACAATAGACCGTCGTCACGACGCGATTTTCTAATGTATAAGATGTTTGGAGCAGTAGACTAATTCATGGAACCGTACTTCATTGATATTTTTTTACGTCGGTATAAAAATATTCTACGATTCACGGCCAGTCCTGGATTTGTCATTAGGCCGTATAGGCTGCGGCCTAGGGGCGGCAGCGTCCTAGGGGCGGCAGATTTCAGAGGACACTCACGCGATTTCAGATAAAAGTCAAACAAGTGGCCTACACTCATAAAAACTATAAATCCGGCACTGTTCACAGCAACTTATTGGTTTCAAAACTTGTAAAAGAATATACGTAGGATCGATTGTGTTAAAATTCTTTAGATTAGATAGGCAGTATTGTTCTTAGCAGTTTAGACCAATTTCTGTTACGGTTTCATTGGGGCATTTGCCCATTCTTGCTCCAATGTCCAAATATATGTTCAAAATTAATTAGACTACACTAGAGAGAAGTTAGGAGACCTTTCACACTGTCATTAAAATCCGTTTTTTCTCTTTTTTTTACCTAACTTTCAAAAGATTATGAAGTGCTTTCATGCCATCAAAGAAATGGTCTAAACTGCTCAGAACAGAACAACACAACTATTTCAAATACAGCAGTAATTGCTCCTTTGAGTTACAGTATCACACTAGGTCTGAAGACAGTAATACGTGTACCAACATTAAGAAACCCATTAAGGTAACATAACAGACTCTCGCGTTTCTGCGCCATTGGCTCCCGATGAGGCACGGTTGTTCGCGCCGCTCAGTTGCACTTCGGGGTCGGACGAAACAAAACAGGCATTAATAAAGACATGGTGTTAGGAAATCTGACAGTGATGGCTTACTTACATACTGAATTATTATAGGGAGCGGAGAAACACGAACCATTTTTCTTTACTAAAGTATGCGTGAAACTTATAATCTAATTACCTGGAAAATTACATAAACAGCATTTCATCTATATTTTATTCATGGCATCTTGTTTATGAATATCGCCTCAATTGTTATTTAGTTGATCAATGATCCTGATAGAATAATCAGTCGTCGTCAATAAAACGAATAGCAGAAATACAATTATTTCGCAGGAAAACTCTTGAGAGTCTAGAAATCGTCTAACATATGTAGATGTAGAAAAAAGTAGTTGGTGTTGCAGTTGTATATGGGCAGCGGTGATCGCTTACCATCAGGTGACCAGCTTGTTCGTTTGCCGACCTGTCATAAAAAAAAATAAGGCAACCTAAAACGAATTATATACATATACTCGGACGCTACTCATTCACATTTTTTTATTCAGTTTCTTTACTCTTCACCAATCATATACTGCTACTACTGCTTGATTCAATCGCGATTCGCATAAAAAACAGCTAATCGAAGCGGCTATGCAAAGAAGTTCCCCGTATTATTCGCAATACAGACAGTTTTAATGCACACGTGTATGTACCTGCTACTGCTACTGTATTCCGTTTCCGTATTTGCAAAATATATGTTCGGTATACTGCGTACGAGTGCGTGCCTCCATTTAAATGAAATATGTCTCATAAAACGTACATTTTAAACGTTTTCATTGAAATGCAAACGTTTACTTATGCGATTGCATTTCAATGTTTTTATTATTTTTTATTGAATGTTATGTTCATTTTAATTAAGGAAAGTTATTACTCTAATTTTCATATACCCCTACGTTGCTCTTTTTTTTTCGTTATTGACTGTTATTTTTCCTTATTTGTCTTTTTGATGACACCAATTTCAACCAAAACAAAATTAAAAAGTAGGTTTTTCAAATGTTACCGCGGTTGTTACTTATTTGAATAACTTAAAATGATAAATCACTTAAATTGGTTTTATCGCCTTCGTTATATTACTTTTACACCATATTTAGAAAACTTTACAGTTTTCATGTTCGCAGATAGACTTAGTTGGCTACCTGCGAACATAAGTCAACTTAGTCTACCTGCAAACAACGAAAATGTAAAGCTTTCGATGAATAAACCGCTTCCAAACAGCTTCTACGCATACCGCTATTAAAATCACCAACAACTTTTAATTGCCACTTAATTATCAAAACAAACACGACTGTTACTGACCTATAGACATTACACAAGAGTTTTTACGCCAAAACTGCAATGGGACCATCGGTTCACCCAATTTCTTACATTACGGTTAACAGAGATAAACTTAACATGTTACTTTGAGGAGGCCGCTATCGACATTAATTAAAATAACTTTTGACTCTTGTGGAGTTATTAGGGTACGACGAAATCTATGACTTAGTATAACTTAAAAAGATGAGATTACTTAAAACTTAAAAAAAGGTTTGAAAGAAAAAGAAGTAGTTCGGTGATAAGTATCACTGTAGATTTAGATTCTGGGGAACAATTTTTGAATAGGTAACTATTCGCAAATGCTATGCTTTCTAAATGAAAATCGCTTGTTTAACAAAGTCATATATTTTTATACAAGAATTAGTCAAACAGGTATACGGCGCTTATGATGGACAACAGGTACCGTAGACTATGGACGCCTGTAACACCGGGGGTGCTCGCTGTCCCTAGGGAAAAGTTTTCACACCCTTTTTGAAGAAACCCATATTCTAGTCTCTTGGGGAAACAATAGCAGGGAGTTCGTTTAATAACTTTAGCGTACTTGGAAGACCGTTTTTACTATGCTAACTGTAAGGAAATGTTTAGTATCAAAGGTGTGAGGAAGAACTTCCTTACGATTTTTCATTTTTCAAAAACATGACTCCTGGTCTATTGATAAGTTTATGTATTTGAAATATCAACCAAAGCGCTATTATAGACAAGAAGCGTAGTATTGCCTAAACTACAATATATATTCGTCTCATCTTAATTATTGATAAGAATATAATAAACAATCTCAAATGCAGCCATTTCCCACAGTCCCATCACAATCGCCTGACCCAATTCCGTGGTACGCAACCATCTTACGTCAATCCAGCACCCCATACATATCGCATGCAATTTATCATCCTCACCTCGTATAAATAGCCGAATAGCTTATAAAACATATATCTCTGACCCAATTATGAGTGACGTCCGTGTGACGTAACGGGATGAGATCAGTGCCCTGGTTACCGTTATACTTAATCGCTTTTAATTTATCGATTACATAATATCGGATCGTAATTCATTGATCTTGAAGTATGTTTTCTTTGGGAGTTATTTGCAACGCAACATTAGATCTGCGGTAATCACAGAGTGCTATTAAAACGGTATGATCAAGTTCTCGCACATAATTGTATGGTTGTATCAATAACGAGCTGTAAGTAGCCCGTAATGGTCATGATACATGCTAATTAAATAATGAGAACCCGACACTTGTACGGACAACGGTAGATTGTTTTTATACTTTCGCGTGCATTTACATTATACAGTAGGTACTAGTTTTTGAACGCAACTTCGTCTACATAAAACGTGTTTAATCGGGGAATTAAATCTTAAGAATCAATTCTTAAGTAAGGGATATACCTTTACTTAAGAATTGATTCCTCATACAAATTTCTTCCCTACATTCCGCATCCTTAAGGGATGGTTTCCGGGATAAGGATCTCAAACTTTCTAATCAAATTTAACCAAAATCGGAAGTATTAAGATGAACAGACAGACCGAGAGACAAAGTTAATTTCAGGAATTAATGGTTCAAACGTTTCTGTTTAGTAACGTTTCCGTATTTCTGTTGTTGATGTTTTCAGCATGGAAAGTTTAAATAAGGCTTTACATGCTTTCCCGAATTCACATAAAGTGGGATGAGGAGATGGGATGAAGAAGATGAAGAAATATTTCTAATTAGTAATTGTGTTGCAACACCCATTAAAAGAAAACTTAGCTTATTAACCTTTGGCCGAGTTTTTCTCGGCCTACATATTAAAAATTCATCTGAACTTCCGGCAGCCCACACCTTTCGACACACGTAACGCAACTAAATCATTACCCAAATACTACAATGGCTGCCGACAGCTTCTGCATTGAGTTGAGTCATTCCCATTGTTTATTCCCCACTTAATCCGAGTACTTTCGAAGCGCATTATTAGATTTGGATGTTACGTAAGGATGCAAATGTTACGTCGAAAACATCGGAAGAATAGCCGTCGGTATCAATCATGTATTGAAAACACAATTATGATCGGAACTTAGATCTAACTGTGTCATGTCGGATAGCTTCTGTTATTATACTTTCTGTGTTATTGCAGTTCCAATGTCTTGGCTCTTAGTGCGATATACTGGCGATATACGCAGCTATTAAATTGAGAATTTGAACAGTGATTTCTTTCTGATTATATTTTTATTGATATAGTCGCGGTAATTTGCGTGACTATCGTAGTATAGAAGTCGATATATATGTGCGTGCGAAGAAGTGAATAAAAGAACATAGAAAAAAGAATAACTTTTATAGCAGTACTAGCTTTAGCCCGCGGCTCCGCCCGCGTCAATGTCGATCCCTCGGGAATAGTACTTTTTCCCGGGATAGAAGGTAGCCTATGTCCTTCTCCGCACTCCAGAGAACTTGTATGCAAAATTTCATGATGATCGGTTCAGTAGTTACGGCATGAAAGCGTAACAAACAAACAAACAAACAAACAAACAAACAAACAAACAAACAAACAAACAAACAAACAAACAAACAAATAAACAAACAAACTCACTTTCGCATTTATAATATTAGTAAGGATATGTTTGCAGGCAAACTTATGCCTTGAGTTCATTCAAATGACGATAACTTTTTTTTTAATGAACTGATTTTGATGAAACAAACTTTAAATGTTAAACTATTCTAAAATTCCAAAAAATTTTTTTTGCTTTCTATTATTCTTTTTAAGTGTCCCTCTATCCATTTCAGTCAAAAATTCGAAATGTACAGACAAAATAATTTTACTGTTTTATTATATGTATAGATTGTATTGTTATAGATTCTGTTATTGATAGATGTGTCAAATCGGTGTAAATTATAGTTAAAGATATAACATTACGTACACAATTACATAGAGAAATACAGGTGAAGCTTTCAAAATCATCCTAAATACTTTGCAAGTTGAGCTGGCATGATTAATAAATATTAAAATCACACTTACTGAAACCAAACTCAATATTAGCGGAAACTGTCTCAGTGCTGTTGAAATTGAAACTAGACAAGATCAAAATATCAATGTCGGAAAGGCTGTCAGTCTCTTAATCTTATAAGCCTTCCTCATATTTATAGGATCATAATGCGATGATAGACGACAGTAGACAATATAAGCTCTAGAACTAGAAACTTCAAAAGCACAGGTGTTCCAAGAAGATTTTGGCGTGATTTGCCTTACGTCAATGTAGTGGAGACCTCGCGGTCAGTAGCCGATGTCTCCGAGACTATAAATCATGATCTGAAAATAATTTGTCGGCAACCCTGGAGCACAAGCATGAAGGAAAAGTATGACGAATTAGGATTACACGCGGCCGTTCTAACGCAATTGTGGACCTCGTTTATCAACTAGTAAATTATAGCCCAACGGTATCTCTGATGGGACGTTATATTCCGTTACATATTTTAATAATGTCAGTAATAGCATTTGAGTTATCGATTTTCTGATTGTTCAGACTGATGTTACAATGCATTAGGAAAGTAAGTCAACCGGTCATTGTGTTCAGCCGGTCGTTCAGAAAAGTCATCGGTATCTGAACCGTGAAAACGATATGGCAGACGCCGCAGAGTCTGCGCGGGAGCACTTTCTCTGCGCAGACGCGGATCGACACCAACTTGTCACAGTCCTTCAGAGCCGCGCGCCGCCCGCCCGTCTCGAACGCGCACCAAAAAAATATTTCCGTGATTTTAATAATGATTCAACCGCATTGATTTACGATTGGATCCCGAAAGCGGTGAACGCTCAATCGGTCTTGATATTTCGGAAGTTTGTGAACAGGGCAATGCCCTTTTTCAGTGTAAAATTTACTGGAAGCATGAGGATTGTTTGAAGCGAGTGCATTATTGTGAGTGGTGCCAAGCAGTGACAATGAGCAAGACGGATCGCGTCCACATGTGACGCCGGTGGACCGCCGCCAAGTCATGACGCTCTGGTACACGGATTTATTGGTGAGAGTGTGTTCTTGTATCCCACTTCTTTTAATAATGCAGTTTTTGAGGCATATTTCAATGTTTTCTCTACCTTGTCAATACAACATCTCACACAAATTTAATAATCATACATAACATAAACGACCAAGAAATATTAACTGCTTCAAGACTGCAAACTTTAGTCGTTAACAAAAATCGTTCATGCACTGAAATTCATGACGCATTGACACGGTTAGATATTGCTCTCCAAAATATGACTAATACAGATAAAGTTTTACACCTTAACAGAGTTTTAAACACATGTCCAATGATTACAAAGGCATCAATTTGAAATTGAACGCTGTTTGTTTCTGACACTGGCCTTTCTCAATCACAACACACAAATTAATTGATTGTGACTGTGTCCAGACGTTGTTAAGCGATATCATGAGCGTCGTCGGCATCACGAGGGCGTAACCACCCGCCTCGCAGCTCATTGGAAGGTATAACCAATTGACCCACAAGCAATAAACTATTACCTACGATAAAACTGCCGCTGCCTACATATTTATCGGGTCAATTACAGCGCGGATAGTTTCGAATTTCTTTAGTGTACTTTCTAAATAATCGCCGGCATCATCAGCTCTAATTCGTAACGAGCTGCCTGCTAATTGTTCGTTAGCATATTTCCTGTGCGAGATGGCCATTACGTCAGCGTGCCACTTTTTTTTAGACCGTTGACCCTCTAATTGCATTAGATGAATAGGTTGCGATCGTGAAATGTTGTCGCCAGTCAAACAGACGGGTTTTTCGGTGTTGCATATACCGGCAGTAGGCCACACGTTTTAAACCAGAAATTTCGGCTTTATTGAACGCACCGTTTTTGAGTTGGATCGTATCTGGGGTTAAGTGCGTTTCGTTGGAAATCGGAAGTCGGTTTGATAAGCGTGAACCGTGACGATGTGGCACGCAGAAAGCTGCGGAAGTGTGGAGCACCGTGCACTTTCGATTTCCTCCGGTAAATAGGTACGCTACAGCTGCAGGCAGATGCTAGAGCATCGATCCCACACAAGGCCTCGTTCACTTGACGTAGGATGTGAGATATATAGCTACGATTATCCGCCGATCTCATCGTTCCGATGGTACGATGAGATTCTGTTATTGATAGATAACATTAAATAAAGGATTGGTTATTTAATCTTATAAACTTACTAGCTTTCGCCCGCGGCTCCGCCCGCGTCAATGTCGATCCCTCGGGAATAGTACTTTTTCCCGAGATAAAAGGTAGCCTATGTCCTTCTCCGCCCTCCAGAGAACTTGTATGCAAAATTTCATGATGATCGGTTCAGTAGTTACGGCGTGAAAGCGTAACAAACAAACAAACAAATAAACTCACTTTCGCATTTATAATATTAATAATAATAATAGTAAGGATAGTAAGGATAAGGATAAGGATATTAGTAAGGATAAGGATATGCCTCAAAGAACACATAAACATACTTTATACCTATACCATGTGACTACTCTTACCTGAAAGTAGGTAGGTTTTATTTTTTTTTAGGCAATGCATATATATGATAATGTTTCAGACAAAAAGAAAAGAACATAAGTCGTGTCTCAAAGGAAAAAAATACTACGTATATATAAAGAAAAAATAGACAAATCGTATTTGCTATTGTATTATAAAGTAATCCTATAATTATAATTAAATATTAAGAGGATAAAATCACATGGATGGTTCAAAAATATAGCTCATATATTTCCAAGGCAACAATACCCAACATTTTAAGATAAATTCCAGAATGTAACACAAAGAAAGCGCCAACTTCACACAATGTTGTATCGCCTAATCTCCGCCTGCAACCCAGTTTGTTTGATTAATGCCGGCTTCGCACTCATAATGGCGTTTAAAAACACGACCACTTGTCTGATTCACGGCTGCTTTTGAAAGGCAATACTATAATTAGGGGGTGAAAGCAGATCCGCGAGCAATGTCTTCGCAAGTTCACACGATTTGTTTGGGTTCGGTAATTGTGGTAATTTGCGCTGCAACGCATCAGGTTCTAATGCCGGCGACGGATAGCGAAAGCGTTTTGGTTTTCAAACTTTTAAATTGCCCATTATGATTATAATCTCGCCATGCCATTGAACTTGTCTGACATTGATGCTTCGGTATTTGTAACTTCACTTTTACTCGTTTGCTAATAGGTCCCTATTAATTTATATGATTGACAAGGAAATATATTTAGTAATTACTTTTCGAAATAACAACAAAGATAATTATAGCACTAGCAATGCGATGAGCAATAAGACATATGTACCTTACGCAAAGTTGATATTGGCTTTACTATAAACCACTCGATATCTTTAAATTAAAAGTATACTTAGAGGTATCATCTAAGCTTCGTAGAGTTCTTCGATTATCGCTAATTCTCTGAAAAAAATAAACAAAGAGTTGTCCGAATATTATAACGAGAAATTTACACAAGACACACGACATTAAGGAACATATTTATCTACCTAATCTCCTTTGCTTTATTTCTTTGTCGGGTCGAAATAGCGCTGCAATCTTATTCCTCCATCCTCATAAATATTGTGTCCAGACATACAGAATTTCCCAAAGAATATTTTTCTAGTATCACGAGTATTGTTTTCTTATTACATAACGCACTTACTACTTGTATCCGTCAAATAATGTGATAATTTGACAGATACGAGAGAAGAGTCATATGCTCTCCTATGTAGTAGATAGCTAAATAATTGTAAGGGTGTAATGACCCTTACAATTATTTAGCTAAATAAATAGCAGAAATAGCAGAGGAACTCTAATAAGTTCCTCTTCTATTTAGTAGATAACCCAATAATTCTAGTAGTAATAAGAGTCTTATGACTTTCTTTCCTATTTAGAAGATAGCTATTATGAAGATAGCTGAATAAACCCTTTTTTTTGATCACATATGTAGTCAATAAAAAGAAACCTCTATGAAATGTTAAATGTATGATTTGAATTGTTACAGAGCCCCGGCGCGGTGAGCGGAGCGGGCGCGGATGCGCAGAGCGGCTCTCGCGACGCCCTCGATGTGCGCCACTCGCTGGCGGTGGTACTGGCGGACGACTACACCAAAAGGAAGCACGTCGTCAGGGTAACCACCGCCACGGATGAATTCTTGCTTCAGGTCAGCTTTATGACAGTTCCGTAGTCTAAGGAAGTTTAGATTTTTCGACCGTCCAGTCAGTACAGTCCTAGAATAGGACAGTTGTAATCGTCCTGATTCTTTTTTGGACTCATCTAGATCATTGGAGTAAACTATGTTATTAGTGGATAGTGAGCTCCGAAGCATCACAGGTGGGGATATCCTGGGAAATCGCTAAAATAAAAGAGACTGGGAGCGTGGCGTCTCCTGTAATCCGGCTACTCGGAGGTCGGATTCGGTTTCTCTACTCGATCGCTTCTTAATCGCTTACTCTACTCGAGTAAGCGATTCAATTCAATTTATCGCAAAATTCTTACGAATTTGCTTTAATAATTTACCTGAAATCGTGATAGGTAACAAGATATATTTGGACAGTATAAATACAAAAAAGTATTAAAATGTAAATCCTTAACATTTTATAACATAGTCATTGATATCGTCCACCAGGCGGAAGGTGCGGCAGACGCCCAAAGATGGCTGGCCGCACTGAGACGACACACAGCAGAGCCCCCGCCGGCTGACCCGGCACCGGCGCCGGCGCTTCCTCAGGCCGCACAACCTGCGGCCGCCGCGCCCGTCGCGGCAGCCCCGGCGGAGTGCCCGTCGCCGCTGCCTCCCCAACGCAGCAAAAAGATTGGCAGAAATAGGTCTCCTACTGGTAAGTACATTTATTTATTCCTTTCTATGGTGTGTCTTTCAGAACATGTGTTCTATAGGCTGAAGAGCTCTTTGGTGTAGTTGCTTGTTAGTGCATATTCGTAAAGCCCTATTTCGTAACATATTTTTTAAAGATCCTTAATGTTAATGATAATAGAAGATATTTATGTGCTCGCACGTTTAATGTACTCAAATAGAATTCTGTACAAACTAATGTAGTAGGTAAGGTAGTAGTTAGGTAAATGTAGCTCCTTCTATTCACTTTACAAGTTTATTTTAAGATTATATTTGACGAGTTATCGGTACGGGTTTCGTCTTTCAACACCTCGTATTTACCTTTTATAACCCACCCTAGTGCACTTAAGTAAGAGTGACGTGTGATGATGTTTATAGAAAACTAACATCTGATCATTATCCATTCATCCATGTTCTTGAAGCTGATGTTGTTAGCAAACAAAACTGTAATTTACCGAATGCAAATGAGCACAATAAACATGAAAGTAGAAAGTACTAGAACGCAATCGTTTCAAAATTGACGTAACGATCATTGACGCATGCGCAACTGAAACCGTACTATAATGCCAGGTTTTCAAGAACGCTCTTTGGAACATTGGTTTAGTTATATCTCGTGATATAATGGTTAATGGTTGTGAGAAGAGTTAGTTAGCACTCTCCACCAAAATCAAATCTCTTGTCCGGGTTTTGGTCACCTCAAAAATATGCCGGAATGGTTAAAGACAAGGTTTTCGACCCTGGCATCGTATTTATGGCAAGCTTTTATTCATTGTTCAATTAAACGTGGATTGCGCATTTTAATGAGTGCCTAATACTTTTGGCTAAGACGGTACATTAGCCACAATGTGTTTGTCTAACGCGTCGTTCGCGCTCACAAGAATGTAAGAATAAATAAATCCCGAATCTGTTGTTGAATGCAGAGTGGAGTATTTGCCAAATTCTAGTCTTGCTGTTAGAGGTCTGCCAAAAGGGGATCTTCCATTGTGCCGTCAGCACTGGATACCTGAACTTTTGTTTATCACAATGAATTACAAATCTGACTGAGGACAAAGATATCGTTCAACGTCGAGCATTACTCAGTAGTTCTTGGTCTATTTTTGTATTGTCCTTGTATAACTTTAATGCCTTCATTTAATTTATTGAACAGTTTATTGTCTGATGTAGTTAGGTAGGTATATTGCTGAACATTTTATTCAGACGAGTAAACTTTTCGGGGTTCATGGACGACCGGTACATTATTTCTGGCCAAGACATCTTTTAAATTATCTACAAGATTAAGGATCTTTATAAACCTAACGATATTTTTACTTTACTTTAGAACATGCCGCAAAATTTGTTCCGCACGTTTGGATAAAATTTACACCAGTGTGTACGTGTATTTGCATATATAATTTCCCAAGGGAGGTTGACAAAAAAGCCAAAACTTTTTACAGCATGAAAAGTATAAAAGACTTACTTTACATGCTGTCCTGACCCCACATAAAGTGCGATGAGGAGTGGTATAAGAAGTGTACGTGTATTTAAATCATCATCATATTATTTAACAGGTCCTCCAACCCCAACCCTGCCGTCATCGCCGAAGAACAAAACATGGAAGGGTCGAATGGCGAAGCAGTTGCGTCGCATGCATCCTGGCACAACCACAACGGCTCCTCCGGCGGCCACGGGCTGGCTCGGGGCGCCTCTGGAAAGGTGTCCAGCAGACCCTGACCACCCGCTGGTGCCGAAGGCTGTGACGCTACCTGCTAATGCTGTAGAGGTAGGACTTTTTGAGATTCTTTAAAGAGAGTACGAAGCAGTATGAGTTGTATTTTTTGGCGTCTGCTATGCTTTAAAAATAAAATTCACTTTGAATTTAATGACATTTGAAATAAGAAAAAATAAGAACACGTATAAAATAGTAAAAGATTAAATGTTTTAAAAATTAAGCAGAAAAGGTTCTACTTCAATCTCCAAGATTTAAACTTTCCATCAATAGATACTGGAATATGCATTTTCTATTACTTTCATATCTACCTATGAGTTATGCGAGAGATAGGTAGATCATCACATCACTAAGGTTTCTACACTCGATACCGTTTAACTTTAAAATACCCATCGTACCCCCAGGGGTATGGCCAGGTGTGCTGTGGGTCTGTAGTGTCTGAAAGAGTCACTGATACAATTTCCTAATTAGTCACGTTTTACTCTCTCGTGCTCAAAGCTGTTGCCCTGGTTTATTGCGATTATTATACTGCATTCATCTCTGACATTATCCGTTTTATTATAAAACGAGGACTAACTTTAGTACCTGGTTTAAACCATTATTCGACCAAAATAAGTCAACACTCATTACTTTGACGTTTAGTCAACTGACATTGTCAATTTGTTTTGGACGGATAATGGTTAAAACCAGGTTCTAAAGTTAGTCCTAGTTTTATAATAAGACTGTATGGAAACTAGCAGAGCATAGGACGATGATTTTACCAGCTTTTTATTGTTGATTGACCTCATCTTTCATTTAGCTACATTAATTGACCTTGGATGTATCCACAGGCGTACGGTCTCCGCACAGTGGGCGTGTACCGCGTCCCTGGCAACGCGGCCGGCGTAGCAGCGCTTGCAGGCGCTTTGGACCGCGGCGAGCCCCCGCCAGCCGGCGACGCGAGGTGGGCTGACGTCCATGTCGCCTCCAGCCTTCTAAAGGCATACCTCAGGCGGTTGCCTGATCCCCTCCTCACAGCGGAGCTATATCCTGCATTTATCGGTAAGTTATCTAAAAAAAATTTTTAGGCATCTTATAATCAGAGATCCCAGTGCATATTTACCTAAAGTTGATTTTTGGCTCACATATTATGGCAGCGGCTTCTTTAAATATTTTTATCATAAATAAAATTCGCGCACTTACAAAGTACTTATATTCCCTGAGTTTTATTATGCCCTATTGCACACTATTACAACCTAACAAGGGTGTCTTATAGTAAAACCAGTGAAAACCAACCCCATTACCTTGGACCAGGGCAATAAGTGTATGGAGTGAGGTGTACTCACTCCTTACAATTAAATTTGTTAATCAAAAACAGGATTCTTTTAATAAAAAAATGCTTTCTGTAATTACTAACTTCTGAACTTTAGGTAAATATGCACTAGAATATCGAGATTTTATTAGAAACAAGGATTATAATCTATCAATATAGATTAAAATCCTTGTTTAATTCATGAACCACCCACAGTCAAATTGTTTTTACGACTCCATTCCACTGTCGTATTTTAACGTGCATTTTGCAGTATTAAATTGATACTAAAGCATTTCTATTTTGAGTACCAGTGCAGGAAGTAACAAAAATTTTATGGTTTACCAATAGCCTTGATAAAAACTTTTGTCTCGCAGCGGCCGACCGGTCGCCGGAGAGAGCGCGGGAGCTTCGGCGTCTCGTCCACGCGTTGCCCGAAGCCCACTTCGAAACACTCAAGTACCTGATCCAACACCTTCGCAAAGTCGTCGCGCATTCGTCGTACAACAAGATGGAGGCGAGGAACCTGGCCATCGTGTTTGGGCCGACGTTGGTCCGCGCGGCCAGCGATGACATGCTCGCGATGGTCAATGACATGTCGAGCCAGTGTCGCATCATCGAGTCCTTCCTTACTCATGTAAGTTATTTAGAGCTTATCAATAACTCATTTACGATAATGATTTATAAATACCTACTAATTCTGCTGAACTTCTAGTGGAACTTAGTGAAACTTTAGGAACCGTGGAAGTAGGTACCTACGTCTACTTTTTTTATGATATTAGATGGCAAACGAGCAAGCGAGTCACCTGATGGATGGTAAGTGATCACCGTTGCCCATGGATAACTGCAACACCAGGGTGTGACAGGAGCGTTGCCGGCCTTTCAACGAGTTGGGGGGAGGAAATAGGGGAAAGGATGGGCCTCCGGCTCTCTCACTCACATAATGAAGCATATAAAGAAAGAAAGAAAACATGTTTATTTGATATATTACAAACAGAACAAAAACAATAATTATTTCTAATGTATAAACCGGACATATTTGTGTCTATATCAAAATAGCATAGAAGCGGTAAACCTACTCGTGGTCCTACTGCATGTACTGGAGGGCAGTACATGCAGTAGGACCACGAGTAGGTACATGGTGATATCCCGTGGGCCCAACAGTGGGACAAATCATTATTTCTCACAGAGTAGGCAAGTAATATTTTTTTATTTCGTTGCAGTACTCGTGGTATTTCGAGGAGGAGGGCTCCCCGCCGATGGAGCCGCCTGCGCCCGGCGACGAACTGTCCCCCGCGCCCGCGCCCTCGCGCGACCTCCTCATACACAATGTCAAGAAGATTGAAAGTGAGTTATATCAACGCACTTTTATTTTAAATTTACTTTATACTATATATTTTTTTTTGTTATTATTATAAAGGCCAATTTATAATAACATTCGACTAGGTACATGGAATGCATTGGTTAGGAAGTTTTCAGTTATGAAATTAATCAATGACGTTATATAAAATGTAAATTTTCTTTTCTTTTATTAATTTTTTATTTGTTAATTTACTCAAAATATAATACTAATTCGAGTTAAAAATTTATTTAAGTTAAAATTTATTATATTTAGACTACGAGTGTGATAAAACGAGATAAGACGAATCGCGTTTATGACTGATTGAGTAAATCAAATCGTCAATGTCCAACAGCGTCCATAACGAATAGATTTCATGATAGCTAGCGTGTAATCCGATCTATACTAGGCCACCACTTGTTACTGTCGCTTCTTCAAGCATTGTAGATCACAAAAACCGATCGACAATATGAACTTTAGGATTTATTCTCATTTCTATTTTTCTTAAAAAAAATATTTGTTTAACAGCGTTCTCCCTCGCAGGCAAAGACGTGTCGACCCGTGACATCGTGTCTTCAATAATATCGGCGGCGAATCGCAAGATACAGCGCAAGCCGCGCGCCAAACCCGACAAGAAGTGGGACGGCGCGCGCTGCGAGGCGTCGCCGGGGGGATCCCCCCCGCGCTCCCCGCTCACCTCCCCCCCCGCACACGTCACCACCGCGCTGGCTGACTACGATGGCCTGCCGCACGCCAGGCATCAGGAACTCAACAAGTCAGTACCCATAGTTAAGCAGCCCCTTTAAGTTTAAGCATACCCTGGGCGCGGCTAGTTTCCTGGGTCAAATTTTAACATTACAATTAGTCCGTCAGTTAGATAATCAAAAAATATTGGACACGTATTTTTTCTTTTGTCAATTAAACAATAAATGGAAAAGATAAAGCGCGTCAAAGTTCCTGAGTCAAAGATAAAGCTTATGACTTCAAAGTTTGCTAAAAAGTGTAGCAAACTATGACGTCACACGGAATTTCAAAGGGCTATATCTTTATCATTTTTTATTCAATCGACAAAAGAAAAAATACGAGTCCTATATTTTTTTAATTACTAACTGACGGACTAATTATATTTTTTTAGGAAACTAGCCTATTGTCGAGCTCTTCCGTGCTTCGGTAGGCACGTTAAGCGGTTGGTCCCGGCTGTCATCATTGATGGCATCGTTAAGCTATGTCGAATGCCTTTAGGCAGCTTGAAAAATCTTACAACAGTGTTAGCCACTTATACAGACAAAAAACTAACAGAACCCGGATACATCCTACTGCGGATTGTCCTACGACGCTCAGTTATGTCTCGACTCTTCCTCGTCTTTAATTACAATTACACTTTACTTAATTTAGTCACCGATGAGAAGGACGGTGCAATACGTAAGACACGAATGGAGATATATTCAACCATGTCTAACGCACTGCAACGACCCTCTCTAGAAAGTGACAGAATTCATTAAAGTTTAAAAGGACTTTTTTTTCGTGTTGGGGGTTGACTCTGTAATTTAAATTCTTCCTTGATGAATTGTCTTTCACAATTTTATACTTACCCCCATTCCTTTGTCTGATTTCACAATTCTTTCCACGTCTTTCTTGGCTTTCCTTTTCCCTATGCGTCATTATTACGTTTCCAATTCGTTAAAGCCACCCTCTTTTCTTCGCCTCAACGCCTTTATGACGTCAACTCAGTATTCTGCGACAAATATCAAGTGATCAAGTTAGTCAAGAGCAATAAATGCAAGTGCTTAGATAATCTCAGAACATTTCTTCTTTCTTTGATCTTTTAATCCCTTTGTTTTCATTCTAGAATTGATATGGGAGCTGATCCTTCAATGAGGCTGGGCCGCGACAGACAGGAGCTCTTGCGCCACGCGTACGAACATTACATAGATGGTAAGATCTTATTTTTGAATACCTAAGTACTAAGTATATTTGTCCCTTTTTAACATAAACGTCGGAACAGCCTGTGGAAGGTTTGATAACTTCTCCACGTTAATTGTAAATTCTTATGTAGAATTATCTATTTAATGAAATGCTAGTGTAGTGTTAAGAAATCGGGCCGCTTAGCACTTGACTACGTCAAAATATTTCAATTGTGTGACGACAAACAATGGTTGGACTGGATTCCGTTGGACCTGTATCTTAATCCTTGTATAGAAGTTCGTAATCGCTTGTAAAAAGCGTGACGTAGTCAAGTGCGGCCCTTGAAAGAGCAAATGTGTAAATAGATTTACTATTTCCAATAGGTTTCCAGTACTGACGTCAGAGAGTAGACACAGCAATCCCTTTCTTTTCACAATAAAGGTATAGGAATGCGAGAGTTTGCGAGTGTGTGCGTGTACGGCGGCTCGAAAGATGGCTTTATTTGTTTACATGTTTACTATTTGAATCGTCCTAACTGGATCTAGAATTAACATATGAGCAGGTTCATCAGATAATCCGGTCTAGGCTCCGGCACCCAAATATTTCAAAGTTCAATTTTAATCCGTTAAACAGATCGCGTGTCGGTTTCATCCGGCCGATTTAATCAAAGGTTACCTGTATTCAATTTTAACATTATGATTTCTACAATGATTAAATCGGTCTTTGTAAAGAGAATACCTATAAATTGTGAAGACGTAAGACAATTAGAATTGGATGTGAACAAATACAGCTGGTCTGAACTAACGCTTTGACCCGGCGGCTGCTGACAGCACGGCTTTGCTCGTGCATCGTCGTAGGTTCGACCCGATCACCACATCTGTACATAAACCTCATTCATTCACCGTCACCTAACGGCGCAGACAAACCTAACATGCTTTACGTATTCGTGTCTAACGTCTGTGTGTCGCATGATCTAACAAAGGCGTCGTTTGTTATAGGAACCGGCGACTTGGTGTCCTCTTTGACGAGCACGTTCGACCAGAAACTGCGCACGCTCAACAACTCGTCGCCGCTCGACGACGACAGTATACCGTACGTGGACGAGTGCCAGGACGAGGAGGAGGCCAAGTCCAGCGGCAGCTCGCCGTCCGAGGCCAGCCTGCACAGCTCTCGCGACGAGCGCGACGAGCGTGATGAGCGCGACGAGCGTGTGTCTCCGGGCGTGCGCGCGCACGAACTTAAGGCGGCGTGGTTGGCACGCGACGTGCGCCACTCGTCTTCCAGCAGTAACGAGGACGAGCGCGCCTGGCCGCGCCGAACACGCGACGACACCGACGACTCCGAGAAGGAGAACTGCATCATTCCAAAAAAGACTAGTCACGACGAGACGCGCACCGACGACGAGAAGGACGTCGACACGCGCTCGCAGAACTCCAGCGGCGGCACGCTGCCCGACAACGACAAGACCATCGAGCGGGTGCTCTACCCCGCTTACGGCCTCCGCCCCGCCGCCGACAGCGGCAAGCGGAACAGCGCGGCGCTCGACAACGAGAAAGGCGGCGCGGAGAAACGCGACGAGCAAGACTGCGCGAAGCTCAAGCGCTCCGAGTCCCTGAACAGAGAGACGGAGAGAAGCGAGGCGCGAGTGCTGCGGTCCGAGAGCCTCAACTGCCGCGTGGAGCGGCTGCAGCGCTCGGAGTCGCTGAGCAAGGGCGAGCGGCTCAGCAAGCTGGAGAAGGGCGAGTGGAACGTGGTGCGGCGGCGCGAGGCCGGCGCGTGGCGCTCCACCAAGCTGAAGCGCAAGAACGGCATGCCCGAGCGCGGCATCAAGCGGCGGCACACCGTGGGCGGCACCAAGGACTTCGACAAGGACGGCTGGGGCGCGCGACACACGCGCACGTCCTCGCCCGACCTCACGGCCGCCTGGCCCGCGCCGCTCGTGCCGCCGCCCCGCCCGCCGCTCGAGTCGCACGTCTGATCGCCGCTCGAGTCGCACGACTCACCGGCGCTCGCCGTTAAACGCACTGCTGACTTTACATCGCAGCATGAGTGCGAGAGAGACGGCATTTGTACTTCTTCAATTTAGAAAGTATTTAGTACCCCTGAAAGCATTTATGAGTTATCAGCTTGCTGTCTCTCGGCACCGTGCCGCCTTGTCCCGGAGCTAGATCCCGAATATCGAAAGTACACCTCTTTAGTTATCGATCCTTATGGGTGCCTATTTACTCGGTTGGTGCTGTTTTAATGAAGTTTTATTTTGTGCTACGACGAACATTTTAAATTATTATACTTACAACTTAACCGACAATCGAATATTGTACCTTTATATTATTATCTGTCTAAAATAAGTCTGATTTACATTACCCAGATTATATCAAGTCTCTACTAACCGTTGGAAACTTTCACTTAGAGAGAGGCTATTATTAATTTCGATTCAATTTAATGGACTGAATAGATTAGGTCATATATATTTAACTATACATATTGTAACAACAATATTAAATACTCAAAGTCATTAAGTCAGTAGAGCATGTCGAGGATTTAAAATTCCTTTCTAATTTCGACACTAAATCGCCCCATTTCAAGTTTAACGACGTAGAATTATAGTAATTATATTAATATGTATGAAAAATGAAATTAAAATAACTTGAACAGTGCAATACATTTGTGGACGAAGATTAGGAGATGTTTGATATGAATTGTGAACAAACATCGGTGCAAGCCTACGGACTTAGCTCACTAAACAATGCCAAAGAATGATAAGAAATGTCAGATCAGGAGAGAGCATGCGCGGCGCGTACTAGGGAACGAACGAGGTGACCGGATGCAAGGAGAGGATGAACTGTCAACGAAATAACCATATCAACGGACAGGCACTTAATGTTAAAATAGCAAATGTTGTACACATCGTAGCATTGTGGTCGGTTCCAGTCTACTTGTGTAGTAAAACTCCCGGTGTAGGTATCAAACTACTTTGACGGAGTTTCAGTGGAACCAATTGAAAGTGCAAAATAAAATGCATAATATAAATAAATTAGTGCTATTAGCGTGTAGATAGAACCTACAGACAATGAAATTTTATTAAGATACGCCTGTAGGATTATATTTAAGTGAATGTACCCACGCAAGTGGATTATATGACCAGACTTTTAAAACACCACTTATCTATAAGAATATTATGTAGCAATTAAACGTAGATTGACATAAAAGTTTCATATTAGAATTATTGATGAAAATATGAACATAATGCATACATCACCTACTTGCCTTTGCAATAGATTAGCTGGTTCGAGTATTATGCACAATTTCAATATATAGATACGCTATGTATTAAAGTTACCTTATATAGTGTCTCCTCTAAAGATATTTTATGGTAAAAGTATGAATTGAAATGTTTTATTAAGTGATGATATGTGAGTCGCCATGATAATATTTGCTTGAGAAGGCTTGACTACACGTTCGCGGTGGATGACGATTGTATATAGAAACGCAATAGTTGAGCTTAATTATAATTACATAGGTGTATAAAGTATAATATTGATTTCGATATGTTTAATCTGTAGCGTCTCTTGATTGCAACTAACTGACGTTAACACTACATTACAGTGATAATAATGAAAGTGATCCCCTAGCTTTGTAAAAACTGTACATTTCTTTTAAGATTAATTTATATTAAATTTGTTATTGTAGCTTTGTTGAATGCAATTATTTTTTGTTTTGTTTATCAAAGAGAAGTATTTTAGGCTAAATTCGATTGTTATTTATTTGCGAAAGCTATAAAATGTGATTTGGCACAATTTCTTTATTTTTAAAATGTAATAATTATTCTTGTAAATATTCCTTCATCTAAATAATGTTTGAATTTCGTTCTTTAACTTTTTTAAAAATTTTATACCATCTTTACGTTAAGACGATCTCAAGTTTGTTGAATGTTTGCAAAGCGTTCCTTTAAAGATTTATTTGTAAATATATCATTTAGTGTAGGAAGTGAATTTAATGATTTTACAAGATCGCATGTAACCGGTAGGGCTCAGCGCGGCTGGCGCTTCTTCATGTAATAAAAGACATGTCTCGCTGAGACAGCTCGATCGAGTGTCTGTTAGAAAGAGATTGTATTCAAATATCTATTCAAGTTCTTCGTGTAATCAGCTATCGAATTGAAGTAACCACCTTAAAGACATGTGGGAATATGGATATATCCACGTTCTCGGTACTTGTCATTGTGTATATTTTGGAGCAATGAAAATAAAATATTGAATCAATTTAAAGCCTTGTTTGTTATACATGGAACCCCAAATTACCTTCAGCTTTTCTTAACTTACCAAACTTGACGCAACTTGCAGTACAACAGCCCGGTTTTTTTTACCTCTCTGACAATACTTTTGCTCATATTATTTATAGTTCATAAAACACCGTTTTCAGCATAAAATAAACCTCTTCGCGGCTAGGCACAGTTTTTTTTTTCAAAAACGTAATTGACGTTTTCGATTTTATGGGTTTTCGAGTAATTTTGTGGGGGTCGTGTTTCCAGTGAGCGCTTGAGTATACCGCTTATTTGGGAGGTAGGAAAAAAAATTGTATAGACATTCATAATATATTTATTGAGACAATTATTACATTAAATCCATCAATATACTTTAGCTTTCAATCGTAATACATCAAAAATAGAATCTCCATGGAAAGTTCAAGTTGTACGTTCAGTTAGAATGTTGCGTTCCTTTCTCACAAGACAAAAACAAAAGGGAAGATTTGGCACCTCAACAATATTGTTTGTATAATCTTTTTAACTCTGTTATTTCATTGATGCAAAAGAAAATACACGCAACACACACAAATTCTATAAACAATGTTGTCTCTATCAATAAGTTTATCAATGTAAATATCTAACAGTAAACACATAGTTATAGCAAGCCCCTTGTCATTTTTTTTTTCGATAATACGTGTGATATATTCTAAATCAAACCAAATACATGGCGCTCTACTACATATATATTTAAGTGTACTATGCTAAGAAACACTGTGTTTACTACTTTATATGCAATTTAACATTCGATCTACAACAGTGAGATAGACGTCAAATCTTGCCTTTTGTTTTCACCTCAGCATTACTTTACACATAACATAAGCCTTACACTACTCAGTTCTCAGCACACTTTACCTAGCAGATCACACACGTTTGAACTCCTCAGTCGCTTCGCACTAACCTAAAGATTAAATATAATAATACTTGGACGTCTACGCCCAACCGCTACATCACATAAAACAATTTGAACTATTATGATAAACATTGACCAACTGGACCAAAAGTCGCAGTTGTAGTTAAACTGTGTATTAACTAAGAGACGAGTGACTCTTTCATTCAATATCACTCAGTAATGTTATGTATCAACGAGAAAGCGTGATATTCAGATACTTTTTACATCAGACCTTTTGAAATTAGTGCAATAGATCGTGTGTAATATACACAGCAAACGGCGTAATGGGAAAATAACCCAAATGAGCGAAGAACAAAACTCAGCTTTGAGTATTGGCATTTTTGCAGGCAGAAACATTTTACCTAAAGATCGTTTTTGGCATCATATGGTAGGACTTTTGCCCTTAGTTAAACACACGCATTAATTATATTTAAATGAAGATTATTTTTATTTTAAAATCTATTGTTTCTATGGATGAATTAAATATGGTTTGCTACTTTATTAATAGATATTTTACGACAAAAATAGATTTTTTTCTGGTAGGTAATGCCACATATGAACATTTAAATTGTTACTATTTACGTGTCTCGTTTATGGACAGGAAAAGGGTGAAATTAAGTAAGAGTCCTACTAGCACCTAATGAGCATTTCCTTAAATATTAGAAGAACGTATTTTCCACACTTAATATTTTCCAAGACAAACTTCTTAGCTATTTTACAGCAGTTTTACTCCAGGCAATCTGTTGACATGATTGAGGAGATAATAAATTAAAAGTAACTTATTTGGCCCGTAATGTCAACATTGTTTAGAAATTTCATAATTTTATAGTACTGGTTGAAAGTATATTAAGCTAAAACGTTTAACAGATTGATTTCATAAGCTAGTATTGGATGTATATAATATTAGGACCAATTCACTGAAGCCGGCAGCACACTGAGCTTATAACACGAAATGTTGTTTAAAAGTTTTGTATAATTAGGCCAGTGAACGAAAAAAGCATAGAAGTCGCCCTGAACTACCAATATGGCTCCACGAAACTTGTGCCGCGACAGACATTTTTAAAAGGGGAACGCAGGGAATTAACACCTTTAAGTTCACAAGATTACCCTGCAAACTGAATGAAATTAAATTAGTCGTTCCCTCTGTTTTCGCATGGCACCACAAATTGATAGAGGTTTAGTATGGAAGGCAACTTATTCTTTTATAATCTCAGCCATTCTTCCACGCTCTGCTCTACTGTAGGAACGTAAAGTTTCACTAAAATTCGATCCCGTAATCTACTCGTACCCTTTATCTGTACATTACCAGTTGTAGGTAACCTGTATCTGTACATTACCTATTGTCGTGTAGAAGCCCAGTGTGTATGCTCCTAATACAAGAATACTTTAAATGCAAAAATAAATAAATGCTTTGGAAAATTCAATTTTAAATTCAAATCACTACACTACACAATATCCTCTAGTTTCAAACACCCCTGTTTTGGATTTTATTTCTATCTAATAAAATGTTAGGATAACAATCTAATAATATCAACATTTTACATAGTTGTCATTAAGTTAACTTGAGACTGACCATCGGAACAGAATAAAAAAATCTAATAGAAGAATGTCATGAATTTTTGACTAAAATATAAGAGATCCAAAAATTTTGTTATTTGCTAGCTAATTAATGCCCATGACAGCTGTCAACTTTTGACATTTCATTACTAAATTGACAAATAATATAAAAAAGTGTTAACAAAAATTGTCGACTTCCAATTACATTTTCACAGTCATAAGCACCCGAGTATTTGGCATTATAATTTAACATTTAAATTTCAAAAGCGCACAACAGATTTTGAAAATCGACAACTTTCAAATTTTTAGACATTTTCACTCTAACAGCGACCTTGCTATCTACACATGAAAATAAATCTACACAAGTTCCTCTACACGATACATCCGAAAAATACTAATACATTTAAATTAGTTAAACTCACTGGGGAATAATGGTTCTTCGATAACCAAGAGCCAAAGAGCAGTACTTCGCAAACGCGATTGCGTCGTCTTGCAGTTCGTGTCAATAAGTTAGTCCTAAGTTGTCGCTGGATCGCAACCAACATTAGGGAGACTTCTCCTTATTTTGATACCATCGCCATATTCCAAAGCATAGGCGGCATATACATATTTCTCTAGGTTGACAATTATTAGATGCAGCCGCATCTGCGTCACAACGCGCGTCCGATATAAATGGCGATTTAAAATCGTGGCACGCAAGACATTACATAATAATAAACATTCAAATATGAGCTTTAAATTGAGCTCAGTAGGTACTTTTTGCAGTGACAAATATAATATCGTTTACAAGCGCCGCACGCTAGCTACTGCAAATTGTACTTAGAGAACAATAATTTAGTCAAAATGCGATTTTATCGCTGTGTTGATATTCCTGTATCTCAATGATAGTACTCCTTGCGATACCTCGCTAGCTGGTGGCGGTATCGTCAATCTGCGTCGCGCGGCGGCGGCGTGGCGTGCGGCGTGGTGGCGTGGCTAGCGGCGTGGCTGGCGGCGTGAGCGGCGTGACCGGCGTGAGCGGCGTGTGCGGCGTGGCCGGCGTGAGCGGCGTGCGGCGCGGCGTGAGGGCTCCACGGCTGCACGGGCGGCGTGGCGGGGCGCGGGGACTCGGTCTCGGGCACGGGGGCGCCGCCGTCGATAGACAGGCTGTTCAGCAATAAGTCGAACAGGGTATCCTGTGGGAGAAAATATTTTTTACATAGAACACGTTATATGCAAGTCAAGACTAGAATAAATCACTTAGGCTGCGTTGATACCACACGGAATCGAGCGAAGACGAGCATAGAAGTGCGAAGCGAAGCAGAGTAAAACGGAATACATTGAAGGGGAGTAGAATGAAGAATAGCGGTATGGAGCGAAGCGGAAACTAAGAACGGAGCGTTTTGGAGCGCCGATCAGTTACATCCAATCTCTCAGCATTGATCTCATAGGAAAAGTTGTTCATTTCGACGGGCTGAGTCACCCCTTCACGGGAATATCGTTGGTTAAGTTACACGCAGTATATTCTGAGCACTGCTCCACTCCGCTCGTACTGTTTCCATTGATGCTCCACTCCGCGTCAGTAGAAACGCAGCTTCATTTTTTTAACAAGCTTTCACTCGCGGTTTTCTCGCTCGCATTATGTAGATCCTTAGAGAACAGTTCTTTTAACGTGATAACGTCATAAAAATCAATGAACGCCGGCTGCACGCACGAAAGTGTCACGTTCCGTGTGCAAGCTAGAGCGCGGAACAAGCGATCACGATCGGCCTAAGCGTTGGGCTTGTGACGCATATATCTCTCTCTCTACCACCGTTACCAGTAACAACTTAAATTATCGTCCGTAAACCGACTTTACAGCAACCAATAATGACTGCCTTCGTGGTCCAGTGGTTAAGGCGTTTGCCTGTTGACCCGGGGGTCGTGGGTTCGATTCCCACCGGAACCATACTTTGTATAGTTGTTTCCAGTCTGGTTAGGACATTGCAGGCTTGAATCACCTGATTGTCTGATAATAAAGATGATTCCGTGCTTCGGAAGGCACGTTAAGCCGGTGGTCCCGGCTGCCATCTGGTAGTCGTTAAAGGAACCACGTCAGAGGCCGAGAGGCGGTTCCAAAAGAACTCTGACACCAGGGTGTGCATGGTCGATTGACCGTGACACCTACACGAAATGATGATGATGACAGCAACCAATTTTTTCCCTGATGAAACCTCTGAGTGTATGTCTTTCTTCATACCCAGAAACCGCAGGAAACGCGTATGCAGTATTTTATTATAATCGGTTTATTCTTTAAGGCTTGAAAACGTACAACAAACAAACTCTCATACACATTTACAATATTAGGCTTTGTACGAGCTTACATCGCACATTTGGGCACGCGGCCAAATGTGCGATGTAAGCATATACATGTAGGCGTGTGTCAGCGATTTTGTTACAATAATTAGCATCTAAACACTTATCGTTTTCGAGATACTATCGGCCAGCCAACGAGAAAGGACCCGTCACCCCTTCAACCAGAAATATGTATCATATTATCAAGAAGCATTAAACCAGTTTACAATGTGACGTGGTCTTGTATCTCCGCAACATCATCTGCCACCCATCAGCATCACATCTCTACATGTATGGTGGACGTATATACGGGAAAATAACTCCATTTCCCTTTTCCCGACAAAAATGGTATAAATTCTCCAATACATTTTAGATAACTACTTACATTTTAGTTGTATTGATCCTGGATGTTAGTTATATGGGATAATCATACATCAAGCGGATGAAAATATATACATAAATAAATATATACTACGCTTATGGTTGAAGGACAAAACACGGACAGCTTGGGTGGTTTGGACAGCGTGTATAATCATTTAGACATAGGCGACAACACATGTGGCACATAACGTTAGGCTGATTTTAGAGTGACGCCGACGAGACGCGCCGTTGACTAGCGCGTTTCAACAGCGCGCGCTTGAAACGAGTTTTAGTATCGCGCGTTTCGTCGTTTCATTGCAATGTACAGTTGTATAAAGTCGTCATCATTGGGACACATAATAACAGGATTAGCTATTTATTTTCTATGGAATATAGTGTAGCAGTGACGTCGTAATTGCAAATTGATTATTGAGCGCGCGCTTCAGTAGCGCTGGCCGGCGGCACGCGCAAGAGCCATTTAAATGCAAATAATATATCGCATCGCAAAGACCGCCAAATCTAATAATGGACACCCCTCAACTTATTGCACTACTTTTTCGTGTGCATATGACAGTTATCATCATCATCAGGTCCTTTCTAGTCTCCACTACAGGAGCACGACCCTCTCTGTACTACTAGGGCCATACTTAGCCAGAGCAGCCAGAGGACTTGGCGTACACTCTCCACGCTGGCCAGACGGGTTGGAGAGGTCCCTTAGATGTTTATAAGCTTTGTTTAGCTTGTATTTCCTAAGTCGCCTTCTACGACATCCACGGGAAGACTTGGAGTGGTCCTATTCTACTCTGCCGGAAACCACACGGCTACCGCCGGAAACCACACGGCTAATGACAGTTATAGTACCTATAAACCCTGAACATCACGGCTGGGACAACCCAGAATCGAGAGATCTGGCGCAAATAGACAAGCCGACATAGGTGGGAAAAGGGAAGAAAGAAGGAGAAGACGATAGTTTTAGTATGATTTCCGATAAGTCCGTGAACTAAAATGTCAACTAAACGAGCCATCAATCCATGTAACGTTCAAAGTATGGCGACATGTGCGCCTTTTGTATAAGACGACACGTCAGCTTTATCTCACTATCGTATCATTTATGCACAAATCGATAGACAATCTAGCAAGTCATGAATTATACTAGTCTTTTTGGCAATGCCGGATTTACAGGCCTGAAGACCTCGGAGCAACAAAGGAGTGGTCTCAAATTATTTGTTTTAAAATAAACATTCTTTTTGTTAAACCAAGTATTGAGGTATATTGTACCATGAGAAAATATATCAAAGGAAATGTTGTTTACTAGTGTTTTTTTCCGAAGTCTCAATTGTGAGGGGCCCTCTTTTGTGGAGGCCCCGGGGCTGTAGCACCCGGTTGTCCTCCCCTAAATCCACCCCTGCTTTTTAGAAACCCAATGTTGAAGATCAAATTTATGTGTATTTTGTATCCTCATCTCAATCACCTACTTTATATGTGAGCGAAAATGCACTAGAGGGGCGTTCAGTGTTAGATAAGACAATCTTGAAGCCGAGTCGCTGTGGCTCTGTGTGTTTTGTCCTTTACATAAATGAACATATATATATTCTCAATGTGAAGTAGGTGCGGTGTAAAATACCTTTGTGGATGAGAGGCCTCGCCATTGCTGCACTTAGAAAATATGGTTAGTCATAAATAGAAATATAAGCAGTTAATGTATTTACGTTATAGTCCAAAATGAGTTCGACCTCGTCATTGTCACTGATGGAGGAGACAGAGGGCCAGTAGTCGTAGTGGGCTAGACCCGACACCGGAGACAACGCCGCGCGCTCGGGGGAAGCCGGGGCGGGGGACAGGCTGCCCGCGCCCGATAGGAGACCTGGGGATTACGAGAAAAAAATATTAAAAAAGATAAACTCATCAAGAACCTTTCAAGAGCCAATAAAACTTCAACAATATACAATGTGTCGCACCATGACTATTCGATGTTTTAGGGCGATCTGCTGCGATCTACCCCACCCCCCTTGAAATGGTTTTATAAAGAGTAGAACTACGATAGTCTATGTTAGCATGTTTTTTCGCCAAAAGTGAAACCTAGGTGGTTTCACTTTTGGCGAAAAAACATGCTAACATATTCATATATTAAAGACAAGGAATAAATAGCAAAAAGATCTAAATCGTGATTTAACTCCCTGGCAATATTTTAATGCCAGAATCAGAATCCCTAATAGAATGGAGGCAAGAACTACTACTACTTTAGTGGTTTTTTTTTTTATTTCTTCCCTCTGAAATTTGACCAGTTAATCAGTAAATTTGTATGGGAGGCCCGTAGACCCTTTTTCTTGCAGGTCTTGATTGCGACATTAAAATATTGTCCGTGAGTTCAAAATCATTCTGATATATAGATATCCGGCTCGAAGGACCATGAGTAG
The DNA here is from genome assembly GCA_947532085.1 of Elegia similella. Classification (NCBI taxonomy): domain Eukaryota; kingdom Metazoa; phylum Arthropoda; class Insecta; order Lepidoptera; family Pyralidae; genus Elegia; species Elegia similella. The sequence continues at coordinate 24,153,166 of OX383932.1, read as the reverse complement.
TGGTTCGCCCTAGACTATCCGAGTTTACCCGCTACAATAATGTTTATGGCAAGTTTTTGGTTTCAATGCTTCTTTGGGAGGTGATCAGTCACACGAAATGGTTATTAAAATGACCCGGGATTAGTGGTTAGTCAAAAGTGAATTCATTCTACTGTTGGAATGCGTAGCCTGGGCCATACCATGCGGTCCGCGCGGGTCGTCCCCCCTGCGTCGCAGCTGTCCGGGCGACAGCGGCGGGTGCCTGTGTGGGCGGCGCCTTGGCCCCGCGCCCCCCGCCCCGCCCATAGCCCCGCCCGCACGCCGCGCTCGCGCGCCGCTCGTCGACGGACTACCAAGGAACATGTCTGTTTTCGACGACGACCAGTTCCGTTTTGGACCTGGCACAAAAGAGGAAAGTGATATAGTTTTGTTTAAATTTTATTACATGCACGAACAATGTCACGTTCCGGAGCAGCAGCAGCAGTAGTCGTTGTAGTATCTATCACGCAACTATCTCTTAATGCTATCACGTATATTATCGTCCATAAACCGACTTTACAGACAACGAATTTTTTTGTTTTGTTTATTTATATAGGTGGTGAGTGGTGACTCGATAGCGCTAAAACTATACACAGAAGGCAGATATTCATTCTAGACCTAACAATAAAAAGCATTTTCGATTATTATTTATTCAGATTACATTTTTATATACATACATACATACATATTATCACGTCTTTCTCCCATAAGGGGTAGACAGAGCCTAAAGTCATATAAGACCGAAAGCCCACGTTTAGTGTGTTGATGGGCATAAAGGTGGAAAACGGAATCAAAACAGTGATGGGTTGCTAGCCACATCATCTACTGTCATGATTCTTTAGATTTTCGAGAAGCAGCTGTGCACATTCTACGTTTTTTCTTTTCCCCCTGACCAGCATGCAAGAGACATTTTTATCGATTAAATAAATGCGTAATGTCTATTTTTATGCTTTCACCCATTCCAAATAATCTAACTAGTAATGGACCTGCTGCAATCTACAGACGACTTTTGGAATTAAGCTGCCAAAACCTTTGCCAGAGCGCGAGCCATATGATGAATTGTCTATTTCTATAAAATCATAATATTGTCGCGAAGCTCCCAGAACAGAATAGTCTAGAACTTTTCCGAACATCGTCTGTCGCGCTCATACATCTTCCATCCTGCTCACACATATGTATTCTATCCCGATCATACACATACTTGAATATTCTGGAATGTTTTGGTTGTCGGCCGTCGGGACCGGAAGTATATGGAACTTTCTAGAGACCCATAAGTCAGTATATAAGGGAGCGGACGTGGCGATCGTTAATCAGTTTACCGCGAGTGTTCTTAGTGAGCGATACTAATACGAGTGATTTGTGTGCGACCGCTACGTGATAATTTCTACGACTACAGCAACGGACCAGGACTACGAGTGCTTTGCGTCTTGGATATTCGACGTGTTGGGATTCCGTAGTGAATAAATTCCCTCTGAAGAGTTTGGTGTTTTACTCCAAATCCTGAACCCTAACCACGTAACATTTGGTGTCAGAAGTGTGGCATTTGGAAATGCCAGTGTTGCCGAGGGACAAAGAAAATAAGGAAGGCGTCAGGACCCGGGCACAATGTGCAATGGAGGCTACCGCAGCAGCCGCCCAAGTTGCATCCGCTCGACGTGCGCCAGCCGCCCAAAACATCGCAGCCGAGCAACTGCCGCCCGTAGCCCCAGAGGTCGCAGCCGCCCAAGACATGGCAGCCGCCCAGGACATGATAGCCGCCCGGGACATGGCAGCCACCCAAGACATGGCAGCCGCCCAAGACAGGGCAGCCGCCCAAAACGTCGCAACCACCGAAGCCGTCACAGCCGCCCAAGTTGTCACAGCCACCCAAGAAGTTACGGCCTCCCAAGAGATTGCCGCCGCCCAACAGATGCCAGCCGCCCATCATCAAGCCACGTTCCTTAGCCCCTCTCACCAGGTTCCCACTCAAGCATCTTTTGATTTTGGTAGCTTGATGCAAATGTTGCAGTGCATAAATGAGAACCAGAGTAAACTGCAACGCATCAATGTGGAACTTAATGGAGAAATACAAAATATGCGGGAAGAGCTGAAGGAGGAACAAAAGCGCACGAGGTATGAGCAGCTACGTTTGCAGAATGAACAAAAGGAAGAGCAAAAGCGTATGCAGGAAAAGCTGCATCACATGAGTGAGGACCAACGAAGGGTATTAGCAGCTGTCAGCAAAGTCAGCAACGTGGTGGACCAGATCCGTAAGGATGTGGATTTAGTAGAGAACCGAGTGACGGATTTGGAGACTTTGGTGGAGAATCGCGTGACAGGTCTGGAAACAAATTTCTCCAGACTAAAGAAGAAACTAGCTGAATTGGAAAAGAAGATACAACGTTTGGAGGCAGTAGGCGTTACAGTAACGCCGAGAGCTCCCATCACTGCTGTAACTGGACCCAAGATAAAAGTGCCATCTTACGATGGTACCACTTCTTGGGCCGCTTACAAACAGCAATTCCTAACTGTCGCTACTGCAAACGGATGGACTGAACTTGACAGCCCTCACCATCGCTCTAAAAGGATCGGCTTTATCAGTATTAGAGGCACTGCCCAACACAGGCCGTAAGTTCGGAAACTTAATAGAGGCGCTTGAAGCAAGGTACGGAGAACGCCACCTGGAGCACGTGTTCCGAGCACAACTACGAGATAGGAAGCAGCGCTCAAATGAAGGATTACAACAATGGGCACTAGAGATCGAAAGGCTAGTGCGGAAAGCGTATCCTTCGGAAGACCCTAGGATGGTAGAGAAGAATCTGCTGCAAGCCTTCATAGATGGCATCATGGATCTGGAGGTAAGGGCTGCAGTAAAGCTACACCATCACGGTTCGCTTAAGGAAGCCCTCGTACATGCCCTTGAAGTAGAAGCAGTAAGGCAAGATGAGCGACATAATAAAGGACGAGAAGTTAGCGAGGTCGAGGACGTCAGAGCGATATGAGACACACCCAGGAAAACTAATAAAACTGGACGCATGTGTTACAAATGTGGTGAGAGAGGCCATCTACAACTTAGCTGTCCAGAAAAGGATAGGCTTGTAAATAAACAAGGGGATAGTTGTCAAGCAGGTAAATGGCGCAGATTGACACTATTGAGTGAGCCGCGGTATGAGCAGTGTCCACAACGCTGCAACCGGGACAAACGCGAGTTCCACGGGAATTCTGAGGGATTGGCTAAGTTTAACGTGAGACCTATTGGCGATTGTGACTCCAGACTCTCTTACAATTGGCGAACTGAGGGGGACTTTAACAGTTCAACGAGAATCGCTAATGGAATGAAGGCGAGTGTCTTTGGAGAAGGAGCATTGGTTTGGGTATTCAATCCATTACACCAAAGCAGTCTACAGAGTCACAAGCAAGATGGGAAGGCCCATTCAAGATAGTAGCCCAATTGAGTGACGTGACATATGTGATTCAACGACGACCAGGTGGATCACTAGAGTTGGTACATGTGGACCGCTTAGCGCGTTATCATGGCGGCAACAGTGACGCTCGGGACGAGCGTCTCTAAGAAGGGGGCAGTGTCGCGAAGCTCCCAGAACAGAATAGTCTAGAACTTTTCCGAACATCGTCTGTCGCGCTCATACATCTTCCATCCTGCTCACACATATGTATTCTATCCCGATCATACACATACTTGAATATTCTGGAATGTTTTGGTTGTCGGCCGTCGGGACCGGAAGTATATGGAACTTTCTAGAGACCCATAAGTCAGTATATAAGGGAGCGGACGTGGCGATCGTTAATCAGTTTACCGCGAGTGTTCTTAGTGAGCGATACTAATACGAGTGATTTGTGTGCGACCGATAAGTGATAATTTCTACGACCACAGCAACGGACCAGGACTACGAGTGCTTTGCGTCTTGGATATTTGACGTGTTGGGATTCCGTAGTGAATAAATTCCCTCTGAAGAGTTTGGTGTTTTACTCCAAATCCTGAACCCTAACCACGTAACAATATCTATGGTACTGCGGGCGAAGACGAGCCTATACGCGCGTCTTCGCCCGCTTAATTTAATAACTAAGTTAGGAAGCACAACTAGGAATTTGCGCAGGAAAGTCCTGTAAAAGATCACTGGTTTGTCAGATCCCACACATTTCATCAATTCCAGCTTTATCAGCATGGGCATGACATAGATGATGACATCTAGGTACGTATTAGCTCAGCAGGAGGACATCACAAAAGCACTGCATTTTAATTTACAGGCTTGGACGAATTAACCACTGGACGCGAAATTAAAGAAAAATGTATGAAAACTTGTTCAACCAATACTGGGGGGACGGGAGATAATGACAACATAGAACCGAACAAATATGAAACATACTTACCTCCTGCGACATGCGTCTATATTTAAAATTTTAAATTTATTCGTGTTATGTCAGATGTTATAGACAGTGTTGTTACAAAGTCGATAGTCGACAAATTGAATGAATGATCGGTTTAAAGTATCGCAAAAATATGTAACGAGCCTTGCTCAATTTTTATAAACATGGTCAGCTCAGTTACCTATGCTGTTTATTAAAAGAAATAATGTTTTTTAGGTACTCAAAACAACCATTATGATTTTTAAGATATCTTGCCCTACAACGGGCATTTTACGTAATACGGCGATTGTTTCAAATCAAAATTTTATTTGAAAAATAAAACGAATTTGACAATGACACATTTAATGACAATAGTCACTTTCATTTTCGTATTTCAACCACCTACTGTTTTTAGGATTCCGGCCTTCAGAATGTATCTCCTTTTAAATCACACACACAATCTACAGAACACTAGGTTTCAAGTTAAAAATTATATTACATATTAAGGACTAGTAGAAGCGCTAATGGTTCAGTTGTCTTAAAATTCGAACCATAACAAATAAAACCGAAAGGTCCCGGGTTCAAACCCCGCCCGGCCCGAACTGTATCTCTGAGTTTTTAGTAAAATCTGAGTCAAGTAAGGCCATTTTCATGGACCAATACTTGCTTTTGATGAAGGAAAACATCGTGAGGCACCATGAACACTAGTGGATTTTTTGCTAGTACCCATGTAAAATGGAGAAGGCAAACCACTCCATTATTTTCTGGTCAAAATAGTCACTGTGTCAATTAACAGCTGCAACCCACTTTCTTTTTTATTGATGGATCAGTAGGAAATCTGAAATTTACTATTTTTATTATGGAACTCGAATAAGAAGTAGGTTAAAACGGAGTTAAAAACTAAAAATGTAGTACATACTGATAAATAATCGTTTTAAAATAAATATTTATTATAAACTACGATAGAAAACTCTCTTTGTGCAAATAGTATTATGTGAACAGAACCTATAATAAAACGAACGGATATTAACGTTTTGGATGTTTCTCGATTACTTTCTCGAGATTCGTGTGATCGACGTCCCAAACTATGTATCTTACATATAAGCTGACCTCGGACTATAGGAAAAACAATCGGATGGTAATTAAATGTATTTGAACATGGAAAGTTAATAAATAGGGCCTTTTGATCAGATATGGATTTGCAGGCTTTATCTCCACTGTTATGGATAAATACATGAACCTTCATGTGTATTTATTTGCCCTTAGAGAACTAGTACCTGGGCGACCGAACTTTGCTCGGTTATTACTATTTGTTGTAATATGGTGGTGTTAAGGTGAATCTATATTTATGATAAATATATATTGTTATCTCAAACATTAACTACATTTTTTTTTATACTTGTCCAAAAACAATAAAAATTAAAAAATTATAAATAAAATTTAAAATACAAAAAATAAGTAAGTCGCGGAGCGGGATTCGAACCCGTAACTCGTTTTTTGCCGTCCACGCCTTAAGCCGCTGGACCAGATGGAGAGTGGCAGGCAAGACGAAATTAGCGACCATATTCTGCGTAAAATGGAAAACGCATGAAAAATCGAAATCACGCATTTTCCCAAACATAAGACTAATCAAGATCGATTGTTTACCCCCGAAAACCCTCATATACCCAATTTCAGCGAAATCGTTAGAGCCGATTCTGAGATCATAGAAATAATCAGAAACCATCATAGAAATAAATTTATATACTTTATGAGAAAAACATACAAAACGTGGCTTTTTAATATCGTAAAGCTAGGTCTTGTCTACTCCGTAAATAATAAAGAGGTGATTCTGTCTCTTTACTTACTGAAACTAAGTTGGTTGTTAGTTTCAGTAAGTAAAGAGACAAAATCACCTCTTCAACAAATATAATTACAAATAATGAGAAAAGTGAAACTGGTTATTTATGGATATTTATACATTTTGAGTATTTACTTAAATTGGCTATTTATCCGCCGCCCGTAATAAGATTGCATTCCTATCGATATCATTCATCGACACGTTCATCGATAGGTGCAAGCTCTAAATGAATGGAATGAACTAAAGAATTAGTGAACGAATGTGACAATGACAGAATTAATCCGACTCGTTAGAGTATGACAACATTCTGGTTGACTTCCAGTTTAAACCAAGGATTTTTTAAGTGGACGTATTATTCGGTCTGATGATTACGCATTTAATTAAATTCACTAGAAAATACTAAGTAATATTGGACAAAATGTGCTTACTGGTGAAAAGAAATGTTGTTTGTGCGACTACTGTAATTTTTACACTGCAATACCGCACACTTCACCATTTTTTACGCAATGTTTTGCCTTGAGTCTCTGAAGTCACACTGACGTAGCCTGTTGTTTAACATAGAAATATTTCATAGTACCGTGATAGAGGGGTAAGGAGTCAAATGTCATAATTTCGCGTCCAGTGGTTAATTCGTCCAAGTTTACAGGTTACTGATTATACAAACTTATAGAAATCTAATTCAAAATATAAATTAATCTTGATATTTCTTCTGACCATATTCTTGAAGTAAGTATGGAAGTAGAATAAGTTACTATCCCAATCATGATGGAATAATGATGAGGTAATATTTCCAAAACGAAAGTTGAATTGTGGTTTCTGAAAAAAGTGAATATTTTAATGAATATAATCGTTGTTATTGTAGCATGGTCAAACTCACCATGCTTAGACGGCTTCGGGGTCAATCCATTGATACGCATGAGATTCAACAACAGCATATCAGTATGAGCGGCTGTCGACAGCTGCGGATCATTGTCATGCCGTGACGGTGCAGCAGTGGTCGGCGGGACGGTGCCGTCTGATCCCGCGGGTGTAACGCCCCTCCCATGTACAGCACATAATAGCTTGCTCAAGATGTCCGCGCCACCGTCACCCGTAGACAGGCCACACGCGCCTTCGATGTCGTTCTCGCCTGTGATAGAAACAATAGTCAATTTTGTATCGTATAGCGAAGCTCCAGAAGAACAAATATACTTACAAGTGTCGAGCTGTATGTTCGAGCTACTTATTCTACTTTTCATAACTAAGCATAGAAGAAAATGTGTTGACAAATGAAAATTGCGCAGACTATTTGAATGAACCTTTTATTAGAAACGAAAAACACAAAATGGATTTTTTGTGAAATAACAATTTGCTTAAATTAACTTTTAACGAAAATCTATTACGATTATCACGTTTAATTATTTTCATAGTGAAATATTTGCACCGAATAAATGCAATTTTTCGTTTATGGTAGTTTAATTTTTGATGCGTAGGCAACATTTAGGAAATTCTTATCAGAATTCGTTCCTAAGGTTTTTCTTAAACCGTGGAATTTAATTACTTGTCTTCATTGTACACATATTTATATATATGTTTGAGGTAGCTATTCCAGTTACAAGCTCCCTATTTGTTATACATACAAATATTTAGATTTTACAAATCATACTATAAAAAGTACGACTATTTTAATTAAAAAATATTTTTTTATTAAAATTTTCTCGTACCTATGCAAGTTTTATAACTTCACAATTGTTTATTTGCAAAAATATATCGATCAGATCAGTTCTAAAACAGATCTGTCTAAACGATTATTAATTATCTATTCAGTAAAGTATAAGAAAATATTCAAATCAATAAATAAAAAAGCCTAACAGAATGAGAATTTCCTTTGAGCGAATTTTTTATATTTAAAATGACTCCTAAAGACAAAATGATTATAATTTTTAATCAAATTTAGTGTCGCATATAAATGAGCGCGCAGGTAGTGTGCATGTGTTATATGTCTCCGCAACTGTCTGGGTGGGGGTGGGGGTGGGGGTGGGGGTGTCTGCGCGCGTAGGGCTGGTGCCTGCGCGCGCGCCGGTAGCCGCAGTAGCGCGCCGACTCCTCGGAGCACAGCGACGCGGGCGACTCGCCCAGCCCGCACCACTCGCACGACTCACTGCCGCCCGACGCACCGCTCGCCGACGAACCGTCTACGGGAGGATGGGGGGTCAGGATAGGAAGATAGCGAGGGGTCAGGATAGGAAGATAGCAAATTATCCTACACACTTTGATGTCACAAAAGGTGACGGCTGAAAATGCTGGTCACAAATAGCACCAACAACGCCCAGTAGCACTGAGCCATCACCTTTTGTAGTACACTTTTATTAGTTGTTTGTTTGTGTAGTACACTTTTATTAATTGTATTTTTTGTTTGAGTTTCTACAATAAATATTTTTTCATATCACACTAAGGACTACAATAGAATTTTATAAAACCCTCAATAGTGGTTCACTCGTCAGCCAAGCATGATCCTTCTTTGGTCCACCACGTGACTTACAGCATTTTTATCACATGAACATTACATACGACTCTGACGAGCTCTGTGGCCTAGTGGTCATCATGCTAGGCTGTCACAGCGTAAGGCCTAGGTTCGATTGCCGAAAGTGTTTCTTTTTCAGATTGACCTGGGCCTTGGATGTTTATCTTTATATACATTTGTTATAAAATATAATATCGTTAACACATGCACCCGTTATGTTCCCACGAAAGACGCGCGTGTGGAACGCGCGTACGTACGCACTTTCATTTACAAACGGTCGCACGTTTAAGTCGGCGTTAGCACTGAAGCCTTAGTGAGATAGAAATACTGTACAATTCCTACAGTGAATTTAACTCGATGGGAGTTACATTTCATTCATCCAGTGCAGTCATAATAGGCAGAAGTTTTTAATGGTGGTGATTTATTTGCGTTTAAAATCATCAAAACCTATCACTGAATTTAAAGGTTGTTAAAACAGTAAATGTTTCTTACCCGAAGCAATCAAGGAAAAGGTGGAAAAGGCGTGGTTCCGTCTAAAACACACCTGAAAGATGGCAGTTCAAAAATGTCCATTTACTGACCTGACATAGCTTCGTCGTCCACATCATTCTCCTCGTTGGAGTTCTCGTCGACATGACTCGGGTTATTTTCGTCGGCGAATACTTCCAACTCGCTGAACATCAGGTCCTACGAGTGGAATAATTATTTTTAGTATGAAAATGGGAAATAAAAAGAAATATGTTGGACAGCCCTAGACTTAGGGCTCGTATACAGAGACGCAGGACGTGACACGGTGCGTGAGGCAGAGCGTGGGGCGTTTTCCTTTTATAAAGTAGCGTGCGTGTCTACCACGCGGCTCCGTGGCGCAGTGGTTAACACGCACGACGGCCGGGTTCGATCCCCGGTCAGGTCAAGATGGAAAATCATCTTTTTCAGATTGGCCGGGTCTTGGATGTTTATCAAAATATGTATAAGTTATAAAATATAGTATCGTTGAGTTAGTATACCCACAAGTCACGAACTTACTTTGGGGCTAGCTCAATCTATGTGATGTGTCCATATTATATTTATTTATATTTACACTATACACGCTCAAACTCATACATATAGCGTTAATTTAGCGACCTGCGCGTTTGGCGGCGCATTACACTGTCCATCGCGAAGCGCGCGTAAAATTTGACACGTATACATGATGGCAAGGAATATATTTTGAACCAGGAACCATCCGAAGAATTGGTGAGAAACTTTGTCCCTCAATGGGAGCCCTATCATGCCGATGAAGCATTTTGCTTCTGGCTTTGCTGTCCTTGGGCACAGAATAAGTACTAGTACTTATGTACGGGAGGAGCACTCTGCAAAAGTATTCAAAGATATATCAACTCAATGTAGTTAGCGATACGGTGTAATTTAGTTCGCGTCAGAACGCAGCACCTTTTCCTTTAAATACTTACAGAATTTACTGCAAGCCAATTTTAATTTCACAGCTCTGTACAAACGATTCATAAGTCGGTAAACACACGTGACCAAACGCGCGTCGTTCCAGCCGGATTTGTCCGGTTTTACCGCTTCGAAGTGGTCGCCGCGCGTAGGTTTGTTTCGATACCCACACGGGGAGTGAGACGGGCCTCCCTAGGGTCGCGTCGGCCTTGGCGGGCTGACTGCCAACTTGCTGCCCCGAGCCGTGTCTGTGGCAGACTTCAGTTTGGGGAAGAGACAAATATATCGTCAGCACTCAACGCGGTGTCGCTGCTAGACTCGGAGGGCGCGTGTATAGTGTGCGTGGCGTCGAGACTGGCGGGCCTGGCGTCGGCCTTGGCGGGTTGACTACCAACTTGCTGCCCGGAGCCGTGTCCGTGGCAAACTTCAGCTTGGGGAAGAGACAAACATATCGTCAACACTCACCGCGGTGTCGCTGCTAGACTCTGACGGTGCGTGTATAGTGTGCGTGGCGTCGAGACTGGCGGGCCTGGCGTCGGCCTTGGCGGGTTGACTACCAACTTGCTGCCCGGAGCCGTGTCCGTGGCAGACTTCAGCTTGGGGAAGGGACAAACATATCGTCAGCACTCACCGCGGTGTCGCTGCTAGACTCTGACGGTGCGTGTATAGTGTGCGTGGCGTCGAGACTGGCGGGCCTGGCGTCGGCCTTGGCGGGTTGACTACCAACTTGCTGCCCGGAGCAGTGTCCGTGGCAGACTTCAGCTTGGGGAAGAGACAAACTTATCGTCAGCACTCACCGCGGTGTCGCTGCTAGACTCGGAGGGTGCGTGTATAGTGTGCGTGGCGTCGGGACTGGCGGGCCTGGCGTCGGCCTTGGCGGGCTGGCTGCCGGCCGTGGAGCTGGCGGCTGAAGCTGGCGCCGCGTTCAGCTCGGGCGACGAGATGGACGAGCACAGCACCACGTTGTTGATCGCCGGGCTCACTTCCGTCACTGGGCTGCTGGCTACCGCTGGGAAGACATGTTTTGCTGACATTATATGCCTTTACAAGGAAACATTCACAAGGCATAATGAAACTCTTTGCGCGCAAATTAAGAGATTCAATTGGTTGCATTTATAGTGGTCAAAGTTGTTCATAATGATATTTAATGTAGAATATTTTTGGCTCAATAGCTTTCCTCGTTCTCGTATGTATTAAGTGTCTCTAGCGACACCTTAATAAGCATTAATATTTAATAGTCTCAGCTACTACTTTTTCTACGCTTTATTTACCAGTGCTTATGTGCCTCCTGCGTTTTCTTGGAGTTTTCGATGAAACCAGAGAGATAGTCGTGGTAGAGCCACGCTACCGGCAAATTGAATTGCTAGTAGCATGAATGGGCCGGCTCGTCCGGGGAAGTACCACACTCTCACAGAAAATCGAAGTCTGTCTCTTCTATGCTTCGTTCGGTGAGTGAGAGAGCCGGAGGCCCATTCTTCCCCCTCCCCTTCCTATTTCCTTCCCCCAACTCCTTGAAAGGCCGACAACACACCTGTCACACCCTGGTGTTGCAGTTGTCCATGGGTAGCGTGATCACTTACCATCAGGTGACCCGATTGCTCGTTAGCCGTCCTATATAAAAAAAAATACTCAAAAGACACCAACTAGGGGTCCACTGCCATTGTTCTATTATAACCTTCCTTTGTTCATTGCCGCTTATGCATATTTGATTGTACATCTCTTTTATGATTCCTAATTTTGAGGATAACACCTCACCCATCTGACCCGCTGAAATCTTCATTTTCGTTGTGAATTAGTCTTGTCTTAACTTGTCGAATTAGCAAATACAGACCTATGTGAAGTACTTGACAACGTGTTCTTCCGACCGACGCCTAAGAGAGTGCCTGCAGCCTCAAGGAAGTAATCGGGAACGAACACAGAATACCATGTTAGTGCTAACCATAGTTACATTGGTATTTAAAGCGGTCCTCAACCCTTTGACAACACTGTGAGATACCTATTACCTAGTACACTTACTTTTAGTGAGCAATCACACCCAGTGTCTATTTACACGTCCCTACCAGTGGCATGTCGCTTTATTCCTTACCTGTGAGAGTGGCGGACTCTTTGGCGGGCACCTGGTGCTTGTCGTTGCGCGGCAGCTTGTTGGCGAGCTTGCTAGGCACGCGGCTCGGCGCGTTCGCGTTCAGAAGGGTGTGCAAACTCACATGCAGCGAGTTTGCAGACCTGGGGAAACAAGAAGATTTTATTGATGGCCAAAATGTATAATTGGTAGACTACTTTCCTTATTTAAAAATACTGGCCCAACTTAGGCTTGTTAAAAGCACGTGCCTGACAAGCATGACGGCAAGCAGTTAGTTCCACTAACTGCCACTATGGGCGGCCGAGAGTGCACTGCAATCCAATAGTCTTTTCCACCCGTCACTAGATAGCGTTAGTCTAATCTTGGTAAAACCAAGTAAATCACACTAAGGTTTCCGTACTACCGGACAGAAAAGATAAACAATATAAAAAAATCTTAATCTAAAAATCTTTAATAAAATCTCTGTGGTTTGATTAACTATTGCGTTTAAAAAAACAGTCAATACCACCGGGCAAAAAAGAAAAAAAATAAAGGCTTATCTATGGTGTGACTAACTATTGCATTTAAAAAACAGTCAAACGAATGGACGGACATCGAAAGCGTAAAAGTGTCCCGTTTTTACTCTTTGGGTACGGAAACCTAGACATAATCAATCTTATTATAAAAAGAAGACTAACTTTAGTACCTGGTTTAAACCATTATCCGACCAAAATAAGTCGACACTTATCACTTTGACGTTTGGTCAACTGTCATTGTCAATTTGTTTTGGTCGGATAATGGTTTAAGCCAGGTACTAAAGTTAGTCCTCGTTTTATAATAAGACGGAATAAAACTAGAATAACAACAGACTTACCGCGAAGTAGAGGGCAGGTTGTACGTGTCAAGAGCGTGCGGTTGCAGCCGGCGGTCCAACGGCGCCGCGAAGTCACCGAACGCGAACGTGCCCACATTCCCCACGCTCACGGCGGGCTGAGACGACACGTCGTTGTTGCGCGATTCTTCTACAAACATCCCAGTGTTCAAGATACCTATTGGGAATAATGTCAAAAAGGCATAAGATGATATTGAACTGAAAAATAGTGGCGCTTATAATTCTCAAATAAAATTACCTATGTAGCTTTTCGGGATCTTTTTTGTTAACAGCTTTTACCGATGACTCTGTCCGCGCGCATCCCTAGTCTTTAGAACACTAATTTTGAACACTAACATTGAATTTACAATAGTAAAATTAAATCAATCATCAATTTATAGTCATGGTAGCGCTACCGGAAAAATTCATTTTTATTTATTTTTGCTAGTAGCATGAATGGGCCGGCTCGTCCGGGGAATTCCCCGGACGAGCCGGCCCATGCGGCATTTGGGCAGTGTGGCACTTGCCACACTATTACTGAAAATCGACGTTTGTGTAGAAGCTTTCCTTCCCCCAACTCCTTGAAAGGCCGGCAACTCTCCTGTCACACCCTGGTGCTGTAGTTGTCTATGGGTAGCGGTGATTACTTACCATCAGGTGAGCCGATTGCTCGTTTGCCGTCCAATATCATAAAAAAAATCCACTGATTGTTGAAGCGGTCCTGCTGTGTTGCCGCCGTCCACAGATTTGTTCTACGACCGGTGATTGATCATTACCTGGGCTGGTCAACCTCTGGCCGCTCATGATGCCGTGAGCGCTCGAGTTGAACTTCCACTGGTTGTTGAACACAAGCGGTTCAGCCGTGTTGTCGTCCACAGAGTTGTTCTACGACCAGTGGTTGATCATTACCTGGGCTGTTCAACCTCTGGCCGCTCATGATGCCGTGAGCGCTCGAGTTGAACTTCCACTGGTTGTTGAACACTAGCGGTTCAGCCGTGTTGCCGTCCACAGGGTTGTTCTGCGACGGATTGTCTTCGGTTGTCACTTGAGCGTTGCTGGACGAGGTAGGTGACGCTCTAGTAGCGGCTATGGAGTTACGAGACATCTCCAAGGAGAGACGCTGAAACAAATTATAAAATATTGCAATTTCTCATATTAAATTAAGAAATAAAATATGGTGTAAAGGTTCCACGGGGGCAGGATTCGAACCAGTGACTTTAGGTCTATGTACGAACGAACTACGCTCTGTCAATTGAGCTACCGCGCTTGCCTTCACCTGGCATCGAAAATCTCCACCATATCACATTCCCCTTATACGCATTAAGATACCACTATTAAGAAATAAAGTATGAAGCGACGCAAGCTTGCTTTTTTCTTCAACTTAAGAAATTCTTAAGTTAATATGAATATCAGAATAGCATTGTGAATACAAAAAACGCACTTACAAATACTTGCAATTTCAGTAAGTAAAATTACAAAACGGAAAACATCGGGTAATCATTGTTAACCAAGAATACCAAAATCCTTACTAGACTCAGGGATCTAGGACGTCATGATAGTGTCATCAAATATTATTTACCTCTTTGAGATCATTGATTTGCAGAATGTGCTGATTCTGCATGGTAATCAGCTGGTTGATGTACCATTGTTGGTCGCGGCAACGCTGGTAGAACGTCGGCGGCCGCACTTGGAATCTACGACATAGTAACAAAACAACTTTTTATGAAAGAACGACAGACTATATAATAAAGGAATTGGACCGAATACATAATAAATACATTTCATATAGGCCGCAGACAGCCGCCGGCAGCCGACTGTTTTATGAATAAAAAACTGGTTAGTCACGTGCTATTTCGTCGGGATTGCCGACTATAATTTCGAAGTCGTCAACAACGTTCGGTCAAACTATAGTCGACAATCCTGCGAGTCTTGATGCATCGTATCTATGGTAGGGCTTTAAGAAATCTTAACTGAGTATTAAGGTATCAGTCTCTGGATTGTGGTAACCCTCACTGGCTAGTAGGTCCAGCCTAAAGAAGCGGTTGTAGCCCCAACACTCGCCCACCTCGATGTCGGATACGAACTCCCGCAATATGTTCTTGGAATGGTCCCGAGACACTTGATTAACGTATCTATGGTCAGGCTTTAAGATATCTTACCTGAGTATTAAGGTATCAGTCTCTGGGTTGTGGTAACCCTCACTGGCCAGTAGGTCCAGCCTGAAGAAGCGGTTGTAGCCCCAGCACTCGCCCACCTCGAAGTCGGACGCAAACTCCCGCACTATGTTCTTAGAGGGATCCCGGGACACTTGGTGCAGCATCTCCACGCGGTACTCGTATCTATGGGCAGGCTTACGAATTCACGTCCTAACCAATATATTGAAGTTTTGTGAAAAATATTGGAACAAATGTTTGAGTTTAATTGTTAACATATCGTTTAGCTTAGGTATCAACTGTGTCTGTAGTCTGTACACAGGCTAAGTTGAAAAAGTCTATATAAATCATTTTTAAGATATTTAACTTATGTACGTCAACTGGCCACATTCATATTTGTTTAGCGATCAGAATTTTTATTGATTTTCAGATAATAAAATAATGAAGGCCGATACTTCAAATACATCGCGATGAAAACGCGTACATACTCATTTACTATTGACATCTTTATCATATCTATACGAATACATAAGCAGATGCCATTATAAAGCTAAAGATTCAAAATTACCATTTGATATACACATTGATATGACAATTAAAAATTTACATATTTTTGTAGTTAACCAAATCGTTCACACCTCAAGTGAAAGGGGCATGTGTATGTACACCTATGCATTTGTACAATGTACCAATATTTTTTACAGAAACACATCAGTTTATGAAGTACAGAAGCTACACAGAATTCTATATGTGATGGAGCATGGAAGAGCAATATACAAGTATTTGATGAGTTATCTACAAGACACTTATGTTCGAGTATGATTGAATGTGAGTGATGAATAAGACAGCACAGAATGATCACAGTGTTGGAAGCTTTCCATATTTTAATTTGAACTGCAGCAAAATTTAATTTAAACTGAAACCATTTACGATAAAAAAAAAGCTTATAAGGTGTTGCCCTGATTTGGTGTGCTAAGACCCATACTTAGTTTTTTTATATCTACAAATTATATATTTTTGTATGATATAGGACGGCAAACAAGTAAGCGGGTCACCTGATGGTAAGCAGTTGCAGACAACTGCAATACCAGGGGTGTGACAAGAGCGTTGCCGGCCTTTCAAGTAAACTTTTCTTCTTTACTCTGCGGCAACCCCTATTTATTCTATTAAGGAAGAAGCCTTAGGGGTTGCCCTCGGAATATGTTGTCATGTTACTCTGCAGTATGATCCCCAATAATAAATGCAGGTTTAAGCACCAAAGCCACCAAATTACATTTCGGCGTCCTGGCAATTGACATTTACAAATTAATCATCAAGGCACCAACTCCAAATAGTTTCATTTTAATTTTGCACACAAGCTGCTGTAAGGACGTTGCAAGTCACAGAGCATCGAGAGAATGCCTCACCAAAATAATTCTGTTATATATTGAGAGTAGATTTTCTCATACATACTCTCATGATATATGGCTTCTACAAATTACTCGCATTTGCAAACCTATCCTTTACTAAATAAGTTTGTGATTTAAAAATGTATGCTTCTCTTTTTAATTCCAGGACAAGTTAGGGCATGTGTTAATAGCATTTTATAAACCAACAGTAAATATTATTGCTAGTTAACAGTTGTCCAACAATGCGACACAATAGAAAAATAAAGTTAAACTGTCTTTTGAAAAATCAGACTTTTTAGTCACTTAAACACAAGAAGAATTATTAGTCTTTAAAATAAACAGTCCAAATCTTTTTTTTTTTTTTATTTACAGAAATGCCCTGCTCGTTTGATTTTTATACATATTTGGCACATTAAATGACATCAAAGTTATAGTGTGCGTGACGGCATTCGAACGGGTCTTACAGCTATTTTTTTTTTAAATAAAAAAAAAATATATAATTTTTAAAGCAAAAGAAAAAAATATTTATAACAGGTCCTATCATCTGATGAGACACCTCTTAGAATGAGCCGAAGCTGCCGCACACAGAAGGTCCGTGGACGCCACTAACATGCCAGCACATGGATGCGACTACAGCTAGTGATCGACTCGACTTACCTCTTCCCTACCCTTAATTTAGCAGTGCTTGTAATAACGAAATACCATGTTATTCACTATTTATTTCAGTGGGACGGGACTGTGCAAAAAAAATAGTTAATTATTTGGCTATTGTGAATCTACTTTAAATCTGGTTAAAGGCTTTTTTTTGGGGATTATATCAGTGCTTTCGCTAGCTAGTTATTGGACCAAATATGCGCATATGAACGTAGTTGAAGCGGGAAAGAGGTCATGTAGACAACACGCGTACATTATGGAGATAATAAGGAAAATCCTATCATCTTTGGAACCACAACTTAAAGAGTGATATCCTCTGAGGGAGTTTTAGACATCATTATTTATGATTTTTGGCATAACACATATAACGGGAACAAGCGCCGAAAAAAAAACCGCCTGAATGTCGCCGCTGCCAAAATCTTATTGCTGCTACATAAGATTTGAAATGCAAAAACAACAGAACCAGTGCTGTCTCGCTCATAATAATCGTACGGCGCGGCGCCGCAGCCAAGTCCAGACATGGCGCATCAGCCAATGGCAGATGGATATTTTCGAGCCAAGCAAAAATTTGATTTCTGCGCAGGTACATAGGTGTAACTCTTCGATCAAATATAATGGTAGATATACGATTCGCGCTCGAAAAGTGGCACCGACAAAACAGCATACTAATCGAGTTTCAGAGCTGTTTTGTCCACAGCTTCAATAAACCGCGCGAAGGTACAGTGAAAAGATGTAAAAACTACGCATTAAAGGTGAAAAAAAAATGGAGTTATACTTACAGTTTTTGTCGTTGTTAGTAAGTATGTACTGATGTTTTATCTGGCTGGTGGAGAAGTGTTTTTATTCAATCAAAGAATTCTTGGAATGTAAAATTGACGAAATATAATATAAAAGTGTAGTAAACAAATGTGTGACATAAAATTAACTTCATAAACATAAATAAATTGTGTCTAGGACACTTAATTTGCACGCCAATATTGGCTAAATGTATGAGACACTCATAATAAATACCATCTTCTTGACTACATTTACCGCAAATAAAATATCATTTCATTTCATTTGACTCGAGCCCATTATTAAGGCATATTTGTGTATGAGACTGTGTATCCATTATATTTAATCGAAGGTGTAACTTATAAAAATGGTAGTATACTTCTAGATACATTTTAAATAATCCCAGTTACTAGGTGAAATACGAGATAGAATAACTTCAACTACGTTCAGACGCGCAACATTTCATGAGATACCAGGGCGCCAGACTCACTTGGAGGTCTCGGGCAGGCCGGCGCTGAGCTCCAGGAACACGGAGAGGTAGTTCCCGCGCACCACGCCGTTGCCATCGGGGTACACCTTGAGCCGCCAGCACAGCCCGTTCACATGTAACGGCGCCGAATACACGGGCGCCGCGGCGTGCCGCAGCTGCGTGAAATTCGTCAGCGGGAACGTACTACTGTCGTAGCTCGGCACGATTTCGCTGTTACGGTTTACGGTTTAAGAAATTTATTTCCCATATAAAATACAATGGGAATTTTTTCTAAAAAAATACATTTCAAAATATAAAGTCCGTCTGGTAGATAGTTGTAAAACATTGGACACGTATTTTTTTGTTTTGTAAATCAAACAAAAATTGATAAACATAAAACACGTTAAAATTCCGCGTGACGTCACTGTCCGGTACACCTTTTACCGGCCGGTTGCGTCATGAGCCCCCACTCCTAAACTTTGATGCGCTTTATCTTTATCATCTTTTGTTTGATTAAAAAAAGAAAAAAAACGTATCTAATATTTTTTGATAATCTATAAGACAGACTAATTATTTTAAATGATATTTTTTTAGGAAATAAGCCTATTCACTTCATCATCATCAGGTCTTTCTAGTCTCCACTGCAGGAGCATGACCCTCTCTATACTACCGGAGCCATACTTGGCCAGAGCAGACAGAGGATTTGGCCTACACTCTCCTCGCTGGCCAGACGGGTTGGAGATTGTTAACATATTTTGGTCTTATTTTACTATCATCTATACTAATGTTATAAAGCTGAAGAGTTTGTTTGTTTGTTTGAATGCGCTAATCTCAGGAACTACTGGTTCAAATTGGAAAATTATTTTTGTGTTAGATAGTCCATTTATTGAGGAAGGCTTTAGATGCGACCAATAGGTGCGAAGGATCAATAAAAAATGTTTTTAAAACGGGGGAAAATTATTAATATATACTAATAAAAAAACCTAATTAATCATAATAACAGAAATTGCCGTAGACGAAGTTGCGGGCAACAGCTAGTAGTCGATAAAAACATTTAATAAAATGAGGTGGAAATATTATACATGCCTGTGGAAATCGGCCGGTACGGGCGCGGTCACGAAACTCGCCATCGGCTTCTTGCGCACTTGGTGGATCATCTTCAATAACTCGCCACTGCGCGCTATCAGTTCAGATCTATCAACAAAAAGAAACACATTAAACATTTGTACATTCATGGTTAAATACCATACCTAATAATATTTAACTAACTGACGAGTTTCTTTCGGCGTGTTCTTCTCAGCAGTGGTCGTTTCGAAACTATAGTAGCTTATCGATTTTGCAAATATTAAAAATAATAATATGACGTTCAAAAAGAGATACATGATATCCAAATTTGAATAAAATTATATTTCATTTTATATTTCATTAACTACAAAATATGGCAATAAAACACGTTGTTTGCTAAGGGCTGCTATTTTTTTTTTTAGTTTTCATTATTTGTTGTCATTTCTTGGGTATGGAACCCTAAAAGAAAGCAGGCTCAACCTTATTCGATCATTTCACTAACGAGGCATGCTCCCATTATTATCATATTAAAAAGTTTTGCCTGCAACTAGATATGCATTATCCTAACTAATACTATAAATGCGAAAGTGAGTTCGATTGTTAGTGACCCCTTCACGCCCTATCTACTAAACCGATCGTCGTGAAAATTTTGCATACTCTTTGTCTGGGGAACGGAGAAGGACATAGTGTACATTTTATTACTGTTCCCGAAGGATCGACATTGACGCGGGCGGAGCCGCAGGTAAAGGTTAGTCTACTGTAAAGCTTGTTCCAAATCAGTACTAACTGATAGCGAAGTGTTATGGGCATGGCTTTGTGTATGCAGAAGATATTTTTAAACACAAAAGGTGTTTCTTTTGGCCCATTCGCCAAAAGAAACAGACAAGACTTTCTTCATAAATTTCCAAGTTTCATACTAGTAATGTTATTAGTATACCTAGTGCTAGTGTGTAGTTGATGCTCTATCTCCTGCAGCAGATGCTCCAGTTGCTCTGTCTCCTGAGTGAGGCTGTTCTTCTGTCCCATCAGCGTCAGCAGTTTGGCTTTCAATGCTGAGTCCAGTCTAGATATCATGAGTTCAACGGCGTTGCGGATTTCTCGCACACGCTCATCTTTAGCTGCACGCACTGATTCCACATTACGTTCCTAAATCAAAAAAAAACTTAGAAATTATTTATCGTCAACTACCGGCCCGCCCCGACTTCGCTCGGGTAGATATATGTTATTCTATAGCCTATGTTCATCAGGAATAATGTAGGATTGATATGATGAGATTTTATCAAATTCGTCCAGTAATTTCGGAACTTAGAGTCAGGCCTGTCTCACTCCTGTCAGTAAATAAGACAACCAACGCGCAGCGACCACTTCGAAGCGGTAAAACCAGGCAAATCCGGTAGGAACCACGTGCGATTGGTCACATGTGTTCACCAACTTCATGGAATTATGAATAGCTTGTTCAGAGCTTTAAGAATGAAATTGCCTTGCAATGAATTCTTTGTAGGTATCTCTTCGAAAAGATGCTGCGTTCTGACGCGATCTAAATTACACCGTATCGCTACCTACATTGAGTCGATATTTCTTTGAATACCTTTAAAGAGTACGACTTCTGCACATAAGTTCTAGTACTTGTTCTGTGGCCTAGTCAATGCAAACAATCACATCTATCCTCTTTATAATATTAGTGTAGAAGTGTAGACAAAAAATATTGTAAAAAGGAATGTTGTCAACATACTGCCGTACTGGAGCTATCTATTATCACATGCGGCAAAATCAATAGCTCTTATTTTTGACATAGTCACATCAAGTATTCCGTAAGAATCCTTATCCTTAATATTATAACGCGAAGGTGAGTACTTAAAGGAATCAACCATGCATGACTCAAATTTAAATATAACTCAGGAGGTACAAATCAGATTGTGAGTGTTTGAACTAAAACCTTTTAGATATGGACCGTAAGAATCCTTATCTTAATATTGTAATGTGAAGGTAAGTTTGTTTGTTACGATTTCATGCCGTGACTATTGAACATAATAAAAATTTGAATACAATTTCTCTGGAGTACGGAAAGGCCATTGGCTACCTTAGATCCCGAGGGAACGACGTAGATACGAGCGAAGCTGCAAGCGAAAGCTAGCAAAAAAATATAAATATTTCGGCTAAAGATGTATATCCTCAATCACTAGTAATTTGTACTCAAAGGAATCAACCATGCACAACTCAAATTTAAATAACTCAAAAGGTAAATAAGACTGAGTGTTTGAACTGTGACCTTTTGGATATGGATTGCAAATTTACATCTACATTTTGAGAACCTCTGGGGTACCGCAAGTGCCTCTTTAGCCTCTTTAGCGCAGGGTCCCAGGATTTGATCCCTGGCCAGATCATGATGGAAAACAATCTTTTTCAGATTGTCCTGTGTCTTGGAATGTTTATCTATATAAGTATATCTTTTATAAAATATAGTATCTCTCAACTTATAGTGGAGCCAGCCAACTCAAACTGTGTTATTTGTCCCTATATATTTATTTATTTATATTCTTTATCTCTAGACCAATATGGAAAGCAAATGTAAATCAAACAGTTAACTTACAACTTCTTGCACCAAGCTGATCAGCTCCATGAGCCTCCTCCTTAGCTGAGCAACCTCATCCCGAATCTGAGTAACATGTTGCTCGTAAACCTCCTCCAGAGGCTTGAATGTGTGCCCGGAGTGGGTGCCGCCCCACAGGGCACAGCGGTGGCAGATGCAACGCCGACAAGTCCAACAGTATACCGTTAATTTCTCTTGATGAGTGGGACATCTATTGAAGTAAATTTACTTTATTATAATATTGATTATAGTGTCTTTCAATAGTGTCTTATTCTATAGGGATGCAGCTATATGTGAGACAGGATTAGATATTTTCCATTCATGTCTAACAAATCGTGGCATCACTCTCGTCAGTGACTGAATTCCGGAAAGTATAATAGGCGCGCTTATGAAATAAGATAAACAGTAATTTAAGCATTATTAAACCATATGCTTTTGTTGAGATTTGTCTGCTGGGATTTTATTCTCCTTTTCACTGGACCCCTGGACCTGTAGCATGGAGTTCGCAAAACTGTTTATATTGTGCCATAAACAATCCTAATCTCACTTTATATTTTATGGAAAACAAGATGGCAATAATTAATAAACATGTCATGCTAGCCATGCTACGAGGGCTGGGAATTGCTTTACTTATAGTAGTTTTTTTTTTTTTTTAATTAACCTATATTGTCCCACTGCTGGGCAAAGGTCTCCCCCATTTCCTTCTTTATTTCATTTCTTAGTACCTATTTAGAAAATGTATATTGTAAAACAAATGCATGAATAGTCAGTCAAAGAACAAATTGCCTACTTTATGAAACTTGAAAAGAAAAGGGTGGCAAACATAGAAGTATGAAGTCTCTAGAAGCAGCGTATTACTTGATACGTCATGTTACTGATACCCTTAAAAGTAGCGTATACTATACACTAGGCCTCAGTCCTCTGACGCCTGTCGAGGGGTATGTAACAGAGTGGAATTTAATTTTTAAAATTATAAACAGGCTTATTTCTGAACTTCTGTCCTTCTAAAATACTAAAATGAATATTATAGTAAACTATCGCGCTGGACTTTTCTCATTTAAGTAATGCAAGTTCATGTTATTTACAATATTATAAACATATTTATCCTCCATTAAAAACGTCAAATTCCATTGTCAGTGAAAGGCGGAAAGACGCATAGTGATGCACTTTGTTATTTTTTGCCAAACATCGATAATTTACATGAATACAGATGAGTGTAATAATATAAGTAATAAAGTTAATGCCAAGAAATAAATAATAATAAATTCACTCTCCACGACTTTCCCGAAAATTTATTATTTTTAGTGTTCCGTTCCCTAAGAGTAAAAACGGAAAGGTAATACTAAGCCTTCGACGTCCATCCGACCATCCATCTGCCACATGACTGTATCTATTGAACCGAAATAGATAATATTTCAAAAGGACAATGCTGGTTATTGGCGTCTTTTTGTTTTCGCGCGGCTACTAACCATACCTTGTTTTCCCGATAGTCAATAACAAAATAAAGTTATAAGGGCATATATACCTCTAAACTCAGTCCGAACTGAGTTATAAGGATTAGATATTATATTTATATATTTTTGCACTATTTTTCACTAAGTTCATTAAAAGTTGCAATTAAATAATAAATAAAATTATTTTGGACATTTTAATCACTACTATACTTTTTGAAGAATTTTTATCAACGATACAGCAGCAGGCTCTTCTCCGCTACCTCCTTGAGGTTAAGAGTATATAGTAACTGTTTATTGGGACAGTCTGAAGTAGCTTTGATAGATACTTGATACATTAGGTAGGTCTTTTTGTTCTTTGCTGGGCCGTCGTCTTCACTGTTTCGCTTCACTCTTGAATTATTGGTGCAGCCGATAGCATAGTGACATCAGCTTTGACGTTCCCCTTGTTGTTGCTGTCATTGTTCACTTCCATATACTAACAGCGCAACTGCCACTTCATTAGTTGCCATCATTAGTAGTTGATCTGTTTCATGAACACCTGTGAGAGCTTTCGTGGCACCCCGCTCAGCGCTTGGGCAGAATGATGACCCAACAGTGACCCACGGGGTCACTTCAGCAGATGGCGAACCACCTTATTCAGCAGGCAGATCATACGTTGCACTTGGAACACAATGGGAGTAGGCTTTCGCCAATCATCTTGGTTTTGGTTATGACAAAAGTGTTTTACTTAGATGGTGCCCTCTCTTGCGGTCTGCGCAACACCATTAGAGACGTACCTCAGTACATACAGGACTTAAGAGAGCCCAACCCTTCTTACTTTTTATACAAAGGCTCGTACGTCTCTAGAAGCAGCGCATGTCTTGTTAGTTATTCTCTTAAAACAGCGTATGCTTTTTCGCGGCCTCAGTCCTCTGACGTCTGTCGTATTATTTGTAGCGGAACCTTATGAGCAGAACGAACATTTATTTTTATATGCCTAGTTGTGTAGTGAAATTTTGCAAAAATTCGGAAAAAAATGCTAAAGGGCAACCGCAACCTGTGACTTTTCACATGTAAGTAATGCAAAGGACATTTAATTACAATATCATCTGATGATGAACAATATATATGAGGATGAACAATATCATAAACGATAATGACGATCTCCATGGTACAGTGGTTAACAAGCCAGGTACCGGGTTAAATTTCCGGCTCAGGCAAAAACTTGTACTTTAGTCATGAGACATAAATATGAATTTATGTATGAGGAGAATTGGCGTTGGGCCGTAAAACATACATACATTCATATTATTACGAACTTCACCCTTACGGTGTAGGCCTCTGCCTGAAACCAAAAGCCTCGTTTAGCGTGTTTGTGGGCGTATGTAGGTGGAAATCTGAATCAAAGGTGTAATAGGTTGCTAGTCGCATTCCCCATCAGAGAAGCAACTGGTACATTCTCATTTTTTCCTTTTCATCTACACCAGCATGGAATATATACTTCTTATTACAGTATGAATGCTGTCATAATAGCGGACCCCGGGCTTGGACGCAGCACAACTGAAGATGCCAGGAGTATAAGGAACCAGGGAATCTCTTAGATGATTATGACTATATAATTATTACTACTTCATATGTTGTTTACTTAAATGAAGTCAAACTGAAACAAAATCTTGTTGTGTTTTTTTCTCGATATCGATATTACACGGTGTTGTTACATCTCTTATGACAGCGGCGTCAAACGTCATGAGTGCTATTATCGAATCGACGTGTTTACTAAACGACCGATGATGTATGGAAAATTTGTACTTCTTCATTGAGTCACTCATTTACAAATAGCACCCCTGACACCACGTCACACACCCCGCTAATGACACACTAGGTTCCCATACAAAAATGGCAAAATGTGACATCTATTCAGAGACGAATTTTTTTTTTTTAAATCTATGGTGGCAAATATCTAAAAATCTTAAAATATATTATAGAGTTTTTTGGCATTTGTCTATTATAAATTATGAAAGTTTAACTAAAGATAACATCTACAGTTGAACACATTTTTTAAGCACTTAAATCCCATCAGAGAAACCAACTTTTTAGAATTCAAGCACCTCGGTAATAGAAATAAATTATATTTATAAAAAATTTCAGAGTTCATCCCAATACCCTAAAAATTATTCATCTAATATGATTCTAAGAAGATTTAAAAATATAATAGCATGTACTGAAACTTAATGAACATTACTGAAATGACGAATTGTTGATAAGATAACATACTGCAGACACAACTGGACATGTTGCTGCTGCATGGTCTCTATCTGCTGGGTGACCTCCTCCACCCAGCGGCAGTTCACCAGCTCATGCAGGTGAAGAGCAGCGCGGCAGTGTGGGCACTGGGACCGCTGCTCCGTCAGCCATCGTCGCACGCAAGCGTAGCAGCACAGCTTCGAGCAGTGGGGACATAGGTGGGCGTCCACCAACTTCTCCATACAGATGAAGCAGCGGAACACTTCCGCCAACGTCTGAAACCATCATTTCATATAACACAGGTCAAGTTTAACTAACTGTCAAAATATGTAGGCCACATCGATTTACCTCAACGATCTGTTCTTCGCCATTGCCGTTCCCTTTGTCACCCCTCGAGGCCATATCTAAGGCTGGTTTCACTTACAAGGACACAGACAACTTAATCACCATAATTTAGACATTTTTATTAGTTCCAAAGAAGCAAAAAGACATTGTTTCGCAACTCGAGCGTCAACATACACGAACGAAACCACTTCCGTGTTCGAAATATCAATCGAACCAAAATAAAAACAAAAAAACAGTGTTGCTAGTATTTTTTATCGTTGTACCATAAAAAGTCATCTATTTAGTACGCGGTTCCTTACGTCCTTGTAAAAAGTAAACTTAAAATTAAAATAAAAGCAATAAATCACAAGCGAAGTTGTTCAATAAATGTGTCGTTCGCTCAGACCAAAGAAAAAAGAGGACTGGAAATACCTACAAAAAAATCGTGTATACCTACATCACAGAATCGTTACATAAAATGGCTGCCATTGCCTAGGGTTGTCACTTCCATACTATGTAATGATCTACTTTAAACAGTACTCTTATTTTGTACACAGAGCCGACAGAGCTTATAAAAACATTTTGGGAAAGGATAATAAAATGACAATTTATTTTATAACTTTTTACTTAATCATTCCTAAAAAGTATTAATTTGTTTAAAAACCATCTATCTGAAAGATATTTACATTTAATTTCACCGTGATATTTATATGTAACACAATATCTTTCAAATTGTAATTTCTTTTGCTGGTTCAAACGTTTATCTGTTACGGTTTTTTTTTTCATTTCCACGACCTGAAATTTCAATATACTTAGTTAAATCATAATATTTTATTATTAAACTAGCTTTCGCCCGCGGCTCCGCCCGCGTCAATGTCGATCCCTCGGGAATAGTTCTTTTTTCCGGGATAAAAGGTAGCCTATGTCCTTCTCCGTACTCCAGAGAACTTGAATGCCAAATTTCATGATGATCGGTTCAGTATTTACGGTGTGAAAGCGTGACAAACAAACAAACAAACTCACTTTCGCATTTATAATATTATTAGTAAGGATTATGTACAAGTATAATCTATTATGTGCATTGTTGTATGCATGACATCATATGATCGCATCCATAATTCGATAATACGTTGTCACACATAACTTTGCGTACATTTGCATGCATGAACCGGCTACTCCTGCCAAATCACCCAACGGTTTTTAGTATTGTCTGACAGACAAAACGAATAAACCGGCCAAGTGCGAGTCGGACTCAGGCACGAAGAAGGGTTCTGTACTATTATCTATAAAAACTGCAAAAAAATCATGCTTGCTGTATGGAAGCCCCCTTAATTAATTATTTTATTCTATTGTTTAGTTTTTGTCGTTATAGCGGCAACAGAAATATATCCATCCGTTAAAGTTTAAATTGTCTAACTATCACGGTTCATGAGATACAGCCTGGTGACAGACGGACACCAGAGCCATATCATTAGGATCCCGTTTTTACCCTTTGTGTACCGAACCCTAAAACATTTATTCATTAACATTAACTATATACATTAAACTTACCGGAAATGAAAATATTGCTGGTGATGAGTTGTCCCGAAGTCTCATATCATAACTTCAAGCGTTCTATTGAAACAGCTTTCCTCAAAATGCAAAGAGCAGATGTACCAATCCTGTTGCCGAGGATTAATATTTTTCCGAACCGGATAGCCTCTAAGCATTTATTCCTCAAAACTTCATTCATCGGAAACCTATAAAAAAAATATTATTTTTTATTTAGATAATGCACAACCCTATTTAGGTATGTAAACAAATGAGGAATAAAATAAATGAAAATACTGACTGTATTACAAAAATATGACCAGTTAACAACAGTTTATACATAAATTTAACATCATGTTTTATTTTGCTTCTCAATCAGAATCAATAAAGAGCTTTCTTGCTAGAAAACGGGTTACTAACCTATGAAGAGTCAATTATGGTTGATTTATGTTTTCTCTTGCACCACACATCACAATACAACATTTAGTCAACTGTATAAACAGTTATCTCACACTTCCACGTATTTATTACCTTATTTTCGCGTATTTTTGTCCCAAATTTCAACTTTTCCAAATAGTAAACAACACCCGTTGACAGCACAACTACCACGAAACTCGTTACAAAATATGGCGGATCTTGGCACGCACCTAAACTTTGGACAGCTTTTACCATAAATTAGCAAAAACTAAAATATGTATGTCTCTTTTGTCAAAGGCAATTGTACTGAAGGAAGACAGAGACAAAGTTATATTTCACACTTTATACCATAAATGCCTGATATTTGTATAAGTAAAAATTCATATGTGTTGACAAGGGCTTCTCCATAGACTTCCTTACTCTTAGGTAGTGATGTGCCGCTGAGAATGTTCTCGCTGCTGGCAATATTGCCAGTGAGAATATTCTCAGGAAACAAGAACGCTGCCGGGAATACTCTCAACGTTCTCAACAAAATAAAATTAGTTTATATTTTATAGGTGATTTTTTAGTGTTTCTTTGCTTTATTATCTGGGCGCTGGGATTAGTTATAAACAAGGCATGAAATGTGTGTGTGAGATATTGGTGTCCTGCTCACTCTTATCGTTGCAAACGCGCGCCGCGGTCTTGAGACACTGCCGCGCGTATTAATGTACTTATGAGTTTTAAAGGCTTAACACGTGGCATTAACACTGTTGTTTTCGAATTTTAAAAATGAGTAAAAGAAGCCCTGTTTACGATCATTTTACGCATATAGAAGAAAGCGACCGTATTAAATTTAACTGTAATTACTGTGGTCAATTGTATACTAATAAAAATCAAGATTTATTCGTCACCTCGTGGTGACGCAATATTGCTGAGAAAGTTCCCGAGAATATTCTCGAGAATATAGCAAGTATTCTCGAGAATATTCTCGGGAATATTGGGAACACTGGGAATATAGCATTTTTATTGCAAATAGAGTGTATTGTTTTATACACAATTATCTGTCGACTTTATTTGATACTATTTTACTTAAGAAAGGTTGGTTGTTTCCATTATATAAAAATGATTCTCAACCGTTCTCATTTAGGAGAACGTTGCCGGGAACGCTGCCGGCAATATTCTCAGGTGGGAGAACGTTCTCGGGAACGGCACATCACTACTCTTAGGTCGTTCGTTTCATAACGGAAGTAAAAAGCCAAACGTTTTCAGTGTGACCATCCCAAAAATGGCGAATCTGCCACACACGGACCTAAAAATCTGCCAAAATCTGCCACACTCGACGTTAAAAAATGCCAAAATATGCCAAAATGAAAATAAAAAAAAACGTACTTTCATAATTTTTTTAATCAACATTATAACTACGTTAAACGTACAAAAAACAATACACCTAATCAACATTGGCTTCAAAATTTTCGTCTTCATTTTCTTTGAACCCTATGACTTATCACTTACAGCCCACAATCAAATGACAATACCTATGTATGAACAGATCAAACGCGTATCCCCGTGTAATCTGCCCCCTTACTCTCTAACTTTGACAGCTATGGTGTACAACGATTTTGATAGTCACTTCAATATCACATGCGGGTTTTGTTTGCCTCATCTTTTTATTGGCCATGTGAAAACTGTAATGGATATTAAAGTGACCATCAAAATCGTTGTACACCATAGCTGTCAAAGTTAGAGAGTAAGGGGGCTGGGCTGGGTATCAAACAAAGGCATAGGTTGCCAGATTGTGAAATAATTTTCTACTAAATATTTTTAAATTTACCTTATTTAAATTTTTTATTACTTATTTATAATGTAATGTAAAATTAGCATGATTTTTAAAACCTTTGAAATCTGCCAAAATCTGCCACATTTGTAAATCGTCAGCATAATATGCCACAGCTTAAATTTTGGATCCAAATCTGCCAAAATGGCAGAAATCTGCCACAAATGGTCACACTGAACGTTTTCCTCTAAAGTCGAAAAGATAGGTGAGAAATAATATTAAGGTAAACAAATTCGGACATAGGGACTGCCGCCGACAGATGGGATACCTAATTAAATGCGAAAACCGAAACATCAAGTTTTATTTCTTCGAAAACCTTTCAACGATAGCTATATACTAGAGATAAAACGAATAGTAATTTGGCTGAATACGGAATGTTTGGCGAGCTCTTGGCTGAAGAAGAAAGAAAGAAAGAAAATTATTTAAGTGCCATATTTTACATTTCTTTATAAAAAGAGAGCGTCATCTTTCATTAATGTCAGTGCGAGTAGGTATAATTAAATATTGTACTGAAAGAAGTACCTATAATATAATGATGCAGTAAATAAATTTATAAAAAGAATGTTTATAATTTTCTGTAGCTACAAACATTTCCACGATGTTGTTTAGGCGTAGACGATCAGACGGGAGGACCTGGAGCTTCGCTATTACTACAGTCCAATCTGCCTTATGTTCTGCGAAAAACCCATCTATCCTCTACACCTACATACCAATACATAAATCAATTGCAATGTCACATGCAGTCGTTGTGAAACTAGTGTAAGACAGACTATTAATGTATTGTATTGTGGTAAAACGTCTCAAAAAATTAAATAAAACCGCAAAATACTAGTAAAACATACAGATGAGACGGATCAATAGAATACAAAAGTTTATCCACAATTTTGGGAGATTTTAATGAATGGCAACAAAAAAAGAAGAATAATGTTGCCATTGCCTTCCATATAAATTTTTAAATAAAAATGTGAGGCAGGCAGGAGGAAAGTTTACACCCCACACCACCCCCACACTACTATTGCTGATATTTTTATAAAAGAATAAATATGCCTACAAAAGAAAGGATTTATTGGTAAATAAACATTATTTATTAATATTTATAACTGCTACGACTGCCTAGAGGATAACAAAACGCAAGTGACGTAAATCACAAAACGTCAATGAAAATTGTCCTTCGGGTTACCTAAATAACCTCAAATGTTTATATTACCAATTTATCGGAATATAAATATTTTGAAAGCGTTAGAGGACGAATTTCCATCATTTTTATACATCAAATTTAACTTACAAGTAAGTAGTATTAACTTAGTCACAAATACGTGCTATACAGTGATAATTTAATAGTTTATTTACCATACTTTTGGAGAGATAAGAGGTACATTATCACGCCTTTGAAAATAAATGTTTCTTACGGATTACGCAACTAGATTGTTTACTATCCGTAATGCTTCTAACCCCCATTAAGAAATGCTTCAATAGCAATATAAACAGGAATTATTTTACTTATTATTTGTGTGTCAGTTAAGTATGTATTAATTCATTTATTACAAATGTTTATTTATTTTCAGGATGTTGACTTAAAAAGGCCTCTACTTCACCTTCCACCATGTCCTATGTAAAAGTTCTGCATTGCACTCTGTGCCTAAATCGTGGCACCTTGGGTCTCTCCACAAAGCCTGTGCTATTCAAAGTCGGAGTGAGTAACTTGTCTGTTTTTTATTGATTGCACAAATATTGCAAGCCCCTGCATTTGGCGCATTTTGTCTAACATATTTGTAACTAGATCTTAACCCAGCACTTGTTTTATTAAAATTCTTTGAGAATCAATATTTTATTTGAGATAAAATGTTTTACACAATTCAGTTCCTGAAATATCTTGCCTTATGTATAATATTGATAAAGATTTGAAAGAAAAATTATATATTTGGTACATAACACAACATGTAAGATGTGATAATACAGTGATGTACTAATATATTTTAAAGCATTAATTTTACACTTAATTTTCCTGTTAACTATGAATGTGTACAGTTTTTAAATTATTTATTAATTATTAAAAGTTGACATTAGTGGAATACTGAAAGGAAAAATTAGCATAAAAGTATTATTCCAGAAGGTATTGTGACAATGAAATGGCTTTATATTTGTTATTTTTATTCTAGAATGGCGCCTTAGCACAGCAAATTGCTAGAATAACAACATCTCATTGTTGGAAAAGCAAACTGCCACTTACTTCACAGACACAAGCAATAGCACCAGCAAAGAAAAGCAAAAATGTCCCACAGGATACAAGGATGTGGAAGGAGACACCTTCTCTTGATAGGAAGAATAATTTAGGACAATACTGTATGATGCTATCCAAATTTCGACTTACCTGTAAGTATTGTTAATTATAATAGTTGTATGCCATAATTAGGTCCTTGACCTACCAAGGAGAACTTTAATTTAGGAAAAAAAAAATGTTTATAACTGTTATTGAGGAGTCCAGTGGCCCAGTGGTTGTGAGCATTAAAAGCCCTTACATTAGTTAAGCAACCCTGGGTGAAGTCCCCACTATGATAAATAAATAAATAAATAAATAAGATGATGGCAGTCATTTAGCTATGTCAGATGCCTTTAGGCAGCTTGAAAAATCTAACACCAGTGTTGACACACGAAAAACGTAAAAAACTGTTAATTAAACATTAGGGATGTGATTATGATCAGTTGGAAAAATGTATCGCCAGTTATTTAATTTTCTGGTGGGTGGTATATTACTTACTACAGTAGTAAAAACATAAATTTCTGGTTATATTATAGCCTTTATTTGAATATACAAATTTTTAGCATATCGGTTTGTCAGTCGGCAAAGGCCTCCTCCAGCCTTTTCCATTCCTGTCTTTCCTTCTCCTCTTGATTCTAAGTTTCCCCAGTGACACTGACTTTTGTCATCATCCCATCTTTTTCAAGGTTTTTCTCTTTTTCCTTTTCTCTAGGATACCAATGGGTAATTATCTTACTTCATTTGTCTTTGTCTTTCACAGTATGGCCAGCCCATCGCAATTTAAGTTGCTTAATCTTAATAAGATTAATATCCTGGGCCTTTGTCCTAATGTCACAGCTTCTCATTGATCAGGTTTTCTCACTCCTATTATGGTCCTCTCCATTGAAAAAATTCTGGATATTTAATTTTAAAATTCCAGTTCAAAAATTATTTTTGTGTTTCTCGTGTATAAGTGGCCAACATTGGTGTCAGATCCCGTCGGTGAATGGGTATATCAATATGCTAAGTGGCATCCCTGTCTATTTAGCAGTTGAAGTGTGATTGAGTATGAACAGTCTTCAAGCTCGAGTAAGTCATGCTCACTCAAATGTTCAAACTAGTGGCGGCGTCGTGTGTCGCGTCGTTGAATTCCCTCTAATATGGTTGAGTTCAACGATGGCTGATCCATGCGTCAACTCGTGAACGGGTGCTGCTAGGGGGGACAGGTTTGCTCGGCCTCTTTGAGACTACTGTGTATAATG
Organism: Elegia similella; assembly: GCA_947532085.1. Classification (NCBI taxonomy): domain Eukaryota; kingdom Metazoa; phylum Arthropoda; class Insecta; order Lepidoptera; family Pyralidae; genus Elegia; species Elegia similella. The sequence goes on along the minus strand of OX383932.1, from coordinate 24,119,733 downwards.
TAAAATATTATCATTGCACACTCGATCGCTAACATAATATGTTCCAAAAAATAATAATGTACCTATATAATAAAAATTGTAATCGTAATTTGAAATGAAAAAAAAAGAAATGATAAATGAAGAAATTAGATGATAAATGATAAAGATAGATGATAAAATTAAAAAGCCCTTCAGGCGAGTAGGCGACCAATACTGTTGAAAAGAGTTTCTTTTGGCGTTTCTTCTCTGCAGTGGTCGGTTTCGAAACGCTAGTAGTCTGTAGCTTTTGCACATTAAGTAATAATATAAATATGACTAAATTAGATCCTTTAAAATGTGATTTGACGTGAAAAAGTGCCTGCAAAGGCCTATTTTCTGAATAAGCGTTTTGATTTTATTGTATTTTTTAATTCTGTCCCTTTTTTCTCAAGTGTATGTTCAATTCTTTTGGTTTTTCAATTCCAGCGCTAGTAGTAATGACATCAATGGCAGGCTACGCGCTCGCGCCGGCTCCATTCGAACTGAGCACCTTCGCACTCTGCGCCGCGGGCACAGGCCTCGTCTCCGCCGCGGCCAACTCCATTAATCAATACCATGAGGTGCCCTTTGATGCCCAGATGTCTAGGACCAAGAACAGAGTGCTTGTCAAGGGATTGCTTGAGTGAGTAAATCTACATGGTGAAGTAAACTACAGCTACTAATTTTCTTTCTTTCGTCAGTCTATAAGTATAAGTTGTATGTTAATAAGAATGAAACCATGTTTATGTAAACTAACGATTTGAAATAATGTACAAGTACCAAGACAATGTTAAAACTGACGTATTTTTGAGACAAAAATACCTACGTATTTGAACATAATACAGTTAATAGTATAATTAATGCCTTGGTTTAAAACCAGGGGAAAATTGTGAATGTAGTTTTCCTAGTATTTTAAAACCTATTCAATAGTACCAAAGATTATCCTGTGAGAAAAATCAAAAAACATACCTTTCGTAGGATAAATGAAATAATTACAAAAAAAATTGGCATTTCCAAACTTAACTATGGAAATGTAGTTTTTTTTACTCATTTTAATTCAATTACACTGTAGTGATCTAGTATAGCCCGTATTGTAAAAGGGGACGGAGAAGATATGGCGATAGTCAATCAGTTCATCGCGATTTTTCGTAAAGTTAACTGCAGCCAACCACGATACAATACGAAGTTAATAAAATAATGATTTTTGCTTTAGGCCCACCCACGCTATCGGCTTTGCGGCGCTAACAAGTGCGACAGGCCTCGGCGTGTTGTACTTCGGAGTGAACCCACTGACGGCCGCACTGGGCGCTGGTAACCTGGTCCTGTACACGTCGGTCTACACGCCCATGAAGAGGATGTCCATTCTTAACACTTGGTTGGGTTCCGTAGGTACGTAAAATGATGTACGTGAAATACGCTGTCTACCCATCTTCTCAGTTAAACATTTCGTTAAACATGTCTCTGGAAGTTGTTTTCTCCACCAAATCCATGTGCCATTATTTAATAATAGCTAACTTAATGTTTGATATAGAAAAAAAATCTTTAACTTCGTTACAGCAATATTCCCACTTTCGGGAAACTTGCACGGGAATATTCCCATAGTTACCAATATTCCCGGGAATGGCACATTACTAGCATGTGTAACCTTGAACTTTATCATAGCACATCAGATTACATATTAACTTCATAAACCATAACGAAAATGTTATTTCTACGAAAGGAAAACATTGTGAGTAAATCTGGAGTGGAGAAAAGACTTAAGAGAACGGTCGTATTAAATCACGATCGTATGAACTCATGGGATCTCTGCAAGCTCACAGAAATCTGCAGTTCAATGGAAATTTTGAATGTTGTTGGCATTTAAATAACCGTGTGAAATACGCGAAAGTCAATCAAATGCCACTACCAAGTCTACTTGACCTCACCGAACGCGCATAATAACTATGGAAAAACGGTTTCACCCACGTTTATTCAGTCGGGATCGCCGACTAGTTTGATCTGTTATGAAGACCATCATCAGAGCGAGTGTTAGGGCTTGCGACACGGCGGTTTTACTTCCCTCAAGGAACTTTCTTCTACGTACGCTTAAGTTGTGGAACGAACTCCCAGCAATGGCGTTCTCGAGTGACTACAACATGGGGTTCTGTGATGGGGTTCTTAAAGGGCGTGAAAAGATTTCTTCAGGGTCAGCAACACGCGAGTGGCACCCCTGGTGTTGCAGGCGTCCATAGGCTACGGTAACCGCTTTCTATCAGGTGGGCCGTATGCATGTCAAAAAAACAAGCAAGTTGAGTGAGAACGAACTCCCTGCCCTCGCCCTAATGATGTTCTTCGTAACAGGCCGAAACTAGTTGGCAATTCCGACTGCACTGAATAAACGTAACTGAAAAAACGTGTTTCTATAATGAATTTATCACGCGTAAGTTTTAATACTACTAGCGCTAAAATATATTGGTTTGTAGTGGGAGCCATCCCGCCGCTGATGGGCTGGGCGGGTTGCATGGGCAGCCTCGACGCGGGCGCCTTGGTGCTGGGCATCATACTCTACTCCTGGCAGTTTCCACACTTCAATGCGTTGTCCTGGAACCTCAGGCCGGATTACTCCCGAGCAGGGTACAGGATGATGGCTGTCACTGATCCTGGTATGTATGCGATAATATCTTTTTTTTATGTTATAGCACGGCAAACGAGCAAGCAAGTCACCTGATGGTAAGCGATCAACGCTGCCCATGTATAATTGCAACACCAGGGTGTGACAGGAGCGTTGGCAGTCTTTCAAGGAGTTGGGTGGAGGACATGGGGGAGGTGGGAGGATGGGCCTTCGGCTATCTCACTCACCGAGCGAACCATAGCAGCGGTAAAGCTTCTCCTCAAACGTCGTTTTTCTATGAGAGTGTGGTACTTCTTCAGACGAGCCGGCTCATTCATGCTACTAGCAAAAATTAAGTTTGCCGGTAGTGTGGCTCTACCACAATGAAAACACGTCCATATCACCACAATCCTTTTAAGATATGACCTAAAAACTAGGAGGCGGAACTCACTGGTGTCATACTCGTGGCAGTTTCCCACGCTTCAACGCGCGGTCTTAGAACCATAGACCAATAACAAAGGAAACAATACTATAAATAATGAATATGTACCTTCTCCAAAAAAAAAAAGGAAACTAATCCACCTTCTAATTTCGATATTCATGCCAATGTAAGTGTTAACGTTATCCAAGATGTGACAAAAAAATAACGTTAGCGTGAATACCTAATTTTTCTTCTACGATGTGTTATAGATTCAAGTATTTAATCGTTGTTTGTTTTATTTCAGCACTTTGCCGAAGAGTAGCATTGCGACACACAGGAGTGATAACGGCGACCTGCTTGGGATCCTCATATTTGGACGTCACCAACATGTGGTTCGCGCTAGAGTCCTTGCCCTTGAATATCTACTTTATGTATTTAGGTAACTTCTTTCTGTACATTGCGTATGATTATTTTTAGCTTGGGTGTGCATTTCCCTTTCCCATTAATCGCTAGTAGTTGTTTTTTTGGATTCTGTTTACACAGGCGTTATATACAAATAGCGATGTGTGTAAATAAAATCAATCAAAATGCCGATGGGGAAGTCCCATCAGCATTTTGAATAACTTCGGAGGCCTACAAGGTCCATTTGTTCAAAAAAATTGTCTTATGATGAACTAATTGCTCTACTAATTGAATTGGATCCCTGACATAATTCCGCCAGGGAAACGTTTCCCTGGCGGAATATGTTTCTGACGAATTTCACAAAAAATACTGAATATACAAATTTAATTCATTGATAAACTTTTAAAGGCAGCTTTCATCTAAATATCTAGTATAATCAACATTTATTATTCGACACTTTTCCGCTGGGGAAATGCTTAAAACAAAATAAGCTTGGCTGAAAGGTTAGTATGAAACATACCGGGATATTTCCCGTGATAACTGTAAGTGTCCAATATTTCGGTCCAATTCCATGGACCATGATCACGAAGGAATTGAAGAATTTGCGGTGTCCGTTACGCCAGCCAGATTTTGTTGAAAATTGTCGAAAATCGACATTGTAGTGCAGTAGATAATTAGATATAGAGCTTCTGTAAATGGTAAGCTAATTTTTAAATTTGGTAAGCGTATATTTTTTGAATTATTTGATAAAAACAGTTCCGGCTAGCGTAACGTTACCGTAGCCAGATCTTTTTTTGTTTTACGGGAATTTTAAAATAAAAGTTATGTAAATAATTAGATATCAATTTGGTATAAATGGTACAACTTAAATTGTATTTGTATTTGCTATGGTTGCGAAGATATTTGAAATTCTGCTGGGGTAACGGTTTGCTCAATTGCTGTATCTCGGAATTGACTAAGCGGATGATGATGATTTTTGCACAGAACATCTGGCTAATTAGTTATAGTTTATAGCATAATAAAGGAATTCATAGTAATTAACCGTTTTGAAGTTATTTTTATTAAATAGAAATATGCTTTAATAGGTCCTATCACATCCAATAAGCGCTCCAAAGACTAACTTGAAACGTCATTATATAGTGAAATACTGTCTATAAATGGTACCGAAGTTTCATTAGTATCCTATACGTAATTAAAAAGTTATGATGAATCTTCGATTTGTTTCGGCCATGGCGCGCGGCGGAGTTATTTAACGACCGATTAACCGAGTTTCCCGTACGAGTGGTCACTGAATCTTTTGTAAATAATTAGATATACATGTCAATTTAATACCTGCTAAATTTCAGACCTGTAAATTAATTAATTAACGAAATAATTGAAAAAAATGATGTTCGCGTGATTACCCGACCAAATCTAGAATGTTATAAAAAAGCGGCCGCGCAATACATTATACCAACCTTCTAAAACTTACAGGATAATACATACGCGGTTTGTACAGACGAGCTATTTTTAAAAAGTAGGTACATTTATTTTAAAATAGCTACTAGCTACCAGTTACAGCTTAGCAGTTAGTAGTGGAAGCATCTTGATAATTTACTCGTAGTTAGTCTGCGTTATCCTTACTAATATTATAAATGCGAAAGTGAGTTTGTTTGTTTGTTAAGCTTTCACGCCGTAATTACTGAACCGATCTCTATGAAATTTTGTATACAGGTTCTCTGGAGTACAGAGAAGGACATAGACTACCTTTTATCCCGGGAAAAAGTACTATTCCCGTGGGATCGACATTAACGAGGGCGGAGCCGCGGAAGCTAGTGTTTACTATAAAACAAAGCTTTAGCTTGTACTGTTTCAAAAAGTACGTATCCTAAGAAGTAAACTGCATTGTTATGTCGTTTATTTATAATATTGTATTTTGATTTTTATACTAAAAACGTAATTTAAGAATACGGCTATCTTTATCTATACTAATATTATAAAGCTGAAGAGTTTGTTTGTTTGTTTGAACGCGCTAATCTCAGGAACTACTGGTTCAAATTCGAAAATTCTTTTTGTGTTGGATAGTCCATTTATTGAGGAAGGTTTTAGGCTATAAAACATCACGCTGCGACCAATAGGAGCGAAGCATCAATAAAAAATGTTTTGAAAACGGGGAAAATTCATCTATACTAATTAATCATACTACGAAGTCGCGGGCAACAGCTAGTCTAAGACATTTGTGATTTTTTTAATCAGATTACAGAAAGCAATGGGAAGTAGATACTTACTGTAGATAAAATATGTAAGTACATACTACACTGTGATGTTATTACATTTTATTATTATTGATCTGTGATTTTATACAATAAAACTTTATATATGACTACAAGTATTTTACTTTAACTTATTCGGAACGATAACATAAAAAAGATATAGGTATTTATAAATTCTTTCTTTTTAATTTTAGATAAGCATGCGACGTTGCATATTGGTCCATAAGAAAAAACCTGTGATTATTTTTGAAGCTAATTTATAAACTTACTTACCTTTTTCGGACAAATCACTCAGATTGAGCTAGCCCCAAAATAAGTTCGAGACTTGTGTTATGGGATACTAACTCAACGATACTATATTTTATAACAAATACATATATAGATACACATCCAAGATCCAGGCCAATCTGAAAAAGATCATTTTCCATTTTGACCTGGCCGGGGATCGAACCCGGTCACTCCGTGTCGCAGGCTGGCATGTTGACCGCTGCGCCACGGAGCTAGTCAACAGTATTCTATCTAAAGATACGAAAATGTTTTATATTAATATAATATTAGTTATAACTAAGTTTTATTATATCACTTATGTAGCTCGTCTGTACAAAACACGTACGAGTATGAAATTATCTAGTAAGTTTAAGAAGGTTGGTATAATGTATGGCGCGGCCGCTTTTTCATAACATTCTAGATTTGGTCGGGTTACCACGCGAACATCATTTTTTCAATTATTTCGTTAATTAATTAATCTACAAGTCTGAAATTTATTAGGTATTAAATTGACATGTATATCTAATTATTTACAAAAGATTATGTGACCACTCGTACAGGAAACTCGGTTAATCGGTCGTAAAATAACTCCGCCGCGCGCCATGGCCGAAACAAATCGAAGATTCATCATAACTTTTTAATTACGTATAGAATACTAATGAAACTTTGGTACCATTTATAGACAGTATTTCACTATATAATAACGTTTAAAGTTAGTCTTTGGAGCGCTTATTGGAAGTGCTAGGACCTATTAAAGCATATTTCTATTTAATGAAAATAACTTCTAAACGGTTAATTACCGTGAATTCCTTTATTGCGCTATAAACTATAACTAATTAGCCAGATGTCCTGTGCAAAAATCATCATCATCCGCTTAGTCAATTCCGAGATACAGCAATTGAGCAAACCGTTACCCCAGCAGGATTTCAAATATCTTCGCAACCATAGCAAATACAAATACAATTTAAGTTGTACCATTTATACCAAATTGATATCTAATTATTTACATAACTTTTATTTCAAAATTCCCGTAAAACAAAAAAAGATCTGGCTACGGTAACGTTACGCTAGCCGGAACTGTTTTTATCAAATAATTCAAAAAATATACGCTTACCAAATTTAAAAATTAGCTTACCATTTACAGAAGCTCTATATCTAATTATCTACTGCACTACAATGTCGATTTTCGTAAATTTTCAACAAAATCTGGCTGGAATAACGCACACGAATTTGCGGGTGGGAGTAGAAAGCTGTCAAAGGCAGATATATCTATCTATCTATCCTCTATCGTTTTGTGCTTGTCTCCGGGACATTAGTGTGACACTTTCTGGCTTGGCCACCATCAATTTAAATTTTCTGCCCATGCCAATATTTAGTCAAGAATTAGTCGCCAAATATAAAAATTAGTCGGTCTGTAGTTAAGAGTTACAAGCATGTTTTAGTGGCCAAGCCTTCTAGCGTAGCCACCTCCGAATCTCCGAAACTCCTAGCAACACCTAGTAACACCTAGCAACGATCTGTTTTCTCCGAGTCTCAGAATTGGTTGGATAACTGTGAAAGTTTATAAGCTACACAAAGGTGTATTGATTTAGTTTCCATTAAGTCTTCAAAAATGAATGGTCGTTCATCTATGCGATTTACACGCGTTTTTCTTATAACGAGGAACATTATTTTACGCAATTTTTTCTCTTTTCAGCTTGGGAATTTTACAAGAAATCCGACAGCAGCAGTTCCAGGAAACTGTTCAGGTTTTCACTGATACATTTACCCGCGTTGATGTTACTCATGCTAGTCAATAAGAAATACTGGAGCTCGGCGGACTCGCAGGCAGACCAGAAGGACGCTCCCAGGCTGCATGACATCAACAAACTGCCTGAAGCTAAGAGAATAACAGTATTGCCGAAAGGGCCGGTGGTAGTCGCCCAGGAATCTACAGATTCCATCCTAAATTAACCCTACAGCACGTAGAACTAGACTTTTATGTAAATAATGTACAATCTTATTGATAACGCTTTTGAAAGCCTTGTTTGTATGTAAGTTAATTATTTAAATAAACGATTTTATTGTAATCAGTTCCGATATTGTACTTATTTGAACAGTGCAGGTGATTTTTTTTATATTCTTTTGTCTGTTTCTAAAGCATATTGAAGCTTAGCCTGCTTATTGGTACTTTGATTATTTGCCGATGTAAATTACTACTTTATGTAGTACTTTTGTAACTAATAGCAATACTTTCATATCAACTTCGGTTAACTCTTTCCATGTGTGATTTATTATTTATAACGATATAATGACAATGTAGGGAGGAATAAATGAAATTGCGAACTATAAATCCTTATATTTATTTCTGTTTTGTTTCTCCAATTAAATTACAATCATTGCTGGAATAAAAATTAATCTACACGCGTACAAACATTCAGACAACCAGATTTGAACATTTTGCAGACGGACACTGGATGTGAAATTTATTAGATGGAGCACGTTACAAATAGCCGTGTGCGGTGTGATTGGAACCCGTTTAAACCAAACCACTTGAGAATGACGATTATTTCCTGAAACAAAGGAAAATGTTAGAAAATCTGTCAAATAACTCCCAACTTATTATGTCCCGAGTCCTGCTCTGCCCCCTACCAGATTTATATCACGTGATAAACTATCCACATCTCGCTCTTTTATATTACGGAAAACAAGACGGCGACAGCAGATAAACGTTGTCGCGCGTGCCATACTACGGGGGATGCCTGATACAATTTTACAGGGCTTATCTTACTGACAGACTGAGCACACAACTACAGATATCAAAGCTCCAAAGGAGCAAAAGGTCGCGCTACTTATAACTACAATGACTAGTACCATAAGGCTGATTTCAAAGTCACGCGTTTGATCAGCGCCGGCCACACGCGCGCGCTTGCATTTACACTAGATAGTAGTTGCGTTTCTTAGTCACGCAGTTCAAACGCGCCGTTCGGGAGACGCGCGCCTTGGGCCAGCGCTGCCGAAGCGCGCGCTCAATAATCAATTGCAATGGTTTACGACGTCGCTGTTGCACTTTTTTCCATGTTGTTTTGTTTTCCGTGTGTGTAAGTGGCCAACACTGGTGTCAGATTTTTCAAGCTGCCTAAAGGCACCTGACATAGCTTAACGTCTGCCATCAATGATGCCAGCCTGGATCAATAGATTAACGTGTCTTCCGAAGCACGGAAGAGCTCGAGAATTATTTGTACCACTTACGGTCATCATCACAGTGGGGACTGCGTCCAGGGTAACTAACTTTTTTCCATAGAAAATAAACAGCTAATTCTGTTGTTATACTTGTTCCAATGATGACTATACACAGCGGTACATTGCAACAAAATGCGCTATATCAAAACTCGTTATGCTCGCCGGTCAAGCGCGCGCTGTTGAAACGCGCTGGTCAACGGCGCGTCACTCTGAAATCAGCCTTAAGGAAAGGCTGAAACTAGTGTAGTTGAGAAAAGAAGTTCTCGTTGTTACCATGATTGCGTACAGTGACAGGCATATATAATTAAACTCACTTGGCTTTCTTGGGGCTGCGGCCGTGTTCGCGGCTGTCGTCGCGCGAGCGCTTGTGCGACTTGTGGTCGCTCTTCTTGTGGTCGCCGTTGGACTTGCTGTGCGAAGACTTGTGGTCGCGCTCGTGGTGGCTGGACTTGTGGTGCTTGTCGCGGTTCTTTGATGGGCTGTGAGACAAAACATTTTAAATCAATAACTGCATGAAATCCGTAAGAAAATCATTCATCATCATCAGGTCTTTTTTGTCTTCACGGAGCCATACTTGGCCAGAGCATACAGAGGATTTGGTCTACACTCTCCTCGCTGTCCAGACGGGTTGGAGAGGGTGGCCAGACGGGTTGGAGAGGAAAATCGTTCTTAACCTTTTGTACCTTAGCGCTTGTTAACGTTACTTCACGCCCAACGCCAGGCTAGTACAAATTGTAATAACTTTAGTTGTCAATGGCGTCTCAGTCACGCGACCGTTTTGCAACTAAAGTGGTTAATGGCGCCGAATGGGTTTAATAATTATGTTATTTATCACTTATGTTTATCAACATTATCACGATGCCAGACACGGCCGTGCTTGCGATTGCGACCAGTCACGGCCGTGCTTGCGATTGCGGCTAGTCACGGCCGTGCCTGCGATTGCGGCCAGCCGGCCTATTTGCTAACTCAGTGTACTACGTTTTGATAGTCATTTCCAAATACATCGCGGCTTTCGTATGTTTAACTATTTTCATTGAAGATATATAAAACGTAATGTATTTTGAAGTGACTATCAAAAGTTGTACACTAAGTTAGCAAATAGGCCGGCACGTCTGTCAGTCCTCGTGTCGGTATCGAAAACATACCTACCCGCGGCGACCACTTCGAAGCGGTAAAACCGGGCAAATCCGGTTGAAACGACGCGTTTGGTCACATGTGTTTATCGACTTCATCTTATTATGCATCGTTTGTTCAGAGCTATAAGAATGAAATTGGTATGCAATGGATTCTGTAGGTATCTAAACGAAAAGTTGCTGCGTTCTCATGTGAGCTAAATTTTATTACACCATGTCGCTAACTACATTGAGTTGATATTTCTTTGAATACCTTTGCAGAGTGCGACTTTTGTACTAAGTACTAGTACTTATTCTGTGCCTTTGCGTAACTAGTGAGAATAATAAAGTGTCAACTCACCTGTCTTTGTCTTTACTGTGCTTCGAGGGACTTTTGTGACTGGAGCTCTTATGGCTCGAACTCTTATGACTGGAGCTTTTATGGTTTTTGTCATATTTGGACTTCTTGCGGTCATCGTCGTAATCCCGGTGCCGGTCGCGGCCTTGCTTGCGCTTGCGGTCGAAGTCCCCGGCGTCAAAGTTGCGCTCCTTCTTGTCCTCCTCGGCCGCCTCGCGCTCCAAGTCCGACCAGTCCTTACCGGACTCTTCGTCCTCCTCTGTGAATTATATAATAACGGATTGAGGGTTTTATAAAATGCTTACCACTAGGTGGCAGTACTTAATCGTAGTCCGATAAGCCGCCGTCATTGGGGTATATTTGACTAGCAGCGACAACGCATCGGCGCATCAGCACCTCCTCTAGTGTTGCAGATGTCCATGGGCGACGGTGACCACTTTCCATCAGGTGGCACGTCTGCTCGTTTGCCGTCAAATATACATAAAAAAAAACTGGCGCATTGTTGCCCGGTAACAGCTTACCGAGCCTACGACGCAGTGCTGCTCCCAATTCCCAATTATTCAGAAAACCTCATTGGACGTTATTAATACAATATAAATCATTTCGTGCGTCTTATACTGCATTGTCATAGATTTTGATAGACGCGCCATTGATGGTAGTAGCTAATTGCCCCTGAAGTAAAGCTTGCAAAGGCCTAAAATTACACAGGGTCCAAGAGTACAAAATACATTATCAGAATTTAACCCAACAGCGGGTCTGTTTTGAAATTACAACGAAGGAAATTGGACCTTACTTCTATACTCATATCAGAGAGGAAAGATTTGATAAATAATCACGGATTCGCCGACTAGTTCCGGTCTGTTACGAATGCCATCATTGGGGCGAGTAGCCGCACGGGCGGCAACGCGCTCACTCACGAAACTATTCGGCGAACACAACGTAAGTAAAACCTTGATTCATCGCATTTTAAACGGTATATAAAATGTCCGTAATTTGTAAGACGGCCTGATTATGCCGTAAGGGGTTAAGTTGTGCTCACCGTTACTTTCACTGTCGCCGTCGGACTCATCTGACGCTTCAGAGTCGTACTCGGAGTCTTCCTCAGATTCCTCTTCAGACTCTGCATCTGTAGGCTCGTATGCGTCGTCTTCTTCTTCTGATTCTTCCTCCTAAAACATTAGTAGTATCCATACTATCCATCTTTATCATAAGGCGCCTCTTGGGCACGGGTGCCCAGGAGGCGCCCCCATCTTCACGAGGTCCCCAAAAGACTAATCTTTGTTACATACATTACACTTTATTCACAAAAACAAGGTGCTCGAAATACGTAATTGAATAATGAGTGTGGAAATTTCCTACCTGTCCAGCATTCTCGGCGTCAGACTCGGGGTCCAAGAACGACCAGCCGCCATTGTCGAAGAAGCCTTCGATGTCGTCTGTGATGGTCTTCATGACTTTAGTCCAGTTGAGCGATTGAATACCTTCAGAGTAGCGGATGTCGCAGGAACTGTAGAAAATTCATCTTTTTTTAAAATTGAATCCCTTCACTATTATTCGTCTCCTCTAGTATCTCCGGTTATACAAAATCCTCGTAAAAGACATTGAAGAATTATTTACCATTTAGAATGTAAGAGTTTTAGGTGTAGCAAAGTCGATCTAGATAGGTTTACAAATTATTAATTAAAGAATAATATTAATAAAAGATTATTATAACCGTTTGCTGACCTAAATACAATAAAAAAAAGATCTGAATGAGGCAAACGAACGGGCAATCATGGAGCAAAGCACTGATCGAAAGTTATTTAAATGTATATGTATGTATAGCCATTTTATGACTCGATAGAAGAAAAAGAAAAGTATGTAAAAAGATAACAAGTATCATGATAATATCAAATTTTCACTCACTTGAGCCATTCTTTAACATGATCCAGCATATTCATGGGCACAGCGTTTACCATAGCCACCTTCTTTGCGTAATCCTTAAACACGAACACCATATCGAAGTTCTTCAGGTGGAACTGCACTCGCTCAAAGTGTACCAGCTCCACATCCTCGAGTGCTATCACGAATGGTGGCCACTCTGTGAGGTTGACGAGCGCGCCTGACGTAGGCTGCAGCAGCACTGTGCTGCGGAATGGGGCTCCAGGGAAACCCAGCTCTCTGAAAGAGGAAACAAAAATTGATTTTCCACACAACAATTTCTGTGGGTCAGTGGTACCAGAAGTACAGGGCCCTGGGTTCGATCACCAGTCAGTCCAAAAAAAAAGCAAAAAATCACATTTGTTGTACGGGAGACCCTTAAATTTTCATTTTATTCAATTTTTTAGTATTTGTTGTTAGAGCAGCAATATAAATACATCATCTGTGAAAATTTCAATTGTCTGTCACGGTTCATGAGATGCAGCCTGGTGACAGACAGACAGCAGAGCGATATTAATAGGGTTCCGATTTTACCCTTTGGGTACAGAACCCTAAAAACAATCTTCTACAGATTGGCCTGGGTCTTGGATGTTTATCTAAAAAAAAATATGTTATATGTTTTCCGACAGCATTATTTTTTTTAACAGTATAAATAACTATGTAATTTTGAGATACGGGAATATAATTCTTTGATAACTTCAGAACAACTAGCAACATAGATTGGTACATTACCTTACTCTTAATTTGTAATGAATGAACACAAAATGCCCAATTCATTAAAAAATTAAGGATATCAACAATAGTGTGACCTTTCACCATATACCGTGTAATCCGGCCTTGAAAAGATCACTACATGGCTTTCGTACGAAGCGACTAAAGGCAGGGTCGGACTGTAAGCAGCATTGATTGTTAAGCCTGACACGCGGCATCGGGTGACTTGACGCTGCGTGGCCGATCATCCGGGTCGTAAAGAAACTGGCCCAGGTCTGTTCTGAACTAGCCCATTTGTGTAGAATTGCAAGTGTTTTTTAGAAAATTTCGCAGAAGCTTTTTAGATGCCGTTGGGCTTATTGAAAATCTGACACCAGTGTTGACCACTTACACGAAAAACAAAACAGCTTTTCAAGGCAACCTTTAATTTGTGCCGCAGTACCCTTTCACTCTACTCGGCGGCTAGATCGTCACAGTCGTGCATGTGTTGGTGTTTGCCCAAGTTTGTCGTGATCTCACACACTTCTGTGTAGGATTCTAAATGTTTCTTACCTGAATGGCGTGTCAAACTCGACTTCCTGCTTGGTCATGTTCTCTACTCTTTCACAGAAGCTCTTGAAGGCGACCTTCAGTTTGTGCCGCAGCTCCCTTTCACTCTGTTCAGCTGCCAGATCGTCGCGGTCATGCATGTGTTGGTGCTTGCCCAAGTTTGTCGTGATCTCACACACTTCTGTGTAGGATTGTAAATGTTTCTTACCTGAATGGCGTGTCAAACTCGACTTCCTGCTTGGTCATGTTCTCTACTCTTTCACAGAAGCTCTTGAAGGCGACCTTCAGTTTGTGCCGCAGCTCCCTTTCACTCTGTTCGGCTGCCAGATCGTCGCGGTCATGCATGTGTTGGTGCTTGCCCAAGTCTGTCGTGATTTCACCCACTTCTGTATAGAATTGCACGTCAACATGCTTCTTTTTACCTGAAAAGAGATGTTATAATTATAGATATATTAAGAATAAACGATATTTACATTATAGAGTGAATAAAGACTAACTTACCAAACATAATAGCATGCTTCAAATGGAAATGTAACAGTATAATCATCTCTCCATCGCACGGCTGGAAGAATGCATTCTTTATATTATTATACAGGATGTCAACTTTATCCCCTCTTACGGACGTGAACCGGAACCCATTGGAGTGTGCTTCTAGAGACCCGCTCATTCTCTTTGTGACAATATTGGGCCTTATGTACAGGTCTTTTAGCTTCGGGTTTCCCTTGCTCTGTGAGAGAACTAATGTGTCCTGTTTGACCAAGTCTTCCTTTTCACGTTCCTCGGCCTCTCTCGTTTTAAACTTCTTTTGGACTTCCTTGATGAGTCGGAAGCCCGTGTTGAGGTTGGAGGAGGGAGGCGATATCTCGCCTGGCTCTTTGGTGTTTGTACTTCTGTATGTGCTGTAATAAAGAACAAGGCATGTAGGTCTGCACTACAAAGGTATGGAAATCAGCCCTCATACAAATAGCACACTTGTTAAAGAAAATTTTCTGTATTTGTTCTATGAAACAAGATTACTTACTTAGTTACTTACTTACTTCGCTGGCTCAGCGACCCGAAGTGGATCTTGGCCTCCGACATTAAAGAACCAAGATGACTACAGCAATTTGTCCAAAAGATATTTTATAGTGATAATTGACCACAAATCCATCGTCCATGATAAGAGTAAAGATCTTATTCATACTCTATGTTTAGGCACAGAGGCCACCCAGGGTCTGTACTATTTGCAAATCTCTCGTAAACAACTTTACTGCGACGCCCAACTAATAATGCGAGGCATAAGGGGGCGTCCATTCATTACGTGAGACGATTTTGGCAATTTTTCGAAAAATTGTGAGATTTCGTAAGGTTTAACTCGACCCTCTCACCCCCTAAATCTCACGTGAGATTTTTCTGTGAAGAATTTCGTTGAAAAGACATTCCATGTTATAAATTAAAGGTTGATGTCACAATAAAATTTTAATAAACTTAGATAAAAGTAGTTTACAAGGACACGAGATCGGATGAGGTGAGATTCAGCTTCATCATCATCATTTCGAGTAGGTGCCACGGTCAATCGACAATGCACACCCTAGTGTCAGAGTTATTCGGAACCGCCTCTCGGCCTCTGACGTGGTTCCTTTAACGACTACCAGATGGCAGCCGGGACCAACGGCTTAAGTGCCTTCCGAAGCACGGAAACATCTTAACTATCAGACAATCAGGTGTTTCAAGCCTGCAATGTCCTAACCAAACTGGAAACAACTAAACAAAGTATGCTTCCAGTGGGAATCGAACCCACGAACCCCTGGTCTATAGGCAAACGCCTTAACCACTGGACCACGGAGGCAGTAACCTACCCCCTTCTAAACAATTCACGTAATTTATGGACGCCCTCAGGTTTTTTTGTAACAAATTAAAGCTGGCCTTGGTCAGAAAATACCTACACTTCTTTGACAAATGTGGCGTCAGGCTGGGCGTAGTTGCCGCCTTCATTTCGTCCCATGGTCGCGCCAGGGTGGAAAAAGTTAATCCTGAGGTACGTGTAGTCTCCCTCCACAGATTGCGAGATGTTCTTGATGGTGGAGATGTGGAATGGTACAGGGATGCCAAAGATGGGCAGGATTACCGTTTCGTATTTGCGATCTAAAAATTACATGCGTACGTAAATAAATATTTATTATAATAAAGACTTATTCGTAGATAAAAACAATGTGCAGTTTGTTTCAGTATTGATAATTTTGTTAATATATAGATAGAGATAAATCACAAAGATTGAGCTAGCCCCAAAGTAAGTTCATCATCATCATCAGACCTTTTTTAGTCTCCACTACAGGAGCATGACCCTCTCTGTATTGCTAGAGCCATACTTGGCCAGAGCAGTCAGAGGACTTGGCCAACACTAAAGCAAGTTCGATATTACTATATTTTACAACAAATACATATATAAATTGCATGATGACCAATAGGCCATAGAGCTCTAGATTTTAATCAGTCTGTAGGTGTGAATATGTCGCCCCTTAGCGATCGAAATCGGTTGATAAGTAATCGTACATTTACACTGTCTCTGCAGGGGTCCGACTTGGATATTCTTGAAACAGCTGAATTGAAACTGAGCACCACTTCATCATCATCATCATCATCAGGTCTTTTTAGTCTCTACTGCAGGAGCATGACCCTCTCTGAGCACCACTGCTTCACCATTATTATTTATCTCTATCTAAATATATATAACTCAAAGGTGACTGACTGACTTAGTAATCTATCAATGCACAGCCCAAACCACTCGACGGATCGGGCTGAACTTTGGCATGCAGGTAGATGTTATAACATAGGCATCCTCTAAGAAAGGACTTTGGTCAAATCTACCTATCCAAAGGGATCTATCCAAAGGGATAAAATAGAGGATGAAAGTTTGTATGAAAGTTCTATACTTCTTAACGCGAGCGAAGGCGCGGGCAAAAGCTAGTTATTAATAAAGCTGAATCATCTTCATCATCATCAGGTCTTCTTAATCTCCACTGCAGGAGCATGACCCTCTCTGTACTACCGGAGCCATAATTGGCTAGGGCAGACAGAAGATTTGGCCTACACTCTCCTCGCTGGCCAGACGGGTTGGAGAGGTCTCATTGATGTTTATGAGCTTTTAGCTTTTATTTCCCTAAGTCGCCTCTTACGACCTCCAGGAGTGGTCCTATTCTACTCTGCCGGAAACCACACGGCTAAAGCTTAATAAAACATAATAATAATAAAGCTGAATAAAACATCAAAATACTTACCGACATACAACTTCAGCTCTTTGACCTCATTCTCCCTGGGCATCTGACTGACGCTCTTATAAGACACAGTGCTCTTTCTGATTTTCTCTCCATCTTTCCCACTGGATTGCTTCGCAAGCCGTTCCTTGGCCTTTTCGTTCAGAGCTATGGCCAGCTCCCTCTGATGTTCCTTACGCTTCTCTTCCGAGGAATGCTCGGTACGTAGTTTCGATTCGATGACGGCTGTTCTCTTTCCTCTGCCTAAAATGGCGTTGCAATGTGTAATAATATGTTTGCTATTTAAGAAGAGATCCAAATAACAAAAAAATGCGGTTTTAGTTTAATATACCAAATCAATATTTTTGGAATAGGTATGACGACTGATGTCCCTATACGTACATTATATGATAAATGCATACTTCCATATCCATACTAATGTTATAAATGCGAAAGTAACTCTGTCTGTCTGTCTTCTTTTCACGCTTCAACCATTAAACCAATTTGGATGAAATTTAGTATGGAGGTAGTTTTAGATTCCGATCGACACTAACGCGGGCGGAGCCGCGGGCAAAAGCTGGTACTTTATATGAGAAATAGTTAAGCAAAATCTTTTAAAGCTACACCTGCGAAACAGAGCACTATACATTTGACTTTGTCTTATTTGACATTTATAACTGTTGTTAAAGAACCAATGAAAATCACGAATCGGACCCTACATTTCGATTTCGTCATATAACTAAGAATTTTACTAACCCCTAGTTTTTTTTTTCTTGTTTCATTATAGAACTAAGACTATTTTCATATTATAAATAATATCAGTCATCATACCATTCGTAAATAAAAAATATTTGGTATTATTTTGAAATGGCTAATACATGCAATTTTATTAGTGGCCAGCCGAAAACAATGGACTCACCTCCGTTCTCTGTCCATCCATGATTGCATGTAAATAAAAACAATTAAATAAAATCAACAATCCCAATGTTAGCTCTGTCAAAAAACCTTTTGCATATTAGCTAACCGAAAATAATTTAGAAGAAAAACTGAATCGCTTTTGAAACATAAAACTAACAACTTTTAGATAAAATGAATGAGAATATAAGAAAAAACATTTTATCTAATAAATATTTGATCTCATTTTACAACCATACAGTTGAATTCCATGGAATTCAGCTGCGCATGAGCAGCGAGACCGACTAATGGCGCCCAACACTCACAAGGTCGAAACTAGTCGGATATAATCAAATATTGACATGAGCTTACTACAGTTTTTAAGTTAAATATATATGTAAATATAATGTGTATGTAATATATGTAATTGAATTTAAACTATAGCACAAAAGCGATTCAACTTTTAAAACAGCCAATAAAAATATTTTAAAAAATCTAATGTTAAAATTTTCATTTAGCCTATTTGCAAATGTGTCACGAATTGACACAAAATATATTTTGAACAGTTAATAAAGCCTTGTATAAACTCCAGCCACACTCTGCAAAACATTTACTGCCACCTGAAATGTTTTGGATTATTTGATACACACTGACATATACAAAAAACATGGATGTTTAAAATCTCCCATTTCACTACTCACTTATTATCGCATGTTGATCTGAAAAAGCAGTCACTTGTATTTTTACGAGCACCAATTGATCTACTACAGTTTGGAAGATAAAATTTGGATTTGAAGGACAACATCGTGAGGAACCTTGTTTTTTTCGACGCTTTACTCTGAAGTTACAGAAGCTTTCATACAAAAATACTAGCACATTGTATACTTTGAAGTTCAAAGTATATAAAAGGTATCTAAAAAAATAACCTTATTGAACTTTACACAATACAAATTTTAATTGTGAGTGTGTGAGAAACAAGCATCAAAATAATAATCGAGTAATCCCTCATGATACCTTGTCCAAATTACATAAATCGCAGGATAAAATATTCTTAAAAATTTGCCTATAGATGATTATTTAGTAGGTTATGCACATTAAAGCAACACTACATACACACATCTACATGACGTGAACAATGAAACAAGTCACATGGCATTAAATGTATATGATTTTCAACTCTAAGTATAGAAGCAAAAGGCTTATTTTCTTCAAGTTCTTATTTGATGTGTAATATGCTGTCCAGATTAAAAGTAAATGCACTGTGCAAATCTAGTAGCCGAATATTGCTGCGACCAAAGTTCGACTGAATCATTTTCTTTTGTAACACTATGGCATGTAGTCCCAACGCCTATTGCGTACGATTTTTGTCAGGCTCATCACATGGATGGCGCCATAGGTTTATTCACAACCAGGGCTTGTTACCGGTACCAAATTCCCATTATAAGTACCGGTAAGTACCGGTATTACTATTCTGTTAAAATTTTAACGGTAATATGGGGTACCGGTAATCTAGTATTTAACGGTAATAATATTGATAACAGTTAACGGTAATTTTACCGGTACCAAAATCACATTATAAGTACCGGTAAGTACCGGTACTTCTATTCTGTTAAATTTTAACGGTAATCATCTAGAATAATAACGGTAATAATAGTGTTAAAAATTCCGTAAAATTTACCGGTACCTACGCATTGATGCCGTCCCCCGCATGGGACTCGCTCGACTGGAAAAGTTCCGTCCCATTGTCGGCCCCCGCCTCACGCACGCCGCACACACACAACACGACAACGACACACATTAACAAAATGATAATTCCCGATACTGTTTACCGGTATTTAGTACAGATACTTCTGTTATTACCGTTATTAAACTTATTGATACCAATTCAATTACCGGTACCATCGTTTTATTGAGGTACCGGTACCAATCCAATTACCGGTACCGTTGTATTATAGAGGTACCGGTACTTGATTTTTACCGTTACCTAATGTACCGGTACCAATCCAATTACCGGTACTGACGTTTCATAGAGGTACCGGTAATGAATTTTACCGGTATTCCAACCCCTGTTCACAACTATGTATCCACCATATTATGAGAAAATAAAATCAGTATCCACGAGAAATATATTATTTCAGATGAAAAATATATTTTCGGCTCTTATTAAATCAATATCTTTTAGTTTTACCTGGTTTTACCAAGTTTAGGCTAACGCCATCTAGTGACGGGTGGAAAAGTCTGTAACTATTGCACTGCAGCGCCCTCTCCGCCACCCATAGTGGCAGTTAGTGAAACTAACTACCACAGCCTGCCGTTAACCGGTCTGCTGCTTTTAACAGGCCTTAAGTTAGGCCAATCTAGGGGTGCCTAGATTTCAAAGCAAACGGAAAAGACACAGGAAGTGTTGGTCTGATGACATAAAAAAGATTGGGGGCCCATTATGGCAGAGAATGGCAAAAAATAGAGAAACTTGGAAGAAGCTGGAGGAGGCCTTTGTGTTTCAAGACACGCCGACTAACATCGGTAACTAAAGGCTAATAAATAAATAAATAAAAAAGTTAGGCCAATATTTTTGTATGAGTTTGGCAGTCTATGTATAAGTTTTTAGTATTATATTGTCTTTGCATTGAGACAAAAAAGAACATAGAACGAAATTTAAATGTCGTATGCGGCTACTTGTCTTGTTGCCGTGGGAAACGTTGAAATATGCAGAGCATCTATAGAGTAAGGGGACTACGATACGAAGTATCCCTAATCGTATCGCACGTATAGCGCCGTCCCTCTTATCGGATCCGATATTCAGGATGGTACAATTACCCCTTAACGTCATTTTACAATGTTCAGCTGCCAAAATTCAACTATGTATAGACAGATGTGGCGTGACAAGTCCTCACAGGTGCAAATGATTCAATCTGGACAGAAGCTAAGCAAGGTGCAAATTGACTCTGACTTTACAGCTCAGCAGAAGGCCATTCACTCACCGAGTATTTCAGTCTTGTTCTCTTTTTCTTCTTCCTCATCTTCGTCATCATCCTTAAGGAAGATTCCAATGTTCTTGATTTTCTTCTTCGACTGTGTGAGAAGGGAGGCGGGCTGTTCTTCATTCACTAGCACTGTGTCGCCGATAAATAATGCGTAAGTCTGAAATTAACAAATAATCACATGTATGCAACCTGAATCTTTTCTTTACTAAATCAGAGAGAGAAAGAGGACGAATGAGTCATGCATTAGCATTCATTGCCATTCATCAAACTTGCATACTTACTTCACACCTGAAAAAAAAAATAGTTATCTTTTTGAATACTGCCTGTATTCTAAAAGATAGCTGTTTTTTTTTTTTCAGAATAGGGTTATTAGTATTCCCTTAAAAGGTCAGTTCAAGAAAGGTTAACCAAACAAGAGAGTTTGAGTTGTTGTTGAAGATTTTTATTTGGAAATAAAAGAATACTTACTTTTCCTTCCTTCTCAGTTGCAGCACTGTTTTGTAAATTAGCAAGGCCAATATTAATGTTGAAGACCATGCCTTTCTTAGCAACAACTGATGTTTTTGGACCAATCACAATGGAGCTCTCACGAAACTCTATGCCCATAGCAAATCTGCAATGAAAATACACATGAAGTCATCTACTTTACTCATAAGGCCTAATTATAAAGAAGGGTAACATAACAAACTTACCCAAAAGATTTTGTGAGATTATCAACCAAAGCAGGCTTTTCTTTCTTTGCTAATTCTAAACCAGCTTCATAAACAGCAGACAACTTTGCTCCAGCCACAAGGTGCTTCATAACCTCTTCTTCTAAATTCAAAAGGAAATTATAATTGCTCTGAACTTCATCCGTAGGGTTGACCAGCAATGTACGGACAATGTTTGAGCAGTACGACTTATATCTTGCGCCTAGAGAGCATACAATAGCACCAAAATGCAAGTGGTTTTTATCAGAAACTGCACTAAATTTGAGACTGTAGTTTCCTCCGGACTGAATGATTGGTGGGTAGCACATATCAACTTGGCTTGTGTCAACACCTGTGACATATTTCTTGTCTGATATTGCTGCTTCTACTCCTTCAGCTAGTTTTGAGTGCTTTACTTTCTGTGGAGTAAATATTACAGTACATATGACTAAATAATATAAATTAAACAGATTGAGCTATCCCCTAACTAGCCACTAAGTAAGTGCAAAACTTATGTTACAGAAACAAACTTACCAATATAGATAAACATCCAAGAAACAAGTCAATCTGAAAAAGATAATTTCCATCTTGACCTGACTGGGAATCGAACCCAGGACCTTTGTGTTTGTCATGACATGAATATTTTTGATAACAAATAGTCATTGTGTGCGTTTCTTTCTTCACAATTACTTTTTTTGTGAATAATTTGAGTGTGTTTAACCTCTATCTTGCCTGATGGGAACCAACGAGTAGGGAAACAGCAACGCGAGGAAGGAATAAGGACCAAAAAGTACATAATTAAAATAATTACCTTATCTGAATCAATGATTTCCATGATTTGGTCTTTCAAGTATTTCGTAAACACATCAACGGTGACCAAACAGGCCTTCTTCACTGTAATAACTTCTGGGTCTTCCTTAGGAGCCATGAGGAGGGCTATTGATGAACTGATATCTACATTTTCGAACTTCTCTGCCTTCATGGCTGCCTTCCAACTCTCACAGAATTCCCCTGGGTAATTGTCTTTGGCAAATACACCAAGGGTTTTGCCTGATTTTGATTTCTTTATTTCTTGTATGAGTTTGTTGAAGTTCTCTTTGTCTTTATCATTCTACAAAAAGGATTCAAGTTTAAAATCCTTACTAATATTATAAATGCGAAAGTGAGTTTGTTTATTTGTTTGTTACGCTTTCACGCTGTAACGACTGAACTGATCATCATGAAATTTGGCATACAAGTTTTCTGGAGTGCGGAGTAGGACATAGGCTACCTTTTATCCCAGGAAAAGTAATATTCCCGAGGGATCGACATTGACACAGGCGGAGCCGCGGGCGTAAGCTAGTATTATATAAAATTGTCGAATCCATGTAACATTGAAAGGACCATAAAAATTGGGTCATTAATGCAGTTGTTGCTCACAAATACAATACACAAATATGTTAACCTTTTGAATGCCAGCGCTTGTATACGTTACTTCACACCTGACGCCAGGCTAGTACAAATTGTAATAACTTTAGTTGTCAACAGTGTCTCAGTCACACAACCGTTTTGCAACTAAAAGGTTAATCAAAGTAAAGGTTATGATATGATGTATATTATAATTTGGATTTTAAAAAATATTCTGGAAATATACTTACTCTATCCCTAATAAGCAGTTTCACTGGTGGTAGTTCTGTTTCCTCTTTACCGTTTTCTATTTGTCGTAAGAACTCTATTTTCTTTTTACTGGCGAGGAAACACATGCTTTGTTCTGTAAGTACTGTGATTGTATCAGGCAACTCATATCCGAACAGCCATGTCTGATAAAAGAATAAGAATTGTATGTTATGCCTACTTTGATGTATAAAACAAGTATTCTAATAAGTATATCTAAAATTAAATAACCAGTCCCTTAGATATAAAGACACTTCGGTTTTTGCAATGAACCTACCACTGCCTTAACACCTTAGACACCATTGTCTGACAAACAATTGAAAAACTATTGTCTGCAATTCCGGCGTTAAAATCGAAGATGAAATAGAGTTCTAAAAAAATGTACAAACATACATAATACATGGGAAACATATTACCCTCCTTGACAGACAGGTAAAAAAGAGCCTACATGTCTTTTACATCAGATGGAAAGGTATCAATATCATATAAGTAAAAATCAAACCAAAATGACCCCCTGTAGTTCCCAGTAGACCTTATTTATGCCCACTTTAAGGTAATAAAAGACAATGAAATAAAACTTGATTCATACACATATTAGCAGCATGCAGGTATGGACACTGATGCAGCTGTTTCCTTACAATGAATTTGCTATAGCTGATACCTTCAGATAGAATGACTTTTAATAAAAAATTACATGTTTTATAGATTCAATGAGTTTTTTCTTTTATTTAAGGTACATCACATTATGAAACACATACAACTACAGAACAAAAGGTTACATGTCTGAAAAGTACCAGTGGGTACATTGTCAACAAGTTATGCATTGAGATTGATCAAGCCTAAAAGTTATTTGAATAACTCTGTATGTAAAGCGAAATTGTTATTCCAAATATATCCATAGTAAATAGCTGGGAATTGCGTCGAAACGTTCCATAATCAATATTCCATTAACGTCAAAACAAGGTAATCGACGAAAACTTGAACACGTTGGAACAATAAGCATAAAACGGCGTAAACCTGTAATGCTGTTGATTTGCTGTAAAGTGTGTCTTCATCCACTCCGACGCATGAGACAAAGCAATCGACTTTGGATAGGGCATCGTCGCCTTTTGAATCCGCTGCAGCAGCCTGGAAAACACGTTTTATTAGCCAGAGTAATCCTCAATGAGATCACACGAAATGCGCGAACAGTTAACAACCTTCCATGCTGCGTACAGCTTTTTCATACGTCGAAAGAAGGTTTCCTTATCAAGAGATATATTCGACATTTTTAAAACTAAAGAAAACTATAACTAAAGACGATATTTTTGTTAAATTACGCCTCAAACGGTAAATTCTCTGCGATTTCACGACATTAGAGCTTTTTGACAGCAAACACAAATGGCGGGCGTCGGTATCAAAGTTGCCAGTTTCAAGCAATAAAAATCTACCATGTGCGGTTCTGCAAAAAAAAGTTTTATTATATTGTTTATGGTTTTATAAATTATGGCTATGGCTGTTTTTATAAATATTCTTTTGTTGTTTCTAAAAAGTAAACTATGAGTCTGTCAATGTCAGTGTCAGACTGTCAGTCAGAGATATTGCTATCCAATATTTCAAAACAATTTCAAAGTTTTGTTGTTTTGAATTTTGAATCGTTTTAAACTTTATATTGCTCAACACTTAACAAAAATGCAAAAGCTGAAATTCGAGAAACATGTGCTCTTAACAGAAAGTGCAATTCGAAAACTCAGTCAAAACCGTATAACTACTGTTCTCGAGTTTCTTCATGAGGACTCAGAGAAATTATCAAATCTTACTAAGCTGAGTTTACCACAAATTCTAGAAATAAGAGCTGATATATTTCGGAAATATTCAGCCCCTATGATTAATGGGAGCTCCCTTATCAATAATTTTTCTACTAGTAGATACATTAACACAGGGTTAGCAAGGTACAATTAAATATTTTTATGTAATAAATAGGCGAAATGTATTTAAGATGATTTCATGACATTTTATGTTTCTTTAGCTTAGATGATGCTTTAGAAGGTGGCATACCGGTGGGATTTATAACAGAAATATGTGGTTTGGCTGAATCCGGGAAAACACAACTGTGTCATCAAATAGCTATCAACTGCATCAGGAGCACAGAAAAGACCGTCTTGTATATTGATACAAAAGGTGATTTTTCTGCAGTAAGAGTTCAAAAGGTTTTAGATGGCTTAGGATTTTCTCACCAGGTAAAACATTCTTCTATAGTATTTTATTAAAAGAAACATACTTGAGTTTATTCTTGTAGACGTTTTTAAGTTTAAAAACACTTCCAGTGTGATAATTATTTAAAAAAAAAAGTACTTTTGAGAAACCAATATTCAGTATCAATATAGAAACACCCTCTTTGATTGTATCTTATGACATTGTAACAAAATAAATCTGAATTTTATTTGGTTTAGGACATGGCACTAATAATGTACAAATTAAGAGTAGTCTTCATATGGACCATGGAAGAATTAATAGAACTATTAAGGAAAATTAAAAACAAGTTATTAGTGTTTGAAAGCTTGGCCTTGATCATCATTGACTCACTGCCCTGCTTAATGTTTCAACATCTTGGAGACTCTAATAAAATTGGTATGTTAATAGTAGTAAGTGGTAGTTAATAATAACCCATGTGGTATCCGGCCGAGTAGAATAGGACCACTCCAAGTCTTCCCGTGGATGTCGTAGGTGACTTAGGAAATACAAGCTAAACAAAGCTTATAAACATCTAAGAGACCTCTCCAACCCGTCTGGCCATCGGGAGAGTGTAGGCCAAGTCCTCTGGCTGCTCTGGCCAAGTATGGCCCTAGTAGTACAGAGAGGGTCATGCTCCTGTAGTGGAGACTAAAAAGAACCTGATGATGATGATATGCATTCATATAATTTTATATGAAAATATAAATATCCTCTAAATCACTATTATTGCTTTATGATTTGATTGAGTTTAGCCTGATATACATATATACAATACATCCACTACAATTATTCTGGCTCGTCTGCCTGGGTCTAAGATGGTTGCAATGTTGTTGAAATATCAGGCCTAACTCAAAAATAATCAATTGGCAAGTTGTATACCAACAATTATTTAAATTTCTTATGTTCTAATACTAAAAATTACAAAAATGTTATCTGTTTTCAGGACTTGCCTATCTAAATATGATGGTTAATTATAGTAGATATATTTGTGATACTTTTGATGTGGGTTTTATATGTGTAAATATTCAGACAAGATGGGTGGATCAAGACATTTCTGAACTTGAAGGTCTGTTTGTTATTTTTTGTTTGTGTAATATTGTTTAGTATGGCATTCAATTATATTAAAATAAAATAACATTTCAGATGAAGATGAATCTGTGTCAGTCTCAAAAGATGCATACTTGGAAAGAAAAAATCGCTGTCTAGGAAAATACTGGCAACATATTCCCATGGTGGTAGTGATAGTAGAAAAAGGACAAATACTGGATCAATCAGATGGAAATAGTTCTCAAATTATAAATGGCACTGTTAGTAAAAGGAGCAGTCAAGATTACAGTCGTAGTTTTACCATTGCAATTAATAATTTAGGTGTCACATAATAAAGATTTAAGTAGAGATATTTTTATGCTCATCTTTTTATCTCTTTTCTACTTAAAATCAGATTACTAAAACAAATTTACTCTCAATAAATAAATAAAATATAAAGAAATACCACTAAAATTATAGCCAGTTAAAGCATTTAGAAGTTATGCTGTATGAAACTCACATACGTGCATGGACCCTGAAAATAGGTCTCCCATCTGCTGCTTTTTTGGGTAGTCATGTAAACAAATATTACAACACATTCTGTGATAACACAATTTGATACAGTTATTGGTACAGTTGATAGTACCTTCACCTACCCTACCACAAACCACCACCTCATCATTTAAGTAACTAATCAAACAACATGCTAACTCAATCCTACTAATATACTATATCATACTCATACAGACAAACTTTTCAGTCATAGCTATTTCCCGCGGCTGTCCGCTTGGGTTCGGTTTTATCACAGTCTATTCAGGCCCTCAGGCACCCGGGTTCCGAAGCATCACTGGTGAGGATGTAACTGGGAATCCGCTTAGATTACAGATACATCGATATTTTTGCAGCTTTCGCCGAACTAATGGTGTTGGAGACGTTTAAATTTTAGTTACCTACGAGCCCTAATTTGAAAAAAAAACATAGCCTTTATTACTAGCTCACTGATAATGTAGCTATATATGAAAGAATTTTAAAAAACGGGCCACTGTGGCCTTTTTTTCCGTAATAAATATCAAAAAGCAAGATGTCGATATTTTATCGCGCATTATAAACGGCGTCGCAGGTGCTGACGGATATTTTTTGTCCCAATGGATGCACGCGGATGGAGTCGCGAGTAGAAACCATGTAGAAAGAAACTAGAATAAAATACATTACAAGCGCAGACGTGAATTAAAAGTGTTTGCGCTTCCAAGAGCAACTATTTGAGGTTGCCGCCTCAGCTGCTGAACAATATAAATAATCCACAAACTAAATAGGGATTGAAATAATCCTGCTGGAGCCGAACCAAAGCCGAACACAATCATAGACAAAAAAGATTAATGAACGAATGAAATATGTGACGTGAATGAGTTGCTATATAAAAACATTCCATTTTCGTTCTCTCATTCATTTGTTCGCACGCCTCCTCGGCGATGCGCGTGAAATTGTGATGGCTTATTTTATCACTTTTGTAAACTTAACATTTTTATGATATTTATGTGGTCAATAGTCTTGGTAGTATAATTTCTTTATTTATTATTTTATTTGTATAAAAATGGCGAACCAATCTCAAAAAATTGTGTACAAACTCGTTCTGACGGGAGGTAAGATTATTTTTGCTTTTACGTGTCTCTTACGTATTTTCATTGTCTTTCAGATTTCAGTACATTTTATAATTATTATATTTGTGTTTTGTAATTATTTAAATCATTTAAGTGATGCTTTAGTTTCTAATTTACACATAGGAAGAATTAGCAAAAATCTAATAATAAATTGATGCTATGGCATAACACGTGGGGTTATCTATCCAATCTGAATAGATGGATTTTTTTAACCAGGACCTTGTGGCGGCAAAACTACGGGGCAGTCTCGTCTGTGCACGTTCTTCGAAAATCTGGGATGGAAGGTGAGACTTTTTATACATTTTTATAAATCTTTATGTATTGCTGTAAATAAACTTATTAACTTCTTTTGTGAGAGTTTAGAAGTTAAATTTCTTTCTCATTTATTATTTTACGCACAAATTATAAATTTACCAATGTAAATTAAATTAAACTTAAATATCATAGTAATGCTTAGTGAGTGAATTCTAAAATAAAATGCCTAGCTGTCAGAATTATTCAGATATTGGTTTCACCAATTGGCTTTATTCAATAATTGTAATTTTAATTTTCCAAAGTTAAATGTTTGCCTAAAAGTGCAGTTCTTTTCAATTTCTTAAAAATTCAATCGTAACTTGGCTTCCGTATGGTTCCCGATATGTTGAGTTATGGTTTCTCCCAGAGGAGATCCAGTAAGACACCGTTCCACGTTGTGTTTATTTCCAGGTGTTCCGGGTGCCGGAAACGGCTACCGTCCTTCTCAGGTACGAAGTGTTACCTTCAACAATAGCAAGGGTGCATGTTCAAACACATGTTTCAGATTATTACTTTACATTAAATTGGATTTAGACAACTCAATGTTAGTTAAATAATAATATTGTTACTGACATTTTGAGTTATATTCTAAGGAGCTTTGTCATTGTAGATTTAATCAGTGAAGTATTAAATCCATTTTAATGTAAATTTGAAATCTGAATGCAGTTTAATGAGCACCCTGAACATGAATTAATTAACATGCAGTTCTTAATTCTTTTAGCAAGAATCAGTAACTGTGTGAAATAAACTATGATATACATGATATGAATAAACTATGATATATTGAAGTTTGTGAGTTTGTGACAATATTGCAACATTTTATTTTCTTTTGCAGTGGTGGAGTCAAGTTTGCAGACCTTACGCCAGATGAAGGTGAGTTTAATAATAAGTTTATTTTAAGAGCTAATTAATATTTTAGTTATATTTTGAATTTGAAATTTTGAAAACTAATTTTTTTTTACCTTGTAGTCTCATAGACTTATTAAGTAAATAGACTACATATGCCGACTAGCTCCGTGGCGCAGCGGTCAACACGGAGCCTGCGACACGGAGTGACCGGGTTCAATCCCCGGCCAGGTCAAGATGGAAAATGATCTTTTTCAGATTGGCCTGGGTCTTGGATGTTTATCTATATATGTATTTGTTATAAAATATAGTATCGTTGAGTTAGTATCCCATAACACAAGTCTCGAACTTACTTTGGGGCTAGCTCAATCTGTGTGATTTGTCCGTATATATATATATATATATATATATATTTTTTTTTAATTTTTTTATTTAATTTTTAATCTTGTGTAAAATTAAAGTAAAATTTTATTAACAAGATTTTTCAAACATTCCATGTAAAAAATTGAGACGCTATTTTGCTGTACCTACTACCTATTCACGTTTTGTCTTAGTTTTCTTGAAATTTAGAGCAGTTCTCTCTATATTAATCATTGATATAATTCATATATCATCTTTAATATAATAAATAAAATTTGCTCAAAGTATTTAGGTGACATACGTTTTTAGTACACACAGTGCCATAATGCCATTAGGACAATTTGCCAGAGAAATTTAGCTGTCGTAATCCACGTTAATGCATATAATGGTGAAGTGTAGAAACATAATTTTCTCACGTATGCCAATTCTAATATTAAAGGCCATGCAGTAGATTGACGAACGCATTTTTTTATATTTGTAAAAGCAGATATTTCCATACATTTTTTTGTTTGGCGATATGAAACCTGCCATGATCTTGTATTTCCATAATCCAGTATTGTGGCTTGTTGCGAACGCACACTATAAATAATTTTTTTAGCGCGAATTGGCATACTCTACGAATTGGCTGTATTGGTTTGTTCCTACAACCCGAAAATGCTTTGCCCTATTTATCATAACTAGGGACATCCCCACCCCATTAGGGAACTTAACGGGCTCCACTCCATCCAATAATATATTTGTTAATCTAAATAAGCTTGTATAAACTGGAAGCCCTTGAAATTCGTTATACTCTAATACCTACCCATTTGTTTTAACTGATAAACTTTTACTACGCCAAATTGTTCCATATTCGTATAAATAAACGATTTGTCATATCAAGATTAAACAGGTTCCTAAATCAGAAATATATCATACAGCATCTTATTCTGAACACTTTTGTCCCTCAAACCATGAAATCAGCCTATAGACCAATGCTGGGAACTCAATTTCCATATACATTTTGAAACCGGCAGTTTGTATGAAAATTTAGTTTCTTTTTCGAGTTCCCAGCATTGGTCTTATAGTTGTTCATTTTGACGGGCTGATTTAATGGTTTGAGGGAAAACTGTATTTACCCTAACATCCTGTATATTTAATGTTATTAAGCTTTACGTTAAACTACGCGTAATTTATTTAAATGCTCCAAAGCGTTCATTGTCCTTTACGTACTAGTCATATCGCAAATTCACTGTGTGACACTGCTCCTTAAGGAATTGCATTTGCACATCGTAGTAATGATGTGAGAGCACGGGTAGCTCAGAGAATTCGCTCGCATTATTTGGTCTGTAGTAATCTGAGATAAAAGGTACTATTGCACGATATTGTATAAAACGAAAGGTACTATTATCCATGTTCAATTTTTAGGTACCTAAAATGTTCCGAATAGTCACTGTGTGTGTCTCCCAATAAATTCGTATGATGACGCGATTGAAAAACATACAAACATCGTTTGATGCGGTTACAGCCAATTGCTAAAAGTTGAAAAATAGCGACCATTAGAAAGCAACCGGAAAGCGCGCCAGTCTGTTTATTGTTTGCCGTTCTCTTGCCAAAATCCAGATCACAATTTCTATCACCATTATGCCTCGAAAATAGAAAATGTTGTGACCGCGTCTCGAGCGAGACCTTGGCGGCCCCTTCTTATGTAATGTCTAAAATTTAGTATAATGTCAATGACCAACCGATATTGACGTACTTGAATGATTTCTCGATGTCATTGAAACAAATAATAGAACAACAGACAATCAATGTACCTAAAATTACCCCTGATTGAACGGAATACGTAGTATAACATACCCAACTGTAGAAAACATGGGGTAAGCAAAACTAATACCGCGTCACTATCTGTTAAAAAAATAATACAATAGATTAAAAACATACGGCGCGCCTCTCTCGATATCTGTAAAAATGATGAATGCAACGTTATTTTTGCAGATTGTATATGAAGCAAAAAGCTGCGACAAATTACTGTCTGGGAGACTGGAGTAAAAGTAGTTTTCATGAATGGCTTCCCAAATGACCAGACAGTTTTTTATGACTGACCTCGCCTTAGATATATGTATACTTTTACTACTAAACACACTTTCAGCCATCAGCTACAAAGAAAAAGTCTTGGTGACATTCTGAGGACTAATTCAGTAATATAAAAAGATTCTGTACTTATCTATGCGAAGATGTCAGAGCTCTTAATTTAATTAATTCCCGTTGATATCACACATAAACATCAATGAGGCCTCTCCAACCCGTCTGGCCAGCGAGAAATATAGGCCAAATCCTCTGTCTGCTCTGGTATGGCTCCGGTAATACAGAGAGGGCCATGCTCCTGCAGTGGAGACTAAAAAGACTTGATGATGATGATATCACACATCTCTTTTTGACACCGCACTGATGGCCTACACTGCAGGTGTCTCGTCTCGAGACAATGCTAACTTCGTAGGTCTTTGTTTCATGATTTTATTTTCTATTTGCAACTGCTCTGAAGGCGTGTCCTATTGACGCATTGAGAGTCACGTGAGGTAGGTCATCGGTTCAAACTGGCAGCCAAGTTTCTTTCTGGCTGACGTGGCTTCGTAGTCAAACTTGTAAGATCCAATCTATCGGTACTACCCCTTTTAATTGCCTCGATAGTAAATCAGTGTAGGTAACATTAATGAGCGATAACCTTCGTTTTTATTATTTTTTGTTATGGATGATAGTGTAATGATGACAATGATAACCTCAAACATGTGGCTAGCTGTTTGTTTATAATTTAAAATCTACATCGTTATCTCTAGTACTTTATCCTATTCTATGGGATGATGATGCGATATGATTCATTGTAGCACTCGTACCGATTTGTCTATTGTCGTCACAGACTTGAGATGTCACGATGTACACTGCCAAGTCATAGGTGTAAAGTCTATCAACTAAATTCTTATTAAATTAATCCGCATATTGCGCAATAGGTATGTAGAATAAAATCTATTCTCCGTAGGAATAATGTGTGATTTGTTCGGTAACGTTTTATTTCGGTTCGGTTGTTCCGCAGAATCACGTGTGTTGTGTGGTTTATTTTCGTTGGCGGAGCTTCCCAGCCCGCCGATTTACTAGGTCTTGCAGCTTGCGTATCTTTATCGCGGTCACGTGGCCGCTCCGTTTTTACAATCCTAGCCTCGGTGAAAGTACGAACATTAATGCCAGTCACAAACGCATCTTATTATAATCTTCTAATTCCATTTAGTGCTAGAGTTCCGTGACAGATCTGTAGGAATCGGCAATTAAAATAAATTTGGCACATGCACATTTGGTGCGTGTACCTACTTCCATATAATTTTTAATTTCATCGTTTATTACAATCTTTAGTTGGACATCATCATGACCCAAATATTGAATTAAGTACCAATAAATAAAGATACCTACTATAATAATGAAGTTAAACCGTCCACACCCTGATCTAACAAAACAATCTCTGTAAAATACAGTTGTCTGTAGAACCCATTAAAAGCAAGGACGCCTCAGCGATATCGGTTTTCATCCATATAATCTGCTTATAAAAATAGTATTGACCGCCTATATGATTAGGGGAGCGGAGAGGGTGTGCACTGGGTGTTATGTTATGAGGCTTCGCTGTATCGCAAGTCGCAACACGTGTGCGAGTGTGTGTCGGAATGACGAGGTGAGTCTTAGCTCGTTCACGGTCATGATCATGGCGTGCTAGAAATAAAGTAACATCAACAGACGTTGGGTTTCTGTCGATATTACCGCAACAGGCCCCGAGCGGATTTTTGCAGCCCAATTATGATTTTTTTGTTGTTTAGTTAAATTAATTCTGTTTTTTATTGAAGAAGTACTATTATTGTCCGATGCTTTGGTTTTATTGCACGCTTTTTGTTAACTTCACCTGTTTGCTTGTTTGTTTGTACCCGAATTCTTTGAACTCTATTTGACCTACTTTCAACGGTTAGATTTTGTTAATTTTGTAGACTTCAAGGACCGATGACAATACATTAATTTGATAATCCTTTCGTTCATTAAATAGCGTGTTTTTTAATACTATATTTTAATCTTTACAACTTTTTAGCCTTTTGAATCGCCGTATCCCATATTCAATCCTAAAATAACACCATTTTTGCTGAACTTTATAGAATATTCAAATGGAAACTGAGAACTCATAAGAACGGGTCCATCGTACTCGTAAATAGTCCTATCGATTGCCCTGTACTCGAGGTACCTATTTGAAATGTAACGCGAATGTGATATCATATTGGGGACATACTATAAAACTGGATATTGTCAGTCTACGCAGATTAAATTGTTGATTATTGTGGCATTTTTATAGTGCTGCGTCGTCAGGTGTTCGCCAACGTGCCCTGGCGGAAACGTATACCGAGGGAAATATTTACCTTGTTACGTCTTGTTCTTATCTTCGGTAAGGAGTACTGATTTTAATGATAGCGCAGTATTTGTTTGTACTCATTCATGCATTATTGAGGCAGATTGATACCGATTCCATCTCGATACGTCGAGCTGCCGTTAGTTCATTCAAATTGAAACATATTTATTCGATGTTACGTATATCAGTTTTATAAAGCTTTGATAAAAAAACATATATTCTCGCTTCAATTCGCAAAACAGGTATATAGGAATTATGCGCTATAAAAATCGAGTATTGAGCGTTTCGTCTTATTAATTTTTCGTCCCATTGGCACGTAAAAATCTACCAAAGACGAAGTTCTAGCTGATTTCTACATCGTCCGCGAATAGCTCCAACGGTCCCGGGTGACTTGCACCCAGGATAGGCCCTTCTGGCAGAGTATCTTTCGGCCCATAAGGCAAATGATAAGGGTTGCTGCTCTCCAAAGGCTTTTGCCATTGTTTCTCAGAATGGCCCTTCAGGCTATGCATGTATTAGATCGCGGCCCACCAGAGAGTATGCTGTCTCTCTAATCCTTGCATGGAGCTAGCTACATAAGTAGTCAATTAAAATAAAATCGTCCGCAATATATGCATATACTGTGTTCTGTTGTGATGGATAAGCTTATTTTCTTTTTAACTTACTACTTTATAAAATAAGTGGGGACTGGTATTTAAAAACATAATTGAACAAGACAATAGTTTCATCTTCGGTTTAATCAAAAATCATAAATACTTGGTAATAAAAGCAGAATTGAGGTTTACAACATAACTTGCGAGTGAAGGAGAATATGTAACATACCTACCTATCTGTGCAAGTTCAGAGAAGATCAACTTCGAGCCACACAATGCATATGGAAGCATTATTCAGTCTGAAGAATCGGACAATGGAACGAATTTCCTGTCATATCACAATATTTCCACTATAGAAATAGATTCACACAGCGAGTTTATTGTTTTCGTAACTTGGTTTGTCGCATTTATGTGAACATTACGCTATTTTATCATAATCGGGCCGTGGCGTGACGCATGTATGCTGTATCCTGAGCGAATAATTCATGTGAACATAAGCACGAGATATCTATGGAAATACATGTCGTCGTGGATATTAAATTTTAATATTTATGTTTCACAGCGATCGCAATAGCACCAAACTTTTCAAAGGAGCTTGACATTAAATGTTGAATAAATTTATGAGAACACTAGCTGTCTCCCGTGTCTTCGTTCGCGTAATTTACAGTCTGTGCTTTTCTGATGTACGTAAATTTCATGAAAATCTATCCAGTAGTTTTTACGTAAAGGAACTAACAACGTCCTCATTCAGAAGGATAATTAGTTTATTGAAAGGAATATAAGATTTTGTTGATTTATTTACAAGATAGTTTAAAAGGGAAACACTACGCTCGAGAGAATTGAAAAATAGGTATTTATGTAAAGTTTATTGCTGTCAATTTCGATCAAGCCTCCCCCCGCAAAGTGCGATAGAGACAACTGCAGCTCGGATCGAAAATACATGAAAAGTACTCAAAATTAACGCTTCGTAGTCCCCTGATTTCTTTAGCAAAACGTAAACAGATTTAATAACATTTTTATTAAAAATTAAAAATAACCTATGTCTGTGTATTTTGTATTTTTTTCTAATATAATCGCGTCAAGTTTGTTTTCTAGATGTTTGAACACAACGGGAATTCTCAAGAATTTTTCAGGTTTTTGAAGGTTCATCATATCTCTGTAAATAAATCAAATTATGACAAAAAAAACATAGGGACATAACTAATATATCCACAGATTTATTTTGTAAAAAATCATCCGGCGAGGAATCAGGGGTCTACGCTTGTATGGAAATACAGCCCTCTTATTTCTTCCTAAGAAATATACATAAGTATAGAATAACCTGGATACAAAATGAAAATATTCTCAGTTACTCGATTCTTCAATGTTGAACAGCGGCAATCGATGTCAAAACGATTGTATATTACATACAATCGATTGATTACGCCGTGTGGTTTCCGGCAGAAATAAGTCTTTCCATGGATGTCGTAAGAGGCGACTTAGGAAATACAAGGCTCATAAACATCAATTAGACCTCTCCAAGCCGTCTGGCCAGCGAGGAGAGAGTAGGCCAAATCCTCTGTCTGCTCTGGCCAAGTATGGCTCCGGTAGTACAGAGAGGGTCATGCTCCTGCAGTGGAGACTAAAAAGACCTGATCATGATGATCATGACATCGATTGCCGCTGTTACCGGAGTGCACGTCCGCTGACAGCGGCAATAAGCGGCAAACGTGCATCGTTCATCCTATCGAATTATTATAATTTTGCAATATCGCAGTATAATAATTAATATTCATTCTTGCTTTATCGATACCTGAAGTATTGATGATATTATCTAATAATAATATTAATAAAATAAATATATACGGACAAATCACACAGATTGAGCTAGCCCCAAAGTAAGTTCGAGACTTGTGTTATGGGATACTAACTCAACGATACTATATTTTATAACAAATACATATATAGATACACATCCAAGACCCAGGCCAATCTGAAAAAGATCATTTTCCATCTTGACCTGGCCGGGGATCGAACCCGGTCACTCCGTGTCGCAGGCTGGCGTGTTGACCGCTGCGCCACGGAGCTAGTCAAAATATATATATCTGTCCAATAAGAGTCTTCCTTATAAAACAAAACTGTACCTATATTCAATTAATTTCCTTTTTGTTTATATTAAAATGTGTTTTATTAACTTTATTATAATAACTAGTTTTCAATTAGAGTTGTTGTGACGTCCGACAATTTGTTTGCCAAATAATCTCCAAAGCAATCTTAGATGTATCTAAGGATATCCTTTCGGTGTCTAGATCTTTATCGCGTTTCCTACGCTCCTCATAATAGCTCAGTTTCTTCAAAGGTTTTACCGCCTGACGTCAAGCTGTAAACAACTAGGATGGATGCTTCCTCTTTATCACATTTTCTAATGACTAATAAGTTAACATACTCGTAACTATCCATAATATTATATTATTAATGCGAAAGTGACAATGTTTGTTACCTTTTCACACTTCAACCACCACCGACCGATTTATATAGATGACATTTGGTATGGAGATAGTTTAAGGTACGGAAAAATGTAATGTTCCTGAAGAACCTATATTCACTACAAAGGTAGTAATTTTTATAACTGTACTTTATTCTAGATAGGTTAAAAATTATATCTTGACTTATCATATATTCTTGTTTATATCTATTTACACTTCTTTTTTTTTCACAATCTTTTAAAACTTTCAATGTATGTGAAATGTATTTTGTTTGTTTGGGTCAAATCTTGCAACTCATAAACACTTATCCAACCGATTGAGCTGAAATTAGTATTTATATAATCGAATGACAAGACAATGCAATATTATGTTACCATAGATCTGATCTGATGATGGAGTCGGGAGGTGAACACAAACCTATCTTGTTTGGGCTCATTTGCTTTGTCTTGGGAAGTATCTAATTTGAATATCGAACCGCGCATAATAAAAGCTTGCCACGAAAGCGAAAAGACTTATACTCTAACTAAATAGTTCTGTACTCGTATCCTATTCTTCAATGGCTTCCTGACGTCAATCCCGGCTAAACACTTGTCTGTACGTGGGCGGCAATTGTTTGCATCTGTTTCGTATATCTTATCTCGAGCTTCTGAAATACACGTGGCTACTATGTTATGCCCTTCTAAAATTACGTTGTTATCATAATAATAGTTATTTATATCGAATAACTTCGAATTCAAAGGCAATGTCATCAACATCTATAGATAGATATAGTACCATGCCTTTATCTTTTTCGTGTAAGACACAGAAACCGGTCGCACACTAAAGGGCATTTTAGCAATACCTTGGCGGTCCACCTATGCGTCACATTTATTGAGAAGAACCTCCGTGCGCGGATGTTTTCTTTTTTTTCGGATTAAAAAGGAATGGTCATCTGAATGTCTCAATCATACCTCGTATAATAAGATAAATTAAAAATAACTCTGATGATAATATACGAGCAAGTTACAGTTAGCTCTACTTGTTTCCGTATAATTTCTCCTCCTTTTGTACATTTAAATTTAATCCATACTGTTTACCCAATAGTTTGTTTTGTCGCAGTTTAGTATATTTACTTTATTACGAAATCATTTCTAAGATCGACCTCGCACTCGTTTCTTACAACCTTAAGATGTTTTCACGTTTCGATTATTTCCATTGTTAAAAGTAGATCAAACAGTTTCACTAAAGCCCTTGCAATTAAGAATGTGTTAGGGACAAAATTAATTTCTCTTGATAGATACTATTGATCAATTCTTTTGATACGAATCAAACTGGGACACGACGTTTGAAGTTATAATTAAAGCATATTGACTCTTTTAGTTAATTACTTTTGCATTCGATTGTATAATTTAAATCATTATCATCAACGCTTTAGTTTAGCTGATACGTATCATTTAATATGAGACACGTTTAACAATTAAACATATACTTTATTATTACAAAACTTTTTGAAATAGTTCTTTTGTCTTTTAAGAGTTAATTGAAGCAAGTTTCAGCAGGCAATGTTTTCATAAATTTAGCAGAATCTCCGACCGGTGTTACTTGTGCCAAGGGTTGCAAAAGGTGTACAGCCGCAGCCGTAGCCCAAGCTTCTGAAGGTAGCAGCGGTGAGTTGTGGTGATGCTAGCCCATCATATCTTTAGGACAGGCATCATAGTGTGGCCAGGCTAAGGGTATCTTTAGTTACATTTTGTGCGATATAATCTAAAATTTTGTGGTATCTTGCGGATTTAAGTTGCCCAACCAGGAGATCTTACCAAAGCGTTTGCGTTTGCAATAAATCGAATTTGAGCAATGGAATAGTATAAGTCGATGAAGTTTGATTGCATTTTCTTTCGCTTAAATTTTTATTACGTATAGATTTTCTTCGTGGTTAAATAAAACTGATCAAGTATAAGATTTGTGGAAACATTTTAAAGATAATATAACTTAAAATTTACTTCGTTCTCTCTGTATTCTAATTTTCTCTAGTATAGTACTTTATAACATTTCAACATTAGTTGTTTCTTCGCTTAATGCTCGTTTCCGATGTGTCAAGTGGATCTTTCAGCATTTGAGTAAGCACTGGCATCAATTTCAGCGGTCATCGCGTCACCTGACATGTCATTAAGCTCCTTTGTTCTCGGCTCTCCATTAGCAGCTATTGTAACGATCCATCCGATTATCTTCGCTAAAACGCGCCTCATGCAGTAGCCATTCAAATCATTACATTGTTTCCGTGTGCTCGCTGGTTAGGATATTCATTATAACAAGCAAAAACTAGATGCTAACTAATCTTGGGTAGAGATCACCTCATCCAGTTTATAGCTGGGGTTTTTATTAATGGCCGTGATTAGACGAATAGAAGAAGGACATGTTAATGCATAGAATGTGATGATGACATAAAAGTTAAGTTGTAAAGGGTTTTTCAACAAGAGCTTTGTTTTTAAATCAAAACATACAAATAAAAATTAGGTGAAAATGACTCAATTTTTTATTACATTATAAAGAGTAGGGAATCTAGTGCGAGTTGAGCATTGATTAACAGTTAAGAGATTATCTATTTAAGTATTCGGCCTTTACTGCGACTAGTATGTCCATAAACATCACTATTTTATTCTGGGCTATTTAAATTTTTTCCATTTTTTAAATAAACTAAAACTTTATCGAATTGCTTTGTTAATTTGATACCGTTTTAATAGACCATAAAACCCTTTCGGTTGGTGATGAGTGATGACCGCTTCCAGTTGAAAATGGTGGGGAAATTATTTTTATCTTTTTAATTATTTCTTTACAGTTATACTTTTCTAATGATATCAAAACCAGCCAGACAGCGTAACCTAAGATATTTTATTACATACAAAATACGAAAAAACTTTTTCCTAATAACTAATAGCAATTAGTCTGGTGTAAATGTGACCAGTTGGAAGTGGCTCGAATCTCGAATTTTATGGGAACTTTCAGGTCGTAAGAATACTTACTATGGGTCGGGTGGTCGTCCTGTCTGTCTACAAGCTTACGTGTTATTATTAAATTTCAACTTGAGGTTGAGCAAAATAATACTTGCATTAGCTGTTG
The DNA here is from genome assembly GCA_947532085.1 of Elegia similella. NCBI lineage: Eukaryota > Metazoa > Arthropoda > Insecta > Lepidoptera > Pyralidae > Elegia > Elegia similella. The sequence continues at coordinate 24,079,516 of OX383932.1, read as the reverse complement.
AATTACACTGATTACTGATATCTTGAAGTATACTCGTATAAGCATCAATAATAAAATGAAGTGCAACTGTTTCACTACATTTTATCTCATTTGAGATCGTACGTCAATCACTTAACGTTATCATATTAGCTTATTGATAGTATACGAACACGAGATGTTAATTTATAATTAACAGGTTTTAAGTACTTTTGTTCATTATGTATTTGAATAAAAAACATACTAATCGCTTCAGACATTACGGAGCGAAGTGGTATCAATTTGTACTTTTGTTCATTATGTATTTGAATAAAAAACATACTAATCGCCTCAGACATTACGGAGCGAAATGGTATCAATTTGTTTCTTAAATTTTCGCCTAAATATAAATACTAATGAAGTAATTTGCTTGTCAAACTTTAGAAAATATACTTGATCTATGTCTGTGAATAAAAGTCCTGCCTGAGCTTCAAACGGGGAACAGTACGAAATATAAACCTTGGAGAAAGCCAAGTCAATAATTAATATTATTGTATATTTTATTATTTCATCATAATCATTACAGCCGTATATAGTCCACTGCTGGACAAATGCCTCTCCCAAAGATCTTCGTTCTGTGGGTCCTCCCATGGAACGAAATGAAATGTTATATTGCATAAAATATGGTACATACAATGGTGGAAAATCAAGAGTGTTTCACACATTTTGTTTCTGACGTGCAATAGACAGAGTATTGTCATTGGTGATTATTAAAACTTATATTATCATTAAATTATAAATTACAAAATACTTGGTTATTTTGTCAAATATTCCTTAAATTATAATAACATGCAGAAGAAGGATCTTTTATTGCCATTCCACGCTTGGCAGCCCGGTTGGCCAGCGTAGTTTCTTTGGCTTCTTGTGCTTCCGACGCTGCTGCCCATTGGAAATAATTTTAAGCTGGGGAAGGATAGGAATTTGTTAGATATGGGAAGAGAATGAAGGTTTTGGGATACTACTTGGATGAATGGGGGAATAGCAAGTAGCAGCTCAGGAGGGTGTACTCGATGCCATATCTGCAACCACCGGACAGGTAGTTAAAGATGACTGACTGACTACCCTGACCTTATAATTTATATGTGATCGTTATGTCAAAGAATATGTTAAGGAAAACTGTATGAAAATAGTTCTCATAGTTTCCAAGATAAACCCATGCTTTATACAGGACGACAACACTTTGACGATTGTATATTAACGTTCACCAAATGGTATGTAAAGTATCTTATGATGAATAAATTATATTTGAATTTATAATGATATCGATCATGATGCAATATTTCTACTATCATAACTAATCGATGCGGACGTTATTCATTTATATATGGCAGCAACCAAGTCTTTCATATATTACTACCATCATTTAAATTCAAAATAGCTAGAACGTACAACAGTTTTCATTGATAAAGACAGTATTTCAGACAATAGTATTCGTCAGAGGCGGCGAAGATGTGGAGTCAGTGGCCATAGTCTGCGCATTGACGTCACCGGAGGCGTGTTGGGCAACGTCCACATTACTCTTGCCAAAAGCTGAAAATATATTTATTTAATATAGCTATTATGTCTTTGCACGAAATTCATATAACTAAAGATTTCTAGATATTTCATTCTCGAAATTACTTTTGTTTTGTAATGATAAAGACATGATATTTACAAAATGGCATGATTTTTTGGTTCAGTATAATTTCAGAATTGGAATAGGAAAATATATCTATACTAATATTATAAAGCTGAAGAGTTTTGAACGCACTAATCTCAGGAACTACAAGGTAAAATTGGAAAATTCTTTTTTTGTTGGATAGTCCATTTATTAAGGAAGGCTTTAGGCTAAAACATCACGCTGCAACCAATAGGAGCGAAGCATCAATGAAAAATGTTTTGAAATCGGGGGAAAATTATTCATCTATACTAATAAAAAACGAATTAATCATAATAACAGAAATTGCCGCAGACGAAGTCGCGGGCAACAGCTAGTAAATTAATAAATGATAAAGCTCGTCGAAGTTCATGAGTGGGGCTCGTGACGTCTCAGTTTATTAAAAAGTGTAACAAGCTATGACGTCACACGGAATTTAAAAGTGTTTGTTTAATCGATACTTATCCAATATTTTTGGATTATCTAACTAACGGACTAATCATATTTTTTTTAGGAAACTAGCCTTTCGCACACATTGCAGCTAGATCTAACCAAACACTTTACACTGATAGACTACATTTATTAGCTGTTGGATACTAAGTAAATTACTTTCTAAGAATAAATATAATTAGCTTTACTGTAATTTACGAAGAAACATTGCTCAGATATTGAAAAAGGCATGAAACTGAACTTTTAATTTACCAAACTCATAATTTTTATTTTATTCATGTCAAACTATAGTCATTATAACTATGATATCGTGCTCAGTAAAATATGTATCCGACGTCGCCTTGATCCGTTGTTAAATAAAATGAAACAAAAGCAGTAATTTGTCTTCAATGACTAATGTAAATTCGTTCAGCGCACGAAAGTTGACAATACTTTGACGTCGGAGTAAAACACGCGATACCGAAATAAACCGGTTCCTCGTTATCTCTAATTTATGAATTGTAAATGTTGTATTGATTTTTTTTTCTTTTTACCCAAAGGGTACCCAAACGTAAAAACGGGACCTTATTAATATCGCTTCGCTGACCGTCTGTCTGTCTGTCCGTCTGTCACCAGGCTGTATCTCACGAACCGTGATAGTTAGACAGTTAAATTTTCACAGATGATGTATTTCTGTATAGATGTATATATTCACTTTAAAAATAAATAATTAAAGAAAAATTAAATTAATATAAAAAGGGGGGCTCCCAAACAACAGACATGATTTTTTTTGCCGTTTTATAGATAACGGTACGGAACCCTTCGTGTGCGAGACCGACTCGCTCTTGGCCGGTTTTTTATAGGTTGCTCCCCATCCCTTTATGTTTTTTGGCAATGTTAACGACATCTACTTTATCTGTCCTTCCCATAGCATACTCGACCATATCAAGTTCTAAAAAACCAGCCAATTGCGAGTCGGAATCGCACACTAAGGGTTCTGTACCACCATACAATATTAAACTACAATAAATGGCTTCTTACAACTAAGTAAATTGTACAATACGGCCTGACAAAACCGCTTGCTCCACAACCTGCAGCCTACCATCAGGCTAGGAATTAACCTGTATTTCGATTGGCGGGAGGCGTCATAGAATCAGGATTTTGTGCTTCTTGTATGGGAGCCCCACTTTTAGTATCAATTATAGCGGCAACAGCAATACATCTGTAAATATTTCAACAGTCTAGCTTCTTCGACGGTTTATGAAATCACTGTAACAGACAGACGGACAGTGTAGTGAAAGTAATAGGGCCCTATTTACCCTTTGGTACGGATCCCTAAAAAATAATAGTATGCAGGCGACGTACCATCACGCTCACCACTTTTGGTCTTTCTTTAGTCTTTTCACGAAACTTTGAAACCAGAGCCTTGGGTAATGTTGATTCCAAATTCTCTTGAGAAAACTAGTGACAGCGCCAAGGTCTCTCCCCCTTTCCCCTGCTCTGTCCTCTGTGCTTGGGTTGAGTGTCGTCTTTCCTAGATTTTTCATTTCATTGCTCGCTCTAGAAGATGACGGAAAGGCACTGTGCTTCCGTTGTCGACTTATATAAGTCTACGATATCACGTTTTGTCGAAAAATGTATAACATTTACACTTATCAATGAAGTGATCCCTCTCTGCTCAACTTAAACAAACAAACCAGTTTTAACTGGTACGTTACGATAATAATATACTACCTACACCTTTAAATTGCCCGTACAAAAAGGTAGTAGACCGTAACTAGCCAGTTTCCGTCATCACTATGAAACCTTTATTCCATTAGTCTGCACTAAGCGACGCCCTTGACCTTCAGGAATTCAATTATGGGAACGGTAATTCGATTTCGGAATCGTTAATCAATCCAAAACAAAATGTCTAGACTAGAAAGAAAAACAGGAAAACATTTTCACTAGAAGTTTCTAAATCACCTTGATCTATTTCTTTTAATTAGTTTCCTAGTAGTTTAGCTGAGGAATATTTGTTTTTTTTTTTTTTATAATGGATTGTAACTTTATTTTTATAACACACGTGTATACATTCTGAGATGAGAAAATGCCTTGCGGTATTCTACCTATATTCTCGAAGAAAATTGACTCGTTAGTTTTATTGATACATATAAATTTTATTACCTTTAAAATAAATATGAAAAATTGTGACCTGATCCCCTTGACTGACCACAATGTAAATAATGACCATATAAAGTACAAGTTGTGATAACAATGGCTGGTTTTATTCTCTTCAGAGTTCATGGTCACATATTTAATCACGCGGTATCTGAAATTTGTGGCGTACGTACGTGTTATGCTTACAAACACATCATATAAGATTTTATTTGTCGTGTTACATGTGTTTTATGTAACTATAAGAAATACGTAGAGATGATAATTGGCGGAGAATAATGAAGAGAAATTGCCAGCTTCATCCCTTCCAGCAAAGTTCCGAGCTTAATGAGACCGGCTGATACTCTCCTAGTTGAGGTCCTAATTTAATCCATTATGAGATGTGACGTAAACCTGCATTTCTTAGGGCCGATGGATTTGCATACTGTAACAATTACTGCTTTTCGTTTACTCCTGCTAAAAATGGCCTATCTTAGGATCCTTCATTAGTTTAATATATTCATGTTCATAATCATGTTCATAGTCATAATTGTCGTAAATAGCATCAACATCCTTTCGGTGTAAAAGAAACAGTGGCGACTCAATCTAAAAAATAATTCGTAGATTCAGTACTGAGTTTCTGTATCTGAGGCAAAAATAAACAATTATGATGAAAATTTTATAAACTAATAGAAATCATCAACAAAAACCCATATCCAAGAAAACTTTTTAGTGCCATACCTGTTAATATGGCTGACCTCCAACCGTACCTCCTATCGTTACGGACCATACACACATTTTTTTCGTTTACAAATTGCCTCTATAGCTGTATTTTTCCGCTGTGATCTTATTTACGTATATTCAGAAAAAAAAATAATAAAATGACTTTGAAATCGTGATGGAGTCCACGTTTCGAGTTCATTGGCAAGAAGCTCGAAATAAAACTGACTGAGCGTCTCAGCGCTACCGTGGCGTCTCCCGGCTGAAAACCGAAAATACTATACAGATACACTACCTTTATCACTTACGGGTTTGACGGAGCTTGTAGAACTTTAGCATCCTGATAAGTCTACAGTTCTATAGTGAGGAAATAAAAATCGGGAATGACATCACACCAAATATCTTGAAAAACCTGAAGTATACCATTTACAGCCATTATTCCCTTAATGAACATTTACGATCTGTGTAAGAATACAATTTACGCTTTTACAGTGACTTTTCGCTTTCGAGCACACGTGAAGGTGCTAAAAATACTGAATTGAATAAATATATTGAAATATAAAGCGCAAGGCCCAAGGCGGCCCTTCATTTAAGGTGACGCCCGTCACTCATCCGCCGCTCTCTTGGCGGCTTATTATGCATGAGTTCACTGAAAAATACTTCACTCTCCCGTCTGTTAGGTGTCAATGCTAAATAATGAGACGAATCTCTGCTTTATAGATTGACTACTTCATTTCAATTTTGAAAATCTAGATTTTACCCCTATTATTTATTTCGTGCGCCATCTAGAAATTCTAGACTATCTCTGAAGAACATTTAGTCTTTCAGAATAAACTGTATCCATTGCAAATATTCAATGCGTGTAATTAACGAAGAAATCACGGTCAAGTCATTGTTCAATCTTTACGTCACCAAAGTTCTGTAAAAACCTTGTGAGTCAGCATCAAACTGATGGCTCATTTTCATCGACCGCTATCTGTTTTCGTTGGAAGGAAAATCGTCCTTAGGAAACTTCATAAACCTGACCCTGTCATCTGAGCGTTCCCGGTTGCAACCTTAGCAAGAGTTCATCGGTGCCCAGGGTCCAATTTCGCGACATTTTCTTCTCCACGGTATTAGGCATGCCTGCTGTGCTGGTGCTACCATTGGCGCGCATATCATTCTTTATAAAACATCTAGTCAGCATTTCTTAGGCTTTTCCCTTCGGCCGAGGCCTGATGGAGGCGGCATAGCCAAACATTTGTTCCCTTTTGTAAAAATATCTGACACTATTGCACGCAAAAGAAGTCAGAATGATTTTTATAGAACATTCATTTGGCTTGCAAAATTTCTCATCCAATCATATTATCATTACTGGATCCTATAGCAAGTTATAGGATCCAGTTGGTCTTTGATCTAGTCTCTAACGGTTCTGTCTAGTATATCAGAGATCAGTAACTGGATATGCTTACGTTATGATTCGGTTGCTTAGGGCCTGGTGTAACAGGATCGTACTAGATAGCAGATCTTCGATATGATATAATTACTGCGGCCGCACACATTCAAATGCTAAGCAATTTATTCTGCCCGTGACTGTGGCTTTATTAATTCTTACATTTATGTTTGCCTTATATTAATTTGATTACAAGTCATTAAGTGAATCGTAAACAGCGCACAGACGAACAGAAGCTGGATCTAACATAAATACTTTTCATATAATCTTGACTAATATTATAACAAGGAAAAATTTGTTTTTGCTTTCAACTTATAATTTAAGAATACTTTCACCTATAGAAACATTTTTTTTATGGCATGCCTTCGGAGCTCCTATTAATATTGTACACTAGTAATGGTAAACATGTCTGGCTATATTTTGCTAATTTGTAACATATTAATTTAATGTATTTTTACAATTAATATATTTTTTTTAAATGTTAACACATGTTTATGCACATATAAAAAGCTTTATCTTTAAGGCTTTATTGTCATTTCAATTTACGCGGACTAAGTCGCGGGAAAACTTGTAATATTAAAAAGAGGAAGGATTTGATTTGATTGTAAACTGAAAAAGGAATAAACTGATTTTAAAAATTGTTTCACATAGACGAAAGTGCACTATCAGAGGGTAAATACATAAGATATTATGTACGAAAAAAAGGAATTGTAACATGTGATTGTATTATGAAAGTATTTTGCGGAAAAGGTTGATGAGTTGGTCAAAGCAACAAAACAAACAGCAAAATCATAAAATTACAGATAGGTACTTAACTTATTATTCTTTATATTCATACCAGTGAACTGCTTGGATAACGATTGGCATAATTATATAATCTGACTGTTATCCGATATTTGGCCCATTTAATAATGTTTACGTTGCTACCTAGACATGAATGATAAGTTGAGAATAGACATAACAAACACTGTTTTTTTTGCCAAGAGTCTCAAACTTCCATGCTGGTCTGGGAGTAGCGTTGCCATCCGTCAAAAACCGGACAGCTTTAGTCTTTTTGAACTATTGTCCGGCCAAATTTGACTGCATCCGGCCCGTCCGGCTTTTGTTAGGCTTTTTATACTATCGTTGAATTCAATCATGTTCATCAAGTCAAAAATCCCTTTTTTTAGCGTCCGACTTAGAAATTCAAAAGTCCGGCTTTTAAATATGTGTTTTATTCGATATTTTTGTCAGAAATCTTTAATTTTTTTTCATGTCCGGCTATGGGACCCAAAAGTCTGGCTTTTTTGATGAGCAAAGGCTTTTTTAGCGTTCGACTTAGAAATTCAAAAGTCCGGCTTTTAAATATGTGTTTTATTCGATATTTTTGTCAAAAATCCTTAATTTTTCTTCATGTCCGGCTTTGGGACCCAAAAGTTCGGCTTTTTTGACGGGCAAGTCCGGCTATTTGATTTTTAGAGATAGCAACGCTATCTGGGAGTAAAGAAAAAACGTAGAATGTCCTAGCTGCTTCTCTTCTCGCGCAGATCGTAAATGCCGATCAAAGGAATGGGCAAATCTGACGAATCATATTAGTAGGCGATGCGGCTGCTTTGATCATCGCTACTTGATCCCGTTTTCCATCTAACGCCCACCAACATGCTGAATGTGGCTTAGTTTTATAGACATGGGCTCCGTCTACCCCGCAAGGGAAATAAGACGTGATAGTGTGTAAGAATCTAAGACAAATTACTAAGACTATCATATTTCCATAAAGCGTGCGTTTTCTAATCTGATAAGAGTAATTTGTTATTCAAGACACAACTAAGTAATAATTGTATCATGAAAAGCAATTCGTGGTAAAGTTAAACCTCAAAACTGCTCGCGAAATCGTCAAATTATACATACTTATTATTCTTTCATTTCATAAACTACTTTGATAACGATTGGCATAATTAAATAATCTGTTATTCGATACTTGGCCCATTTAACAATGTTTACGTTGCTACCTAGACAGGAGAATGATAAGTAGACATAACATAACACCGTTTATTTTGCCAAGGGTCAAATAAATTGCTTACATAGTAATAATCTATATGACTATCATATTTCCATAAAGCATACATTTTCTAATCTGCACAGTGTTAAGAGCCCGCCATATGCCAGGCGGCGTGGCGGTACAAACGCGGATGGTCTAAACGCGTTGGCTACTTTGGATATTTTCGTTTTATAGGAATATTCAAGGGTTATTCGAAAATGAAAAACATATGATGGCTGCCTTAACTGTAATGCATAATCAATAATCAAAAGTTTCAAGGTTAATTTTAATGTATTTGGTGAATAATGCTATATACCGAGTAAATTAGACGTAATTTGGAGGCAACTTTGCAATTTTTTTCTATCGAGAAAATTTGACGCAATCGTGTTTTTGAGTCATATAGTTACCAGAGTTAGTCCTGAACTTTGCTGCATTTTTATTTTAACTTGAGTATTTAATTATTATTGATATAACAGTCAATCATGCAAAGCAGTGTGAGGTAGTACAGGCCCTTAAGAGTAATTTGCTATCCAAGAGACAACTATAAATTAAAATTCATATATTTAGTGAGATTATCCTCGGCCAACGTATCTTTGACAGCAATAACACTGTTATATGATGGCATATGAAAATATGAGCTGTGTCTGGGGCATTAACAGTGATTTGTAATGTGATAATGGTTTTTCCGAGCATGGCAGCCGCGTGATGTTTGGACATTGGCGAAAATTGTTTCTTATCGTGGCAGTTTGTTGGCTAGAAAATCAAATATTTGTCTTGCATTCAAGTTTTTTTGTAAGTCGTGTCGTGATCCTGTCAGATGGCAACAAGGCAAGTAGAAAAAAAATGATAAAAGATTTCTTGGATTACGTATATGTATATAGGACTATGTATATATAGGTTTGCATTTTATTATGGATATGGACGGCATTTGTAGCAAGTGCCTTTGAATTTGGGTTCGATCCGGCCAGGTCATGGTGGACATACGATACGACGATATTTTTCAAATTGGCCTGGGTCTTAGATGGTTATCTATTAAAAAATATAGTATCGTTGAGTTAGTATCCCACGACACAAGTTCACAACTTACTATGGGCTAGCTCAATCTGTGTGATTTGTCCGCATATGTACCTATATATTTTTTATCTATACATATAATAAAACAGTAAAAATATTTTGTCTGTACATTTAGAATTTTTGACTGAAATGGATAGAGGGACACTTAAAAAGAATATTAGAAAGCAAAAAAAAATTTTGGAATTTCTTGTCTGTCTGTCTGTCTGTCTGTCTGTCTGTATGTATGATCACGATTATCTCCGAAAATACTGAACCGATTTACTTCAAACTTTCACCAATTGCTTTGTCTTAACTCAGCAAAACATCTAAAGTTTGTTTCATCAAAATCGGTTCATTAAAAAAAAGTTATCGTCATTTGAATGAACTCAAGGCATTAGTTTGCCTGCAAATATACACGTTGAATTTTTTATCGTTTTGGACCCTTAAAGGGGTGACTCAGGCCATCAAAATGAACAACTTTTCCTATGGGAACAATGCTGGGAACTCAAAAAAAAATTCGACATTCCCATACAAACTGGCCCGGCGGTGGGACTCTTTTTTATGGAAATGACGAATTTTTTTTGAGTTTCCAGCATTGGTCCCATAGAAAAAGTTGTTCGTATTGATGACCTGAGTCACCCCTTCAAGGGTCCAAACTGTTCCTGAGGGATGGACACTAACGGCGGCGGCGTAGGCGCGGGCAAACCGCAAACCAACCGAAACTGCTGCGCCTAGAAACTTGAAATTTGGTACAGAGGTTCTTTTAATGATGTGAGTGAGCGCTAAGAAAGGATATTAAGAAATTAACTTCTAAAGGGGTAAAATTTATATGGAATTTTCTCATTTCTGGACTTAGAAGTATGAAAGAGAGTATATAAGTTCTCGATTAAAATTAAAAAAGATGAAATTTGCAAAATTCCCCCCTTAAGGCGTAAAATGGGGGTGGGTGAGTGGTATAAACTTTGTATGGAAATTTTCTCATTTTTGAACTTAGACGTATGAAAATAAGTATATAAGTTCTAGGTTACAATTAAAAATATCTGTGTAGGTAAAATGGACGATATTTTCCCCTGAAGGGGTAAAATAGCGGGGTAAAGATTGTATAGTAATTTACTTATTTCTAGACTTAGAAGTATGAAAATAGGTAAATAAATTCACGATTACAATTGAAAAAGATCTGTGTAGGTCAACCGGAAAAAAATCCCCCAGAAGGGAGTTTGTTTGGAAATTTTCTCATTTCTGGACTATGAAGTATGAAAATAAATAGGTATGTAAGTTCTCGATTACAATTAAAAAACATATATGTGGGTCAAATGGACAAAATTCACTTAAGTGGTAAAATGGGAGGGTAAAGGTTTTATGGAAATTTTCTCATTTCTGGACTTAGAAGTATAAATAATATCCATACTTCCATACTAATACTAATATTATAAATGCGTAAGTAACTCTGTCTGTCGTTTTTTTACGCTTCAACCATTGAACTGATTTGAAAGAAATTTGGTATGGAGGTGTGAGGCCCGAGGAAGGACATAGGGTATGTTTGATTCCGGGAAATTCTACTGTTGCCGAGGGATCGACACTAACGCGGGCGGAGCCGCGGGCAACAGCTAGTTTAAAATAGTTTGTCTTGAAGTGCAAAGTGAAATTACAACTTCAAAATAAAAAACAGAACCTGATATAATAAAGAGAAATAATTTACGGTCTCTGAACACTAATCGGAGCCAATTGGAAATATAGTTGTTTGAAATCCTTTGGTATTTTCAAAGATATTATTTCGAAGCTGCTGGATGAATGATAACGTCGGTTGTACGACCTTTTACAAGGGTGTAGAGTCAGTGTCCGTCCAATTAGTAACGAAGATTAATTCGGCTTGTCAGTCCGCCTCTTATCTAATTGTCTGTAGGTTTATTTTAATTATTAGAATAGTCTTTTCAAATGTTTGATTCAGTAACTTCTGCTCCAATGATAATACCGGTTTAAAGAAATTAATTATGTAAGTACTGTTTGAAGCTATTGGGTATTGGGAAGATTTTCATACTGAAATTAAGCCACTCACAATGATTTTTTTTGCAAAAAAAATATTTTTTGTGACAAGCGTTTGTTATAAACGAATTGACAATGTAAAGTTTTCTTAGAAAAAGCTTTCCAAGAAATATCAAATGACCCCAAACACGATTGGTGTACCTTGTTTAGATGAGTTCCTATGGTCACCTTCCGACTCCATCATCGCAACCACAGCGCAACGATTCAGTAGTATTGAATTCTCATCCGATTTACACATGCATGCAAAATTTTAGCTCAATTGGTAACTGGGCAGTGGATCAAATTTAACTCGCGAGATTTGATTACAGACAAACATCGGGACAGGTGAAACTAAATAAAAGCTAGTAAAAAACCAAAATATCATGTGTTAAATTTATGTGTAAAGTCGGTATATTTCTTAGCAATTCATTTAATTTCTTCTCAAAAAATTATTTTCCATGATCTGCTAAGTCCACAATGTGTCACTGAATTGTAGGTACAGAGTTAGTACGCGGTCGTGCTATCTTTTGGCTTACAGGTTTGTATTTTCTCTCCATAAAAGTAAAATAACAAACTATTATTTAATATAGGTCATTTGAACACTTATTATATTATGTCATATTTGATTTTACAACCGAGAATTGTTGACATCAGTAATTTGGGCTAAGTAAGTTAGTGCTGCTTCCAAAGCTGTGCGCAGAAGAAGCGGCTACAAACTGCACAGCGCATTTTCTCCAATCGACATCAACACACAAAGTATTTTTTTTTTAAACTAGTTATAGTACCTATAAGTTGTAAGACTTTTTACAAGGAGTAGAGTTAGTGTCCGTCAAATGAGGGATTTCTGAAATACTTACGGTGATACAGATGGCAGCACTGAATGGTAGAGTCCGGTTAACGGATTGTATAATTGTGAAGCAGGAAAAGCTGACAAATTGTTGATCAATTTCATCTTACCGGTCGCGACGACGCTGTCTCCTTTTCTAATTCCACCCCTCTCTTTATTCGTGTTGTCAGTCCTTCTCTTATCTAATTATCTGTAGCTTTGTTTTTATTATTAGGATAGTATTTCCAAATCTTTATTGTGATCTGTATGATCTAGTGATAACATCGGTTCAACCTCACACGAGGGCTAGAGTCAGTGGCCGTTTATATATTAGATAATTTCGCGTTGTCGTTGTCAGTCTCTTTGTCTAATCGTATGAAGCTGCTATAAGTTCCATGACTACTTTTTCAATGATAATTTTTTGCCTTCGCGTAATTGATCGCATAATGAAATGGTTGGGCCTTAATATAAATTAAAAGTATTAGAAATGTATTTGTTTACCAAGGCTTACAATGTTGTGTCGATTACTAAAATTAACTAAAAAATATCAACTACAATGATAAACTGACTTTAAACTAACTACTGATGCGATTTCGATATAATTTAATGGGATAACGTTCATGACGGAGTTATGAAGTAACAAACATAAAATACATACAACCGCATTGATAATCTCTTCATTTTTTTGAACTCGGTTAAAAAAAGGCCAGACCCGGAGATTCTTAAAATTAACCCAGAACTAGGACATTAGTATGTTTATTTTATCGTAAAATATAAATTAAAAAGGCCATTTATTTACCCGGACGTGATTTAAACTTCCCATATTTCCACGTTTTTTTTTTTCACTCATCTAATTACACCATCACTCCTGTTCCTGTATAAATGCGTTCACGTCAAGTATTCCATTTTAGACCTTATCACAAAGAACTAAGAACCGATGGATACACATATCAATGTTCGTGATTGTACTGTATGATTTTTATATCATACCTATTGCAAATTGATTCATTTTACTTTCCACAACCTATATGACGAAGTACGAAAATATTAACGTCCTGACCGTAACATTAACGTTAGATTTTAGCATCGCTACAGCTCGTTGACACCACCACATTAGCATCTCGTGACGTCATCAGCAAGTACAATGATGAATTGTATGATATTGTTCATAAAATACTTTTGACGTCATTTCATGGAAGCTAAAACCGTCCAAAATTTGTAGACGATCTGTCCCTTATGGTCACGCGCGGACTTGGCTTCATTTCAATTTAGCAAAGTAAAGGTTATTGTTCTAGAAAGTTTGGCTATATAGTTTGACCTAGCTGTCCTGTGCTGTCAGAAGCTATATTTGATTAAATCCGTCAAGCGCAAGCGTGCTTTTAAAAACATTAGTTGTATATGTCATCAAATTTATTTTCTGTTTTCATCTTTTAAACTACACCTAAGAATGATATTTTTATGAAAAGCCTTTAAAATATTGCTGCAGACAGATGTACAATTGTTATTATGTAAAGAGTACGACAAATTGTTTACATAACCAATAGACATGGCGCAGCACCAGCAAACTACATAACTAGGTACATATATTACTCGTGCCATTATATGTATAGATGATTTGATGATAACTGACAATGATGATTCGCACGTATTTAAAACAACAAAGCGAGTGTACTCAAAACCTAATAATTACATATTCCAATCTTTTAGGGTTCCTTACGCCTATGTAGAAAAGAGTCTTTCTTCAGATCACACAACACAAATATCGCTTGTTTGATAGTGTATTGAATATCATATTAACAATACAATTTCTCTTTGTTACAGCAACAAAATTTCAGGAGAACCTCCTGAAGACCATGGTTCAAATTGAAAACACATTCTTCGAGCTCGGCAGGACGTGTCAGAGGAATTGTCTCATCATCTGCGACCGGGGCGCAATGGACGCCAGTGCATGTGAGTTATATGTTATTCAGCATAAAATAACGAGAGCAACAAGCTTTAATCTATTATGCGCCATTGACCACAGTTTCAAAACTGTTGCCTGACTGAGACGCCATTGACAACAAAAGTTATTAAGTACAATCCATACAATTTCTACTAGCCTGGCGTCGGGGGTGAAGTCACGTAAACAAGCACTGGCGTGCAAAAGGTTAAAGAATTGTTGTGTGCGTTTCAGTGTACAATACAAATTTCAGTCAAGTAGTAAGTAGATCAAGCATATAAAAATCGCAACGTATAAAGAAGCGCTGGTGATTGTAGCCAGGTTTGCACCCCCATTTAAATCACGGTCACAACTAATGTTAAGTTTATTAATAGTAAACATGGAATTTACTTAATTAATTTATACTAACGGGATAAGTTATTGACGATCCCTAGAATTTAAGCTTATTTTGAAAATAAAGATGACATTTCCACTAATAAAGTTATCTCAACATTTTATATTTATAAATATTTTTTTAGTCTTATCTTCAAATGTGATTTGATGTTCCTTACATTTGTGTACACTTATTGTATATATATATATATATAAAATATCAACAAATTATGTCATCAATATTTAAAATAATACTTTTTATCCTTCATTGATTCTTAATTGAACCCGGACTTGCTTCGGGTTACTGAGGTCAAGCGAATAATATCATCTTAATGCCAGAAATTCGCGCTGCATATGTTGGCAAAGCATATTCAATAGCAAATAGTCCAATCACATTGTAATATGCAATAAATAACGTTTATGTGACTTTTACTATCGTCACGTTATGCAGAATCTTCTTAGGCTGATTCCAGAGTGACGCCGGCGTGCGCTGAGAAACTAGTTTTAGTATCGCGCGTTTCGTTACAATGTACAGTTGTGTATAGTCGTCATCATTGGGACATATGATAACAGGAAGCTAACCCTGTTTATTTGCTATGAAAAAATGCAAATTGATTATTGAGCGCGCGCTTCGGCAGCACTGGCCGGCGCGCGGCGGCGCGCTTTTCCCGAGCGGCGCGTTTCACACCAGGAAACTATGAAAGGCGACTACTATCTAGTGTTATTGCAAACGCGCGCGTCTGGACGGCGCTGTTCAAACGTATCACTTTGAAATCAGCCTTAGATCGATACTATTGTATGTAGAAATCACGTTACTGAACAGATTATACTGATTCGCTAAAAGGAGATTACTCTGGTCAGATGTCACAAATAAATGATGCTACGTCATATCATGACGTTGATTTATTGAACCTTATTAAAGTAGAAGGTAGTATGTATCATATGATACGTACTTTAGATATTGTACGATATTCAGATAACACATAGATAATCATATCTTATGCTTGGCAATGGTTGTCAACACTGAAATGTGCAAGAAAATAAACAGTAATTGGTTAAACATTTGTCTGGCACGGAAATATTGATAAACAGAATATGCAATATAATTAAACCGACATATAAAACCGATAAAACCCGATTATCTTTAAATAATAGATAAGTCCTTAAGACGGTACTGCACGAAATTGTGAAAATTTACGTGTTATTAAATCACTAGTACTATGCGCTGAATTAATTAAATACATCAAAAGTATTTGTATATATTAGATCACTCCTTGAACAAGATCGCCCCCTTGTTGGAATTTGAAACAGATAAATATGAAAATTAAAAATGATATGTATATATGGTATGATATCTAAAAGCATTTTTCTTCGAAAACTTTGTATTATTTACGTCTAAAACAATAATTCTCACATGACAATATTTATATGTACGTCTTGGAGGTCGTCCCCTTTCTTATTTTTTTTATAAAGATATAAATATGAAAATATTAAGAATTTTCATCTTTTTTCCTAATCGCCGAATGGTTCTGCGCAGCCTAATGGCTTGCGCAGTAGCAACGTTTTCCGTTCGCGTGTCACCCGCTTAAATTAAGTTCTATGACATCTAATCGTATGTTTATTATATATGTGTTTATAATTTTCAGTTATATCAAAAGAGAAATGGGAAGCGATGTTGGCGGCTAACAACTGGAACAGCGTAGAGTTGCGGGACAACCGGTATAACCACATTGTGCACATGGTGTCTGCTGCAAACGGCGCTGAAGACTTCTACTCCACAGAGGTATTCATTGGATTTGACAGTTTTGTTATTTTCTTTGATCCCACTTCTGACATCGGGCTCGACATCAGAAGTGGGATCCGAGGCTAATGTCTAGAAACTGAACAGCCAAACGTCGTGTAGTCTGTCTCCAAATCATGCCGCGGATTTTAAGGAGGTATTGGAATAGGAATAGAATCACTACTGCCCTCTTTTACAAATTTTAGTATAGAATTGATGATTAGATTAGGATTGACAGATCTTTAAGTGAATAGCCGGAGAGATCAGCTAGTTTAGCCGGACATTTGGGTAAAAAGTCCCGAGATCCTCAATTGGGTCGATTGGTCTTATGTACTAACACGTATTTTTTAAGTAAATTTTAGGCTTGTTACCATAATTTTGAATAAACTCTATAAAGAAAAAAATGTCAAATTAAAAAGCCTAACAAAAGCCGGACTGACTAATTTGACTGGATACGCAACCAAAGAGCCTGACAGCGTCCGCCTTCCGGACGCCTAGATGAGATGGTATAGAAGATGTTATCTTGAAATAAATTTAAAACATCTAAAGCGATCTAGAACTAGCGCACTGTATACGAAAATAAAGGCGCAACTGCTTTTAAAACATTCTAGAGCTGAAATGACTTGGGAGCTAAATGTCAAGCAATGTCAATAAACCAACTAGCTGCCTAATTATAGCTCAACGCCATGATTGATAACGTACTGTCGACGTGTAGTTTACGGCAAGCCACCGCCGATATTTATCAACGACGCTTGAATCATCGGTTGTACCAACTTCATATTAAATAAAATATTACGCCATTCACTTTGAAACTGTTATGCAATTACATAGGCCGAAAATAAATAGATGTCCTATACATCATATCGACATAGTTCATAAAACACTAAAGGGGGCGCGGCGCCAAGGTGGAAATTTTAAAAATGACAATATAGATTGCTCATTCCCGCAAGCGAGCTTTGTACCGTTCATACCTTTTCCATCCCCACAAATAACCTTTCTCCTTCCTCATTCGCCACCGGCTATGAGTTGCCCATTAAGCCTTGGTGATATTCTTGATACAAAGTACAAACATCTATTGGTCTTGGCGGTCTGAATAGTTCGCTTTATACAACAATAGCTTTCGCCGGCGGCTTCACTCGCTTCAATGTGGATCCCTCGAGAACAGAACTTTTTCCCGGGATAAAATATACCCTATGTCCTTTTCTGTACCCCATGCAAAATTTCATGATTTCACGGTTCAGTGATAACGGCGTGAAAGCGTAACAAACAGACAAACAAATAAACAAGGTCACTTTCGTATTTATAATATTAGTATGGATGTATAGACGTAATGGCAATTTGTGGCGTCCTCTTACGAATCTAAAATATTTCTTGCGTCTTGTGTTGTTATTCACCTTGATTGATTGTTCTGGGGACCAGTCCGCTGTAAATGCGACTTATTGAGGCAAACAATACTATCGTCATAAATTATGTTTCGGTATTCCATTTGTCGAACGCAATACAATAAGCTATTTGTTCATAAGAAAACTTTTGTTATTTTTATCAGCCTATTTTAAATAACATAAATAACTTTAAAGTTTTGGCATTTGCAAAATATGACAGTTTGCTGTTTCTCCAGGCCTTGCGCACACAGGCAACACCCAAAGCCCAGGTCCGTCCCTCCTGGGAACCCTTTGGGGATGTTGTCTAAATAGGCTGAAGGCACTCTGCCCATGTCTCGCCCGGTGAAGTAGCAAAGGCTCACATGGAGCTAGCTACATAGTCCGATAAAAAAAAAACTATCGTGTCGCCAGGCAGCTACGCTTGTTCGGTTTGAAAGTGACAGCCCATGAAATCACTGGGCACCGTGACAAATCATTCACATGCAAGTGAGACGCTATGACGTCGAGACGTGCCTAGCCCTAAGGCTGCTATTGAGAGACACTTTGTTTAATTCTTTTAATCTCGTAAGCAGTAACCGTGTAATGAAAACACAAATCAACAAACTTAAATGGAAATGACCATGGTAATCTCAGAAATTAAACATTCGGGACAACATTTGGGAATATTGTCGTAAAATTATCAACCTTGACAATATTCACGTAACAGGTGACATGCGTACGTTTTATTGTGTGCCTGTGCTCTTTAATTCAATTTTAATTGGCCTTACATCCTAATGTAAGGAAGGACTCCTCAAGAGGCATCCTTTGGCAACTTAATTTAGATACCTGTTAAATAAGAATCGTAACGAGAACCATCGTAGTATTTGAGGACCTTGTATCACATTTTTTTACATACACTTAGACTGGACATATAACGATATACAACGATAGTCTAAGGACAATCGTATAGTCATTTATTGAGCTCTTGTGTAAAAAACGTCAGTTGACAAAACGTAATTTGTTATGATACAATCACATGTGCTCTACGTCGATGCGAGCTTAAGATAAGGAATTCATTATAGTGACACTATCAGGTTGATATCTGATATTTAATTAGATACCACATGGAATGTTTTATGCAAGAAAAACCCTAGTCATTTTATTGGTGCTGAGTTTTATGTGTACTCTTGCTTCGGGATCACAGATAAAGTAAATTGATATTTGGGAAGTCATTGTCTTTTCTTTGGAATATTATGAATATCTCAGCAAAGTAATCAAACCTAAAGATAAGCGGCAGATATATTTTTATAATGTTTTAGTTTGTTTGTTTATTGGTGCGTGTAAGCAAGCAGCCAACACTGGTGTCCCGATGTTGATGGACGATCCCGTAATTTTGGCCACGGTCCCAAGACCACTGGTGACGGTAGTGGGTACAGTTCTAAGTAACACCGATGTACCTGCGCAGAAATAACTTTTTTGCAAGGCACGAAAATATCCGTCCCCTATTGGCTGATGCGTTCGCGCCGTGACTGGAGTTCGCTGTAGCGCTGCGCCGTACGAGTATTATAAGCGAGATAGCATGAGTCCTGTTGTTTTAGGATTTTAAATCTTATGTAGTAGGAATAAATTCGTTTTTTAATGATGTTTTCATTTGTTTTGAGTTAGCGGTTAGTTGCGCTATTATGCGCAATCGAACAATGCCGAGGCGACTTATAAACGTGGTACTATTGTACCCACTACTGTCACCAAGGGTCGAATTCCCATCAAGACCAAGAGATCTCCATACATACAGAAGATCTTATGATCTTCCTTATAAAAAAAATTAAACATCGCAATATCTGGGATGTTGGGATGCCAAAATATATATTGCCACCTCCTTTCTCTCATCTGAGCGCATTTTCCGGTTGCACCTTCAGCTGTGACAGAGTTAGAGTTCCGCAATTATAACAGCATTCATGCTTTAGTATGATTAGGCAATTTTTTTACAACCGGCCGCCGAAGATACATTATCACCTCGATCAATGTATAAATGAACGAAGATAAAATCTTAGGCATAATTTCTGCGTGTTTGAAACGCCTCATCAAACTAATTACAGAAGTGAATTTGTCAAACTGCCAGAAACCGGCCGTCAACCAGATGAATGATGAACATATGTGTATTCTACAAGTACGTAAATGCAACAGTACTTAATTTGGGCCGAGCACATGTGACGGACGACAAGTTATTTATTATTATTTCTCAAACACAAACAAGACTATTCTAATTGTCACTCAGCCAGACAGCATGACGGAACGATACATGTGAAATTCGGAAAAAAGATATAACCTACAAACATAACAGTAATTGACGGCTGTCTAATTCATGGTTATGCTCATTCGCATATTTACAACAAAAAAAAAGTGGAACAAAGTATTGTCCTTGTAAACCATATTTCATATTTAAAAAAACCCAATCCAATCAAACTACTAAACCGATATTTGATGAAATTTAAAATGAGATCAATTTGAAATCATACATACATATTATCTTTATTCCTTACGGAGCAGACAGAATCTAAAGTCATACGACCGAAAGGCCACGTTTAGCGTGTAGGTGGGCGTAAAGATGGAAAATGGGTTGCTAGCCGCATCGCCTATTGTCATGATTTAGGTTTTCGCCCATTCCCTGGATTGTCTTTTACGGTCTGCGCAGGAAGAGATTCACCTGGCACATTCTACGTTTTTTCTTTTATCCCAGACCAGCATGGAAATCATATTCATTCAAACAAAAATAATTTTTCAAATTTACGGTGTCTAAATGACGGGGTTAAGCGGTAACAAACGTTAAAAATACAACCGAATTAATAAGTTTTTTTTGAAGTCGGTTAAAAAACTTAAAGGCAAAAAATAATGTCATAGACATAATTTAAATAAAAGGTAAATTAAGTATATATTTTTTTCCGATTCCTGCTTTTTACAATACATATTCATAATATGAAAGACCTCGATTGTTTATGCACACTTCCTTCAATTATTACAATTCTTATAACAGCAATGGTTGGAACTTGACAGTATTGTCATAATAACCTCAATAGTTACCGATATGATATCAAATTAAAATAAGTATAACATATAACATGCTTACACAGCCCATATTAGTGGGCACGTGCGTCGCATTAGCGTGCAGTGCACAACGTGATAACTGCAATACTTAGTTATGAGTCTCCCTGCATCTACCAGTACACGTGGCCTGTTGGTTACAATGTGTTGTGTGTGATACATCATAAAAAGCCTAGCACTGTAGGCTATTAAAGTTATTTATGTTTTACTATCTCCCCGGCTCTGGCACTTGGTTTTATCAACTTACCAACAGATATGGAGATACATTTCTAATCACATTTTAACATGGGTCGAGCATTAGATAGATATAGCTCTGGTTTGAAAAATTAAGTTTGCTTTCACATTCGTAATAAAAAAATTGGTTGTCTGTTCGTCGGTCGGTTTACGGACGATAATTATACGTGACTAGCTGTCGCCCGCGTTTATGTTGATCCCTCGGGAACAGTAGAATTTCTCGGAATTAAAGGTAACCTATGTTCTTCCCCAGGCCTCCATACTAAATTTCATTAAAATCGGTTAAATGGTTGAAGTGTGCAAAGACGACAGACTGACATACAGAGTTCACCTACACAGATCTTATACGTGACAACGGTGGAAGAGAGATAGATGCGCCACAAGCCGAATGCTTAGGCCGATTGCGCCTCTATAGCTTGTTCCGCTCTCGTTTGCACACGGAACGTGACACTTCTTCGTGCGTGCAGCTGGTGTTCATCTATTTATAAGACGTTATCATGTCAAAATTAAGAAAGTAATGACCTATCTATGTGATAAACAAAAATGGACATATTTCTAATCACATTTTGAACATTGGATCGAGCTGTCTTCCTGGTTTGATGAATAAAGTTCGATTTCATTTTTCTTATTACAAAATTATGAAAGTAATGACCTACTTACCTACTTACCACCTTAAAATACGCTAATTATATGTTGTAAAATCTTTACTGTTTATATTTATTATAAATACAGGAAACATTTTGACATTGACATATCGTTCATCGTTGCTAATATGATATAGGGCATTATCAATGCAAAATGTCTGGAGGGTATTAAACCTACATAAAGCCCTGGATTATATTGTCAAGGTCGGTGCTCGGTACTGATTATTTGTACACAATGCGAATGTCCACGCGACGACCTCGTGGCCTGAAAAACTTCTGTCATTAAGTTAACGAACTTACATACTTGTGTATATTTTTAAAAACACATTAGTAATTATACTTGTGTGTTGTATTAATGCATTAGTAGGATATACAGATACTGATCAGATTTTATGAAATTTAAATGGACACAGCTTAGTGATCTTTATTTATCTAGAGAACATACATTTTCCATTAAGATAATGATAAAGATAATCCATTAAGTTAATGATAAAGTAGAACCCTTTATCTAAGAGCTTCTTATATCGCAGGGGTCAACAATTACTTCCTTTTGAGGTCCGTATCTTGAAATTTCTGACCAACGCGGTCCGTTCATATATTTTAACAAGACAGGTTCTCACCCCCTCAAAATGCCGACGGGAAAAAACCCGGGTTAATTCGCAAATGCGAAAATACTTACCGGATTTTTTACTCAAATGCCGGATATTCTCATACAACTTTATGAATATGATTATGCTTATCTTTTTCGTACATATTTGTATTGGCAGTGTTATTATATGAATTGAGTGATTTTAAACACCGTATTTAGTCGCTTGCTTAAAGATCTATGGACTCTTAACCGTCAAATATTGTGCTTCGATTTTCTTTATGTGATTAACGTCTTATAAATCGAAGAACGCCAGCTGCATGCATGAAAATGTGTCACGGTTCGTCGCCTCAGTCGGAACTTAATACTTTTTCGTGCCGAGCCAATCGTGTAAGCAAGAGCGCGGAACAAGCGATAGAGAAATTGAACCTTCTGTTCTTCACATAAGGTTCAAAACCAATAAAAAATTTATACCTACGATGTCCGATTGGTAATGATGAGGTTTTTAAGGTGCTTATTTTAATTTACAGGACCACGCGTGCCGGTCAGAGGGCGTGGAACTGGCGCGAGAGCTGGACTACAACGCGGCGGCGGCCTGGATCGGCCACCCCTACTTCGACGTGATCGACAACTCCACAGACTTCGACAAGAAGATGAACCGGCTCATCGCCTGCGTCTGCCAGAAGATCGGCATCGACACCGGCGACCGGCTCAACGTCAACTCGAAGAAACGCAAGTTCCTCGTCAAAATGCCGCTGCCTCCAGACTCCGCGTTCCCCCCGTTCCAAGACTTCGACGTGGTTCACAATTACTTGCAGAGCGATGTCCGTAAGGCGCAGGTTAGGCTGCGCAAGCGCGGCCAGAAGGGGCATTGGTCGTACATCCACACGCTGCGCAAGTTCCACCCGGCCAACGGGCAGTCGGTGGAAGTGCGTACGCAGCTTACGCATCGTGACTACCTCAACCTACTTCCGCAGCGCGACGACGCGCACTTCACCATCTTCAAGAAGCGACGCTGCTTCATCTACAACAACCAGTACTACCAACTGGACATATACCGGCAACCCACGCACCCCAGGTGATTCCGATACTCATTGACGCTATCTATATATGTATATAAGTATTCTATTAGTATTATTTGTAATAAAACTGTTGTAATATATATATTTATTATTTTCTATTATTCTATGTTCCTTGTAAATTTGTTAGCATCAGCACTAAAGATACAGGTAATTTTCAATAGCATTTTATATGTAGTAAAGTAGATTAGAAGTAGTTTTAATTTATATAAGGTTTACTTAAATTAAACGTAAATACTTTAAGAGCTAGCACCCATTAGTCATAAAAATTAAGCCTTTGACAGCGAACGGATAAATCCGAAAAAGTTTCTATGAAAATGTTTGTCGGATTTATCGGACGTACGCGGTCAATGGGTTAATAGAAAATTTAAGAAATCGACTCGCAACTTTTTTCCGGTGTTTTCATACAATAATTTTTGTGAATTTCAATCAATCAGCTGCTTTGATTGATGATGTCAGTGACTTAGTGTCCATAAGTAAACCGTCCGTTTAGTAAGATTTGATAATTTCTCCGAGTCCTCATGAATAAAATTCGAGAGCAGTAGTTATACGGCTTTGAGTTTTACCGAGTTTTCGAATGACACTTTCTGTTAAGAGCACATGTTTAGTAAATCAAGTGTTTTCATTTACACAGGACGATCGTTAGTTTTTCTAAATGTTCAAGTCCAGATATATCGAAAAAAATACATAGCGAGTAATTTTTTTTAAATTGGCTTCTAAAACATTGTTCTAACTTGTCAGTGCAAGCCCTTAAAATATTTGCGCTTAATTTAAATGAACCTTATATGGTTAGTCTTTTCCCTTTGACATGTTATTGTAATAAGTTTTGTGGTGGGTTTCAGGTGCCGAGGCTTGGTGCTGCTGGAGACGTATAGTGCTGACTACGATCAGAATTCCCTACTAGCCTCGCTGCCGAAGTTCCTGTCCATCGAGAAGGAGGTGACGGGGGACCACGCGTACTCGATGTACAACCTGTCGCTCAAGGAGGACTGGAAGACTTCAAAAAAGTATTATGCGGGCGCTGACGTCAATGGTAAGCTCTACTATACGCTTTTGATATTATCGTCTTATATTCAAATGGGGAACTTGCATGAACAGTAGATTTTTAAAAATATTTCAGTTTTTAAATAAAAGTAACGTGAGATTTAGACATTAATATGTAACAACGGGTTACTCATGTACGAGGGTAGATACTGGCCGACATGTTTCAATCTTATCCGGAGGACTTCCTCAGGGCGGATGTAAACGAAGATGTACGCCCCGAAGTCGTCCCAATTTGTTTATATAAGTATCTAGCTTTAAAAGACTGCTAATGGCAATTTAAATTTGATATGTTAAGTTTGATTATAATTGGTTGCAAAGCCAATTTCAAACGTGTGAAACTTAAAAAAATATAGTACCAGAAGATAACCTTTAAAATCTTAGTCTCCAACTCATATTTTGAACTAAGCAACACTAAATGCAGTATTAAACATAGCTGCCAAAGAAAGAGATCGCATCACGCACACAAAAATTTAAAAAAGTGACAAAAATCTCTTTTAGGGTTTGCAAGGTATTTTTTTCACTGATATGCCTTTTTTAGCTCAGCTTTTTCTATAGCAAACCAAAAAAATACTTGCAAGTTCCCCATTGTTAGAAAGTTAACATTCAATTCGATTTCCATTTAAAAACAAATTTCTATATAAATTTATCTTTTGCATGTAATTTTATTATAAAGTTTTAACACTGGCGTAATTGTATTTTAGTTTCGTCTAGGCACCCCATTTAGTTCTAGTCAGTTAATTAGCGAATAGTTTAGTTTTCTTATACATGTTAGATTTGTGTGTATATTTGTCACGTTTTAATGTCCTGCACTGTAGCATTTTATTTCGCTAGTGTGACGTGATAGTAGATTTCCGATGGACATTTTTAACATATTAAACTCAATGCGTGATTTTCCAGATACGAATCGTGTAAAGCTCGGACATCGTTGCTCTGAGTGTTCAAGTACTAGTACGAACTAACATTCAACGGTTTTAGTTTTGTTTTATCGTGACATTCACAATTAGTTTCAAATCAACTAACACGATTGCGCCAGTGTTAAAGATGTGTAGAGAGGGGTTAAAAGGATGTTTTGTTTGATTTTATCAGGGCAAGCTAAGTGGTCGCTGAATGGCCATAGCGATAAGCTCGATAAACACGATTGTCGCGGCAAGATGAACGGGGTAGACAATATGAACGGCCACTCTAAACTGGTCAACGGCCATGACGGCAAAGTCAATGGCCACAATGGCCACGTCAACGGCCATGCCATGAACGGCCACGCCGCCAACGGGGCGGAGCCTGTCGATGACGAACTGCAGACCTTCCCGGAAAACCACAGAATGGATCTCGGAACACCAAAGATTCCCAAGGTCGCTCTTAAGATATGAATAGAGATAATTTATACTACCTAAGATATAAAATTCCACTTTGTAACATTTCAATATACACCAAATTGTTTAAATTAATGTTAAGAGTGATTTAAGTACTATTTAGAATCATAACTACATGAAGTCTTCGATCTCGTTCGTCAAACAGATCACCGCTGTATATTGTATTTATTCACATGATACATTATGTAAAAAAGCCAAATGAAACTATTTTTGTAGTATTCCTTGAGCATGACATGATTATATGTATATTTATGTGTAAATGACGCATCAATAAAATGTCACTGCACTTTGATTGTACAAATTATATTTGACAAATGTATTGGATAGTTTTGTATTGTTTGTGCCTTTACATAGTATGCTATAAAAAGCTATACATATATTGATCAGACAGTCATGTAAAGTACTGAATGGACTAATGAGATGTAAATTTTATTTATTGATTGCGTCGCGTGTTGTATCGATTGTTCGTCGATTTATGATTCACGCTAGATGGCAAAATGTACCTAATTTATCAGATAGATGTATGTTAGCCATCCCTAAGCCCTTCTATTTCGAACAAGCCTGAATCATCTTTTTAGCGTTTCAATTTTCATCATTTATGATAGTATTTGATTCTATAGTCTTCGTTTCATTTTAATGTTATTTATAAACTAATTACGATTTGATATTTTGATTATTGACAACATCTTACCGCAGTAAATAATACTGTTGCAACATAAATGAATTTGCTGAATGTCTTTCTAGTGTTTTCTAAATATAGTGATCTTGTTTACTTAGAAGCGAGTACCTGAGTTTTTCAATTTTGATTGTGTAGTTATACAAATGTCTATCATGAACTCGTTATAATTTGTAATTCATTAGAATTAAATTTTATAAATCTCGATGTCGTGTCGTCGTCAATGTAGTAAAGTTGTTTTCAGGGTCCAAAGTAACGAACAATGGTCTCCTGTATTCCTTTACATTTTAGTGGCCTTTTGATGTTAAATAAAATATATTTTTGATTGACAAAAGTTCAAATAGATGTTGCAAATTCTTATTTTTGTTGTGAATAGGGAACTAGTACTTATATGCGGCAAGATCATTTAAATGTAATTTACAAAAGTATTTAAGCCACCGTTAGTGTAGATACTTAAGGAGAACAGACGTGATGACGTGTGTTGTGGAGTAATTCGAGTGTTGGCAGAAGTCCATGTAAGCATCTCAATGGCTGTGCTATATTGTAGAGCGTTTGCTCCATACAGGCTAGGAAGCGCTGGCAGCACGCCTCGCCAACTCGCGCATTATTATTTCGGCTGATTGCACCGCGAAAGGACTATAAATTTGTTTTATTACTATAATTTAAATACCTATTGTATCAAGTTTTTTATCATTACGCAAGACATACTGTGATGTAATAAATAACGTACGTAATGTATGTTGATGTACTTATACTTTTTCGTTTTTGGTGCAATAATGCAAAAGACGGATAGCTTTTTGGATGTAAAATCTCAAAATTGCATGGCTGTATTCGGCATTATTTCTGAATAAAGAGAAATGCATTATGCTTCTTTGTTTCTTTTTTCCTGACTACCCACCTACACTACAGAAAGAAAACTTTCTGTTAGGATAAGGCTGATTTTAGAGTCACACGTTTGATCAGCGCCGGCCACACGCGTGCGCTTGCGTTTCATAGTCACGCAAAACGTAGTGATTATATTCTCTTCGGTCCGAACAGTTCAAACGCGCTGTCGGCCAGCGCCGCCGAAGCGCGCGCTCTATAATCTATTTGCAATGTTTTACACACGACGTCGCTGTTGCACTCTTTTTCATAGAAAATATGTTTATTTTATGAAAAAGACTAAATCCTCGTTTCACGCGTCAAGCGCACGCTGTTGAAACGCGCTGTAGTACAACGGCGCGTCTCGCCAGCGTCGCTGAAATCAGCCTTACATCGCTGAAATAGGCGTTGCGCGGGTGTGCGTAATCCTAGCAGGAAAGTATCTCGTAGAGTAATATGAGTAGAACGAATAAGTTCCCAATATGCTGTAAATGTGCCATGAATAAAAAAAAATGTGCCCTTTGTAATTTTGAAAAAAATAAAAGACGGAAATAGCCATTCCTGCTGGGGTAACGTTGCTCCAAAACGAATAATCGGAGCGAGAAAAGTGAGCATGGGCAGATTGGCCCATAAAGCGTTTTCCGTTTACGGAGCGTTCGCGGCGTCGATCGCTCTCAAACATTAAATCTCCAAACTTACATTTACAGAGACACGGCGCGTGGGACACCCGCGCGAATATTACACGCAGTTAAAGATTAAGCAGTTCTATAATTAATTATTGATCTAATGTCGATTTTAGTTTAAGTAAATAAAAAGAGTAGGTACATGAAGGGTAACCTTCCCTTATTACATAAGCGCCGACTTATGGACATGTGCATCTTGCCCCACCTAACGGAGATCACTGATGTGGGCGTTTATCATCATCATCAGGTCTTTTTAGTCTCCACTGCAGGAACGACCCTCTCTGTGTGAGCAGAGGATTTGGCCTACACTCTCCTCGCTGGCCAGACGGGTTGGAGAGGTGTCATTGAAGTTTATGAGCTTTGTTTAGCTTGCATTTCCCAAGTCGCCTCCTACGACATCCATGGGAAGACTTGGAGTGATCCTATTCTTCTTCTCTGCCGGAAACCACACGGCTATGTGGGGCACGGATGTGGGTCACCCTAATTAAGACGGAGATAGAATACTTACAAACTACCTTTGTTTCTCTTCTGGTTGCGACTTGGACGAATAAACGGTTGAGAGCTCAGTCCCACTATGTAATATAATAAAACATACTCGTAACAGTGAGCGACGAAGAAACATAGAGCCCGTCTTTCATAGTTTCATTTTCACCCCGCAATATGACAGCTCTTGCTTGACGGAGCAAACAATGGTAAAGGGTAGATAGAATCCCAAATGATACTCCGCTCAAAAAAAGGGGTCACATAGGCTAAAATCGCCGTCAAGTCCTAACTTAAACTCTGAAACCTAAACTCCTCTTTTGGGAAGTAGTGTAAGCAATTCACAAATCGCGGCAGTCTACGGTCTTTTAGGGCCGCGCTACACTGGATTGGCATGGAATGCCATCGGAAGCGACGTCTCTTTTCAAAACAAGCTATTATAACCTTTATGTGTGTAGGGCATAAGATGACTAGACGCCCGCGAGCGCGCGACGGCACGAGCTAGTTCGAGGCGACGCGCGGCGGGGCGGTTCGATCAGATGCGCGCTTGCGTCCTTTATGTCTAGACATAAAGGTTGGTTATATATAATAGCTTGTTTTGAAATGACGCGTCGCCTCCGATGGCATCCCATGCCAATCCAGTGTAGCGCGGCCCAAACTTACAAGAAAACAAAATGTATGGAACAATTATTTTTTATTGGAATCTTTAATCTTCTGCTCCTTGTACATCTTGATGACTTTCTTGCCAGGCACTAGGGTTTGGCTGAGCCCCGGCCGTTTCAGCTTTCGTTTATCGGATCCTCCTTCCCATACAGCATCATCAGTGGGCAACACTTGTTCTAACGTTACTTGTGGGGGTGGAGCTGCCGTCATGGTTCCAGATCCTTCACATACCACAGACTTCAATTTCTGAAATAAAATTAAACACTTATTTAAGAAACTGCTGCCCTTCTTTATTTGAGAAAATAGCAGGCCGCCCCGGCCACCAAAGACCTGCCCATGGTCATGGGCAGCACTGATAGCCACTGCAGAGGACCTGGTACTGAGCAGTCGCCTCACCATCGTTCTGAGTTTAGAGGTATGTATGCCATAATATCTTTTGTTTAGCTATTGTCTATAAGAAAATACGGTTTGTTAATTAAAATAAAAACCAGCCAAGTGCGATTTGGACTCGCGCACGAAGGGTTCCGTACATTATGTAAGTTTAAAATTATTAAAAATGTTTTTATTATATGATGTAACTAAAAAATTATGCATTTCGCAATTTTTCCTTTATCTGTGCTATAAGACGTTGCTTCGTACCAAATTTCAAGATTCTAAGTTCATGGGAAGTACCCTGAAGGTTTTAATTTCCTTGCGAATGTCGAAAAAACACGGAAATTTGCGGCAAAACCAGCTGTATCTTTTGATTGCGTTGGCGTAGAAGTGGGTTAGAAGGCGACAATAAGAGGCATTGACCTTTAGGTGTATGAAGTGATATATAATAAACCCAGTTTGACTCAAATGACAGTAAAATTAAAGGTGTTGCTTTTCTCTACTTCTGTAGCAAGTGATTTCTGACGAAGCAAAAGCAACCTTAAACGTGTTCAAATAAGTGTCTCTCCTGACTCAGGAAAAATAAATATTTTGTAAGTGTGCGAGTAGACGGCATATTCTTCCTGAACCCCGAGAAATTCTAAGTAGCTTACTATGTTAGCGAAAATTTAACTAAATTTGGTATCCCATTATCTGATCCCTATGATTTTTAATTAATGGACTAGCAATTTGGGGCTGTCCATAAATTACGTCAGACGTTAAGGGGAGAGGAGGGAGTCAAGGTAGTGTGACAGCGTGTGACAATTTCAGGGTAGGGGTCATAAGTTTTGTGATGTCACACATATAAAATCAGACACCATAGATATATAACAACCTCCGTGGTCTAGTGGTTAAGGCGTTTGCCTGTTGACCCGTGGTCGTGGGTTCGATTCCCACCGGAAGCATACTTGGTTTAGTTGTTTCAAGTTTGGTTAGGACATTGCAGGCTTGAATCACCTGATTGTCTGATAATAAAGATGATTCCGTGCTTCGGAAGGTACGTTAAGCCGGTGGTCCCGGTTGCCATCTGGTAGTCGTTAAAGGAACCACGTCAGAGACCGAGAGGCGGTTCCGAAGAACTGTGACACCAGGGTGTGCATGGTCGATCGACCGTGACACCTACACGAAATGATGATGATGACCTTAGGTATGGTGTCTGACTTTATGCACCGCGCATATGCATCAATCTTCATGCAACAAACGCTCCAATGAGCATGTGATATTTTTATACTAGAAAGATTCAAACAATAATACACAAAATCATATTAATTATAAGGTCCTATTAATCAATTTATTTTTGTAACAAACTTAGTTAACGTAACTCTTACTATTTCTCTAAAAAACTTGTTTAAATATAACTGTTATTGGCTTTCTTATGTAGATCATGTTATGTACACAAATTCTGGACATTTACTTGATCCTTTTAAATAATTATGTATATCTTTTAAAATCTGTTGCACCATTGTAAATTGTCCTTATGTGTACTTAATAAAATAAATATTAATAAGCTTTCAAAAGCATTTTTTTTGCAGGGTTGAATTTATTAATTTCAAATGTGACGTCACCGTTGGGTGGAGAGGTCACACAAACAAATGTGACCATGTGTGTCAAGGACTGGGGAGGGGTCGTAAAATCATATAATTGGTGTAACCTAATTTATGGATGGTCCCTTTGATTGCATACGTCTAAAATATTGATGAACGCCGGCTGCACGCACGAAAAATTGTGCAAGCAAGCAAGAGCGCGCAACAAGCTGCACCGCCTAAGCATTTAGCTTGTGACGTATCTATCAGAATCGTTTGGCTGGTGACACATCTATCTCTCTTCCACCATTATCAATCACATAATGGTCCTGAAACCGACTTGACAGACTACCAATATTTTATTTATGAAACAAGTTTACTTTAACTAAGCACCTAGCCTATTCCATTGCTTAAAATTCGCCACATGTAGAAAAACATATTTTCTTCTCCAACCATTCAATTAATTTTTTTTTTTATATTAAATGTAAGCTTACAGTACCCGAACACACTTTGATATTGGCTCAGCTAGCACATCCTGTTTTGTAGTATGGATACATTGTAAACACCTTATACCTATTGATTAATCTAAATTACCTGTTTCTCAGTGTCCAATTCTTCCTGTGTCTTTTGTATGTCAGAATCGTGTGCATATTTACAGTTGTGTCCAAACCGGCAGCGACCCTTCCTGTAGTTCCAGCAGATCTTCTTGCCGTTGATCATCTGGGTGTTATCTCGACCTGGAACCTTACAGTCATTGCCTATGTACTTGACGATAATGTGCTAAATTGGATATATAGCTATCCTAATACTGATCTTGGAATTTTATATGTCAGTAGCAAGAAGTTTTAGTGAAACATTGTTTCATGCCATAAGTGGGTGCAGAGAAGAGCTCTGTACTACATATTATCAGACTTTTTCCGCCTTTTATAAGTTTAACTTGATATGTTAATTTATACATGTGGTAATCTGTGTAACATTTATTTTAATATATTTGTAATAAGTAACATGGAAACAAAAAAAAAGGACTTTGCCCAACATAGGGCTATTATCTAATAGCTCGTAATAAGATAAACAGACATAAAGAAAGAAATGTAAATAAAAAATATAGAGTACCATACATAACATTAAAGTGGAGTAAACACTTAGATAGAACAAAATAGTTGAATAGGAAGTCAACTTGTACCATTTTCACATGTTTTTCTAATATAGCAGCCTTCGCCAACTCTGCTTCGACGAAAGGGTTTGAAAACACAGACGTTTGCAGCGCACTCTCACCAAGAGCTGGTTTAGGCAATTTAGGCTTCGTATCATCTTTTGTTCTGTAACAAATATTAATAATTAATTACCAAAACAACTGGGTGTAGTAGTTATAAATGAAAAGGTTTGTTCCTGCTTGGCGCAGTAGACACTTACGCCTTCTCTTCCGTTTCTTCATCTGAATCATTTGAAGAAGATGACCCGTAATCTAATAAAGCATTCATTACTTTTCTCGTAAATCTCTAGGTACTAGTAATATAATTTTATTTATTTACACCTGCGGAAAAAGCCAGGGTGTACAAAAAAGCCCGTCTTGGAAATAATACTTAAAAACCACAAAATAAATAGGGATAACATACATAGCATAGGAACGAATGAATTGAATGGTTTATCTATGGGATCCAAAGCTGTCAGTTGGCATGGCAATTTATGGGTGATATCCTAGCAAAGATCTAGGGTACTATTTTTGAAAGTGTGACACTTGTCTTCGAGCGATTTTTGTATGGAAAATCGCTCGTTTACGATCGGCATCCGGCATCATTTCAAAAATAGCACTCCTACTCTTAATAAATTAAGAAATAAAACATGGAAAAAATTTCAAGCGGGCGGAATTTGAACCTGCGACCTTAAGTCTATGCACGACTTACGCTCTTCCAACTGAGCCACCGCCTGTTCTAACCTCGGCGCCGAAATACTTCATCATATGCCATTCTCCTTATACGTAATTTCTAGAAGCAATTTGCAAAACAATCCAAAACAAAAGCCAAAGATCGGCATAGCCGCCGTAAGGAATGATTGTCATTGGGCATAGCATAGCGAATAATCATAAAAAGTGTAAGAAGTCAAAATGAAAAGTTGGTGATGTATGGATTATTACATAAAAAGTAATAATTATTCCAATAATTGCATAGAATAGTAGTATTTAAGCTTGCTTGGCCTTGACCTGGACCTAATATACCTGGATGGGTACCATAGCCAGGCTATCTACAATTTTCTTGGAATCCTGGATGCATCTTCAGCTGTTGCTGTGAGTAAACTCAGACACAAGGACGTTCTAATATAAAGAAGAAAACCGCTTACTTAGATGCTTATAGATTCAAAAATAGCACTCCAGTCCAGACACGCTCAGACATCAGGTGAGCTATTTTTGAAATTATGCCGATCGTAAACGAGCGATTTTTCCGTACAAATATTGCTCGAAGACGAGTGTCACACTTTCAAAAATAGTACTCCTGACCATCGAGATCATCAGACATACAACCACGTGCTGTCATCTGTCATTCTTCTGCTTCTGTCAATGACATCGATCCATTGATGAACCCAAGTTGAACCATCGATCCATGTTCATTCATTCTTTAAATACGATGTCTTAAAAAAATAGTAGAATTGGTAGTATTTCAAAACTAAAATTTTACAATAGTTAAATAGCTATAAAATCTGTGCAGAGCAGGTAGATAAATATTGATTAGTAGTGGCAGCCGCTTATTTTTATATTAATGGTGAATGTCATAAATTATATCTTATTTCATATTAAAAAATGTACCTACAGCCTACAGTTCACAGAGTCACTAAGTTTTCAAGTCTTTACGTCATGTTACAGACGCACGTCATGTTACAGACTATTTCGATCGGTCTTTGGCTTTGCGTTTAATTTCGGGCCAGGTTAACCCAATAGTCTTTCATCTCCACTGCCACAGTGCGCCGCCGGGTTTACTTGGGACGGCCCACTTTCCACTCTAGGCCTTGCCTCGAGATGTGGGAGGCTAGGCTCTCCTGAGAATATAGCCTATCAATGTCCATATGTGGTGCATGATCTGCTTGTCAATTGGCATATCTATCACGCCTCCTACAAGCATTTTGTTGTGAGGAAAGTCGCTGTCGTTCTTTTTGAAAAAACGCGCTCTTACCACTCTTTTATTTTTACTCTAAAACGATACATTATTTAATTTGGCCCTGCCTTTCCGATTTTACCAGAGACGCTGCTTTCCCGAGCTCAAAATACTAACAGAATAATACACTACAATATGGGAAGCCACGAGGCAAACAAAATGCTGACGCGGATGATTAATAATTAAAATACTAATAGATCATCCTTTAAATTACCTTTTATTTCAATTGTAATAATTTTGTGATTTTTGCACCAAATAAATTAACATAAAATTCTTTCTAGGTACCTACTCAGAATGGGAGAGTAGGTACTAGGATTGAAGCTTTAGTAGAATTTGATATTTTGTGTTGGCAACTCGAAAATTTCTTTTTTTCTATGTTCATTGAGGGAGCGAGACAGCTTATATTCTAGTTCTCGGTGACGGCGGCATCAATTTCTGAATTAATTACCATTTTGTCGCAAAAACTGCGCGTCCTTTATCTTTTCTAGACCAAAATCTTTCATCTTAAGTTCAGGTTGTGTTAAATAGTGATCTAAATGGCTTCTGATGAAGAAGTAGACGGTTCTTTCGCAGGTAAATGATAATTTCGGCTAGCATGTCATAGGTAAAGCCGCGGATAGCGGTATCATGTGTTTACTTGCGGTATAAGCAATTAAAAAAACAGGGAATTTTGGCCTTACAAACGTTAAACTACGTTATAAATAGTGTTAATAGTGTAGTAAAGTTCATCTAAAAGGTGGTTAACCGTGTTTAAATGGCGTATTTGTTGTGGCGTGGTTGTAAATATTTTTAAGTGGCAGTTTGTGACAGAAAAGAACATGCAATATCCCCTCATTACTACTTAACAAAATGGACGCCGCCAAACAAAGGGATTAGTGACCTTTCCGTGAGGAGTGCGCGTGTGTGGTGAAATGTGGCCTTCCAGAGGGATTCCCGATTCACGGTCAGGTGCGAGGCGTGCTCAAGTGGTCTGACCAGTTTATTGTGATCTTGCAGGTGACGAGGACGTGGAGGAGGGTGAAGGACAGAACGAGAACTCAGGGGAGAGTGATGAGGCACCACCTAAAGTGAGTGATATTAACATGTCTGATAATCTTAAATTCAGAACCTAATTTGAGTTAATGTAATTCAGTACTTTATTAGACTTTATATGATCATGAACTCAAAAACATCAAAAAATGCTGACATAAACAATGTTTTATGTATATAAAATATTGGTTATGTCAGCATTTTTTGTGCAGTACATACCAAGTTTACCAGTTCTGTTCAAATATGATACAACAGTTTTACACACATAAACAAATCATGAATATTCAAACTCATACCAAATGTATCAGCAGTTTCATATTTTGCTCTAGCAAATCAAAACAAAAACATTATTTACAAACAATAATGATTTGCAGTCTGATATGGAGATATAAGTATTTTCTAGATTAGCTACTTGATTGGACTGAATCAATATGTAAATGTAAGCCTTTCTAAACATTTAAAAACTTAAATGTTAGGTAATTAATTCTTTTTTAAAATAGCATACCACAAAGATCATCGTAAAAGGCTTCTTATAGTTTATGAAAAAACTGAAAATAAATTCCATACTTTCGGCCCCCACGGTTAAGAAACACAATTGCTAGCACAGGATTAAGAAAGTTACAAACTTGGGTAAAGCCTGCTCATAGCTGTCTGGACGACATATAAGGCATGTTCAAAATTGCCATAACATGCGTGTTTTGCATTTTTTGTGTTGATATTGACTGGCCAATACATATGTTTTTACAATACTTAATCACTCTTCTACCTTACACTTTTTCCCAGCAAGTACAGTTATGTAGAATGAAGTTTAAATTAAGTGTGAGACAACTCATAATATCCCTTTAAGGGTCCAAAATGATCAAAATTTAATTAACTTTAGTCTTTTAGATCACAACTTCCCGTCCTC
This sequence comes from Elegia similella, assembly GCA_947532085.1. Classification (NCBI taxonomy): domain Eukaryota; kingdom Metazoa; phylum Arthropoda; class Insecta; order Lepidoptera; family Pyralidae; genus Elegia; species Elegia similella. The sequence continues at coordinate 24,043,343 of OX383932.1, read as the reverse complement.
ATTGCTCAATGCTTATGTTCGTCCTCTTCCTAAAATACGCGAACCCATCCAGTTGAATGATATTCGTCCTCAATCCTCCCTTTCCTGTCCAAAATCCTGGAAGCGACGGTGTTCAATCAGTTCGTCAAGCATTTGCACGATCACAACCTTCTAAATACTTTTCAGTCAGGTTTCAGACCTGGCCATAGTACTACTACTGCATTGCTTAAGGTCACAGATGACATCAGAGCTGGAATGGATGATACGCAATTTACCGTCCTAGTACTGATTGACTTTAGTAATGATTTTAACACGGTTGACATAGACATCCTTGTGGCCATCCTCTCCCGTTGCAACGTCTCTCCTCATGTGATTAATTGGTTCTCCAGCTATCTTCGCGGTCGCCGACAGCAAGTTCGTAATGGGGAGGATACGTCTGACTGGTGCGAGCTGAAAGCCGGGGTACCGCAAGGCGGAATTTTATCTCCAATTCTTTTCTCTATTTTTATAAATATACTTTCTCTTCGTCTATCCTGCTCTTACCATTTTTATGCCGACGACTTGCAGCTTTATACACGATCAAGAGTTGATGACATTGACACTTCAATTTCTTTAATTAATGAGAATTTGGCTCGTATTCTGGAATGGTCTAGTGGTTTTGGGATACGTATTAACGCAAAGAAGTGTCAAGCTATTATTGTTGGAAGTACTATCCAGTTAAACAAAGTTGAGTGGGACATTATACCTTCTGTTACTTACGACAACGTTGAGATACCATTTAGCAATGTCGTTAAAAATCTAGGCCTATATATTGATTCTAAGTTAAAGTGGGATTCTCACGTTGTAGAAGTTAGCCGAAAAGTGTTTGCTACACTTCACTACTTACAGCGGTTAAAATATTTTCTTCCCATTAAAACTAAGACCATGATGGCTCAAGCACTCGTACTTCCCCTCATTGATTACGCTGATGTGTGTTATCTGGACTTGACCGAGGAACATCTTAACAAGTTGGATCGGCTTCTTAATAACTGCATAAGATTTATTTTCTGTCTCCGTAAATATGATCACGTCTCAGAATATCGTTCTCAGCTTAAATGGCTTCCCATCCGCGAACGCAGAAATTCACATATTCTATGTCAGCTTTACAATGTTCTCAATAAGCCTCTTTACCCCGAATACCTTAAAACTAAATTCAAACTTTTATGTTTTACTCATAATAAGGGACCTGCGTTCTTCTAATAAATTAACTCTAGCTACCCCTTCTCACCATACTGGTTTTTTCTCTAAGTCCTTCGCCGTTACGGCAGTAAGACTCTGGAATGCACTTCCTGACTCTGTGAAAACTGCCTCTACTCGCGCTGGCTTCAAAATGTTACTATTTAGATATTTTCTCGCTCAAACAAATAACATCTGATAATTGCTGCATCTTATAAACTTATTTATTAGGTTTGTTTTATATATGTATATATATTTATTTTTATATATATGTTTATGTATTTATATGTATTAAATTGTTTATATGTTTAAAATTTTATTGTTACCTACACGTAAGATTTTTAATTTTTTATTTTACCCCCACATAAAATTCTCTGCATAACCCAAAGGTTGACTGTCAGATAATGCTTTTAGCATTAAGTCCACCTATTGTGCGTTTACTTACAATAAAGATTAAATAAATAAATAAAAATAAATAAATAAATAAAATTTCACCATGTATAATCCTTATCCTTACTAATATTATAAATGCGAAAGTGAGTTTGTTTGTTTGTTCGTTACGCTTTCACGCTGTAACTACTGAGCCGATCATCATGAAATTTTGTATACAAGTTCTCTGGAGTACGGAGAAGGACATAGGCTAACTTTTATCCCGGGAAAAAATACTATTCCTGAGGGATCAACATTAACGCAGGCGGAGCCGCGGGCGAAAGCTAGTAAATAAATAAAAATACTAACTAAACAACATGATTTGGCAAAATGAAGACATCATAAATCCTACTTGTATTACATATGTGAAAGTTTGTGAGAGTGGAAATGTTTATTACTTCTTAATGCTAAATATATTACATGGATTTTGATTAAATTTTATATACAGACATACAAATTTTACTATGAATGGCATGGAGGCCATAAATTATGTTTACTTTTACAATAACTATTGAATAAGAAATATATTATATTATAATATATAAAGCTTTGATGTATTAATTTTGATAATGCAGTTAATGTTGTTGCATTATTATCTCCGATTATATCTGGTCCTCTCCAACCCGTCTGGCCAGCGTGGAGAGTGTAGGCCAAGACCTCTGGCTGCTGTGGCCAAATATGGCCCTAGTAGTGCAGAGAGGGTCATGCTCCTGTAGTAGAGACTAAAAAGGACCTGATGATGATGATATCTGGTATGAGACATCATCTAGGGTTAGGTAAATGTATGTTTCTTTGAACACTAATTAATTTTCATATCTGCTTTTATTTAATTGTCATATTTAACTTCTCAAAAATTGATAACATTAATAATTTACTTAAGGCTAAGTTCAATACAGCTTCCAAAGTAAAGTGCAAAAGAAGTAGCAACATAATTACCTATCACTATTCCTGTTCTAAATACCCACAGTAGATTGGCATGGCCTGGTCCTTATTATTACTGGTAAATACATTCTTTGTGGATGAGAAGTAGTTGGTTCATAATTTTATGGTAAATCATGTGGTGGTTGTTCCACTCAAAGTCGCTCAAAGAGCTATGGAGAGAGCTATGCTCGGTGTTTCTCTGCGAGATCGAATCAGAAACGAGGAGATTCGTAAGAGAACGAAGGTCACCGACATAGCACAGCGGATTAGCTCTTTGAAGTGGCAGTGGGCGGGGCACATAGCGCGTAGAACCGATGGCCGATGGGGCAGAAGGGTTCTCGAATGGCGACCACGTATCGGCAAGCGCAGCGTCGGACATCCACCTACCAGATGGTCGGATGACCTCACTAAGGTCGCAGGAAGACGCTGGATGCAGGCCGCTTTCAACCGGTCGTATTGGAAATCCTTGGGGCCCTATGTCCAGCAGTGGACTTCTTGCGGCTGATATGATGATGATGATGATGATAATGATGATATTAAGTTATTGTGTGGTAATATTTGTATTTTCCTTTGTTTATACCAGGAAGATGAAGATTACTCCCCTGAAGATGGCAGGAAAAAGAAAAAGGGTAAAAAGAGAAAGGCCAAAGGAGAAGAAAAGAAAGGCAGAAAAAAGAAGAAGAAGAGAAAGAATGAGAGTGAAGAAGTAAGAATATTATATTAACAAGCTTATTTTGTATTGCCCTGTTTTTCTCTTGAATACTCAAATCAGGCTATGCTGTTATAGGCTATGTTAAGCTGTGGCGTGAGCAAGACACGTTCCGCGAGGCTTTGTGGCTCTTTTTCGTAATCGTAGTCTTCCCATGACACGATCCGCGCGGCCTTGTGGACCTTTTTCGCAAATCGCAGGCTTCCCAAGACACGATCCACGCGGCCTTGTGGACCTTTTTCGCAAATCGCAGGCTTCCCAAGACACGATCCGCGCGGCCTTGTGGCTCTTTTTCGCAAATCGCCGGCTTTGTAAGACACATTTCGCGAGGCCATGTGGTTCTTTTTGCAAATCGTAGGCTTCCCATGATACGTTCCGCGAGGTTTTGTAGCTCTTCTTCGCAGTCTTCCCAAAAAAAAAAAATGTAATTTGGGTGCAAAAGAGAGAGGTGTAAAGTGCAGCGGCGCGAAGTGCCTGGGTTCATTCGCGCCTCAGCTCTTCGCGCACCTCAGGTCATTCGCGGCAAAGCTCTTCACACCTCAGGTCATTCAAACCTGCTCTCTTGCCTCAGCATTTCTCACTTCTGCCTTTTGCACTCATATTACATATTCTGTAAAGCTATTACCAAAGATGCGCGAGAACTGGATGATTGCCAGAAAAGGACTGCAATTGTTAATGATGACCAAAATCTTCTCTGCTATAGGTGGCAGGGTTATTATGATGCTGATTTTATATAAGTGGTATAAAAAGTTATATTATTAACAGGATGACGAATTTGGCATCGGTGAAATTGAAGCTGAGGGTGACAGTGACTACGCCCTCAGTGCGATGTCTTCAGGCAAGAAATCCCGTAAGGGTCGCGGTAGCAAGCACAACACTCCATCCACGCCGGCGGCTTCAGATTCAGGATCTGGTAAGTAAAGATATGGGATTTTCAGACTTACGTCAGTGCAATAAGGTCATAGATTATAATCACCCAGTCTCGCAACGGCCACAGCAGAAAGTACATCCACACTTGTTCAGATGCAGAATCTGGTAACTTGAACTACAATTTATTGGCAGTGGAGTTATCTAACTCGAAGTGATTGGAGTTACATTCATAACATTTTACAGTGCTTGGGTTTATTTTTACATATCTCTCGTTTTGTTGACTGACTAAAAAAACATGAAAGGTTTATTTTTATAGTTTCACAAGCGGCCTGCCCGGTTTGGCACGGTGAGATTGAGTTGTTTATTCTATAGCCTATGTTCATCAGAGATAATATAGAATTTTAATGGAAAAACGATATTTCAAATCTGCCCAGTAGTTTCGGAGCCTATTCAATGCAAACAATCAAATCTTTCCTCTTTATAATATTAGTGTCGAAGTGTAGATTTTAAACTTGAATAAAATAAATTGGCTAGTTTACTGCGTCAAAATAATAACCCTAAAATTAGTCCATTAGTTACATAATCTAAATAATTTTTTTGCCAGTTAAACAATAAATTATAATATAGTATTACTTATTCGTAGGATAAAATGCATCAAGCGCCTAACTTCTAACAAGTTAAAGAAAAAACGGGATAAAGATTATTGAAGATCTCTTATAGCTGATTCTGAATATGTTATTAAGCGGGTGCCGCGCGAACGAAAAACGTCGCTACTGCGCAATCCATTAGGAGATTAGGAAATAAGATGAAAAGTCTTAATATTTACATATTAATATTTTTATAAAAAAAATAAGAAACGGGTCGACCTCAGAAACGTACGTATAAATATTGTCATGTGAGAATTATTGTTTTAGGCGTAAAAATTACAAAGTTTTTGAAGAAAAATGCTTTTAGATATCATACCATATATGTATATCATTTTTAAATTTCATGTGTATTTATTTCAAATTCCAACAAGAGGGCGATCTTGTTCAAGGATTGATCTAAATTATACAAATACTTTGGATGTATTTAATTATTTCAGCGTATAGTACTAGTGATTTAAAACACGTCAATTTTCACATTCGTGCAGTACCGTCTTAACTCATTGTCGCCCAAAATGTCAGATAAGGTTATGGTTAGAAGGGCAGTATGGGTTATTAGAGTTCTTCGTCCGAACTATGGATTATTATAAGTTGTGAGTTTCATTAGGTTATGCTTAAAAAAACACAACTGTTGTGCTCAGATGGTCAAGGGGTTGCAGCAAATATTAAAAATAGTATCATATCTCTTTCCATATCTAACGCATGGCTTTCGTATTTCATTGAAATGGCCTATGCCAATTACCTGAACTGAAACACATTATTCACTCTTCTATCTTCGTTTTAATAATGTTTAATTCCAAAGCATAGGTATAAATAATTTCTGTCGTTTATAGTTTTTGGACGATTTAAGGAATCATTGTTACTTTGAGTTAGTGGTATTAGTGGAACAGTCTTCGTGAGATTTAGTGGTCCAGAAAAAAAAATATGTACACTAGTTTTGGATGGAGTGTTATTTTTTTACTTTGAACATTTAATGCAGAACAATGTTCTATGTACTGTTACCCATTCGAGTTTTTGCGTGCGACTAGCTTAACTCAATGAGAATATAGAATAGTCTCCTAATCGAAATGAGCACTTTTTAGGGTTGGTGTATATGAATGATAACAGTGTATGAGTTTAACTACTTTATTACTTTTACTAATAATAATAATCTCTTCCATGCTGGTCTGGGAGAAAAGAAAAAACGTAGAATATGCCAGCTTCTCTTCCCGTGCAGATCGTAAAAGCCGATCGAGGGGTTGGGCTAAAATCTGTGGAATCATATCAATAGGCGATGCGGCTAGCAACCCATCACTATTTTGATTCCGTTTTCCATCTACACGCCCTCCAACATGCTAAATGTGGCCTTCAGGTCTTATAGACCTAGGCTCTGTTTACCCCACAAGGGAAAAAGACGTGACACATGTACTAATAAAAAGAATCCTACACGACCGACAACATTCAACTATGAATACGCATGTTATTCTTCTATACTCTATACATTTTGTATTACTGGCGATTCAAGGTTGATGGGGCAACGAACCGCGGGATCTGAGGTCGCCTAATGCGTCTTGCATTATTTATTTTCATAAGAAAGTAGTATATAAAAATGTAGTCTAGAATAATAGCGTTTTAAAAATTCGTATGGATACAAGCGAGGTTGAAGCAGACACCTTTATGCTTTATTCTATTCGATAAGTCTTTCAGGTGTTTACATCAGCATTCGGAATAGAATATATATTTTTGCTGATTCTAGATTCTTTTAGGACTAAAAAGTTTAAACGATAGCTATCATCATCTCTATTATTCATAAAATGGCGACTTGCATGAAGAATAGATCTGTGAAAGTAGATTTTGTAACAACATTATGTGAGCATCTAGCGTTTTGAAGCGTTGTTAGGAAGTGGATGAAAGGGACGAACTATAATAGAGATTGTTTTATGGGACAAGTAAAGAAACAGACTAACGTTAAAACTTACGCGGAAGTAAAAGATTAGCTTTAAATAGGGAAGAAAGCAGGTCATTTGTTACTTTTTAATTACAGGAAAAGGAGCATCTAACCTAAAAAGACTGTTAAGGGCAATTTCAATTTGATTCATACATTAAGTTAGGTTAAAGTTGGGTGGGAAAATCCATTTCGAAGTATGAAAATTAACTAAAACCTAATATTACCATTACGCAACTTTTATTACGACCATTTCCATAAACGCAATATTAATCGCTGGCGAAAAAGTTCTCACAATAAATGCTAATTACGTGACGTCACTAGTCTGTTGTTTTTTTGCTTAGCGGCGGGCGTTTTCGCCGATTTCGTCATATCTGTACATAGTGTAAAATAAAATTAAGTCACTTCCGCTGTCTGTTCGCTTAGATCTTTTAAACTACTCAACGGCAGTTTTTAGCAATAGATAGAGTGATTCAAGAGAAAGGTTTATATGTATAACTAGCTTTCGCCCGCGGCTCCGTCCGCGTCAATGTCGATCCCTCGGGAATAGTACTTTTTCCGGTGATAAAAAGTAGCCTATGTCCTTCTCGGTACTCCAGAGAACTTGTATGCAAAATTTCATGATGATCGGTTCAGTAATTACGGCGTGAAAGCGTACAAACAAACACAACTCACTTTCCCATTTATAATATTAGTATGGATTAGGTTTTACTGCCCACTGCACCCTTGCGAAACCGAGACGGGCTAGTTTAGAAATAAAAGAAGTAACATGATGGGTGGCGTTTAGTTGCCTCATTGTGATATCTAATATCAATGAGATACGAAAACTTTGCTCAGCAGTAAGACAATAGAACTAAAGATAAATAAAACCATTGTTAACAAGTAATAACTTCGACAAGTTCTTATATCTGATATTTACGAAGAAACTTAATTGGTCCGGTAGATTCCTAGCAAATTGGTTGTGACAGATAGACACGTTTTGTCACACGGTCGTACTAAACCCTAAAAATTACCTTAATAACTCAAGAAATCTGAGATAGAAAGGTTACTAAGTCTTTTTTTTTGCGATGTAAGCCTCTATAAGAGTGTGGCGTTCCCAGCAGGAAAGTACCTCGTAGAGTAATATGAGTAGAACGAATAATTAGTTACCAATATGCTGTAAACGTGCCCTGAATAAAGAAATTGTGCCCTTTGTAATTATGTAAAAAAACTAAAAAAAGCCATTCCTGCTGGGGTAACGAATAATCGGAAGGTTTTCTCGCTCCGATTATTCGTTTAGAATCTCCTCTACTCTAACATACAGCGTGTAACATAACCAACGAAGTTCCCGTGAACGGGTGACTGAACCCGTCAAAATGAACTACTTTTCATATGGGACAAATGCTGAGAACTCAAAAAAAATTACATTTTCATACAAAAGTGTTCGGCAGGCCCAGCAATTAGTATGAAAATGCATTGGTCCTATAGGGAAAAGTGGTTTCCCCTTACCCCTTCACGGGAACGTCGTTGGTTATGTTATGATACACGCTGTATGTAAAGTTGACGAGATCGTCACGGTCACATTGCGTCTTTGGTCGGTCCATTTTATCTAATTTGAATAGTACCTGGGCGACCGAGCTTTGCTCGGTTATTACTTTTTATTCTAATATGGTGGTGTTTATGTGATAATCTAAATAAACTTAAAAAGTAAAATTAAACATTAACTACATTTTTTTAAACTTGTTAAAAACAATAAAAATTAAAACAATATATATAATCTTGGAACATATAAAAAAAAAACAAAAGTAGTCACCGAGCGGGATTCGAACCCGTAACACTCGTTTCTTGCCGTCCGCATCTTAACCCACTGGACCAGACGGACAGTGGCCGGCAGGACGAAATTAGAGACCATATTCGGCGTGAAAAGAAAAACGCATGAAATCTCGAAAACACGCGTTTTCTCAAATATAAGATTAATCTAGATAAATTGTTTACCCCCGAAAACCGCCATATACCAAATTTCAGCGAAATCGTTAGAGCCATTTCATATAAATAAATTTCTATTCATATAAATTTACATATGCTCGTTTAAAGGTTTAACATTTGCTCTTACTTCATATTGCAGATACAAAGAACAACTGTACGACATTGTTCATGACATTTATATATGTTAATGTTAATGTGCATGTATAATGATAACTATCCATCATGTTAACAGTAGATCTCTTACGTTACATAAGTACTCAACCGTAACTTGTTATTACAATAATTTACACTTCTACACTAATATTATAATGAGGATTTGATTGTTTGTTTGCATTGAATAGGCTTCGAAACTACTGCACCGATTTGAAAAATTCTTTCACAAATAGTATCACCTGATTGTCTGATAATGAAGAAGATTCCGGGCTACGGAAGGCACGTTAAGCCGTTGGTCCCGGCTGCATGGTAGTCGTTAAAGGAACCACGTCAGAGGCCGAGAGGCGGTTCCGAAGTACTCTGACACCAGGATGTGCATGGTCGATTGACCGTGACACCTACACGAAATGATGATTATCCCTGATGAACATAGGCTATGTTTGTTTGTTTTTCGTTTGTGCAAGTGGCCAACAGTGGCCACTGGTGTCAGATTTTTCAAACTGCCTAATCAGACATCATCTGACATAGCTTAACGACTGCCATCGATGATGACAGCCGGGATCAACGGCTTAACGTGCCTTCCGAAGCATGAGATTAAATACTATATTTACCCGTGCGAAACCGGGGCGGGCTACTAGTATTCTATAACCGGCATTAGCCTGCTCGCTTTTTCGGGCTAAGCCTGGTGAGTATGGCAATATTCTCCCATGGAACAAACAATCCTAAGGAGAGGCCTTTGTCCAGCTGTGGACTTCTTACGGCTTAAATGATGAGTTTAAAACTTTTATCAGTATAAGGCTCCCATATGTGGTAGTTGTTAAAGGAACCACGTCAGAGGCCGAGAGGCGGTTCCTAAGAACTCTGATACCAGGGTGAGCTTGGTCGAGTGACCGTGTCAGCTACTCGAAATGATGAGGGTTTTACATGGTATATTTTTAACTCAGGTATGCCCACCGTAGAGGAGGTACGCTTGTCCTTCGGGCTCACAGACGTGGACATCCAGTACACAGACGCTGATTACGAGAACCTTACCTCGTACAAGCTGTTCCAGCAGCACGTACGGCCTATGATTGTCAAGGAGAACCCTAAGGTGAGTCAATTGTTATAGTTTCTTTATTACATTGTCTCAGTAATTGAAATTGCGTCAGACTTTTTTATTTTACAAAAGGATCTGATATATTATATCATTGAAACTAACGTGAGATACAGACATTATGTACTAAAAACGGGTCACTCACGTGCTATTTCGTCGGGATTGCGGACTACAGTTTAGGACTCGTCAGGAGCCCATTTTCAAGGCGAGTGCGAGACGCGCGGCGGAGGGTCCCGAACTAACTGCTCTCGACGCACTGCTCGTGCGGCGTCTCGTGCCGCCCTTTTGGAGGGGAGAGCCAGTTCGGTCGCAGGACCCTGGTGATGAATAGTCACGGAGGTAGTGGATCCCATTTCTTCCTCGTCGGTGTTTGGTGACGGTACGTGTGTATGGAAAGAGCTAATCGTATCGGCCTCTACTGACTCTGTGTGCTTAAGCACACAGAGTCAGTAGTAGTCAGAGGCTCCTGACGAGTCCGAAACTATAGTCGGCAATCCCGACGAAATAGCACGTGAGTGACCCGTTTTTAGTACATAAGATCTGATATATGTAGATTAGCACCTGAACGTTGATGAATTGGGTTTAACGTGCCTTCGAAACATGGTCACACATTAGTTCACACTGTAAGTACATTAGTCCATTTGGTCTACAGATTCAAAGTTACATAGTGTCGCAACGACTGAGGATATAATTCTTGTTCAGGTCTTGTAGCATGGCATAGCCTGCGCGACAACGTTTTCGCTTCGTTTTGTTTCCGCATAATATTAAAGAGTGAGATGGGGATAGTTTATCGCGCTATATAAACGGCGTCGCAAAGCTATAGGCCTCTTATGCTGATTAGCTCAAGCCCAAAAACCCTTGTGTCATCTCTGTACTACTTTTAGCTTTATTTTCTGTAGCATTTGCCCGCGGCTCTGCCCACGTGAATGTAGATCCCTCGGGAACAGTACCATTTTTCGGGATGATCCTTTAAATAATTTATTTCCAATCATTAATCGGGGCAGCACTGGACCCTCTCAAAAATGAGGTATGGTCTTATTAAAAAATCAATACTCACATAAAGTATAGACATGTCTACTAGACTGGGCTAACAATTGACGCACAACGAATTCGCCGAAACTAATGTGTTCGGGTACACGTGAGTTTCGGCGAAGCCTAAGGTTCGGCCGATTTTATGCCGAAACCGTTACGCCGTATCGCCGAAACTCAATTTTTCTGCTGAAATCAAAACCGAACCTTCGATCGGTCTCTGATTTAAATCCATCTTTGCAAATGAACATGGGGAGACACTTACTTAATGCGGTTCAATAAATGCTTAATGTTATCTCAGTATGAGGAATAAATTATTTAAGAAAAAAAAACCAAATATGTATGCATTACTTAATGCATAATAGAACAAAATTTACTTACGGAAATCCAGCTTTTAGTTTTTTCGTTGGAAAATTTACATAATCGGCCCATAATTAATGGTCCTTTTCATGCAGCTCCACAGGTGGACTTGCTTACGTCAGCTGCGGAGCTGCATGTACGTCTTTACATATATATGTTGCATAGCAATTTCGACAAAAGTACATGATTTCAAATACTAATTAATACAGGTGCCGGTGTCAAAACTGATGATGCTGGTGGCTGCAAAATGGCGGCTGTTCTGCGAGACCAACCCGAATCTAGGCGGCGGGTCTCAGAACATGGGATCCGAGGACAACACAAACACGTCGACAGCGTCTGATTACGTGCCCAAGAGGCCTGGACGCACGCCCAAGGATTCTAAGGTATGTACTTTGAACGACACGAAACGAAAGTGTACAAAGTTGTAAAATGTACTTACTTATTCCTCTTTCTATGATATACATGCAGTCCCAAGCAAGCCGAAACAGGGCTTCCTAATGCTTTCATTGTAGAAATATCGCAAACGTATAGTTGGTCGGCGGTAGAAAAGAAATTGAAGAACAACACAACAATAACGCCTGTCTACACAAGCTAACGTACAAATTATCATATTTTCTCATAATAGTCTTTATTATAGATGACTCCAACCTGAGTGGCGGGTCACAGATCAAAGTCAGGATTATGTATGTCACTATTTACTAATTATACAGAATGACGACGCCGCTGAAGAGCCCGAGGAAGAAGAAGAAGAGGAATTGAGCGACGAAGGCACCCCCGCTCCTCGCAAGCGAGGCCGCAAGCCCAAACACAGCGCTGGGAGTACGCCCCGGGGCAAACCCGGCCGCAAGCCCAAAGTGCCCACACTCAAGATAAAGTTCAGCAAGCGCAAGCGGACTTCCAGCGTAAGTACTTCCTTCTTGACATTTCAGCAGACTATACCACGCCTGTCTCCCTCCCCGTGTCGGGTGTCGAAAACGTACCTACGCGCGGCGACCCGTCAGGAACGACGTGTTTGGTCACATGTGTTCACCGACTTCAACGTATTATGAATCCTTTGTTCAGAGCTATACGTATAAAATTGGCTTGCAGATACCTAATCTAAACTAAGAGGTGCTGCGACGCAAGCTAAATAACATCGTATCGCTAACTACATTAAGTTGATATTTCTTTGAATACCTTTGCAGACTGCGACTTCTGTACGTTAGTGATGATTGTTGATGTTGTGACTATACCTACCATGCTGATGATCTTCTGATGGATAAAGAATAGGTGTGTGATATTTGCCATATCTTGGTCCTTCGTAACTTATAACGATGGTAATAACTAGATCAAAAAGCATGCTCACAATACACGTAACGTTGGTAATGTCTTCATTGTTACTGTCGACGACAAAAAAATCACGTCTGTTGTATGGGAGCCCCTCTTTAATATTAATTTTATTTATATATTTTAAAAGTGAATATATCACTAAATATTCTGTGAATATTTCAAGGGTCTACCTGTTGCCGTTATCAATATTGAGCAAAAACAAGCAAAAAAAAAATCACGTTTGTTGTATGGCAGCCCCGTTAAATATTTATTTTATTCTATTTTTTTTGTATTTTTGTTATAGCGGCAACAGAAATACATCTTCTGTGAATATTTCAACTGTCTAGCTATCACGGTTCATGAGATACAGCTTGGTGACAGACGGACAGACAGACAGAGAGACTGACAGCCGACCGAAATTAATAGGGTCCATTTTTTACCCTTTGGGTACGGAACCCTAAAAACTATTAGATCCATACTCCAGCTAAAAATATAGATGCATGAATCGTAATTTTGTGAGATTATTATAGTAACTTCTAAAACATTTCTTGTAGCTTTTACAGCCAACATTTTCAGGGTTGTCTGCATTTAGATAGGTATGCCAATCATGTTTATCTGTTCTATTTCCTTCCTAGGCCATTCAAATCCATTAAGTGATATAGTTTACTCTTGGCTTTGCGTGCAATCTTGTTAAGATCAAGATTAGATAAAGCAGTTTTTATTGACGAAAAGTTAATAAGTGGAAAGATGATTTTGTACTTTCTATTCTATTGTTTTATACAGAGTGGTGATGACATTAGCGTTATAAATCGTATCACATACTTATGATAATGAATTATTAACATATACAATCAAAAATCAATAAATTCCATTCGATAGTTCACGAAAGTCAATTTTGAAACATCAGATGTTTACAACCTATTTAGAACACTCTGTAGAAAATATAGTGTAACATCACGGTTCAATGACACCTCAATGTAACTTGGTAAAAATACGCAGCCAGAGGTAGATACAGGTTGTTGACTTCTTTACGGCCCTTCCTATACATTGATATGATTTAATGCAACAAGATTATATTCAAATAGTTCCTTTTAATTTCTATCAATCCTATATTTTCATTCATTATTTAAAGCAATTTTCGTTTATGTTTTTTAGATAGGCTTTTCATTGGTGAATAATAATATCCAATTTCTTACATCTGGTTCGAAGCGTATAGGAGTTATTAATATAAATTAAATATTAAAATGTGTAAAAAAAAATATGTAGATAATCATATCTACATATTTTTTTTAACACATCAGTGTTAAAATTCTTTATAAGTACGATCGGCGGTAGTGTTTTGAGCAGTTAGACCAATTTCTGTCACGGTTCTAGAAATGTTATAGTCAATAGTCAAATATTTTATTCATCGTAAGATATTTTAAATATCATTTAGTGAACGTTAACTTAAATAACACATTATTATTTACAACATTATTATTGTTGACGTCAATAACTTACTTAGAGCTAAGTTTACGCCGCTTCCAAGGCGGAGTGCAGAAGAAGCGGCAACAAACTGCACAGCGCATTTTCTCCACATGACATCAACTTACAATCTACAACATACTTATCCTTTGCCCTAACTTGGTCACAGCTGGTGGCCATGAATATTAGTTAAGATTCAGATTTATGTCTCAAATACGACTTATGAATCACATGGTATTTCTTTTGGGTTGTGAAAGTAGGTATAGACTATGGATCTCGTCGTGTTAAAATCCTCTTTAACAAATCTCTCTAGTCTCATTTAGCTCCATCTTCTCTTCATGCAATCCCTCCTGCTTCGGTCTTCTGCAAAGACTTTTTTATCCTACTAAGTAGGCACACTTCCATGCGGCCCTCACGAAACGTTAGCATTTTTTAAATTAATATTATTCTTTATTCAAATAATAGAAACACATTTTACAATCCTTACTAATATTATAAATGCGAAAGTGAGTTTGTTTGTTTATTTGTTTGTTTGTTACGCTTTCACGCCGTAACTACTGAACCGATCATCATGAAATTTTGCATACAAGTTCTCTGGAGTACGGAGAAGGACGTAGGCTACTAGACCTTTTTCCCGGGATAAAAGTAGGCTACTACTTTTATCCCGGGAAAAAGGGTACTATTCCCGAGGGATCGACATTGACGCGGGCGGAGCCGCGGGCCAAAGCTAGTACATTATAAATACATAATAAAAAAATAAAAATATAAATATGAGTTAAGAGTGCCTGAGCATTTACTTGAATTGATTCTTAAAGGTAATAAGCATCTGTTTGTTTGGATTCTGTAGGAGGAAGACCCGGAAGGCAGTGCGGGTGCGAACACAGACTCGGACGCAGAGTTTGAGCAAATGCTGGCGGAGGCCGAGGAGCCCAAGCCCGCGCCGCCCGCCTCCGACGAGCCCGGGGCGCCGCCCAAGGAAGACGACCCCAACGCACCGGTAACTATTATTATATATAAGTATTTCAAACCTTTTGGCGCAGTCGAACCAAATTGTCACACATCTTGTCGGTCGGCGATATACGGCATTTAGTTCATCGTATAAGAAGCTTTGCAAGCAAAGTTCTTTAACAAAATTGATATTTTCTTTATAATGACTGCTGACATCAGCTTTTACTATCTAGTTTTGGTATGAATGGATAGATAGCAAATAAGGAAAACTATTTATTTTTCTTCGGACAACATTTTTCAACACAGAAATTTATATTCTAGCCACAACCTAGGAAGAAGGCAAAGACTAAGATTGGCAACAAGAGCAAGAAGAAGAAGAAAATGAAGACTACTAACAAGTTCCCCGACGGCGCCGAGGGCGAGCAGGAACACCAGGACTACTGTGAGGTGAGGACTTATCATATTGAATTGAATGAATAATTTATCTTATAAATTGAATGAATAATTTATCATAGGTCCAGGGCATTTTGGGCTTTGACAAGCTGTCAAGAAAACCTTTAGGGGCAAGTTGCTATATGATCTTTGTCTTTTGATATTGGATAAGAGGAACAATAAAGTTTCTTGTAATAATCTAGGTTCTTATACTAATCCATATGACCTTATTTCAATGGATTTATAAGATTGAATAACGTAAACAAATATGGATATTAATTACTATGTAACATAATATATGCTTTAGCGTGATCTGTTACATCTATACTATTCGATATTTTCACATTCTTTTCGTAAGAAGAAAAGTGGATCTGATTTTAACATATTGTCGCGAAGCTCCCAGAACAGAATAGTCTAGAACTTTTCCGAACATCGTCTGTCGCGCTCATACATCTTCCATCCTGCTCACACATATGTATTCTATCCCGCTCATACACATACTCGAATATTCTGGAATGTTTTAGTTATCGGCCGTCGGGACCGGAAGTATATGGAACTTTCTAGATACCCATAAGTCAGTATATAAGGGAGCGGACGTGGCGATCGTTAATCAGTTTACCGCGAGTGTTCTTAGTGAGCTATACTAATACGAGTGATTTGTGTGCGACTGATAAGTGATAATTTATACGACCACAGCAACGGACCAGGACTACGAGTGCTTTGCGTTTTGGATATTCGACGTGTTGGAAGACCAGTCAGTGTTGGGATTCCGTAGTGAATAAATTCCCTCTGAAGAGTTTGGTGTTTTACTCCAAATCCTGAACCCTAACCACGTAACATTTGGTGTCAGAAGTGTGGGATTTGGAAATGCCAGTGTTGCCGAGGGACGAAGAAGATAAGGAAGGCGTCCGGACCCGGGCTCAACGTGCAATGGAGGCTACCGCAGCCGCCGCCCAAGTTGCATCCGCTCGACATGCGCCAGCCGCCCAAAACATCGCAGCCGAGCAACTGCCGCCCGTAGCCCCAGAGGTCGCAGCCGCCCAAGACATGGCAGCCGCCCAGGACATGGCAGCCGCCCAAGACATGGCAGCCGCCCAAGACATGGCAGCCGCCCAAGACAGGGCAGCCGCCCAAAATGTCGCAACCACCGAAGCCGTCACAGCCACCCAGGAAGTTACGGCCTCCCAAGAGATTGCCGCCGCCCAACAGATGCCAGCCGCCCATCATCAAGCCACGTTTCCTAGCCCCTCTTTCCAGGTTCCCACTCAAGCATCTTTTGATTTTGGTAGCTTGATGCAAATGTTGCAGTGCATAAATGAGAACCAGAGTAAACTGCAACGCATCAATGTGGAACTTAATGGAGAAATACAAAATATGCGGGATGAACAAAAGTGCTCGAGGGATGAACAAAAGCGTATGCAGGAAAAGCTGCATCATATGAGTGAGGACCAACGAATGGTATTAGCAGCTGTCAGCAAAGTCAGCAACGTGGTGGACCAGATCCGTAAGGATGTGGATTTGGTGGATAATCGCGTGACAGGTCTGGAAACAAACTTCTCCGGACTAGAGAAGAAAGTGCTGCGACTGGAGACAGTAGGCGTGAAAGTGACGTCGAGCAACGCTGTTGCTTATGCACCTGGACCCAAGGTGAAAGTGCCATCTTACGACGGAACTACTTCCTGGGCCGCGTATAAACGGCAGTTTCAAACTGTTGCCGCAGCAAATGGATGGACTAATGAACAGAGCCTGACAGCCCTCACCGTTGCACTGAAGGGCTCCGCTTTGACAGTATTAGAAGCACTACCTAACTTAGGTAGTGACTTCAAGGACTTGTTGGAGGCTCTTGAAGCAAGGTACGGAGAACGCCACTTAGAGCACGTATTCCGAGCCCAGCTTCGCGACCGAGTCCAGCGATCAGGCGAGGGGTTACAACAGTGGGCATTAGAGATCGAGAGGCTCGTAAGAAAAGCGTTTCCCTCAGAAGACCCTCGGATGGTGGAGAAAAATCTACTGCAAGCCTTCGTGGATGGAATTAAGAATTCAGAGGTAAGGGCTACAGTAAAGCTCCAACATCACACCTCGCTTAAAGATGCCCTTGCACACGCCCTTGAAGTGGAAGCGGTAAGACAAGATGTGCAAGTTCATAAATTGAGAGAAATTAACGAGATAAGCGAGGTAGTCAAGGCGGTTAAGGCCCCTTCAAAGAAGGATAATGGAACTGGGCCTATGTGCTGGAATTGTGGTGAAAGAGGCCATTTACAACTCAATTGCCGCAAAAAGAAACAGTTAAAGGAAGAGCTCAGGGAACAGCTTAAAGAAGAGATCAAGAAAGAGATTAAGGAAGACCTAAGCAATCAGTTTATGATCTCTCCTTTAAAGAAGCAGGGAAACGAGTAACAGCCAGGACTAAGGGGCGGGTACTGGCTGGCTCAGAAGAAGCCCCAGCAATAATCATCTCACAGGCAAGCAATGAAAATTGTCTGGCAATATGTGGTTCAGTGGATGGGAAAAACTGCAGGATAACAGTAGACACAGGTGCATCTAGGACTATAGTTAAGCCACATCTAGTGAAAGCGGCAAGGGGACGCAAGAACATCAACTGTCGGCTTCTTTCTGCTTCTGGCCAGCCAATACCTGTCCTAGGAGAAATGGCAGTTACGATGTACGTGGGAGAGACACCCTATACTCACAATGTCATCGTAGCTGAAATCATTGATGATTGCATACTGGGCTTAGATTTTATGAAGAAATATAATTGTGGAATTGATATCACGAATGGTGTTTTCAAGTGTGGTAATGAAGAAATCTTCATTCTTGGAGCTTCCACTGGAAAAGTAACCTGCCTTAACAAAATTGTTATTCCTGGACGAACACAGGCTCAAATAATGGTGAGACTGCCCGCGACGGCTAAGAAAACAGAGGCAAAGAGATGTGTTTTGATTGAGGACACATTACACAAACCAACTGCGAGAGGACTCCTAACAGCAAGAACCTTAGTGCGTGGAAGCGATACTGCAGTGGTAAGAGTGGTTAACCTAGACTTCCAGGAGGTCAGCCTCAATGAAGGAGATACTGTGGGAAAATGCGAAGAAGTTGTGTGGATGAGAAAGTGTCAATCAAAGCTGAGCTCAGTGTCACCTAACATCGCGAATAACTCTACAATTATTGATCTTCTGAAAGACAGCAAAGATAATCTGACTTTTAAGCAATACTCGGACGCAAAGAAGTCACTGTTGCGTTTTGCTGATATCTTCTCTTCGAAAGAAGAAGATCTTGGAAGAACTTCATTAGTTCAGCACAGGATTGACACTGGAAGCGAAAGACCTATTCGTCAGCGAGCAAGACGAATACCGATTGCCAAGGAGAAAGAAGTTGAAGAAATGTTGGAGGGCATGAAGAGAAATAAAGTTATAGAACCATCTGCAAGTCCTTGGTGTTCTCCTGTGGTTCTAGTTAAGAAGAAAGATGGCAGTACACGGTTTTGTGTAGATTATCGACGACTAAACGAGATCACTAAGAAGGACAGTTATCCGTTGCCCCGAATTGATGACACCTTGGATACTCTAAGTGGAATGCGATGGTTCTCTACTTTGGACCTAAAATCTGGCTACTGGCAGGTAGAAATACACCCAGAGGATAAAGAAAAGACCGCATTCTCGACTGGCAAGGGTTTATGGCAGTTCAATGTTATGCCCTTCGGATTATGCAACGCGCCGGCTACTTTTGAGCGACTTATGGAGTGTGTACTAGCTGGATTAGTAGGAGATGCCTGCTTAGTATATTTGGATGATGTCATCATCATGGGCAGAGACTTTGATGATCATTTGCGGAATCTAGAGAAAGTCCTAAGGAAGATACGGGGAGCAAACTTAAAACTGAACTCAAAGAAATGTCATCTATTCAGGAACAAAGTAAACTACCTCGGTCACGTAATTAGCAGTGAGGGTGTACAAACCGATCCTGATAAAGTTGAAGCAGTGCAAAAGTGGCCTACCCCGAAGGACAAGACAGAGGTGCGAGCCTTTATGGGACTGTGCTCATACTACAGAAGATTTGTCAAAGGATTCTCAGAGGTTGCTAAACCTTTACACCGTTTGACAGAAGACAAACGACCTTTCTTCTGGGACGAGACTTGCGAGAATTCCTTCCAAAAATTGAAGGAAAGTTTATGTAAAACTCCAATTTTGGGATATCCACAGACTGATGGTCAATTCATCGTTGACACAGATGCAAGTAACACAGCTATTGGTGGAGTGTTATCTCAGAAACAAGGTGACGCAGAAGTTGTAATAGCTTACTTCAGTAAATCTTTGTCAAGGCATGAGAGGAACTACTGCGTTACACGGAAAGAACTCTTAGCTGTGGTAAAAACGCTGCAACATTTCAACAAGTATCTCATCGGCAGAAAGTTTAAACTGAGAACTGATCATGCTGCTTTGAAGTGGTTGCTTCAGTTTAAAAACCCGGAAGGTCAAGTTGCTCGTTGGATTGAACAACTCCAAGAGTTCGACTTTGTTACTGAACATCGCAGTGGAAAGTCACATGGAAATGCTGACGCGCTTTCAAGAAGGCCTTGCTCAGAAGATTGTAAACACTGTGTCAAACAGGAGTCTAAAGAAATCGCTGTGAAATTAACAAGGGCGAGTCCGCCGGGACCATGGGATGACGCGATCTTCAGAGAAGCTCAGGAGGATGATGAAGACATAAGGCTTATTATTGCATGGAAGGAACGCGGAGCAGAAAAACCTAAATGGGTAGAAGTTGCACCTACAAGCCCAATCACCAAAGCTTACTGGGCTCAATGGGACAGTTTTGTCTTGGAGGACGGAATACTTTACCGTAAATGGGAAAAACCAAATGGCAAAGAGTTTCACCTACAAGTAGTTGTTCCAAGAGCTAAAGTAAAAGACGTTCTTCGTGAAGTCCACGATGGGGTGTCCGGCGGACATCTTGGCGTCAAGAGAACATTAACAAAGATACGAGAAAGGTTCTACTGGCTCAACTGTCGAGAAGACGTGGAGGATTGGTGTCGCAAATGTACCATATGCGCTGCTGTGAAAGGGCCATCGACAAGAAATCGCGGTAACCTCAAGCTCTACAACGTTGGTGCACCCTGGGAACGCATTGCAGTTGATGTGGCAGGACCATTTCCTATAACTGAGTCGGGAAATAAATACTTCATGGTGGTAATGGATTACTTCACCAAGTGGCCTGAAGTATTTGCCATACCTAACCAGGAAGCTGCAACAGTAGCCTCTAAATTAGTTGAGGAAGTGATATGCCGGTTCGGTGTGCCCTTGGAAATCCACTCCGATCAAGGACGGAACTTCGAATCACAACTATTTCAAGAAATCTGTAAGATTTTAGGAATGCACAAAACAAGGACCACGCCATATCATCCTCAGTCAGATGGCATGGTGGAACGCTTTAACCAGACGCTGGAGAGGCATTTGGCGAAATTGGTTGATAACCATCAAAGAGACTGGGACAAGTACATACCGCTATTTCTCCTCGCTTACCGGACTTCAGAACACGAAAGCACAAGAGTGACCCCAGCTTTTATAAATTTTGGCAGAGAACTTCGGTTACCGGTAGATTTGCTAACGGGAAGACCACCAGAAGTTTCTCACACTGTGACAGATTATGTCTCGGATCTTCGGGAAAGAATGCGAGATGTATATGACCTAGTTCGGGAAAACGGGCTGCAAGCAAGCGAGAACATGAAAACTAGATACGACCGAAGAGCAAATACGAGTGGCTATGAAGAAGGAGCTTTAGTGTGGCTTCACAACCCAATACGCCGCAAAGGAAAATCTCCAAAGCTGCAGACGAGATGGGAAGGGCCATATAAGGTGATCACCCGCATGAACGATGTGACATACCGCATTCAACGACAACCAAGAGGAGCATTCAAAGTGGTGCATGTAGACCGCTTAGCACGTTATCAAGGCAGCAACAGTGACGCTCGGGACGAGCGTCTCTAAGAAGGGGACAGTGTCGCGAAGCTCCCAGAACAGAATAGTCTAGAACTTTTCCGAACATCGTCTGTCGCGCTCATACATCTTCCATCCTGCTCACACATATGTATTCTATCCCGCTCATACACATACTCGAATATTCTGGAATGTTTTAGTTATCGGCCGTCGGGACCGGAAGTATATGGAACTTTCTAGATACCCATAAGTCAGTATATAAGGGAGCGGACGTGGCGATCGTTAATCAGTTTACCGCGAGTGTTCTTAGTGAGCTATACTAATACGAGTGATTTGTGTGCGACTGATAAGTGATAATTTATACGACCACAGCAACGGACCAGGACTACGAGTGCTTTGCGTTTTGGATATTCGACGTGTTGGAAGACCAGTCAGTGTTGGGATTCCGTAGTGAATAAATTCCCTCTGAAGAGTTTGGTGTTTTACTCCAAATCCTGAACCCTAACCACGTAACAATATTTATTTTCATAACTTTATACTATAGCTTCTCAAGACTGATTCTTTATTTTCGCTCTGCCATTATTTTTACATCACATTTTATTGCTCAGGCCAATATTATCTCTTAACTGACATATGGTGACAGGTCTGCCAACAAGGCGGTGAAATCATCCTCTGCGACACATGTCCTCGCGCGTACCATTTGGTATGCTTGGAGCCCGAGCTGGAGGAGACTCCAGAAGGCCGCTGGTCGTGCCCGCACTGTGAGGCCGAAGGGAACCAGGACCAGGATGACGATGACGAGCATCAGGAGTTCTGCAGGTAAATAAACTGTCTTTTCACTTCTATCATCATCAGTTCTTTTTAGTCTCCACTACAACAGGAGCACGACCCTCTCTGTACTACTAGAGCCATACTTGGGCAGAGCAGCCAGAGGACTTGGCCTACACTCTCCACGCTGGCCAAACGGGTTGGAGATGTCTCTCGGATTTTTATAAGCTTTGTTTAGCTTGTATATCCTAAGTCGCCTTCTACGATATCCACGGGAAGACTTTGAGTGGTCCCATTCTACTCTGCCGGGTATCACTTCTATATGTGATACACGCCGGACAAGCGCGCGCATAATAATATGCGGGTTCAACCAGGGCATTCATATCATTCTAACATATCTCCAGCTCACCTTAGCTTACCGTCTTAACACAAAGTATTACCACTTATATATCGTACCTCGCAAAATACAATACTGATTTCTTAACGCGCCTTCCGAAGTACGGATTTCATATTAGCAAATTTCCTTCACTATTATTAATGGTGTTACAATTTTCGTGCAGAATCTGCAAGGACGGCGGCGAGCTTCTTTGCTGCGACTCGTGCCCATCGGCTTACCATCGTTTCTGTCTCAACCCACCATTGGAAGAAGTGCCAGATGGGGAGTGGAAGTGTCCACGATGTAGCGTAAGTAAATCTATTCTTATAAAATATTGGTTCTGCCCAGTAGCCAGTCTGTCAGTCCAACAGCAGGACTGGTAATTATCATGCACAGCCAAAAAAAGCTGAGTCTCAACTCAGGACCTGGACAAACAGATTTATTGTTGGGGTGCGCTGCTTGTACGCAATACGAATTGACATGCATATTTTTTTGGTTCATACTTTTAACATCAAGTCTTCTCAAGACAAAAAAGTTTATTATCCTTTTTTTACCATTTATGATAGGAAATTAAATTTAAGGAAAAGTCTTCGTGCTCTCCCCGCTTATTTATAATTACAAATTTATTTGATTTGCAGTGTCCTCCACTGGATGGCAAGGTGCATAAGATCCTGACGTGGCGCTGGAAGGAGCAGTCGGCCAAGTCTAAGGCGCCGCGATCACGAGAATTTTTTGTCAAGTGGCACGAGCGCTCGTATTGGCATTGTAGCTGGATTTCAGAGATACAGGTATGTTCTACTCGGATTTCTTTATCATAACGTGAAAGCGCCAAATTATATGATCCAGTTGATTAAATCGAAGGCCGTTATTTCCGTCAATTGGCACCAGTTTCAACTTTGTTGTGAAAGTGTGAAATGGTCTACCCGATCTCAAAATTTCATATGACCGTATATTTTTCATCTTATCTGCATGGCTTCGCGCAATTCCTTCGGAAAAGGGGCCTGCATGCGAGTGTAGTGGAAATCATGCCATCTGGTGCTCTAAATCCATGATCCAGACAGAAATCTTTAGATTAGGAAGCTAATAAATAACGCATTGTTTGAATATGAATAATCAATGAATATTCCTTTTGCCTGTTCCAGTTGGACGTGTTCCACCCGCTGATGTACCGCTACTACATGCGCAAGTCGGATCCCGAGGAGCCGCCCAAGCTGGAGGAGCCGTTGGATGAGCGTGATGGCCGCGTCAAGAGGCTGCGCGACCAGCAGCCGCAGGAAGGCCAGAGCGAGGAGAAGATGCGCGAGGAGAAGTTCTACAGGTGAGCCAGTGTTGCTGTACTCACACCGAGGAGCCGCTGACGGCGCCGGCGTCAAGAGGAAGAAACCGCTGAATAGTCTCTCGAGATGCAGTACATTACGTTTGGAGCCTCCCGAACTCAAACCCTGCGTCAAGGATCCATATCCTTCCGCGTACAGATAGTTGCGATAAAACGCCAATACTCTTGTCATTTCCCACTTTTTGTCCATACAAAAAGTGGGAAATGACTCCAGGCCCTGACTGACAGTTTCTCTTCCTCTCCTTCGATAGGAGATTTCGTACTTCCTTCGTCATTGTCCTATATCCATATTTATTTGTATAATGTTTCGCTTCACAGATACGGCGTGAAGCCAGAGTGGCTGGTGGTGCACCGCGTGATCAACCACCGCACGTCGCGCGACGGCACCACGTACTACCTGGTCAAGTGGCGCGACCTGTCCTACGACCAGGCCACCTGGGAGTCCGAGAACGAGGACATCGCTGGCCTCAAGCAGGCCGTCGAGTATTATCAGGTGAGTCTCTTTCTCTTATCTGCTTGTTTTTGTAGTCTCTTGCTACCAAAGACTATCTTATCTCAGGCAGTTATCAGGTAAATCTTTTGATGTATAGATCTACAATCCACTTAATTATGCCCTGGAGGCCTCCATACAACAAAGGGAATATAAATGTGAATATGTGATAATGTTGGTATTAAATTGGGCATTAAATCAATTTACATACTTACTATCAAGTCTTATTCGCGTAGTGCCCCCATTTCAAGCTGGTGAAACAACAATTGTCCGGGCATGTGTCTATTGCCAAGCTCGCGCGCCTGTACATGCTGCTGAATAGAAAAGAAATTAATTATGGGAATTATTTCCTAAACGCGGTGTTTAGAAACAAAGCATTGGCCAATAAATCTGCAGGAACATATAAAATAGATGGATGGAATGCTTGAGAAAATGAAGATTCTTTGATGATAATGATATTTCTGTTTAGTGTAATAAAATCAACTAAAACATTCCTTTTTTGTCTAGGATATGCGCGCGTACATCACTTCTGAGGGCAAATCGAAGGGCAGTAAGGGTAAGAAGCCGGGTCGCAAGAGCAAGAACCGTGACGTTATCGACGATGACGACAGCGGCAGCCTGCAGATGAAGAACCGCAAGTACAACCCGCCGCCCGAGAAGCCCACCACCAACCTCAACAAGAAGTACGAGGATCAGCCGCCCTTCGTGTACGAGACCGGCATGCAGCTGCATCCTTACCAGCTCGAGGGCCTCAACTGGCTGCGGTACTCGTGGGGGCAAGGCATCGACACCATCCTCGCCGACGAGATGGGTCTCGGAAAGACTATCCAAACTGTCACATTCCTGTACTCGCTATTCAAGGAGGGTCACTGCAAGGGACCTTTCTTGGTGTCCGTACCGCTCTCCACCATCATCAACTGGGAGAGAGAGTTCGAGTTGTGGGCCCCCGATTTGTACTGCATCACGTACGTGGGCGACAAGGATTCTCGCGCGGTGATCAGAGAGAACGAACTGACGTTCGACGATGGCGCCAACCGCGGTGGGCGGCCCTCCAAGATCAAGTCGCAAGTCAAGTTCAACGTCTTACTCACGTCCTACGAACTCGTCTCCATTGACGCCACCTGTCTCGGCTCCATCGATTGGGCCTGTCTCGTGGTCGATGAAGCCCACAGACTGAAGAGCAATCAATCCAAATTCTTCAGGCTATTGGCTGGTTATCACATAAATTACAAACTTCTCCTGACCGGTACTCCTCTGCAGAACAACCTCGAGGAGTTGTTCCATCTTTTGAACTTCTTGAATAAGGACAAGTTTAACGATCTTGCGGCTTTCCAGAACGAATTCGCCGACGTTTCAAAAGAAGAACAGGTAAAGAGGCTTCACGAGATGTTGGGACCGCACATGCTACGGCGTCTCAAAGCCGATGTGCTAAAGAACATGCCCACCAAATCGGAGTTCATCGTTCGTGTCGAGCTTTCTCCCATGCAGAAGAAATACTACAAATATATTTTGACAAGGAATTACGAGGCTCTAAATCCTAAGAGCGGTGGCCAGACGGTGTCACTGCTCAACGTCATGATGGATTTGAAGAAATGTTGTAATCATCCTTACCTCTTCCCCGTAGCGGCCGAAGAAGCACCCTTAGGCACGCACGGTAACTACGACACACAGGCTTTAATCAGAGCTTCGGGCAAACTGGTCCTTTTAGCGAAAATGTTGAAACAACTCAAAGAGCAAGGCCATAGAGTATTGATCTTCTCACAGATGACAAAAATGTTGGACATCCTGGAAGATTTCTTGGAGGGCGAAGGTTACAAATATGAGAGAATTGACGGTGGCATCACCGGGACTATTCGACAGGAGGCTATCGACAGATTTAATGCACCGGGAGCTCAGCAATTCGTGTTCCTCCTGTCGACCAGGGCTGGTGGTCTTGGTATCAACTTGGCTACTGCTGACACTGTCATCATTTATGATTCCGATTGGAATCCCCACAACGACATTCAGGCTTTCTCTCGTGCGCATCGTATCGGTCAAGCAAACAAGGTGATGATATACCGCTTCGTCACGCGCAACAGCGTTGAAGAGAGAGTGACGCAAGTAGCTAAGAGGAAAATGATGTTGACTCACTTGGTTGTGCGGCCCGGTATGGGCGGGAAAGGCGCCAACTTCACTAAGCAAGAGTTAGATGACATTTTGAGATTTGGTACAGAAGAGCTGTTCAAAGAAGAGGAGGGCAAAGAAGAAGCTATCCATTATGACGACAAAGCCGTAGCGGAATTGCTCGATCGTTCAAAGGAGGGTATTGAATCAAAGGAGTCCTGGGCCAATGAATATCTTAGTTCATTCAAAGTGGCCAGCTACTCAACTAAAGAGGGTGAGAATGAGGAAGAAGTCGACACTGAGATTATTAAACAGGAAGCAGAGAATACCGATCCCGCTTACTGGATCAAACTTTTACGACATCATTACGAACAGCATCAAGAAGATCAGGCCCGAACACTGGGTAAAGGTAAACGTGTTCGTAAGCAGGTTAATTACAACGATGGCAGCGTAGCACAGACTGAGAACAGAGAAGATTCCACCTGGCAGGAGAATGGTTCAGACTTCAATTCGGACTTCTCTCAGGGCAGCGAGGATGACAAGGAGGACGATGACTTCGACGAGAAGAATGACAACGGCGATCTCCTCAGTCGCCGCAGCAAGAGACGTATTGAGAGGCGAGAGGAGAGAGACAGGCCTCTGCCGCCGTTGCTCGCAAGAGTCGGAGGCAACATGGAAGTTCTTGGCTTCAACGCCCGCCAGAGGAAGTCCTTCCTGAATGCTATTATGCGGTATGGCATGCCGCCGCAGGACGCGTTCAACTCGCAATGGTTAGTGCGAGATCTAAGAGGAAAGTCCGAGCGCAACTTCAAGGCGTACGTGTCACTATTCATGCGGCATCTGTGCGAACCGGGTGCGGACAATGCTGAGACGTTCGCCGATGGAGTGCCAAGGGAAGGTCTTTCTCGCCAGCACGTGTTGACGAGGATCGGCGTCATGAGTCTCATCAGAAAAAAGGTGCAGGAGTTCGAGCACATTAACGGCTACTACAGCATGCCGGAGTTAATTCGCAAACCAGTGGAGCCAGTGAAGTTGGCTGGCGCAGGCGAGAGTGCCGCGCCCAGCCCTGCGCCCTCCACAGCGACACCCATCACGTCTGCCGCCCCGTCTCCTGCGCCCACGCAGATGGCGCAAGCTTCCGGCCAGGCGCCTACTCCAGGGGGCTCAGATAAAGATGACAAGGAGGACGTTAAAGACTCGAATCTTGTCAAATCTGAATTGAAGGATGAACCGATGGACACCAGTGAGATTAAAGAGGAAAAGACAGAGGAGAAAGAAAAAGAAAACAAAGAAGACAAGGAAGCAGATAAGGAGGAGAGACGCATGTCTGTTGACGAGGAGCCGCCTAAAGACGACGACAAAGAGGACAAATCTGAGGGAGAAAAAGAGAAGGAGAAGGAAAAGGAGAAAGACAAAGAAGCCAGCCAAGACAAGGACGACGCCGAGAAGAAGGACGATGCTAAGAGTGACACGGCTGAGTCTGAAGCTTCGGTCAAGCCGAAAGACGAGAAGAAGGTACGTAATTTCAATATTAGAAATAAGAGTACATAATTTAATCAGATAAATACTTCTATATGATCAGATTACGCGATGTTGTTCTAATTGTCGATATAGCAAATACACTAAAGTCTAAAACAATCTTTAGTCGAATAATCTAATTTTTTTATTTGATTTTGTGTATAGATTTATGCTCACTATGTGAGTCGCAGGGGGAGTTCCTAATTTAGAACAATTCTTACAATCACAACGTGGTTTTAGGATGAAGACGACGATGACGTGGTCCTTGTTAAGGAGGAGGAGGAACTCAAAGTGGAGCGCCGCAAGTTCATGTTCAACATCGCGGACGGTGGCTTCACGGAGCTGCACACGCTGTGGCTGAACGAGGAGCGGGCAGCGGCCCCGGGCAGGGAGTACGAGATCTGGCATCGCAGGCACGACTACTGGCTGTTGGCTGGCATCGTCACGCATGGGTAAGTCGTGTCATCTCCCAGTGATATATTTCTGGAGTACCCCAGGGTTCATATTTGGGACCGCTATTATTTTTTGTTTTCATTAACGGTCTCATAGAGCGCTTATCTTACGAGTTTCTGTTGTTTGCTTACGTCTTGAATATGTTTAAAACTAACTACTTTGGTTTTTTTTTTTGCAAAAAGATTTGAATACCATGACAAATTTATTTACGAAATAAATGTGTCTTTAACTTATGAATTGTAATTATTTCAGATATGGCCGTTGGCAAGATATCCAGAATGACCTGAGGTTCGCGATTATCAATGAGCCATTCAAAATGGATGTTGGAAAGGGCAATTTCCTTGAGATTAAGAACAAATTCCTTGCGCGTAGGTTCAAGGTATGTAAAACGCTGGTCTTATACAAATATCTTGTAATATCGTCATTAATAATTTGAAATTTCAAAGGGTTATAATTCCAAAGGGTAGAAAGTTATGGCTAGTCAGGACAAGGATATTTTTTAATGGTTCTGTAATGATTGTTTGCAGCTTCTAGAGCAAGCGCTGGTGATCGAAGAGCAATTGCGGCGCGCCGCGTACCTGAACCTCACACAAGACCCTAACCACCCCGCCATGTCGCTGAACGCGCGCTTCGCGGAGGTGGAGTGTCTGGCGGAGTCGCACCAGCACCTCAGCAAGGAGTCGCTGGCGGGCAACAAGCCGGCTAACGCCGTGCTGCATAAGGTATGCGTTTTACCAAAGGCACAGTGGTGTCTCCCTGTACGTGAGACTTCGGGCACCGGTGACCTTGAGCCGGGCGTGTAAACGCTAGTGATACCACGGAACAAAACTCAATACTGACTTCGTGCCTGCGGTGCGAGAGACGCAAACACAACACACAGCCCTCGATCAAGGCAGTCGGCTACGGCCAGTTCCACGCCCCGCTCGCCTCTCGATGCCCCCGCGCACATCCAGACACCTACACATAGCAATATTACGTGCACACATGCTTATCTTTTCGCTTAGTGTATATGCTTTGGCAAAGGTCAGTTGTCGCTTATGTGTCAGTGTCCATCAGTCGCTTCAAGCATGCTTGCAAATTTTCGCTTATACGTATGAGCAAACATTTAAATATCATTTCGTAATTTAGCTTTGTGATTAGTGTGTATTGAATCCACATAACACACCTATACTTTGCTCTGATCTGGTATAGTTGTGTCAAACTCTATTGCGGGTCTGAAGTGAGATGAGAGTACTTGCGTACGCTGTTACAAGCAACAGCGCGTGTGTCTACATAGAAATGCAGCACTCGCACACTGAAACTGACAAACGCGGGGATGCGGTGCGGCGCATGGCGGTCGTGCCCCTCGCCTCTTCGCTTTTCGCCCCGCTGACACCCAATGTTAGCTACTGCGACGCGTCTTGCGACCCACTTCAGATCCGTAATAAAGTTTGGCGCAGACTGTAGAGAGTTCCAAAGCTTATACATGACGGTCATCATCACAGCCGCAAAAAGTCCACCGCTGGACAACGGCCTCTCCCAAAAATTAAATGAAGTATTTCATAGGAGGATATTGCCATACTCACCACGCTTTGCAGGCGGGTTGGCGAGCGCAATTTGCAAAATATCGAATATCAAAACAAGAGTATAGCAAATGCTTTGTGCAAAACGCCCTGCAAATGTGTATTAAAGTTAGAAATTTGTGCGTCCAGTAGTTTTAGAGAAAATCGTCAAAAACAAATTCTAACGGTAAAGAGTTCCAAAGTGGACACATAATGGTAAAGAGTTGCAAAGTGGAACGGAGTGTGAAATGTGGATGGTGGTTGAACCGTCCATATCCCATCCAGAATCGGTTTAATTTTAGCCACAGTGCTCATTGAGCATTGAAAACCTGCTGGTTTAGTTGAGACCAAGATTAAATCTTTTCCAGCAATCTCGCTAGGGTGAGCGCCAGAATGATTCGGCACTAAACGGCGTACACATAACGGTAAAGAGTTCCAAAGTGGAGTACTGCTCTCATATCTGGTCTGGTGCACCTCAATACCAACTCCTTCCTCTTGATTCCATCCAACGCCGGGCAATTCGTATTATCGACGATCCCACACTCACAGATGATTTAGATACCCTCAGTCTACGGAGAGACGTTGGCTCTCTGTGTGTATTTTACCGTCTATACTATGGGGAGTGTTCTGAAGAACTTTTTGAATTGGTGCCACCGTCACCTTTCTACCACCGCACCGCTCGCCACAGGAGTAAAGTCCATCCCCACATCCTTGACACTTGGGTCTCCAAAAATGTCAGAGCGTCACGTGGTTTTTTTCCTCGTACAGCAAGATTGTGGAATGGACTCCCTCCCGAGGTTTTCCCTGTGTGCTATGACTTGAGGTACTTCAAAAGGCGTGTTTACAGGTATCTTAAGAGTCGGCAACGCATCAGCAGCTGCTCTGGTGTTGCTGATGTCCATGGGCGACGGTGACCACTTTCCATCAGGTGGCTCGTCTGCTCGTTAGCCGTCGGATATACATACATAAAAAAAAGAAAAAAGTGGGTAGACTGACGGAATTGGTGTGCAGGTGCTGAACCAGCTGGAGGAGCTGCTGTCGGACATGAAGTCGGACGTGTCGCGGCTGCCGGCCACGCTGGCGCGCATCCCGCCCGTGGCGCAGCGGCTGCAGATGTCGGAGCGCAGCATCCTGTCGCGCCTCGCCGCCACCGCCGGGAACCCCGTGCCCGCCGGTCAGTACACCACTAGTATTGTCGTTTTCTTTTTTAAACTTTCGCGCTTTAAACACATATTCATCATCATTTCGAGTAGGTGTCACGGTCAATCGACCATGCACACCCTGGTGTCAGAGTTCTTCGGAACCGCCTCTCGGCCTCTGACGTGGTTCCTTTAACGACTACCAGATGGCAGCCGGGACCACCGGCTTAACGTGCCTTCCGAAGCACGGAATCATCTTTATTATCAGACAATCAGGTGATTCACGCCTGCAATGTCCTAACCAAACTGGAAACAACTAAACAAAGTATGCTTCCGGTGGGAATCGAACCCGACCCCCGGGTCAACAGGCAAACGCCTTAACCACTGGATCACGGAGGCTGTTAAACACATAATTATGTATATAAACGGGACTTAGCACGAACCAAGATCACACCGCAGAAGTCCAGTCTCGTTGCGACCACGATGGATGTAACTCCATTGAAACGTCAACGGAAACAAATAATAAAAAGGTTCGTGCTAAGTCCCGTTTATATACATAACTAGCTTTCGCCCGCGGCTCCGCCCGCGTCAATGTCGATCCCTCGGGAATAGTATTCCCGGGATAAAAGGTAGCCTATGTCCTTCTCCGCACTCCAGAGAACATGTATGCAAAATTTCATGATGATCGGTTCAGTAGTTACGACATGAAAGCGTAACAAACAAACAAATAAACAAACTCACTTTCGCATTTATAATATTAGTAAGGATAAGGATTAAGTATTGTAGTTGTTCTCAACAGGAACTTCTACGGTTTATTTTTTATCTGACTGACCCACCCAGAAGGAGGGTAATGTTTTTCGGGCGTATGTATGTAAAACGTGGACTAACTTTAATACCTGCACCCGTAGCATGGCGCCCGCGACGCCGTTTATATCGCGCGATAAACTATTTACATCTCTCTCTTTGATATTACGGAAAACAAGATGGCGATAGTCGATAAACGCTGTCGCGCGTGCCATGCTATGGGGGCTGGTTTAAACTATTATCCGTCCAAAACAAATTGACAACAATTGACATGACTATAATGGTTTAAACCAGGTACTAAAGTTATTATATAACAAGACTTGTTTTATAATAAGACAGCTTATGTTCAAGTATCACAATGTACAAAGGTCAAAAAATTCAATCTGTGCAAAGTACCCATTCTATTTTGACGAGATCCTGGGTTTGATCCCCGAACAGGTCCAAATGGAAACAGTAGATTGTGACGCAAAGGCCTAACTTAATACTTTTTGGTCCAATCCAGAGCGGAACGAATGTGTCTGGCATAGAATCCCGAGCCTAACGAGGAATTCTAGACTCCTGAGTGAAGAGAGGGACTCGCTTTTAGGGCTGGCTGAATCTGTGTGAATTGACAATATATTTGTATATACTCTATCTGTGAATCCCATGCCCTTAGCGCAAGCGGCGCAGTTCCCGGCGGGCTTCGGCGCGAGCGGCGCGCTGCCCGGGTTCTCGGCGGCCGCGGCGGCGGCGGCCAACTTCTCCAACTTCCGGCCGCAGTACTCCGTGCCCGGACAGCCCGCCGCCACCGGCTCCGCTAATGTGAGCCACACACAGCTTTGATAATATCTACGTCTCTTGTTACTTTCTCTACCAACCATAAAAAAACATTTTTTTTCATAGACTGTTAAATTTGCCACCTACACTCCAACCAATATGCTAAACGTGGCTTTTAGGACCCATAGACCTAGGCTCTGCCTACCCTGCAAAGGAAAAAGATGTGATAGTATGTGTGTATAAATTGTAATGATGTTAAAGTTCAAATTCAGTGAAATCAATTCAAGACATCTGCCTTACCATATCCCATTATCTAGGATCGGCGCAATATGTCTTATTCTTCCGCATTACTCTATTTCCCACCATTCCTACATCCGCTCCCACCTCTTTTATATCCCTTTTGACACAATCCATCCACCACTGTTTTGGCCTGTCACTTCCTCTATACCATCATCAATTGATAAGACTTGAATCTTTTTTTTTTGCCACCGAGTAATGTGCGTAAGGATTGTGGAATTGCCAATTCCACAATCTATACACACTATTTCCAAACATTTATTTATTTGCCAAATATGGTGCTGAGAAATTTGTTTTTGATTTTTTGGTTGGAAGAGAGCATAGTTTGAAAATACACAAGGTCTTCAATCTTTTGAAAAGCCTGTAAAGCCAAGAAAAAAAACAGCAAAGCAGACTCCGAAACATCACAGCTATGAATGCAACGGGATAAAACGCTTAGCCGAGAGCAAAGACGATATAATACTAACATGAAGACTGAAAACATCATACAAAAAATACTCCAATGGCCTAGCATGTACGTAGGGCCCGGCTTAGTTCCACTAACTGCCGCGGCTGTCTGTCACTATCGGCGGCGAGGGCGCTGTAGTGCATAGTGGCAGTCCTTTCTCACCGTCACTAGATGGCGTAAGCCTTAACTTGATAAAATTGAGAAATATTTCGCTACGTATAAGCCGAAAATATTCCTTTCATTTTAAAGAAGATATATTTCGTGATTATTGTTGTTATTTTCTCATAGTATGGTGGATACATAGTTGTAAA
This sequence comes from Elegia similella, assembly GCA_947532085.1. Lineage (NCBI taxonomy): Eukaryota > Metazoa > Arthropoda > Insecta > Lepidoptera > Pyralidae > Elegia > Elegia similella. The sequence goes on along the minus strand of OX383932.1, from coordinate 24,009,627 downwards.
TGAAGTGGCGCCATCTATGTGCCATTGTACAAACAAATCGTCCACTACACACTATCCTTTAGGAGCTGGGACAACATGACGAGACTTGAGTCGTTGGTTTGGCGAGTGATGAAAATAGCTGTGGAAAGTTTATCTACGTCAAATACCTTTTGGCAAAATAATTGTATACAACTAATAAACTTATATTTTAGGCATAAGTTTTGTATACCAACTAATGTTTGTCTTTCTTCCTCCACAGAAATCATAAGCCCGCGTAACTTATACACCGTATTGAAAAATGACATACCTACAGGTAAATATTAGCAAATTAACCTAAAATTAACTAACAAATAGATTTATGTAATTTTGTAGACTACTTTATTTTCTTAATTAGAAAGAGTGGGTTACTTAAGGTTTGAGAACTAAAAATAAAATTAAAAAGCTAACCTACCATAAATGACTAAAATAAAGAAAACTTACATTTCTAAAAATCCTTGTGGCATATTGGTAAGAATTCTGGCTCCATTCCCACGCTGGATAGCGACGCTTATTCTTTGCGCGAAAAACAGGTGGCTCGCCACTTTCCATCAGGTGGCTCGTCTGCTCGTTTGCCGTCGGATATACATAAAAAAAAAAAAAAAAAAGCAGCCAGCCCTCTTTGTCACGTGTTGTGTAGATATATTTTAATTTATTGTTTTATTTGTTTCAGTGAGTGGATAAATGTTCACGTAGTTGAATATTTTAGATGTAAGCTTTCCAAGATTCCTGTTCCACCTTGGGTTTGAAGTGATAATTATAGTGATTAGTGCAGTTAGGTAATATAATATTACGTCATTTTAAAACAGAACTCTCACAATATTATTTATTTCATCCTGATCTGTATGAATCTTGTTATGTGTAAGTGATTGTGGACTTATGAAATTCTTTATTTTTAATCTACCAAAAATGAAAATAAATCATACATTTAAATGAAATTATGTTGTTATTATTTGTCGGATTCGTGAATAAATTAGTCGCAGAGTATTTAAAATGTTGTTTAATTCATTATCTCATTGATTGAATACATAAAAAACCAAATAAATTAGAATTCATGTCGATCCGTTTCTTTGTTGGGTGTCAACTTTTAAACCTAATATAGGTGAGATCAACAGCATTGTCGCCTGTCGTACTGCAATGTTCGTTATCGACTTGTTAACCCTTGCACTGCGAAAGTCGGATTAATCCGACAAACATTTTTGTGTACATTTCGCGAGCGTCGTATATTTCCGACCAAACTTTTTTATTTTACTATGATGTATTTGGATAAAAATATGTTCAAATTATATAAATAGTAATAATTTACGATGTTAAACACTTGAATATCATCATCATCATCAGGTTTTTCACAGCCTCCGTGGTCCAGTGGTTAAGGCGTTCGCCTGTTGACCCGGGGGTCGTGGGTTCGATTCCCACCGGAAGCATACTTTGTTTAGTTGCTTCCAGTTTGGTTAGGACATTGCAGGCTTGAATCACCTGATTGTCTGATAATAAAGATGATTCCGTGCTTCGGAAGGCACTTTAAGCCGGTGGTCCCGGCTGCCCTCTGGTAGTCGTTAAAGGAATTACGTCAGAGGCCGAGAGGCGGTTCCGAAGAACTCTGCCTGCATGGTCGATTGACCGTGACACCTACTCGAAATGATGATGATGATCAGGTTTTTATACACTCCACTGCAGGAGCATGCATGACACTCTCTGTACTACCGGAGCCATACTTGGCCAGAGCAGACAGAGGATGAATATCATAATTAACCGTATTTGATGTAGGTATTTATTTTCGGTTCATTTTATTTCGAGCTGGGAGCACGACAAGCACGACAACTGATATCTCGCGGTGAATGGGTTACTGGCGCAGAGTATAAGAATGTCTACATAGTAAATGAGCACAGTCTTTGAGAGCACCTCGATAATTGAACATTTACAATATGCATTGTAGAAGTACATTGTCATCCAGTAAAGAAACGCATCGATCGTATACAGATGTCACCACGTGTACGTGTCGTCTTCCGGGTTGTACTTGACGCTGTCGAGCGGCTTGACTAGGCTGGCGTCGGGGGAGCAGAAGTGTTGCAGCATGGCGTCGCTGATCCCGCAGTCGGAGAGGTTCTCCTTGTTGAACGCTTTGCTGAAGGCGTTGGGTTCGTTTTCTTTAGACGATTCATCTAAAAAAATAAATGAACTTATTATTATTACTAACTTTCGCCCGCGGCTCCGCCCGCGTCAATGTCGATCCCTCGGGAATAGTTCTTTTTCCCGGGATAAAAGGTAGCCTATGTCCTTCTCCGTACTCCAGAGAACTTGTATGCAAAATTTCATGATGATCGGTTCAGTAGTAACGGCATGAAAGCGTAACAAACAAACAAACTCACCATAACAAATACAATTTAAGTTGTACCATTTATACCAAATTGATATCTAATTATTTACATAACTTTTATTTCAAAATTCCCGTTAAACAAAAAAAGTTCTGGCTACGGTAACGTTCCTCCAGCCGGAACTGTTTTATTCAAATAATTAAAGTATACGCTTACCAAATTTATAAATTAGCTTACCATTTACAGAAGCCCTATATCTAATTATCTATTGCACTTCAATGTCGATTTTCGACAATTTTCAACAAAATCTGGCTGGAATAACGGACACATATAATATTAAGTAAGGATACTCCCTCCGTGGTCCAGTGGTTAAGGCGTTTGCCTTTAGACCTAGGGTTCGTGGGTTCGATTCCAACGGGATGCATACTTTGTGTAGTTGCTCTCAGTTTGGTTAGGACCTTGCAGGCTTGAATCACCCGATTGTCTGATAATAAAAATGATTCCGTGCTTCGGAAGGCACGTTAAGTCGTTGGTTCCGGCTGCCATCTGGTAGTCGTTAAAGGAACCACGTCGATGCTCCGAGAGGCTGTTTCGAAGAACTCTGGCACCAGGGTTTGCATGGTCGATAGACCGTGTCATCTACATGAAATGATGATGATTTTTATAGTAAGAACTGATTGGAGCTTACCTTCAGCGACACTCTGCGCGGCCCACGAGAACGCCAGCGTGGGCTGGTGATGCGCGAACGTGGCACTAAACTGCGCTGGCGAGCTGCGGCGAAGCACGCCCAGTAATGTATGGACTGTGGTCGGCAGTATCGGCCCGCGGATTTCTATTGAATAGTACTTTTTGCTGTCCGAGTGCAGTGTGTTTTCACGGACCTGGAATGACGTTAAAGATAATATGTCGGATTATATTGATCATAGATTAAAACTGTCTTTATGTTACATAATAAAAAGTATAAATAAGTAATAAAATGTGAAAAATAGCAATTCTTCCATTCTGGTTAGGTGAAAAGAAAAAATAGAATATACCAGCTGCTTCTCTTCGAGGGGATGGGCGAAAATCGGAGGAATCATGTTAGTAGGCGATGCGGCTAGCAACCAACCACTATTTTAGGTTTCATAAACTGCTCTGTCTACTCCGTAAGGGAAAAAGACTTGATCATAAGTATGTGAATCATCTCATCATCATCAGGTCTTTTTAGACTCCACTGCAGGAGCATGGCCCTCTCTGTACTATCGGAGCCATACTTGGCCAGAGCTGACAGAGGATTTGGATACATCTCCTCGATGGCCAGACGGGTTGGAGGTCTCATTTATGAGCTTTTTTTTAGCTTGTATTTCTTTAGTCGCCTCATACGACATCCACGGGAAGACTTGGAGTGGTCCAATTCTACTCTGCCGGAAACCACACAGCTAATAAATGTATGTGAAAAATAGATATTAATTACCTTCAACGATTGTAAAGTCCCGCCATGGAACGCCGTCGGCGACAGTAACGTGGGAGGTACCCCGGCGAAGGGCCCCGTAGGGCTGACGATGGACTTGCAGTTAAGTAAGAAGTTGAATAGCGCCTGCGCGTCTGCTCCTCTCACGAACACTAATGATTCTGCTGCGCTGTCCACACTACTCTCCGCATTGTGCGTTATTCGAGCCTGCGGGTTAGGAATGAGTTATTACAAACATTTTTTTTCAAAGAAGAATATGTAATATAAATACACTAGCTCTGCTAAAACTATCATAGCGTATGTCATTCGAGAGGGATTAAGAGTTGCGATATGCACGACTAAAACCGTTTAGGCTTTTTCAAGAGAGGTGGTACGCTGTCCTCTAATAACGGGGCACCTAGGCGAAGCAAAGAATGCTTAGATCTCCGTGGCTTAGATATTACTTTTATATCTTCAGAAATTTTGAAAAAGGAATCTAAAAAGTTTTTTCTAATAGTTTCCGATACGTTCTCAGGGATGTAAATTTCGCACTTTTTGAAATTGAGTTCAAGACCAATTTTTTGAATTTTTCAATGATTGCCGGGAAATCTCCGTAAGCAGATTCTTTGCTTCCCAGGAGCGTCCCATCATCCAAGAACCAGGTGTTCAATTTAGGGATGAGATGATTGGATGGATACCAGCGCCGGCCCCAGGGGACCTTGGGTCTTGGTTCAGTTAAGTTTACTGAACCTCAAATGATGAGGTTAAATTAATTTTGTTAGTGATTAAATGTTCACAGCTTGACACTGGACAACATTTAATTATGTACCTATATAAACGGGACTAAGCGCAAACCTTTTTATTATTTGTTTCCGTTGACGTGAAATAAATAATAAATATTATAAAGCTGAAGAGTTTGTTTGTTTTTTGTTTGAACGCGCTAATCTCAGGAACTACTGGTTCAAATTGGAAAATTATTTTTGTGTTGGATAGTCCATTTATTGAGGAAGGTTTTAGGCTATACAACATCACGCTGCGACCAATAGGAGCAAAGCATCGATAAAAAATGTTTTGAAATCGGGGAATAATTATTCATCTATACTAATTAATCATAATAACAGAAATTGCCGCGGACGAAGTCGCGGGAAGTAGTAAATAATAAAGAGGTTCCTTCTAAGTCCCGTTTATATACAGAATAATGTATTTAGCGCGAATTAAAAAATGGTACTGGACAACAAAATTATATAGCTTATTGAACCTGATATCCAAGTGTCCTGTCCTGGTACCTGAGTATTATTGATCTTCTTGATGATATCAGTCTCCAAGCCGAGTTGCGATAGGAACTGGTCTGGGTCCTCTTCATCACCGGACCCGTCTTGCTTCTCCTGGATTTTCTCGTCCATGGTGTCGTAACAGCTGTCGAATGATGAATTCTTGCGTTCCTCTTCTGACGTGTTCAGCTTCTTTTTGTTGTCTGGCCGTAAAGGCATTGTAAATTCAACATCTAGGAACAAACGGGCAATTATAAATTATGCGAACAAAGAAATGGAGATGGCTGCTGCCCTTTATTAATTAATATATATATTATATATATTTTGTGCCTCATTAGGAGGAGTGGAAAGAAGAGAGGGAGGCCTTTGCCCAGCAGTGGGATTTAAAAGGCTAATAATAATAATAATAGATTTTATCGAAAGCCTCTTTGTGTTGGCTCTGGCCCCACAAAAGCTCAACTACCAAGTCTTCTTAGAAGATTTGAGAAAAATATATAAAAACATAATAATAATACCATAGTACATTTTGTGTTTTCGGTTCAGTAGTTTTTGTTTTTGAATTTACAACTGGACAGATTTGAAATTGAAGAGAAAATATTTGTGTATTTGTAACAAACAACACATAAATGTTTCCTCTTTATAATACTTATATTATAGTCTAGTAATGGAAAGTGAGAAACATTATATTATAAAAATATTTATCTTACCTTTTCGTTTACTTACCACTAGCAAAAAGTTAAAGTACTTATTTTGTGTTTAATCAAAGTACAGACGGGTAATTAACATTGCCAATTTTTATCTCGACTCGCACTTTACCAATTTTCATCTGATTATTCTGGGTATACTATGTGCGATCGTACAAAACATGAACGGGTAGCAAAGTTGCCGTTGCGATGGACGAGAGCGGGACATGGGAGGCGCGCGGGTGTAATCTGATATTTTTCATGGTTTATGCGCGCTCTTGAGTAGAAGCTTTACCGCTTCTTTGCTTCGTTCGGTGAGAGAGTCCCGGAGACTTATCTTTCCACCCCCCCATGTCCTCCCCCCAACTCCTCGAAAGGCTGGCAACACTCCTGTCACACCCTGGTGTTGCAGATGGATAACTGCAATACCAGGGTGTGACAGGAGCGTGGGCAGTGGTGATCACTTTCCATCAGGTCTGTCGTCGTCTGCGTTGGACCTATATCATAAAGAAAATCGGCCAAGTGCTAGTCGGCCTCGCGCATAAAGGGTTCCGTACTTATTATCTATAAAAACGGCAAAAAATCATGTCTGTTATGTATGGGAGCCCCTCTTAAATGTTAATTTTATTTTGATTTAATTATTTATTTTAAAGTGAATATATAACTATACATATTCTGTGAATATTTCAATCGTCTACCTGTTGCTGTTATCAATATCGAGCAAAAAACTCACGTTTATTGTATGGGAGCCCCTCTTAAATATAAATTTTATTCTGTTTTTAGTATTTGTTGTTATTACGGCAACAGAAATACATCGTCTACGAAATGTCATCTGTGTAACTATCACGGTTCATGAGATACAGCCTGGTGACAGAATTACGGACAGACCATATTATCTTATCTCTATGGGACAGACCGTCCGACGGAGCGGAGCCATATGAATAGGCTTCCGTTATTACCCTTTGGGTACGGAACGATAAAAAACAAGTCTCACCCTCCTGCCGCAGCGTCTGTCTGAAGCCGCGCGTGGTGGGCGCGATAAGAGCCGTGGGCTGCGCCTCGCCACACAGCCCGGCCGCGCGGAACACCACCGTGAACGTGTTCGCGCACACGTAGAAGTACGGACAATGTAGAGCGCGTAGCAACTGCAACACGAAATAGCGACATTAAGCGGGTGCCGCGCGAACGAAAGATAAAAGTACTGGTACCGAGGGATCTACACTCACGCGAGTGGAGTTGCGGGCAAAAGCTAGTAATCTATATTTCTTGATTCAAAATTATCTTTCTTAAAATATGATTTCTTAGAGAGTAGGTGGTGCAAGTACTATTATATGTAATGTGCATACTATTTACAAAAGGCACATTGTCTTTTGTTATAAAGCACATAAAGTCACTTCGTCATCCATGGACCTCATTTTGTCTTATCATCAGAATAGCACAACCATTTGAACAAACATTAATAAACTGCAGCCAAATGTTGAACATAAAGACAAGAAAAGGTTGCTTATGAAAAAATATCTTGCAATAATCCTCTGAGGACCAAGCTTCTGAGGAGGTGCAAAGATATAGTGTATATAACATGTTACATTGAAAACCGCAGTCAAGTTTACCTGAAACAGTGATCTGAAGCTCTCAGTCCATTCTCTGAGCAGCGCTTGCTTCACTTCCTCATTAGTAGCCATGAAGCTGGTTGCTGCAACCTTACCCGAGGATCTCGGATACAAGTCCAACCAAGGCAGGTGTGGGTGTTGCCAGTACAGGCAGGTCTGGTGGAACAGCGCCCGGGGAGACGTGTCCAGAGTCGGCGATGAGGTAGTATCCAGACAGCGCACAAATCTGTTGAATTTATGAAGATATGTTCTTTGTTACATAGGCATGTAAGTTGAAAACGCCGCATCGCCTACTACCACGATTAAACAGATTTTTTTGCCAGACTAGATAGGCTTTTACGATCTGCGCGGGAAGAGAAGCAGCTGGTACATTCTGTTTTTTTTTTCTGCCAAACCAGAATTAAAGCCCTTAGTAATTGCAAGTATTTTATTTCAATACTATAGGTATGGAAAATTTACGTCAGTTGTTTTGGGCATGCATTTTATGCTTTATCAGCCTAATTTACCTCTCTGCTCATATCATGAATTTTATACTATGATAATAAGTCAGGCTATTCAGAAAAATACCTTTATCAGATACACAATTCGGGCAAAATTAACAAAATTTTCTGAATAAGGAGTATACACAAAAGGTAAGTTTTTATTTACCCAGTAATTCCAGAAGCCTCTTCACTGGCTTTCAGCTTTGAAGTCCATGCAAATGGTTTGGGAGACATTAGCCTAACTTTAGTTTTTAACGCCCAGTCAATGGGTAAATACTTGTATTTCTTCTCTATTGTTTGCTGAAACAAAGTTTAAATGATGAAAGTGAAAAACTTTCTTAAAATACTCAATATTAACTCTTTACCAGACACTGCAGCCATAGCCGTTACAACAATAAAACTCCTATTGTGTCTTGTTTAGTGTTCGTCTAAGTGTTAAATAGCTGATTGATCGTGACCTATTTTTTGTATTAACCGATGCTGTTCCATGGCTGGGCAAAGGCCACCCCCTTAAATTTCCATGTTGGTCACCCATTTATGAATTCTTATTCACTTTCAAGTGGTGTTTAGACATTTCATTTACAAATAAGATTATTTACAAAGGGCCCCGGGCAGAAGAAAATTCAAGAAATGCTGGATGGGTCACTTGGATGAGAGAGAGAGCGGTCATAAATAATACTGAACATAAACTGAAATAACAGCTTACCAGCTCCACTGAATGTTCTGCTGTAAACTTCTGTAACAAGTTGGAGAATGTCGACAGTTTCTCTGTATCCACATCTTGCACTGGTTTTTCGACCTTCGCAGGCAGATTCAAAATAGCAAACAAGGTTCTGTCACTGGATTCATCTTGTGGAGAATCTGTGTCAATCTTTATCTTTTTTTCTTGTGAATTGTTTCTGTAAGAAATTTATTCTGGGATATTATAGGAAAGGAACTGTAACTACTTACAGAAATTTCATAAGCAAAGAGGTCCATTATCAAGATAATGTGCCTAGTTAATTATGATAAAAACCTAATAAATCTTCCATGCTTGTCTGGAGGAAACTAAAAAATGTAGAATGTACTAGCTGTTTCTCCTCTCTCACAGGCGGTAACCGATCGAGAGAATTGGCGAAAATCTAAGGAATCATGTTAATAGGTGATGCGGCTAGCAACCCATCACTATTTTGATTCTGTTTTTCCACCAACATGCTAAATGTGGCTTTTAGATCTCATAGACCTAAGCTCTGTCTACCCTGCAAGGGAAAAAGAAGTGCTACTATGTATTATATGTGTGTCTATTAAAAACAACTGATGCATTATAAAAGGTTAAGCTCCAAAGTAACACAACTTTGGTTGCAACAAAAAACAATCACAAATCATACATAGAGTATTGATCAAGAAAATGTAGGATTAAACAAATCTTACTTTGAGAAAGGATTTTTCCTCTTATCTCCATTAATCAGCCTGGAGAAATTTAGGTCTACTTCACTTTTACTGTCCTTTGTTTCTTCACTGGTCGAGGGCAAAGGTTGTCGCATGCGCTCCTGGATATAAATTTAAACACACAAATTAGTAATGAATGGCAATAAATTAAGAATAAAAGCTTGAAAGGGACAACTCCGAATTATTGTCAGAAAAACTAGCTGCAGCCGCTACTGAATGTCGATTGATTGAGGCGCGCTTTCAAAGAGCATGAAACCGGCGTCTGAATCATCTTGATTTTTTAGTATTTTGCTAATATATTATTTGCGTTTCTATTAATTTATTTATATAACTCTTGTATTTGAAACAAAAGTAATACAATGCACCTGTAACGCCTTTTTCCGCCGTTTCAGTTTATGTAATTGCATCACTTCGTTTGGCCTTTTCCATGGCGAAGGGGGCTCCATTATGTTGATTTGGAGAAAATATTATATTTCAGTAATATTTAAAGTACATGAAGTTAACATTCAAAACATTGTTTATATTTTTACTTTTCACCCAACGCTGCGCATTGCGCAAGCGCAGCTGCTGCTTCCGAACTGTCAATGTTAGGGTGACAGTAAGAGTTTTTTTTTATTTTTTTTATTTATGGCTTTCACGCGTTACGTATTTAGCCAGTATCAAGTATAAATGAGTTTTCCCGCGCTTTTTTCTAAGTCTTGTTATCAATGAAACGATGGTGTAGTTCATTTCATTGACTCTACGGAGCCCCTGGCGACAATTCCCACGAATCCACTGGCTTGATCACAGACGCAACGAGGCGAGGCGGTCCACCAGCCCGCTAAGTAAATCTCACTACAGCCGCACTGTGACAGTTTATTTCGGTTATTCTACACATTGTTCATAAACATGGGCATTTATAACACCAAATTACACCGATTTCACATTATAAAGTCCACTAGAAACAATTTACAAAAAAATCCAAAACACAAGCCGTGCTCTCCGTCGAAATTCCCGCCAAGAACCCAGTAAGAGTTTACTGATGCGTTTATTTTACTCTTAGCGTTTATTTGAAAAGCTTATGAATCTATAGCTGTTCAGCCAGCTAAAAAAAGGAACAACAGCGAATGTAATTTTTTTTTGTTAAAAGTATTGAAATAATCTTGATGCGTTTATTTTACTCTTAGCGTTTATTTGAAAAGCTTATGAATCTATAGCTGTTCAGCCAGCTAAAAAAAGGAACAACAGCGAATGTAATTTTTTTTGTTAAAAGTATTGAAATAATCTTTTAATTAAATTATATGTTATGATTTATGGGGTTAAATACTAGGTAGGTATTTCCATCCAAGGCAAATTTTTTTAAACAAAGTGGTTAACACGCCAAACTGCTAACGATCGGTACCGGTTTCGATTCTTGGCGTGGGCAAATGCTGCAGACAAATTCCAAATACAGGTATCCCTCTGCGGTTCTAGTGCTACACAAGAAGCGTTGGCGTCAGGCAGGCAGCCGGCCGTAAAAACTTTCGCTAAATCATAACAGCATGAATGCTGTCATAATAGCGGACCCCGGGCTCGACTCGCGACATTTAACAAGATTAAGGGCTCAATAAAATCAACAATATGGAAATAGTGAGTATTGACTAACGAATATTAGTGACTGATATCGTCAATAAACAAATCCTTGGTTTACGCTAGGTTGTTCCCTTGACCGGCTGATACAATTTAATATAAAAAATAATTATACATACATTGTAATATTCCAGCTGCTTCTCTTTCTACGCAGAGTGAAGCCGGTTGAAGGAATGCAAGAGCCCCGTAAAGGGACTTTTTATTTTATTTAGGAAAGCTTTTACATAGAATACAATACAATAGGTCATCATAATTATAGACAAACTAGCTGTTGCCCTCGGCTCCGCCCGCGTTAGTGTCGATCCTTCGGGGACAGTAGAATTTCTTGTATATTTATGTACCCCGGGCCTAAACAAGGTATACCATATTTTATCCAACTTGGTTCAATGGTTGAAGTGTGAAAAGAAGATAGACAGACAGAGTTACTTTCGCATTTATAAGATTAGTATGGCTATGGATAAGCAGCCAATAATATGTTTTCACGACTTACATATTTTATTTATTCTTTGGTTGTGTTTATCGTTTCATAGGTTACAGATCTGTGACATTTGTTCAGTAGACCGGGCTATAGCGATGAATGGATGCGAATGTGAGAATGCGATGCGATGCGAGCGATGACCTACCTATGTATATGTAACAAATATGTAACAAATCTCAGCGTGGTTGGGCTTCGGCGACAGCTACTCGCGTTACGGCAGTCACATGTTGCACCTCCTTGGTGGCACATTAATATCATGGCCTGTTTTACGTTCACCACCAAAGAAAATTAAAAATAATAAAAATGCGGGAAATTTATTCTACTAACAATTTAAAAAAACAAATGAGTGTGCGGTCTTCTGATTTTTCTCTGCATTCTGCATACTGAAAATTTAATTGAAGATGATTGCAGTTGTAAGAAACACCTGTGATTTTTTGAAAACGCGCTTTTTCTTGGTAAGTAATTTTATGACTTTTTTTTAATGAACTAATGTTTTTTTCTTGCTATGAGTAAAGGTTATGCTGTAGGCTTGCAAGGTAGGTATAACTAATTTTCTATTTTTCTTTCGCTGTTTTTGGGTTCTATAACTGTAACTTTTAAATCCCTCTCTTGACTCAAAAGTCTCAAACAAATGGTGCTTTACATTGGATACGTATCTCTGGAACTGGAATTTGTTGAACATGTTTAGTAATTCCCAACAAACTACAAGGATTACATACTTGTTTCAAAATAAAAGTCTAACTACACTGCATCGTAGAGAACATAGATACAGTCAGGGACAGAAATACTTGACCAAGCCTTCTACCTATATCTTGAATTTTCTTTTAAACTATTAATAATAATAACATGAAAATATGTACCTATACAGAAAGATTTTAACAAAGTCTTTCTTAATATAAATTTTCATGTAAATATTATTAAAATTTATAGTTTAAGAGAAAATTCAAGATATACTTACTTAGGTAGAGGGCCTGGTCAGGTATCTCTGTACATGACTGTACTTACATCGTACATCCGAGACCTTACAAACGAAGCAAGTATCTAAATAGTACTTCATGTCAAATTAAAGTTACGTATAGTTAATAAAATCATAAAATATTAAAATCTCTACCATACAGTTAATCTGAAATAGCCGCCAGCTTTATAATCTATGATTCGAATAAAGTTATATAAAGAAACGGACTCAATACGTACCTACGATGAGTACCAATAAATATCTAAGTATCAGATGAAGATGTAAGACAATTAGATGTAAAGAAATTCAGGATGGTTGGTTGGTATCAAGCAGGCAGGTCGCCAGACAAACTTTGCCGAATCATTTTACAACTGAATTAAAACTGTATAAAATAGTATAGACCTACAGAGATTACTTAGTACTAATGTGTAGGTAACTGTGACACACCATACTGTCATATAGCGGGCCTTGTCCCATCCTTTATTGTGGTGTAAACCAGGGCGGTTTGCACCACACTAGATGATGGGACTGTGATGGAACACGGTTGTTGGTACGAGAGACAGTGAAGAAATTCGTAATGGGCTAAAATTATATGCATAATAAATGTTGCCGTGTGCGTCACGTTGTAGTGACCTATTGACGAACGAAACACGAATTCCAGGAATCGTGAGGTGATGTCAACGTTTACTTGCAATTTTAATGTCAGTCAGTAGAGGCGTAAATAAATAAGGATACTTAGATACCTATGTTATGTATAACTATATAATTCCGACGAAATAGGTTTCGGTTTCGCTGCGTTATTTTGTATATTATTTATGTTAACTAAACCAAATATGTATGTACCTACTTAAACATGACATATTTGTGATGAAACTAGTTTTTTTTCACTTTAAGTAGTATAGGTATTTTAATATACCTAATAAAGATTTAGAATTAAGTATTGGATCTTTACCTATGAAATAGTCGGATTCTATGTATATAGAATAGTAAATTGAATTTTCATTCTCACGTTTTTAGTATCATTTCGGCTTTGATAAATTCAACGAAAAGTGAAATTTTCATGTATTTTATTTACTGACAACAGTAAGCTTTATTTAAATACGCATTATAACATTTACAAATAGTTAGAAAAACGATTTGATCAAAACGGACAACATCTAAAAAGAGTTCTTTTCATGAGCAATTTTCAATATAATTAAATTCAGAAATACAAAAAAAATCATGCATGCATAATGTTAATAATATAATCTACTTTTAAGTTTTTAGTAAAAAAATTACTTAGTTTGATTAAAAATCATAGTCATTAGTAACAAAATGGCTAGCGAAAAAATTACTATTTTATAGGTCCGTTATTTACTTTCAGTAGATAGGTAGCGCGCAGAGCCGATGGCCAATAAACAAGAAAGTTATTCGAACGGTTACCATGTATGTACCTACCAAGCGTAGTGTCAGACTCCCACCGACCAGCCGGCTTATTTGTTAACTCAGTGTACAACGTTTAGTATTTAACTTTAAAATAGTCAATCATACTAAAGCTGCAATGTATTTTGAAGTGACTATAAAAATGTTGTACACTAAGTTAGCAAATAGGCTGGCTGACCAAGGCCGCAGGAAAACGCTGGATGGTAGGCTGCTATCGATCACTTGAAATTCTTTGGGGAGGCCAAAGTCCAGCAATGTCCACTGGTCTTCTTGTGGCTGAAGTCATCATCATTTTGAGTAGGTGTGACGGTCAATCAACCATGCACACCCTAGTGTCAGAATTCTTCGGAACCGCCACTCGGCCTCTGTGGCGTGGTTTCTTTAACGACTACCAGATGGCAGCCGGGACCACCGCCTTAACGTGCCTTCCGAAGCACGGAATCATCTTTATTATCAGCCAATCAGGTGATTCAAGTCTGCAATGTCCTAACCAAACTGGAATCAACTAAACAAAGTATGCTTCCGGTGGGAATCGAACCCACGACCCCCGGGTCAACAGGCAAACGCCTTAACCACTGGACCACGGAGGCTGTCAGTCTGCCTGTCAGTCACAGTGGCTGAAGTGCTGATGATTTACTTACACTTACAATAAGTATGAAACTTACACAAGCCTAAAAAAACTTTTGTTTAATGACCTAACATTTGGATCGAGAGCTAAAAATTCTTATATAGGTGAATGATCCTAACATCATAAAATTATGAAGTCAAACGTCATACGTAAGTAACACACCCGACCCGACGTTAGTGACGTTTTTATTAATTCCATAAAGTAGATTTATCTACTTACGTTAAACATAGCTCTATTTATAAAGTAGAGCGAGCCCTCAAATAGAAAAAAAGTGTGATGTCTGACACGGAAGACATAAAATGAAAATATTGACATAACAAGCCCATCACTACAGCTGAAGTGAAGACTATAACGCTACCAGCTGATTGATAAATGATCGCAGATAAAGTCATCAAGATGATTTAAAACTGTTTACTTTATCCTACATGCCTACATAAATGTCGATGCTCTATGAAAAATGGCCCGTTATTCACTGTGGTTATTCATGTCCTATGGTTCTTTTAATATCCTACTTTGTTTGTTTCTTGATTTTTTGGAAATATTATACTCACAATCACAGGGTGCCACCACCCAGTGATTGTGAGTATATTATTAACAGTACAAAGATGCATGAGCGAAATACCTAAGTATGTATAAAGAGAAAGAGAGCGACCATTCTCATATGTATCCCTTCAATTCGTGTTTGCGAACATGAATTGATACAACGCGTTTCCAATATCCTGAATAGCTGGCACACAAAGCAGCTGCGCAACTGAAAAGTGCCGGAATCGGAACAAACCCTGTCATCGCATGATGCAAATGAGATCTCAATGATAACGTTCGACATCCAGTAATTAATGCGGGCCCACACTCGGCTGCGCTGTCATCGGCTCCATTCACACGCTCAATGGATAGAGCTCGACGCGAGGCGTCGCTGTCAAAGCGTTATACACTGCTGTGTAGATACGCACACGCGTTGAATAGAGTCTGAACTGAAGTGGCTAGCTACCTATACAAGCTTACACTTCCGCCGCACGCTGCAGGCCTAATGCATCCATGGATTTATGCCTTTATGCCCTAGGTGTCTTTGAGTACAAACGCTGCAGTTTGTGATGGAATGGAAAATAGATTGTTAATCATACATCGCTATAATTTACAATCTATTTCGAGCATTGATGCTCTATTTCGATTGTTTACTCGCCAAATATTTTAGTTAGGAAATGTTTAGCCGATAGTTGAACTATTCGTAGATTTTATTCTCGTTAAATGTAACATCTTACGACAGGTTTGAAGCATACTTAACTATTAGCTCTAAAAATAAATTCACATTCCGTTGAAAATGATTATGATAACATATTGTGGATTTTCCTAAAAGTTTTGTTCATGTAAACTTTGCATCAACTGACCTCGTTGAGACTAGGTAAATATAAATCTGACATAAATGATTCCTACGCAAAATTTCTAAATGTATCTCTTGTTTCAGATATCATGGATCTCATTAGTAACTTATCTTTTTTACAACACATTTATATTTTATCGCGAAGGACGTCAGTTTTTTTTTCTAAGAAATATTTTAGGGGTAAGTTTAAAATGAATATTTAAGAGATAATAAATTCTTTACATTAGAGAATCATTATTGTTCACTGAACTATATAAATTTTCTGATGGTTTCCAGTTAGGACTATGTATTTCCCGTGGGACCGCCTCCGTTCTGAACTTGTGTAGCGCCCTGGTGCTGCTCCCTCTGTGCAAGAAGTTGAACCAGGTGCTGTACCGGATTCTCTCGGAACTTTGGCCTGGAGCATTTTTCTTTTGGCTGGAAAAGGCGAAGAGCTTCCACATGACTGTAGCTATCACTCTATTGGTGTTTGCTGGTGGGTACCGTAGCTGTATATCATGGTTCGTAAGTACCCCTAAGTCAGGTTACTCGATATACGTACGAGTATAAACGAGGTAATTATTGTTTTGTTTAGTTTTCATCGGTAAGTGGCTAATGTGGTATCAGATTTTTCAAGATGCACGGTAATCCTAAAGGTCTACTACTTTACTACCTTAACAAACTGTCATCTAAGAAGAACTAGTCAGACCAACTCCTGAAGCACGGAGGAGCTTGAGATAATTTATTGCCACTGGGAACCCTCACTGGGCCATCCAGCTCTAGTCTTACTATTTAGAATAATGATTGCTTTTATTGCGGATTGTCAAAATTCAAAAAACAAGTAACTCTTTGAACTTTTAATCCTAACTAACAAATATTATATGTGCAAAGTGAGTTTGTTTATTTGTTAGTTTTCACGCCTTACCTACAGCGATCATCATGAAATTTTGCATAATCATTGTAATAGGCACGAAGAAGTACTGTTCCCGACATTGACGCGAGCGGAGCCGCGGGCGAAAGCTAGGAACAAAATAAAGCAATGCTATGGTATAGATGTAGAGCTATAAAGGGAACTTGCATTTATTTCCATCTTTGGAAAACATGGGCATGGCATGATGTATAAGCATGCGCACATTAATCGTAAGGGTGCGAGCTGCCTCTAAATCACAGTTAAACTTGAAAAGCTTCTTACTCCACGCGCCATTAAGTTCTTGAGACGAAAGCTAATAGCGGGGTGTTTAGGATTTCTAGCTTTTGTGTAAAGCTGAAAGATTGCACGGTGTTTGTCCGCATCACTCGCAAACAATAGCCAAGGCAGCTTATAATGCTGGCGTTCGTACAATCACGGGTGTGAAACGGTAGGTAATTTGTTCTTACACACAACGTCGAAATATAAGCATACCTAAGTAGGTAAATCCTACTATAAATAAACAAGGACGTTTATTTTAATATCTTTTGTTGCAACACTCACAGTAATGTTATTTTGAATCTTGATTACAAATTATTGTACAGTTAATGTTTGGTTTATTTTGCAGTTATACATTCCATATCACATTTTGTAAATCTGTGGAATTTTTCAAGAGGTTACGATGAAAGCAGAAGTGAAATAAATTTGGCGCGCTATAAAGATGAGGTAAGTTGGGAATATACTTACCAACTTAGCAGGAATAAATAAATACGGATAAATAACATAGATTGAGTTAGCTCTAGGAAAGCAGTGAAGACTAAATTGTTCGGACAAAAATATGGCATTTTTTTTCAATAAGCATGGTGTATTATTTTAAAATAAGTTGGCGAAACCGTGGGAGGAAACCAGTATAAAACCCACATGATATTCTTAGCGGAAATATGCATAATTAGATGAGCAGACCATCTGTAACGCAAGTGCATTATGCGATTAACTGCAGTACATCTGTGCCTAGAGAATGATGAGTCTCATGGGAGGCAAACGGATTAGATATAAATCACTTTAATGACACACAGATCTGCAGCTTCGAAATGAATTTATTTGTAAGAAAAAAAAGGAAATAAATACAATTGAGATTAACTATAAACTAAATCTAAATATAAAACGTGTCTCGAAATCCTACCAGCCCTGAGATGACAGAATAGGCCATGGCGCCGGAACTGATCGACATTGCTGCCGCACGAGCAATAGAGTGGAGAGCACACAGATGCTTCCACCCGAAGTCCGATGGCGGTACGAGTACGGAATCCGGCAATGTGCCAATGTTGAAAGATGAAATAGAATGGATCTGCAGCTTACAACCAACAACCCCAATTATTTCGTCTTTGATTGGTTAAATAAACCGTATCCTGTGTGACACAAGCAATAGACTTTGTCTTGCCTAGGAGATCCTGGTGAAATGTTGAATTCACGGGGATACCCCAGTAGATCGGGTAGGGGAGGCTGGTGGATCACTCACTATCATCGAAATATAAGTGATACTTTGTTGATAGATAAATGGCTTTATGACATCTACACTACACGTAATATAATTCGATTATAGTAGAGCCTCTTCCAAGCTGGTCTGGACGAAAAGAAGAAACGTAGGTTGCACCACACCAACTTCTCTTCACGCGCAGACCGTAGAAGCCGAAAAGCTCTAAGATTAATTTAAATAGGCGATGCGGCTAGCAACCCTTCACTATTTAGATTCCATTTTCCACCAACACTCTCACCATTACTAAGTGCTATTACTTATTCTGTGCCATTACGCTAAATGTAGCTTTTGGGTCTTATGGCCCAAGGTTCAGGCTTAGGCCTTCCTTAGGCTTTGTCTACCCCGTAAAAGGAAAAGACGTGTCAATTGTATTGTAGTGTACACTTAGTTCCAATTTATACTAATCTATATTAATATTATAAAGCTGAAGAGTTTGTTTGTTTGTTTGTTTGAACGCGCTAATCTCAGGAACTACTGGTTCAAATTGAAAAATTATTTTTGTGTTGGATAGTCCATTTATTGAGAAAGGCTTTAGGCTATAAAACATTACGGTGTGACCAATAGGAGCGAAGCATCTATAAAAAATGTTTTGAAAACGGGGGAAAATTATTCATCTATACCTTATAACAGAAATTTCCGCGGACGAAGTCGCGGGCAAAAGCTAGTCATAATATAAAGGAAAACTCACTCAAAACACTCTAAACCGTTATTAGCAAATAGGTAATTCGACAAATTCTTCTTCCCATTAAATTTTATGAAAAGGGTTTGAGGTTCTTTGGTTGGATGGGACAGAATGTAAGTGTGTGAACTCTATGTGAACGGAACGAAGCTTGAGAAAGAGCAAGTGAGGGGTCTGAATTTATTATTTTGAGCAGTTACAGATTTATTATTTATTATTTTGAGTAGAAAGATTGATCTTCGAAAGAAATGATACTTAAGCAACAACAATAAGCTCTAGTTTGGTACAGAGTATAAAATTTTTCAGAGCCCGTTCTACCTTATGCTGAGCCAAGCCGGTTTGACAGGCATCTCGATGCTGTTGATAATAACCTGCATGAGCTTGACTTCCATGCGTCCGGTGCGGAGGAGGCTCTACAACGCGTTCTGGTACACGCACCAGCTCTACTTGGTGTTCTTGGTGCTATTGATCGTGCATCCTTTGAGGTAGGTCATGTTCACACTTTTGAAACATACATTTAAAAACTTCTTTAACCTTAGGTGTTCATTATAATAACACGGTTTCACTTACGTTTATTCAGTCGGAATCGTCAATTAGTTTGGGTCAGTTACGAAGTCCGTCATCAGGGCGAGAGTTAGGGGTGGCGACACGGTGGTTTCGCTTCCCTCAAAGCATATGTTAGTTATCGATTTCGAGTGAATAAACGTGAGTAAAACAATGTTTTTATAATGAACTAGCTTTCGCCCGCGGCTCCGCGCCAATGTCGCCTATGTCCTTCCCCGTACTCAAGAGAACTTTTATGCAAAATTTCATGATGATCGGTTCAGTAGTTACGGCGTAAAAGCGTAACAAACAAACAAACAAACAAATAAACAAACAAACAAACTCACTTTCGCATTTATAATATTAGTAAGGATAAGGATAAGGATTTATCTTGCGTAAGTTTTGTACTATTCTTATGTGTTATTCATTCATTCATTTCGTGTACATAGGTGGTCAATCAACCATGCACACCCTGGTGTCCGAGTTCTTCGGAACCGCCTCTCTGCGTCTGACGTGGTTCCTTTAACGACTACCAGATTGTGTGTTTCCCGCGACTTCGTTACCTTGGGTGTCGGCTTTATCACTCAGTTTATCCGGGCACGGACCCCGGGTTCCGGATCATCTTAGGTGAGGATGCAACTGGAAACACGCTCTGATGACAGAGATTAAATTATCATCAACAGTTTTCACAGTGCTCGCCCAATAATGACGTCTACCTCTTCTGTTTTTCTTTTATATATACTTATAGAAGATAGAGATAGACTACTACTACGTAACGACTAGGTACTACTACTATGTAAATAGGATACCTAGATAGGCAGAATTCAACATTGTAGAATGTCATGTAAATTGTTTTGTAATGTTGGCAAATCGCGATTACATGTATTAACTAGCACTGCTGTATCAATAAGATATTTTGACTGCCTCAAGGAAATCTACTACGCGTTTTATGGTATGGTAACTGACATTGTGAATTTAGCCATGATATGACTCATCATTTGTATAAGTCACTGCTGCTCTGCCCTGTGTCCCGTCTCCATCGAAAGGCATGACATGACAACGTTTACAAGGGCACGAGTTAAGTGGGACTAAAGAGTTCAGTGATATCATTGACTGCTTGGAAAAATAATCAGTTAAACAGCTGCTGGTTTGACTATTGTAAAGGGGATTGACGAGTAGTACTCTAAATTCAGAATTCAAATTATAAACTACTCGTAACTCTATCTTTTAGTCTAGAGTTAGAATACTTTATAGAAAGATCGTATAGGAGTATATATTAACATTTAAAGCAAGGTACATAATGCTGCATTAAATATAGTATAGCGTACACCTATGCTTTTATACAGGTTGTCACGTGAGATGGTTCATTGGAAAGATAATTTTTACCTAGAAAACCATTTTTTTTAAATTGACAAGATTTGCTTCCTCGGTCGGAATATATGTTTTTAAAAAGCTGAACATGCAGTTTTTATTTTCTCCAAATTCGATGATATGATTCCTTTGACCATTTTTCTAGTATACCTCCTTCTTCAAAATAAAATAATCTTCCACTGACCCATCTCGATGACACACCTATATAAATATTTGTGTAGAAACAAAAATGTAATACAATACTATTTTACTGAATATATAACGTATGCAAGTATAGGTAAACTAGATCGGAAGTTCTGCTTCCATCCAACCAATATTTTTTTATAATTTTTTATAAATATTTATTTTCATATTTATTTTCAGCGGGGTGTTAAAAGAAGAAATATTAAACGATGACAAATCTAGTCAGTATCCTAGTCAATCTGAAACTCCACTTTGGGTCAACCAATCATCTTCAACTTCCAATCAAAGATTCGTGGCTATAAAATCCATGGTAAGTTTGTAATTTCGTAATGTAATTACTTTTCCTTTACTTTTGTAGGGCCTATGACCGAATTAATCGATGAAGTCAAAGAGTTTCAAGACAATTAGACTTTTTTGACTCATTGGTATACTGATACCTGAATTATATTATTTATGATAATATACACGGTGAATTTTCATTCGTGTTTTGGACCCTTAATGGAATGATTCGATATGAACTACTTTTTCTACGGGAATATATTCACCGTGAATAAGTTATTTTTAAATACTAATTTTACAATGAAAATGTACAAATAGTAATATAGTGCAAAGTAAAAAATAAATAAAAATAAAGTACAATTGCTATATTTCCCTGCCGTTGTAAATGGTAGAATAGGTAGCAACTCTGTTTCCTTTTTGTAAAACCATCTATTATGTTTTTTACCCTATTCAATTAAAAATAAATCAATCATTAGTTCATTTACTTCTGATTTTTTGCAACGAACGGATTGACCTACCAGTTCTACGAGTATGAAAAGAAAATCTCTTATTACGACAGCAATTTTTATTTTTAACAGACTTAAAAAAAAGGAAGAGTTTATTAAAACAGTTGATTTTTTTTATGTTTGTTGCCGCATAACTCCGTCTATGAACCGATTTATAAATTATTTTTGTTCAAAATTAATCCCAATTCAATTTCATTTAGATCGGTTCAGGGTTTATTGAAATCAGATTTTTATATATGAGACATAAAAAATAAGTAATCGAAAAAATCACATTAATAGGAAGATAATTTAAAAACTTTGCCTAATTTTAAAATGAGCAGCAAGAGACGCATTTCTTAAATCTATGTTCACAGCATTCAAATATGTAGAGACCTCGTAGAATCATGTATCTAATATGCCTACCACTAACATAGCTTCCTTAGAAGCTCGTCGTCAATAGTAATTGAAGTAATAGACTTTAATGCACTTTGTGCCAAAGGCGTAGCTATTAGTTTAGCATATTATCAGTTCTACTGTCTTTGAGAGTCACTTGTGTTCTCTATGATCATAAGTGTATTCAATCGGCCAATATATCCAATTAAATGAATGTAATATCTTTCTATTTACGCATACTTACATTTGATTTAAGCAACTAGACGAACATAGCTGATGTGATGATCGAGCAACGTGCTGCATCTTGGGGGAGGCTTACGTCTAGCAGCTAATGATGATGATGATGCGATAGCGTGAGTGGACCCCGGGTTCCGAAGCATCATAGCTAAGGATAAAATTAAAAAAAAAAAATGAAGCGACCAAGTTTCCTTTCAGAAGTCTTCCTAATCACTTACACATCTTTATTATTCTTTAATAACATAATTCATAAATACGCGGGCACTGCTAGTTGCATAATAAAGTTCATAGACAGTTTAATGTAATAGGAAGTCCCAGTGCGGAACAGCTGTGCCCGTTTACGATCCACATTTACTTCATTTTACTAGTCTCGGATTTAGCCTTCGGCATTATGATTGGATTTTGTTAGCCGTGTTCAATGGCTCAAAACGTGGGTGGGACCATTGCCAACGATAACTGTAATAGACCACGTTCAACTAAACTAATTAATTTGATTTTTATTGGTATGGTATGCAAAAATAGCTTGACAAAATGTTGTGACCAAGAATATAATATATTTTCCGGCGTTTATTAGTAAAACGGTTGGCGAGCGTAGTTTTTTGGCTTTTTGTGCTTCCAACGTTCCCATCGGAACCATTTTAAGGATAGGAATTTGTTGGATTTAGGAATAGAATAATGGTTTAGGGTTACTACTCACACGGATGAATAGGGGGGAAAGTAAGTAGCAACTCGGGAGAGTGGGCGCGCGTACTCGAACTCATCCTGCAACCATCGACCAAGCAGTTGAGAATGATACCCCTTTGAAAATCATAAGATTCGAAACGCCCGTATTTAAGTACCATTTTTTTTTAAATTTTGGATGTAAATAAAAAAAGTTTTCTTTTTTTTCTGACATAGATACCTATGTAGGTTTGGTTATTCATTAGGTACTTCAAATAACTTTTATTTTAATTTTACTTTCAACAAATTTACACAAGACTATCCACAACATGCTTCGTCATAGAGCTACAACGGTTCATCAGCTGTTGCTGAGCTTCGTCAGAACTAAAAAAAAATATCAGCAACATACTTCATCAAAGAATTTATAGATAGAAATCCGCCACATGCTTCAAATAACTTCATTTTACATTGTACCTCTATATGTACTTCTTATTTCCCAAAGGTTTTCAAAGCTCCGAACTTTCATGGTTTTCAGACCTGGGCGTGGATGGCTTTTCCACTAATCTGCTTTTTTGTGGATCTCCTTTGGCGCGTGTGTTCTAGAAACCAAGCGAAAGTTACTGTTGCAGAGGTAAGTAAATTGTAAGTAAAAGTCAAGTGCGGCCTAGTTTAGTTCTTTGAAACGATAGGTGTAGGATGAGGAACTGAAAAATAATAAGTAATAATAAGTAAGTAATAATAAAATAGTTATTGTAATCGTGACAAATCAGACTATCATGATGATACAGGCTTAGCTTACACAGGTCACAGGTTTTATGCAAACCAAACAATTCAATATAAAAATAAAGAAAAAGAACTAAGAAGGAAACCTGCAGACCATTATAAAGAAGAAGATAAGTAATAAAGGATACGCAAAGAGATCCCCGCGGGCTCTGAACACCATAGCTGAGGAGGCTAAGGTTGCTTGAAGCAGGGATGTTCGGATGATTGAGGATACAAAAATAAAACAGGAGTCCACCAATGAAAAGTTAATTGTTTTAATTATACGCAGGTCTAGACAAAATTGTCAGCATAAGCATTCCTTTGCCAATTTTAAATTAGGTACTTAAGCTGTAAAAATCTTTCTATAATTTGATAAATTGTGAATGATGTGTACCTAAAATAAGACGATAAATGTTTTTTTTGCATTTATATGGGGATAGGTCTTTAGTCCAAATCTACGCTACACACTTGAGGTCATTGCTCGATTTAGCTTTGCATAATCCTCTAACGTGTTCGCTTATTGGTGGGATTAGTCTGTATTAGAATAGCTGTACCTAGCTAGCTGTTTTGAATAGTTGATAAGGGCACATTTTTTATTTTTTTATAATTTTTGCCCGTAAAATTCTTCTGCAAAGGAAATTAGAATGGGCGAAAATCTGAGGAATCATGTTAGTAGGCGATGCGGCAAGCAACTAATTTTGATTCCGTTTTCCACTTAGTGGTCACCAAAATGCTAAACGTGGTTTTGCTTTGAAGTCTTAAAGACCTGGGCTCTGTCTATCCCGCAAGATATAAAGACGTGACGGTATGTATGTAAGTAAAAAGTATGTATCTTAGAAGATTCTATTACATTATATCCATTATTCTATTAGAAGAATCCACACCTTGGCTTCACCTAGCAGACTTATGAGCATTGATAACCTTCTATTTGGGTTAAGGTTAAGAGGGTAGGGGAGGTACTCCAAGGAATTATAAATTAAATTGTTGTACTCCTTCCAATAGTAGAGAATAAAAAATAAACTATAGACTTCGAACATTGTTGTTTTTATGTAAAACACGCGGCTTTGGCAGAAACAAGATGCCAAGGGATTTTTATTTGTTTGTATATATGTAAGTTTATTGGTAGGTACATATGTATATTTAGTTTTAAAATTATGTTTTGCTGCACCATCGCCTATGTTGTTTATTTTCCATCTACCCTAAGGTTGACTGGAAGAGATCGCTTAGCGATAAGTCCGCCTTTGGACCAAATGTATGTTTTGTATTCCAATTGTGTTTATGTTTAATTTGGTGCAATAAAGAATTTTTCATTCATTCATTCATTCATTCAAGGGCCAGTAAAATTCTTGCATATTTACTTATTTTCATATAGATATTATCACGAAATCGCTGTTCGCCAGTTCGCCTGTTGTATGGCCACGAAAGTATTTTAGAGAGAGTAGTTTGAAGTTTTCCTTCGTGGTCCATCCGGGATTAAAACAGTGGACTTATTTTTGATTACTTTGGGCTCGGTAGAACTAAGTGTACTTGCAAACTCAAGATTAGTGACCAGTAGGTTGGTTAATAACGTGCTCTTTATTAGAGAGCCAAGGAGACGGCCGGGCCTCACAAAATGTGTTATAAATATGAACAGTCGGGGGCAGATAAAACTGACCCCTCTAACAACAGATTTTTAAAATTGTAGGGGTCACATTTATCTGCCCCCGAGTGTACATTCATTAGCATGTAGACGACATCAGCTACAGGTAGTAAGTACAGGGTATATGCTATACTAAAAACAAACGAATCACTAACATAATCTAAAATTTACCTAACATATCTTCACCAGGTATCTCATATGCCGGGCCGAACAGTAAGCCTGACTCTCACCTGTCCACCCGACCAGTTCGAGTGCCGTATGGGGCAGTATGTTCTGTTGCAATGCCTGGACGTGTCACTGCTGGAGTGGCATCCATTCACTGTAGTCAGGGTAAGATGACTGTTTTCGATTTCATTATCTTTAATACTAGCTGTTGCCCGCGGCTCCGCCCGCGTTAATGTCGTTCCCTTGGGAACAGTAGTAATGATAAAAATTCCATACTAACCCCTGCCCCTTTGCTTTTTCCCTTAAGGGGGAATTTAATACATTTCACCTGCATAGATCTTTAGCCCTTAAGGAGGGGATTTTGCCCATTTCACCTACACATATATACTTATTTTTATACTTCTATGTCCAGAAATGAGAAAATTTCCAACATTTACAATCCCCCCCCCCCCCCCCCCCTTTATCCCTTAAGGGGGAAATTTTGTACATTTCACCTACACAGATCTTTTTTAATTGTAACCTAGAACGTATATACTTATTTTCATACCTCTAAGTCTAGAAATGGAAAAATTCCATACAAACTTTACCCCCTATTTACCCCTTCAAGGCAGAATGTTGTCTGGTTCACCTAAACAGATCTTTTTTAATTTTAATTGAGAACTTGCGTACCTACTTTCAAACTTCTAAGTCCAGAAATGAGAAAATTCCATAAAACCTCAACCCCTTTGATTTTCTAAACATCCTTTCTTAGTGCTCATTTACATCATAAAAGAATCCCTGTGCCAAATTTCAAGTTTCTGCGCACAGTAGTTTCGGCTGTGCGTTGATATATAAGTCAGGTTTGCCTTTGGCCCGCGGCTCCGCCAATGTAAGTGTCGATTTCTCAGGAACAGTAGAATAACAGGAATACATTAGTTTATGACTTTCAATTACTTTCAATTACCTTAATATTGAATTTCAATTGAATAACTTCAAAAACGGAAAGTTTCATACTAACTTTGCATCCCCGTTATATCCCCTTAAGGGATGATTTTTGAGAAAAATATTTTACTCGTGTTTCATGCCTTTTAGTAAAGAACCTTCATGCTGATTTTCATTCGGCTAACTTCAAAAATGGCAAAGTTTCATGCTTACTTTGCACCCCTATTTTACCCCCTTAAGGGATGATTTTTGAGTAAAATATTTTACACGTGTTTCATACCTTTCAGTAAAGAACCTTCATGCTGAATTTCATTCAAAAAAGTTTCATACTAAATTTGCAACCCGTTTATCCCCCTAAGGAGATGAATTTCCAAAAATCCTTTCTTAGTGCTCCCCTACGTTATAAAAGGAACCCCTGTGCAAAATTTCAAGTTCCTAACCCTTATAGTTTAGGCCCTGCGTTGATATGTCAGACAGTCAGTCAGCTTCTCCTTTTTTTTTTAGTATGGATTACTATGGATAGTATGGATAGGTATAATGCTGTCGTATAATGATGATGAATTGACTTTGGATTTTAATTTTCTTATTTCACTTATTATTTTATTATATTTTTGCTATATGTTTGCAGGCAAACTCATGCCTTGAGTTCATTCAAATGACGATAACTTTTTTTTTAATGAACCGATTTTGATGAAACAAACTTTAAATGTTAAACTGAGTTAAAACAAAGCAATTGGTGAAAGTTTGAAGAAAATCGGTTCAGTATTTTCGGAGATAATCGTGATCATACATACAGACAGACAGACAGACAGACAAGAAATTCCAAAAAAATTTTTTTGCTTTCTATTATTCTTTTTAAGTGTCCCTCTATCCATTTCAGTCAAAAATTCGAAATGTACAGACAAAATAATTTTACTGTTTTATTATATGTATAGATAAAGTGATTCAGTCAGGGCTGTCATCCTCAACTGCCTGTCCAGTGTTTGAAGGTATGTCACGCGTGCCTTCCAAGCTGCTACTTGCTTTTCTCCCATACGTACGAATGAGTAGTATCTTAATACCTATCATTCCCTTCCCAAATCCAATAAATTCATATCCTTCCGCAGCTTAAAAGTGCTTGCGATGCAACAGCGCCCGAAGCACAAGAAGCCAAAAAACTGCGCTCGCCAACTCGCCTGTCATGCGTGGGGAGTATGGCAATATCCTCTAATGGAACGAAATATCCAGTGAACTTTTCTGCGACTGTAATAATGATGATGATGATGATCCAGTAATTGCCCGTGATCTCACACTGGATCATGATTTCGTTGAATACAATGCTATTACTTGTGTAATGTATCTTATTACTTTTTTCTTGTCAACGATTTATAAAATTAAGCTAGAGTAATGGAAATTCACTTTCTATCGGGTATACTTACTGGCGGATGAATCATACCTTCGACATAGCAGTGAAGCGACAGGGCAACTCAGTATGGCTTTATGATCAACTTTTCCTTGAAAAGTTATTCATATTTATGGGTTCAGTCGAACCTTCAGTACTATATCGTTAATCGTCGTTACATCCAGTATAATATTTTTAAGTTTCATGTTACCTTTTCCAGGTACCAACCTCTAACCAGAGGGATTTTGTTATTTGGATACGGGCGAAGGGAGACTGGACTGAGTCTTTGAAAAATCTCCTACTTAATCGGGCACTGAACAGAATCAGGTATATTGTTGGATATTAATAAATAAATAGGTATATAGGGACAAACCCATAGAGATAAGATCGGTAATCTCTAGGTCTATGTACAAAACACAGATTACCTAAGCTAGCCCGACAACTTAGTTCTGTCGTAGGATACTAGTAGGCGTTTAGTAGTAGGCCTATATTAAAGCAATCACTTGTTACTATGTAAAACATTCTTTAAACGCATAGATTAAAAAAAAAATGCGTCTCCGTTTAAACTACTGGTAATCCCTTCGTATGGCTTACCTGTACATTAATCTCTACTTTAATTTTTACATGACTGACCATAAATAGGTGAAATGTTTTCAGGGTACATGTATAGGTACGTGTCGAGTTTCTTTCTTTCACCGTATCTCCTAAATTCCTAAACAAATCCGTATGTTTATTTATTTATTGAACTTATTCTATCATTACAGATTTGATTCCAAGGCAATAGAATAGACATGATTGATTAAATTTAATTATAACAAATTATAAACATAGCACCCTTTGTGAATTCACACAGTGAATGACTGAAAATATCCACTTGCACAAATGTATGGAGTATCGTTAGATCCTTTCATTTGGAGTGGACTTATTATCGCGTTCGGCTTGTGACGCATCTATCTCATAAATTATCGTCGAATACTAAAATTATCGTCCGTGAACCCACTCTACAGATAACAATTTTTTTTGATTGTATATTGTTATTTTCAGTATCTTGGTGGACGGTCCGTTTTCCAGCCCCATGGAACATGCGAGCCGTGCGGAACTGGCTCTTTGCGTAGCGGCTGGTGTGGGAATAACACCGTTCGTTTGCTTATTACACCATATGCTCACGTAAGTTCCACAAACTGGTTTTCCACAAAACTGTAAACTAACCAGAACGTGACGTCCTAAGGGTTTTTTTTTATAAAATGTTACCCCACAGTTACTATACTCCCAGAAAGTCTTTTTGAAGATTTTATAAATATATCCATATTAGCTGAGAACTCAATAGGTATCTACCTATCCTAAATAATAAATATTATGTTACATTACAGAAATCCCAGGAGCAAATTACCCGGCAGAATTCATTTGATGTGGATTGTGAGACACGAAGAAGAGATAACATGGCTCGCAGATTTAGCAAATAAAACCATAACACAACTCAGGAATGCTAACCGACCAGACAGACTGCATTTAGAGTTTTACGTTACTAGCACAAATAGAAATGAACCAAAAGTTAAGAATAATAAAGATCAAAATAGTGTTACACACATGGTGGTCATTAACGAAAAGGGACGTCTTTGCCATGTGATATCTAAAGGAGATAAAAATCCTATTGATGATGAAAAAGCTACGCTTTTGACACCAAACTTGAAGAGGCACGCATTTAGTAATAAGGAAAATAGTAATAATAGATTAGAAGTCAGTGACTATGACGTAGCCAAAGAATTCCCTCTATTGGGATGTAGAATTAGAAGAGGCAGGCCTCATTGGGATAAAGTTTTTGGATATTGGGTGCACTTATATCCTCAGTAAGTATCTAACTGACTGTAATTTACATTAGAAATCACAAAGTTAATACATACAATATTTGTTTAATAATTAATTTTGTTTTTCCAGACAGCAATTAAATGTTTACTGCTGTGGTACTAAGAAACTAGTGAAAACTCTAAGAAGGAAATGCAAGTACATATCTAAAACTTCAAAAAATAAGTTCACGTTTGTTCATGAGGGTTTCTCCTGAAATATTGTATACGAGTAACATTAAAAAACGAACAAAATTAAAGCACTTTTAAACATTATCTTGACATTTTATTTTTAATGGCATTGAAAACTTTGTAAAAGTACTTAGGTACTTAATTGAATAAATGCTTCATTAATTTCAAACTTCCGAGGGTTATTGGGCACCTATAAATTACCCATTATTCAATGGAATTGATAGATGCGCAATTTTGTGTGTATAAGTTTTGAAGACCTGCAATCATTGACTACTTTTACGAAGTAGAATTATCAGTTTCAGTTTTACCGGGATATCATGGGCACTTAGCATAATGCCAGCATTACGATCGAACGTTTTTAGCGCTCCCGGGAAAGATTATTTTAAATTCAATTTAATGTTCCTCACTTTAGTCGGGTTGTGGCGAAACGATGAATGGCCGAAAAAGTGGTTGTTTTTCTACGATGCATACGAGGCAACAATGCACATCAGTCCCGTTATCTACGTGGTCATAACTTCTATCGGGACTTACAAGTGTCGCAACGAATTAACTTTATTCTTATCTAATTTGGACAAGAATCTAGTGGCTCTGAATTTTATAACAAAATACTTAATTTTCACCATTAAACGCAAACGGGTCGCCATGCTTATAACTGAGATTATGCACTCTGGGGATAAGATACCAAAGAAAACTATCAAGTTAATGACTTTTCACGTCGTTTTTATCACC
The DNA here is from genome assembly GCA_947532085.1 of Elegia similella. NCBI lineage: Eukaryota > Metazoa > Arthropoda > Insecta > Lepidoptera > Pyralidae > Elegia > Elegia similella. Next base: position 23,979,042 of record OX383932.1, on the reverse strand, counting down.
TCTTTAGCTATGTCAGTTCTATCTGCCTTCGGTGGGACAGCAATATTAAATCGAGAAATGATAGTCGAATCTTGGATGCCATTTGACCCAATGGAAAATTTAAACCAATTTCTGTTAGCCGTTCAACTTCTGACAATAATGTTTACGCCTTGCGTATTAAGGGGGATCGCTATGCAAGGATTAATCTGTAGCTTGATCATGTACCTATGCGAACAATTAAAAGAGTTGCAGAAGAGGATTCGCGCTTTGAACTATGCATTGGAGAACGAAGAGCTAATGAGGGGTCAATTTAGGGACATTGTAAGAAAACATGTCCGCTTGATGAAGTACGAAACTAACTGTTTATCTTTTTGACAATACCACGGAAAAGTTAATATATAATCAGGATAAGATAAACTATTTGTTCCTAATACCTACCATGGTATCTAGTAATTACTAGATTCATTAATTAACTTTTTAAGACCCATGGCATTCCAGAATACCTATGGGTCTCTTAAGAAATATTTTGTAACGCGGGTCTTGTTATTTTAGGATCATTATGATATAGTTTAGATTTTTCAGATAATCATCCGATCTTACATGGTTTTGTTCTTGTTTGTTACGCATATATATCTTACATAAAGTCCTGCGTGTAAACTTTTATAATTACGTTAGGTTAATAATAATAGGTACTCTACCTATTAATATTGACGGCTCTTTAAATATGATTACAGATACTCTGAGACCATGAGGACTTCTTTTAAGGAATATTTCTTCATTCAAAACCTGGCTATCACCGTAGAATTATGCTTGAACGCAGTTATGATTACAGTGGTAAAATTTCCGCTTTTAAGTAGCATGTATGTAGGTGAACACCATACTTATACGAGTATGTGCCGCTTTTTTATTGGATACATACTCCTAATCTTTTACATTTTTTAGCGGAGGAATGTATTATTTCTTGCAAAACATCCTGTAAAGTGCTTGAAACCTAACATTTCAGGCAGGGTTCAACGAAAAGAAGCTGTTAATAAGTTTTTTAGCCTTTCTTTGCGTGGCTCTTTTGAACGCGTATATCTACTGCTACTTGGGAAACGAGCTCATTATTCAGGCGAGTAACTTACCTACCACTTCTACCAGTAAGCCACACGTACAGTATAGTTGTTCACCACGTCACGTCTCTTATCCTTATTCCCTATTGGTCCACTGGCCTGGGAGAAAAGAAAAACGTAGAATGTACTAAATGTTTCTCTTCTCTTGCACACGGTAGCAGTCGGTCGAGGGATTGGGCCAAAATCTTAGAAGTCATGGCAATAGGCGTTCCGGCTTTGTGTGATGGGAGAGAGCGATGGGTTTCATCACTATTTTGATTTATTTTCACCCAATTACATGCTAAATGATGCCTTTGGGTTTTATATCTAATTTTTGAATGCCTTATGTAGCTGTCATCATGATGATGATGATGACAGCTACATAAGGCATTCAAAAATTAGATGAGGGAATCATGCCATTTTTCTTTTTCCCAACAAAGGGTAACTAATGCTGGTAATCATGTAAGTTATAAGGTAATGTAAGTAATGTAATGAATGAAGGGAATCATAAATCGGAGGAGCTAGTGCTGTCTTCACCCATACATCTTGACAAGTCAAACAGACTTGACACATTTGACTTGATCTTAACGGGACGTGAATCAGCTGGCAAATTCTACGTCATTTTAACGGTTCCGTACCTAAACGGTGCCAAAAGGACCTCTGATGTCAGTCCGTCAGAGGGCTGTATCTATTGAACCGTAACAGGTATACGAGGGGGAGTCAAAAAGTTCGCGGAACGGAGGGGAAGGGAGGTGAAATAAAATACTGTACTATTTTTCTTTTTCAATATATTCCCCCGAATACATTTATTCAGATCTCTCTATTAACTTATTAATACCGTCGAAAAAAAATGATTTGTCTTTGTCCTCAAAATAGGCCAAAATCGCCGACTTGACTTCTACATCGTCGGAAAATTTCATCCCACGAAGCTCTTTTTTTAATTTGGGAAATAAAAAATAATCACAGGGGGCTAAGTCTGGACCATAGGGAGCATGGTTTAACATTTCGAAGCCACAGTGATGAAGGGCAGCCATCGCAACGCGGCTCTTGTGTACCGGTGCGTTGTCATGCAAAAGCAGCACACCTTTTGTCAACTTTCCCCGCCTTTTCTCCTTGATTGCTTCTTTTAATTGTCTCAGTAGATTAGCGTAGTATTCTCCCGTTATAGAAACACCCTTATCTTTATAATCTATTAGTAAAATACCCTCTGTATCCCAAAAAACAGTTGCCATGATTTTTCCAGCCGATTGTGACACCCTGTATTTCTTAGGGGGGGCTGACCCTTTTTATGCCACTGCATAGACTCTTGCTTCGACTCAGGCTCATAATGATGAACCCAAGCTTCATCTGCAGTAAAAAGTCTTGCAAAAATTCCTTCCTTGTCGGCGCTACAGAGGTCTAAAAACTCCTTTGAATACTCGACGCGCAGCTGTTTCTGTGGTGGTGTGAGCATTCTTGGCACCCATCTTGCGCTGACTTTTGACATCCCAAGATTGTCGTGTAGAATATTTAAAATGGTTGTAGGTGATACTCCAACCATTTCTGCAAGTTGTTTCTTCTTCAAACGAGTATCCTCCAGTATAAGATTCTCCACTTTTTCAAAGATGTTTGAGGTGGTGGCCTTAATCGGCCGTCCTGAGCGAGGGTCGTCTTCAAGAGACTCTCTGCCTTGCTTGAAAAGGCTATTCCACTTGTACACCATGGTTTTCCCAGGGCAAGAGTCCCCGTATACTGATGACATTTCTTCCAAAATTTTCTGAGGTGGTTTTCCTTGCTTAGTGAGGAACTTTATGACGGCTCGAAAGGGCCCCCAGGAGGGACGGACCTCGGCTTTGGGCGTTGCCTGTGTGCGCAAGGCTTGGAGAGACAGCAAACTCTCATATTGCCTGATGGGCCGCGTATGCGTGCATGCAAGCCTGAAGGGCCAATCTGAGAAACAATGGCAAAAGCCTTTAGAGAGCAGCAACTCTCATCTTTTGCCTTATGGGCCGAAAGCTACGTTGCCAGAAGGGCCTATCCTGGGTGCAAGTCACCCGGGACCGCCGGGCGGTCACCAGTAATCGGAGCTAATCCTATTCTACGCACTCTATTCCGGTGGCGAGAGCGACGGGGTCGGATAGTGGGATTCCTCTGGCTATTCGGAGCCGAAGAGGGATAGGGGCGGGCTTGTGCGATGTCAATAGGATCATCGGGATCGTCAAGTACGTTCCTAGGACGTCTACGACGTAAGGTCGTATCGTGTAAGTTGGGGGAGTAGTTAGCAGCTTGCACTACTAACGCGCGGCTTTCTCGGCGCGCGGCTTTCTCAAAGTAACGCTTGGAGGCGTTTTTGAGATAGCCGCGGATGGATGGGAGATCTAGGTCTCGGTGTAGGTCTGTCATGCGCAAGTACCGGTGGTGACTCGTATTTGTGGCACGGGTGACGAAGCGGTTCTGCAAGCGTTGCAGCCGATCGATGTGGGAGGGCGCGATATGGGAGAAGACTACGCCGGCGTAGGTCATGATCGGGCGGACGCAAAGCTTATAGAGTGTCAACTTATTTCTAAGTGACATCTTAGCATTGCCTATCATGGGGTGGAGACGGCCTAATACGAAGGCGGTATGGTTGCGGACTTTGGTGATGTGGGGGCCGAAGGTCATCGCGCTATCGAGTACGACTCCAAGGTATTTAGCCTTGCCTGCCCACTGAATAGGCTTTCCGTACAACGATACTGATCCTAACGAGGGGAGTTCTGCCCCGGACATGGTGATTTTTCGACGTGACACAGCTTGGTTATCCTTTGAGAAAAACACAGCTGTGCTTTTCTCCGGATTAACTTCGATGCGCCACCTCTTGAACCACCCGCCGAGAGCGTCTACGGCGAACTGAAGACGATTCACGATGACCGTTTTAAGGTGATGGGACGTGTAGAGGGCCGTATCGTCGGCGAATAGTGCCACTTCTACATTTGGGGTCTTTGGGATATCGCTTGTGTACAGCGAATAAAGGAGGGGCGAGAGAACAGCGCCTTGCGGGACGCCGGCTCGAATGGGACGGGGGCTCGAGAGACATCCCTCTACTCTGTACCGAAAAGACCCATTCGACAAAAAGTCTCGTATGATGTGCACGAGACTATCCGGCAGGCCCAAGTTGGTCAACTTGGATATCAAGCCCGAATGCCAGACTTTGTCGAAGGCTTTCGCTACATCGAAGAAGAGTGCTCCCGTAGGACGTCCCCAATTTCTCAACTTGAGAATATGCTCCGTGAGGCGGTGCAGTTGGTGGTGACACGCGTGTTTGGCCCGGAATCCAAACTGTTCGTCGGGGATGAGACTTTTGGACTCTACGTAGTCCTTGAGTCTTTTAAGGATGATCCGTTCGTAGATCTTGCCTATACAGTTCAAAAGAGTGATAGGCCGGTAGGAGGAGGGGTTCTTCAGGTCTTTGCCTAGTTTAGGGATCCCGATCACGATTGCTTCTTTCCAGGCGGCTGGGAAAGTGCAATTTGCAAGACAAGCATTGAAGATGCTTACGAGCAGGAGGAGGAGGGTCTGTGGGAGGCATTTGAGCACTCCGTTCGAGAGTCCGTCAGCGCCGGGCGCTTTCCGGGGTCTGAGATCGCGGATGATTGACTTCACTTCGTCAAGTGTCGTCGGGGCAAGGGGGGTATTCGGTGGGATCGTCTTAGAAGCCACGAAGCGTTCTACGTGCGATTCCACCTCGCGAAGGTGATCGGGGTCAACTGGCTTACGACTAGGGGAGCATTGGCTCTCCAGGCTGTCTGCTAGGCATTCAGCTTTTTTGTCATCATCGAAGGCGATGGAGCCGTCTGGACGCGTGAGGGGGGAGTAACCGCAACCGTGTCGGACTTGAGGCTTCTGGCTAGTCGCCAGTATGCCTGATGGGAGGGCGTCATCTCGGCAAGGAGATCGCCCCAGCGTTCGTTCCTAATTTCCGCGATGCGTTCCTTGACTCGCCGTTGCAAGAAACGAAGGTGGGCACGGGCCTCTTCAGTGGGGTAATTGTCATGTAAGCGTGAAGCGCGATTCTTCTCTGTCAACAGCTGCCTCATATCCTCGGGGAGCTCCATTCTGTGGGTGGGATCCACAGAAGGGACTTCCCGAGAGCATTCCTTGTAGGAAGCTTGCAGGTGGCTGGTGAGAGAGGAGATTGCGCTGTCAGTGTCGTCAGTCGTGGTGATTTTGTCAGGGATTGCATCCAAGTGCGGTGTTGGCTGGTTGATAACTTTTCCAAGTTTCTTCCAGTCAGTCACCGTCCTTGTATGCACTATACGTCCGTTGTCTGTTGGTCCTAGTTGTAACACTACAGGTCGGTGGTCAGAGGAGATGTCAGGGTGGACCTCTACTGAACACACCTGAAGGGTGATGTTCTTAAGGAGGGCAATGTCAAGAACGCTGGGGTTTTGTCCCTCTTGTGTGGGGTAACGCGTGGGAGCTAACGTGGCCACAACGTCGAAATCTAGTTCGTCATGGAGACTCTCTAGGTGACACAATTGGGTTCAAACTTGGCATATATACTCACAAAGAGTTGGTCATTAGTTACTACCTGCGGCAGGTCCCCCACCCCCCGCTAACCCCTCCATTCCGCGAACTTTTTGACCCCCCCTCGTAGCTTGAAATTTTTGCAGAATGTATATCTTTTGCCGTTATAACAACACAATACAACTTATACTGCCTATTTATTACAGATTATACAGAGACATTAAACAAAATAACTAAGAACAATAGTGTTCCTGCTAAAAAGAAATAACCTCAAGAGGTCGCTTGCATACACGAAATGTGGATTTTATAGTTAAATGTTGTACGGTATTACCATAGATATCAGAATATTACTAGGGTGTTACAGAACCCTTGGTGTGTGTGTGTGCGACTGCGACTCACTCTTGACTAGTTTTTATTTTATACTGCAGATGCAGTATACTTATCGAGCACTAAGAGCCCATATTTACTTATATTTATTTTATTAATATATATTATTCCTATCAAAAGTTTAAAGTATAATTTGATAAATATTGTAGAGTGAGAACATAGCACAAGCGGCATACGATGCCGAATGGACTTCATGGCCGGTGGGTCTGCAAAAGAATCTGCTTATTGTGATCAGAAACGCACAGAAACCGCTCAGCCTCAGCGCAGGAGGCATGGCCAATATGTCCATGCAAACATTTGCACAGGTTTGTCAAATTACTAAACTTTATAATAGGGCAATTAAGTAAATTAACTTCAACTTTAACGTACTAGAGGCTCCGGGCACATTATAAAACCTTGTCAGACCACTACCTATTTTACATTTTATAAAGTATTGTATCCAGATCATCCAAAAAGTAATAATAAATAATGGAATGGAGTTCTTGGCGGGAATTTCGACGGAGAGCGCGGCTTGGGTTTTGGATTGTTTTGTAAATTGTTTCTAGTGGACTTTATAATGTGAAATCGGTGTAATTTGGTGTTATGAATGCCCATGTTTATGAACAATGTATGGAATAACCGAAATAAACTGTCACGGTGCGGCTGTAGTGAGATTTACTTAGCGGGCTGGTGGACCGCCTCGCCTCGTTGCGTCTGTGATCAAGCCAGTGGATTCGTGGGAATTGTCGCCAGGGGCTCCGTAGAGTCAATGAAATGAACTACACCATCGTTTCATTGATAACAAGACTTAGAAAAAAGCGCGGGAAAACTCATTTATACTTGATACTGGCTAAATACGTAACGCGTGAAAGCCATAAATAAATAAAAAAAAAAAAATGGAATAGGTATTCCGTAATGAAATCTTCATTAATTACATAAATAAATAAATCTGGTCTGGTAAAATAAACTTATTATTCCATAAACTTACGATAAAAGTGCCCTTTTCTTTTTTATTTTCATCGTTTTTTTCTGTCTAAATAAAACATTGCATCTTTTGTTTTTTTTTTAAAGCCATAAAAGCCCTAAAAGATTCTATTGCTGACAGACTGATAGAATCGAAATGAGCAAGTTTATATTAGATATTAGTACAGTATGGTAACCTCGCTTCAACAAGTTAAATCGTTTATAGCCGTTGTGTCTTGATTTTTGGTACTCTTAAAATTAAATGAATTCATTTACTGTTTTGCAGGCACTGTACAACGGATACTCCATTTTCGCAGTGCTCAATGATGCAGTTGATTAGAAGCAGTAGTAGTCTATAAATGCTCGTCTGTTACTCTTCACTTCACTTTATACGAGTATGTAGATTTGTAGAAGCACTGCATCTTTCTGTAGCCTTATAGCAAAGAATAAAACGTACGTACTTATAAGAATTAAATAATGTATGTTAAAAAAACACCTAGTCACTAGTCCAATCCTCTCAACCACAGCTCCTTACTCCCGCGTCCATGTCATAGTGCTCCCGACGAGAGTGCTTCTCCATCGCTGGCAGAGTGATACTTAGAATCAAAATGATATTGAGTGAGCAAGTTGATTAGTGAGTATAGTGAGTACAGTATGGTTTGACAAATTGAGTACGTAGAATTGATGACTTGCGGATTCGGAAATGATAGTTTTTATATTGCAATCAAAAGTACCTTTTATGTAGTAAATACTTTCAGATTTTTTTAATTTTTTTTATCCAATTTTCAATATTTATGAATTTTTTAATAAAATCCCGTATGTAGGATTTAAAAACAATATTCCCATGCTTAATTACATGAGATTGTAAATGTCAATGTCAATCTGTCAAATAATGATGACTTGACAACCAAGTTTATTAAGTTGCCAAGGCTGGCGAATATTTTCCCTGTTTGGAAGTGGTCAATGGCCATGGAACGTTTTTTTTTGTGATACTGATAGCTTCCATTGTTGTAAAATTATTTTTTACAAATGAATACATTCATACCTCATACTTTTCACCATAATGAAGGTTTTCTGCTCAGAACAGGAAGTCCTTGTTCTGAGGTCTTCTGAAATGTTGGTACTAAGGAACCGCTTACTATATAGATGTTCAGACACCCAGACAATGGTCAAGTCTAATTTTTAAATAAAATTTAATAATATGAAATAGAAATGTGTGCATGAAAAGTGAGAGGTCACAATAATCCGAAGGACAAATACAATAGCCATACGTCCCACTCAATCTCTTTCGCGATCGTCCGTTTGTCTCGGCCCAGCAGCAAGCTTACAGCTGAACAGGAGTGCTATTTTTGAAATGTGTCATTTCATTCGTAATCGAGTGATTTTTCCATTGACTGTCACACTTTCAAAAATTGTACCCCAGCTGAAAGTCATTTGCATATACTTACTCTATGGTCATTTGTCAACGCTGACGTATAGTTGATCAAGTCATGTCAATCTGACATTTCCAGATAGTGAAGTGATAACAATTTTATTTAATTTCTTATAATCATCCACATAATTAAAAGAAAATGACTATGAAAATGGATATAAACAGTACGGAGACGTACCAAAAACTATTTGCCAAACTCGAAAACCCTGATGTTGTTTATCAAAATTATGTAAAAAATTTGGCCAAGTATCATTTCCAAGTTAAAGCTATTATTCAGGTAAATAGAATTCAATAACAACATACGATAAATTCAACTTGAGCAATATTCATAGTACATATGCTTGTATATCTTTTATTCTATTTGAAATCCAAACTTTTTTAATAACAGGATATTTTGGAATGCCGAGAGTCCATGGATGTTTTGAACAAATTGAATGAGAAAGGAAGAACAAGAATAAACCAGCTAAGGGACGAGTTGGAGAGCCTGGAGTTACACAGCAAGGACTCAGGGGACCCAAAATATGCAGTTGAACTTGAATCACAAAGGCACCAGCTTTGTGGGTTAGTATGTTATTTCTAAAATGTTTTTTGCAACCTGGTACAGGTAACTGAATAGTGAGAAGATGACCAAGACTGTTCAAAGGAGCATCTTTTATTTGTGGTTTTTTAAACACTATTGGACACATGAAGTAGTAATTACATTTTGTATATTTTTCCTGTTTTAACTATCACTAATAGTTCGCTGCGAACGTGGACCTCGTGATTATTTAATTTTCCTGATAATTTCGTGAGCTAGCCACTATTATACTGATTTTGATAAGCATGTTGTCATAGTGCTATTGTTGAGATGACTTTAAAAGCACTCCTTTTATTTTACTCACCACGACTTATTTCAAATTAACATACAATGAACACAATATCCTTACTTTCTTGTACTAATAGTTAACATTAATTTCTATCCAAACAAATAAACTACCATACAACGTTAAACCCCTTTTTTATTACTGTTGCAAGAATAGTTGAAATAGATTTTTCCTTCCAATCCCTAAATGTACGAGTAGAATTTCATCTAATTAATATGACAAAATCAAAACCGGGTTTCAATACAACATCTTTGAGGCGTTTAGCTCTCGATAGTGCAACGTGTAGCTGAAGAGCTGCGTTGCACTATCGAGTAAAATTTTAGTAGGTCCTGACAGAAAAATAAATATTATTTCACTAAGGCACAAATAAATGTAACAGTTTCGTCATATCTGAAAGACTATGGTTATTAACGGAATCACAACATTGGACATTTTATAAAAATAATTTTCGTACCAAATATTGTTCAATATATCAGGCATGTTTGAGTGTTTGAAAATGTCAATAGGCCTGCGACTTAAAATTCAGGGAATAGAAATATAAAATGCCAGGTCATTTAATAGGTAAGTATCCGGGTGACTGTGCTTCGGTCGGCATGATTATGATGATTAAGGTTCTAAAACCGAGACATATGTGTTGTGCTTTCTAAACCTATATGGTTTTGATGTGTACCCGTCAATGTTTAATTTTTTTAGCCCCGATAGACATATTACCCCCGTTTCTTCGCTTGAGCTTTATACTTATAAACCGTTTGGTTTTCATACGTATCAATTTTCTGGCTTGTTTTGTCCCGACAACCCCCCAGCTCCTTTTTCATTTGGCTTTTGTTTTTGTTTCTCTCGCAGAGTGCTGCACTCCCATACTATGCTTCGGCTTTACCTTCCAAATATGGTTTTCGTACGTCTGGATTCTACATCTGTACTTATCTTTCGCCCACCGAACCCCATTTTTTTGTCTTTATTGTGTCTGTTTTGCGGAATTATTTGTTTCTTCTTGCACTATTTTTTGCATTCCTTTTTAGGGTATTATACCCAAAGGGTAAAAACGGGACCCTAATAATATCGCTCCTCTGTCCGTTTGTCTGTCTGGCTGTCTGTCTGTTCGTCCATCTATGACCAGGCTGTATCTCTCTCTAAACCGTGATAGTTAGACAGCTGAAATTTTCACAGATGACGTATTTCTGTTGCCGCTATAACAGGAAATACTAAAAAATAGAATAAAATAAATATTTAAGGGGGCTCCCATAAAACAAACGTGATAATTTTGCTTGTTTTAAATAATCATAGAATATGTAGTTATATCCATTAAAAAAATAATTAAATGAAAATAAAATTAATATTAAAGTGGGGCTCCCATGCATCAGCCATGATTATTTTGCCGTTTTTATAGATAACGGTACGGAAACCTTCGTGCGCGAGTGCGACTTGCTTTACCAGCTTTTATTGTGAAAGGATTGATACTGTAAAATGTTGTAAACGTGATGTTCATCATTAAATAACTCGTCATCTTCAAATCAGATCAGTGATTTTTTATAATTATCTTCCACCACTATAATACTCAATACTCAATACTCAATATTTATTGCAAACCATATAGACATAGGATGAAAAATTACAAAGTAAGACCATATATGGACCCTGTCGGGCACAGCAATATTAGATTAGAGGAGGACGCACATAGATTAATAGGAGTACCCACTAATTATTACAATTAGTAAAAAGTACTACATCACTAAATTTAAGATGAGATTTTATTTTATTTTATTGTGTAAGTATATAAGGATAAGGACCATATTTTTAAATATATGTATATACCAAAATTTATCTTTTTATTTTATTTTTATGAATTGTATTTGTTATTATTATTATTAATTTGATTAGTTTGTCATTTTTTTTTTTTTTTTTTAATATTCATTCATTATTTTATCTACAGTTTTAAGCTTTTAACCCAAAATTAAGGATGATGACAATAGTTTCATTATAGAATTAGTGGAATTTAAATTATTATTTCAATTAGTTTTTGTATATAAAATGTCAATAGTTTTATTGATTTAAATTTTATTATAGAACTATATTATTATAAGATTATACTTTGTCATCAAGGAATTCATTTATATTATAATAGGCTTTATTTATGAGAAAATCCTTTAATTTGAAGTAAAAAATATTATTGTTATTTTCTTCTTTTATTTGTTTTGGTAGCTTGTTGTATATCTTTATAGACATGGCATAGGTACTTGACGCATTTAAGTTCAGACGCATTGCCGGCAGCATTAACTTGGTTTTATCACGCGGCGCATACTTAGTTTTTACATCACTTCGTTTCGTGTAGAATTCTGGGTATCTTCGTACAAACTTGCAGATTTCTAATATATACATACTGGGAACAGTAAGTATCTTATAATTTTGATAATATGGTTTACAGCTATCTTGTTGTTGGATATTTGCTAGAATTCTAATTAATTTCTTTTGTTGCGTGAGCAATATATGCGCATCTGTACTGTTTCCCCATAGAATGATACCATAGTTTAGCCATGCATACGCATAGGCATAATACGTAGTCAGTGCTGTTTCTATATTTGTCGTTTTTTTAACTTCGAAGAGCGCGTATGCAAAACTCGATAGTTTGGATTTAATTTTCTGCACGTGTGTTTTCCAATTTAAATGATTATCTATATGGAGACCAAGTAAAGTAAATTGTTTAACGCACTCCATTCTTGTTCCATTGAATGAGAAGTTTATTTCCAACGGTCTTTTTTGGTGGGGATGGAAACACATAAGTTTAGTTTTTTTGTAGTTTATTTCTAAGTTATGTTCATCCATCCACTTCGATACTCTTGTAAGCAACCAATGTAATTTATTATTAATATAAGTTTCATTTTCGTTTTGGTTAAGTACAATGTTATAAAGTTAAGTACAATACGAAATTGCAGTTAAATTGGTTGTTAATAACTGCTTTAATTTTTGGGTGCAGGCTTAAACCCGAACAAACATATACATACTTAAAATTAAAGGTAAACAAAAACTTATTAAAATATCCTTACGCATTTTTGGACCTCTGATTCCATCTGTTGGAGAAATTTGGAACTAACAAGAATTTATTATAGAAATTTTCATGGACTGGTATTTTTCTGTTCTAAAGGAACGAAATGTTGTAAATTAAAAATAAGAGAGTCACTTGGAATTTAACTTGGAACAGACAGCGAAAGAAATATTTGCAATCATTGAAAAATCAAATTTTCTTGCGCGGCTCGAAGTCTAATCTTTTCGATCGGGTAACTACCGTACTGCGACTAAGCCAACCATTTGATAAACGAAGTATAGAGGAGAAAGTACCGTTCTAGTTTGTAATTGTTCATGTTTTGTGTAAAAATTTAAATTTAATACACAAAGCATGGACAAAGCAGGCTTGAACGAAATACTGCCACCTAGCGGCGGCTGTCGTAAACTTCAAAATTAAAATTTATTTCAGCGCCATCTTGTAACATATTCAGCCTAAACGTCATTTTCAATTTTCATTTCTCGAAATTATTTAACATTTATTTAAATATCTCGTAAACTGCTGAACCGATTTTGATGCCCAACGAACTTGAAAATTGTATTTATAAGACCTATATACATTCTAAATTTCATCTTAATTGGAGCATTGGTTCTAAAGTTATCGTGGAACAAACATACATACATACATATATACATACATACATACAAAAAATGTCTTTTCGCCCCAACTTGAATTGAAGACCTCGCTCGCTTCGCTCGCTCGGTCAAAAAATGTAACAATGATTAAATATTGTACTGAATTTAATTGCAGACTCTTAAAAGAATTTAAAGAGGCCAATATTCGCTCAATTTTTGCCATAGAGAAGGCTCAGCGGGAGGAGCTACTGAAACCTGTAGAGACTGAAGAATCCAGTGTACGGAATAGGAGAAAGAAGGTGGATAGAGATGGACTGCTCAAAATGTCCTCAGGTTTGTCTATATTTTTTTAATTTTAAAGTTATATGTATATGTCGCTAATTAGCCTAATAGCCTAGCTGTTCAAGTAACTGACTAGCCATTTGACTCATCATCATTATTCCAGCCGTTCGAAGTTCACTGCTGGACAAAGGCCTTCCCAAGCATTTCTCATTCCATGGGAGGATATTGCCATAGTCACCACGATTGGCATGTGAGTTGGTGAGCGCAGTTTCTTTGACTTCTTTTGTTTCTGATGCTGTTGCCCATCAGAAGCATTTTAAGCTGGGGAAAGATAGGTAGGAATGAAGGTATTGGGATACTACTCACTCAGATCTCACTCAGATGAAACAGAAAAGCATGTAGCGGCTCGGGAGCCCAGAAAAATGGTCAAAGGAGACATGGTAGCCGATATTCAGCTGTCATGTCTCTATGCAGCCGAAACTGCATTACACACAGTTTAGTTTTCATGGTAATATGTCTTTATTCCAGGAGTGACTGAACAACTTTTATCAATAAGCCGACAACTAGCTGACACGACACAAAGGAGTCAAGATACACTAGACAGTTTAGTGTCATCTAGCTCATCTGTGCATGTAAGTTACTAAACAAACATAGGTCACCATAGTAAAGATTATTTAATAAAAACTTCTTAAAATGAATTTTATATCATCATAATCTTATAACTATCAAAACTCATTTTATAAAAACCAGTGGATGGATATTAATTAAGCACAAATTGTCACAAATTGTAATTTCTCTCAGTTTTATTTTTCGCTAATTTTTCTTTGACTAGTTGAAAGAAAAACCGATTAAGCACCTCACACTCGCATCAAGTAATTTTTATTGCACTCGTGTTTTTTAGATCCCTCGCTAGCGCTAGGGCTCCCAACAAGCACTAGGTGCAATAATAAATTACTTTCTGCTCAGTACATTCTACTATTATTTCTAATTCTTATCCACGTTGTATATGATTTGTGTTCTAAAATAACACTTTCTTCCAGGGAACAAAATCGGAACTCCAAAACACAGCAAGCACTATAACACAATCCAGCAAACTTCTAACAAAATACGGCCGGCGAGAGTTTACAGACAAGGTCATTATGTTAATCGCGTTCCTGTTCTTCTTGGCTGTCTGTCTGTACATCGTGCAGAAGAGAATATTCTAGTAAATGTGGTAATACGTTGGTAAAGAAATTTGACACTTTAATTGTATTCATTATTTATTAAATATATTCAATGTTATTTTACATACTTTTTGTATTTATTTCTTACATCATATACCTACAGCTTGAATAGTACCATAGAGTAACAAAATTGGGGAAACAATACTTACGGGGCATGATCAGCCATGATATTTTGGTATTTGGTCGTTGGTCCCCTGTGGAAAGTTATTCTTATATTATGGGCAGTTTTGTTACATGTGTAGAATTTATTTGTCTGTGCTCAGAGCACATATAAAGCATATAATTATTCTGTCAAATGTGTTGTTTTTATTAGTAGATCTTTGGTTTTATGTGGCTGTTACGCGTGACGTATTTAGACAGTATTAAGTAAATTTATGAGTTTCCAGCATTTTTCTTCTTGTTTATGAACGAAATAATGGTATAATTTTTTTATTTCACATTTCTTTAATACGACAGAAGCAGAGAAGCCTCCACTAAGATAGTCCATAGTAGCAAGTTTCCGCTGGGAACTATATCCAAAATGTAGTGTCGGATAGACCCAGATGGCCTGGTTACCCGCCCCGATGGGGATAAAAGATGAACTCGGAAACGTAATACATCAAAAAACGCAATTTTGTAAATTTAATAAATTACTACTCTCAAAAATGAATGCTGTATATTTTGAAAACGGGTCACTCACGTGCTATTTTGTCGGAATTACCGACTATAGTTTCTCGGAATTACCGACTATAGTTTCGGACTCGTCAGTAAATATAATGTATTCATCTCACGTTAGTTTTAATGATATAATGAATGCAGTGCCGGATTTCTATTTTTAAGGTACTAGCTTTCGCCCGCGTCAATGTCGATCCCTCGGGAATAGTACGTTTCCCTGGAGAAAAGGTGGCCGATGTCCATCTCCGCACTCCAGAGAACTTGTATGCAAAATTTCATGACGATCGGTTCAGTAGTTACGGCGTGAAAGCGTAACAAACAAACAAACAAATTCACTTTCGCATTTATAATATTAGTAAGGATAAGGATAAGTGTAGGCCACATATAAACCATGATAAAACCAGTCAACTTGTTTGACTTTTATCATCTGGAATCAAGTGATATCCTCTGATATCTGCCGCATCTAGGCCGCGGTCTATACGAGCTATTGAAAAATCCAGGAGTGCTATTATTGAAATGATGACGTTTGTAAACGAGCCATTTTTCCATACAAAAATCGCTCGAAGACAAGTGTCACACTTTCTCAAGTACCCCAGTGCCCAGGACTGAAAGATAGCAGATAAGTTTTTTGTTCGGAGGCAGTTTGCTACGGTTGCAATACCAATAACAAAGAAGAATGTAATGAAACTTCTAACTCGATCGAAAAATGGCTGTCCGTAGGCATAATAAAATAATAACAAAACCAAACTAATTTAATTCAGACTTTATCAAATAAGACCTATTGATTTAAAATCTGTTAAAAATATATTAAAAATAAAGGAGAAATACGATTTTAAATTATAAGGCTAATATGAACATAAATACTGGAAAAATCATGTATCTAAGATAAAAGAAAAAATATAATTACTACCTAATGTACGCCTTAGCCGTAATAAGAAAGAAAACAAATGCAGTGTGCTTTTTCAGCCTACTACGCGTATGCACATGCCTGGCTGCGCTACGGTTTCATGCCTCCACGATTTATTTGTAATGAAAAAATGATCTCCGTATTATAGTAAAAATCACACACCAGAAAGCTGTACACCTCATTATAATTACCAAAAAAAATTGGTTGTCTGTAAAGTCTGTTTACGGACGATAATTTTATGTCATAACGGTGGAAGAGAGATAGATGCCTCACCCAGCCAGACAGAGGAGCCACATGAATATGGTCCCGTTTGTACGCAACCCTAAAAATGAAGAAAAATATGAAACTTGCAAAGAAAAACTGACTATGATTTGGTGCAAGTCAGTTCAGGTTTGATAACAAACAAATAAACGAAATTACATGTATCGTACGGAACGTTCAGCACGCGAGTTACAACACGCACTTTGGACAGTTTTTTAATTACAATCATTTTACAAAACTTAATTGTTGACGCTCCTACTGGGCCTAACAAGTTTAGTCATTAAACGGTTTTCTACGAATAAGTAATTACTTATTTGAAGATCGTATTCTATAAATGAGATGCGTAATGCATCAAGTTTCTATTATAAAGCATTTGCCAAGGCTGGTGTCCCTCAGTTGAGCACTGACCGTGGAATCTGCTAGCCGGTTCTCAAACCGGTTGGTCCTTGCATAAGATGTTATATAAATTTTTGTGCTTGTGTCTATTACTGCTTCAAAATGTTTCTTGCCTCAACGTCCTCGGTGTCATATCCCTGCCTCTACGGAGTCACTACATGGCGTTCCAGTCTCTATTCCGCGAGCTCGCCATACGTGGGCACAACGTCACCGTCATCAACAACTACCCTGACGACCAGCCTCTGCAGAATCTAACGTTTATAAACATAGACGGCCCAAAAATATCTGGCCAACCTTCTTTATCAGCTACAGAAAAGACAGATTCCACGTTTCGGCATTTAAATAATTTGTATAGACATTTATCCACTGGACCAGCATTATACGCTGAGGATTGCAAAAATCTTTTTACCAACGAAAAACTAAGAGCACATCTTTCAGGAGCTGTCAAATATGACGTGATATTTGTGGAACAGTTTACAGATGATTGCGGTTTGGTCTACGCCGCGACAATGTACGATGCTCCTATTATTGGAATAACTTCTCATACGCTGATACCATGGGCTTACCCTAGACTAGGACTGCCCTTTAGTGCTGCTACTGATATATTTTATTACTCGAATTCAAAGTTGAAGAAGTCATTGTATCAGAAAGTAGAAGATACTATCCTCGATTTCCTTTATATAACTGTAGGGCGCTGGATTATTCAAAGAGAAATGTATAGAGTGATTGAGCAGCACCTTCCGGATTCCCACGTGGACATAGAACAAGCGGCGAGGGAGAGGATCCGCATGATGTTCGTGTACCAACACTTCTCACTGAGCGGCGCGCGACTGCTGGCGCCGCAAGTTCTGGAGATTGGAGGCATTCACATACTCGGATCTCAAGCCGTTCCTAAGGTAATGGTAAATTATTTTACTCAGCCTTATACTGACTGCCTCGTGTGAACGTTAAAGCACATACCGCCTGACTTCCGAACTTTACTTAAAAATAATTTCTTCTACGTAAAAATCTTAATTTTCCGTATTATACTTAGTCACTACGCAGTACTAAGAAATCACTAACCACCTTTTTTGTTGAGGAAAACAATAGGTAGATTTTTTATCGATGAAAAGACTACAATAACATGAGTGTATTTTAATACTTGTAACTTATACCTACTATGTGCGCAGCTATTCATACCTACTCAGGTATTGTCTTGGTTTGGAAAAATATTAATAATTCCTAATGGAAAGCGTCTTGAGGTTACGGTAAATCAGACGGCCATAGAAATGATCAGGTTGAATGACTTGAAAATTATAGCGCCAAGGTTAGCTAGACGTCGTGGTCGTGGGCATGGCACGGCTGTCAGTCTAGCGTCGGCCGTGAAGGGTCGCGAACCGGTCCAATGTCTATTCGGACGTTCGTCGGCGTTATCTCGTGTTACTTACTAGTGCAAAATGCGGCCGCTCTCAATATCCTCGGCATTTTCTCTATACCGCTGCGTAGCCACTATATGGCATTCAAACCACTCTTCCGAGAGCTGGCCACGCGCGGACACAACGTGACCATCATCAACAACTATCCAGACGATGAACCGCTACAAAATCTCAGATTTGTTAACTTGGAAGGTCAGTCTCCTGGCACCATACCTTTATTGCAGGAATCTGAAAAGTCAGATGGGGCATATATATATTTGAGGAATATCTTCAGTCACGTAGTGCTTCCAATCAAGTTGAATGGCCTGGATTGCGAGAGACTTTTTGCGAACAAAAACGTTAAAGCTCATCTCGCGGAAGGAGTTAAATATGACGTCATATTCGTAGAACAGTTTATGACTGACTGCGGGCTAGCCTTTGCCGCCGCTTTCTATGATACGCCTATCATAGGAATAACTTCCCACGTGTTGCTTCCGTGGGCCTATCCAAGACTTGGATTACCGTTTGATGCATCCACAGATCCGTTTTATTTTACGGGAAAAATTACAAAAAAGTCGTTATATCAGAAGGTGGAGGACAGCATACTGCACTTTTTGTTTACAACTGTATTCCGCTGGGTGATTCAGAGAAACATGTACAAGGCCTTTGAACCGCATGTGCCTAGGTCGGTGGACATGGAGCAGGCAGCAAGGCACAGGATGCACATGATGTTTGTTTATCAACACCATTCTCTGACCGGAGCTCGTCTTCTGTCGCCTCAAGTTTTGGAGATTGGTGGCATTCATATTGGTGAAACTAAACCAGTTCCAAAGGTGAGATAGGTATAGAACTTAGTTATAGTGGTAGATGATTAAATTCACTATAGATATCTACGAATAAGTATAGATACCTATACATATTATTTTTAAGGAAAGTAAGTAAGATCCTCGTATCAGTGCACAATAAGTAGTTAAGTTTTAGCTGGTACTACCTAATTCGTTTTCCCTGGTAAAAATATAATATATATGACGGTAATATCATTTCTGCCGCAAGATGTCCACTGCTAGACTCTTCGCCTCTTCTAAGCATTTCCAAAATGACCGGCTGGAATAGGCCTACATCCAGCGTTTCCCTGCGACCTCGGTCAGGACATCCGACACTCGGCCCTGCGCGCTATATGCTTTCCTCTGTCACTCTAAGGAGCTAATTCTCTTAGCTATGTCGGTAACTTTAGTTCAACGGATCTCCACATCTCTCAGTTCGGCGTCGTAGACACCGAGCATAGTTCTCCCCAAACCACTTTGAGCGACCTTGAGCTTTTTAGTGAGGCCAATACGTAAGTAGTAAAGGGACACGTTTCGTAACCGTAAGTCATACTGGTCACGAAACGTGGTACGACACATTGGTCTAAGCTAAGACTTTCGAATTTAGGCACTGAGGTATTTTGGACGGGAAAACACTGCGGTGCTTCTTTGGGAAGCACTGCTGCCCAGCCGAGCGATTCCGCCATGACAATAACTCGACCAGAATGTACAAAATTTCTTATGTATATACTTACTTACAAGTTGATAGCCAATAGCCACTATCAAACACGAAAACAAACAATTGTTATCGAAGATAGATATTCAATTTACTATTTTATTTCTTACAACACGATAGATAACTTTAGGAAAACGGATATATCAATATATGTTTTATTTTCATAATGTTTGGCTCGAAGGCATCACTATATTAGATCCATCCATATAGTCCCCAAAAACTCTCTTATACATCACAAAATCGCGTTGGGACGACGGTCTAATACGGTTAATTACAGGGCCCTAATTCTCGTTTCTATAGAGATTTATCGAATTCGACTTCATGTCGAGCGTGCGAGAATCGCCCCCCCAGGGCTGATGTGATGAATGAACAGTAGATATGGGTAAGTATAGAAACTTTTATAGAGGAAAAAATATTACATACGTAAAAGTAAAACCACACATTTTATAATCTACTAGCTGTTGCCCGCGGCTCCGCCCGCGTTAATGTCGTTCCCTTGGGAACAGTAGAAATGATAAAAATTCCATACAAACCCCTGTCCCTTTGCTTTTTCCCCTTAAGGGGGAATTTAATACATTTCACCTGCATAGATCTTTAGCCCTTAAGGAGGGGATTTTGCCCAATTCACCTACACAGATATTTTATAGTATATTTCTAAGTAAATAAAAAAAATCCATACAAAGTTTACCCCACCTATTCCCTTCAAGGGGAAATTTCTATGTCCAGAAATAAGTAAATTTCCATACAATCCCCCCCCCCCCCTTTATCCCTTAAGGGGGGGAATTTTGTACATTTCATCTACACAGATCTTTTTTAATTGTAACCAAGAACGTATATACTTATTTTCATACCTCTAAGTCTAGAAATGGAAAAATTTCATACAAACTTTACCCCCTATTTACCCCTTCAAGGGAGAATGTTGTCTGGTTCACCTAAACAGATCTTTTTTAATTTTAATTGAGAACTCCCGTACCTACTTTCAAACTTCTAAGTCCAGAAATGAGAAAGTTCCATAAAACTTCAACCCCTTTGATTTTCTAAAAATTCTTTCTTAGTGCTCATTTACATCATAAAAAGAATCCCTGTGCCAAAGTTCAGTTTCTGCGCACAGTAGTTTCTGCTGTGCGTTAATATATAAGTCAGGTTTGCCTTTGGCCCGCGGCTCCGCCCGCGTAAGTGTCGATTTCTCAGGAACAGTAGAATTACCCGGAATACATTAGTTTATGATTTTCAATGAAACACCTTAATATTGAATTTCAAATGAATAACTTCATAAACGGAAAGTTTCATACTAACTTTGCATCCCCGTTATATCCCCTTAAGGGATGATTTTTGAGAAAAATATTTTACTCGTGTTTCATGCCTTTTAGTAAACAACCTTCATGCTGAATTTCATTCGACTAACTTCAAAAATGGCAAACATTCATGCTTACTTTGCACCCCTATTTTACCCCCTTAAGGGATGATTTTTGAGTAAAATATTTTACTCGTGTTTCATACCTTTCAGTAAAGAACCTTCATGCTGAATTTCATTCGAATAACTTCAAAAACAACAAAGTTTCATACTAACTTTGCAACCCGTTTTTCCCCCTAAGGAGATGAATTTCCAAAAATCCTTTCTTAGTGCTCCCCTACGTTATAAAAGGAACCCCTGTGCAAAATTTCAAGTTCCTAACCCTTATAGTTTAGGCCCTGCGTTGATTGACATATCAACGCAGGGCCTAAACTATAAGGGTTAGGGTCAGTCAGTCAGCTTCTCCTTTTTTTTTAGTATGGATTACTATGGATAGTATGGATAGGTATAATGCTGTCGTATAATGATGATGAATTGAATTTGGATTTTAATTTTCTTATGTCACTTATTATTTTATTTAATTTTTGCTATATGTTTGTAGGCAAACTCAAGCCTTGAGTTCATTCAAATGACGATAACTTTTTTTTTAATGAACCGATTTTGATGAAACAAACTTTAAATGTTAAACTGAGTTAAAACAAAGCAATTGCTGAAAGTTTGAAGTAAATCGGTTCAGTATTTTCGGAGATAATCGTGATCATACATACAGACAGACAGACAGACAGACAGACAAGAAATTCCAAAAATTTTTTTTTGCTTTCTATTATTCTTTTTAAGTGTCCCTCTATCCATTTCAGTAAAAAATTCGAAATGTACAGACAAAATAATTTTACTGTTTTATTATATTTATAGATAGATTAGCGCCAAGGCAACCTCGGGCTTGGTGCACTGTCTGGTTCGAGTAACTATATACATAGTAGTGTCACGTCTTTTTCCCTTGCGGGGTAGACAGAGCTCAGGTCTTAGACCTATAAGCCACGCTTAGTTAGCATGTTGGTGTGCATTGGGTGGAAAACAAAATCAAAATAGTGATGAGTTGCTAGCCGCATCGCCTACTAACATGATTTCTCACATTTTCGCATATTCTCTTGATCGGCTTTTACAAAAAGGAGCTGGTACATTCTACGTTTTTTCTTTTCTCCCAGGCCAGCGCGCAACCAATGGACTAATCTTGTTGTCGTCATATTATCAGTGCTAAGTACAGTCGGCTGCAGAGAAATCTGCCCCTCTCAGAAGTGACACTAATGCTATATACTCGTACATATATATAAATACATCTGGCGATAAAAATGTGGAAATTACATCATCATCTATACGATTTCTAGATATGACATATTTTAAAAATATTTTTTATATAAATAAATATACTTATTATTTCGATGTGTATCTATATGATATTAAAATCGCCAGACTTTTAATGTAAGTACGTCCATGTATCTTTACAGGAAATAGAAGATTTTCTGTCAAATGCAGATCACGGTGCCATCTTCTTTAGTTTCGGCTCGAACCTCAAGTTGAGCACCATGTCGGAGAAGAAGATGCAGATGTTCTTACAAGCGTTCTCAAAGTTACCACAGAAGGTGCTGTGGAAGTGGGAAAACCAAACGTTTCCCGCCGGCTATGAGAACAAAATATACCCTAGGAAATGGCTACCACAATTGGATATTTTGTGTAAGTTCATAAATAGAGTGTTTTGAACACTGTTTAGAAGAGCTTCTTTATTTCTGTTTTAAAGTAAAACAGAAAAAAATGTAACACTTTCAATCTGATTTCAAAAATACACGTCATAAGTAGGTATGTATATCGAAGTTTATAAGAGTTAGTAACTGTTACAGCCAATAAGGTTTACACTTGGATAAATATGCGACAGCTCACGCCTCAGATTCTATGTACATGTTTACAATACAGTATTGTATTGTATTGTATTGTAAACATGTACATAAAAAAAATTAAAAACAGTTTTCTAACAAGTTGGTTACAGAACACATTACATGTTACACTTTTATAAGTATTAAGAGCAAAAGAGGTTTAAAACACCCACATAAGTGTTACAATAGCAATAACAATGTAACACATTCTATTGGGTAAATAGAATGTGTAGCCTTTATAATGGTGTTATTGAATCCCTGGTTCAAAATACCTTTTAACCTTGGGTCTTGGATATCGATAACATATTAATATCATCGTTGTGGACGGATATACTTGTAAAATTTGTGGAAGAACATGTTTTAATACATAACACATGTTGATTTTCAAATTCATTGTAAAATGAGTTGAAAATAAATTTCGGCGCCGAGATTGAATTGTGCGGTAGCTCAGATGGCAGAGCATAGGTCGTACGTAGACCTAGGTCGCCGGTTCAAGTCCCGCCAGCTTTAAATTTTTTCACCATATTTTATTTCTCAATTTATTAAGAGTTACACTTGCTTTATAATAAAGAAAATTAAACAGCTGTGTCTATTTTCAATGTTCACTAGGTAACTTACTAATGCCTTATGCTGTCAGGTTGGCGTACTTAGCGTTTTACAGAATTGCGCAATAGGTATTACAAAAAACTTATTTTGGTTTTCAGGTCACCCAAAGATTGTGGCGTTTATATCCCACGGCGGCATGCTAAGCTTGTCGGAGGCCGCGCACTGTGGCAAACCCGTGCTAGCAGTCCCCTTCTTTGGAGACCAGTTCTCCAACGCCGCAGCGGTGGTGTCTTCTGGGCTTGGTAACACTCTGATGTTTGACAAAATCAATGAACACAATTTAGTGGACGCTATCAAGGAATTAACTTCTGAAAAGTAAGTAGTAGTCATTTTACATGGAAAATTTAATTCATTTTTAATTTTCCGATGACGCGGATATCATATAATTTATGTACTAATGGAAAAACAGCAATGGTCTGGGACATTGCTGTTTATAAACCAAGGTCAAGTTTTATTTGTTATGTTATGCAAATGTGCAAATAAAATGTGTAACCTGAAAGTATAGCGCATTTTTGTTGCCTTAGTACAATAAAAAAAAACCGGCCGAGTGCAAGGCGGACTCACGCACGAAGTGTTAAAATATTTTTATTATTATTATATAATTACAAATGTATGATTTTTGCAATTTTTCCTTTATCTGTGCTAAGAGACGTTGCTTCGAACCAAATTTCAAGATTCTGAGTTCACGGGAAGTACCCTTTAGGTTTTGATTCCCTTGCGAATATCGAAAAAACACGAAAATTTGCGGAATAACTACCTGTGCTGTATCTTTTGATTGCGTTGCCTTATTTTTTCACAGCTCCAAGGGACAGTAGACCTGAGTATTTGATATGAATTTCAGCCTGATAGCTCTACGCGTTCCTGAGAAAAAGGTCTTGACAGACCGATAGACAGACAGACGGACAACCAAGTGATCCTATAAGGGTTCCGTTATTTCCTTTTGCGGTACGGATCCCTAATAAAACCGCGCGTTTGTAAGCATAATACTGGACAAGTACTATTACTTATTCTGTGACAAGAGCAAGAAAACTAAAGCAGAGTTTTATGCTCTTCTATACATTGCATTTTCGGTTCGATTACATATTTTTTCTTCTTCTTATATTTTCATATGAATACATAATTAAAATACGGAATTGGGATGTATTTTTCAGGATACAACGAAATGCTAAAAAAATCTCCAAGCTGTGGCACGACCGGCCGCAGAAAGTTATGGACAGCGCCATCTATTGGACAGAGTATGTGGCGCGACACGACTCGGCGCCTCCGGCCCTGCCAGCTCAAGACAATACGTGGTTCGAAAACTTACGATTAGATGTCTATAGTGTGCTGTTATTGTTAGTAGCAATTATTTTATTGTTCTGTTATGCCATTGTTAAGTTATTTATTTTAATCGTAGTAAAATTGTTGAGACTAGCAAGTACTAAGAAAGTTAAAACGAATTGATTGTTACTTATTCATCAATAAATATTTTGACAGTACTTATTTACATAGTTTGAAGGCTAGTTATTTGAGTAAATTAGTGTTTTTTATTACTGCAAGTCCCTGTCCCATGACTCAAATGTGAAAATTTCTATTGTTTTACTATTGTGTCTCGTTTATAGTCAAAAAAAATTTACGTATCGCATAACCATAAAAGAATCTAGTAAACATAGCCCAGTGTCCTTTTCCGGTTATGGTGTCGCTGTATTTTTTCGTCTCCGCTTTATATGTATGAATAAACTATTATAGCGGAGGGCTATATTATTTTTGCCGATTTAGGGCGGAAGGCGTACACTCATAATCAACAAAAACTTTTATTTGCGTGAGTTACTTTTACCACTGTGTTACGCATGAAATTTACAAGTACTTTGAATTATAAATAAATAATGCAGAATAAACTTATACCACAAAACACTTGGACAGAAATTTAGGTACATTACTTCGCGGCGCGAGCAGCAGAGCTGGCTGGCTGCTGGGAGCAGCGGTATCTTGGCTGACGGGTTTCTGACTGACTGCCTATCGACAGCTCTTACTTTAAATAGACGGCCGAAAATGGGGCGTAACCCATATTGCTCTCTCAAGAAAAGTCAGTTTTAGTAATCGAAGACCAAATTTAGGGTTCTTCATTACACTGACAAAGTTTGATCACATATAAACATTTGATAATCGATATGAAAGAAATATACATTGAAACCGCGATGAATCACAGTCACAAACTATATTACTTTAGTATTTTTGTCACTCGCGATAACATAGAAAATGAATGAGAAAGATTATGACGGAACCCGTTTGAAAATAAGGTTCGTGCTTTACATTGTTAAATAGGGTCATAAATAATGATGTTTGAAGGGTGATCAAAAACTAGACACGGTTTTACCCGACTGTGGCGAAGCAAAAAGAGGGTTATTTTATTAACAGTTTTTGATGATAAAACATCTGTTAATACCAAAATATCGGGCAGGCATATGACCGAAAAAACTATTAACGCTATTAGTAGTACTGTGGTTTGCTATACTATAAATATCTATTTTATCAGTCTCTAATAGTCGTAAAACATTTCTCACTTCGCGTAGATTTCACTGCAGATAAGAATATCTATGCGTCAGTTCGTAACTTAGTCAATGTTCCAGATCCAGAGAGATGTATTGTATCTATGGAAATTAGTACATGTTCATCGAGGGAAGAAAGTCAATGGTTTCCACGAGTGTGCATTAGTGACCCAACCCGAAGGGGAGGGTAACGAATGCACACTATAACCACACGAACTGAAAATCGAATTTCCTCTCAGATTGATAGTGCCTTTGCTATATCCTACGAAGAAAAAAAAATATTTTACTAAACCGCCAGATGATCAGGGGTGTCATTCTCAACTACCTGTCCAGTGGTTGCAGTTATGGCATCGGGTAGACGCGTGCCAAACCGCCAGCCAAGCGTGCTGAGTATGGCAATATCCTCCCATGGAACGAGGAATTCTTGGGAGAGGCCCTTGTCCAGCAGTGGACTTTTGTTTAATAATGAAACTGCCAGACGCAGTATACCTACATGGTGAAATTTTGATCGTTCTGAACCCTTTAAGGGGAGATTCAGCCCGTCGATATGAACAACTTTCTATGGGACCAATACTGGGAACTCAAAATATTTTTTGACGGTCCCATACAAATTGACCGTGCGTCCGAAAATTTTTGTATGGAACTGCCCATTTTTTTTGAGTTTCTAGCATTGGTTCCATAGAGCTAAATCACCCCTTTAAGGATCCAGAACGATCAAAATTTCACCGTGTATAACCAATTAGTTATAGCAAACTGTGGCTACACACCCAATACTTGCGGCTACTTTGGTTATTACTACTTCAGGTATGTGGCATCTGGTACCATTGAATACCATCTGAGTAAAGTATTCCCATTTGGGTACCATCCAATACTGTCATATACAGACGCCTGCATAGAAATCACTGCTGAGAGGGCGTCAGATTTCTCTGCAGGCGTCTGTACCATCGGGTTCCAAAAGAGTACAGCAACCAGCCACCAACACTCTACCATTCATCCAAAAATAAAAAAAACAAGAACAGGCAGAAAACAAAACAGCACTCCAGAGGGAGATAAACTATTTTCATAAATTTTCCTTCCGCATTTTTACCCGACTGACCTATCCAGAAGGAGGGTATTGTTTTTCGCACGTATGTATGTATGTAAGTATGTCTGTTCCATTGTCGTCTCCCGTAGCCTAAACGGCTTGCCCGATTTCGAAGTGTGAAGTAGTATTATACATTAGATCCGTATTCTTCCCCGGAGTGTCATAGGCTATGTGACTTTAGAAAAATCTATATGGAGTATGGAGGCTGTAAACTGTTAAAAGGGCAGTTGAGTTTTTTATTTACGAAATAATCCACTTGTTTGTAGAGAGAAATAAAGCACTTTCTTCAGCAAAATAAAACAAAAAAGAAGGCGCTATCTAACATGTTGTATAAAACAAATATTTGCAATAGGATAAGTTTTACAGATTTTAATATAAACACACCACAACACATTTTCAAATCGTAAGCAAACACGTGCCGGATACCAAAATAAGAACGAATGATATCACGAAGAGCAAGTCTCCAGTCAACTCTAGTGATAACACGCGGCCTTCACCTATAAATGTTCACAGTAAACAAGAATCCCACGCGCCGATTTGCAAATAAAGCTACGTCAATGCTTGCTTTGAACAATACCTAGTCTCTGCTAGGTAGGTACCTATTGATGACCACTTTGGTTCAATGATACCACATGTGCCTTTGAATCGCAGTGTCCTGGTTTCGAACCCCGACCACTTATGGTGAAAGATGACCTTTTAAGACTGGCCTGGGTCTTTGATGTTTATCTATGGTATAAGTATTCTAACTAATATTATATTTTTTTTTGTTTTTTATGCTTTTAAACCTTTACTACTGAACCGATAATCATGAAATTTTGCATACCCATATAAGAGGAGGTACGGAGAAGGGCATAGAGTACAATTTATCCCTGGAAACTGTACCGAGGGATCCACATTGATGCGGGCGGAGCCGCGGGCGAAGGCTAGTCTATTATAAAATGTAGTATCTATCATTCGTTGAGTTAGTATCCTACGACACGAGTTCATAACTCTACAATGGAGCACAATCTGCGTGATTTTTCCCCAACCTACGAATAAGTAATTCCCCAAAACCCAATATAGAAAGATTTTTAAAATCGTTGGTATTGTTGATCCAAGCTGGCAATATTTTAATGACGGAATCATAATACCTAAAAGAAGATACTTACTCGTACATCAAGAAAAAAAAGTAATTCCGAAGAGTTAATTAATGTTCTATTAATTCTGATTCCGACATTAAAATATTGCCAGGGAATACCAAACCACCCTGTGCCTAAAATAAATATTCTATTTTTGTCGCTTTAGCTTTTAATCAAGGGCTTATATTTTTTAGCCAATTGCTGTCCTTCCGTCCGTCTAT
Organism: Elegia similella; assembly: GCA_947532085.1. Lineage (NCBI taxonomy): Eukaryota > Metazoa > Arthropoda > Insecta > Lepidoptera > Pyralidae > Elegia > Elegia similella. The sequence continues at coordinate 23,950,798 of OX383932.1, read as the reverse complement.
CACAGGGCTCTGACGTGAAGCTCGCGACGCTTGACGTCGGTCGACGGTAAGAAGGTCCGATTGCTGGACAATAGAAGACGCAAAAATGTGTACCTAATGGTAAAGACACGTCTACTTATAAGTGTATAATACCGATGAAGGTTAAATTTATTTATCCATACAAATTTTAAGATACATCACAGAATAAGTTAAGATACATCACAGAATAAGTTAGCCGTGTGGTATCCGGCAGAGTAGAATAGGACCACTCCAAGTCTTCCTGTGGATGTCGTAGAAGGCGACTTAGGAAATACAAGCTAAACAAAGCTTATAAACATCTAAGAGACCTCTCCAACCCGTATGGCCAGCGTGGAGAGTGTAGGCCACGTCCTCTGGCTGCTCTGGCCAAGTATGGCCCTAGTAGTACAGAGAGGGTCGTGCTCCTGTAGTGGAGACTAAAAAGGACCTAATGATGATGATGACAGAATAAGTAATAGAACTTAGAAAAATCGATAGCTCGACCTAAATGTTTGGCGTCAGGCAGGCGGCAGATCGTTAAAACTTCATCATCATCATCATTACAGCCACAAAAAGTCTACTGCTGCACATGGGCCTCTTAGTCCCAAGGATTCTTAGTTCCATGGCAGGATATTGCCATACTCACCATGGGAGGATATTGTCAATCCATACCTACTATACTAATATTATAAATGCGAAAGTAACTCTGTCTGTCACTTTTCACGCTTCAACCATTGAACCAATTTGGATGCAATTTGGTATGGAGGTAGTTTGAGGCCCGGGGAACATAGGGTACCTTTCATTCCAGGAAATTCTACTGCTCCCGCGGGATCGACACTAACGCGAGCAATAGCTATATTATTCAAAAATAAGTGACGATCAAGAGAATGGACGTAAACTTAAGAATTTCCGGGACTTCGTACGCGTGGGTTTCAGGTTTATTACAGTCTATCCAGGCACCCGTTCAATATACATTTATAGGCAAATTATTGATACCATGGGTTACAATGATACAATTTCCGTACGGATCTCTAATTTTATAAAAAATATATAGCCTATGTTACTCGCTGATAATGTAGCTTTCTTTTGGTGACATCACAAACATTTAAAATCGGCCCAGAGCGTTTTAAGTTTATCCTTTACAAACAGACAAACATATAAGTCTAGATAACAGTTTCAATCCGGTGTCAATCAAAGTACGAGTACTAGAAGTACTTAAAGGAAGATTGCGAAGTATATTTTATATTATTATTTCTGAATTTTGATACCAGATACGTAAAGCTGAATAAAATTACGAGCGGGTTAAAATCAGGAACAAGACTTCCATTTATCGGTTTAGTCCTAACATCGAGGCATCTAATAAATTTTACACGTATGTACTATGGTGCTTATAATCTGCTAAAATGTACCTACATACTTACTAGATTACCTACATGTACGGTCACCTGCAAAAGTTCATACATAGCCTTAAGGTGAAAATTGATTGCAGTGATTGGGTAGGCACACATTTTAAAATATCATGAACCTTATCCCACATGTATAAGGTTGAAATTGCAATTATTTTTAAGTAGTATCCGTAGCTGCACACGATTTTTTAACGCAACATCTATAATATGGACTTTTGCAGGCGACCGTACTTTGTTTTTAACAATTTTACATACCATAAGCCATAGATTTAAAAAAAAAAAATCATAAGCAGATATTATATTGTAATTCAACCAGGAACTGTACCTACGCATATTTTTTGTGATGTGTAATTTATTTTGAATATCATTCAGAAATACAAGCTAAACAAAGCTCATAAACTTCAATGAGACCTCTCCAACCCGTCTGGCGAACGAGGAGAGTGTAAGCCAAATCCTTTGTCTGCTCTGGCCAAGTATGGCTTCGGTAGTACAGAGAGGGTCATGCTCCTGCAGTGGAGATAAAAAAAAAAAAGCTGATGATGATTATTCAGTAAATGTATTTTTCTTATAATTACAAACCAATAACTAGTAAATATTTGCAACATTACAGTACCTACCTACTTGATCGTAATTCTGTAAAATATTAAGTTATCTATTTCATAATTAAGTCCAATATTCCATGTAAACAGTGAAGCAGGAAAACATGAACAAACATAATATTCCTGGAATTATAACGTCCTGCAGTAATCGAATGTATTTAAATATAATAATAACATGTTATAGAAACCAGCCAAGTACAAGTCGGACTCGCGCACTAAGGATTTCGTACTATTATCTATAGAAATTTTTAAAGTGAATATAACTAAATATTCTGTAAGTATTTTAAGCGACCCGTTGCCCTTAATATCGAGCAAAACGGGCAAAAAAAATACGTTTGTTGTATGGGACCCTTAAATATTTATTTTATTTTATTTTTAGTTCGTATTTGTTGTTATAGCGGCAACCGAAATATTTCATCTGTGAAAATTTCCACTGTCTAATTATCACGGTTCATGAGATACAGAGTGGTGACAAAGGGACGGACAGACAGACGGATAGCGGAGTTATTACCCTTTGGGAACGGAGTCCTAAAAACCAAGTTTACTGTTATACGCAAATATTGGGAAATTCATCGGTTGAACAGAGATCTGGAAATTGGCCCAAATAAGTGAACAACTGAGTTTAATTTCTGATAGAGATCGACCGAAACAGGATATTCGGTCTGGGTCTCAGATTTGGCCGAATCCGAAACTTTGTGAATAATATACATTTTATTCGACACTATAGACTCTAGGGTAAATCATGTTATTTAGTAATAAAAACATAAAACTTCGCATTTTCATACAAAGTATAGAGCTACTTACTAGATTAGGTAGGACTATTGATGCGCTTGTCGCGACATCAATTCAAACACGTGGTGTTTCGGTCAAGCCGAAGGTTCGGCCGATTTTATGTCAAAACCGAATTTTCGGACGGAATTTCTGATGCCCGTTGCACAACCCCGCCGCTAGCCGTCTCGGTGTGTGCAATGTGTAAATAGCATTTGATCCAATAATCAACATTCAATCTAACTCATATTAAAGCACTCAAGTGAGTGAATCCAGTTCGGGTCGCTGAGCCAGCGACTTCGCTGACCCGAAGTGGATCTTGGCCGCCGACATTAAAGTGCGCCATTCTTCCCTATTCTGTTGCCAACTCTGACCAGTCGAATACTTCCAGCTCTTTCAGGTCTTTGGCGACTTCATCCTTCCAGCGATATTATACATCCTTCTAGTGGGGCGTCCAAGTTGAAGCACGAAAGCATATTTTCTAATACTCATTGTATATGTATTAGCGTATGTAGTAAATCTTAGAGATGGTTTTCCATCTACACGCCCACCTAAAAGTGGACCGGTCTTGTCTCCCTAGGCTCTATCTGCCCAGTAAGATGTAAAGACGTGATTTGTATGTATAGGATTGTTGATATTGAACTTGTACGTACGACGGCTGGTTGTCATGTCACCCGGCGCGCGCGAGGACGCGTAGAGTCGCATAGTAATTCTCAGCGATGTGCAGTTTGTATGCGAAACTGTGCGTGCGGTAAATATCAGGTTACAAAACAAGTTCATAATTCAAAATAAATTATATTATTTTTACATAAATATTTAGCATACAAAGAACTACGGAGGTTAAATAAACATCATGTGGCGAGTGGCGAGTAAGTACTAAAAATGAACAGACAGACGACAATGGTAGATACCCCAACTAGTTTAAACTATTGTTTTAAAATTGGTATCTTTTATTCATCGCTCACATGTTGCAAAAAGTTGTCAAAAAAGTGCACTGTGGTAGACATGTACCCAGTCAGGGCGTTGCGACAGATGAAAAATTAAACATAATATTAAAATTGGCACAAAATAGTTTTGCGTAGGTAATTCAATAAATTTATACAAATAAAATATGGTGAAATTTCATACGGGCGGAGCTTGAACCAGCGACCTAGGTTTATTGTATGACCTATGAAAAGGCTAGCTCCATGGCGCAGCGGTCAACACGCCAGCTTGCGACACGAACGACCCGGGTTCGATCCCCGGCCAGGTCAAGATGGAAAATGATCTTTTTCAGATTGGCCTGGGGCTTGGATGTGTATCTATATATGTGTTTGTTATAAAATAAAATATAGTATCGTTGAGTTAGTATCCCATAACACAAGTCTCGAACTTACTTTGGGGCTAGCTCAATCTGTGTGATTTGTCCGTATATATTTATTTATGAAATTTTATAAAAATATTTAATTTTTTAATTAATTAAGAGTATATCAAAATAGCATTGTAAATGCAAAATAAAACACTATAAATCACAACAACAATAAACAAAAAAACACTCTTAAAAAAATAATTTTAAGAAAGCGAAGTTTAGTCACAGAAGAATATATACTACCTACTTTCATTGGAGGAAGAGAAACAATTTTAATTTATATAAAATCAAGCAAGATCGTTTGAAAATTTATTCCAATCTCAAAGAAGCTAGAGTTATTACCTAATTTCTACTTCAGCCGCTGTGACTTTTTTTAAATTTAATTATAAAGTTTTCCTTATATTTCGATATCATTTACGATAAAAAATAATATTGTGATTACATAGGCAAATTACTTAAAAAGTAGTTATAAATACTATTTAAAAAGACTAAACTATAATAATAAAACATAACCTACCTTAAAAAATATATATTTACTCTAGGTGCTCAACCCTGGGCATCGTGCCTAATTGAATGGCAATGCTGATAGGCTGAGCTAGGTAGTTTCCAGCCCTTTGGTCACGAGATACCTTAAAAAGGCTTTAAGCCAAGAAACTAAAAAGCTTATGCGCTGATGGACCCCACGGACCCAATGTTCCTACCCCAAAAAGCTCAAATAAATGTCGTTACCCCCGATACCTGCATATTTGCGTCTTTAAAGGGTTTCTGCTCCTGCAGCGGCTGTACCTGCCTTCGACTTGGTACTCTGAAGATGGGATGGCGCCAGTGTGTCGACGCAAGTAGCGTCCCACAACAGCGGTCACTCCAATCTCCAGAGCACCAAAATCATACTGTCCGGTCTCTTGCCATCATCCCGAGTCAGACCGTTTGATTCTAAAACGGCAGGAACAATGATTTCAAAAGTAAGTAATATATAAATCAATGGGCAGGAACGTATATGCTGGCAAGAGCACGGTAGATAATATTATTTAGGGCAGCATGACGCCGTAAACGGCCAGCACTTCTGAAACATGAGAGTCCGTGATGCCCAACGCCCAAGCATCAACGATATAAACTATGACTAGTTATTTGCCCAGAAAGAGATGGGAAGACGAACTGCAATCCTATCGGAAAGACTGGACTTCAGTAGCCTTCGACCGAAATAGTTGGAATGATGAAAGGGAGGCCTTTGCCCTGCAGTGGGACAGTATAGGCTAGAAATAGAAATACTTATTTGATGAATTGAAACTGACCAAAGCTGACTCTTCAGCGTCATATTGCCACACGTTTTCTTACCAGCAGCATTTGTTTACATAAACCATATCAGCTCCCTAACACAAAACACGTGCTGTTCCGGCCATAAACAGGCGTCTCCGTCTCCCCTCGCATGCACCAGCACTGACCTCGCGCAAGTTCATTGCCGAGGCATGAGACCAGGAAGTATGGCAACAGATTCGCGACCTCCATCGCTCATCAATTGGAGTATGTTACGCCAAGATTTATTTATTACCACGCATTTATTCTAGGTGGATATTCTTATCTCCTGCGGGTATTTTGTGGTGAATCATGAGTTTTATCCTTATTTATAAAAATACAAGGTTTTGCCCGTGACTCCTAATGTAGATCCCTTCCCTCGGGAGTAAGTACCTTTTCGGAATAAAAGGTACTCGTTTTCTTTCTCCGACTGTCTCTATAATAAACATCTATTCGATAGGATACCCAGTTCATTGAGGAATGAAAAAAGTTACTCTCACGTTTATAAGCATATCTATTAGTCTCGAGTAGGAGTCTCGTACTTGAAACTCGTAATTTTTTTAGATAAGACCGAATAGGCATTGTATGGGCCATGGGCCATAGAACGTGCATAGAACCTAAGGTAAAATCAGCGAGGTTTCATTTTGTAGAAAATGCAATCAAAGTGATCAAGTTTATATATAAGTCACTGTTTCTGCGTATGTTAAATTGTGAGGGTTTATTTGTTTTTTTTTCAACTTTATTTACCAAAATCAAGGTCAATTGAATGGAAGTTAATTTTGAAAGAGGAATTAATGATGCCTACAGCCTATCATCGCATCTCGCGCTATCGACAGGAAGTTCATCCCCACCTTGGATCCTAAATGGTTGCATACAGTACGTTTTGAAAGGAGCTTTCTGCCACTACGCTAAAGTTGTAGAACGAACTCACAGCCATGGTTTTCCCGACAGACTACAACATGGGGTTCTTCAAAAAGGGCGTAAAAAGATTTCTTCAGGGTCGGCAATGCGCGAATGGCACCTATAGTGATTCAAACGTCTATAGGCTAACCGCTTTCCATTAGGTGGCCCTTATGTCTGTTTGCCTACTTAGTTGTATAAATAAAAAGAAAGGAACATTTTCCTTCATTTCTATTCTTTTATCAAGTATTCTTTTCTTTGCTTTCCAAAGTCGAATGCAATACAGATTTAAGGCATTTTACTAGTATTTTCATATGGGCAGCTGGGTCTAATACACTCACAAGGCATACAGCCATCGTCTTCAGAATTTGTTGCGGCTGCCTCGCTTCTGAAGCGCCTCGACGATGTTTGCTGAAGCTTGTACCGATAACTTTAACGCCATTAGATTAGATGCAATCGAGTCACTTCACCTATAAACGGACTGAAACTCATTGGCAGCAGCATTCTGCAGGTGCTATTTTCCTAATTTGATAGCACACTGCTGTCATTTTGGAGTAAGGTTGTGAACTAAGGTTTTAGTTCAATTACTAACATAATTTTAAGCTACATTGTTACATACTAACAAACCATGGAATTTACATACTAACAAATTATTTTTATTTAGACTTGAGCTGGGCTCTTGTCGGTGGAGCTTTTTCCATTCCTCTCTTTCTTCCTTTACTTCTCTATAAGAAGTAACCATTATTTTTTCTTCTATTTGTTTTATAAAAGTCTGTCTCGGCCTTCCCGATCCCCTTTTTCCTTCTAGAATCAGTCTAAATATATTTTTTTATTTATATATAAATCTGAGTTCCAATCCGCTTGGCTATTAAACACACGAAAGAAAGAAGGGAACATTTTCCCAGTAAGTTCGAGAAAATTCCCCACTTATCATTACACGTGGTCACGTGGTAACAGTTCCCAGCTATCATTGCCAAACGAATTTTCCCATCAATCGGTTCCGGATAACCTTAGAGTCATTAGGCCGAATTCAGCCTAATCTGCGGCCTCAGACATCGCTATTACAACTCAATGTCGCGTGGAGGCCGGTTGACTCACATGAATTATGGACCCACAAGTACTCTTCATATCTGAGCCTCTTTTCGGTGCATGCTTAGTTGGATATCTACGAAGCCTAGTCTGCTATTTATGACAGCACTAGCTCCCAGCTACTCTCGCGTCAATGTCGATCCTTCGGGAACAGTAAGTACCTTATTCCGGGATGATTTGTCTTCCTCCGTACTCCAGTGATCGTGTATGCAAAATTTCATGATGACCGGTTCCGTAGTTACGGCTTGAAAGCATAACAAACAAACGAACAAACTCACTTTTGCATTTATAATATTAGTAAGGATCTTAGTCATATTTATTCTAGCCGTAAGACGCCTGCTACTGGACATGGCCTCCCCAAGTATTCTTCGTTCCATGTAAAGATATTGCCATACTCACCACGCTTGGCTTCTTGTGTTTCCTACGAATATCACATAAACAGTGGATTCAAATGTTCTCAACATTTGAGCCATTTTCGCGGTAGCAATCGCTTCTATTATCGAAACGACATTTACCGCTAAGTCTGAGAACATCCAAGCTGGAATGAAACTCAAAATTAATCCCCGTGTCCTATAGTAACAACAATAACTTACTTATGACTATGTCCCCTATCTGGGGCAGAGGGCGTCCACAAAGACTCTCCATCTCGATCTGTCCTGAGCTATGCGCTTAACTTCACTCCAGGTCTTTCTGGATTTTTTAATTTCGTCGAGAACGGTACGTCGACGCGTCGCCAGGTCTGTTTAGGTCTCGTGGCCTTTTTAGATATGTGCTCAGGGCTTCTTCGGAGAGTGTGGCCGATCCAATTCCATTTGCGGCGTTTTATCACAACAACAATATAAGATAAAACATCAATAAGATTCATAATAAACATTTTTAATTGTAATGAAGAGGTACCTTCATAATATACTTCTCAGGTACACAGTCGTTGGTACATAATAATTTTACTAAAGTAGTTAATAAACTAAAGCGGCCAAAGGTTAACAAACCTCCGCTATGCTGATGACATTGTCTTGTTCTCCCAATCTGCACGAGAGTTAGAAAAAATGCTCAAAGATCTGAGCGCAGCAAGCCTTGAGGTTGGACTCGCGATAAATCAGTCAAAGACTAAAGTTATGACAAATAGCACCAAATATACGATCGTGGTGGATGGGCAGGCATTGCAGTATGTCGAGGAGTATCTCTACTTGGGCCAGATAGCATCTTTCGATAACAGGCAGGATCGAGAAATTGAGCGCCGCACTGGTAACGCCTGGAAGAGCTTCTGGTCCATGAAGGAGTTGATGAAGAGTAATCTCCCTCTATCTCTCAAACGGAAGCTCCTTGACATGTGTATTCTGCCCATCTTGACCTATGGTGCACAGACATGGCCTTTTACTGAAACTCAAAAGTCCAGACTCAAGGTTTGCCAACGAGCAATGGAGCGCAGCGTGCTAGGCTTGCGACTTATAGACAAAGTAAGGAACACCGAGCTGCGCTCCCTGACACGAATTGCGGATGTAGGTGCTAGAACTGCCAAGTTGAAATGGGGCTGGGCAGGACATGTTTGTCGCATGCGGCCAGAAAGGTGGGCAAAACTTGCCACTTTCTGGGTACCGGACGGCCGCCGTGGCAGAGGCAGACCAAGAAGGAGATGGAGGGACGACCTCGATAAATTTCAAAATGGATGGCCAGAAGTAGCGAAGGATAGGGATGACTGGAGAATCCAGGGGGATGCCTTTGCCCAGCAGTGGGACACAACACCAACAGGTTAGGAAAAAAAAAAGTTAATAAACATACATAGTATCAAGTATTTTACCCTTGTGGGGTAGATAGAGCTTGGGTCTTTAAGACCTAAAATCCACGCGTAGCATGTTGGTGGGCATTAGGAGGAAAATGGAATCAAAATAGTGATGGGTTGCTAGCCGCATCGCCTTCTATAATACGATTCGTCAGATTTGTAAAGTACTTACTTAAATAACTTAAAAACAAAAATTGTTATTGCGAACAAAAGACACTTTAATAATAATAATATGTTTTTGTAATTACTGGACTAACATTACAACTTCCTGTTTTGACAAAAATATTAATGGAGACACTTAGCCTGTAACAATCGTAATAATCATATTGTTTGCGTTGGAAAGACCCTGATTATAAGTAAGTTAAGATAAAAAAATACAATTATCAAAGGTTCGCCATATATATGTCGTGGCCATATCGTAGACTAGCTGTTGCCCGCGACTTCGTCCGCTGCAATTTCTGTTATTATGATTCATTAGCATAGATGAATAATTTTTCCCCGTTTTCAAAACATTTTTTATTGATGCTTCGCTCCCATTGGTCGCAGCGTGATGTTTTATAGCCTAAAGCCTTCCTCAGTAAATGGACTATCCAACACAAAAAGAATTTTCCTATTTGAACCAGTAGTTCCTGAGATTAGCGCGTTCAAACAAACAAACAAACTCTTCAGCTTTATAATATTAGTATAGATTTGCTCGTTTCATGAAATGCTCGATAATTTCATGAAGTGGTCGCATTTCATGAAATGTTTCCCTGTCTATTGGCTACATCATGATATGGCTCGGGCAGATCAATGCTATGAAATCGTTTCTCGATATGGGCAACTAAATGAGCGGCTACTTCATAAAATGGTCAAGATGATTTGATCATATCTTAAAATAGTTTCATTAATTACACTGGAGGAGCTGCAAGCGCTTTGTTTATGTGTAAAGATGGCGGGAAATGGGGATATCTTTCACTATAGGACCAAATCAGTAAGTAGCTTAACAAAAAACATAAGCTGTTTCATACAAAACTTAAGTGCAATACCTACTCGACCAAAATGTATGAAACAGCTGATTTTTTTTGTCGAGCTACATAGTTGCTTATAATCATATACTAGTTGTTTCTGTATTAGATGACCCAAGACACATCCTGTAATAGTACAGGTACCATCCTCGCGTATTATCACTTAAAATCAGGTGAGATAGCATACAAATATCTGATAATAAGTCTTTGAAAAACATGTAATAGATTGTGCCATATTTCAGTTATGTTGTAATTTAAGATACTTAAAATGTTTTCTTATGTTCCTATTTATTTAAATAATAGGACTTAAGGCCATATACACAAGATCCTAATATAAACTGGATTTTTACTAAAATTTTATGGACGGACACCTACGAATAAGTAATAGTACTTATTCGTAGACGGACACTTATTTATACGATCCGGCCAGACGTCAATGACAAAATCGTGAAATGTTGACGACTTAATGATCTGCCGGCCTATTTGCTAACTCAGTGACCAACGTTTTGATAGTCACTTCAAAATACATTGCGGGTTTCCCATGATTGATTATTATTATTAAAGATATACAAAACGTAATGTACTTTGAAATGACTATCAAAACGTTGTACACTGAGTTAGCAAATTATTAAGTTGCCCACATCATGAAACGCGACTACTTCATGAAATTCTCGAACATTTCACTGAGTGAACAAATCTACGATATGGCCACGACATATATATTGAACACAGTCCTACATAGATTATTTAAAAATTGGATATGTCATATCTACAACATCTTTGTCCAGCAGTGGACTTCTTACGGCTGAAATGATCATCATCATCATTTCGAGTAGGTGTCACGGTCAATCGACCATGCACACCCTAGTGTCAGAGTTCTTCGGAACCGCCTCTCGGCCTCTGACGTAGATCCTTTAACGACTACCAGATGGCAGCCGGGACCACCGGCTTAACGTGCCTTCCGAAGCACGGAATCATCTTTATTATCAGACAATCAGGTGATTCAAGCCTGCAATGTCCTAACCAAAATGGAAGCAACTAAACAAAGTATGCTTCCGGTGGGAATCGAACCCACGACCCGTTTAAACGCTGAAATGATGAATGATGATGATACCTATATGATAGGTAGGCTGCTACATAAGGTTAAAATAATAGATCAAAGTGTCTCTCAGAGAACCGACGGAATATATTTAATTAAATTCGTATATAAAAATCTGTCAGAGTAATTATCAGAGAGTCTCCAAGGACCGTCGGAATTTTTTGGATTTCCATACGTACGCGTTCTGTTGGAGTTTGTGAGAAGGTCGTGATATAATCGTGTCTGGACTGAAATATTGTGATAGAAATTTGTACAGATTCGAGATAAATAATGGCATTAAAGACTTTATTATTCTTTTGTGTATTTCGAGAGGCTCGATGAATTTTAATTGAGTTCTGCATGATAACAAATTGTCCGTAATGTATTGTTTTCTGACTGTGATCATCATCATCAGGTCTTTTTACAGGTCTATTTGGCGAGCTCCGTGGCGCAGTGGTTATCACGTCAGCCTGCGACACGAGGGTTCCCGGGTTCGATCCCCGGCCAGGTCAAGATGGAAGACGATCTTTTTCAGATTGACCTGGGTCTTAGATTTTATCTATATAAGTAACTATTATAAAATATAGTATCGTTGAGTTAGTATCCTACGACACAAGTTCACAACTTACTGTGGGGCTAGCTCAATTTATGTCATATGCCCTATACATATATTTATTTTATTATTTATTTTAGTCTCCACTACAGGACCATGACCCCTTTCTGTACTACCGGAGCCAAACTTGGCCATAGCAGACAGAGGCTTTGGCCTACACTCTCCTCGCTGGCAAGACGGGTTGGAGAGGTCTGATTGATGTTTATGAGCTTTGTTTAGCTTGTATTTCCAAAGTTGCCTCTTACGACCTCCATGGGAAGACTGGGAGTGGTCCTATTCTATTCTGCCGGAAACCACACGGCTACTGTGATGCGGTGTTGTATTTGATAAATAGGTAAGGTGGTTTCAGATACCTTTATTTACTTCCCAATTACAATAATTTCCTATCCTTCCCCAGCTTAAAAATGCTTCCTCTGATCAGCAGCGTCGGAAGCACAACAAGCCAAAGAAACTACGGTCGTCAACCCGTAGTGAGCACGTGGTGAGTATGGTAACATCCTCGCGTGGAAAGAAGAATCTTCGAGAGAGGCATTTTGTCCAGCTGAGGACTTCCTATGGCTGGAATAATTTGATTTAATAATAACATGATAAACTCAACAGATATTTAATAACTAAATCATATAGAAGGAATAGTTAAAATTCCACCAGTTACCCACTGCACCGTACCTACCTTGTACCTCAGTAATACCTAACACAGTTTATATAACGTGCAGACATTTGTCTGTCTGTGACATTTTTGAAAAACGCATTGTAGAACGCTAAACGGGTAAAATTTATCTATAGTTCCGCCCGTTCTTAGCTACGAGTGATGGACCACCCTGAGCGGCCAGGATCGTAGATATCTGATTAAATGTACTTCGAGATTCTGATTTTGATGTAATTTTGGCAACATTGATTGCGGGTTCAAATGATATACCTAAACGAGAAGCTAAAGTTAATATGTCTAGGATGTGGTCTAATATAAAAAAATGTATATGGTCATATTCTTTATCAGAAATAATGTCGGGACGTCACCGTTATAAAGATAAAGTAATCGCCTGCACTTCGCTGCAGCGCCGTTGCCGTTAGCAGTATCTCCTAATGGCTTTTTACCGCCCATTCGCTTGTTGGCCATCAAAAGCCCAAGTTCGATATAAACCCCGTAACTGTCGACTTTAGAGACTACTTACGCTACGAAGCCGTTACGATTTTTCTTCTTCGCTATTAAAAGGCTTAGAATAGTGTCATTGCCATCCCTTATACCCGAGGGAGGGAGCTACGTTCTGATCTAACCAAAATATATTATTCTGAAAGATTTTCATATAATTTTATAGGTAAAAGCTTGCGAATGGAAAATTTGTAATAACCCGAACTTATATAATGCATGTGACGAATTAACTTACAATGTATGAATTTTCAAAAACGTGAGGAAATAACTCTGTGGTAAGTTTACAACAACCCAACTAGAGGCCCGTCCCGGCTGCGTATGGCTAGATATAGTTATTTAATTCTATAGCCTATGTTCCTCAGGGATAATGTAGGATTCCAATGGTGAAATAATTTTTCAAGTAAACGGTTGTATAGTACTGTTTTAAAATACAAATGCTGAAATAAAAATTAAATTATTTGACCTTACTAGGCATATTATACATTGCAGTAGATGTGCAAAACCTTGTAGTACAGTCAGCGACAGAGATACCTTGCCAGGCCCTGTATCTAAATCTTGAATTTTCTCTTAAACTATAAATAATAATAACATAAAAAATTATATACCTACACAAAGATTTTAATGAAGCCTTTCTTAATATAAATATTCACATTTATATTTTTTAGAGTTAAAGAGAAAATTCAAGATATAGATACAGGGCCTGGCAAGGTATCTCTGTCGCTGACTGTACCTAATACCTATAACCCAAGCTATGCCATTAAATAACCTAAGTTCCCCAACCAACTACATAGCTCAAATATCCTGTATCGTTCGCAAATGTCTCCGCATAATTAAACTTAATGAGTCAAACAAATTAAGGTGTCTTGGAGCTTACAAATCACACAGATAAAAGAAAAAAATATATATTATAAAATTAATATATTTCATCTCACAAAATCTTGATTTTGTCATACGAAATCCGCGGGCCACGCGGATCTCGGAGACACGGTGACGGTTTTTCATAAAACAAACTAGATGGCGCTGAACGAAGTTAGAACGCGCTATCGTTGTTTTTTGCCAAATACACTTATAGAAGCAGTCTATACGGAAGGATATGAAATTTTGCATACATATGTAAACTGTTTTTGAAAGTTCGACTGTGTACGTAAGTGCATAGATATCGAATTATTTAAAGTATAACTTAATAAAAAATATTATCTGTTAATTCTCACTGCTTTAATTAATTTAATTTGTGTTTCGTCTGATATTCCGGCAACGTTGCAGCTGCCATGTGTGCTCTAAAATTCCTCTTGTAATATTAATTAGTTAGTGCAGATATAGAATATATTCTAATGAATCTCCACTTAGAGACAGTCACCTAATCCTAGTAGTGTAATAGATGCAAGTTGCATCTGCACTGCGCTTCTCAAGAACTCATAGTCGGAACACGAATTAACGAGAGCGTAGATGAAATTCAAGTGTTCCATTTTATGAAAAAAAATATTGGGTGACTGTTAGTCGATTTACCGATGATAATTTTACGTGATAACGGTGAAAGAGAGATAGATGCGTCACAATCACAAGCCAAACGCTTCCAATAGATGCGTCGCAAGCCGAACGCTTAGGCCGATCGCGCCTCTTGATCGCTTGTTCCGCGCTCTCGCTTGCACGTGGAACGTGACACTTTATTGTGCGTACAGCCGGTGTTTATCGATTTATAAGACGTTATCACGTTAAAATTAACACTCGGCATACTTCTTAGGATAGTATACTTCTTTTTCTTACGAGATAAGTAAAGGTCAAAATAATTCTGATATATATGAAACAACAATGATGAATGATCATCTGAACAAATTTTGAAATTATCAAACCCATAACCTGGATATTTGTGTCCACTAAAGAAGTGCCTATCCATATATTATAGTCCCCAAACACTATCTTATACGTCGATCAAATATAATGGTAGATACACGATTCGCCCTCGATAAGTGGCACCGGCAAAACAGCGCACTTATCGAGTTTCGGAGCTGTTTTGTCCATAGTTTCAATAAACCGAGCTAGAACACTCACACGTCTCGCGATGACGAAGGTACAGTGAAAAGATGCAGAAACTACGCATCAAAAGTGAAAAAAAAGATGGAGTTATACTTTCAGTATGTACCGTTTTTGTCGTCGTTTGTAAGTATGCATGACTGCATGATGTTTTGACTCGGGAACATTATTAAGGCTTCATTTTGTATGAGACTGTGTATCTACCATTATATTTGATCGAAGATCTTATACATCAGAAAATCGCGTTGGGACGACGGTCTAAAAGCAGTAACTCTCTCTGACTAGCACTCTGATAATGAAGTGGGTTGTCATTGCCCTCTCCATTTCACACACTAGTGAACAATCCAGTAGTGTGCAGGTTGCCTCACGATGTTTTCCTTCACCGGAAGCACGTTGTGGTCGATGGAAATGACCGTATCTAAGTCAGATTGGTCTTCACACTCCCGCTATTATTTTTGAGATTTGTCTTATATTTCAGCATCATTGCAGCTGCCATCTTCACTTCACTTGCCAGAAAACAGTTCCCGAACGTACGCCGCCGCGCCGCCAGCACGGTAATGATATCGAACAGTATTCCGTCTTCATACAAACGGTCGAAACTATTATCGCACCTACGCGCTTCGTGGTTATTACACTGTCAATAAACTCTCAATACACAACCAGCGATTCGCAGTCAAGGACGCGCTGGCGCGCAGTCTAGGACCGTACTTGACGATCCCGATGATCCTATTGACATCGCACAGGCCCGCCCCGACTAGGGTTACCATCAATATCAGGGAGGATTACCAGTTGAGAATGCACAAAACGCCTGATTTTTTGAGAAAAATGCCTTACTATGATAACTGTATGTCTTAAAGCATGCGTAGAAGCGGGCGGCCCGCTTGCATGATTGGAGTATGTATTAGACCCATTGAGACCTACGAAATTCAGAAATGCCTGTCCACGCCTGTCTAAACCATAATATGCCTGTCAAATGCGGCGAACGCCTGCCAGATGGTAACCCTAGCTCCGACCCTTCTTCGGCTCCGAATAGCCAGAGGAATCCCACTATCTGACCCTGACGAGCGCGTATCGTGTATCTACCATTATATTTGATCGAAGTATAAGATAGTGTTTGGGGACTATAATATATGGATAGGCACTTCTTTAGTGGACATAAATGTCCAAGTTATGGGTTTGAAAATGTCAAAATTTGTTCAGATGATCATTCATCATTGTTGTTTCTTATATATCAGAATTATTTTGACCTTTACTTATCTGGTATACCTTATCTCGTAAGAAGAAGAAGTATACCATCCTAAGAAGTATGCGGAGTGTTAATTTTAACGTGATAACGTCTTATAAATCGATAAACACCGGCTGTACGCACAATAAAGTGTCACGTTCCACGTGCAAGCGAGAGCGCGGAACAAGCGATCAAGAGGTGCGATCGGCTTGCGACGCATCTATCGGAAGCGTTTGGCTTGTGATTGTGACGCATCTATCTCTCTTTCACCGTTATCACGTAAAATTATCATCGGTAAATCGACTAACAGTCACCAAATATTTTTTTTCATAAAAAGGAACACCTGAATTTCATCTACGCTCTCGTTAATTCGTGTTCCGACTATGAGTTCTTGAGAAGCGCAGTGCAGATGCAACTTGCATCTATTACACTACTAGGATTAGGTGACTGTCTCTAAGTGGAGATTCATTAGAATATATTCTATATCTGCACTAACTAATTAATATTACAAGAGGAAATTTAGAGCACACATGGCAGCTGCAACGTTGCCGGAATATCAGACGAAACTCAAATTAAATTAACTAAAGCAGTGAGAATTAACAGAAAATATTTATTATTAAGTTATACTTTAAATAATTCGATATCTATGCACTTACGTACACAGTCGAACTTTCAAAAACAGTTTACATATGTATGCAAAATTTCATATCCTTCCGTATAGACTGCTTCTATAAGTGTATTTGGCAAAAAACAACGATAGCGCGTTCTAACTTCGTTCAGCGCCATCTAGTTTGTTTTATGAAAAACCGTCACCGTGTCTCCGAGAGGGCGCGTGGCCCGTGGATTTCGTATGACAAAATCAAGATTTTGTGAGATGAAATATATTAATTTTATAATATATATTTTTTTCTTTTATATGTGCGATTTGTCTTTGGTAGGAATACCTATTGATTTATGTTATACCTATTTATTATTATTTCATAATTTCCATATGATTTTACTATAAGAACGGGTAATTAATAACCACTAATCGACCTCATTTAACGTAATTAACCTATGAAATAAACTGTGGTATGTACATTTATATATTATACTAGCTTTCGCCCGCGGCTCCGCCCGCGTCAATGTCGATCCCTCGGGAATAGTACTTTTTCCCGGGATAAAAGGTAGCCTTGTATGCAAAATTTCATGATGATCGGTTCAGTAGTTTCGGCGTGAAAGCGTAACAAACAAACAAACAAATAAACAAACAAACTCACTTTCGCATTTATATTATTAGTAAGGATACTGCTATGGTATGTATGTACATATACATAATATATACTGCTTCATGCATAGATTGCTGAGATATAACCTATGTTCTCCCTTTTGGTTTCGACGCAGTGGGATAAAAAGCTGTATGCCAATAATTTATATATAATTTTTTCAATTTTAATAATATACCGTGCAATGCTATAGCATTGCACGGTATATTATTAAAATTGAAAATATGTGGTGAATAAGAACTCGCCACAGGTAGGATTTGAACCACGTCCCTTAGGTTTACGCCTTCATGCTGTGCGTCCACTCGATCGGAATCGGAGCGTACTATGGGGTGCGTTCACTGCAGTCGGACTCAGCATCGGCAATACCGGTATTACTAGTAGGTCCTGTACCTATACTTCAAAATTCAAATCACAAAATCAATAATCAAAATCATCCTCGTGTTTGTTTATTAAATTTATAACTAGCTTTCGCCCGCGGCTCCGCCCGCGTCTATGTCGATCCCTCGGGAATAGTACTTTTTCCCGGGATAAAAAGATATCTATGTCCTTCTCCGTAGTACAGAGAACTTCTATGCAAAATTTCATGATGATTTGTTCAGTAGTTACGGTGTGAAAGCGTAACAAACAAACAAACAAACAAATAAACAAACAAACTCACTTTCGCATTTATAATATTAGTAAGGTTGTCAGGTGTCATCTGACTAATCCGGCACTATTAAAAACCGGAATGTGCTGTATTGTTGGAATGTTCGGATTACTGGATTATAGTGAATCTCCATTTTATTATTCAAATCTAGTAGCTTGTGTTTGCGTTTCTTTGACATTTTTGAGTATAAACTATTCTTACTTGATAAAAACAAGTATGTAAGCACGTGCACTTGATAAGTTTTGAGGTAAGACTGTTAGTCGACGAGAGGCAGCGACCGAAGCGCACAGGACCTATCTATCGAAGTGCTGCATTAGTGAAATTGTACTGTATTTTCATTACTCCGTATTTTAGAATAGAATAGAATAGAATAGAATAACATTTATTATAACACTTAGACACAGACACAAAACGATATAAAATAAAATTATTAAAAAGTACAAAACATAAAAGTTCGGTGCCATCAGTGTTACAAAAGGTGACGGCTCAGCGTTACGCTGGACTAGGGATACCCTAATCCAGCACTGATTTTCAGCCGTCACCTTCTGAGGCATCGCGAACTGAAACACGCACTATACGACACGCACATAAACAATATATAAAACTAAATTAAACAAAACAAGTGTACACAAAAATAAAGACATCGATTAAACGCATACAATAATAAATAAAATAGACAGAACAAGTATAATAAATAAACATTTGAAATGAACATTTTGACCCAAATACCTGCACTAACTACTATAACCCCCCTTGAGATCGCCGCAATCGGTTAATAAATTTGCCGGTCAATACGTCAAAGTAGAGGTTATAAATTTTCGTTTAACTTATTCACGATATAAGTGAGACGAAGAGAAAAAAGAAAAAAGAAGAAGAGAACAATGAACGAATGAACCTTTACACACTCCACATTTTATTGTATATATCAGGGGAATTCCAGTTTATTCTCATTCTGGTTGACCAATATCAGCAGTAGATTTGGAAATTAGACATCAAATTAAATTGATTTTACTTATTCTTTGATGATTTTTATTTCTGAATAAATCACCTACCTTACCATTCAAAAGGAGCTGGAAGTCACTAGTCGACAAATAAATATTTATATTTTTTAAAATACAAATAAATATTTATATTTATTTGTATTTTAATACACAAAAATACAAATAAATATTTATATTTATTTGTATTTTAATAAATATTTATATTTATTTGTCGCTAAACAGTCATAAAATCCCCTAGATGAAGTGTCTTAGTCGCTAGAATGGCATACGCGGATGACGTCATCGCAAGAATACCGGTCTCCGGCGCAGAAATGCCGATGCAGTGCCATAGAAATCGATACAAACAGATATAAGTCAATGGATACAAAGCAACAAATCCGTCCGCACCGCACCGTACGCTCCGATTCCGATGCAGTGGACGCACAGCTTTAGTGTGCTACAAACTAAACCACCGTCCGTGACTTCAAATCACCGTATCGAATTCTCTCATATCATAACATTTTAGACGCCAAATAAACGAGCAGCACTTTGCTGTCGACCAGTCAACTTCAAGCAGTCGTCAGATATAACTGCAGCTATCGAAAAAGCCAACTGCAGCTGTCGATATTGCAAGCTGCAGTTGTCGACACTGTTCGGCAGCAGAATTCGACAAGTCGACCGATGCAGCCCACCAATGACTGCACAAACGCTGCTGCCGAAGAGCAGCACTGGACCAGTCAACTACAAGCTGTCGACAGAGACAACTGCAGCTGTCGAAAAAGCCTAAGGCAGCTTTCGACAGCTTGCAGTTGACTGGTCCACAGCAAAGTGCTGCTCGTCTGTTTGGTGCCTTACCCCGTAGGGTATACGCATTCCAAGCATGCGTATTTCTTCAATACATTATTAAGTCGTGTGGTATTCTACTTTATTCATATCCGATGAATAGAAAATTGATTAAATTGAAGAAAGCTTTTACTTAATTAAATAATTTTCATACAGCATTTCACCTACATTGCTCGGTACCTATATTGTTAAAATTGAACTTAGAATTAAAGTTACTTTTCTTTGTCTGCCAGGGCCGCTTCCTAATACGAATGCATTGCTATCATCATCATCATCATCATCATCATCAGGTCCTTTTTAGTCTCCACTACAGGAGCACGACCCTCTCTGTACTACCGGAGCCATACTTGGCCAGAGCAGCCAGAGGACTTGGCCTACACCCTCATACATGCATTGCTATGTCTGCCATTAAATAAAGGGCAATAAAATACATGTAAGTACATTACTATGCATAATTTGTAGCCGATGCGATCAGTATTACGTGCATTATGCAGTGCGATGAGCGGTTATTACATTAGCATTTTCTTTGAAGCTTGAATCATTAGATTCAGATAAGCTGTCAGTGTCCTTGATGGAAATAATGTTTATTATGCGTTGACACGGTCTTTATGTCTTTATGTACGTTGCGGTGTGCGTTGAATAAAAACTAGAAAACATTCAGTCCACAAACTATAGACAGGTTAATTTTAAATGTATTAACATATTACAGCATGTTGGGAACCAAGGGGGGTACTCGAAAAAATTTGAATGTCAATTTTTTCGAGTTCAATCTAAAAACTCTATTCAAGTCTTTAGCCAGCTAGATAATTTGTATAGCCGTGTGGTATCCGGCAGAGTAGAATAGGACCACTCCAAGTCTTCCCGTGGATGTCGTAGAAGGCGACTTAGGAAATACAAGCTAAACAAAGATTATAAACATCTAAGATACCTCTCCAACCCGTCTGGCCAGCGTGGAGAGTGTAGGCCAAGTCCTCTGGCTGCTCTGGCCAAGTATGGCCCTAGTAGTATAGAGAGGGTCGTGCTCCTGTAGTGGAGACTAAAAAGGACCTCATGATGATGATGATGATGATAATTTGTATGTTAAATGTCGATTATTTTTGAGTCCCGTAGGAACATTTATTGATATATTGGTGTTGAACAATAATCGAGTAGGGGTTTTAAATATATTGTATACATAGATGTAAGTACCTATGTAATTTAAAAATTACTTTGTATTCCGCGTGATTTTGAACCTCTGAACTAGGTATATTAAAATCCTGGAGGCTTTTTACATGGATCCTGTTTAATTTTTATGTAAAACTGATGAACCTACCTACTCATCAAAATGTACGCCTTTTGCTACATTTATTCCAATCTTTTAATTATTTTCTAATCCGAACAAATACCACTCTTTAAATTATTAATCAAATTAATACAAACGAATACAGTCAGCTCAGTCATCAAATTAAATTTGTCTTCTAATATTTTATGTCGTCGATATATAATGCTAAATCTTTCCGAATTCACTTAATTTCCAAGTAAGAGTCGTTTAAATGAATAATCTCACTCTCTATTCTATTATTCCAAAATTTGAAACTTATCTTTGCTATCGCGGTTGGTATACCTGTAGGTATTCTCTTCTCCGGTCTTCATTGTATGCAGTAGTAGTAGTAGTGTAGTCCAGTTTCGTCAACTCAATCGCCGGTACCATATAATACGAAAGGAGTCCTATTTAAGAATTCAGTGTCGCAATAAGAACAACTGCCGCCCATTGATTTCTGCTAACCATTTATCAACACTTGCCACATTTAGCGTGCTCAACTCTACGTTTCTAGACGTACTAATTACAGGAGAATGCATTGAACATTGTGAAGGATATGAAAGGAAAACATTCCTACATTCTTACCCACGGGGGATAGGCAATCGACGCATTTGAATTAAATCCTAACTAATATTATAATAAATGGTCAGGGCAGGGTGTCAGCCGTGTGGTTTCCGGCAGAGTGGAATAGGACCACTCCTAGTCTTCCCATGGAGGTCGTAAGAGGCGACTTAGGAAATGCAAGCTAAACAAAGCTCATAAATATCAATGAGACCTCTCCAACCCGTCTGGTCAGCGAGAAGAGTGTAGGCGAAATCCTCTGTCTGCTCTGGCCAATTATGGCTCCGGTAGTACAGAGAGAGTCAAGCTACTGCAGTGGAGACTAAAAAGAACTAATGATGATGGTGTTATAGGGTACGCGCGCCTGGCCTTCCGTCCTGTTACTTGCTTTTTCCCGTTCATTCCTGTGAGTGTGCCCCAATACCTTCCCAGCTCCAACAAATTCCTATCCTTCCCCAGCTTCAAAATGCTTCCGATGGGTAGCAGTGTTGGAAGCACAAAAACTGCGCTCACCAACCCGCCTGCCAAGTGTGGTGAGTATGGCTTTATCAACTTGTAAGTGGTGAGTATGGCAATATCCTCTCATGGAAGGATGTATCTTTGGGAAAGGACTTTGTCCAGCAGTAGACTTTTTACGGCTGTAATGATGATGATAGTATACATGCGAAAATGGGTACAAACCCATTTTCACCCATTTTCGCATGTATACTATTATTTGGATGATTGACGTCTCTAGAGGTTGAGGTCGCTCTGTCTTTCCATCACCCCACAAGCCAGGCGAATGCCCGTTTTGGAGCAAGTTAACTTTTGGACGGATATTAAATGCTAGTTTATTTTTTAAAATTATATTTATTTTTCGCTCAATGACAGGTATCGCTGATGTGGGACACAAAGCTGCCAAGATGAAGTGGGACTGGGCGGGTCATGTCAGTAGAATGTTGGCAGACAAATGAGCCAATAAAGAGACTTCTTGGATACCTGAGGATGGTCGTCGTCGAAGGGGCAGGCCAACGAAAAGATGGCGTGTTGATGTCGACGCGTTTCAGCATGACTGGTCAGATATGGCTCAGGATCGCGACAAATGGAAGGAGATAAAAATAAAAATAAAATAAATATATAGATGGGAGAGACCTTTGCCCAGCAGTGGGACAGAAGAGGTTATTAAAAAAAAGAAATTAATTCCATAATGCTACATAGTGCTACATCCTAGCGATCTTCACCAGGATAATTAGATTCATAGTGGTAATGCACCTTGAGTTTTAGCACCGTTGCGCCAAAAACAAAAACGTTACAGAGCGGGTCCTAAACTCCTAACTATATGTTTTTATAGGACATTGTAACTGACGTATGTATTTTTAACCGACTTCAAAAAACGAGGTTCTGTGTTCCACTGTATAAATTTTGACTATTACCTACTTTTTATATATGATGTACCTATTACTATGTAATATTATTAAACTCGGATTGGCATAAGATTTTACTACTGTCTGCAATTACTGTCCTGTACGAAATAATTAAAGCCTATGTCAATCGGGAAAAAGCAACAACGCTTACGATACCTTACACCAAATCTGTTTAGGCATACAAGTGTCAAAGAAAACTTAAATACATATATGAACCTTGAAAAGATATCACTCCAAACTATATTAAAAACATGACATAAAATGCGAAAATATCTATTGCCTACTTCCGTAATCGTTTGTTAATAAAATCTAGGACAGCGAATTAAAGTTATTACAAATGATTATTTGATATCCTTTAACATTGTACCTATCTGTGTCTACTTCTAATACCACAGGTGAAAAATATTAAGTTCTGATATGGTTACATAAGTAAATTAGTGTAACTATACGTTATCGTAATTTAAATAACCTATTTTTTTCTTTATTAATGTGCACTTACATACATATACTTATAAACAAATAAATTAATTATTTAGTATGTAAACAATTTTTTTTTTTTGAATGGTTAGTTCTGGCTCCAATTGAGCTTTCGCTACTTTACCGGGCGTTTGAGGCGAGGGCAGAGTGCCCTCATCCTTTATAGACAACATCACCAATATATAAAGTTTTTTTTTTATTTTTTTTTTGTTGAAAGGACTATGTAGCTAGCTCCAAGTGAGCTTTCGCTACTTCACCGGGCGTTGTATATAAAGTTGCAGACAGCTACTTCAAGTGTATTTGGCAAAAAATGTTGATAGCGCGTTCTAACTTCGTTCAGCGCCATCTAGTTTGACTTTTGATAAACTTGATACACATTTTGCAGCTCGAGTTCTGGGTTTTTTCTCAGTATTTAGAAATTATATTCTAAGGGTTTTTCAGGGTGACTTATGCGTAACAAACCTCAAATTATTATTATTATTTTTTAATTTTATTTTATTACGGAACAACGAACGGTTACAAAATACATACTAAAGAATAAAGCTTTTATTAAAAAGTATACATAATTTTATAACCAACCACGTTATTCGCAGATTATTAAATACATTTTCATTGCTAAGATGCAGGTAGAGAGTTATTAGAATAAATAATAATAGAGAAGAAACTTAAAAAAAATACAAATGGAATAGCTCGGTTAGATAATTAGTACATATAAATTTAGTTTAGTTTCTATAAATATACAGTTCGGAAGAACCGGTACAATTAATAACAAATTAAAAAAAAGAGGGGTAAAGGGGGAAAAAAATAAATAAAAAATAAGCTTACATAATTAATTAACTAATGGGAGCGCAAGTCGTATTCGGAAAGCATCTGGTGCAAATGTTTGTTATAGGTATTTGTATTTGTGGTTTTAGTAATGATTGAAAAACTTACATGCCGTCTTGACCCCACATAAAATGGGATGAGGAGAGGTAGAAGAAGTAATGATTGAAAGCAATGTGTTTTTTATACTGCAAGATAAAGAGTGTATAAAATAAATATTAAATATATTCTCACCTTATTATAAAAAGCGGAATGAATTAAACTATCTGGTTTAAATCAAATCATTGGTCGTCTATGTAATAAAAATGGATAATATAGGTATCATTGAATTCTGAGGCCCGAGGCAAAATCATTGAATGTGGTCCATGACAGTTTGAGTTCAATGTTCTGCTCAGGATGCCACAAATCCAAACATACATACATACACTTATGAAATTCGGCACACATGTTTAGAAGCCTACGCATATAGACTAACATATACAAAATCTTTTCAAAATCGACTGGTTTCATTCTTACCTGCATGGTGTCAGCAGCGTGTGCGTATTGATAACCATCTCTCTACGTGGCGCTCGACGTCCTGCGGCGTTCCGCAAGGCGGCGTGCTATCTCCTTTACTGTTTACTTTATTTATCAACTCTATTACTTCTCAAATCTGCACTTCCTATCATCTCTACGCAGATGACCTACAGCTTTATTGTCACTCCTCTTTGAATAATTTATCTCAGGCCATTATAGCAATCAATTGTAACTTGTCTCGAATAGCGGATTGGAGTAAGTTTCACGGTCTCACGGTCAGCCCTTCAAAATC
Organism: Elegia similella; assembly: GCA_947532085.1. Classification (NCBI taxonomy): domain Eukaryota; kingdom Metazoa; phylum Arthropoda; class Insecta; order Lepidoptera; family Pyralidae; genus Elegia; species Elegia similella. Next base: position 23,925,412 of record OX383932.1, on the reverse strand, counting down.
TCAATCCATTATTTCAGGCAGATCGCGGCTTATTTTTCAAAAATTGACTGGAATTCCCTTCCTGCAATCACATTCAATAATTGTGTTATTGAGTACTCGGACAAAGTTAAAAACTTAGGGGTTATATTTTGATCGCAATATGTCGTGGGTTCCGCAAATTGCTGAGACCAGCAAAAAAATATTTGCTGCTGCTGGTTCTATTAGGCGGATTCGACATTTTTTGACGAGCAATTTAATAAACTTGAGCGTTTTCAAAACTTTTGCATACGTTTCATATTTGGATTACGGAAATATGATCACGTTACTTCTTTTCGCACTCAACTCAAGTGGCTCCCAAACAGACTTCGTCGTAATTTACATATCCTTTCTTTACTGTATTCCATCTTGTTTATCCCTAGTACCCCTTGTTACCTCAAGGAACGCTTCACTTTTCTCAGTGAGATTAATAATTGCGAATTACGCAGTTCTGCCTCCCTTCGTCTCGTCACCCCTCCTCATCTTTCCAACTTCTATTCCCATTCCTTCACTGTTCAGGCTGTTCGCTTGTGGAATGCTTTGCCACGTGATATTCGCAAGGCCCAATCGATATCATCATTTAAAAGTCAGGTTAAGTCTCATTTTCTCTCTTTAATTTTAAATTAGGACTAAGTATTTCCATTTTTATATAATTTACTGTCATTGACATTGTTCTCATCTTTGTATTGTATACTATATATATTTATAGATAGGTATTCGTTTTATTTTTACAGTATGTATGAAATATTTTATTTTATGTTTAATGATTATTTAATATATATATATATGCTGCCCTACCCAAAGGTATGAGGTTGACTGGAAGAAGTCCGCCTTTGTACCCATTACTTTATTTTTATTTTTGTCTCTTCTATTGTTATGTTTTGTTATAATGGCGCAATAAAGTGTATATTATTATTATTATCTTGCAATTCTGACAATATTTCATACATACTGGTAGAATTGATAACCACCTTTTTCAGTCGGTTATCAATGGTTTAAGATTCGGCCTTAGAAAAATATACTTACCTTACACACATGGGCTGCTTCGGCAAATCTCGGGCCTATACTGTAAAAGCTCAGTGTTGATTTACTATAGATACTTATTTGGACAGGCGTCTTAGTCCCAGGTCAATCAGATAAATAACTGTAACGAAAATACTTACCAGCTATAAATATTATACTTACACCAAAATCTTCCTCAAAAAAGCTCACCGTTTTTGATGTTGATACATACCCGTATTATGCATAGAGAGATTAACAATGGCACCTCTGCGATGCTCCTCACTCCTCACCACCACGAGATACAGGTTTGTTCCTAGTTCGTTGGTGGGTTGCTGAGCTAATGGTCCAAACATACACACAATAAAAATCTCCAGTGTTAACTTTTTAAGTAAAATGTCAAAAAAGAAATGTTGACATACTTTCGATGATAATTTACCTCATAAAGTTTGAGTCGAAAGAATATTGGATGAATATTTGCAAAAATATAGGTTGTATTGGTATAAGTATAAGCTGCTGCATGTTGAAATATTAGATTGCCTGGTTTAAAGACGGGAACAGAACACCAATGTTTGCCTCGTTAAAGTTACATTTTAAGGAAATTGTTTGCCATTAAAGTTTTTGTTTTTTGTAAATTTTGGAGTAAAAGATAAAGAGAAAAATGAGACAAAAATTTTGTGGGAGCTGTCCGGTAACCGAAAAAAAATCGAGCTAACTGTCCTATTTTTCTTTTTGACCTTGAATTGAATTTGGAACAACCGAGCGAGTTTAACTTGTTATGATTTATCCTTTGTTTTTTTAAGTGTCATAGGTACACTTAGACAAAATAACATATCATGACAATATACCTGCAACTTTGAAGAGTTGCTACTTACACAATTTTCGAGTTGTGTTGTAGACGAGTTGCACAGCCTGCAACTATTTGATACCAACTCGTTTGCCAGATAGTGTCATTATCGAATCGTATTAAGTCTGGTTTTAAAACCAATAAAAAAGTGGAAAAAGAGTACCTGTATACAGACAAAAATAGATAAAAGTGTTGAAATGCGTCCACATATGCGGCGACTACAATGATACAGAGAGGCTAATAGGTGGAACTAACAACATTTTTTTTAGTCTGGGATATATTGAAACATATCCTTGCATCTACGTTATCTACAATATCCTGGTCTTAATAATTGACTTATCCTTGCATGAACTTATACGAGTATGTCATAGTTGCATATAAAACATAGAGTACCTCCACATGTCAGTTATTAATTAATAGAAGGCGACCAACCAATTACGTAAAATTGAATGGATAAATTTATAATAATAAATTGCTGGGAAATAGAGTACAGACTACGCCTGTATTCTATGGCCAGGTGTATCGAAATTAGGCCAGTGAACGGCTATGCCTACATAGGGCTCGTTTTATTTGTGGACTTATTATGTCTTGCCCAACTGCGGAACTATTTTAACCTGCGCGTATGTGGTGGGTACGACGGCCATGTCATGTTAGGTCAAAAAGTAAGCAAAGACTTAGCCAGATAGAACGACTTACAATAATCTTATGATAGATAGACCTACAAAATTCTTAACATACATCGACCTACTAAATTCTTAACATAGATCGACCATAGATCGATCTACAATATTCTTAAGGTAGATCGACCTACACTATTCTTAAAAAAAGATCGACCTACAAGATAAATCGACTTGCAATATTCTTAGAACACGACATTCTACTACTACAATATTCTTATCTTGCTATATCAAATATGAGTAAATTTGAAAAGAACTATGGATGTATGGATGTTTCATATTCTTTATCGCAAAAACTACTGCACGGATTTTAATAAAACTTTCAACCTTATGTATCAGAATGACACTTGAATTGATTTGGGAATTCCCAAAGCGATGATAAACTATTAAAGTGGGTAGGCACATAATACAAAGGTACTTAAGTTGTCATAAATAAGGTGCCTATATATTTTAACCGTGCATAAGGCAGGTCGCTAATACGTTAGATAAGTAACAACTTTATAATTTTCCTGGGTATTAAAATATATTGTTACCGGCAATTATGATACCGGAATAAACATACAATCCATTTAAAATTTTACTAATATTAAAAAAAGAATCTCTGAAACTGCCAACCACGTAAGTTATTTCCTTATACCATACCAGTATGATAATTACACCCGAAAGAATTTGATTAATAACAGTATCGATAAAAGGAAAATAAACGACACGACACTGAACAGTCATTGTCGTCGGAGCATCTTGATCCGGAGAACATTCGCGGCCAAAGGTGAACGCTCCATTGCAGCGCCTGCGCCACTGAACTTGACTCCACTTACCTTAACACCACTCACGACCAGGAAACTCTCACGACATAAGTAACCTGCTAGATTATTATGCAAGTGTAACGCCCAACCTGTTCCTTTTATATCCAAACTATACACCGTAACACAAAACTAATAATCTACTTACTCGTTATGGTGCAACCAATTCAATCGAGGTCCATTCTATAAATACAACATGACTCTGTTCCTGTTTGCGCGATTTGCGAAACGTACCCTTGTTATTGTATATGTATTTCTCCGTAATCAGCCTCAATGCTACTCCAGGGTATGGACCGTGAACCCTGCGCTTGCGCATCTCGGCGGGATGATCCGAGGCCGGTATAAAACCCGGCGGCCGGAGCACCCGGCACCATTCGCGATTAAACGCTGCTACCGCGAGCTTCCGTAGCACGAGGCCGCACTGACCGCCAACTGATTACTACAATTGCCACTTGCCACCTTCCGCGATGACTTCCAAGCGAACTCTATTCATCACCGTCTTTCTCATCGCGCTCATCTCCATCGAAGCAGCTCCATTCTTCGACGCGATCTACGATGCTATCAACGGTAACGGGCGAAGGTCTTATGGCTACAGTGGCTACAACTACCCTAGCTATGGATACCCTGCAGACTACAACTATAACTACAACGTCCAGAGGGCGCCGAGAAAGGAAAGACGCGGGAAGACCTGGAAGGAAATCTGCAGGGTGCATTTTCCTGACTCTGTCGCCGTACCTGGGGCTGGAGGCATAACGTGTCCCTACTGAGGGTCGGGTCGCGTGTTCTACGCAATGGGGCGCCTGTTTCGCCGCAACGTCATGAGGATGGGCTGATCTGACAACATACAAACATGTTATAGTACAAACAAATACTGATCATTCGCCGCAGACTGCCTTTTGTTTACAAAAGTGAATATTAATGCTATTTATCAAGAAACTGTGTGCCAACGAAATCAAGTCTCATCATTATTTATTTATACATAGTGAAATTTTGATCGTTCTGGACCCTTAAAGGGATGATTCAGCCCGTCGATATAAACAAATTTTCTTATGGGATCAATGCTGGGAACTCAAAAAAAAAATTAAACGTTTCCATACAAATTGACCTATCGGCCGAAATTTTTTGTATGGAACTGCCCATTTTTTTTTGAGTTCCTAGCATTGGTCTCATAGGAAAAGTTGTTCATATCGATGGGCTGAAATACCCCTTTAAGGGTCCAGAACGATCAAAATTTCACCGTGTATACAATAATTAATGATACAACGAAAGTGTATAAAGTTCAACACGTGAATAGATAAACTTTATCAGAGTATGTGTTTTAACCTCAATGATCTCAATGTCACTTGAGTTCTACATACTTCAAAGAAGAAACCAGATCAGCCCATCAGCAAAGTGAGATACCTACCTAGTGTTACTTTACTATTGTACATAGTTAGCGGAGTTTTCAGTTCCAGTGATAGCCGGTAACCTAACGATAACTTATTATGTAGTTAAGTATAAGTGATATCCGATGAAGCTAGAACACGCGATATACGAAACTGTGGTCGTGAACCCGAAATTTACATAATTGGCTTGTTGTACTTACAAATTTTGATTCGGTGTGATATCTTACCTCTTCAGGAATTTTCTGTTTCTTCTCCACCATGTTCTCTTTATGCAGTAATGTACAAATTGTAAATATTTAGTAATAAATAAATAGTTAAGTAAATCTACTTTGTGTTTCTCTTTGACCTTTTATCAATATTCATGTCATAAGAATAGAATATAGCTTAATGAATTAGTATTATTTAATTTGTTAATGTTTTCTTCCATTCTCGTTTGGGACAAATAAAGTTGAATGTACCAGCTGGTTCTCTTCCTGTGATCGTAAAAGCCGTTCGTGGGAATGGCTGAAAATCTTAGGAATCATGTTAATAGGCAATGCGGCTAGCAACCTACCACTATTTTGATTCCGCTTCCCACCTAACACACTAACATGCTAAACGTTTCTCTTTAGTCTTGTAAACCTGGGCTCTGTCTACCCCGCAAGGGAAAAAGACGTGATAGTATAAATGTATGTATGTTTGTTATTTTTTAACTCTACAAGGAGAAAATTTAAGACATTAACTATATTTTTTTTGAGTTTGATTTATTGGGTTAATGGTGTTAGTATTTTATTACAGAACTGCTCCGTGGTCCAATGGTTAAGGCGTTTGCCTGTAGACCCGGGGGTTATGGGTTCGATTCCCATGGGAAGCATACTTTGTTTAGTTGTTTCCAGTTTGGTTCCATTAGCCACTTTTATAAAAAAAATAAAGATAAAAAGTTCTAACATCCAAGGTATTTTTTACAGAAGGAGTTCATGTCAATTCCTGTAATTTAAAGTTCATTAGGTACCATTAGTTGTTTGATTGCTAGATTACGTAGGTAGGTGAGTAAGATTTATTGCTTCGACTAATAGCAACAAAACAGACAGTAAATTATTGATGCCTTTTGATGTTTGATGTGTTTGAGTCATCCTTGAATGCCAAGACCGTGGTAATATTATCAAAACCTAACCTACTTATAGTTCGTGTTGATGACGTGGCTACCAGAATCTTGCTAAGGAATCCTAACTTCAGTACATAGGGTAAAAGTCAGTTAATTAAAAAAATCTTAAAAAAATGCCACTGACTATTTAATAGATTACATTACAGTCTATGAAATGACAGTACAGGACAGGATAATTAAAAAAAATGCATGATTTTTTAAAATATAAACGCTTATTGCATACGTATAACCATCTGCTAAGTACTTGCGAGATCGCTTTATCATGAGACTTTGAGACCTCATATTTAGAAGCCTTTGACTCCGTGACTCTGGTGACTCTATACCACCAGATATTGCTACATATTATATCTATCTTGGTTCGAATCCCTCGAGAAGCATACTTTGTTTAGTTTTTCTCGAAGAACATAGCCTTTTTATTGACAGACTGTCCGATATAAAAAAAAATGGAGCAAGAATAGTCAAAAGTAATTATCCTAATCCTAACTAATATACTACAACTAAAATAAATAAAAATTAATATATATTTACAAATAAAAAAGGGCAAGGTAAGTCGTTGCCTCGCGGTAGCGTGCCCAGAAGGCTGGCAGCATTGCCACGTTGAATGGCAATGCTGATCTTTTGGCCAAGGTATAGACCAGCCTTCTGGTCACGGGTCACCTCGATTCACTAATATTATAAATGCGAAAGTGAGTTTGTTACGCTTTCACGTTGTAACTACTGAACCGATCATCATGAAATTTTGCATATACGTTATCTGGGGTGTGGAGAAGGACATAGAGTACATTTTATCCCGGGAAAAAGTACTGTTCCCGAGGGATCGACATTCACACGGCCGGAGCCGCGGGCGAAAGATAGTAATATATAGTTTTTTTTTTACTAAATGTTGGATTAGGCATTTGTCTCCCATCTCACCTGATGGTAAGTGACGATGAAGACGAGGATGTTACAGTTTGTTTTGTTTTATCTTGGTCGCATTGGTCGCTGGTCGCAAATGATATGCGTCCCAATACTTCCCCTCCGGCCGTCGCGGGTCCAATTCGTCGCGAGGACAACGTTTTCGGACGCTGGGATGCGGGTCACAAGACCTTAGAACGCTTCCTGGTTTCCTTGAAATGTATTACATCATCCTCCATGCTTTGGAATTGGAAGGCACGTTAAGCTGTTGGCCCCGGCTGTCATCATTGATGGCAGTACTTAGTCTATGTCTATGACCGACTATTAACTATTGTCAGATGCCTTTCGACAGCTTTTAAATTCTGAAACCAGTATTCACTACAAACACGCACGAAAATGTAATGAACTAGCCTTTATATCTATTAGATAGTCATTAAAAAGATAGTGTGCGTTTTTAAGTATACTTTTTCTTTTTTAATAGCAGGTCTAATGGCAGAGCCAATATTGCTGCAGGAATTATAATATACACTAATCGATGACCATTGCTGCGAAGAAGCACCCGCTTCGGCATAATTGTCCATGCCTCGTTTCAACTACGGCGTTTAATTAAATATTATTGGTTATACGTTTAAAATTAGTTATATCATCATTTGCATAATTTTCCTTTCAAGTCATGATCTATGTATTAAGATGATATGATGGGTAACGGTCGGTCATATAAAATTGTAGCTTTGTCCTCCGTGATATTCTTCATGAAGAAAAAAAATACGGGCATATATAGAAATGAAAATATGCAAAACTGAGCAACGCGGTAACCATCCATAAATTAGATTGTCCCGATTACTAATATTTTTGGCATATTTTGACGTTGCGCGGAAATATAATTAATCTGTGAAGGTTGGTCATGGATGGAGCAATTTACTTTGTTTTTAGCGATATCGTGTTTATAAGCTCTGTGCTTACTTTGTACTTATGATACTGAAACATTTTTTTTAGATTTTTTTATTTATGTTTATTTTTTTTATTTCGCGTCTTTTTCTATTCTACAGGGCGCCAGGGAATTTGATGTGTATCACATGGCCTATAAAATGATGTATCGTTTGTCAAGTTGGTTAGTTAAGGAGATACGAGAACAATATACATATACATACATAGTGGACAAAATCATAAACTTTCTTTTGGATACGCCGTAGTCGGGTAATAAATAACGAATAATGATTGTACCTAACAGCTAATTATAGCAAAGAAAAATAAAAAAATAATGGCACATCTTTTAAATATTTTTTTTACGGACCTAAGGTGGTGCAACTTAATTGCGAGAGTGTCCTCTTAATTCCAGCAGCGGCCGGGGAACACGTGAACCTGCTTGAGAAATCAGTGATAGATTTGATAGTTGTACCTAGTTGTAAGCCAATCCCGACATTGTTGCCAGCGCATTAAGGCGCCAATGGCCTAAAGTTGCCAAATCGCGTAAGTACTCGATATGAACAGTAGTTACGTCACATCGTAAACTGTTCAACGTCGTAACTCTGTAGGAGCCAAGAGGTTAGATTAGCTTTATTATAAAGCTAGATGAGCTATATGAATAATTTACAGCAATTTTGCTTAGTTGTAAACGTCACACGTTTTGTAAGGACTTGATTAATAATTTTCTTTCGCTTCCTGGTAAATGCTCCTATAAGGTAGAGTGGTTTACCTAGCTCATAGACGTAAGTTCGTCCGGCAAGAAAATATAAATGACATTGATTGAACTGGCTTAGCCTTACTCCAGTAATATTTTTTTAATTAATTTGTAGACTTGTATAGGTATACATTTCTTGCTGACAAAGCATACTATTCTGTGGATGAATTTCTATCTGACAAATTCTGACTATTTATCTTAACTCCGAACATAATGTAAATAATAATAATTTAGCAAATTTTACATAATTGTAACCGTCATTGACATACCTATTATATTAATTCAAATTCCTATAAATATAAAATTGTATGCCTGATGGCGCAGCATGAAGCTCTATATTGTAATGTAAACTAACAACTTACATATATACTCATGTCATAAATAACTAACAAATAAGCGATTATGATTATGAGCAACTTTGTTGCCATCAACCTAGACATATATTTCATGTATTTGTCTAGGTTGTCAATAAACTTTAACACCATCACATGCCAAAATGAAAGGAGAAGAAAATAGTTTTAGTTGTGGTAGAGCCACGCTACCAGCAAAATTAATTTTTGCTATCAGTACGAATGAGCCGGCTCGACCGGGGAAGTATCGCACTCTCGACATTTGAGAGAAGCTTTACCGCTTCTATACTTCGTTTGGTGAGATAAAATTCCTTCCAGCCACCGCCATGTCCTCCCCCTAGCTCCTTGAAAGGCCGGCAACGCTCCTGTCACACCCTGGTGTTGCAGTTATCCATGGGCAGCGGTGATCACTTACCATCAGGGGACTCGCTTGTTCGTAAAATAAAAGTAAAGAGCATCAACTTACCTTCGTTTATCCATTGTCTTAATAACTCGTCAGCCTGCTTTTGTCACACATTGTCTTATTCAACACATTTCCATCTTTTTCTATGCTATCTCTAATGTTATAGTTCCAATTGAAATCCACATGCCAATATGCTATTTATAATTCACTAGCTGTCACCCGCGGCTTCGCCCACGTTTATGTCGATCCCTTGTGAACAGTACTTTTTCCGAAATGAAAGGTAGTCCAGGTAATAACTCATTTGTCTGTAAAATTTCATCAAGATCCGTTCGGCCGTTTTGGCGTCAAACAGTAACAAACATTCATACATCCATACATACTCACAAACTTTCGCGTTTATAATATTAGTAAGAATAACAATCTTAGTATTTGTTACCCTCTCAAACTCCGCCAATGTACAATGAAAGGTATCAATGTCAATATTATAACGTAGGGGAGACTAAATAGTTTAATGTGCCATTTCCGAATGTATTATAAGGATTATATTTTTAAGAGTTCTTGAGGAAGGTGGCACGACGGGTAACAGAGAGTTAGAGAAAGAAAAGACACACTGCGACGAGCCCAGATAATGGTTTAGGAAAAGAGGATGATGAAGAGTTCTTGAGGACAAGGCACCTCGAAATTGGTTCATTCAGCTTTTTGAATAGACTGGGTTATGCGCCAGAGTCTGAGTCTGCCCTGAGGGACACAGCACTACACATATAGGTACCTTCGTACATGTTCTATTGAATAGTTCCATAGTAGACCTAATGGTCACCTTTGTTACCATACGGGGTTGGTATCTATTGCTCGACCTATCCATAGATTCAAATGTGATATTGGGGTTAATAATATCATTTTAATTTCATATTCATTTAAAATGTGTGCCCGTAGTAACTTATATAATATAAGAGAATGATAAAACTATTAAAAATATATGATGTACAAACTTCCATCGAAAATTGGTTTAAACGAGATCTAGTACGTTTCTATTACGTTATTTTTTTTAATACGTCATAAATCGTAAACCGCAATTTACCTTTCATTCAATCAACTCAAATATCAACTCAAATAATAACAATAACTTTTATATTATGTTACTTGCTTCATGGGCGAGACCGACAGCAACTCGTCCGCTTTTTTAAATCTGATAGATCGATAATTTGCCTATAGGAGCGTATTTCTCGAATTTTAATATATAATTAATTCAGCCAGTTAAGGGAAAAATTAGCTTAGCGAAAACAAAATTGCGACAACTCAGACCGCTGGTTTATTGCGAACACCGATAGTATATATCGTGTCTTAAAAGTAATTTACGAGAATCATTAATAACGTTTTCCTATTTTCATAAAACACCTCAGTAATCTCCGCAGCAGACAAGATCAGAATGGGAAGCATCCATTACAATATTTAAATACGCAGGTCCGAGGCTCTCCAAAATGTCCATTATTTGGGCTCGGGTTATAAATATTGATTTAGTTTGCGACTACTGTTGAATTTTTATGCGGCGGCGATGCCTGCGGCGACTCATGCATGTGTTTTGCATTTACGCGCTTATTTGTGTACAAGCGATACCTGCGACTCCGTCTGCTACGATTTCTAAATAAGTAAATAATAAATATATACGGACAAATCACACAGATTGAGCTAGCCCCAAAGTAAGTTCGAGACTTGTGTTATGGGATACTACCTCAACGATACTATATTTTATAACAAATACGTATATAGATACACGTGTCGCAGGCTGGCGTGTTGACCGCTGCGCCACGGAGCTAGTCAAAATGATAACTGGAGAAATTAAGTAGCCCGTCTTGTGTCCTGTACGTCTAAATGTTTATCTACCAAGTTTCATAAAATTCAGTTAAATTCGTTTAAGAGCCCGCCATATGCCAGGCGGCGTGGCGATACAAACGCGGATGGTCTAAACGCGTTGGCTACTTTGGATATTTTCGTTTTTTAGGAATATTCAAGGGTTATTCGAAAAAGAAAAACATATGATGGCTGCCTTATCTGTAATGCAATAATAATGAAAAGTTTCAAGGTTAATTTTAATGTATTTGGTGAATAATGCTATATACCGAGTAAATTAGACGTGATTTGGAGGCAACTTTGCAATTTTTTTCTATCGAGAAAATTTAACACAATCGTGTTTTTGAGTCATATAGTTGCCAGAGTTAGTCCTGAACTTTGCCGCATTTTTATTTCAACTTGAGTATTTAATTATTATTGATATAACAGTCAATCATGCAAAGCAGTGTGAGGTAGTACGGGCCCTTAAGAGTTATGAAGAATATACAGAAAAATCATCTAAAAATCGTAAATTTAGTTTCAGTATCATGTATGTATAGAGCTTGTAAACACGATATCTCTGAAAACAAAGTAACTTACACCATGACCTAAAGCTGAAACTAAAAAAAATATATGATGTACATTACAATGCAAATTTCCACCGAAAATTGGTTTGAACGAGATCTAGTAAGTAGTTTTTTTAATACGCCATAATTCGTAAACTGCAATTTACCTTTCATTCAATCAACTCAAATAAATAAATATATACGGACAAATCACACAGATTGAGCTAGCCCCAAAGTAAGTTCGAGACTTATGTTATGGGATACTAAAAAACGATACTATATTTTATAATAACATCCAAGACCCAGGCCAATTTGAAAAAGATTATTTTCCATCGACCTGGCCGGGGATCGAACCGGGCACTCTCGTGTCGCAGGCTGGCGTGTTGACCGCTGCGCCACGGAGCTAGCCGAAATACTTATTGTAAGAATGTGACTCGTGAATATGTTTGCAAGTAATAAATACTTATTATCATTTGCAAACAATCAAACAATTGTATCAGAATAACACATAGGTAATAAATAATGCAAAAGAAATCTCCGGAAATAGCTACGTCATATATATTTACCTATACGAATTCGATGAGTCGATAAGTTTGGCCTTACTCTGTAAAGTCGTTTAGACGAACAATAAACAAAGAGATAAGAATATTCGGCGGGACCCGCGACCGATCTCAGCTATCTCCTAGTTTGTTGTTTGGTTGTTTCCAATACTCAACTGTTTAAATAGATCAACGTCTCATCTCATATAGAGCGGATAAAACCGCCGCAAAAGCCCGCAGGCGAAGATGCAGCCCGCTTTATATAAATAGGGGATCGGACAAGGTACGAAAAAGAGATCAAATATTTAGTCCGCCTTTTATAATAAAAAAATATACGACCCGTATTTTTTTGCTTCGTCGCTATAACATAACAATACTTAGATATAGCGCATTAAAGTTCAGAATTGGCGGCTAAATACGTCACATGTTAGTATAAAACGTACCCACATATGACGTCGTAAGTTATTAAATAAAAAAAAAGGAAAATAATACCTACGTATCGAATATTTTTGAATAATCTATAAAATGGACGTATTTTTTTTGTTTTTTTTTTTTTATGTTATAGGTCGGCAAACGAGCAAGCGAGTCACCTGATGGTAAGCGACCACCGCTGCCCATGGACAACTGCAACACCAGGGTGTAACAGCAGCGTTGCCGGCCTTTCAAGGAATTGGGGAAAGGACACAGGGGGAGGAAATGGGGGAGGGATAGGCCTCCGGCTTTCTCACTCACCGAACGAAGCATAGAAGCGGTAAAGCTCCTACTCAAAGGTCGATTTTCTGTGAGAGTGTGGTACTAGTACGAGCTGGCCCATTCAAGCTACTACAAAATGAATTTTGCCGGTAGCGTGGCTCTACTACAACTATTAATTACTCCGCCCCCCTTTTTGTATAAGTAAGTATTGCTGTTGTAAACAAAGCTAAAGAATACGTTATGTAAATATTTAAAATACAAAGGTTAAATTATTTATCGCGGCGATCCGCAAGATGTATGAACCATCTACATATAATAAATAAATAAAAATAAATATATATGGACAAATCACACAGATTGAGCTAGCCCCAAGGTAAGTTCGAGACTTGTGTTATGGGATACTAACTCAACGATACTATATTTTATAACAAATACATATATAGATAAACATCCAAGACCCAGGCCAATCTGAAAAAGATCATTTTCCATCTTGACCTGGCCGGGAATCGAACCCGGGCACTCCGTGTCGCAGGCTGGCGTGTTAACCACTGCGCCACGGAGCTGTCAATATATTGTAATGTAAATATAATTATTGTATTAAACTGCAGATTAGCGAGCAGAGAGAGAGAGAGAGAGAGAGAGCAGTAACGTAAATCGTCAGTAACAAGGAGGAACCGTCTCGTGGTCGTGGTCTTACCCACGGAGCAGATATAGAGAGGAGTTGCCCTAAGGAATATTTCTATGAAACAATGCGTGGCACTTACAGGGGGTGAGGGGGTATTATCTGTCTCACTCTACTTGCTCTGTGTCTCACTCCCTCCTTTATATCCATCTAGCGGCGAATAACCCAACTACTTAATAAGTTCGATGTTGATCTTTCTTTTTAGTTTATCTATCCGTCACTAGATGTCCCTAACACCTACTGACATCTAGTGTCGGATAGCTGAGTAATTAGGGTTGCCAACCAGACTGTTAAAAACAGTATAATACTGTTTTTGCTAGTTAATGCTTTTTACTGTTCTATTATAAGAGAGTTTGCAAAACACTGTTTTCACGACCGCTGGTAAAACTACGGTTAGAAACACATAGACCGTTTAGACCGTTTTTAGATTATTACAAAAATTTAAAATTTTGCACAAATTAATATTTCTTCAAAAATAATTTTAATAACATAATATAGTATTATTAACAGGCTTTAAAAAAAATTGTAGTATATAATAATAGTTCTGTACCTGTTCAAAGCAATCGTTTATTTGGAGACTACACCTTCACAGCCACGTATAAAACGATAGTGACCATATCATGTAAAAGAGTAGTCAAAATCCAGGCAGCATACGAGTTGATGCACGGGCCACCCAAAACTTAGCCATACTAGACGTGACTTGAGCCTGCCTTCGACGCCGCCACCAGTTTGTATATCTTTTTGACCCACATGCTCGGCCCACATGTCAAAAAAATATACAAACTGTTAAAATGGGAAGAACAGATCTTTGTATATTTAGTCGTAGTCCAGTTATTTCTATTGACTTTTGAAATCCACTGTTTCTTAAGAATAAAGTTGGATGGAAATCTATATTTATTATATGTGTTCTACATATAATTTACAGTTTTATTATACATTTAAATGCAATAAGTTCACTGAAAGTAGTTTTCTTTGATGAAAAATGCTCTCGGGGCGCTCAGAAACATCATTATACTCTCATCTTCCATGTAACTTTCTTAACTTCATGTAAATTTCAAAATCCAATCGTAGTTTTACCAGCGGTTGAGAAAACAGTATTTTGTATACTGTATTTTGATAAAACAGTAAAAAGTATTAACTAGCGAAAACTAGGTGGTTGGCAACCCTAGACATTTTGCCATGTTTATGGCTATTATTCAACGTTGACGACAGGTGGCGCATTGCTGAAAAGAGAATTATAAAACTACATAAACATAATCTTTTTGTCAAGGTAAAAGTCTTTAGGTATAAATTTAGAACAAATTTCAGTACTTAGTTATTACGATAATAAGCTTTAATATATTTTTATAGTTCTTACGTCCCATTACGCAAAGTGGTGCCATCTAACGATGAGTAGCACGGAACGTCGCCAAAAGATTTTTCTAGAATAATTTAAGTAAATTACGAATTAATATACTTAAAAATGAAATGTGATTCCTTCCATAGCATCTGAACGTTTATCGGAGTAGTTTTTACATGATATAATACAACACTTCATGATCTTCTTCGTAAAAAACAAGAAAAGACCGAAAATCTAACTGTGTTCACAGAACGAACCACGTACGAACATTGACAGCTACAACAGCAGACTAATAGGCCACGCCTACTTTCGATGTTAACGTGATGACGTCAGGACCTAGTTGGAATCACAGTGCACAGTAGCTTACGCCGTGTCCACTCTGTATCTGCTCCGTGGTCTTACCGCAGCATTACGCCGTGGTTGGCGATTGTGGATTGCAATACTTTCACGCACTCCGCATGTAATCAGATCAATTTGAATCAGTGGTAATATTATTTTATGATACTTGTTTTCGAGTTTTCATACATTTTTCTTTCCGCGCAGAATATGGTCGCTATTTTCGTCCTGCCGGCCACTGTCCGTCTGGTCCAGCGGGTTATGACGCGAACGACAAGAAACGAGTGTTACGGGTTTGAATCCCGCTCGGTGACTTACTTTTTTTTTTACATGTTCAAGTTTATATTTTTTTTTAGACAAGTTAAGAAAAATGAAGTTAATGTATGAGATAACAATATATATTTCTCATAAATATAGATTATTACCTAAACGCCACCATATTACAATAAATAGTAATAACCGAGCGAAGCTCGGTCGCACAGGTACTAAATTGTATAGACGCTAAAGAATGCGATAAGTAAATATTAAAAATACAAAGATTAAATTTTATTCTCATGGCAACTCGCAAGGTGGAACAACCTACAGAAATTGTAATGTAAATATGTAATAACTATATGGAACTGCAGATTAGCGAGCAGAGAGAGAGCAGTAACGTAAATCGTCAGTAACAAGGCGGAACCGTCTCGTGGTCTTACCGCAGCATTACGCCGTGGACGGCGATTGTAAAATGCAATACTTTCACGCACTCCGCATGTAATCAGATCAATTTGAATAGGTGGTAATATTATTTTACGAGACTTTTACTCATGTATTACGTCCTATCGTTAATTTCAATTAACGATAGGATGTAAAGGTAGTAAACAAATTTTATAAGAATGTTGTATTAGCTTATTAAGTATGTTATTGAATTTTAATTAAGAAAATACGAGTTAAAGCCAATTGGGATCTATTAAGTACCCATACGAAGACTAGAATAACTAATCTAGAATTATGAGAAAAGAAGTCGAAAACGGATAGAGATAATTGCATTCCAGCATCTCGGAAGAGTTGATTGTAATTGAATGCTCCTGGGTAAATACCCAGTAGTGGGTCATAAAAGAGTAAGGGGCGTCCAATAATTACTTGAGGCGATTTTGGCAATTTTTCGTCCCCTCCCCCACCTCACGTGAGATTTTTCTGTGCTAATTTTGATGGAAAGGCTTTCTTTTTATGCATTAATAGATGGATTTCGAAGTGGTCCAAACAAGGACTGCTCCGGTCTTGTTTGGGGATATATTAGGAGGAGGAAGAGGGGGAGGAGGTGGAGGAGAGAGGAAAGGAGTAGTAGCAGTTATTGTTATTAACGTGATAACGTCTCATAAATCGATGAACGCCGACTGCACGCTCAAAAAAGTGTCACGTTCCAGGTGCAAGCGAGAGTGCGGAACAAGCAATAGACAGGCACGATCGACCTAAGCGTTTAGCTTGCCACGCATTTATCTTTCTTCCATCGTTATCACGTAAACTTATCGTCCGTAAACCGACTTTACAGACAATCAATTTATTTTTAATAAATTCAGATGAAAGAAGACTACAAGAACTAAAAAAAAACCGGCCAAGTGCGAGTCGGACTCGCGAAGGGTTCCGTACCGTTTTCTATAAAAATGGCAAAAAAATAATGTCTGTCGTATGGGAGCCCCCCTTTAATATTTATTTTATTTTTATTTAATTATTTATTTTTACAGTTCATATATAACTAAATATTCTGAGAATATTTCAAGCGTCTACCTGTTGCCGTTATCAATATCGAGCAAAAACAAGCAAAAAACATCACGTTTGTTGTATGGGAGCTCCCTTAAATATTTCTTTTATTCTATTTTTTTGTATTTGTTGTTATAGCGGCAACAGAAATACATCATCTGTAAAAATTTCAAATGTCTAACTATCACGGTTCATGAGATACAGCCGGGTGACAGACGGACTGACAGACAGACGGACAGCGGAGTGATATTAATAGGGTCCTGTTTTTACCCTTTGGGTAGGGAACCCTATAAATAAAAAACTGACGGTGTTGACAACTCTATGTAGTTCCAGAGATCAAAGTTACATATTATCGCGCGGAATAGCCCCCGAGTCGTTTCATCAATCAAGTAGTGTACAGTAAGCCGCAGATATCTTGAGCCGCGTTACGATGGCGCTCAAACTATTGACGAAGTGACTGCCCATTTACAGACATATTTTGTAGTTTTGCATTATTTTTGATCATAGTGTATTTGTGATTGAAAACTTAAGTAGCGATCAGAAATAACTTAAGTTTTTTTGTTTATTAATTAAACAGCTAAGATAAGAGGGTTTCTATGATGTCATAGTACGGACGTTAGAATTGTATTTCGCTAGTAGAACGGACCAACTAAGAATTTCTTTAAATATTACGTTTTTTATATTATTAAAACTTACGCGAGACATAATTGAACTCTCAAACAACGGTTTACTCACGTATTATTAGTCGGTATCCCCGACATGTTTCAGCCTATAAAGGCCATCTTCAGGGCGAGTGCGAAGGTATAAAGGCCGAGGGCACTCTGCCCTCGCCTCAAACGCCCGGAGAAGTAGCGAAAGCTCTATTGGAGCTAGCTACATAGTAATTTAAAAAAAAAAAAAGAAATGCGAAGGTTGCCGCGGCCCGGCCGACCTTTGATCACTGTGATCTGAACTGAAGATGGCTGAAACATGTATGGCATGGCATACCGACTAATAATACGTGAGTAAATAGTTTTTTTATCATACTATAAGAGGGACAGACAAGTGGTCGAAATTAGTGATGAACTGGTACACAGGTAACAGAATAAGGAAACATGGTAGACCACTCAGGCTATCGGTCGATGAAATTAAGGCAGTGGTGGGCAGTACCTGGACATCACTAGCCCGTGAAAGAAAAAAGTGGAGCCAGTTGGAGGAGGCCTTTGCTACAAAAAAGCACACAGATATTAAAGCAACTAAAGAACCCAACCAATAGAAAAAAAAACTGACAAGGCTTATAATTATAATAATAATAGTTTTTTTAGTTTATATTACGTTTTCTTCTTCTTCCTTTTAATATAACTTTACACTGTTTATATCAATAAATAACTCAATTTATACACATTAAATTACTGCCTAGCTTTGATTATTTAGTCTTCTGTCTAGTTTGTTACATTTTAATTATTACATTACTAACTATTCTTACCACCCTTAAGGCATAAGTATACTATCTCCTTTCGCTATGGGGACGTGACTAGTATTGTCTTTGACGTTGGTAAAAAAAAACTTTTTTTCAGCAACAAAAGACATTTTAATAAAAGTATTATGGAGTTAAATATTATTGTACATTTTTAAGTGTCGGCCTATTTCATAGAAAAGTCGTATCAGATAAACATAAAGGATAGACAATCATTTGGGGCAATTTGTTTCGTCTGGTACGTCGCTCTTTTGACATCAATCAACTTGTACATGTAAGGATAAAACCTTTGATTTTTTGGTCAATTTACTGTTTCTGAAGAGAAATAAATGTGAGGCAATTGAAACTAAATGAACCATACAATTGAGTGTCAATTTTATGTTTTTAAATAAATGTATGGTTTGATTGATTCAATTATATTTTAAGGGTTCCGAACGAAAAGGGTAAATACCAGACCATATTCATATGGCTCCGCTATCCGTTTGTCTGTCCGTCCGTCTGTCACCAGGCTATATACATATATTATATCTCATGAAACGTGATAGTCAGACAGTTGAAATTGCCACTATATAACAACAAATGCTAAAAAGAAAAGATAATAAATATTTAAGGGGACTCCCATACAACCCGTGTGATTTTTTTGCTCATTTTTCCTCGATATTGATAACATCAGTCGGTTGACGCTTGAAATATTCAAAGTATATTTAGTTGTATATTCACTTTAAAAATAAATAGTAAAATTGAAATTAAATTAATATTTAAGGGCGGCTCTCATACAAGAGAAATGATTTTTTTGCCGTTTTTATAGATTACGGAGCCATTCGTGCGCGATTCCGACTCGCACTTGGCCGGTTTTTTTATATTTATTTTGGTAGCGTTAGTGGCTCAGTGTTCTAAGCGCGATCTATGAGCGAAAGTTCCGGGTTCAAACCCCGCCCGGCCCGACCTGTTTTTCTTGAGTTTGTAGACTAATCTGACTCAAGTACCGTCGTTTTTATCGGCCAATACCTGCTCCCGGTGAAGGAATACATCGTGAGGTAATCTGCACACTAGTGAGTTCGCTATTGTGTGAAATGGAGAAGGTGATGGCAAGCCCTTATTCCTGCCAAAAACAGTCATTGTGTGCGTAAGAAACGCACACAAACGACACCGACAAGATTCTAGCTGTAACATTTTAGAGAGATATTTATTTTGTACTAGCTTTCGCCCGCGCCTCCGCCCGGCTCAATGGCGATCCCTCTGGAACAGTACTTTTTCCCGGGATAAAAGGTAGCCTATGTCCTTCTCCGTACTCCAGAGAACTTGTATGCAATATTTCATGATGATCGGGTCAGTAGTTACGGCGTGAAAGCGTAACAAACAAAGAAATAAACAAACAAATTCACTTTCGCATTTATAATATTAGTAAGGATAAGGAAGTAAGGATACTGATTATTTATCTCCCAAGTACAGGCACCACCCACTTACGATTTTATTATATATATTTTATATGTATTGATAAAATCCTGCAAGTCAATTAAGTTTATATACAAGTATACAAAAGTTTACCGGTTTCAAGTCCATCCCACTTTTGCGTCTTATGTTTGAATTTTGTATAAAAACAAATAATACCAACATTTTATTTATATTTTAACAATATCTATACTTCTATACTAATATTATAAAGCTGAAGAGTTTGTTTGTTTGTTCCTTTGTTTGAACGCGCCTATCTCAGGAACTACTGGTTCAAATTGCAAAATTCTTTTTGTGTTGGATAGTCCATTTATTTAGGCTATAAAACATCAGTCAAGATATCATCAATGAGAGCGAAGCTTCAATAAAAAATGTATTGACAACGGGCAATATTATTCATCTATACTAATAAAAAAAAAACCTAATCATAATAACAGAAATTTACTTTACTTTTTTCACTTTTACTTTACTTCTTTACTATGGCGAACAGTACCATGGGATACGATTACAAAATCCAGTTTCGATTGAAGATTAATTGTGGGCTGCGTGGTGTAAATCTGCGAAGTGAATAGACCAACAGGTTGGCACACTGCTCCCGCTTCAGCACGGGCGGGTCCAGGACAGAGGGCACGATTGGCAATCCCAACCTTATTCAGAAGTCAGAACATAATTCATCATTGTTTTGGTAGGTATTTTATTTAATTTCCATAGTTAATAATCTTTAAACTTAATTTTATAATAAACAAAAGGGTTACCACTTATGTATTTTTGGTCGGAAAATTCCGACAGTTTCAGCCTAGTCAGCAGGCCATTTTCAGGGCGAGTGTCAAGGACGATCCATCGGCGCGTCCGATGATCACTGAGGGAGAACGTGATGTGCGCTCGCATCGATGCGTTGGGGGTCGGAAGTTCCCGAAGTCTTCGTGGGTAGTTTTCCATCATCATCATCAGCCTCTGGTACATCAGGAATGCTTGCTTCCATAGTCCATAAAATAACCAGTGTTAAAATACAATGAATACGTACGTAAAAATCAATTTCTACGTATTTTTTGTATTTTGGATAGTAAGCCGAGGCCATCAGGCCTCTTACTGTATGACTGCTCCGTTTTCTATGTTTGCTTCTTTTATTTAATTTTTATTTAGTTATATTTAAACTTGTTTAAATTATTATAATAAACGATAATTTAGTATTTTAACGAAGTTTATTCAGACATTATTGGTAAACAATTAAAAGACTTATATAACCTTCAAATAATCAAAATATCTATAACCTAACTTGTATATTGTTCTTAAGCCCACTATTTTAAAACAGTTGTCCAAAAAACGCATGTAATATCTTATTAGTTCGTTTTTGGAATGCTTGATTTTCGGATCTAATTTTGCAACTGGGTATTAAATTAAGTTATTCCCTAACAATTGAGCTAAAATTTTGTAAATTCACGTACCTATGTCGGGAGATATATAGCATGCATTAGATTAGGTCCTTGAGCTGACCTATTGATGAAGAACTCCGCAATGCGGAATCACACATCTTGCATTCGCCCGTAATAATAATAATGTATAGTGTAACCGTTAGTACGATAAATGTTGCAAAATAAATTATTTTTCTTTCTTTCTAACAAAAGTTTGTCTCCGAATTGAAATTGAAAATTTGATTTGGATCCGTCCATGGGGTTCAGGTGGCTAGTTTTCGACATCAGGCTATTCTATTACATTGTATGTAGTATCTATGACCTGCACTATTGCACAAAGGGTCGAAACTTAGTAAACAATACAGATAAATACACAAACTCTTAAGTAAAAGACAGAATGGCTAAATGTGCCGTAGGCTTTCGTCGACTTTGTTACATAGTTGTGATTGTATAGTTCTGCATGTAGAGGTACGCTAGTAGGTAGGTATATTAGTAACTAGCTTTCGCCCGCGGCTCCGCCCGCGTCAATGTCGAACCCTCGGGAATAGTACTTTTCCCGGGATAAAAGGTAGCCTATGTCCTTCTCCGTACTCCAGACAATTTGTATCAAAAATTTCCTAATAGAAAATATTTTTTATAACTTTTTAATAGATATTTTTTTTCAATTCGATATCGATAACAAACAAACAAACTTACTTTCGCATTTATAATATTAGTAAGGATAAGGATAAAGATTGCCAGCAACTATTCTTGTGAGTAACGGCGGGGCAGGGGGTGCGAAGAATCTCCGGAAGAGATCCGGCTACCACCCCCAACGAAGACTGGCCCTGGTGACACACAACATTCGCACAATGGGGCTAGACGAGAAGGTCGAGGAAGTGGAAGAGGAATAAGTAGGTTACGATGGGACATAGTGGGGTTGTCAGAAGTCCGAAGAGAGGGAGAAGGCACGACAACCCTAAAGTCAGGTAAAGATTTTGTCAGATAATTTATGTTACATGCGCTTTTTTGTAATGGTTTGCTCTCAAACTGGTCCTATTTGAATTTCGTCACAATCAATTCAGTAGTTTGATTGAAGTCGGTTTTTTTATATGAAATATTATCTTCTTTCAAGAAGAAAGCAATTAATCGTTTTTTTTTCATTTTATCGCCACTTCGTCACCTTAACCACTCAAGAAAGTGTGGAAAGTGGAGGCGTTTTAGCCGCGTCATATAAATCGAAAAGGACGCGGCCACGGTCACTGGAGTCTGCGGCCCACGGAGCAACTGCGGCCAAACCGCTTGGTCGCACGCTCGACAGCAAGGTAGCACGACCACATGAGGCGGGATGCACAAAGCGACTAAAATTATCGTGATAATCTGTGGCAATGCTATTCAGAGGAGGCTGATAGTCAGAGCCTAGGTCTAGAAGACCTTATGGCCACATTTAGCATGTTGGGGGCGTGTAGATGGAAAACGGAATCAAATAGTGATGGGTTGGTAGCTGCATCGTCTATTGACATGATTTCGAAGATTTTAGCCCAACCCCTCGATCGGCTTTAACGATCTGCGCGAGAAGAGAAGCAGCTGGCACTTTCTACGTTTTTTCAGTTTCCTTCCAGTAAACCCTTCTCGGAACAATGGAACCAAACAAATATAGCCATGTCCAATTTGCCTGCAGCCGCCTTTCGGCCCGTTATCTAAGGTTGCTTCATATTGCTTAGCCGAGTTTCTGGTGAAGCCCTAGGCAGGTCCTTTATAAAAATATAGGCCGTAAATGTCAATCCCACATAAAATATGTAAATTTATAAAACCTTCAACAGTGCAATGGAAGTCCATTTCCAATTTGTATGACGCCGCCTTTCAGTCCATTGACTCAGACTGCACTATGGCGCAGCAATTTAACGCCAAGCAATACGTTCCTTGGCGTGAAATTGATCTGTACTAGTCACTACGATTTTTTAACGTAAATTATAGTAAATTATCATTTAAAATAAATTTCAACTTTGGGTGTACGCTTTTTTGTTAAAAAGTGAAAAAAAGGGAAACTCAATGATTAAAATGGTTTTTTAAACTTACTTAAAAAGGAGGAGTTTAACAATTCGGTCGTATGTTTTTATTTTATTTTCTTTTTTTAATGTTTTTTACCTTAGAACTTATTTATGAACCGACTAGCTTTCGCCCGCGGCTCAGCCCGCGTCAATGTCGATCCCTCAGGAATAGTAGTTTTTCCCGGGATAAAAGGTAGCCTATCTCCTTCTCCGTACTCCACTCCATCGGTTTAGTAGTTACGGCGTGAAAGCGTAACAAACAAACTAACTCACTTTCGCATTCATAATATTAAGTAAGGATAAGGATAAGGAAGTAAGGATAAGGATTAAAAAAAATCATCCACCTCCCTTAGCTTTACGCCCTAAGTGTGCTACTAGCTACATCACCGTGTCTTCAAGGCATTAATAGATAGATATTATAAAAAGGGAAGATTTGATTGTATGAGTGTTTGTTTGTAATGGACAAACTTTGAAACTACTGATGTATGTACATTATGAGCGGGTAACAATAACAGCTTTAATTTAAACTGTTATCCTTACTTATATTATAAATGCCAAAGTGAGTTTGTTTGTTTGTTTGTTACGCTTTCACGCCGTAACTACTGAACCGATCATCATAAAATTTTGCATACAAGTTCTCTGGAGTACAGAGAAGGACATAGGCTACCTTTTATCCAGGAAAAAAGTACTATACCCGAGGGATCGACATTAACGCGGGCGGAGCCGCGGGCGAAAGCTAGTTTGCTTATATTCCTGATTTTCTGATTCATCCGCGATATTCAAACCGGTTAATATAAAATAATAAATAGGTGCCTTCTTATCCTATTCAGATTAATTCTTACTGTGTTTTTCTACAATTAAGGATGTATTGTTTATGTAACGCATTAACACTGATTTTGAACCCCCAAGAATTAGGAGGAATCTTAAATATTGAGTGCGAGAGATTTTCGCGAGGCGCTGGCCAGATTAAGCGAAGCCCAGTTATTGTTTGATGCAAGAATACCTCCCCATTGGAGGTTCATTAAGGAGTTAGGGCTCCAAACCAATTCCAAAATTTAAATATCGTTACGGGTAAAGGAGTGTAAATGTAAATATCTAATGGGTCAAATCGAATCTATCCGTGGAGTAGAGGGTGCAGCAGTAGTCGTTCAATTGCCAGGGTTCCCTATTTTCCGCTTCATCCGCGACATCCAGCTGGGTAATGAAACGACAGATTGAGCGTGTCCAACTTGGGAATAAAAAAAATATCCGGTCTGCTGGTTATTAAAATACTGCATTTATATTATTAAGGTTAAAATAGTACCATTTTTTTAAGACCGAGTTATTCCTAAGTAAGTTTTCATGTGTAAGTGGATTATATTGGTGACATATTTTTAAAGCTGCTAACTTACCTTAATTACCACCATTAAAAGATGACAGTCAACGGTTTAACGTGCCTTTGCGATATTTGATGCCACTCATAGTCACTTATCCCACAACCGAAGTCGAAAGCGCTTATTACTCATTGGCTACTGACCTTCTTGATTGCCCGGATTCCTTATTTTCCGCTCTAACTGTGTCATCCCAGCTATGTAATGTTATATAGTAAATACTAGTGATGGTCTAGTTTCAAACGTGTGTAAGTGACCCTGATATTGATGTCTGTCTGTTCAAGCACTGGGCGCTGAAACTTCAGCCACAGAATAGTACTTACGTATAGAAGTCGCACTCTGCAAAGGCATTCAAAGAAATATCAACTCAAATAAGTTAGCGATACGGTGTAATTTAGCTCGCGCTAGAACGCAGCACCTTTTCGTTTAGATACCTACAGCAAGCCAATTTAATACTTATAGTTCTGAACAAACGATTCATTATTCGTTAAAGTCGGTGAACGTGTGACCAACGCGCGTCGTTCCTACCGGATTTCTTCGGTTTTCCCTTTCGAAGGGTTTACCGTGCGTAGGTATGTTTTCCATACCGTCACGGGGAGTGAGACAGGCTTGCTTGAGCTAAAGTTTTTGTACTTAGTAGTGCAAATATCCGGTTATAAATGCAGTGGTCGCTCAATTGCCCGGATTCCTCATTTTCCGCTCCAACCGTGCCACCCAGCTGAGTAATGACACGATGGATTGAGCGTGTCAAATGCGGGAGTAAAGAATATCCGGTTAGCCGGTTATTAAATTTTACACTGCATTTTTCGGTTCTATGATTTTAGCATCTTTTGTACTACTTATCCATACTTTAATGCTAATATTATAAATGTAATAGTGACTTTTTGCTGCAAAATAACAAAGAGGCAGCTGTTTGTCTATCTATCTGTCTAGAAAATTTGAATGGGTAATCTAAAATGATAAGATCTTAGTATTCTTAGAACGGAGCTACCCGATCAGCAGGCAATAAAGAATACACTGCATTATTGTGCTATAGAACCTTTTGATCACATTTTTTATAACATTAAATGAATATTACATAATAATCTTATTTAATTTGTAATTTTTTGTGCATTCCTAAACATGTTCAACCTTAACTAAATAAATATAAATACATTTATCGTTTAACTCCTGTAAAAAATATATTTCCATTAAATAGTATTGTAGTATTGAATTGTATGATTTTTTACGGTCATATCATCACGTCGTTTAGGTGTCACGGTCAATCGACCATGCACACCCTGGTGTCAAATTTCTTCGGAACCGCCTCTCGGCCTCTGACGTGGTTCCTTTAACGGCTACTAGATGGTAGCCGGGACCAACGGCTTAACGTGCCTTCCGAAGCACGGAATCATCTTTATTATCAGGCAATCGATTTAAGCCTGCAAAGTCCTAACCACACTGGAATCAACTAAACAAAGTATGCTTCCCGTGGGAATCGAACCCATGGCATAATTTAACGATGATCGGTTCAGTAGCTACGGCGTGAACGCGTAACAAATAAACGGTATAAAATTACAATGATACCTATTGGCAGACGCTGAACATCTTTCAGAAATTGCCGATTGTATGTTTTTTTGTGAATTTAATGTAAAATATCAGTACTTTTAATATAAAAATAAACGATGAAGAGAATGTGGAGTGGTGTCGTGTTGTCGGCTGCGGTCCATCCATCACCCATCTCATGAGTGTGACAAAGCGTCACCACCTGCCCCGGCCCCGCCGCGGAGCCTCGCAAATTTGGCAGTATTTATTTGCATGACTGGTTTAGAAAAAGGGGTTTCTTTGGTAACTTATATATAAGTGTCATATTTGTAGCTTGAGAAAGTTATCATATCACTCACTGCTCTCTTGAGCAGTGAGTGATATGATAACTTTAAAATGCACTTCAAGAACCTCTTGGTTCTTGAAGTGCATTTTGTAGGAAAATTAAAAAGATAAAGTTCGTGCAGGGGTAAAAAAAATATACTGGGAATCTATGGCAATATATACTAAAGACAAATTTGAACTTAGTCCACGTGCGACTAAGAAAACTGTAAAGTTTTTGAAACTTTAGGTGTATAAATAAATGTAATAAATACGATAAAACCGTATTAAGTGATTTAATTTAAATATATCTCATTTTAAGTTAAACTTTATTTTATTTTAAACTACCTTTCGCCCGCGGCCCCGGTTGCATGAATGAAGACGCTTTTTATCCCGGAATGATACCCTAACACGTCCTTTCCTGGGCCTAAACCTTCATACCAAATTTTGTCTGCTAATAATAAAAAAAAAACGGTAGAGAGAGAGAGAGAGAGAGAGAGAGAGAGAGAGAGAGTTGTTTCGTGTTGTGGCCTGTGTTCCATTCGTCACCCATCTTATAAGTGTCACGCACGCACGAAGCGTTACCACCCGCCGCCGGCCGGGCCGCAGTCTTATCAAAGTGAGAACTAACTTTAATACCTGGCTTAAACCGTTATCAGCCCAAAACAAATTGAGAATGACAGTTATCAAATCGCCAAAGTGATAAGTGTTGACTTTACTTGGTCGGGTAATGATTCACCTTTACTATCTTAATTTTAAACGTTCTAACAGTTGAAACCTATACAGATAAGAAACCGAAGTCACGGCGTCCCAGGTTGATCCCAAGTCCGATTTATTGTCTATTCAACTTTATGACAGAGTGCAAACACGTCTCGGGTCCCTCGGGACCGCCACCTTATTGTTTTATGTCGAGGGAAGTGTCCCAATTTGTCTGTCCGATTTCTGTCACCCTTTTTATCTGAACAAAGAATAATGTAGTACACAAGCGTTTCGGCAATGGATCTTCGCATGACGTTTTGTTTGGAGGGATTTCATCTAAACACGTAGTAACTTAATCCTTACTAATATTATAAATGCGAAAGTGAGTTTGTTTATTTGTTTGTTTGTTTGTTACGCTTTCACGCCGTAACTACTGAACCGATCATCATGAAATTTTGTATACAAGTTCTCTGGAGTACAGAGAAGGACATAGGCTACCTTTTATCCCGGGAAAAAGTACTATTCCCGAGGGATCGATATTACCGCGGGCGGAAGCTAGTAATATTATAAATGCGAAAGTGAGTTTGTTTGTATGTTTGTTACGCTTTCACGCCTTGATTACTTAACATGTAATTTTATACACGTTATCTGGGGTACGGAGAAGGACATAGGCTACCTTTTATCCCGGGAAAAAGAACCGTTCCCGAGGGATCGACATTGACACGGACGGAGCCGTGGGCGACAGCTAGTATATTTTTTATATATTTTTCAATGAGAAGAGTTTGAGAAGAGTGTGAGAATGAGAAGAAGAACTGAGGAGAAAGTTGACGTAGGTATCATTTCTTGAATATGTCTAACTATACATTTTTCTTTAAAAACCGAATTGGGATTAACAATATTGAGGAAAATGAGGCTGAATGCCTCGTAAAATTAACAATTGGTATATATAAGACTTTTCATAAAGAAGAATTTGCACAGTTTCACTCGTAGAAAATTAAGAACAAGGAACTAATCGCCGTCACGGGAAAACTCATGACTGATGATTTAACTGAAATGAATTAAGCGGCTGAGATTGAGTCGAGTGGAGGAAGCCTTGAGGAAATTATTTAGAGGGTGTTAGTCTCTATTTCGTTTTACCATTTCCACTTGTAAGTCCTTAGCTCTGTCAAATTATTATTAGACAAAATTGTGGGACACCGTATTTTTGAATTACATATTTATTTATTGGTGAAACGTGTCCAAAACACGGCCAGTTTTTTCAAAAGTTCAAAGGGAGTACAAATTTTATTATTGTCCTAAAAACCATTGTCAATTACGGTACCTACCTACAAAAATATTTCTAACTGGGTTGAATAAAACCGAGCAAAAAGTTATAATATAGAGTCTTAAAAAAGTTTGGTGTCAAGTCAGATTAGTTTCATTTCATGTCTTATATCGGATCAGAACTTCATCAACAGCCTCCGGGGTCCAGTGGTTAAGGCGTTTGCCTGTTCACCCGGGGGTCGTGGGTTCGATTCCCACCGGGAGCTTACTTCGTTTAGTTGTTTCCAGTTTGGTTAGGACATTGCAGGCTTGAATCACCTGATTGTCTGATAATAAAGATGATTCCGTGCTTCGGAAGGCACGTTAAGCCGGTGGTCCCAACTGCCATCTGGTAGTCGTTAAAGGAACCACGTCAGAGGCCAAAAGGCGGTTCCGAAGAACTTTGACACCAGGGTGTGCATGGTCGATTGACCGTGACACCTACTCGAAATGATGATGATGATAATAAGACGGTGTAAGTATTTTATTTAGGTAGGTATCGAAAATCAGTATGGTTTCTTATGGTTTAAAATAATTATAAATATGGTTTAATTACAATCTACACATGCTGTACTAAGATTTGCTAGTTTCGAGGCTGCCCTGGCCCGCGGAGAATGGGCTTCCGCGCATTGCCAGGGATTCAACCAGTTCATGTTTGTACCAGGTGGTTTAAACCATTATCCTGCCTTTTAAGTCGACACTTATCACTTTGACGTTTGTTTAACTATCATTCTCAATTTATTTTGGACCGATAATGGTTTAAACCAGGAACTAAACTAAGTCCTCCTTTTATAATAAGACTGGGTTTAATAATATCAAGCAAAGACTTAAAATTGTGAAGGTTTCAAGTAAAATTAGTTTCAGTTCATGTGTTTTATATCAGGACATGTTTTATAGTTCCAGTTTTATAATATTTCAAATCTATGAGAAGGAACTACGAGGAACATATTTTCAGAAAATGAAAGTCAATGGGCCGTGTCAGAAAGTACGTAGTGGAAAATTGTCTGCAGCGCGTCGCGCGTCCTATTTTAAAGCAGTTGTGATAAATGAAGCTGCTGCCAAGCTCTGCACCGCGCACTATTCAAAATTTAATTACATATATCATTCCGGTATTAACCATTTCTCCCACTACAAGTACTAACTGATATTTATTATTAACTATTTTGAGTATTATTTATATATTACTTATTTCGATAGGCCGATTTCTCTATCAAAATGTATTGACGCTCCAATCTGAAACTTACGAAGGGTCGTAAATTATTCCTTTTAGCCGTATCTTTTCGTCAAGAAACAAAGATATTTTGTTATGTGGTAGGTACGAAGAAATTGTTATATGCGTTGCAGTCACATTGGCGCTCAATATATATCTTTTTCAGTTTACTGTCTCTTGGGTCCTTCTTAAGCCTAAAAACTAAATACTGTAAACTAAAATTACATAAGATAAACAGGAGGCATAAGTTAGTCTATTTATGATTCTCTCACTGTCTTAAGATATTTTATTTGTAATACTGATTAAATACTCGATGTGTAATAAAATATACGTGAGAAAACAGTATGTAAATAAATAAATGTATTACAAAATACATAAATTTATATTTTTACGATTACGCTAATACGTATTTGCTTTAAAATTGTTTAGTAGCAAAACAATAAATTTTCACAAGAAACTCTCGTTCAAAAACAAGCTTAAATCGACTCTATCTAAAACATTCGAACGAAAAATTTCAGCGTAAACTTGGCAACAAAACATATAAATAGCCCTCTCATAACTTAGCCGCCGCAGCGGCTTCGTGTAAAAATAATGTCGCTAATCATTTTTCAAACCACAAAATCTAGACATTTCCCTCAGGGCGTGAAAAGCGATTCATTTATATAAAGTATAATTACGGCCAAACCGCCATTCGCGAAAACATTTTTATTTTCGTAAAAACGTCAGAGATACAAGGGTAAGAATTTTAAAGGCCTTTTTCTTCTAGTCACCGTCCGTGATAAAAGGACCCCTGTCGTTTGCTTTAAATGTTAAAGAAATATTCCCTCATTGCTACGTGCTCACTGATGCAAATAAATATTTCTTGTGTACGAATACGCGATCGTTACCCTCATTTATGTCAAAGGCTTTTGTTGTTTTTTTTATTAATACAATGGTTCGGGAAAGAATAAAGACGGGGTTATTCCTGAATTTGATTATATTTGATACTGACTACAATGTTTATAGTTAAATGTTATTTATCAAATAAAATGGTGACACCTATTTGGTCCGTGTGGATTGAGGACCTTTTTAAAACCCTTGTTAATAAGAAGGGTGTTGGTCAAATCCAGGAATTAGCAGTAAATGTAACAAGCTACATGCAGCAAACGTGGCTCCTAAATTTAAACATCTGATAAGTCGATATATTTTTTTTTGTATTTGTGGCATTGAGGTAAACCCTTAAACCTACTCGTCAACGGTGTCGCGTCCGGCAAGGTCCACTTTAATCGACAGCTTTTTTGTTAAGCGGAAGCCGCGCGAACGAAAAACGTCGCTAATGCGCAAGACATTAGGCTGCGCAGAACCATTAGGCGATTAGGAAAAAAGATGAAAAGTCTTAATATTTTCATATTTAGATTTTTAGGAAGGGGGCGACCTTCGAGATCTAATATAAATATTGAGATCTATTGTTTTAGAAGAAAACATTACAAAGTTTTCGAAGAAAAATGTGTTTAGATATCATAACATATATATATATATCATTTTTAAATTTCATATGTATCTGTTTCAAATTCCAACAAGGGGGTGATCTTGTTCAAGGATCGACCTACATTATACAAATACTTTTGATGTATTTAATTAATTCAGCGCTTAGTACTAGTGATTTGAAAACACGTAAATTTTCATGATTTCGTGCAGTACAGTCTTAACGTAAAACATTATACAGGGATACTAGGGATGTTACTGGGTCTCGACTTAGGTTCTGATAGGTCGAAATTTCCGATGGATTTTACTCTTTTGATTTCGATAGACTTGAATCCGAGGTTATAATCAGAGGTCGAATCACGCGGTTGCTCGCGGTTATCGTTTTAATTAAAGAAATTTCGAATATTTTTTTTTTAAAACTGGCATTATTTTTAAAAATTGAATAGTACTTATTTTTTTTTATTAACACTTTCATATTAAGAATATTACAAAGCACGAATATAAACTCTTCCAATATTAATTTGACCAGCTGTTCTGTGAATCTGACTGAAAACAGCCCCTTAAAAAAAAAAACTTTTTATTCTTGCCTTTCTTTATTCTATTTGAGATTCTGATTCTAACATTAAAATATTGCTAGTAAATTCAAAATAGAACTGTACGGATTTGTTATAAAATGTATGTAATATAATTGAGTTATTATCCCATAAAACACGTCTCGAACTTACTTTGGGCCTAACTTAATCTGTGTGATTTGTCCTAATATTAAAAAATTATATAAATCTTATTTTTTTGTGTAAAATCTGAGGAATCATGTTAATAGGCGATGCGGCTAGCAACCCATCACTATTTTGATTCCGTTTTCCACCTAATACCCACCAACATGCTAAACGTGGCCTTCAGGTCTTACAAACCTAGATAGGCTCTGTTTACCCTGTGTCTTTTATGGTTATACTATTATACTTGTTATGGAAAAATACTCGTATTAGATACTTTATCTGTTCAGCTGTTCAGTAATAAGTATTTTTTTCTCTGACGTAACAGCGGGGAACATTATCATGTAATCTGTGGTAGTAGTGTAGTAGTTCCAGATATTTAGTACCTGGGCGACCGAACTTTGCTCGGTTATTACTATTTATTGTAATATGGTGGTGTTTAGGTGATAATCGACATAAACTTAAAAAGTAAAATGTGAACTGACAATTATTATTATTTACAATCGATTTCTGTGTAGATCAGGTGTTTGTGTGTTTTCAGTGATCCTAATGTGAAATATATATTGTTATCTCAAGAATTAACTATATTCTTTTAAACTTTTCTAAAAACAATAAATATAATATACATACTTGAACATATAAAAAAACCAAAAGTCGACGAGCGGGATTCGATAGAACCCGTAACACTCGTTTCTTGCCGTCCGCGTCTTAACCCGCTGGACCAGACGGATAGTGGCCGGCAGGACGAAATTAGCGACCATATTCTGCGCGGAAAGAAAAACGCATGAAAACACGCATTCTCCCAAACATAACCCTAATCTTGATCGATTGTTTACCCCTGAAAACCGCTATATACCAAATTTCAGCGAAATCGTTAGAACTGTTTCCGAGAAATAAATGTACAGATACATATAAATAAATATACAAGAATTGCTCGTTTGAAGGTATCCTTATCCTTACTATATAATATTATAAATGCGAAAGTGAGTTTGTTTGTTTGTTTGTTTGTTACGCTTTCACGCCGTAACTACTGAACCGATCAGCATGAAATTTTGCATACAAGTTCTCTGGAGTACAGAGAAGGACATAGGCTATCTTTTATCCCGGGAAAAAGTACTAGTCCCGAGGGATCGACATTAACGCGGGCGGAGCCGCGGGCGAAAGCTAGTAAGATATAAATACTTATATGAAGGCTAATTTTCGTATCCCACAGAGTATGATAAATGCCCAATCTATTTCTACCAGAGTCCCTAAAGTTTTAAGTGGCTGCGTAATAAGTTGGCCACTTACCTAAGCGGCTAAGTACTATCCTTGGAACTCGTTTGATGCGGAACCCTTTTTAGGGTCCAGTGCGTGCGAGTAGATGTTCGTAAGTGCCGATTACTTGCTTGACATCCCGCGATGGCTTTATAATCCTAAATTATGCTGCTATAGTCCTGAGAACAGTAAATCCAGGTTTGGGCAAGTCTTGAACATTATCTTAAAAGGACATTTCAGCATTTATTGGCTTCCAAAAATAGAAAATATTTTTTATGTTTTAATTAAGTAACTTAAAGGATACACATTCATAAGGGTTTCACATTAAATCTGTTACATCATTATTCCTGTTACATTTTTTTAATTATTTACTTATATTATTACTTATTATTGTCAGTTAGTTACTTGTTTTAATTTGTAAATTGAATGTATTTATTCTTATTCTTACCTATCTAATTAAATTCCTAAATTATTGACATTTTATTGTTTTTATTTTCTTGACAATTATTATAATTTGAATGAAAATTTGACGGTAAAACATGTTCAACTATAATTTATATTTAACATCAAATTTTTGTAAACACATGTTTATGCAAATAAATATATCTTAGCTTATCTACACTTATTTGGGTGTTTTAAACCGGTTTTGCTCTTAACACTTATCATCATCATCATTCCGTGTAGGTATCACGGTCAATCGGCCCTGAACACCCTGCTGTCAGAGTTGTTCGGGACCGCCTCTCGGCCTCTGGCGTGGTTCCTTTAACGACTACCACCAGATGGCAGTCGGGACCAACGGCTTAACGTACCTTCCAAAGCACGGTATCATCTTAATTATCGAATCAGGTGATTCAAGCCGCAATGTCCTAACCACACTGGAAACAACTAAACAAAGTATGCTTTCGGTGGGAATCGAACCCACGACCCCCGGGTCCACACGCAAACGCCTTAACCACTGGACCACGGAGGCAGTTAACACTTTTAAAAGTGTAACACATATAATGTTTCTGTAACCAACCTGTTACAAAACTGTTTTTAAATTTTTCGTGCATTTTTCTATGTATGTGTTTACACAGTTCGTATCCATATAGGCATTTTCCAGACAAGTGTGCGTGAGCTGTCGTATAGTTATGTCAATGTTATTGGCTGTAACAGTTATTAACACTTATGAACCGGTATGTTTGAAAACAGAGTTACATTTTCTTTCTGTATTAATTTAAAACAGAAATAAAAAAGCTGTGTGGTATCCGGCAGAGTAGAATAGGACCACTCCAAGTGTTCCCGTGGATGTCGTAGAAGGCGACTTTTTTTTTTTTTTTTTTTTTTTTTATTTTTATGTATATCCGACGGCAAACGAGCAGACGAGCCACCTGATGGAAAGTGGTCACCGTCGCCCATGGACATCTGCAACACCAGAGGAGCTGCTGATGCGTTGCCGACTCTAAAGATACCTGTAAACACGCCTTTTGAAGGACCTCAAGTCATAGCACACAGGGAAAACCTCGGGAGGGAGTCCATTCCACAATCTTGCTGTACGAGGAAAAAAACCACGTGACGCTCTGACATTTTTGGAGACCCAAGTGTCAAGGATGTGGGGATGGACTTTACTCCTGTGGCGAGCGGTGCGGTGGTAGAAAGGTGACGGTGGCACCAATTCAAAAAGTTCTTCAGAACACTCCCCATAGTATAGACGGTAAAATACACACAGAGAGCCAACGTCTCTCCGTAGACCGAGGGTGTCTAAATCGTCTGTGAGTGTGGGATCGTCGATAATACGAATTGCCCGGCGTTGGATGGAATCAAGAGGAAGGAGTTGGTATTGAGGTGCACCAGACCAGATATGAGAGCAGTACTCCATGTGGGGCCGGACTTGAGCTTTATATAATAAAAGTCTATGACCCGGAGTGAAGCACTGCCTCGCTCTATTGAGCACCCCAAGTTTTTTAGAAGCTATTTTGGCTTTACCTTCCAGATGACTCCGGAATTGGACCTCCTTCGTAATATCGACGCCAAGGATCCCAATACTCTTAGAAATGGTAAGAGAGGTGTCCCGAAACTTCGGTGCTATGTTAAATGGGGTCTTCTTAGCGGAAAACACGCAGACTTGTGTCTTAGTAGGGTTGAATTGAACTAGGTTTAGTTTACCCCATTCAGAGACCTGCTCCAGAGAGGTCTCAATATCAGACACAAGTCTCTTTCTGTTCTCCTCCACCTGTGTTTTAGGGATATTTGCACGACCTGCATAATATGCATCACCCGTACTGTCGTCTGCATAGCAATGGATGCTACTAGTGTTAAGCATGTCGTTGATGTGCAGAAGAAACAGCGATAAAACAGATCCTTGAGGGACGCCAGCATTGATGGGCATGATATCGGAGCATAATCCGTCTACAACGACCTGAATGCTTCGCCCAGATAAGAAACTAGCGACCCACAAGCATAGTCCCTCAGGAAGCCCGAAAGATGGTAACTTCGCGAGAAGAGCCTTATGCCAGACCCGGTCAAAAGCCTTTGTGACATCTAGACTAAATGCCAGTGCTTCTCCCTTGCTCTCGATGGCGGTTGCCCATCGGTGCGTTAAGTACACAAGAAGATCACCAGCACTACGCCCGTGGCGGAACCCGTATTGACGGTCACTAATTAGCTGATGATCTTCAAGGTAACCAAGGAGCTGGATGTTTATCACACGCTCCATCACCTTAGAGAGCAGGGAGGTTATCGCAATAGGCCGACTTAGGAAATACAAGCTAAACAAACCTTATAAACATCTAAGAGACCTCTCCAACCCGACTGGCCAGCGTGGAGAGTGTAGGCCAAGTCTTCTGGCTGCACTGGCCAAGTATGGCCCTAGTAGTACAGAGAGGGTCGTGCTCCTGTAGTGGAGACTAAAAAGGACCTGATGATGATGATGATGATGAGAAATAAAAAACAATCTTCAAAACACTCTACTCGATATAAAGGTACTAATGTCAATGCGAAAGTAATTCTCGTCTTCTTTTCACGTTTCAACCATTCAACCAATTTGGATGAAATTTGGTATGAAGGTAGTTTGAGGCCCGGGGAAGTACATAGGGTACGCTTAATTCAGGGAAATTCTACTGTTCCCGAGGGATTGACACTAACGCGGCCGGAGCCGCGGGCAAAAGCTAGTAAGAAATAACATAAGCAGGTTAAATTGATACGCAATTGTTTTATCCAGCCATCATCATCAAAATTTAAGAGCAACGCTCTTGTCGGTGGAGCTCCCTACATCTTGGTCTATTCTCTGCCAGTCTTTTCACATCCTGGTACGAAACCCTTTCCACTTTTTCCTTTATCTGTTTAAAATAACTGCCTGGGCTTTCCTCTCCCTCTCCTTCCCTCTATTTTGCCTTCTATAATAGTTTTCATTAACTGATCGTGTTATCCAGTGAATCCAGTAGAATAAAGCCATTTCAATTAATCCAATAGTTTGTGCAAGTATTCACATTTGCTCGGCATGTAATGCAGGCGCTTGCAACGGATTCCTACGACAATAACGTCTAATGGGATTACGCACTAATTAGTGTTGATGAGTGTGTAATTTAGGTGCGAAAGACGAAGGTGCGAAGTGCTGAGGTGCGAGCGAACTCAGGCGCGAAGAGCTAAAGTAAAGCAAAACATTGCGAAAGCCAATCAAGATCTTAGCCTGTCTTCCATACGTCATTTTAACAAAGCTGGCTTTGATTTGTACTAGCTGTCGCCCGCGGCTCTACTTACGTAAATGTCGATCCCGCGGGAACGGTACTTTTCTCCAGGATGAATGGTAGCCTATGTTAATCCAGGTAATAAACTATCAGTGTACAAAATTTCCTTAAAATCAGTTGAGCTGTTGCAGTGTTGGCGTGATTGAGTCACAAACATCTATACATACTAACAAAATTTCGCTTTTACATATGAACCTAACTTAAGGCGCTGTGCATCAGAAGAATACCGTAAAACGTGTATTTTTTCGTCGCGCATTTAGCCTTATTTTTCATGGAATACTAGCATGAAAAAAATATGACGTACAGTTCAAAGATCAAAATAAATAGTTACACTAAAATATTTTCAAAAATATATTTAAAACTTAGCTAAATAAAATAGCAAAAAAGCTATATCCAGAAAAAGTTTCGTCGCGAATTACTTGATATTTACAGCGACAACTACCAACTTTTTTATATCTATAAAAAGTATAACTGGATGAGCCAGATGGATACCTAAAAAAAATGCAATATTTGGTTATAATTATTGAATTATTAAATTAAAAGTGAAAATTAACACGGAAATGGCAGACGCGGGTTTGAACTGAAACTGATGACAAGTATGACACGAGTAAATAATATATCGCGCGATGTCCGCTACAAACGGTTAAGGGATACAGCGCCTTAACTGCGCAATCCATCTAGCTGTTTAGAAGTTAGAAGATAGGAGACCGATAAAGATATCTAGATACGCGCGAAAGACATAACTCTTCTTGACAGTAAAACAGAATAAAAACAGTTTACTTGTTAATTCAAATATCTGTAAGGTTTATGTGCAAATAATTATACACAAAAATAGATTTTAGTATGATTTTAAATATACGGACAATATCACATAAATTAAGCAAACTTCATAGTAAGTTATGGAAGACACGTGTTATGGGACAATAACTCAACGATATTATATTTTATAACATATACATACAGATTGATTTTGCCAGAATCAGAACTGAAATAAAATAAAAAACCAAAAACACATTTGACCAGGTATTAGTGAATTTAAGGAAACAACCTTACAAATTCACTGGTGACCTAGTCAAATTTCTATAGGAAAACCTCCGTGAGGAAAACACATTTTTTTTCTTAAATTACTTTCTCTTTCATTATTTCTTTTATTAATTAGATAAAGAGAAAGGGATTTTGATTTTGCTATTCGCCAGGGAGCTTAAAATATTTACATCATCAGGTCCCATTTAGTCTCCACTACAGGAGCTACTTTTAAAACCTAAGATTTACCAAAATACGGGCTTTTACAGTAACATACCTATATACCACACGGCTTCAATATAATAATAAAATCACCATGTATATAAGTAAACAACCGAGACCCAGGTTTCTGAAAAAAACATTTTCTATCTTAACCGGGGAACAAACCCGGTACCTCCGCTGTGACAACCTGACTTGATTACCACTGAACACAAAGATCGTCAAATAAATGTTTATCGAAGGTTATTATTGTAACAAAGCCTTTGCTGCCGTAAAACCCCGGAACGGAACAAAGCAAAGTAAGCTCTTTGGGGTTTGTCGTTCTATTTACGTTAAACCTGCTTGGTTGTAAGTTTAGAGACTTTGTACCCACTGCAGGAAGCCACTCATTCAATTTACGATCTTTTTCACAAGAAATCCTGAACAGATATATGTATTTCTCTTACTAGAAGAGATAGCAGTTCTTATATTTATCCCTAAAAGCCGAAAGTTTCTCTGTTCTCACAATACATTTGCACAATAGGTGAATATAGATGGAGAAAGAAAGATAAGTGGAGAGAATTCTGGTGCAGGGTTGCCGAGTGTGGCACGGTTAGGGTTACCATCAATATCAGGTTTCCGTCAATATCTACACGAAATGATGATGAAGGAGAATTGCCTGTTGAAGATGCCAGATTTTTCTGAAAAATGCCTTTCTATGATAACAAAGAAACAGTCTTAAAGCATGCGCAGAAGCGGGCAGCCCTTTTGCATGATTGGAGTAGGTATTAGAGCTATGGAGACTTTGAGACCTGCGCACGCCGGTCTTAACCATAAAATGCCTGTCAAATGCGGCGAACGCCTGTCAGATGGTAGATTCATTTTTCATTCCATACTCTTAGATGCCTCCAATATTTCTTACCTTTTGAAACTAGGATTACTCTTGTTCAAAGCCTGATCCAGCCTATTCTTGATTATGCTGATGCATGCTACTTGGATGCAACTGAAGAGCTATTGAATAAACTGGAGTGTCTGCAAAACCATTGTATATGCTTCATTTTCGGTCTTAAAAAATTCGACCATGTTTCCGTGTATCGCGCTCAGCTAAAATGGCTCCCTATACGTCTCCGTAGAAATACTCGTATTCTCTGTCTTCTTTACAATGTGTTGTTTAATCCATCTTTTCCTTCTTATCTGCAAGAGCGTTTTTCCTTTCTACATTCTTCTAATTCTCCTTGTAGATCCCACCTCAGAACCATCCTTAGATTCCCATCCCATAGCACTTCTTGTTATTCCTACTCCTTTTCTGTTCATGCAGTCAGACTTTGGAATTCGCTACCACCTGAGATTCGTGAATCACAATCAATCTCCACTTTTAAAAGAAGGGTCAAGGAACACTACCTGTCCGAATTATAAATTATTGGTTATATGTATTAGTATATTTATTATAATGATATGTATTTATTTAAGTATATAAGTAAAGGTTTGTTTAAGTATGTTTATTATAGGTGTAGGTTAATCATTTTTCGTCTTTTTCTCTTTTAATATTAGTTATCTATTTTTTTTTTGTTTTTCATTTATGAACACGCCAGTCTGCCTTTCGTAACATATTCTCCTCTCACAGGCCTACTGGAAGAGATTTCTTAAGAAATAAGTAGTGCCTTTGTACTCATTTATAATGCAAATGTTTTTTCATGTGACCATGTTGTGTACATAAATTTTTAAATAAATAAATAAATAAATGGTAACCTAGGCATGGTAGACTTTTCAATTGCTGTACCTACTCGTACCTACTCAACAGTTATCTAGGAAACTTCAAAGAGATTTAAGTACTACATACAAATACTATAGCGAGGAATTTGAAACCAAACCTTCAAACCGAAATTAGCACAGGTACAATTCAGTATTTAGAATAAGGACTCAAGTTCTTCTGAGATTCAGTAGCAGATGTGTCACCTGTCACACGACGTGTCAGCGTCACGGAAATAAAAAAAATGGAAAAAGTTGGTTGTCTTTAAGTAGGCTTACGGACAATAATTTTACGTGTTAATGATGGAAGAGAGATAGATGCGTCGTGAGCCGAACGCTTAGGCCGATCGTGTCTCTCTATAACTTGTACCGCGCTCTCGCTTTGCACACAGAACGTGACAATTTTTCGTTCGTGCAGCCGGCGTTCATCGATTTATATGACGTTATCACGTCAAAATTAAACGATTCTCAGAAAAATTCACACTTTTGCACATAAAT
This sequence comes from Elegia similella, assembly GCA_947532085.1. Classification (NCBI taxonomy): domain Eukaryota; kingdom Metazoa; phylum Arthropoda; class Insecta; order Lepidoptera; family Pyralidae; genus Elegia; species Elegia similella. The sequence goes on along the minus strand of OX383932.1, from coordinate 23,885,089 downwards.
GCAGAAAATGACGTTGTAAAATTTATTTATATTTGATTTTCGTTGAGCCCTTTGGTCCCAGCCGCCATCTGGTGGTCGTTAAAGGAACCACGTCAGAGGCCGAGAGGCGGTTCCGAAGAAGTCAGCCACCGGGATGTGCATAGACAATTGACCTTGTAAACCGCACGATAAAAAAAAAGACCTTATCACATTGACTGAAGTACAAATGTGTTTATTTAGTAATCTCCACTCTATTCTCTTTCTGATCAGAATCTCATCATTTATATGTCCGAAGTTCCGCATGACACATCTAGTGATCTAAGCACCTCATATATTGTGACAAAGTATCTTGTTGAGAGATTTGCTCACTCTGCTTGAAGCTTACATTGATAGCGTTCAATCGAAATGGGGATACGTACACACAAACTGCTTGCTAATACATTTATTTTTATACATAGTACTGTAAAACAGGCTTTCGGTAATTTGACATTTAGAACTACTGAACCGATCATCATTAAATTTTGCATGCACGTTATCTAGGCCACGGAGAAGGACGTAGGCATTTTATCCCGGGAAAAAGTTCTGTTTCTGAGGGATCGACATTGACGCGGGCGGAGCCGCGGGTAAAAGCTAGTATAATATAATAGTTAGTTCATCCTTACTAACACTAAGCTCATCTTTCCATCAACTCAATCTAATCGAATCATCTCGGCTGACGAAACGTTAGTTGACTAGTAACGTTTCGTCGAAGTCGAAAAAGATTAATTGATTGAGTCGAGGAAGCCGTAGAGTAAACGACAAGAATACAGGTATAAGACTACATCGATAGGGAGGTAGTGTTTTTGAGTTCATTATCAACATCAGGATTTTTTAGTCTCCACTGCAGGAGCATGACCCTCTCTGTACTACAGGAGCCATACTTGGTCAGAACAGACAATGAGGGGTTTTCAAAATGACATTGAAAAAAAGGTTAATTACTCTCTTTCGGACTAGATGGCGCTGATGAAGTCAAGTGTCAAGTAACCAAGTAAACCAATAGTAAAAAATAAAGTCTGGATAAAGTTTTATCATTCATGCATCCATGCCATTGTCATTTGCCTTTTTATCAACGCCATCTATCTAACATAAACTTTAATTGCTCTTTTGAAAAGTCAGAGGATTTGGCCTACACTCTCCTCGCTGGCCAGACGGGTTGGATGGGTTTTTTAAGTTAAAATACGATAAACAAACAATTGTATTTTAATATGTTTAACGTTTTCGTCCTCTAGCCTCAGCAACGGATGCTGCTATTGCGGCAGTTGCTACCGGGTTGGGGTCGCTCAGACTGTTGAGGAGGAACAACATCTGCTGCTGGTAGGGGTCTGGGGGCGGCACCGTTTGCTCCGTGGTGGACTTCACAACACCCATGCCTCCATAGGGTTTGGCGACGGGTTGTTTATCAGCAGTGGCGAATGCCAGCCCGCAGAGCAGGCAGATGTAGAGAGCTAGTCTCTGAAAATAATTACTGCGATAAGTGCATACTATAAAATCTCCCGACGAATGCTGGAACAATTTGGATGCAGTTTTTTTTACATTTATTGAGTAGTACTCAATGTCAACGTCCAATAATTTACCTACACTAATGTCCGAAAAAAAGTTTATTTGTTATACACTTCGATCAAATGCGTAGTTAATGCATCTTTTTACTGTGCCTTCGGCATCGCAAGACGTGTGAGTGCTAGCGCGGTTCATTGAAACTGTGGACATAAAAGCTCCGAAACTCGATTAGTGGGCTGTTTTTTCGGTGCTACTTTTCTTGCGCGAATCGTGTATCTACCATTATATTTGATCTAAGGTTATACACATACAATTTGTCTTCGGTATTGGTATTCACAAAAGACTGCCAAATTCGTGAACCGGCCGGATTTGTTGATCAAGGACACACATAACAGTTAGTCTACTGGGCCCTTAGATTAGACGATCATTAAATAAATTGATATTTTTAGATTCTGGTTCTAATCAATTAAGTCGGTACCTAAACTTAAAACATTGAAAGTGAGTTTGTTTCACGTTATACTTTACTGATAGTCGAACAATCATAATTTTTTTTATTTAGTATCATCTTGTGAGGCATATAAAAAGGATACTGATTACTTTCATTCATATTATGTCAATATGTGTAAAATGCGTGAGCTGTATTTCCAACTCTAACAGCCCATAAGAAGAGTAATAATGAGAGAAAAGTAAAATAATATATAATACTAGCATACACCCGCGGCTTCGTTTGCGACAGTGAAGATCCCTCGGGAACGCTTTTTCTCGAAATGTATCTGAAATGATCCCTAGGCATTTCTGATGAATTGGTTAATATGATATATAATACCCAATTATACTAAAATACCATATAATATATAATACTAAATATACCATACGAATTTTTACGATCCCTATAAGGGATGCGATAAGCTATTTAACGGGTTCATACTGACTTATATTTCCTGCCAAATGTCAAGTACTGCTACACGGTCATATCATACGACCGTGACCGTGAAGTACTTGTCTACACCTCTTCTACTTCTTATCGAGTCGAAGATGGCTATTTTCAAATATATTTGGCCACGCTGACCGCCTTGTCGTTGGCCTCTTTATGATTTTCATTTTTACAAGAAGTGGGGCAGTTGGGAAACGACAAAAGGTAAATAAATAAATAAATAATAAATATATACGGACAAATAACACAGATTGAGCTAGCCCCAAGGTAAGTTCGAGACTTGTTTTATGGGATACTAACTCAACGATACTATATTTTATAACAAATACATATATAGATAAACATCCATGACCCAGGCCAATCTGAAAAAGATCATTTTCCATCTTGACCTGGCCGGGGATCGAACCCGGGCACTCCGTGTCGCAGGCTGGCGTGTTTACCACTGCGCCACGGAGCTAGTCAACATTATCCTTGATCAACATAGGCTGTAGATACCTATATCTACCCGTGCGAAGCCGGGGCGGGCTGCTAGTATTATGTACTCAATTTTTAAAATATTAAATTGATGAATTAAAAAAGTATTTCTTACGATTTCCATGGTTTGTCCGCTCGTAACCAGTTGTTGAAAGTCAGGCTGATATAACCATTGTCTGTACAAGACACTATTTATATTTAGGAAAATATCTTGGTTGAGTGAATTGACACACATTATTGTATTCAGGAGCAATTATTGGCACGATCGTCGTGACAATGACGTTCGACATAGACCGCTTAGGTTTTAGACAACGTCTGTTGTATTGTAAGTCTTCATAATACCTTGCCGTAGTTAACTATGTACATTATTATTATAAATAGAAATTAGTTGATTATTTGTTTATTTTTAATGGCTTAAATGAAAAACAAACTGACCCGTTAATTGTTCACCTATAAAAAGTTGGTTTACTCAAGTACATACTTAGTACATACAACATGGTTATAATTAACGTACATACGATCGGTCACATCGGATACGGTCACACCATGTTCGATCAATAGATTTAAGTAAACATCTTTAAAATTCAGTTTCTTATTTTTATCTATATATTTTTAAAAAATTGGTTGTAAATTCGGTTTACGGACGATAATTTTACGTGATAAACGGTTGAAGAGAGATGCGTCACAAGCCGAACGCTTAGGCCAATCTTGCCTCTCTATCGCTTGTTCCGCGCTCTCGCTTGCACACGGAATGTGACACTTTTAAGTGCGAGCAGCCGGCGTTCATCGATTTAATAGACGTTATCACGCCAATAAAATCATAGATATTTAAATTCAGTTCTGCAACTCCTACTAGCTGTATCATATTCATGCGTGTGTCAGTAAATTCTTGTTTGTTCTCTAAGAAGTAACTTATCAATGACATAGGTTCCCGTGTTTTATTACTGCTAGGTTGCATGTATCACGGTTCCATGTGATTGGTAACTTTTTTATTGTATTTTTGTCATTCTGTAAGTGGTATTAAGCCGTTTCCCATGAACTTTGTTTTTTTTTTTTAAATTTCTTACTAGAAGCTCTGATATCTAGTTTCTTAAGTATTTATTAACCCCGATCAGAAAGACGGGTGTTTTATGTTTTAGACGTCAGCCGAATATGTATGTGTGTCTATCTGTGGGATCGTAGCCGCGAAACGGGCGGACGGATTTATGTGCGGGTTTTAAGGGTTCCATATCCAAAGGGTAAAAAACGGAACCCTATTAATATGGCTCCGCTGTCTGTCTGTCCGTATGTCACCAGGCTGTATCTCATAAACCGTGATAGTGAGACAGTTGAAATTTTCACAGATGTATTCGTTATTACAACAAATACTAAAAATCTGTTTTTTAGTATTTTTTGTAATAACGAACGAAATTAAATATTTAAAGCGGTTCCCATACAACAAACATGATTTTTTGCTCGTTTCTGCTCGATATTGGCTAGCTCAATCTGATTGATTTGACGGTATATATTTATTTATCAATACAGTCCAACTTCTATGGTGGGATTTACTTTTCACTTTTTGTATTCTACTAGTGATCCTCATGAGATTTAAATGTTACTATTAGGTTAAAAATCACCCCCGTTACTTATTATAATACTAATTTTGTAGACAAATCTCGAGCCCTAATCAAATGAAATTGATTGAATAACCAACCGAAATAACCAAGTTTCAATATGCGTGCCATAATAGCTCTTATTGTAATTATATTAGGGAGATCAAAGCGATATGAAATTAATTTACGGAATCTGAAGGAAGGCACGTAAGATTTTATAAACGATTATGATTATGAGGATACATATTACGAGTAACAGCCGTTGTTACATAGAATTTCCTTGAATTGAGGAATCTTAATCCAGTGTATGTGCTTTATCAAATAGTTCGACAGCCTCCGTGGTCCAGTGGTTAAGGCGTTTGCCTGTTGACCCGGAGGTCGTGGGTTCGATTCCCACCGGAAGCATACTTTGTTTAGTTGTTTCCAGTCTGGATAGGACATTGCAGGCTTGAATCATCTGATTGTCTGATAATAAAGATGATTCCGTGCTGCGGAAGGCACGTTAAGCCGGTGGTCCCGGCTGCCGTCTGATAGTCGTTAAAGGAACCACGTCAGAGGCCGACAGGCGGTTCCGAAGAACTCTGACACCAGGGTGTGCATGGTCGATTGACCGTGACACCTACACGAAACGATGATGATGATGATCAAATAGTTATTAAGGTGAAGTAGGTTTAGGGCTTAATATTGGGCGTAATATTGTTGTTTCTTTAAAAAATGTCACGTGACTTGATCGAAAATTCGTAAGGCGGGCACGTGACCTGAGACCGCCGGCGCGGCGTAGGAGTATTTTGGGGAGTAGATCTCAAAAATGAAGTACCTAAGTTTTGGAATCCAAAATGGCGGACGCGACATTTTATTGAAAAATTGATGTGGGTGTCGTTGCCTAGGTTTTATGAGGCGTAGATCTCGATAATGCAACCAGTTTCGATCATTTCATGATCGAATGTTGAACGTTATAATTTTTTCTTAAATTTCACGTCCGTCATTTTGGATTCCAAAATACATTCCATCGAATGGTCGGCAGCACTGTACAAGATATATCTCATGCAATAACTTGAACTTATAATGATTTTTATAGGGCTTATGACCTTAGGCTCTGTCTACCCCGTAAGGGTAATATGTATGTCATTTTTAAGTTGCATTTAAAAATAGACGGTGTTATTTTCTCCATCTCTGTAGATTCGGCGTGTCACGGTATTCATTGGTCGCTTTTATTGCCTGCGCAGCTGTCAATCCCAAGAAATATGTCAAATAAACCAGCTATTGTGAATAACAGATTACGGATAGAAGCAAGTGGGGTAGTGGGTATTTTTCGGCGACTGTGTTCATCGGCTGATTCAAATTGCCTAATGTTATTTTGAATTTCGGGTTTATAAAACATACTTTTATGAAAGAAGGTAATCTAGTTAAGATACATATTAAACGAGGAAAACATCTTATTAAAACGGTTTTCGGAATGACTTATTTTTTTTGGGGCTATATGAATCAGAATCTGTGAAACATATGAATCAGTATTAGGAATAAAAATGTAGTCTGAAAAATCTGTCAATGATTTATATACATTATTAAAAAATGGTAATTTCCCGCTGGTATGTGATTAACTAAAACACATATGAGTCAATGATTTGTCTTTGTTTCTCCACACCGAAACCGGACTAGCTAGAACTAGACATGGTATGTATGACGTGGTGGTATTGAGGTAACGTGCACATTACCTCAATACCACGTCTGTCAAGCGACTGGCTACCACTAACACTGCTACCGCACCACACTACCGCTTGAGTCGTGTTTTAATGATAAAACATGAATAAATTTGTGCAATCCTGTGAAAACGAAGTAGATGCTACTGTTTCATACGCTGGGAATCGAATTCAGAGACTGGAAATGGCGGATTTATCAAAATTGATGTATTTTTTGTAACATGTACTTGAGCAATATAAAATTGCAGGGGTAGAAAACATACATTGTAACTTGCTTGCTGCGCTGTAAAAAGGGTCTCATATGGGTGACAGCCGCATAGAAGGTAATAGCCGCATAGTGGTCATTCAGCAGGCTTAAATATATGGAATCCCGTTACTGGTTTCTGAGGTGATGGCTTCATATAAGTAAAAATATATATATAAAGTTACACCGTTATACTTATAGTTTTTTGAACCATAAAGTAAAACAATAACTGCAGGGACGAATCGACCAACATTGTAACTCAGCGTTGTAAAAAACTCTAATTATGGGTGACATTAGAAGGTAATAGCCACATGAGGTCATTCAGCCGGCTTCTAGTTTTACCCGTCATGGTTTTACCCGTTACTAGTTTTTTTTTAATGTCATGGCTAGGGCATGGAATACCGAAAAGATTTTCATACCGGTATTGATATCGGTATTGAAATTTCGAAAACCGGTATACCGGTAATTTCGGTATTTTTTCGGTATTTTTTTTAAAATACTGGTAATTACTGTTTAAATTATATATATTGGTATATATTATTATATATACCAATAGCGATTGGTAAGTCTTGTTTCCGGAGAGCGATTAAAGTAGTTTCTAGGCTATGTGATAGAAACACTGAAACCTTTTATCAACTCCTCAGAAATCACAAAATGAATAATTGTAATAAAGAATACTAAAGAAAATGCGTTATTTGATTCAAGAATTATTTAAATTGTTTCCTTGGCACAAATATCACAATCAAATATATATATAAATTAGTTTTACTCTCTAATGATAAGAAAACACTTTGCCCTAAGGGTCTTAATGGAGAAATACAGACGGAAAACACGCCTCTCCACTTCCTGTTTCTGTATGTACGAGGGATGATCTGGTGGGCATTGAAGTATTGACACTATCTGCGACATGTACCGTGACTCCGATTCCAGAGTTAGGATTGCTGTTGGTGAACCGTCACAGTTGGAGTCCACCAAGGCTCGGTTCTCAGCGAAAGGGGAAGACGTGTGCGACGCGTGAATATGTGGAAGGAGTCGCTTGAGAACGGCGGCTTAAAACTAAATGTGGCGAAGACTGAGTACAGGGATTGCAACGTTACAGATTCCGTGCCTTTACGCATAGGCGGAAACGTGGTCGAGCGTACTTACCAGTTTAAATACCTGGAATCTGGCCTTTACGCGTCCAGAGATATCAAAACTTGCATAATGTGACTAGTATCATTTGTGACCCAAAAATGTATTTTAAACTAAAAGGACAGGACATTTTAGACCTGTCCTCTTATATGGAAGTGAAGCACAGGCTACGTGAGCGACTCAAGAGGGAGATGCGTGTCACGGAAATGGATATGCAGCATTGGATGTGTAAAGTTTTGCGAAAGGGCCGCATAAGGAACTCACACATTCGCGGTAGCCTCCATGTCAGTCACATAGCAGGCAACTCTCCTGCAGGGCCGCCTACGCTGGTACATGTTTTGCGAAAACCAGGAAAATATATAGGGAACAATTGTCTGGCCATGTTCACCGAGTCCCGACAGAAGGGAGAAACCCAAGAAGTGCTGGGTTGATGTAATTGGGGAGGATATGCGTGCAATGGCCTCATAACATGCAGTTTCTTGAGTAGTTGATTTTGATGTGATATTTTTATAATCGAGATTATTCATAATTCATGCATATAAAAACTCATCAGCAGTATGAACAACACTATGAACCACCGAAATCGAACGTTCTTCATACCCTTGCAGAAATAAATCAAATTTTTCGAAATACCGAAATACCGGTATTTTATCCTCAAATACCGGTATCAAAATACCGAATAGTTTTACCGGTATACCGGTATTTCGGTATACCGGTATACCGGTATCCATGTCCTAGTCATGGCTTTATATTAGTAAAATATGTATATAGTTATACCGCTATACAGAATATGGATTTTTTTTTGGATAAGAGTAAGACAAATAATGTAATCGACAGGGACGGATCGACCTACATTATAAGGTCTCATATGGGTGAGTTATGCAGGTAATAGCCGCTTAGAGGTCAGCCAGTAGCTCAAATATGGGTCATAGAGTTACTGGCTTTTTATGTGATGTCTTTGATGAGTTCACTTGTTGAATGGCACTTAGGGATTTTCCAATAATTGTAGGAATAAGTACCTACCTCGTTTTCGTAGATGAAAGAAATGGTTTTATCTACTACTACTACTACTATCTCCTAAAGAAATTATTCCTCCAACACAGTCGATTAGGAGATAAATACGTCACAAAAATAATCAGATATTATAAAGGCAATAACTAATTTATAAGCTTCTTATTTATGTATTACTAGCTGTCGCCTGCGGCTCCGCTCACGTTAATGTCCATCCCGCTAGATCAGTACTTTTTCAGGGATGAAAAGTAGCCTACGTGTTAATCCTGGTAATAAACTATCAAAATTTCGTCAAAATCCGTTCAAGTAATTTGGCGTGAAATATAACCAACATTCATATATCACACACATCATACATACTCACAAACTTTTATAATACTAGTAAGATTAGTACTTGAGTATTTTATTTTGAAATAAAATTTATTGTGTGAAGATAGTTATATAAAAAATAGTATAAGTTACTGTTACATAATTACATATACAAAAACAAATAAACTTATGACTGCAGGGGCAGATCGTCCTACATTGTAACTTTGCGCTGTAAAAAGGTCTCATATGGGCGACATTAGGAGGTAATGGCTGCATAGTGGTCGTCTAGCAACAATATGGGCTATTACATTACTGGCTTTTTATGTGATGGCTTTGATAAGTTTACCTGTTGAATGATACTAAAGTGTTTTTCCACTAAGGGTCAAAATAATACTCCCTCGAGATACTTTTTAGCCGTTTACTTTAGCCGTGTGGTTTCCGGCAGAGTAGAATAGGACCCTTCCAACTCTTCCCATGGATGTCGTAAGAGGCGACTTAGGAAATACAAGCGAAACAAAGCTCATAAATATCAATGAGACCTCTCCAAACCGTCTGGCCAGCGAGGAGAGTGTAGGCCAAATCCTCTGTCTGCTCTGGGCTAGTATGGCTCCGGTAGTACAAAGAGGGTCATGCTCCTGCAATGGTAACTAAAAACACCTGATGATGAGATACTTGAGTCAAGAAATGGCATTTAATGATACTTAGTAGATACTTTTATTTATTTGAATCTGTTGCTCCGCGGCCTTGAAAAATTTACTCATATTACTTACATACAACCCAAATTACATCTTAATTGAAGCCATTGTATGGCTTCTATCGCGAAAAAAAAATATCGACCCAATTTGATTTAAAGACCTTGCTCGGTCGGTTCTTAAGCATAGGTAGATTCTTCTCCTTGTAAAAGTTTGTTGTCTTGTAAAACTTTAATTCCGAGATCGCTATTATACTCTCAATACACTATTATATCTCTCTATATGTTATTGGTGAAGATATCATTAATAGAATTGACTAGCTCCGTGGCGCAGCGGTCAACACGCCAGCCTGTGACACGAGAGTGCCCGGGTTCGATCCCCGGCCAGGTCAAGATGGAAAATGATCTTTTTCAGATTGGCCTGGGTCTTGGATGTGTATCTATATATGCATTTGTTATAAAATATAGTATCGTTGAGTTAGTATCCCATAACACAAGTCTCGAACTTACTTTGGGGCTAGCTCAATCTGTGTGATTTGTCTGTATATATTGTCCGTATATATATATATAAATATATCAGATCATGTGAAGATGAACATATTACATATAATTTTTGAAAACTACATCTCAACAATCTAGTCGTTTGTGAGATAAACTTGTGCAGAAATAGCTATTTCATCACATTTAAAATGTTGTATGGATGATGATCAAATAACTGACTAGTGTCATTTCAGTTTAATTACACTATATTATTTATTTTCCCTTCATTAGATAATAGGGAGCGATCACAGTAGACAGTTTGCAACAAATAAACTGATATTAAATAGATAATTATGTTTGTGTATTGGTCAGGGGTGTATAATGGTCCTCAATTACCTGGCGCTCAAACTGCTACTTGCTTTCTTCTGAGTGAGTAGTATCCTATCACACTTTCCTTCCTAAGCCAAACTAATTCTTATCCTTCCCTTGCTTAAAAATGCTTTGACCTCTCAATCACCCAGAGGGCCAATCAGTCCGCATGACAATAGAACATCTATTGCGTTTTTCGCGCTTGGCGGGTAATGACAGCAGCGTCGGAAGCACATGAAACCAAAAACTTTTAAAATTAACTTTTCCAACCAATTTGAATCAAACCTAATGTACTTATCGATATCAAATTAACATTATTTTATAGCTAGGTGCTTAATCATCATCATCATCATCATCTTCACCATCATCATCATCACCATCATCATCATCATCATCATCATCAACATCTCAGCCGCAAGAAGCGCACTGCTGGACATAGGCCTCCGATGCTTAATGAGATCCGTTTCAAATCTACTCTGCAACTTCCGTAAGCCAAATTGTCCCGATACAATTATCGAAATAAATACTGATTTTTTTTTAAGTAGCAACCATTTCAATATGTATTTTCATAACGGTAGCATCAACTAGCAGCTACGTGAGATTGTCCCTAGAGCAGGACACCGTGGGCATAACTACAAATGATGAAAAATTTTAAATTAAAAATGCTCGCTGCCTGCCGATTGGAGCCACAAGCGATAAAATTTGCTGATTCATTACGCGGGGTTGCGAGCTGAAAACTATAATTTGTGTAGCAAGCGGCCTTTTATTACGTTGATGGCCCCAATTATACCTTACCAATAACCCAATAACATCCTAACTAATATTATATATGTGAAAGTGGGTCTGTCAATTTTCCAGTTAGTTACGGTTTCTGTTAGGTTACTTATAATCGCAAATAGCACGTGTATCTAAAAAGAAACCGGCCAAGTGCTAGTCGGACTCGAGTACTAAGGGTTCCGTACATTATATATAATAAGTATCAAATAATAAAAAATATTCGTTTTATATGATGTAACTAAAATTTATGTATCCTTTTTCTGTGGTATAGGACGTTGCTTCGTACTAAATTTCAAGATTCTGAGTTCGTGGGAAGTACCCTGTAGGTTTTGACTATTAAATGTATTTAAACTTTTATTACTTAGTAGCTTTCGCCCTGTTAAAAGCATGTACAAAGCGTGCCGGCAGGAGTGGCAGTTAGTTCCGCGAACAGCCACTATGGGCGGTTGCGAGGGCGCTGTAGAGCAATAGTTTTTTCCACCCGTCACCTGAATGTACCTGCAGCGGGATGATGGGCGTGCAAGTGTAAAACGAAACCAAAACAGTGATTACTTGCTAGACCTATTGCCGATTGACAGGGTACCTCAGTCTCTTGCCTATTTCCTCGACCGGCTTTTACAATATGCTTGAGAAACGAAGCAGTTAGTAGATTTCTTTGAGCCTTTCTTTTTTTCCTATTGTATAAACATATTATTTTAATCAATTATCTTCTTTATAAAAGGCAATGTTCTCGAGACAGACAAATAATCATAACACTAAACAGCAATACAACCATCTTATAACAGTGCACATGAGAGCTTACGCTATATAACCGTTTTAAAAATAAAATGAGTCTCACTTATTGCAATTGTAACGACGCGCCCTAGAGGCGGGTTTGAATGCGAAGTGGTGGCTGTAAACCGTTTGGTGTGCGAATAATTATAAAATGTGTAAGTTTTGTGCGCTGTAAAATAAATAATAATACAATAACAGAGACTTTTCTACTACTTTAAAAAAATATTAAAATTTCTAACATTTTCACTGTGCATGTAAAGCGCGTTTAAAATATCTACAGTTATATTACAACGTAGGAATTCCATAACTTTTGACGGCGCGGGACAGCTCGTAATGGACGGGAATAAAAATTAATTAAATATTTATGTAGGCGTCATATGGGAACGATCCTGCGAAGAATGAGTGGTTATTTGTTTTAGTAAGTTGTCTTTTATGTTATTGTTATATTTACAATCTACGTATTTAGTTGGCTTAAGTTTAATTGTTCAATTTTAAAATAATATAAATAATTCTAAACTAAAATTATAAACTAATATTAAATTAAATTAAAATTAAAATGACTCGATAAAACACATCAAATTAAATAAAATATGGATGATAAATCGCTGCGGTCTGCTGGCAGGGGGGTGCCCAAAAGGCTGGTGGCATTTCCCTGGATGGCCAGACTCAGTCTTTGACCAAAATGCGCGCCTGCCCTTAGGTCACCGGAAACCTCGATTAGGCGTGCGGAGATCTCTTTGAAAAATTGTCGGGCCTCCGCATCCCAAGGTTCTTAAGTCTTCACGGCATACGTATTTATTTATTAGGGATAATGTAGAATTCTAATGGTGAAAGTTAATTTTGGAGCCTATTCATAGCAAACAAATTATTAAATCTTTCCTTTTTATATTATTAGTGAAGATATATTTTTCAATATCAAATAGTGAGAGTCTACCTATTGATTTTAAGAATATTCAAAATACATACTCAAGTAAGAAATGCACAACAGCTGAAGTACACAGATTTTATAAAATTATAAATTTTAAGTAACCCCGACACGAAAATTTCTATATCTTGCAAAAAGCTTGACCAATTTTGATTAAATCTGTCTAAGAACCAGCGCTTGAGAACTTTCTTTAAATCCAAAAAACCCTTATCCAAATCGGTTCACTGGAATAAGAGCTACTGTACCAAAGCCATACATAAGAGAGACAGACGCACATACATACATATTGCAAAAATAGCGGTCAAACACCCCTCTCTTTGCGTCGGGATTTGAAAACAATACAAAACTGCCTTCTAATTAGTGTTGCTAATGGCAGCTGTAATGGCACATCCTAGAGGTTGATTCATATCTTAAAGCTATAAACCGTTTACACTGCGTAGGTGATGCGCGCTCAAAATATGTATAAATTTATTACAACGTAAGGAATTCCATAACTTTTGACGGCGCGGGACAGCTCGTAACGGACGCGAATAAAAATTAAATGAATATTTACGTAGGCGTAATTTGGGGAAATTCTGCCAACAGTGAGTGTATTATATTTACAACTAGCGGCCCGCCCTGGCTTCGCATCTGTAGATTTTCATAATACTTAAAATATACACTCTAGTAAAAATGCATAGCAGCTAAAATACGCAGATTTTATAATATTATACATTTTAAGCATCTTCGACACGAACATTTCTGTATCTTGCAAACAGCTTGACCAATTTTGATGAAATCTGTCTAGGAACCAGCGCTTGAAAACTTGCTTTTAATTCAAAAAAACCGTATCCACATCGGTTCACCGGTATAAGAGCTACTGTGCCAAAGCCATACATACAGAGAGACAGACGCACATACGCAAAAATAGCGGTCAAACACCCCTCTTTTTGCGTCCGAGGTTGAAAACAATACAAAACAGGTTTCTAAATAATATTAGTCCTGCTAACGGCAGCTGTAACGACACATCCTAAAGGTTGCTTCAAATTTGAAAGCTGTAAACCGTTTACACTGCGCATGTTAAGCGCGCTCAAAATAGTACAATACAATTTTATTACAACGTAGGGATTCCATAACTTTTGACGGCGCGGGACAGCTCGTAACGGACGTGAATAAAACTTAATTGAATATTTATGTACCTGATAGATCAAGATCCCAGGCGCGTCGACCCTACGTTATTTTGACAAACCTGTAATTATACAATTGAAAATTACGCGAGATGACATAAATAAATGCAAAAATAACCTTCGCATTCCACGATTGAAGATCGCCCTCTGCATTCATGCGGCCTTCTTTTATAAAATTTGTGGGTGATACCGACTATTAAATACGTCAGTGAAAACGTTGTTTTAGCATTTAAAAATGTAATTAGTTATAATTAGGTGAAGAAGGTTTAGATACTCTTTAGCTTGTATGGGTTAAATTAAAGGGTGCGGCCCTTAAAGATACGGGGTACCATATTTATAATAGGGGAATCCTACCGATGGAAATGTCAGCAAAGCTATAGTCATTTAATCACTTAAATACTATACAAAAAATGTTACAGTATAATTAGGATTAGGCTTCAAAAAAAAATTACGTACAAAAAACAAGTGTATTTCTTCCTGAATAAAATTGAGAAACAACACGGCGGTATATACTTTGGTTTATGAGAGGAAAGAAAAATATAATTCTCAAATGTATGCCAAGCCTAGCCGGATTAGATTTAAATGTAGCTTATCAAAATTAAAATGGGAATGTGTATTTAAATACAACATATCGCGGTCCGAAGCTCGATCAATCACAGTCCGGATATGAACCGTGGTCCACCTGATATCTACTGTTGATCTACTAGACAATGCAACTGCAACTGCCTCCGTGGTCCAGTGGTTAAGGCCTGTAGACCCGGGGGTCATGGGTTCGATTCCCATGGGTAACATTCTTTGTTTAGTTGTATCCAGTTTGGTTAGGACATTGCAGGCTTGAATCACCTGATTGTCTGATAATAAAGATGATTCCGTGATTCGGAAGGCACATTAAGCCGCTGGGCCCGGCTGCGATCTGGTAGTTGTTAAAGGAACCACGTCAGAGGCCAAAAGTTCCGAAGAACTCTGACACCAGGGTGTGCAATGTGCATGGTCGATTGACCGTGAAACTTACATGAAATGATAATGACTAGACAATGGTATTGAAATTTTGACGATCCGAACTAATCTATATATTCTATAAATTCCGATACGCTGAGGCGAACAGCTGATTTGAATTGCTGCACATTGTTTATTCATAAAATCATAGTAAAATTATTTGTTTCGATTCCGTGTAGTGATATTATTGAAGGTTGAACTTTGGAAAACTTAATTTTGAAAAAAACTATTAAAAAAGTGTTAAAACAGTGAAGATATAAGTAAAAATATTTCGAAAAAATCGAATTTCCGTTGGTGTACCTGATCTACGACAACCCGTAGTGGCACCGCTGACGGTGAATCATCATACGGCGGGCGCAGCACTTATTTGGTCACCGCTAAATTACGACGATGGCGGTGAACTGCGCTGGATGTCGAGGTGTAATAGAAAAGGAAGACCAAGCAATGCGCTGCAATAAATGTAAGCAGACTTTTGATATTTTTTGCGCTAATTTGTGGAATGAAAATTTCGCCTTATTATCAAATGAATATAAGTGCTCTTGGGTATGCATTGAATGTCGCAGTAAACTACCTAAAGGTGACAATTCGCAAACTCCAGTGCGGCAAACTTATACCGCTAACGAACTATTCTAGAACCTAAGAACTGGACGACCGACATATGCATTAAACCGTGGATGCAGAACTTTCGGAGAGGCAGGGATGCAGAGAAGTCAAAACAAACGTAAGCATCACAAGAACTACAGAAATACATTACCAAAACGTATAAGGACTGAGAACAAAAACAACTAGGTTCTTAGCATTCATTCAGGCTTCGGAATCTGATTTGTTTGCAATTACGGAGACAGGGTGTAATGAATCAATCCACGATGCTGAGGTAATCCCACCAGGATATCAAATATTACGGTGTGATAGAGCGGACGGACGAAAGCAAGGTAGGGTGTGCATAGTGAGTACTCCGCGATACGAACTGCAAAAAATACAAATATCGGACAGTATTAACATAGACATGTATATCTTTGAAATGGTAGCAGCATCAGTGTTCATCGGTAATAGGTTTTTATTTGTTTGTTGTGTCGTTTATATTCCTCCAAAAAGTCCTAATGACGAATATATGATTATGTTTAGTTTAATGGAAAAAATATGTACAAAATACGAAAATAAGGTCATAGTGTTATGAGATTTTAATCTGTACTCGGCAAGTGTAGAGGTGGGTAACTACTACGAGTATGTTCTAGCCTTCTGTGGGTTCAGTCAAGGCAACAGAGTGTCAAATTGTAATGATAGGCAACTAGACCTAGTATTAAGTGGAGACGGGTTGAATGGTGTGGTATCAGTCAGAGAAGCGGAGGGTTTACAGCCGGTGGACAAGCATCATCCACCCTTGGAGGTCAGTATTACAGTAGTGGAACTGAACACACGAAGGAATGAACAGAGAAACAATCAAGGGAATCAACACCAATCATCGCTCCATAATGAATGGAATTTCAGAAAGGCAAATTTGGGACTTTTGTATAGCCAGTTAAGTAATATAGACTGGACAGAGTTATACAGTATGACAAACCCTGATGAGGCATTGACCTATTTTTACTCGCAATTTAACAACGCTATACAAAAATGCGTACCTCAAAAAAAACAGATAGTCCACAAATTAAAATTAAAATATCCTGAATGGTACACAGGAGAAATTATACATAATATTCGGTTCAAGCATCAGTGGCATAAGCAATATAAAAAAAGTAGGTCAAAGAAAGATTATGAAGAATTCTCACGATGTCGAGCCAAAGTGAAAGAGGCAGTTGAATGGGCGCATAGCCAGTATAAAAACAAGGTACAGAGTAATCTTGAGACGGATCCGAAAACGTTTTGGCATTACATGAAAAAAGAGAGATGTAACAGTAATAAACAACAATTAGTCAAAGACGGCCGTATCCTGTCACAAAAGGAGTGTGTGAATGAATTTGCGGAGTTTTTCTCCTCTGTATACCACACAGAAATAGCTAAGTTGTATGTGGCTACAGCGAGTGCTTTGGCACCAGACAGAGCATCACGAGTCCAGGTGCATACATTGCAGTTGGAAGAAGTGAAGGTGGCTCTGGCAAAGCTTAAACCTAAGCATTCAACAGGCCTGGACGGTATTCCGCCATTTATTTTCAGAGATTGCCGCGAAGTGTTAGCGTCACCACTTCTTCATATATATAATGAATGTCTTGAAAATGAAGTATTTCCGGAACGGTGGAAGTTGACCAGAGTGGTACCAGTGCCCAAGGGCCGAGGAGGTCCCAATGCAAGTGACTACCGACCGGCAGCGATCTTGTGTACGCCAGCTAAGGTTTTTGAGTCGACAATAAATCACTCAATATATCCGCAGGTAAGCGCGCAACTTACAGAGGCACAGCACGGATTTCGTCCAAAACGTAGCACAGCGACCAACCTGCTGCAATTGATGACGCATCTGGTACCAGCAGTAGACTCAGGGACTCAAGTTGTTGTGGCCTACTTCGATTTTAAGAAATCCTTCGACATAGTAGATAACGACGTCCTTCTCATGAAACTGGCAGAAGCGGGCTTCACGCCGAAAACGCTCTCCTTT
The DNA here is from genome assembly GCA_947532085.1 of Elegia similella. Classification (NCBI taxonomy): domain Eukaryota; kingdom Metazoa; phylum Arthropoda; class Insecta; order Lepidoptera; family Pyralidae; genus Elegia; species Elegia similella. Next base: position 23,867,411 of record OX383932.1, on the reverse strand, counting down.
TTCGCCAGTTACTTGAGCGATAGAAAACAATATGTGGACTGGGCTGGGCATAAATCGAAACCGTATTTTACCAGGTCAGGGGTAAATCAAGGGAGTAACTTAGGGCCCCTTGAATTCAACTTACTGATAAACGACTTGCCGGACGTGGTAGTCGAATCAAAATGCCTCCTTTTTGCAGATGTACTGAAACTGGTAAAAGTCATAAGAATTCCATCGGACTGCGAAGGGCTGCAGAGAGATATCGACAGAGTAGTGGAGTGGAGCCATAAAAACCAGTTACACTTCAATGTATCTAAATGCTCCGTTATATCCTTCACACGAGCAAGGCAACCCTGCATTTACGGATATCTCATAGAGGACGCCGCGACGCAAAGAGTAACGGAAACGAAAGATCTTGGTGTTCAATTCAATAGCGACCTTAACTTCCGTGAACACATAATTAAAGTCTGTAAGAAGGCATTCCGGAACTTGGGGTTCGTTATGCGACAAGCTCGAAGCTTCACAAATTTGAATGCAGTGAGAGCAATGTACGAAGCGCTGGTGAAAAGTCATTTAGAAAGTAACGCATGTATTTGGTCACCACACGAGACCAAATATAAATTGATGATAGAACGGATACAAAACAGGTTTATAAGATTTATGTATTATAAGCTGTATGGAGTGTATCCGTTCTACCCATTAATGTACCCAACGCTAATTGTACTCGGTATGGTGGGGTACAACAGCCTGGAAGTGAGACGGAGTCTTAATTTGGCGACGTATGTATTTAAAGTTTTAAATGGCAGAGTCTCAAACCAAGGAGTATTGGAGTGGATAGCACTGAGTGTGCCAGATAGGTATGTGTGGAGAAGGCGTCAACCTGCCCTATTCGCAATACCAAATGCGCGAACAAATTTGTTAAGAGAGGCACCATTTACCCGAACTCTTCGAACTTTGAACGAGGTTGCGAATAAAGTTGATATTTTCTCTGTTTCCTTGACTGACTTCACAAGAGCTACATTGGGGATATTATGTTATAGGTAATATAGCTTAATAGTAATAAATGTGGTGTATGACTTCACTATTGTATTAGGGACACCTGTGAAGATAGTGTAAGTTTTTGAAATAAATAAATAAAAAAATAAAATAAATCTTGCCAGAATACTATAAATATCATAATATAAAATTAGGCTATCTGGTAATAACGAAGGTTGTGTTCGTTTATTAACAATCTCTGCACCATTCTGAAAGTCAGCAGTTCCAAGATCAGCATCAATGAAAATTGGTTTTTGAAAACACTCTTAACAGCACGTTACAACCAGCTTTGCTAAAATGACGTAGGGTGGGCAGGTCTGGGATCTCCAGCTATAGGGGTCACGTGTGAACACTTCCGTCAAGGGTGCGTAAGCTTGCATTTTAGTATTTTCATTTACGAGTAGTACTAAAGCTTTTTTTTTGGATTTGTTTTATATTGGCAGCACAACATGGTGTTGTAAGTCTCGTAAATTTCATATATCAGTTACATCGTTTGTTGGATCGAGGAACTGGTTACCAACACTGGTGAACAACCTTCCGAAACATGTTCACGGTTAAAGATAGTACACAAGTGTTTTTTTGTTTACCAAAGCTAGTAAAGTTCTGAGGTCGGCAGATTTATTTATATTTTTAGAATATTTTCGAAGTTATCCCACCTTCACCTGCAAACTTGGTGTATGGGTGCCGGTAACGTTCGTTAACGTGTAGTATCACACTTTATAATGAGTTGAAGCGTTTTTATGACAGTCGCGTCGTTTTGCGAAATCAGTCCGTATGATCGGGAGACATTTTAATGTTTATCACTAACTTGTTATTACTTTTTAATCTTAATGATTTCCCGCTTCTTTAGCCACAGGCATGTAATTTTGAAAAAGAAACCTAAAAATAATCATCACATGAGTCAATGTTATATTTAAGTGTTAGGTAGAAAATGCCATTTTTAAATATATGTCCAAATTTGCTTACATTGCTTGTTTATATATTAATATATAAATAAAAAAAGAAACGATTACATTTTTAGTATTATATTTTCCACCAGCCACTTTTGTGCTCGTTGAATCGAGCATTTTAATGTAGATTGTTATATATTTTATAGTCATGCTTTTGTCGAGAACTGTACTCCCAGTTTGGTTACAGCCTTAGTTTCGGATTCGCAGGTTTAATGTTTAAGAAGTCTGGGTATGATCAATCAATACTATATATATAAACACGATATCTCTGAAAACAAAGTAATTTACTCCATGAAGGGTTGGTCATGGAGTAAGTTACTTTGTTTTCAGAGATATCGTGTTTATAAGCTCTATACATGATACTGAAACTTAATTAATGTTTTTTAGAATTTTTTCCTGTATGTAGTATATATGTTCCTCCATAACCCTTAAATGAATTAACAGAATTTTCTGAAACTTGGTAGATAAACATTTAGACGTCCAGGACACAGGAAAGGCTACATATTTTTTTACTCCGGTTGTGATAAGACGCGGCCCCCATACAAATGTACCCGAATCATCATCATTTCGAGTAGGTGTCACGGTCAATCGACCATGCACACCCTGGTGTCAGAGTTCTTCGGAACCGCCTCTCGGCCTCTGACGTGGTTCCTTTAACGACTACCAGATGCCAGCCGGGACCAACGGCTTAACGTGCCTTCCGAAGCACGGAATCATCTTTATTATCAGACAATCAGGTGATTCAAGCCTGCAATGTCCTAACCAAACTGGAAACAACTAAACAAAGTATGCTTCCGGTGGGAATCAAACCCACGACCCCCGGGTCAACAGGCAAACGCCTTAACCACTGGACCACGGAGGCTGTTAACGTACGCGAATGGAGTCGCGGGACTTATTATATTAACGTACAGCCAAAACTACTGTACTAAACTTGAATTTTGATACAGATTCCTTTTATGGTGCAAGTGTGCAATAAGAAAGGATTTTTAGAAATTCAACCCCTAAAGGGGGGAAATAAGGGTGTGAAGTACCTTGGCGGTAAGGTCTCTATATACTTTAGAGACCTTACCGCCAAGCTACCATCTGCTCTACTGTCACTCTACACATGTGTAGAGTAACGGTAGAGGAGATGGTAGAGTGCTACCATGTATACATTGTTGGTAAAATAAAGTACTAGAAATTGGTAGACTAGAGTGATTAGCAAGTTTCTCTACTACTCCCTTACCAATGCATCCAGTCAACTATACCGCGCACTTTAACATTGTTTGTTTACTCTCCCCAAGTTCTCAGATTGGCTCATCAGGTAGAATGCATGTAGGTAATCGCGGCCCATCAGGCAATATGAGAGTTTGCTGTCTCTCGAAGCCTTGCGCATACAGGCAACGCCCAAAGCCGAGACCTGTCCCTCCTGGGGGCCCTTTGGTGATGTTGTCAATAAAGGTTGGGGGCATTCTGCCCTCGCCTAAACATCGGTGAAATAGCAAAAGCTCACTTGAAGCTAGCTATTTCATCATCATTAGGTCTTTTTAGTCTCCACTGCAGGAGCTTGACCCTCTCTGTACTATAAGAGCAAACGAGTCACCTGATGGTAAACCAAGGAATAAATTAAATTAACTTTGTACCAAGGGTACCTAAGTAGCATAAAATAAATACCCTACTCCATAAAATAAAATACAAGAAAAATCCATAACAATATAGACGATACGACACGCCATAAACTTTTATGCTGCTTGTGTTTGCCAAGCCTGTCGATGTCCAAACTTCTAAGCAATAAATTAAGCAACGCCAGGGCAATTTGTTTTAACTTTTAATACCGTTTTTAGAAAGGGATAAGATTGTGCAAAAGTTTGGCTGAAAGAGTCGCAGCGAGACTTTAGACTCGTAGAGAATAAAGTTTTGGTGGGCGGAGCCTGTTGGCGCATGCGTGGTGCTGCTTCTGAAGAGTTGGTGAGGAGCCGAGGTTGCCTGATGCTGGTGGCACAGCAGTCGTCACCGCGGCTTCGTGTCATTCGGACGCATCGGGATGCATTGCTGCATAGCCCCCGCTCGCGACACCACCCCAAAAAAGTAGCCCCCAAAGACACTGCACAAACTTTCCCCGAAGTTTGACAAACTTTGAAAGTTCGTAAAAGTTTCGAGTCAAAAGTTTTCTTTTTAATGAAAATTCGTCTCTGGTAGTTGAGTATGTTACACTTAATTACTTTTTTATAATAAGACATTTTTAATTTTTTTACTACATACATATAACCACAATTAACACTATACATATAAAGGTAGGTGATTACCACAATGCATCACTTAACTTTTTGTAAGTACAAATATTTATTACGTGGTAGGCAGCTACCTGTAATACTTGGTTGCCGTCTTTAGCAAAAGAAAATAAATAATGTTATCAATTAATTTTGTATGAAACCCGAAACCGGTCGTGGTGGGAACCCACTCATTACTCAACGCCTACATTTTGGTAAAAAAATTTGCATTGTCTTACCACGTGGCAATACTGCCAGCCATCAGGGTATGCTACCATAGGGCAACGAACTGCCTAGTCTATTTTATTTGTTCTTTTTTGCTTTCCTAAATAAGTGGACTTCCAATTAGTATTTATGTATTTTGTTTCCTTGTGTTACTAATATAATTATGTACTTAAAACTAAAAATAATGAATATTATTAGAAAATTTACTAAAAGGTATAAAAACTTATACGTAATATTTTTTTTTATCAACAAAATATTTACCTCATAAATAACCATTTTGACTTAAAAATTACTTACCCTCTTTTTTTAGTCTAAAATGGTTATTTATGCTTTCTTTTATACATTTTCTGACCACAGCGATGCTTTTTATTACCTTATTAACGTTATTATTATTATTCACAGTACCTGAACTAAATATATCTAAAACCTACGTTGAATATAAATATTCGCTTACCCCGTCGGTGCTCGTAACCCTTTCTGTATAAAAAGAAGTAAAAAATTCGTATTTAAAAATATCTAGCACCCTTACACGTAGGCAGTTATGACGATAAGTAGGTATCACGTAATTTTTATATTAGAAGTAAATTTTTTAAACTTAAATGTGTATTTACAAATTTTAAGTTGGTTTAACGGAAAGTATACTATTTTCAGCTTTTAGGATACATAAAACGAGAAATGTTTGAACAATAAGCCTTTTTAATTAAATACATAAATATTAAGGACGAAGTTTTAAACTTGATACATTAAGTTTAAAACTTTGTCCTTAGTAATTATGTATTTAAAAAGGTTAAGTGTCCAAACACTACTAAATACATCAAACAAGTTATGTTGTAAATTATATTAAAAATACATTAGTTTCTTCTTTATTTTAACAATGCTTCAATATAAAAAAAAATAATTTCATTATAGCTTGGAACGGCTACGACAATATACCCTGCGTTAGATAAAAGTGAGCATCTTTGTTTCCAATACATTTTGTTTGTTTTCACTGTAGTTTTCATTTTATAACGAAATGGCACATTTTATATTAAACTAGCTGACTCAGTAAACGTTGTTTTGCCATAGAAATTAAAAAAACACACTCGCCTTTGCGGCTGTCTTAGATTACGTGTCCGTCTTACGAATTTTTGATCATGTCAATTGACATGACGCGAGTTTAAAATTTTTTACCCTTTCAAAAAAGTGCATAACGTCGCTAAAGAAGGTTTAATTTAAAAAATGGGACGGCCAACCCTTATCACTGACGGACGGGTATGAAAAATGGTTAGCATCTTATTCTCAGACCAACTGAATATACACACAAATAATCAATGAGAGTTTTGTTACAAACACTGCGACACGAGAAGTTTTGTATAATAGAAGATGACACAAATAATATAGGATAGGAAGCAAGAACATTTAAAGGTTTCAGCAGGGACCTAGGCTTAAAATAATTACACTGAATTAAATAATTATATTAAACTGAAAAAAAAAAAACAATAATATATGATGATATTAACGGTATGAGATCTGTAATTAGCTTACTAGTTAAATGCCTGGCATTTCCCAAGTATTTTTATTAAACAGTTACCTGCGTCTTCAGCTAATCAATTACCGCCTTATTCATAAAAATAAATAACCGTTCATTAAACATATTTTAATTAAAATAGGTTTTGTCCTTATTCCTCTCAACAATTTTTGACATTGATAGAATGGGACAAAACATATTTTAACTAAAATAGGTATAATAAGCGTTTGTTATTTTTTATGAATAAGGGGATTAACATATAATATATAATAAATTATAGTACATAATAGGAAAAGTATTACTATTAATGTCACGACGAGACGGGACTTACCGCGATATTTTTTAAGATTGGTCTGATATTTCGCCAACATTGCAACTGCCATCTTCACAGACTGATTGAATAGCTGTGTTGAATGTTGAAACTGTTAAGGGCCCGTACTACCTCATACTGCTTTGCATGATTGACTGTTATATCAATAATAATTAAATACTCAAGTTGAAATAAAAATGCAGCAAAGTTCAGGACTAACTCAGGTAACTATATGACTCAAAAACACGATTGCGTTAAATTTTCTCGATAGAAAAAAATTGCAAAGTTGCCTCCAAATCACGTCTAATTTACTCGGTATATAGCATTATTCACCAAATACATTAAAAGTAACCTTGAAACTTTTGATTATTATTGCATTACAGATAAGGCAGCCATCATATGTTTTTCTTTTTCAAATAACCCTTGAATATTCCTAAAAAACGAAAATATCCAAAGTAGCCAACGCGTTTAGACCATCCGCGTTTGTACCGCCACGCCGCCTGGCATATGGCGGGCTCTTAAGGAAAACCGTTTCGGTCTACCCTCTTTCTAAGCCTTTTATTGCACAAGTTATTTGGTTAAGAAAGTATTTTCTACAAGGCAGCAATTACCTCTTTTTTTCATAATTTAACAACTGGACACCCAATATTTGATATTAGCCTAGGCTAATTCCTAGGCAAGACGCGAACCAAATAATCTGGAAAAGCTCATAATAATCGGTCGCGTGGCAGGAGTAAGGTCTAGAGGCAAACCACCAACCCGCTGGAATGATCCACTCCTGAAGACCTTGAAGTGCTGCCATTTACTTAGCTCAGAACAGATCGGCCAGGGAATATTTTGTGGCTAAGACACATTATAGTAAAGAAGAAGAAGAAATTCCTAGGAATTTATATATAACGGCTTTCATCATCATCATTTCGTGCATCATCATCATGCTCACCCTGGTGTCAGAGTTCTTCGGAACCGCCTCTCGGCCTCTGACGGACTACTAGATGGTGCCTTCCGAAGCACGGAATCATCTTTATTATCAGACAATGAGGTGATTCAAGCCTGCAATGTCCTAACCAAACTGGAAATAACTAAACAAAGTGCTTCCCGTGGGAATCGAACCCACGACCCCGGGGTCTATAAGCAACCGCCTTAACCACTGGACCACGGAGGCAGTTAACTAATAACAGCTTTAAAACGCTAATTTTTGAGTCCTTATGTAAGAACATGTATTTATGTACAACCAGCAGTCCCGGCGAACTTCGTTATACTATTATTTTTTGTCTTAAATATACTTACACTAGCTGATGCCCGCGACTTCGTCCGCGGCAATTTCTGTTATTATGATTAATTAGTATAGATGAATAATTTTTCCCCGTTTTCAAAACATTTTTTATTGATGCTTCGCTCATATTGGTCGCAGCGTGATGTTTTATAGCTTAAAGCCTTCCTCAATAAATGGACTATCCAACACAAAAATAATTTTCCAATTTGAACCAGTAGTTCCTGAGATTAGCGCGTTCAAACAAACAAACAAACAAACAAACAAACAAACAACTTCTTCAGCTTTATAATATTAGTATAGATTTTATTAGTTATTCTGCTATACGGGGTGATAACAATATCAACAAATCGAAGATTATAAAAACAGTTCATCCGAATTTAAATTTTAAGTTTTCGAACAAACCGGACGGCTTTGCTTTCATCATCATCATCATCATCATCATCAGGTCTTTTTTAGTCTCCACTGCAGGAGCATGACCCTCTCTGTACTACCGGAGCCATAGTTGGTCAGAACAGACAGATGATTTGGCCTACACTCTCCTCGGCTTGGCTTTGCTTTAAATCTATACTAATATAATAAAGCTGAAGAGTTTGTTCGTTTGTTTGTATAAACGCGCTAATCTCAGGAACTACTGGTTCAAATTGGAAAATTCTTTTTGTGTTGGATAGTCCATTTATTTAGGCTATAAAACATCACTCAAGATATCATCAATGAGAGCGAAGCTTCAATAAAAAATGTATTGACAATGGGGGAATATTATTTATCTATACTAATAATAAAAAAATCTAATCATAATAACAGAAATTGCCGCGGACGAAGTCGCGGGCAACAGCTAGCATTAATAAATAATAAATATACTATATTTTATAACAAATACATATATAGATACACATCCAAGACCCAGGCCAATCTGAAAAAGATCATTTTTCATCTTGACCTGGCCGGGGATCGAACCCGGTCACTCCGTGTCGCAGGCTGGCGTGTTGACCGCTGCGCCACGGAGCTAGTATTAAGATATATGTTTATTCTCGGTCCAAAGAGAACATAATAATTCGGCAAACGCTTTGTTTAGAGATTTATAGAGGGGACTACTTAAAATAACATATATTATCTAACGGTATATCCTGCGTTCCTAAGTAAAGCTACTATCATATAGTATCAATGAATAAAACTGGTGATTTAGGGAACATCAGATATCCGGAGGGTGTTTTATATAAAGCTGCTAATATACTTACCATAAGATTTCTTTTTAAATTTGTAAAACCTTATATTATTAGTCCATTTCTATAAATGCAATATTAAACATACCTACTCGTAGCTGCCGAAAAAACTTCTCATGTCACCCTTAGAAAAGCGACATGTATATTGTATATCGTCACATCTCTTTAGTTTTATCAAGGTAGTGTCATACGGGTCTAGGTCATAATATCGTCAGTCACTACATCGCCGGTCGCTGCATACAGACCGTCGTCCCCACGGAGCAGATTCTGCTCCGTGGTCGTCCCGACGCGATTTTTTGATGAGTAAGATAATATCTGGGGACTATAACGGAATCTGAAAAGTTCAAAAATTTGTTAAAAAATGTAGGTTTGAATGAATGAATGAATAAACACTTTATTGCACTATTATATCAAAATAATAAAAGACTAATTAGTACACATAAAATTAAACAAATAATGGGTACAAAGGCGGACTTATCGCAATATGCAATTTCTTCCAGCCAACCTCATACCTTTTGGGTAGAAAAAAAAACTACATTTAATTACTTAATTAATTAATTGTGATTGTGTTAAATTCTTTATAAGCACGATCGGCAGTATTGTTCTAACAGTTTGGATCAATTTGTGTGCCTGCCGGTTTCAGTAAGCACTTGACCACTGACGGAGTCAAGGCTTACATTTGGATGGGTTTACATCTGGGTCTAGAAAAAGCAGATTTCCCTTCCATCACCCTCCCTCGTATAATCTCCCTTGTATGTAAACAATAAATACATCTGGCTCCCTAAATCATAATTATCGGAAAAGTATTCTATACAAACTAGCTAATGTACCCCATGATTCGAAGCTCATTAACCCATAACTGCTTAGTAAGTTTTCTCCCGGGCCAAACAGCCAGACACACAATAGCGGCTATTTATGTCCAAAATGACCGCAATTAGACGCCTATGCCCAGTATTTCCGGGTTAAGGATACCCTCACATTAAACTGTTAGGACAGCACATTTATTTTGAGATAGAATGCATGAATTTCTGTTCTTTTAACAATTATTGAGATTAGGCATTGGTTATCATTTTATTATGTAAAAAAACCGGCCAAGTGCGAGTCGGACTCGCGCACGAAGGGTTCCGTACCGTTATCTATAAAAACGGCAAAAAATCATGTCTGTTGTATGGGAGTCCTTTAATATTGATTTTATTTTTATTTAATTACTTATTTTAAAGTTAATAAATAAGTAATATTCTGTGAATATTTCAAGCGTCTACCTGTTGCCATTATCAATATCGAGCAAAAACAAGCAAAAACATCAAGTGTGTTGTATGGGAGCACCCTTAAATATTTATTTTTTTCTATTTTTTAGTATTTGTTGTTATAGCGGCATCAGAAATACATCATCTGTTTCATACAAAATTTCAACTATCTAACTATCATGGTTCTAGTTCATAGTTCTAGATGCAGCTTGGTGACAGACGGACAGACAGACAGACGGTCAGCGGAGCGATATTAATAGGGCCCCGTTTTTACCCTTTGGGTACGGAACCCTAAAAAGGGACTTATAAATAACTTGATAGGGGAAAATTTTACTATTTTCTGTTATAGTTTTTTCCTGTTATAAGTATAGACCAACGGGACTAAAGGAGTAGAAACTTACTTAATCTTTGTGTTGAGCAAGCGTCCTGAATTTATGGAAAATAAAATCTAAACTCGTAGATATCTCACAGACACGTGCGTAGGCGCTAAACCCGGCTCACACGTAACAAACGACCGCCGGATCATTGGGATTGAGCAGCGACGCTTACGTGACGCCCTCCAAACAAATGTGCCAGTACGTGTTCCAAACAGAGATGTATAGCGTGCTACGTTTTATTCTCTAGGTACTCGTAAATTTTGAATAGTTTTATTGATTTTTAAAGTGATAGTGTAGAATATACGGATATGTGATAAGTAACCACGACGTGATAAGTAAGACTGAACATCAGATTTATAGCGTGTCAGAATCACAAAATCTCATTTTAACATACATTTCAAGTTTTATATTGTATATTGGTGTTATTCGTACGTGTTAAAAAACAATCCCATTATTATAATTAGTCTAATTTATGCTTATTTTTAACACAATTTCGAAATATAGTTTTTCTTCATGCTCTATCACATTTTACTTACCTATGAAAATAAAATTGATTATTATTATATTAAATTATATTTCGTATGTTGAGAACCGGAGGCACAATATTTCCCAAATTTTTAAGACTGTTTGTCTTTGTTAGACACAACTAAAGTAATACTATAATAAAATATTTACTTTCGTGGAACAGTTTGCGCTTTACAACATAAAAAAAATTACATTGTCGTTGTAAAACATACGAGTACACTTTTTCAGTTTATATAAAAAAAATGTTTATGTTTAAGTCATAATTTTTTAGATCTGTGGTAGAATATAAAGTAATCTTCAGATCTCTATGAATGTATCTTCCTAAGTTTGGAAGAGCGGAGACATTGAAGCAGCGACGTTTAAGTGATGTCCTTCAAACAAATGTGCGACTGCGTGTTCCAAACAGATTATGTATAGCCTGCTACGTTAAATAAATATAAATATAAACGGACAAATCACACAGATTGAGCTAGCCCCAAAGTAAGTTCGAGACTTGTGTTATGGGATACTAATTCAACGATACTATAATTTATAATAGATACATATATAGATACACATTCAAGACCCAGGCCAACCTGAAAAAGATCATTTTCCATCTTGACCTGGTCGGGGATCGAACCCGGTCACTCCGTGTCGCAGGCTGGCGTGTTGACCGCTGCGCCACGGAGCTAGTCACGTTAATTCCTTAGATACCGACTCGTAAATTGTGTATCGCGCTTTCTAAATTTCGCTGCAGTGTAGAATATAAACTGATCTTTAGATCTCTGTGGTTGTAATAAGTTTGTAAGATCGGTCATATTGAAGCAGTAACGTTTAGGAAATGGATCCCAAACAAATGTGCGTTTCGTGTTTCAAACAAAGAGTTTTGTTTTCTTAATACTCGTAAATTCCGAATTCAAAGTTTAAAATACCTTTAGAATATGAACTTATCTTGAGTTCTTATTACATACTAGCTGTTGCCCGCGGCTCCGCCCGCGTTAGTGTCGATCCTTCGGGAACAGTGGAATTTCCCGGAATTAAACTTACCGTATGTCCTTCCCCGGGCCTCAAACTACCCCCATACCAAATTTCATCCAAATTGGTTCAATGGTTGAAGGGTGAAAAGAAGACAGACAGACAGAGTTACTTTCGCATTTATAATATTAGTATGGATAGTATGGATAGGTAAAATGCTGTCGTATAATGATGATGATTTGACTTTGGATTTTAATTTTCCTATCACTTATAATATTTAAGTCACTTATAATATTTAAGTGCTAATATATATATTTGCAGACAAACTTGAGTTCATTCAAATGACGATAACTTTTTTTTAATGAACCGATTTTGATGAAACAAACTTTAAATGTTTTGCTGAGTTCAAACAAAGCAATTGGTGAAAGTTTGAAGTAAATCAGTTCAGTATTTTCGGAGATAATCGTGATCATACATACAGACAGACACAGACAAGAAATTCGAAAAAAATATTTTTGCTTTCTATTATTCTTTTTAAGTATCCCTCTATCCATTTCAGTAAAAAATTCTAAATGTGCAGACAAAATATTTTTACTGTTTTATTACATGTATAGATTTTCATCATCATAATTCCACCGCTTGATAAAAGCCTCTCCCAAGATTTTTTCGTTCCATGGAAAGGTTGAGAAGCGCAATTTCTTTGGCTTTTTTGTGCTTCAGATGCTTCTGCCCATCGGAAGCATTTTTTAGCCGGGAATAGAAATTAGTTTAATTTGGAAAGAAATGCAGGTATTGATACTACTCACTCGGATGGGGGAAAAGCAAGTAGCAGCTCGAGAAGTAGGATGTCCCAGATGCCATAACTGCAACCCTTGGCCAAGCAGTTGAGGTTGACACATCTGCCCTATTTTCCATATACACATATTTTCAGTATACGTTTTTAGAAGTTTGCTGACGAATTATGTTCGTATATTACGTAACACCCACCAAACAAATGTGACTACGTGTTACAAACAGAAATGTATGGAGACCCATACATTCTGGATTGAATGTTTTCAGTTACCAGTAGATATTTGTAAGAGGTAGCTGATAGATTTTCAGAAGCGATGTTTACGTGCGTCCTAACAAATCCACGACTACGTGTTCAGAAGAAAGATGTATGACGTAGTGACTAGGTTTTATTTTATAGATACACGTATTTGTGTTATTTGGGTCATACATTTATACCTGTGAATATAATCTTTAATATTCTGTAGACTACGTCGACTACTGTAGGCTCTGTATCGTATCTACGTATAATCCAAGTTTTTTAAAGAAATACGATTGCGAGCTGCATTTAATTCTTTACATACTCATTCATTTTGAATATTTTGTGTTAAATGTACCTCTTCAATGTAAACTTCACCTCTTGAGCAGATTTTTATTAGTAACGGCGGCACCACGATTTTCAACCAATGTTTTAATAAAAAATGATTTAGTAATCAGTTGATTATATGGGCACTTTGTTTGACTTAAAAGAATCTCTTGCTGCCTGAAAGGTTAAAACTAATTTTCAGTTGTCGTCTGTAGATATTGAAGTAACATCAACAAGGGTCAGCAAGGGTTGTCTGGAAGACATTTGCTTTAAGCGATAAGACCGCTTCTAGTGCAAAACTATGTTATATTATTTAAAATATTTTGTATTATAAACAACATACAACCTTAAATTTATAAGATAACTGACATAGATAGATTGAAGTAGCAACGCTTACGTGACGGTCTCCAAATAATCACATCACGTCTAGACTGAGGCAGGTTTCCAATTCTAAGAACTTGAGAGCGTTCATCAAGTCTCATTAAAATATTACACCTAGATTTGCCAGCTCCCGGCTAATCCGGTAGGCGCGAATTTGTTATAAAATCTCAAAACTTTGCTTGAAATTAAAAATATGTTCAGTAAGGTTAATGAAGATAGCTGTAATTGTATAAAAACGATAATAATTTTCAATAATAAATAGACAAATGAGTTTATTACACATATGCGAGAACACATAAATGGTCAATAGCTTTTCAGTTTATATAGATTATAAAGACTGTTTGTTTTCCAAATAACATTAAGTATTAATGTATCATTAACAACATTCATTGCTTCAAAGATAATTCTGCCAGCTCAAGACATAGCTTTATTTATATCACAATTATTTTTTTAAAAGTGGTTCATGTACCTAAGACAACACGCCTGAAATTGAGATTAGTTTACAATTCTAACAATTCAAGACGTTCATCAAATGTCTTCTAGATCCTGCTAACTAACCGGCTAGTCCGGTAGACGCGACTTTGTTGTACAGTCCATAGACAGTTATATTTATAAGTAAAGGATTAAAATTATTTTCGATAAAACAGCCGAAGACATGAAATTTACACACTACTTAAGAAATATACTGCCTAAATAAGACGCCTTAATTCTACCGATGTTATAAGGCGATTTTTGTGCACTAACTGAAAGGAACGGAGCTAGACTTTTATATCTCCATGTGTATCTAAGTAATTATTGAATTTGAGTATTAGCAATAAATAAAATGAGGCAATAATTTTAACTTTTAAAAAGTATTATAGTACAAATCACAGATTTTAAAATTACGCGCGGTAAGTCATATTGACTCACATTAAAGTAGATCAATTGTGAAACTTGTATTCGAAGCACAGAAACGCACTAGCATACATATTTCACATTAACAGACACTACTTCAGTCACTATCACTAAAATCAAACAATCCGATGGAGTTCATAAAAATGGCAGAAATATATAAATGTTTTTGCTTAAAAATCCAGACAGCCTCAGCTCATCAGCTGTTTAAATATTAAAACTGCTCCTGTTGCGAGTTAATCCTTTAGAGCGGACTTTGTTTGCTTCTTAAAGACTTTACGTTCTTCCGGAAGTTACTAAAGAGCGTGTATGTGGAGTTTTAAACGCGCGACGTAAACACAGTCGGCGTATCTTTAGTATTAAAATTGAAAATATGTGATGAAAAAGAACTCGGCCACAGATAGGATTCGAACCCACGTCCCTTAGGTTGATGTGATAAGAGAATTCGACGCGGTGATTCGAAGTTACGGTGGTGTAATGGTATCACGCTTAGGGCGTTAACCTAAGGGACGTGGGTTCGAATCCTACCTGTGGCCGAGTTCTTTTTCATCACATATTTTCAATTTTAATAATATACCGAGCATTGTAATGCTATTTAAAAAACAATTTAAGTATCTTTAGTAGTTAAGAGGGTCAAATAAAATTCTTGTTAAACTTAGAGAAGCTTCTTTTTCTAGCTCTCTATGTCCCACTGCTGGGCAAAGCCTCCCCTCTTTCTTTCCACTTTTCTCGATTTTTGGTAGTGTCCATCCAGTACTTATCAAATGCTCTTATTTCATCTGACCACCTTCTTTTTGGTCTTCCTCTTTTTCTATATCCAGCGGATGGGACCAAGTTAGTGAGAATGTGGGCCCACCTTTCCGGATACATGCGGCAGAAGAGAAGTTTATAGAACTAAATAATATTAATGCAATAGTAACTTTCCCTGTTAACGTTAATAACTGTTAATAAGAAAGTAAATCAATTTTCTTGAATTTTTGTTCAGTTAACCATATAATTAGTTTTGTCATTGTCGGGTTTGCGTGCCTAGGGCGGCAGATTTGAAGGGCGGCAAAAAATTAATTCGAGTTTAAAGTCATCGTCACCAAAAAGTTCGTTCCCCTACGTTGTCAAAAATTTATGGGATGCGTGCGGCAATAATCAAATAGCCTACATTTGGCCAATCTGTAAATCCACCACTGAGTGTTGTACACTTACACACATGAAAAATAAACAAACGTTTAATAATAGAGCGATATCAGACCTGTTATATTGTGTGGATCAGAATGTTGGACCACAAAAGGGATGGAAGTAAGAAAACTGCATGCAACAGAGATGGAAATGTTGAGATGTGTGGAGTGAAAAAGAATGGATAAAATACGGAATGAGTATTTAAGTAGAAGTATGAAAGTCGCGATAGTAACAGAAAAACTTCATAATAAATAATAATAATAATAAAACTGTATTTATTTTCCTCCAATAAAAATACAATTGAATACAAATCATAGACACAGACTGAGTTAGTTTGGCCATGTGATGAGGATAGACGTTAATGGGACTCGGAATAGAGGACGACCTAAGAAAAGATGGATTGTGTCAAGGAGAGTATGGTCAAGAAAGAAGTGACAAAGGCTATGGTAGGTGACAGAACAAAATGGAGAGATCTGACATACTGTGCCGACCCCACATGAAAAATTGAAGAGGTTTAATAATAGGATGGGCTAAAAGCTGCAAACTAGAAACTAAAAATATTTGCTGAACTAAAGAACCAATATGAAGATATCAATTAGTGAGCTACAACAAGCTAAAGCCCGAAAACCTGCTCTATTTTCCGCTGGAGCACAAACACTGATTTTCGCTTATTGCCGTCATTAGCAACGGGAGCTAGTTAAAAAGAAAAACGGAATATTTGTGGGTAAAATGTACTCGAAGTACATTCTGTAAATAAAGCACTAAGTTGTATGTTGTAACTGTAATATAAACGCAAATAAGGGTAAACAAATATGGTCAGGCCATGGGAATTAGTGAAATGCCGTATGGTACCTAGGAGCCGTGGGCTGGGTTGCTCCTGAACATCTCTGACCATTGGTCGGTTTTTAAAACTTGAATATGGATAATTTTACGGCGTTTCGATGATGCGGTAGGCGCGTTAATCTTTGCCATCGTATTATATAGTTTGTCTATGAACATACATAGCATAGCATATAGATATTTTATTCAGCTAGGGCGTACTTGAAGATTCAACAAGTGAGACGCGGCCGCGCCTGACGTCTGCACAATGCAATGAAACGCTTTTCATTTTATGCAAGTCGTTTAAATAGCACCTGAACGCTTCTATAAAGGTGATACAACTTACAAACCTTTGAGAGCTGCCGTTATACGTTCCTTGTATTCTTAAGAAATCTGCTTCAATACATGCTGAATTTTCATTCTTTTTGGAACTTAAAGGATGATTCAGCCGGTCGATATGAACAACCTAAAGGACCAATGCTGGGAACTCATTTTTTTTGACATTACCATACAAGTTAGCTAGGCCACGGAACATTGTTGTATGGAATTGTCAATTTTTTTTTGAGTTCCCAGCATTGGTCCTTTAGGAAAAGTTATTCATATCGACGGGCTGAATCATCCCTCACCGTGTAGTAGCCCTGTAGTTGATAATAATAAATCATTTAATAAATCATTTAATTCAGGCAACTACAATTTTTTTTACAAAAATATGGCCCATATTATATATACCTTAAAGACTAACATATATATATATTATATAAAAAAACTTATTTCACTACATCGTACGTATTGTCTGTGACGCACTACACGGTGATGGGGTGTCGGGTAGCCTCCCGCGAAAACGCCGAAAGACGACACCCTTCGGCCAGAAATCTTCTTCAGTGAAGGTCTCCATCTGAGCAGTTGGAACTCGCACCACATATGAGTTGAAATTCACGTTGTGACGCGATTCCAACTTTACGACCCTCAAGGTTAACTTCGTCTTCACTTTTATGTACTCCACCAGATCTTCACTCTTTGTAGAGTAATGGAGGCGGGACACGTAGAGTAAAGTCGTCGGTACGGCTGCACGCAGCAACATGTTGGGACCGCTGAGTGCAGTACCGCACTTATTTCTACTTTGGGGCTTCTTCCGCTTCCGTATTACTTTGGTGAAGCCCTCATTGTCCACAACTCCCTTAGGAGCTGGTTCTAGAGCCACCACCTTTGCCGGGTGCGACTCTTCAAGTTGAGATGACCGCTGAATTTTGGGAGGTTGGCTTGCAGCAGTCGCGTAAGCACGAGGCGTTGGCGTGCTTACATTCGTCACCGCGGGGGCTGTTCGAGGTGCGGGGCGGGGTGACGCAAGTCGTTCGACGGCGATGACCGGCGATGAATCCAATTTCGCTGACGCGAAACTTGACTGCGATGCATCGAGTGCACCGCGACACGTGTTGACGTTTGAGGCATCGGGTGACCTACTTACAGACTTGTTGGTTTTTAATTCAACTAATTCCGCTCGTAAATCATCGATGGTAGTTTTTGATGCCTCGAACTTCAACTGCAAATCGGCCAGGTTGGACTTCAACGTTGTAATATCTTTTAACAACCGAGTGACGTCGACATGGTCAAATGTAACCGGCGGAAGGCGGTGTAGGTCCTTACATACGAACGCCACGGGCCACTCTTCCGGATCGGTCGACTTGAACAGGTTTATTATGTCCTGAAGACTCTTCTCTCCCTTCTCATCTCTCCGTCGAGACGGCATACGTTCGCTCATGTCAAGCGACTCATAAAGAAGCACCTTCGCACTTCGTATCTCTTCCTCTCGCCAATTGCTGGTACAGATCTGAATTACACTGACTTCGTCCATGCAATCCAGCTGCTTATCCAGGAACGCCAGAAGTTCGCTCACCACGAGTTTTTTAGAGCCCATAGTGTTGACGGGCGGCGGCAGTGCCGCGCGAATCGCGAATTAAAATTATAATTCGGAAGCGGAGTAATGCGCGTGTGGTTTCAAAGGTGCATAGCACTGCACTCAAATATACTGCACTGATAATATATCTAACAAGAGCGTAAGCATTTTATAAAAGAATATAATTATTTATTTCCATTATAACTATATACTGGATGAAATTTAATTCATTAGCAATCGTTTATGGTGCGATTTAGACCACGAATCTGAATAACTTTCATTATAGGACCAACTCCGAAATAGTTAAAAAAAAAACTACTGTTCCATAGATTTTGGCCAAGTAAATGTTCCTAATTGTATGAAAGAGCAGATTTTTTTTTTACGATGGCGAAGTTGTCCCATGAAAGTTGTTCAGATTCGTGGTCTGAGTCACTCCTTAGATGTTTGAATGAATTCAATTTTAACTGTATTTGACCAATGAGGCTTATATGCTTACCACGAGATGGCAGCTTAGAATCGTAGGGACCGATAAGCCGCTGTAATTGGCTAATATTTGACAAGCAGCAACAACCGACACATTGTTGCCAAATAACTTTCCGGAACCAACACTTTGTGCTGCTGCTTATTATTTCAGAAAAGTCAATTTTGTGAACGATTTTTATATTATGTTTTTGTTTGACAGTTTATGTTTAATTACTCTGATTAACTAACTTTAATCCGTAACTTCACTTGCGTAAATATAAATAGCTCGGAAACACCTAAGTAAGATACCTTTTCCGGGTTAAAATGCACATTTTTTTAAAGGTAAATGTCATCTAAATTCGTTCAGTAATTAAAGCGTAAAGAGGTAACGACACACACAAATGGACACACAGAGTTTTTATTTACTTATATATTAGTGTAGGACACTTAAGTATGCATTCAAATTTGGTCATCCTAATTTAAAAAAACAAAGTTGGGTTTGTTTGAACACTTATAAATAACTTATGAACGGGTGACCCGATTTAATAGTCTTTGATTTACTCTTATTAACCCTTTGACCGCGAACGTCGGAAAAATCCGACAAACATGTTCATAGAAAATGTATGCCGGATTTATCTGTTAAATTAAGAAATAAAATATGGTGTAAAATTTTTCAAGCGGGCGGGATTTGGACCTGCGAACACGATTTACGCTCTTCTAACTGGACCACCGCCTATTCTAACCTCGGCACCGAAATTCTCCACCATATCCCATTCCCCTTTACGTATTAAGGCTTACGTCACCTAACACAACTACCCGACGTTTACAAGTGAGGTATTTGATTCAACTCATTTTACAATGAATTTGAAATCAACTATTAAGTAGGAAGAGGTAGGAAGCCATGCAATATTTTATTTCCTTATTTAATAAGAGTATATCAAAATATCATTGTGAATGCAAAACAATATACACTTAAATAATCTTTGATTTGTTGGTTTTGTTATTACTCTGAATAGCAGAATAACTAACTGTTATAATATAAGAATCATTAACAACAAAAAAATAATAGCGCAACGAAGTTCGCCAGGACAGGTAGTGCTATATACCTAGTAAATTAAATCACATAATACGGTTTTATCTATATTGTGTACACAATAGACAAATATAAACTTTGTCCACCTGCGACCATGATAACTGCAAAGTTTTCGAAATATTCGGTGTAAAAATAACGTAATAAACACGGTAAAACCGTCATCATCATCATTTCGAGTAGGAGACACGGTCAATCGACCACCCATACCCTGCTGTCAGAGTTCACCGGAACCACTTCTACGGCTTAACGTGCCTTCCGAATCATCTTTATTATCAGACAATCAGGTGATTCCAGCCTGCAGTGTACTAACCTAACTAGAAACAAGTAAACAAAGTATTGCTTCCCGTGGGAATCGAACCTAAGACCACCGAGGCAGTTTAAAATGTGTAACAATCGCAATAACATTAGTGCTATATAACTGAGTAACAACAGTCCCACTCCCACGCAAACACAATTCCAATCAATATCCAAAGTAAAAGTAGATAAGTGTCACTTCACAAAACTTGCCGGCGATAAGGCGTCAAGGCGGCAACTTGCGCATTCCTACCCTTGGTGAAACTTCTGGCTATTATTGTGACCGCTTTGTTTCACAACACTTCCTTTCAAAATATTGCCTCATTACATTTTTCTCGAGGAATTTCCTCTCTTTTGAAGGTCTGGGCGGAAATTTTGACAGTTAAGCGGATCAAAGGAGGAAGGATTGATTTTTGAGTGATCTTTTTGTTCTTGTGGGCTTTGGTGAATTGTTTAGATAGCACAATAGTGATAAAAGCAAAATTAAATAAATTCATTTTTGTTACAAGAATTTCTTTCTCAGAAAATACGGGAGGTACTTTCCCGTGTCAAAACAATAAGAAGAAAAATAGTCCGTCATTTAGATAATCAAAAAATATTGGACACGTATTTTTCTTTTGTCAATTAAACAATAAATGATAAATGAGCGTGCCGTGTTGATGGACCTGATGATGATGATGATGTTCATGAGCGGGGTCTCATGATGTCACAGCTAGCTAAAAAGTGTAGTTACACACAGCTAGCTAAAAAGTGTAGTTACACTTTTTAGCTAGCTGTAACAATCAGGTATTGCAAGTCTGCAATGTCCTAACCAAACTGGATGCAACTAAACACAGTATGCTTCCCAAGGGAGTTAAACCCACGATCCCCGGGTCTACAAGCAAACGCCTTATCCACTGGATCACGGAGGGAGTTATCTTTGGACTGAATAGATATAGACTTGTAATTTTCACAGAATGTGTATGTATGTCGCAATAACAAAAAATTAATGAAAACTTAATCTTTCAACAAAAGATGGAGTTCTGAGGAAAAGAAAACAACCGAATCGATAACCTCCTCCTTTTTTTTGAAGTCGGTTAAATGGCATACAAATAAAGTATTTTTGAGCATTATAGTGTTACGGAACCCTTTGTTTGCGATCCTGACTGGCACTTGGCCGGTTTATTATATTTCAAAAAAGGCACATACAACTTTAAATATGTATTTATGAAAATGTAGAAACTATACTCACTTATTAAAATTTTCTACCTTTTATACCCTTTTTATGATAGATCGTCCGGAGTCCTGCTAGAAGGACTTTGAAACGTTCCGGAAGGACTTTTTTCGATCACAGTTTCTTAATAGTATATGATCCAGGGTTCAAAATTATATGAAAGAATACAGTATTTCTGTCCCTTTTTTGCAAAAGAGAAAATTTTTGCTATGCGGCACTGGCCTTCAGTTAGCAAGCGATGGCGCACGAGTATACACGGCGCGTTCGTACCCAGGGCAAAGAATATATACACTACGCGCCCAGGGGGCGCTTAAGTTCAAGGTCATCGTACTGCCGGAAGGACCACACCATTTTCATACAAATCTCGTACTGCCAGCAGGACTTATGGTGTCTTCCGGCAGGACGATTGCCAAAAAATACCCGTCCTTCCAGAAGAGCTTCGTCAGGCGATGCATCATTAAAGACATTGACACCTGATAGATTAATGAACATATATTATAATTCCGTTAATATATTTTTAAATAAAGTTTGTGAAGATGACAGCTGCATGCAATGTTGCCAAAATATCAGACAAATCTCAAAGATAAAGTTATTATTAATAAATAGTTTTTCAATAAAGTTATGCAAACAAAACTAAACGAAGTAGACGAGATTGTTTCGAGCAAACTGCTCTCATACAGACACGTCCCCGTGGAGTGGTGTCCCCAACTCAGCAGAACACTGCAATGGCCGCCACAGATAAGCCAGACAAACACTGCAGCGTGAGCCAATAAACGACCCTTTTAATTCATCATAAAAACAAGTATTTTACTCGAATGCACAAAAAAGAGTTTTTGTGAATTTCAACAATAATTTTAAAATGAGTAAAAAAAATTGTATTGGATGCATCGATATAATACCTACACAAATTTTTTTACTGTTGTCTAATGTGACTAATGCAGGTGATTGCATTTCTGTTACATTTTCTACTGCTACAATTTTAACCCACTTCAAAAAAGAAGGAAGATCTCATTTTTTTTGAGTTTTTTTATTTACTTTGTATTTATATTTTCCGTTTAGCCGAAGACAGGGATGGAATTGTTTTGATTTGGAAGTAAGTACTTCCAAATTGGTTCCATTTCAAATTCAACAACATCGGTTCCGTAGTTTGTTTGAAGTGGTTGTTGAAGTCTTATCTGAATGATTGAAATTATTTCAATACGTTAGCAAATATTTCGTAAAATAACAAATTATTCACCATAAGTCGACAGCTCCGTGGCGCAGTGGTTAACAGGCCAGCCTACGACACGAGGGTGCCCGGGTTCGATCCCTGGTCAGGTCAAGATGGAAAATGATCTTTATCAGATTGGCCTGGGTCTTGGATGTTTATCTATATATATGTATATGTTATAAAATATAGTATCGTTGAGTTAGTATCCCATAACACAAGAATCGAACTTACCATGGGGCTAGCTCAATCTGTGTGATTTGTCCGTATATATTTATTTATCTATTATTTATAATAAGATGATTTTAAATACTTTTTTGTGTATTGGGTCTTTTAACCCTACACAATCTCCTCTATCATTACTACGTTTTCTACGCCAATTTTAGATTTATTTTTTTTGTTCCTTTTTAATATTAGGATTTCTGGGGCGCTGGGAATTTGCCATTAGATCGTACATAGTTCTTTCAGTAACAACTCATGTGCAAGAGTGAAGTGTTCCTGGTGACAAGAGTGAAGTGATCCTGGTGACTTAATACAAATGGGTCAAACCTACCTATCTCAGGCACCAGTTTTCTTCACTTATTTAAGGTTTTTTTTGTGTCATGCAAAACATCTGTATTGTTTTTTCTGAAAAAATTAAGGGATTTATTTATTTATATATATTGGGTCCGGCTAAAAAGTATTTTTGTTTTTGTATGGAGACTTTATCCGTTCATACAAAAGATCGGTAACTTTCATAAGTAATTCTAATGGCTTGAATGAATCGACTTTGTGTTGGTTTTCTTGGGATGGAGGCAGTACGTTCATAAATATCAAAATTTTCACTGACAGAATTTTTGTGTTATATTTTTGCATTAACAATGCTATTTTGATATACTCTTAGGTAATAAAATCTGGTGAAAAATTTCGTCGACCAACGCTCTGCCAACTGAGCTACTGCATGTTCTAACCTCAGCGTCGAAATTCTACACCACTCTTCTCACTGACTTTAATTATGATATGATTTATTATTATTATTTACCAAGCGAGCGCTAAGTGCGAGAGAAGCGTCCGTTTCAGCTTGGACAAAAAAAAATTTAGTATTTTCCGCTGTCCGGTTATTCTTCTCTACTATCACATTCCTCAATGGATACCCATGAAGTTTTGTAATTTTTAATAATTACATATATTTTTTTGAATGACAATGCATAGTTAGCTGTGTGACGTCATTCTAGATCCAACATGGCGGAATACCCAAGATGGCGGACTAGCTATTTTTGATGCAATCTGACAATGGAAATCAAACTAAAGGGCGCGCTAAAAATAACTCAAAAAATATAGTGATGTACATAAAAGTTTGTGTTTTTGTACATAAAAGTTGTTTTTAAATAGTTTTTACTTTCGTCATCATCATCATCATCAGGTCTCTGTACTACCGGAGCCATACTTGGCCAGAGCAGACAGAGGATTTGGCCTACACTCTCTTCGCTGACCAGACCGGTTGGAGAGTTCTCATTGATGTTTATGAGCTTTGTTTAGCTTGTATTTCTTAAGTCGTCTCTTACAACCTCCATGGGAAGACTAGGAGTGGTCCTATTTTACTCTGCCGGAAACCACACGGCTTTTTACTTTAAATTTATCATATTATTGTCACACATAAAGTTAACTTAATCCAGTACGCCGATTACGCCGAGTCAAGACCACAAAGTTTGAAATGTTTGCATGCGCACTTCTGATAACTAATGTTTACTACTGAAGCTCTTTACGGAACACCTAAACCATAAATGTTTGTTTAATCTACTTCCTAGTTTAGAATGTGGTGATAATCATATGATTATCACCACATTCAAAACTAGGAAGTTTATTAAGTTAATCCATATAGTTTTACTAGAAAATCTTACAACTCTATGTGATAGGTTATTAGATCGTCGCCGTCGTTCCAACGGGATTTTCTGATGTATAAGATGGTGTTTGGGGACTTTAATATATGAATAGGTTCTTCATTAGTAACCTTAAATATACAATTTACCTTACCTTATATAAAAAGTTGAAGTGTTTAAATTCTGTTCTGAGCAGTTTGGATCGATTTCTGTGACGCTTTCAGGAACCATTTGCTCTAACTTGATCACAGCTGGTTGGAATATGTCTAAATCGTTGCGGCGATACGGTCACGGTAATGGTATCTATCTTAGATATCATGTCATACCGTGTCACGGTCTATAAGATAGAGTTTTTACCATAGTACATGAAAAAAATATTGGTTATCTGTAAAGTCGTAAAATTATCGTCCGTAAACCGAGTTTTACGGACGATAATTTTACCAGAGAGATATATGCGTCACAAACCGAACGCTTCCGATAGATGCGTCACACACATGCCGAACGCTTAGGCCGATTGTGTCTCTCTATAGCTTGTTCCGCGCTCTCGCTTGCACGTGACATTTGTCGTGCGTGCAGTTGGCATTCATTGATTGACAAGACGTTATCACTTTAAAACAGTTATGTTAATAAAATCCTTATGTTATAAATTCAGTAGACTAATATTCGCTATATTTGTTACATCGAAATGGTTCAGTGGGGAATTTTTTTGAATTATAATTGATAGAAAAAGGGGCCAAAGGAACTATAACATCGAATTTTTAAGAAAATTAAAACTGCATTGACAAGTTCTCTGACGTATACGGAGAAACACAAAGGCTTCTTTTTTATCCCGGAGTAAATACTGCTCCCTAGGGATCGACACACGAGCAAAGCCGCGGGCGAAAGCTAGTATAATATAAACATGATGAAACGCTATAAAATAAATTCAAATGATTTAAACTTACGAGTCGGCACAAGTGTATTGTCGCATCCCCCCGGGCGAGTCGCTCGCACCGGATCCGACGGTATCGCGTTCGATTCCCATTGTCTGCGTGTCGACTTTATTCAAGAAGTATTAACGAGGCTATGTTTATTCGTCTACTCGCCCCATCATCTTATTTTCAAAGAGGTATTTTCAAAGATTATTGGGATCCAAAATAATGTGCAGATTTTTAGATTTGATAATTTTCAAACATTCGCTCTAGCAATTTTTCCGATGAAAAATTGGAACAAGGTATGTTGGTAACGAAATATGTACTTTGTTAAAATTTTTCTTGTCTTTAGTCTTGATTTCTGGAAATTATATTTATTTTGTTTATTATATTGATGATCCAAAACAATAAATGGAATTGCTCAGTAATATCTTTGAGGCCATATTTTTTAACTTAAAAAAACGTTCTAACAAAGAACTCGGAGAAGAAGATACGCATTAACGACGCATTGGTTACACAAGACCTAGTACCACTACCTACCACTAGTACCAGCCTGTGGTGAAAAAATATATACTTAGCCAGCCCATTGCCACTTTTTTGGGCTCCTTCTTGGGCCATGTCGATAAGACCTGTCCCTCTTCAGATCTCAGTGTTTCTCATCTTATATCGGATTTAAATACCAGGTTTTACACGCTCCATAGCTCTCTGAGCAACTTGCAGCATGCTTACAAATTTCTTTATAAGCGTCCAAGTTACCGCGTTGTACGTATCCTTGGCGGAGGCCTATGTCTAGCAGTAGACTGAGATGATAATGATAAAATAAATAAATAAATATATACGGACAAATCACACAGGACAAATATGATTACCGCGTCGTACACCATCACGGGTACATTGCTTGAATTGTAAAAAGTAATTTCAACGAATCGCAAACATCAGGAACTGTGAAATCGTGTCGTGCCACATGGTTCTTATCGTTCATGAACGGTAGTTTATTTATGTCAATCAAATCATCATAAAATTTGTCACTGTCTACGTAATAGAACTACGTAATGAGTCACGCAAAGAAGCGATGTCTGTCAACTCACTGATCACATATATGCCATGATTTCTCAAACATTTCTACAGTTAATAACGTAATAAAATTATCCGCTCAATTGTCTAATCTACAAATGATTTAGCTCAAAATACAAAAGATTAAGAATAAAAAATGTTCTAAAAAATTCATACCCAACACAATTTTAACGCTTGAAAAAGGGAAATAGCTCGGAGTTTATTTATTTCTTGGATTTAAAAAAAAACAGGCGATAATTTGGAAGCGATTACCGCCTATGAAATCTCGTCAAATTTCATACTCAGCCATCGACAATAACGTTCGATACAAACCAGGTTTATTACGAAGAATGCGTATAAGACCTATAATAACTTAAACACCAATTGGAGCTCCGAGATGTACTCAAGCGATTCGCTACATTGCACTAGATTGTATTGAGCCTATTTAACAGGCTTTTAAATTTCCTCAAAGCACACCTTGACCTCTCAACCACCAAGCGGCCTAATCGGGCCGCATAACAATATAAAATCCATTGTGTCCGCGTTTTTTGCGCTTGATGAGTAATTTAATGTTATATAGGTTGAGAAACTATGACAAAATATACAGATAGAAACGACGTAATGTTTTTTTATTTATTTATCTACATTCGAAGTTAGTTTGTTTTATCATCTTTCCCTCTTTATTTGAACGTCATTCATCATGCGAACAATAGAATCTTGTGACTCGTCACATGACTGATAAGTACTAGTAACATTATATATGTCATGCGGGTATAACAAACAGATCAGATGAATGAAATGACGAAGTAAACAAACAAACTATAACAATTAAATAATATGAGCACTTTGAAACTTTGTTTTGGGGAAATTATATCTACAGCTTCACATTTCGTTTTTTGACTTGATTACGTCTTATAAATCGATGAACGCCGCCTACACACAAAAAAGTGTCACGTTCCGCGTGCAAGCAAGAGCGCGGAATAAGCGATAGAGAGGCACGATCAGCTTGTGATCCGATGGCGTGATGCATCTATCTCTCTTTCACCGCTATGACGTAAAATTATCGTCTGTAAACCGACTTTACAGATAACAAATTTTTATCTAGCTATGAGAATGCGCGTATCGCATCGTAATTCTATCTGTTTATTCCGATGGTTGACTGGTAGAGAATGCCTTAGCATTAAATTCGCCCTTTGTACATTTGTGGTCATTTAAGATTTTTGAATAAAAGAGTAATAAAAAAATGATTTACCCTTAATATTATATGTATCTTTTCAAACCATTCGTTTAATATTGTGGGTGCTGTTCGACATAGCCTTGGTGACAAAAGTATCTTGTCTTGATTTAAGAATTCTTAAAGAAGAAAAAGTGAAACTTAGGCATCAGCAATGAGATAGCATTAAATATATTTGTATTCTTTTTAACGTACCTTTGTAAATTCTACTATACCTAACGCTAATTTCCTGTAATCGTTTTAGTTTAAAAGGCATTAAGCAGTGGCGTAGCTTGCTCTTGTGGGGCCCTATATCGACATGTTGTCATTAAGAAAATGTTTAAATCCTTATTCACTTATGGTCTACTACGGTCTAAATCACAAGGATGCTTACAGGAAGTGAGGTAGGCCTAGGAAGCGTTGAATTGTCAATTTTTCTAAAGAAATGTACGATAGAAGCGCAAAATATGAATGTTAATAAAGGAATAGAAACAGCATATGTTAGTAATCAATACAAGTTCGGGGGCCCCGTATGATTGATACGGCTGATACGGTGGTAGCTACGCACCTGCATTTACTTGTACATTTACTTTTACTTATACACTTAGCTTATAAACAGATAAATACAAAATACTCAACACCTTTGAATATTAAACAAAGTGCAGAGACGAATTTTCACAAAATGTTTTAGTCCCCGTTAGTGCACTGCTTAAATGAATAAACAATTTACAGTGTAGCAACATGCAACGCCTGTTTGGTTTCGGCTGAGTCACTGTAGCGATCCCAAAGACATTACCAAAATGATGTCCCAGCACCTGACGAGCATGTTCGAGCAGATTGGCAACTTCACCAAGAACAATCTGTCTCAGAACAGCAAGCTAAAGGAAAAAGAGAAGGAGAATAAGACGGCGAACCACGTCGGGAATCTAGAGGCTTCTCCATCACACAAGCATCAACCACCGCCGCCGTTGAAGAAACCCTGCAAACTGAGGAATGTTGCGTCGAAGGCGGAGTCTTACGACTCGCTCTACGGGAACAGCATCTTGGTGAGTTTAGATCTATAATAATTATTGGTGTCTGTTTGCTGAAAGGTGAATTTTTCTTACTTGCAGTTTACCTAAACAAATATAGAACATTAGAAATAATATATCAGTGTGTGTTTTAGAGCACACCATGTGTAAATTTTGCGTAACTCCCGAACTTTCGCAAAATTTAAACAAAAAGTTTATTACATAATACAGTGTGATTTTGAACCCCCTAGCTATATTGAAATCTGGGAATCAGAATCCCTAATGGAACACAGAATTACAAGAAAAAAAGGTAAAAAAAGAAAATAAAATTAGGTTTCCCATACAAAGTCGCCGATCAGCTGGACGAATTTTTTGAAAGGTTAAATTTATTTTTTCGTTTTTTACCTTTTTTTCTTACAATTCTGTATTCCATTGGGGATTCTGATTCCCAGATTTTAAAATAGCCTATATAAGCCAGGGTTTAAAATCACGCTGTTAAAAAAAAAAACTTTATTTATTTAAAAAAAATTCAAATATATAAATATCTACTTTTTGATGTTATATGGACCTGGATACGATGTATTTGATAATTAACGGAACTTCCTCAGAAACTTAAAAATATAAGCTCAAAGCCAAAGTTGCTGTTATAATTTTATGAATTTTTAAACTATTCATGTATTAACATACTCTCATTACTTTTTACGTGACTGCCTGCTTGCTGCCGATTGTGGAAAATGAGAATTATATTTTCATCAGAGTTCATGTACATTGTTGCTTCTATATACCATAAGTTCTAAATACCCGAATAGATTTGGATCTCAGGCTTGTGTACAATATTGGTCAAGTTTGGCATTGGTCAAATCGATAAATTAGAACTTAGACAAATTGGTAATTCGTTGGATTTTCTTTTCGGCAAATAAATCTGAGGTGTCGTTACAACCTTCATTATCGCGAGTGACTTATGCTATAGTTAATAGACTCAGGTGTTACTTTGCGGAAGTCAAAGCTACATTTACTTTGAGACAATTTACTTTGCGTGCTTCCGCCACCAGTTAGTTCATGCAAACTATTGCTGGCCAGCGCCCACCCACTAATTGTGTCATTCGTTGCTTGTCATTCGAAGGATCAACATCTAGGGTTCACTGCCTGAAGATGCCTCGTGTAGAGGCGAAACACGTGTCGCGAGCACGACGGCCGACATTGCTGCAGCCTCAACGGATGCAGCAGTATCGACCAGGGTTGCATGCATCAACTATTGGTGGCGGGTATGAAGGGACTAACAGTAGTGGGTGGGCGCTGGCCAGCAATAGTTTGCATGAACTAACTGGTGGCGGAAGCACGCAAAGTAAATTGTCTCAAAGTAAATGTACTTATGCTATAATTATTTGCTTTTATTTTTCTTTAAAAAGCTTGTTGTCTATATGGATAAAAAAATATGTTTATGACTGAAACAACTGCAGGCAACTTCGTTTACTCTCGTAGTGAGATTAAAAGTTCGGCTTCAAGTTCAAACAAATTACTGAGATTTTTTGTTTTGTTTGGCGTTCTCCCTGTTCCTACCAGTTTTCTAAAATAGAAACTTGAGATTGTATTTTTCAAATATAAACGAATGCAGGCAATTTCACTTACACAATTTATGGGTTATTGCTTAATATAAAGATTTTCTTGTACCTATTTGTTTATTTATAGGTTCTGGAAGTTACTTTTAGCCAACGTTTAAATAGATTTCATAATTATATTTTTCTTGGCTACCTAGTTGGTGAATTTTCAGCAGAAACGTTTATTATATAAATGAATGATTTTTGCTTTCGAATAATCATCGTGTATAATAATAGAAGAGGAGCTCATGTTGCTACATGTGGATTTACCCGAGCGTTGTGGGAACTTTTTTAATAAGTAATTGGACTTTAAAGATTTGGCGATGGAAAGAAAAAAGGTTATATGATAGCTATATTTTATTTAACCACTGCGGTGGGGGTTTCAAATGTTAAAAAGAAAAAAATAGTCCCCTGAAAATACTCGAGCGCGTCCAGTTAATGCAAGATGGCTTTATAACATGCCAAAAACTGTGAATAGCACTAATGTGGAGAATTAAACATGACGTCAAAAGATGGGAGACTAACAAAAGTGCAGACAATAAAGTCGAAAAAGTCGCCAGTGTATCCTCGTGCGTGCGTGGTCGGCTCTTTTTTATTTGGAAGGAAATAATTCAAGCATAGGCTCCCTCTATTATAATGGTATGTGTAATCAACAAATGGCACAATAATTCGGCTAAGCCGAGTACGCTGCGATTCGTGGTTTTCATAACATAAGCTCAAAACTGCACTGCTCGCCTTTGAGGGTCTGTTGACAGTAGAAGTCTAGAATTTAATGGATTGCCTTTTAGCCGTAGATTTCACGAGGACAGCCCTTCGAACTCTATTGGGAGCCATTCTGAAATAAACATGGATCTAAGAATAATCAGGATAAGCCCTTGAGATATGTGGCAGTGAAGCCAATCAAAATGTATGCAAGCGTGTCGTGACACAAAAGTCACGCACACATCGGCACTCAAATGGATGCAAGTTTTCTCTGTTTGAAATTTCAAACTTATCAAATGTCAAACTAGTACTTACCGCGAAGTAGGTGTCCTTTTGAAATTCGTTGAAAATAAGATACTATAATGCCGAACTGGGTCTCCTCGCTGGCCAGACGAGAGGTATCATTGATGTTTATGAGCGTTGTTTAGCTTGTATTTCCTAAGTCACCTCTTACGACATCAATGGAAAGACTTGGAGTGGTCCTATCCTATCTACTGTGCCGGAAACTACACGCCTAAAAACTTGTGACACTGTGATCGCACTAAAAACTTCTATTGTGTAAATATAAGTCTTTAGTGAGATCACAAAGGACTCCTACTGCATATTGCTACTTCTCCCAAGCCTCTAGAATAGGCTAGAATAATATTGTTCACTATGGAAAAGTTTAAGACTGCAACCTCATGAACATTTTTTGGGAACTTGTTATTTGAGAATAACTCTGTAATACAAATGTAACCTTAGCATATTTTTATTGACTCAAGATTTTTATCCGACTTCAAAAAAAATAAGAAGTTATCAATTAGGTTGTATTTATATAATGTTTATTACCTCAGAACTCCATCATTTATGAAGCGTTTTATGTTTAAAAGGGTATGCTTTCAAGTTGGTCCCTCTTAAATTTCATCACAATCGGTTGAAAAATCTGATTGAAGTCGGTTTTTTTCGCACAGAAACATCAATGAAAGGAGTCTAACTGTACTTGGGTAAACATTATTTGATCAACTTAATTGGAATGCTGATCCACTTTCTACGTTCTTAAATGACGTATTGTAAATACTATTGTGTTAAAATCCAGTTAATATTGACTCAGACGTTCACACAGACCGCGTGACATGCGCCGGTGTTTAAACAAATGTTTATCATTATTTATCAGGAGATAAAATATTACATCAATTCTGAATTAACGACCATTAATGCTACATCGGCTTTGAATGGTTTTTCGTTCTGCTTGGGGGATTTTCTATATAACATAATCAAATAATGTGCTTTTTCACGTTATTATAAGTCGCCTCTTACGACCTCCATGGGAAGGCTTGGAGTCATTCATTCATTTCGAGTAGGTGTCACGGTCAATCGACCATGCACACCCTGGTGTCAGAGTTCTTTGGAACCGCCTCTCGGCCTATGACGTGGTTCCTTTAACGACTACCAGATGGCAGCCGGGACCACCGGCTTAACGTGCCTTCCGAAGCACGGAATCATCTTTATTTTCAGACAATCAGGTGATTCAAGCCTGCAATGTCCTAACCAAACTGGAAACAACTAAACAAAGTATGCTTCCGGTGGGAATCGAACCCACGACCCCCGGGTCAACAGGCAAACGCCTTAACCACTGGACCACGGAGGCTGTTAGTAGGCTTGGAGTGGTCCTATTCTACTTCTCTGCCGGAAACCACATGGATATGACACATGCTTATGCTAATTCAATATTATTTTTCGCGAAACAGCTTCAATACGAGTACATATAGACATTCGTTTATTTGACACAGCAACACATGTATTACAAAAATAAGAATTAGGAAAATATGTACTAGTGCGTTGCAGTAATCAAAAAGGATGTGGCTCAGCGTGTCATACATACTTAATATGAGTAAAACGCTGATATTCTGCCACTCCTGTCAAAAAGTGGGTCAGTTAAAATTTGTACACATACAAAGTGGGTAGAAGAATAATTAAAATAAATCGTTAGAAAGTGTGCCGTTAAAGTATGTATTAAAAAATAATAATAATATAAAAATCGTGAGTTAAAAGAAGAATACGAGTGAATATTACATACAAGAATAGCTATTACAGTTCGGAGAAATTTATAGATATAAGAAAAGTAGAATAAGAAAGAAAGGCTGAAAATGAGAACCGTGAGTACATACCTATATCACCTACCTATATGATATAATCAGCCACCAAGTAGCCGGAGGAATTCCTAAATTTTGTTTTTACAAAGTACATATGGGTGTGGCATTATATTGTCTTTGGTGGGCTAATTACGCAGTAATTTATTAAGCGTGACAGTCGGTAATCATCTAGGAGGTAATTAGAGAGCCTCAACTTGTGTCGTCTCATTTGATAGAAAAAACTTTTACAGCTGCTTCATGAAATTGCATACATTAAATAAATAATAATAATAAATATATACGGACAAGTCACACAGATTGAGCTAGCCCCAAGGTAAGTTCGAGACTTGTGTTATGGGAAACTAACTCAACGATACTATATTTTATCACAAATACATATAGATACACACACATCCAAGACCCAGGCCAATCTGAAAAATATCATTTTTCATCTTGACCTGACCGGGGATCGAATCCGGGCACCCTCGTGTCGCAGGCTGGCGTGTAAACCACTGCGCCAACGAGCTGTCAAATGTGTATTGTGTATTTATGTTAGTACTATTACTTATTCTGTGGTATTGTTCATCGCAGGCCAAAGACTAAAATATGAGGTATTCTTCCATGCTAGTCTGGGAGAAAAAAAACGTAGAATGTGCCAGCTGCTTCTCTTCCCGCGCAGACCGTAGAAGCCGGTCAAGGGAATGGGCGAAAATGTAAAGAATCATGACAATAGGCGATGCGGCTAGCACCCATCACTATTTTGATTCCGTTTTCCACCTTGAGATCCACCAACATGCTAAACGTGGCCTTTTGGTCTTATGACCTTAGGCTCTGTCTATTCCGCAAGGGAAATAGACGTGATACTATGTATGTATGTATATTTTTATTAGTTGCCCAAGTTCGGGTACAATTTACATGTACATATATAGACTAGCTCCGTGGCGCAGCGGTCAACACGCCAGCCTGCGACACGGAGTGACCGGGTTCGATCCCCGGCCAGGTCAAGATGAAAAATGATCTTTTTCAGATTGGCCTGGGTCTTGGATGTGTATCTATATATGTATTTGTTATAAAAATATAGTATCGTTGAGTTAGTATCCCATAACACAAGTCTTGAACTTACTTTGGGGCTAGCTCAATCTGTGTGATTTGTCCGTATATATTTATTTATTTATTATTATATATATTAAGCAAGTTTTCAGGGTTGGATAGTCTTGGATTCTGTAGTTATTCGCGCAAAACGAAACAATTAATTCCGTCGCAAGCACGTTAACCTAAAACAACTGCTCTCGGTCACATATTAGAAAATCAATACTACATCGAGCAAGTTTCAAAAGAACAAGAAATAAAATAACAAAACCAAATAAATGTTTCATTTAGCAAAATTTTATATTTCAAATGTATCAAATGTATAATGGACGACTGACCAAAATTTGCTTGATGTAAATTTAAAGTGCCAAATTATTCCTAGTCAAATTTTTACCTCTAATAGTTAGTTACATGCTTGATCCAGAGGTCGCGGGTTCAATTCTCAGTTGTTCTCAGGTGACAACCACTTTGTGTGTTATTCAAAATAGTGAACAGTACGTACAATAGGGTTAGAAATTAAATAAAATTTGCAATTATAAAGGTTCAGTTAAGTTTGTGATTATATATATCAGTAATTCATTTCGTTAAGCTGCGGAATCAAAAAGTTATAGACAGCTCCGTGGCGCAGTGGTTAACACGCCAGCCTGCGACATGGATTGCCCGGGTTCGATCCCCGGCCAGGTGAAAGATGGAAAATGATCTTTTTCAGATTGGCCTGGGTCTTGGATGTTTATCTATATATGTATTTGTTATAAAATATATATCGTTGAGTTAGTATCCCTTATCACAAGTCTCGAACTTACCTTGGGGCTAGCTCAATCTGTGTCATATGTCTGTATATATTTATTTTATTCATTTAGTTTTTAGAAATAAATTCCGAAAAATTAAATAAATTTGCACCATTTCGGAACCACTGCGAGTTATGTTCAGGTTATTTTTTTATGACCACCCGGAACAACTGTCAGGGCGGAAGAGGAATGTTATTTAAATTTAATTATTTATTTTTGAAGTGAATAATATAACTCAATATTCTGTGAATATTTCAAGCGTCTACCTGTTGCTTGTTTTCTGAATATTTCAACTGTCTTACTATCACGGTTCATGAGATACGGCCTGGTGACTGACAGATAGATAGACAGGCAGACGGACAGCGGAGCCATATTAATAGGGTCTACAATCCTAATCAAAACGGACAACATCTGAAACTAGATTTTTCATGATCTATTATTTTCAATATTATTCATAATAATATTATATATTTTATTTCAGAAATAAAATAATTAAATTCAGAAAAAAAAAAAATAATGCTTGCAGATTTTTTTTAACCACATTCAAGAATAAACAATGCCATTGTAAGATATTTCTGCACTTTTTGTATTGTATACCGTAATCCAACTGCATGTTGACCACACGCAACCGCAGACAATATTGCTCATTGTCACACCCGAGTTGTGTTTGTGATTGAGTTAAAAATAAATTTGTGGTCCGGGGTGTGTGGGCAGACACAACCGTGATGTACGTATATGTCCTCTTTTTTAACCACTACTTTGTTTCAGAGAAGGCTACAATCAATATCTAAACGCTAAACAGACGAGCAGCAATTTGCTGTTGTCCAGTCAACTGCAAGCTGTCAACAGATGCAAATGCAGTTATCGAAAATGCCAACAGCAACTGTCGACAGAGCAAACAGCAGCTATTGGCACTGTTTAGCAGCAGAATTCGAATGGCTGGAGTCCACCTATGACTGCGAAAAAAAACAGCCGGCATGAGTGGGTTGCAGCCATCGATATTCAAATTCTGCTGCCGAATATTGTGGTTTTTTCGACAGCTGCAGTTGCATCCGTTGACAGTATGCAGTTAACTGGTCGACAGCAAAGTGCTCATTGTCTTTAAGGCGTCTAAGATATCAAGTGCAAATATTGCTGCATGTCAATTATCATATGTCATGTTTTAGAAGTTTTTTTTTTTCACATTAGGTACTACTAAAGTAAATATTCTGCATCATAATACCATTTGATATTAGCTATTGGCAGGTATGTGACAAATACACTCTTTTCTACTCGTATCTCCTTTCATCTTGAATGACATTTCCGATTCGTTACTGTACAAGGTTTAATTATCTATGCTAGTCTATCTCCGTAAGTACCTACGGCTTTTTAAAATACCGAGTATATGATCTCATTTTATTATATTCTTAAGTACAATTTCCCCTTCAGTTTAATAGGAAGGGCATTGTGATTGGACATTTCGAGAAAATCTCTCAAACTTTTAATAAAATTCGAAATAAACCAGTAGAGCCCGCCGTAAAAAGTTTCCGTCCGTAAAATATAAAAAGAAAGGTAAGTTAGATACTCCGTGACAAATATTCCGTGGCATATAAACCCGGGCGCCCTGGTCGAGTCCGCATCACAGGGGTGACAGAATTAAGGGGGCGGCATATTAGATTCGCTAAGAAATATACCTATGCTCGCGAGCCTTATCGCAAGCTTGTTTGAAGCCACCTCCACATATTAATGCGATAATTAGCTCGGATCTTCACCGATCCATAATTTTAAGGTAAAGTAACATTTAATATAAAAACGTATAATAACTTAGCACTTCACATAATTGATATAATACAAAATGAATGATGAATAAATTAAAAACAGAAAAGGATTTTACTTGGTAGGCAAATTTTAAACATACTAACTTATGAAAAAAATATAGACATAACCACCTTAT
Organism: Elegia similella; assembly: GCA_947532085.1. Taxonomy (NCBI): domain Eukaryota; kingdom Metazoa; phylum Arthropoda; class Insecta; order Lepidoptera; family Pyralidae; genus Elegia; species Elegia similella. The sequence goes on along the minus strand of OX383932.1, from coordinate 23,830,515 downwards.
CTGTAAATACCTACTCCATAAGGGTTGCTATGTATGGAATATTAATTGCTATAAATATGGCCATGGCCAATATGCTAATAATATGGCCAACTATTTCGTGCTGTGTGTATGGATATGTAACATGATGTTTTTCTTTGTCATTACTCGCCAGCCCTAATGGGATGTGGTGGGGTGGTAATACCACGCCATGTCGCTAGGAGCCTTGTAAGCACTTATAGTGTGCTATCTGCCGTCGATATTTAAGAACTAAGGTCTGGTCGGTGGAAAGCAACGCACACAATGCCTCCTTTTTGGAGGAATAATGAGAAAGTTTGTCCGTCCATTTTATACACTAGTGTACAATCCACTAATGTGCAGGTTGTTGCTTACAATGTTTTGCTTCACCGGAAGCAGGTAGTGCTCCATGAAGATGACCGTATTTGCGTCAGTTTTGGGCTACAAACTCAGAGACTCAGCCTACCTGGTGGTTTTCGAACCCGAGACCTTGCACTTATGGGTTAAGCAACTACTGCTTCAGTACTACACACATCACTAGTACCATAACGCTATCGCAGTAGTTAGCAACAAGTAGTATAATTTCAAACTAAAGACTAGATAAAATCTAAAGACACTAGGTCGGTGTCGGACAGTGGTCGGTTCCGAAACGCTAGTAGTCCGTAGTTTTTGCACATTAATTAATAATAGAAATATTACTAAATTAAAATGTGATTTGACGTGCCTGCAAAGGCCTATTTTCTGAATAAAGGTTTTGATTTTTTGACTTGGGGTTTTGAGATGAACCTAACGATACCTTTACTGCTGGAATCCATCTAGTCGTTTGGAAGAGACGAGTTAATAAAGAAATTCACAAACATACAACGCGTGAAACAAATATACCTTCGTAAAATAGGGGGCGGCATATCGACATTTCACCCTGGTATTCAAAGCTCTGGCGGCGGGCCTGTACGTACACCGGGCTTTCACGTAGTCACGTGACGGCTCCCTCGCAATGGTGTCATTTGCTTCGGACATGAGGTCATAAAAACAGCACTCTTTTGTTCAGAACACGTCACAGTTTTGAATATTTCATCGCTTCTCTATTCGAAGAGTGTGATAATGCACGTACAAGGTTTCATTTATCAACATTTTATTGTTCTTTTTTGAGTTGTAACTTTTATTTGCGGTTCATGTAGAATTTAAATTTTCAATCAAAATCTATAACGTTTATGTCTTAATGCAGTTCGGTTTTGAGATTTTCTTCTCCAATCACTGCCAGCAACCTTACGTAAAACGTCGCTCCATATAGCCCAAGGGCTTGCCATGGGAGAGACCTATCCAGCAGTGGACGAGTGTAGGTTGATAATGACGATGATGAATGCAATTCGGGGCATGCTGAGTAAAGTATGGCATGTTAAGCTTTATTATTTTTCATAGACAAAAAAACTAACGTTTGTAACTTGTAATTAAATTTATATATGTACTGTATGAAGTGTGGAAGTCCCATCAAGAGGCATATGTTCAGCAGTGGACGCAAATATGCTGAGAAGAAGAAGATGTACTAGCGACTCACTCCGGTTTCGCACGGGTGCGATAAATTATACATATAAACTTTCCTCTTGAATCACTCTATCTATTAAACAAAACGCATCAAAATTCGTTGCGTAGTATGCATACATAGGGTAGGGACAGACAGTCGGAAGCGACTTTGTTTTATATCTACTATGTAGTGATGTTTTGGACAATGTAGAGATTATACAAAACACGGCAAAGTGGGAGTTGGATTCGTGCAGCACAGCTTCTGAAAAACTAAACGTAAAATCTGTAGGGACCCTTTAATTTTCATATTATTTGTTATTATTAATGCAATACATATTGACAGCTCCGTGGCGCAGTGGTTAACACGCCAGCCTGCGACACGGAGTGCCCGGGTTCGATCCCCGGCCAGGTCAAGATGGAAAATGATCTTTTTCAGATTTGCCTGGGTCTTGGATGTGTATCTATATATGTATTTGTTATAAAATATAGTATAGTTGAGTTAGTATCTCATAACACAAGTCTAGAACTTACCTTGGGGCTAGCTCAATCTGTGTGATTTATCCATATATATTTATTTATAAAATGTTAAACTATCACGTCATTCACGTGGTCCCAGATACGGTCGCTGTAATCAATATTCAAAATAGTTGAAAGTCAAAACTTGTAGAGTAGTTCTGGTTGTTTCGTTGAACAGTTGAATGTTTTGTTGAACAGGCAGTGTCGAATAATAATGTTCAAAATGCGATCAGATGCTAGGGGGATATTACTTCGTCCCCTACGCCGCGCCGGCGGTCTCAGGACACGTGTCCTGTGTAGTTTAATGTTTACTCATCCTAAAAAGTGCATAACGCCACTAAAGGAGTGTTTAAACAACAAACAGCCTCCGTGGTCCAGTGGTTAAGGCGTTTGCCTGTTGACCCGGGGGTCGTGGGTTCGATTCCCACCGGAAGCATACTTTGTTTAGTTGTTTCCAGTTTGGTTAGGACATTGCAGGCTTGAATCACCTGATTGTCTGATAATAAAGATGATTCCGTGCTTCGGAAGGCACGTTAAGCCGGTGGTCCCGGCTGCCATCTGGTAGTCGTTAAAGGAACCACGTCAGAGGCCGAGAGGCGGTTCCGAAGAACTCTGACACCAGGGTGTGCATGGTCGATTGACCGTGACACCTACTCGAAATGATGAGAAGTGTTTAAACATTTCTTCAAACCTAGACGAGTAGGGTGTCTAAAGATAAATCTTTATCGATTAAAAATGACATTGTTCCTAAAACCACTCTTCAAGGTTATGTCTCGATATAGCCACATTAGGATACCGTAAAAATAGAAAAGTTAAGTTTTTTTTAGTTCCCGGCTTTAGTCTAATGGAAAAAATTGTGCATATCGACGTCCCGTGGTAAATTTATACAGGCTATGTATAGCAAATATCAACACAAAGACATCTTGATATATACAGATAATAATAATAATAATATTAAGCCTTTATTTCCGAACCATTTGTTTACAGTTTAACACAGGGCAAAGTTTGTTTTATAGTATATCTCTTAGTTCGGTGTGCCTCAAAAGGCCTCCTCCATAGATTTCCATTGATTCCTGTCTGCTGCCACCCGTAGCCATAGGGGACCTAATAATATATACAGATATTTACCTATAAAACCTTTGGCCGGAATTGTAAAGAATGATAACATCTCGCTTAGGGCAGGTTTGCCCTAAATTATTTTTAGAAATATTATAATTATACGAGTATATAGCCACGTGAAAAAGACTGCACTACGAGACAGAGGTGTAAATATGGTATCGGTGAATGTATCCCAATAGAAATATAATAAAAAAACATAAAACAATAATGTTTTGGGTCGCCTACCATTGACTATATGATGGCTTTTGCTATCATATAAATTACCTTCATGTACCTACCTATCCGTGGGTTGATGGTTTTCAAGAAAATAAAAACAAAGGATGCATTAATAAATTTTATTGAAAGCAAAAACACGATGACTCTTTAAATGACTAGATATTGTTTTCAACAAAATGTTAATTCATACATTCATTCACAGTAAAACCCTTAATTAATTGAATGGTGGACCCGTCCGATCAAATATAGCTATGAACATTCTCGATTGAATTACCTTTTGAAAAAAAAAATTGCCATCTACATTGGTTCAGCCGTTTAGGAGCTACAGTGAAACAAACAGACACGCCAAACCTATAACACTCCTCTTTTACCTTCGGAGTTTAAAACATTTTTTATATGGTATACTCGCAGGATAGGACGGCAAACGAAAAAGCAGGTCACTTGAGGGTATTTACCAACTTGACCACCGATGCTCATAGACAACTGCAATACTAGGGGTGTGACAAAATATTAAACAAACTTATTATTGTTTTACATTTGCGTTAAACAAAATGATCATTGTTTTACATTTGCGTTAAACAATGATATATATATAGATATACTATATTCGTTAATATATCGATCGATGTTTGGTAGATAAAAATTACCCGTCATGTCCCAAAACGAAACACGATTGTGGCCGCGACAGGCAAAGGGACGTGAGACCACAACACAGGACAGTTCCCGGTAAATACTCATTGATATCGTATTGTTTTTCATTCGCTCGATTGCCGATTAATTTGTCTTTTGTGTGTAATTATGAAAAAGCATTTTGAGGTAGATAAGATACGTCACACAACTAAACAATACACCCACACAGTGTGTATTCTTTTGTTTAATCGTGTTGGGTTGGGAATCGAATCCAAAGGCATCACGGAGTCCGCCATTACCAGGACAATTTTTTTTTTTAAATCTATGGCCATTACCAATTCTGCAAGTTCTACTAAATGGAGTCGGTTGACAAGTTTTTTGAAAGAAAAATAAAAACAAGACTTGTAAAAATGTCTAATTTTTTTTTGTGTTTACCTGTAGACTTTTAATGGACTATGTAGCTAGCTCCAAGTGAGGTTTCGCTACTTCTCCGTGAGTTTCAGGCGAGGGGAGAGTGCCTTCAACCTGTATTAGCAATATCCCCAAAGGTCCCCTAGGGACGGACTCCTGCTTTAAGCGTTGCCTGTGTGCGCAAGGCTTGGAGAGGCAGCAAATGTAGTTAGCTCTCAAACTCATGATCAAAACCTGACAGGCCGCGATTACATGCAAATCTTGAAGGGCTGATCTTATACAATAGAAAAAGCTTTTGGAGAGCAGCAATTCACAACTTTTGCCATATGATTTACCAGTAGACAAAATTGGATTTACTTATCAGATATATAGGAAGATCTAATTTTGGCTACTGGTAAATCAATGCAAAGATTATTTAGTTTTAGTTGAAAAGTGGTTCTATTCTTATATCTGTTTGCAGAAAAAGCCTTCAAATGATGTTTATTGTGGATTACAATTAAAATACTAAATTATCATCTTTCATTATTCATTTGGGTCAAATAAGATATGGGTATTGATATTTGGGAGATAATAATTACCTGTCATGTCCCAAAACAATTAACACGCTTGTGGACGCGACAGGCAAAGGCACGTCAAGCCACATCAGATCCCGGTAAATCCTCATTGATCGTATTGTATATGATTTGCTTGATCGCCAATTAATTTGTCTTTTGGAGAGGATTATGATAAAGCAATTTGAGGTAGGGTAAACACGTGTAGGTGAGATACTTTTAGGGTTCTGTATCCTACGAGTGCCAATTGGAAATCTATTGCTAATCCTCAGATGTCCGTCCGTCTGTGCACTCCACTCACGTGCTTTTTCGTCGGGAATGAAAATATGCTCTTGATGGATCTGAAACTATAGGTGGCAAACAATAAAGAAAAACAAATACAAAAAGGGCATCAATTAAAAATTTATTTAGGTCTAGTAAAAAAAACCAATCCAATATTTTTATTTTGTGGGAATGTGGGACCTACTTATATTCACCATAATAATTACATGTTCGCATGTCCCAAAACACAATTAAACATGTGTATAAGCGCGATGGGTAAAGGGACGTCAAACCGCAAGTATCTACCGCAACACAGGCTTATCCCGCAGGTCTTGGTATATTTCCATTGACGCCATTTTGTGTTCGAACTGCTTGATAATATATTACTTTGTCTTTTGTTGGGTATTTTGAAAAGAAAAGAACATTGATTAAACTGACCTCCATATATACAAGTGCACATGAAATATTACAGGACCCGACATACATAGTGAATAGGGATATAATGTATATAATAGATGACCTGTTTGACCCCTCTCAGGCTCCGAATAGCCAGAGGAATCCCACTATCCGAACCTGTCGCACTCGCCACCGGAACAGAGTGCGTAGAGTAGGATTAGCTCCAATTACTGGTGACCGCCCGGCGATCCCAGGTGACTTGCACCCAGGATAGCATAGCATTCTGGCAACGTAGCTTTCGGCCCATAAAGCAAAAGATGAAAGTTGCTCTCCAAAGGCTTTTGCCATTGTTTCTCAGATTCTCCCTTCAGGCTATGCATATGCATGCATAGCCTGCGAATACATGCGTATTCGCTGCCCATTTCCCAATATTAGAGATTGCTGTCCAAGCCTTGCGCACTCAGGCAACTCCTGGTGGCCCTTTGGTGATGTTTTTTGTATAGGCTGATGGCACTCTGCCCTCGTGGCCAAATTCTGGTCAAGACTAGTGTAAAGAATAGCCATTTTGAATCGAGAAAAACAAGAAGAATAGAGTTCATCATAGAATCACGGTTTTAGTCACGTTTTATTCGTCGGATTCGCCGACTACTTTCGTCGAACATCCGATTTTGGCACCCCTTTCACTAAACATTGCTTCGAGCCGCGTAGCTCGGCAGACAGCGGCGCAGGCGCAAGCGGCGCGAGGCGGCCCTCAGTGCAAACCGTCGGTGTACGGCAGAATCTGGTTTGGCAGAATTTGGATTGGGCAGATTCGGCGTTGGATAGAATCGTCCTACGGCAGAAGTACAGTTCTAGAAAATATCAAACCTAATGTACGGCTCATAATATGTGTAAATATGTAGATAAATATTAAAACCTATTGCATTGAGGAAAGTAAAACCGTGTAGTGTCGCCGCACCCCTAACACTCCGATGATGGTCTTCGTAACAGATCGAACTAGTCTGCGAGTCTGATGAATAAAACTGTGATTCTATAATGAATTGATGTTTTAATATTATTAAGAATAGAATATCTAGATAGAATACTCGGGTATAGATAGTTTGTCATTCAACCACTATTTAACTGCCCTCTTTTCAAAAAACTACCCTTTTACCCGCAGCTTCGCCCGTTTCAATGTCAATCCTTCGGGAACAGTACTTTTCCGAGGATAAAATGTACATTATGTCCTTCTCCGTACCCCAGTTAATTGGTATGCGAATTTTCATGACGATCGATTCATTAGATAGGGCGTGAAGACGTAACAAACAAACAAACTCACTTTCGCATTTATAATATTACTAGCTTTCGCCCGCGGCTCCGCCCGCGTTAATGTCGATCCCTCGGGAATAGTACTTTTTCCCGGGATAAAAGGTAGCCTATGTCCTTCTCCGCACTCCAGAGGATTTGTATGCAAAATTTCATGATGATCGGTTCAGTAGTTACGGCGTGAAAGCGTAACAAACAAACAAACAAACTCACTTTCGCATTTGTAATATTAGTAAGGAAAAGGATTATATATTATTATTACTAGCTTTCGCCCGCGGCTCCGCCCGCGTCAATGTCGATCCCTCGGGAATAGTACTTTTTCCCGGGATAAAAGGTAGCCTATGTCCTTCTCCGCACTCCAGAGGACTTGTATACAAAATTTCATGATGATCGGTTCAGTAGTTATGGCGTGAAAGCGTAACAAACAAACTCACTTTCGCATTTATAATATTAGTAAGGAAGTAAGGATATGGATAGTAAGGATAAGATTTAAAACAAAACAAGCAATGATTCAGTCATATAGCATGAAATTATTACCTACATACATACATAGTATCACGTCTTTTTCTCTTGCGGGCTAGACAGAGCCTAGGTCTATAAGACCCGTAGGCCACGTTTAGCATGTTGGTGGACATGAGGTGCAAAACGGAATCAAAATAGTGATGGGTTGCTAGCCGCATCGCCTATTAACATGATTCCACATAATTTTGCCCGTTCCCTCGTTCGGCTTTTACGATCTGCGCGGGAAGATAAGCACCTGGTACATTCTACGTTTTTTATTTTCTCTCAGACCAGCATGGAAGCGGATGGATTATTACCTAAATGGGTAAAAAGATGTAAATGTTTCCGAAAGCAGTGTTTCTGTAGAACTATGCTTAACCCATGATTTAATATTATGACAAAGATAAACCTAAACGAAACACACTAAGTATTCATAAAACATGACTCACTACAAACTGTGTACATAGGTACAAACTTAAGGGCCCATACTACCTCACACTGCTTTGCATGATTGACTGTTATATCAATAATAATTAAATACTCAAGTTGAAATAAAAATGCAGCAAAGTTCAGGACTAACTCTGGTAACTATATGACTCAAAAACACGATTGCGTTAAATTTTCTCGATAGAAAAAAATTGCAAAGTTGCCTCCAAATCACGTCTAATTTACTCGGTATATAGCATTATTCACCAAATACATTGAAATTAACCTTGAAACTTTTGATTATTATTGCATTACAGATAAGGCAGCCATCATATGTTTTGCTTTTTCGAATAACCCTTGAATATTCCTAAAAAACGAAAATATCCAAAGTAGCCAACGCGTTTAGACCATCCGCGTTTGTATGGCCACGCCGCCTGGCATATGTCGGGCTCTTAAGAAGCAAGTTCAAGTGTGTCACCAAGAACTTTAATCCCTTGCTGAAGCGAGAGCGCATTATCTGTAAAGCTTTATTATCTACAAACAACTAATCCACTCAGAGACAATTCTATTACCAGTGGCAGAGGGTCTTAGGTCATTGTATTTAATTGACAACCCCAACAAAGCCGTAATTGGCTTGTTGCAACTAAAAGTTTAGTGACGATGAACAGCATTGTCGATAATTGACAACATACTACAAACCGGAAGTGATGGTTTTTATTTATAAAATCGAAAGTACCTTAAATGTAAATACCCACAGAATTTTTTCAAATGTTATTTATCCAAAATTCAATTTTTTATGAATTTTTGAATAATATCCCAAATGTAGGATTTATAAGCAATATTCCCATGCTTCATCACATGACAATGTCAATGTCATTGTTAAGCTGTCAAAAAGTGATGACGTTGACTGCCAAGTCTTATGAGTTGCCAGGTTGGGGAATAATTAAAATGGACTTTAGGATAAAAAAAAATGAGAAAATTCTGGAAGTATTTACATTTAAGGTACTTTCGATTGCATAAATAAAAATCATCACTTCCGGTTTGTAGTATGTTGTCAATTGTGTGAAATTCGAAATCAATTGATAGGATACGGTCACGGTGGTATGGGTGGGAAGTGAAATTTTTCGTGATGTGTACTTACACAACACAAGTAGCCGACACTGGTGCAAGATTTTTCAAGCTGCCTAAACGTGACAATGTTTAACACTGCCATCAATGATGGCAGTAGGGAACACCGGCTTTTTGTGCCTTAAGAAGCACGGAGGAGCTCGAAATGTTTTTATGCCACGGTCACGGTATAGAGATCCGGAAGGCATGTTAAGCCGTTGGTCCCGGCTGTCATCGTTGAGGCACTCGTTAAGCTATGTCAGATGCCTTTAGGCAGCTTGAAAAATCTGATACCAGTGTTGGCCACTTACATTTGAAAAACAAACAAGTGAAAAATTTAAAGTCTCATAAAAGTATCTCAGTTCATTCAGGAGAAATTCAAAGAACGAGATTAAAATAAATTTATTCTTAATTAGTTCTGAAAGCCATTTGCGAGATAAAAAGAGAGGATATATATACATATAAATATTAAAATCAGAAATTAAAAAAAAATATATCTCTAAAGTTTGACGAATCTCAATGGACTCTGGTATCCTTCTTATTCTACTTATTGGTGCTGATCAATCATAAATATTTTACTCTATTTAAATATTTAAGGTAAAGAGAATATCTTACACATCATACATAAAAACTATCATGGATAATAGATAAAAAGAATCTGAGTGTTACAATTAACACTTCATTAAATGATATAATAACCCCTGCAGCAGTAGCGGTGTTAGGTTAGGGCGCGCTTGGGCGACAGCCCAGGGCGCTGGATTCGGAAGGGGCGCCCCCACCAAGCAAGGAGGGTACGTAAAGCCGTTAGGTTGATGCGGCAGAAAGGTCCCGGCTGTAATTATTGATGGCAGTCGTTAAGCTATGTCAGATGACTTTAGGCAGCTTGAAAAATCTGACACTAGTGTTGGGTACTTACACACACGAAAAACAAACAACCAAGCAAGGGCAGCGGACGCATAGCAGTGTGATTCAATTGTATTGCATCCCCCTCTCCCCAATAAGAGGGGGCGCTCGTAGAAATCTCGCTCAGGGCGCTAGTAATTCTGACGCCCCGGCACTGCCCTGCAGTGGTTCCGCCGGTTTTTGGTTATGCCATTAAACATTTGAATTGCGACACTTTAAAAAATCATATTTCCATGTTTTGTATGATAACTAGTAAGTATTGTACTATTTTGTGATCGTAAAAGAAAAACTAAATTTTTAATTGAAAATTATTGGAATACCACTTGTTTCTATCATATGTAATTTTAGTTTGAACTTAGATCTTTTTTTTCTTCTGCGCTTTTTATATTTAAATACGTTTTCGTGAAATACGACATACATGCAATGTAAGTGTTTTTATTTATTCTAAAATAATCCCGCTTAATTTAAAACTTAAACATAATACTACTCCATAGTTTTTGTGTCCATCACTGTTTGTCCGGGTTTAGCTAGAAGCTGCCGGGATCCGGACAGCGCGTTTTATGTAGAGACAAAAAGATTTATCTGCTGCTTTGTGAGGCGAGTCCAAGGCTTTATTTCTTGCTGCGACAATAACGTTGTTTCATAGCGTACGACATCTGACATTGGATGGATAATAGGCCAGTAAATTTTTTGCAGGTTTACCTCTCACACTGTTATAATTTGCTAGTGCTAGCCGTGTGGTTTCTGGCAGAGTAGAATAGGACCACTCCATGTCTTCCCGTGGATGTCGTAAGAGGTGACTAAGGAAATACAAGCTAACGAAAACGTATAACATCAATGAGACCTCTCCAACCCGTCTGGCCAGCGAGGAGAGTGTAGGCAAAATCCTCTGTCTGCTCTGGCCAAGTATGGCTCCGGTAGTCCAGAGAGGGTCATGCTCCTGCAGTGGAGACTAAAAAGACCTGATGATGATGACGATATTCCTCTTTGGTCTTTTTTCTTACACTTCGCTAACTCCAGATGATACCCACCTAAACAAAAGCAAATAACAAATTGATATTACCTTTAGTAATTATTTATTGTATATTGTCATATTGGGGTGCTTTGTCTTGATATACGCAGACAAGAGTTTCGTTTATAAGCCGAGGGCTTAACGGGGATAATCAGGGAATAATAGTCGAAATGATAAACGACTACTGAGAAGGCACAATGCTGTAATTATGACGTTCATTGAAACTGAAACGTATTTTAGGCTTTCGCTGAGCCTTTCAAATGAAAGGTATTATAATAAGAATTATTTCTCAATTAAATATTAATATTTATCGGCTTAACATAATTTTTATTCTCTAATTTAACAATGATATTATAATAAGTATAAATTAAAAATAATAAAATAAAATTACTTACCTATACTTAAAAATGGAACTTAAATCGCTTCGGTCGGCGGGCAGGGTGCCCAAAAGGCTGGCGGCATTTCCTCGCTGGATGGCCAAACTCAATATTTGGCCAAAATGCGAGCCAGCCCTTTGGTCACCGGAAATGTCGATTAAGCGTGTGGAGATCTCCTTGAGGATCTGTCGGGCCTCCGCAGGCCTGCTTAACTGTTATTAATATATCCTCCCGTTTTTCGATTAGCTTTTACGTGTCAAAGTTCAGGAGCTTGAAAGAATTTTAGGATAAAACGTATGACTACGTGCGTGTAAGAAAACAATATATTTAATCTAAGTTTTAAATCATCATATGGTTCTATCGCTGCGGCGGGCTGTTATTGGTCGCTTGCAGGATTGTGCAAGACTGTCATGCAAACGACCAAGATGACCCGTCGCCTCGCGGCAAGTTGCGTTGGAATCCAGGTTCCTGAATCTGTTGCTGTGGCAGGCTGTGAATGGCCGCTTGTGGGTTTCTGCAAAATATCGTGCAGGCTTTAAACCAGTGTTTCCAGTGCTGCGTCTGCGACTAGTGCCGTTTTTGTGGAATAAAGTATAAAATATCAGTCGCAAGTGAGCTTCCCCCAAGAATTTCTAAAATGACCGGTTGGAAGTGGCCACCAACCACTTGGATGGTGACGCTGCGCTTGCCGTTTCATTCGTGAACTCTTCTGTCCGTTTGGCACATAGCCATAGCACATAGTGCCGCTATGTGCTCCACTCACTGCCATTTCAAAGAGCTAATCTGCTGATCTATGTCGCTGACCTTTGTTCTTCTACGTATCTCCTCATTCGTGATTCAGTCTCGTAGAGAAACCTTTTCCCTAAATCTTTGGGCAACCTTGAGCTTTCTTATGAGACCAAAAGTAAGGGGCCACGTTTCTGAGTCGTAGTGACTTACGACGGTAGCTGATATTGATAAAAGACTTTTTCTTTAGGCACTAAGATGTTTTGGCCGATAAGACATTACGGCGCTTTCGAAACACTCGAATTTCGAATTCGTCGAAAGACCTCGTCCTTGAAGCTGGATCTGCCTGCCTGGATCATTAGACCTAGCACATTTGATCTACAATTTCAAGGATGGATTTTCCGTAAACCGTGCTGGCGCAAAATGGGTATATTCGACATAATCTTCGTTTCATCCGTGATCATTTTATGTTTTTGCTTAATTTAGTTTGGTAATGTCAGTGTACAGAAATCTCAGTGGAGATTATGCGACACTGTCATTTATAACTTTAAGTTTTTCTTACTAGCTGTTGCCCGCGACTTCGTCCGCGGCAATTTCTGTTATTTTGATTAATTCGTTTTTTAATTAGTATATATGAATAATTTTCCTCCGTTTTCTAAACATTTTTTATTGATGCTTCGCTCCTATTGGTCACAGCGTGATGTTTTATAGGCTAAAGCCTTCCTCAATAAAAGGACTATCCACCACAAAAAGAATTTTTCAATTTGAACCAGTAGTTCCTGAGATTAGCGCGTTCAAACAAACAAACAAACTCTTCAGCTTTATAATATTAGTACAGATTGAGAATGCCATTTCTGTATGTTGACTTAAGAACAAATATAGTTTTGACTTTATTAGTCCAACAGCACGTAACACAAGAATGACGCTGTGTTTTTAATTTTGTGACATACATAACACACGTGTACACTGAAATTTACGCAATGCACAGATTCAAACTTATAACAGCTACTAGTTTTAGAAAATTCGATATATATTTTTTCAGTACCTATCTTTAAATACTGCTTTTTTATTTCTTGAGGAACCCAATGGTCCAGTGGTTGTGACCATTTTTAGCGCAAACGTATGTTAAGCAGCGCCGGGTGCGGTTCGTACTGGGATGGCTGATCGTAAGAGCCATAAAAATATCTCAAGCTCCTCCGTGCTTCGGAAGGCACGTTAAGCCGTTGTTCCCGGCTATCATCATTGATGGCAGTCGTTAAGCTGTGTCAAACGCTTAGGCAGCTTGAAAAATCTGACACTAGTGTTGGCCACTGACATACGAAAATAATCAATTTTTATTGAACAATAGAGTTTTTAAACCGTTAAATAAAGGTTTACCGATGAACTAGAAATAAATTGAATCGAAGAGCAAAAAGTGATGATACCATTGATTTCAGGATCGGTTGTTGAATGAACGGCTTAACTTTTCGCATGAAACCCGAAGTTAAAACTATTGCCGGCAAACAACCCGATTTATTCCTGAAAAAGGTTTCCATTGTGCGCCCCAGCTTTGATTAGGGGATATAAAAAAATGGCCCCGACTCCCTTTGTGTAAAAACAAAATTTCGTTGAAAATTAAAGATGTTCCTCAGTTTTAATTAACAGGCCGTTTTATCCGATCATTTGAATAATAAAATTTAAGTATTTTAATTTAACTTCAAACTTCGGGCCGTGGAAAAATCTTTGATTAATCTACCGAAATTAAGGTTCTTCCTGGCGGTTTATCAAAGGTGTGAAGTTAGGTGAGAGTGATTATGAATTTTATATGGCCTCTTTATCAGGGTCAGATTTACCGGTTGACTTAAATCTACTTATATTTTGTAAGTGTTTTATTTTGCATTTACAATGCTATTTTGATATACTCTTATTAAATTGGGAAATATAATATCATCATCATCAGTCTATGTACGACTTAAGGTCGCAGGTTCAAATCCCGCTCGCTTGGAATTTTTTCACCATATTTTATTTCTTAATTTAATAAGAGTATATCAAAAGGGTATATAAACACTTAAAATATCATCATGTCTTTTTAGTCTCCACTGCAGGAGCATGACCCTCTCTGTACTACCGGAGACATACTTGGCCAGAGCAGACAGAGGATTTGGCCTACACTCTCCTCGCTGGCCAGACGGGTTGGAGAGGTCTCATTGATGTTTATGAGCTTCGTTTAGCTTGTATTTCCAAAGTCGTCTCTTACGACATCCATGGGAAGACTTTGAGTGGTCCTATTCTACTCTGCCGGAAGCTACATGCTAAATAAAATATGGTATCCCATAATAATATGGGTAATATGGCTTGCATGACTTTTTTATCATATTTTATTTCTTAACTAGCTTTCGCCCGCGGCTCCGCCCGCGTCAATGTCGATAATCGGGAATAGTACTTTTTCCCGGGATAAAAGGTAGCCTATGTCCTTCTCCGCACTCCAGAGACCTTGTATGCAAAATTTCATGATGATCGGTTCAGTAGTTACGGCGTGAAAGCGTAACAAACAAACAAACAAACAAATAAACAAACAAACAAACTCACTTTCGCATTTATAATATTAGTAAGGATTTAATAAGAATAAATCAAAATAGCATTGTTAATGCAAAATAAAATACAAAAATATTGCTTGGCAAGTTGGTAGAGCGTAGGGGGTACATAGACCTAAGGTATCTGATTCAAAAATGTAAGTAGCCTATCCTGTGTCTTGTACGACTAAATACTACCAAGTTTCATAAAATTTAGTTTCTACTACGAATCTACCAAGTTTTATAAAATTTAGTTAATTCGGATTATGAGGAATTTACATGCATACAAAATAAAATTCTAAAAATCCTCAATTTAGTTTCGGTATCATATTTAGAGCTTATAAATACGATATCTCTTAACGTAACTCCATGACCAACCCCTAAGGACAGATTTATTATAAGTATTGAATTGAGTATTGACAAACGTTAATACTTATACCTAAAAACAACAATAGTTGTATTGAATAATTTCTTTTCTCACTGATATTTTTTGTATATAAACAATTTGCCTGTAAACAAGTCTCAAAATGAAGTTCTAGCAACATGCGACCATAATCCGTTCTCCAAAAATTCAGCCACCAATAAACGGCCTTAGACTCTGTCTAACCCGTAAGGAGTTAGGTGGTGAAATTATGTATGTATGTAGCATGTTAGTATGGTAGGCGTATAGGTGCAAAACAGAATCAATAGTGATATGTTGCTATTCGCACCGCCTATTGATATGATTCGAATACAAAATAAGTCGGATGTTTTTAGAATTATTCATTTTGAGTCTTGTTTACAGGCAAATCCATACTAATATTATAAATGCGAAAGTAACTCTGTCTGTCTGTCTGTCTGTCTGTCTGTCTGTCTGTCTTCTTTTCACGCTTCAACCATTGAACCAATTTGGATGACATTTGGTATGGGGGTAGTTTGAGGCCCGGGGAAGGTCATAGGGTATGTTTAATTCCGGGAAATTCTACTGTTCCCGAAGGATCGACACTAACGCGGGCGGAGCCGTGGGCAACAGCTAGTTGTTTATATACAAAAAATATCAGTGAGAAAAGAAATTATTCAATAAAACTATTGTTGTTTATAGGTATAGGTATTATCGTTTATCAGTAGGCCTCATCATTACAGCCACAAAAAGTCCACTACTGGACATGGGCCTCTTCCAAAGATTCTTCGTTCTATGGAAGGATATTGCCACAGTCACCACGCTTAGCAGGCGGGTTGGCGAGCGCAGTTTCTTAGGCTTCTTGTGCTTCCGATGCTGCTGCCTATCGCAAAAATTTTGAAGCTGGGGAAGGATAGAAATTTGTTGGATTTAGAAAAGGAATATGGGGGAAAATTTTGTCCACATCTCGTGCTCCTGCAGTGGGAAATAAAAAGACCGGCTGATGATGATGATGATGGGAAAAGAATAAAATATATTAGGATACTACTCACTCGGACAAATAAGAGAAATTTCAAGGTATAGGTAGAGGGCCTGGTCAGGTATCTCTGTCCATGACTGTACATACTCGGAATATATCTTACTGTTATTATTAGTCTCGCCTCATCTGTCCTAGCTTTAATTCTGCTCTATAAAACTGTCAAACGTGGCGTATTTTGCCAATCAATGCGTTAAATTGCAGTGAAACTGCCGTCTTAGTCGGAATATCCATTTCATACTCGCTTTGCTCCCAACCAGCTCTGGAAGTGGTTTATTTAAGCTGATTTTTAATAAAGTTGTGTTTACAAATGGGACCATTCGTACACAAGTAAGGACATTTTTGATAGTCTAGGTACTAAAAAGAAGATATACAATTAGGTATATAACGTTAATAATAGGTTAACAAAGGGAAAAGTTATTTTATAGATTAATTTATGAGACTTAGGTGCGCTCTCCGAAGGATAGTGATCCACTGAGTGGCGTATATATGGCGTATACATGGTGTATACATGGTGAAACAGGGCGCAACGTGGCTACGAGACTGACCGAATACATACGTAGCTTGAAGAAACTGGACAAGAATGGATCTGCTATTGCCGAGCACGCCTTAGAGTCGGACGTAGCGCATTATACCTATACGCTTCGACAAATGCAAAATTTTAAACAGAGAGAAGGCGTTTTCCCGCGCAAACTAAGAGAGGCAATATAAACTTTTCGCCGTCCAAATTTCAACCGGGATGGCGGCTGGACTTTACCTCCTACTTGGAAACCACTTCTTGCGTGTTTTCAGCGTGCCTGAAGACGGATAACATCCAGTAACGAGGTGTCGATACGGTCAGCTCGTTGCACTCAAGCGTCTCTGATCTACCGGAAGCTGATGATGACGATGGAAGACCAGCCACGACGTCTTCGGAGGCGTTCGACCCCCTATCCAATGCATCGGCGCGAGCGCGCCGCGCGGAGAGACGCGCGGCGCGGTCGACGGCCCTCCTCAGTGATCAGCTGACGGCCGCGCCGGGACGTCCTTGACACTCGCCCTGAGGATGGCCTACTGACTACGCTGAAACTGTCGGCATTTTTTCGACTAAAAATACGTGTCCAATATTTTTCAATAATCTACCAGAGAGACTAATTATTTTGAAAAGTTGTTTAAAACATGGGCATGGGCATTGGAGTGACGTGCTAAGTCCCGTTAAAATTAATAATAATCTTGTTGATGGAATGTTTTAATTAAAACAAATAATATAATCGGCATCAAGTTACATAAAAATCTTTTAATTTATATAATCCTGTAGGTATTTCAACGTATTTAAGTATAAAATTTGATATAAATTATATTAAATTTATGTAAAGAGTATTTAACATAATATAAAGTTTATAAATAAAAGTGTCAGCCCAAATACAGCTATTATATGCTCTAGAACTAGCAAATATTTCGTTACGTAGCATCCCGTCCCAGTGCACTAAGTATATCTCGCAAACATTACCGTCAAAGACCGACGAACACGGTGATGCAGTCGGGTCAACATTGAGACGCCTAGAGGCAGTTAACAGCGTAAATACTGTGAATACGACGACAGATTTGTTAAAAAAGCTACATATATATACATACCTAGTGAAAAAAACTAAGCGTTGTCTTGAAAGAATAAGGAACAAGGTGATTAGCACGAATTAACATCACGCGCCCAAAGCGCGAGCATAATGTGAACTTGTTGGCAGAATTGCTAAAAATAGACGATACATAACTACATCAAGTAAAAAAAATTATAAGTGTTGATTTCGAAGAAGAAGAAACAAGGTATTTAGCACGAATTCATATCAGGCGCCTAGAGGCAGTCAACAGTGAAGTCGTTGGCAGAATTGCTAAAAAAGACGATTTATAACTACACCAATTAAATAAATATACCTATATAAGCATTAGTTTCAAATTATAAGAAACAAGGTAATATGCACGAATCAACATCAGACGGTTGGATGCAGTTAACAACACAAATATTCTTTAGACTTCATCGTACCTATTTGTTTAAAAATGTTTAAATACTGTGAAAACTTTGACGGACTTGCTAAAACAAAACGACTGACACCTATTTTAGTTACACCTAGTGTGAAAAATCTCTAACTTTTAGTTTCAAAGAATAAGCAGCAAGGTAATTTAACACGAATCAATATAAAACCGCTGGAGGCAGTTAACAGCGCAAATACTGTGAAGACGTCAGCATATTCATTTAATAACCTGAAGCCAAAGGAATATTTTAAGTACATGTACATAGGTACATTATAGTTAAAATATTCCTTTCGCAAAAAATAACCCTGCTTCCAATACACTAAGTATGTTTCGAATTTAAAGGAAAGTAAAAGAGTGACAAACACGCCGAATAAAAATTCTGACGCCTAGAGGCAGTTAGCAGCGCAAATACTGAAAAGATTTCCTAATATCCCAAGAGCTGATAAGAATTTTGAGTAGATCCTTCAGGCCACGTAAAAAATTGTGTAGTTATTCTCGAAGCACACCTAAATTATTTAGTTTAGACCTGTCTAAAGGATCATGGTTACTGGTGGAACTTTATATTTTATATGGCATATCTTATGCCCATTATGGACATAAGGTATTATTTAAAAATAATGTCACGGTTTCGTTAATAACCGTGATCTGTATGGCAGGTTCAAACTGTAAGATTTAAGTTGTCGATGATAATAATTATGCAATTTTTCACACTGCCTGCTCCTCCTTTAATTTTGTATCAGCTTTTTGCTTTAAAAACAGATGTCCTAGTGAACAAACAAGGTCAACATTCCAGACACCAAGAGATAGGTACTTTACAGCTCAACTAATGTGGAAGAGCCCAAAGACAAATTGTACGAATAACTTATGAAATCACTTTTGACTTAGAGTAGGTGTTTTCATGAACCTCGTATTTAATGTGTTAAACTAAATCGCTAAAACATTTAATTAATTCTTAATGTTCTTTTGAAGTGGCAATTTTAGTTTTTCATATATTAACTTACTTAATTCTGTTACTTACTTTATTATTATTATTTAAACTTTATTGCACAGTTTAAAAAAAATGTACAAAAGGTGGACTTAATGTCATATGGCATTAATGTCATATGGCATTAAGTCTCACTTTACTTACTTAATGACATGACTAGGACCAGCGAAAGATTACTTTACACATATCTATGAATAAGTAATACTATCTAATACTACACTATCTAAATAGGTCAAATAGGTTAAAGAATCAAGACGGTAAACTAGACACAGTCTAGAAACTTTCGTTGTCTATCGTATTAGTAAGTTCGTTAATAATTTCCGAAACTGGCAACCAGCAGTTGGGTGCAAAATATTAATTTTAGCCGCAATATTGGTTTAATCAACACGACAGGATTAGGGTAGGCCAATCTATTAGTTTGTAGCTAAGTCGAGTGCTGGCGGATTTGCTGGCTCCACTCTTTAAATAGAGTTAAACAGGAGCAGGGGTCAGCGTACTATACAAACAACTTTTTGTATCAGATTAACGTGCGTACGTAACGATAAACTTTAATTATTAAGATTAAAAATAATACAATAAGTGAAGCTAAGTTATAAGTATTATATAAGTATTTATTCATGTTTCTCTGTAAAGAAAATAATACTTGTTAAGATTCTCTATAAAATGGATAAAACCTAGTGGTTGTAAAGTTATGCTGTTGTTGTCAACCTAGAAGTGCAAACTCTTTTTATTGTAATTTGAATTATTGTAACCATAACACAGGCTCTGCTTAGTATGGGCACTCGAGAAAGTGTAGTAAGACATTATGATGCCGTTTAACATAGTTTTAAACTGCTGTTATTGTGTAACATGTTTTGGAAATAAATATATTTTTAATTTTCATTTCAATTTCAATTTATGGATTGCATTCCATATTAAAAGTTGCGTGAACTCAAAATTGGCAATCGCAACTACGGAACCTTACACTGCGCGTGGCCCGCACTCACTTGGCCGGTTTATTTTTATACGAAAATGCAGATTCTTTCGTAACAATTTGCAAGTTTCTAAAATCTAAGTAAATATTTGTCTACATATGAACGAAAATGTATTTAATTTAAGATTGTATTACCTCAATAAAAAAAAATTGAATTTTTTTTAAATTTTAAATAGACGGTAAAGTTTATATTTAAGCCTTTAAAATATTGTCTCTCTCCGTCTCCGTCGACTAGCTCCGTGGCGCAGCGGTCAACATACCAGCCTGCGACACGGAGTGACCGGGTTCGATCCCCGGCCAGGTCAAGATGGAAAATGATCTTTTTCAGATTGGCCTGGGTCTTGGATGTGTATCTATATATGTATTTGTTATAAAATATAATATCGTTGAGTTAGTATCCCATAACACAAGTCTAGAACTTACTTTGGGGCTAGCTCAATCTGTGTGATTTGTCCGTATATATTTATTTATTTATTTATTGTTTACAAGTTGCTGTCGTTTTTAAACAGCTGGTAATTCTTATTATTTTTTTCTTAATTGTTACAATCGAATGTCAGAATATCGAATATCATTTATTCAAGTAGGCATAATATGGTAAAGCTGATATTTTTTGCTTTTTATTTCATGATTAGGTGCAATCGTAAATGTATTTTCTATGTAAATATAGGTCAGGAGGTCCAAGCAATAAATTCACTTCAAATATATATAACAGCCTCCGTGGTCCAGTGGTTAAGGCGTTTGTCTGTTGACCCGGGGGTCGTGGTTTCGATTCCCACCGGAAGCATACTTTGTTTAGTTGTTTCCAGTTTGGTTAGGACATTGCAGGCTTGAATCACCTGATTGTCTGATAATAAAAATGATTCCGTGCTTCGGAAGGCACGTTAAGCCGGTGGTCCCGGCTGCCATCTGGTAGTCGTTAAAGGAACCACGTCAGAGGTCGAGAGGCGGTTCCGAAGAACTCTGACACCAGGGTGTGCATGGTCGATTGACCGTGGCACCTACTCGAAATGATGATGACTTCAAATATAAATATGATACTGTATTACTCTGTTTATTTAATAACTAGGACTAGATGAGCATCCATAGATTTCAATGTCAAAAGTGATGGCTTTCAGAATATTTAAAAACTTTGCTTAAAATAAACTTTAATTTCATAAAAAGAATTAAAATGTTTCAAATGTTTTCACCAAGCTTTTATCAATATATTTTTTTGCGGTATAATACTCGTAAGAGCCGATAAACACACTCCGCTTAAAAACTCATTACGTAAGGGAGGTGTTTTTTATTTTCCGTCAACAACACTTCCACGCAGGACTCTTGTTTTATTTCCATTAGTTTGTGAAGGCTTATGTACACATTGTATTTATGGTTTATTTTCCCCAGTATACAGGGGATTGGCCAGTGTTTTATTTTAACATTTCATCGGTACGTGATACATAATATACATGATGAAATTTTTGAGACCTCTCCAACTCGTCTGGCCAGCGAGGAGAGTGTAGGCCAAATCCTCTGTCCGCTCTAGCCACGTATGGCTCCGGTAGTACATAGAGGGTCATGCTCCTACAGTGGAGACTAAAAAGACCTGATGATAGATGATGATAGACCATGGTTCTAGTTTACTTATTACAATACTTAGCCCTCAGCAGATATTACAAACTGGCCGGGCGGCGGAACTCTTTTGTATGGAAATGACGATTTTTTTTTAGTTCCCAGCATCGGTCTCATAGGAAAAGTTGTTCATATTGATGGTTTAAGTCACCCATTTAAGAGGCCAAAACGATAAAAATTTCACCATGTATAGTCCCTTCTCGTATTCAGACCTGCATTATTTCGAGCTTGCAACTATGAGGTTTCCTAGGCTTTGCAAGTTGGTGACGAATTAAATAATATGCAATATATCTGAAAAATAAAACCACTTTAGTCATTGTAGGTAGGTTCTCACTACTACACTACGCCATTGACAAGAGCTTTTAAATTTAACTTTTATATTGAAAAGGGCTCATTTATACACGTCTCTCAAAACCAAAAAATGAGTATGATTTTTTTGTTTTCGATTCGTTTGAGTTCGATGTACGTTTGAAAATATGTGAGTTTCTTTATTCCACTCCATGCTTGAATAGATTTAAATGTATCGTTGGAATCCTTACTTCATCCCAAGCCACTTTCTTATTGTCATTCCCATTCAAATTGACCGAGTGGCCAAACATTTTTGTTTGATCACATAGGAAAAGTTGTTCATATCGACGGACTCAAACACCCCCATCAAGGATCAAACAGAGTTTCCTTTATATATTGTTTAAAGATATATATAAACCTAAAATAAATAAAACAAAATCTGAAATAACTACCTAAGACTATACATAGCAAAGATTTCGAATATTTCTATACAGCCATGCCCGCAATATCTTAAAAACATAAAGTTCGCCGGCCCAGCGACCTCCGAACGCAGCAAAAACCTAATTCACTCGACCCATAATCCGGGAAGGGATCAAAGGTGCGGGAATCAGGAGTCAATGTGAACGCAGCAGTCGGCCTGCCGAAGCTGTATTTTACCATTTGACATGTTCTTCTTGTAACCATTTGATTAGGGTAATATAATAACAATAACAAAATCAATTATTTCAGCTAAACAAAACAATTAGCAATTTTGCGAAATCCATAAATTTATATGTACGAGAAGCTGGTACCTGAAGTAGGCTTATATAAAAAACTGTAGTACAGATCACATACACTGCATAATTACAAAAATATTTTTGGTTGTATAAAATTTTAGTATTAATACTTTAAAATATCTATGACAATTGTCAAAATCATTATTTTAAGCTGTCAAATAGAATATTATATACTATACAAATTACACATACGAAATAAAATAAAATTAATAACAATAATATAGTCATAATAAAATTTCAATATAGTTACAAACACTTACTGCAGATTACAATAAAACGGTATTACCTATTTATTCATTTTGTTTGATTATTAGTGATGTAGCAACTATATCTTCTTCTTCTTTTCCCGCGTAGATCATCAAAGTCGATCGAGGGAATGGGTAGAAATCTGAAGGATCATGTAAGTAGGCGATGCGGCTAACAATACCTTACTATTTTGATTTAATTTTCCAAGTACACGTCCACACACATGCTAGGCATTGCTTTAGGTCTTATATACCTAGGCTCTGTCTACCTTACAAGATAATAGTATGTACGTTGCAACTATTAATCTTCACCAAACATTATAAAAGTGAGCATATGATTCGAAGCAACCCATTATTTTATACCAAGGCGTAGAAAAGACTTAATAAATAATGTAAGACTTTATAATAGAACGTACTTATTTAATTCAAAATATAACAATGCGCACCTTCGTTAGATAAAGATATTCAACTAGATGATTCAGCTTGAGTTAACATTCCAGATCCCTAGACGCATTTAACAAGCGCTTAAATTTTCTAAATAAATAATATAAGTATATAATAGAAATTTGTGATTAAAAATATAACAGTGAACATCTTCGTTAAAAAATGAGCTTGCATCCAGTTAAGCAACCAAGTACCAATGGGAATATATCCTAAATTCCACTCCAGAAGTGTTGGGTTCAACTTTATTCCGTTGAATATCTTCAAAGTGATAGTTTCATAGCGGCCAAAGTTTTCTGTATGCCAATCGAATTTCCCGCGGAACATATATTATTAAAAAAAAACCTTCCAAATTCCAAGCACAGCACTCGAGTCGTAACTCCCCACCTGGCAACTGATCCATGATAAATTATGTAATCTGTTGTCTGTATTGGAAGTATTTCGAATTTTCTCGCTCCTGGAAATGCCTTATAGGAAAAATGAACGCAAAAAGGAGTTTTATTTTTCAAACAACAAAAATATGCAAATAAATAACATACAATGTCCTGGAAAAACCGACCAGGTGCGATTCCAACTCCTGCATCGAGTGTTCCGTACAAAATGTATTTTATTAGTAATCACAATAAATTTTAGTTGTCTTTTTTCTTTTATTTAGTAATATTATTACTTTGTTTCGTGCCAAATTTTATAACTGTAGGCGTTTGGAAAGTACTCTATTTTTTCTGTTTTGATTGCCTTGCGAACTCTATTAAATTTTCTTTATTTGGGACATTTATAAAACCTTTTGATCAAATAAATATATACGAACAAATCACACAGATTGAGCTAGCCCCAAAGTAAGTTCGAGACTTGTGTTATGGGATACTAACTCAACGATACTATATTTTATAACAAATACATATATAGATACACATCCAAGACCAAGGCCAATCTGAAAAAGAGCATTTTCCATCTTGACCTGGCCGGGGATCGAACCCTGGCACTCTCGTGTCGCAGGCTGGCGTGTTGACCGCTGTGCCACCGAGCTGTCAAAAATTGTATTTCCCTTCTTTTTTTTTATTAATTATTGAAGTAGGCATTTGTCTCCCATCTCACCTGATGGTAAGTGACGATGAAGACGAGGATGTTACATGCTTATTCAAGAGATACCCATATGCTTTGAACAATTTTACAGCTTCCAGAGCGTCACGACCATAAGTGTAATATTTTTATGAAATTGGTACCTTAAAGCATACTTAAACAATATGTGATATTTATATTAACTTGATACCTTGACACATTTCTCAAGCTTGACAGACTGATAGACAGACAGACTATCAAATGATTCAAGTAACCTCTCTCTCTCTCTCTCTCTCTCTCTCTATGCCGCGCAATACGTAGCTTGCTTGATACTACCGTTTATATTTTGTTGGACGCAGCAAATGCCACGGAAGACAATGTATTTTAGCTCTTTTTATTATAAAAGCAAACATACTGAAATTTGAAAAAGCAATCTGAATTAGGATCGCAACTGGCTTGATAATCTTATTCCATTCTGGTCAGAATTCTACTCAACGCTACAATGTCTGAATAACTTATCAACTCAATGATTGTTCTACAATAAATAAAGTCGCCATTCGCCATATACTAGGAAATTACACACTTAAGTATCTTACCGTTTGTTGTTAACTACCTCCGTGGTCAAGTGGTTAAGGCGTTTGCCTGTAGACCCGGGGGTCTTGGGTTCGATTCCCACAGGAAGCATACTTTGTTTACTTGTTTCCAGTTTGGTTAGGACATTGCAGGCGTGAATCACCTGATTGTCTGATAATAAAGATGATACCGTACTTCGGAAGGCACGTTAAGCAGTTGGTCCCGGCAGCCATCTGGTAGTCGTCAAAGGAACCACGTCAGACCCCGTGAGGCGGTTCCGAAGAACTCTGACACCAGGGTGTACATGGTCGATTGAACATGACACCAACTCGAAGTGATGATGATGACCGTTTGTTGCTTCGGAAGGCACGTGAAGCCGTCAATCCCGATCGCAGTCTTTGACACAAACTTGGTCGCTACACAAAACTAGGGTTCATCGATTCATTTTTTGATCCAAGAACATGACATGACATCCCACATGACATGATGACGCTTTATTACCATAAATCGTCATTTAAATCTTCGAAGTTTAGAATGGCACTCTTCCTGTAAAGGCTCCGTTTTAATTTTTGGGATAGCGAACCCTAAATGTAAAGTATTCTCCTAAAAATTCTTGTTGTAGGCCCCGTCGTATGGTCGTATAAACATGAATTCGGTATGGAGTGCGCGTTTCGGGCTAATAAAATGTTCCAGTGAGACGCTTCTGCAGTGTTTCTCTAGATCGGCGTAAACCGCCGATCTATGTATGAAAAAATAATCAGAGGCACTTGATATCAATCATATTGCTCTACCAGAATGTATTCAATTATACGTGTAATAGTTTCCATTTATCATTATCACTCCAGCCGTAAAATGTCAACTGCTGGACAAAGGCCAGAGGTTTCTTCGTTCAGGGATTCTTCGTTCCCTGGGAGGATATTGCCATACTCAATGCAACGGGTGGCAACGTTAATTAAAGACAAGGGTCGATCACTGACTAGTTTATTTGAACTAACACTACCGACGTAACAAAAATATAAAAATCACTTATTCTAAACACAACACTTTTCCCCCTTTTAACTGATACCGTATATCAAATAAAAACGATATAGTAAGAATCTTAATTAAAAACAATAATATAATTTTAACCGTATACGAAACCTTAAGGCGCTGTGCATCAGAAGAATACCGTAAAACGTCTATTTTTTCGTTGCGCAGTTAGCCTTATTTTTCATGGAATACTAGCATAAAAAAAAATGAAGTACAGTTCAAAGATCAAAATAAATGGTTACATTAAAATATTTTCAAAAAGTACATAAAATCTAGCAAAATAAAATAGCAAAAAAGCTATACCCAGAAAAAGTTTCGTCGCGAATTACTTGATATTTTCAGCGACAACTACCAATTTTTTTACGTCTATAAAAAGTATAACTAAATGAGCCATATGGATATCTAAAAAAAATACAACATTTGGTTATAATTATTGAATTATTAAATTAAAAGTGACTATTAACACTGAAATGGCAGACACGGGTTTGAAATGAGACTAGGGACAGGCCAACCGGTATCGCCACTTTCAACCGCTACAAACGGTTAAGAGATACAGCGCCTTAACCGCGCTTGGCAAGCGGGTTGATAAGCGCAGTTTCTAAGACTTCTTGTGTTTCAGATGCTACTGGCCATCGAAAGCATTTTAAAGCTGGGAAAGGATAGGAATTCGTTGGATTTAGGAAGGAATGAAGGTTATGGAATACTACTCACTCGGATGCACGGGGGAAAGCAAGTAGAAGCTCGGTAGGCCGGGCGCGCGTACCCGATACTTGCAATCACCGGGCAAGGAGTTGAGAATGGCGCCTCTGACCCGAGTTTCCATTAGTCTATACGTAATAATTATCTGCTAAGGGCAAACTTGAACCATGGTCTATCATCATCATCTATCATTAGGTCTTTTTAGTCTCCACTGCAGGAGCATGACCCTTTCTGTACTACCGGAGCCATACTTGGCCGGAGCAGACAGAGGATTTGGCCTACACTCTCCTCGCTGGCCAAACGGGTTGGAGAGGTCTCATTGATGTTTATGAGCTTTGTTTAGCTTGTATTTCCTAAGTCGCCTCTTACGACATCCATGGGAAGACTTGGAGTGGTCCTATTCTATCAGAACCATGGTGCTCGACTCTTACCTGTGGCGAGTTCACTTACATCACATATTTTCAATTTTGAGATTTGTTTTAGATTATCTTGGGTCTAGGATGTTGATATATTTAAGTATCTATCACAAAATAATCATAGTATCTTTGAGTTAGTTCTCCTTATCCTCCTCGATCCTACGGATACAAGTTCATAACATACTGTGGAGAATGGTTAAATTGTTGAATAGTTGCAACATGGGTCGAAGAACATGTATATTTTCGTCGTGGTATGGAAAGACCTCCCAAAACTAGACGCATGAATGAAAATGGTTGCTACCTTTATAGTCCCCAAAACTTTTTGAGATATAAAAGTCGCCGTACCTTACTATCAGAGACAACCCCTTTTCATTGAGTACCTATACTTGACATTTTTTTTAGGTCTTGCAGGGTCACATCTTCAATAGATCCCCTAAGGTAATTACATGATTCCCCATATGTTTATATGGATAAATCACCAGATTGAGCTAGCCCCAAAGTAAGTTCGAGACTTGTGTTATAGGTTACTCAACGATACAATATTTTGTAACATTTACATATAAAGATAAGCAGATAAGCAGCTGTAAGGTATAAATAATAAAAGTAAAGAAGTTGCGACGTATCAAAAATACATGTAAAATCAAACAGTGGAATTGAGAACCTCCTCCTTTTTGGAAGTCGGTTAAAAACACGCTTACCTGTACAACATAAATTGCAATTGGTTATTGTCTTCGAATGACAGCTGCGTACAATCGACGAAACAGTTTTAGGCTGTTTGTGTAACAGACAGCGGACTTATTAAGTTCTCAAACGGTGACGTGAGGGAAACAACGGACTTATTAAGTTCTCAAACGGTGACGTGAGCGAAACAAGGAACAATGATAGCTTGATACATCGTTTAGGGAGTTTGTAAGGGCCGCGTACATTGGGAATGTTGGCGCAAATATTATTTTACTAGCTTTCCGCCCGCGTCAATGTCGATCCCTCGGGAATAGTACGTTTTCCCGGAATAAAATGTACCCTATGTCCTTTTTCGTACCCCAGATAACGTGTATGCAAAATTTTATGATGATCGGTTCAGTACTTACAACGTGAAAGCGTAACAAACAAACTCACTTTCGCATTTATAATATTAGTTAGGATTTCACCGTGTAGAGAGTCAACGTCGCTCAGACAAGCTACTTCTAATACATACAAACGCTACTCAAAGATTCAAAGATTCAAAGATTCAAAGATTCAAAGATTCAAAGATTCAAAGATTTATTCAGAAAATAGGCCTTTTCAGGCACTTTTTCACGTCAATTCACATTTAAAATTAAATAATACTTATTATATTATATTCAAATTATTAATTATTGTTTAAAAGCTACAAACTACTAGCGTTTCGGAACCGACCACTGCAGAGAAGAAGACGCCGAAAGAAACTCTTCAACAGTATTGGTCGCCTACTTGCCTGAAGGGCTTTGTATGATATTTAATATTTCTCTTTTCTTTTTTTTTGATGTCATGTTAAATACAATTTTAATTAACATATTTTTGTGGAACACGTTATGTTAGCGATAAACAACAGATATGATAAAAGTGTCAAAGAGGCCGAGCAGACCTGTCCCCCCTGGCAGCACCCGTTCACGAGTTGACGCATGGATCAGCCATCGCTGAGCTCAACCATATTAGAGGGAACTCGACGACCCGACACACAACGCCTCCACCAGTTTGAACTTGCTACTTACATTTCTACATAAGAGTTTTGTTATAGACACTACAGAAGAGAATTATTGTTGTACAATTTTAAAGCCATTGCATAAACATGCAATGGCTCCAAAATTGTACAACAATTGCCTAAAAATATACGTAATGCTAATAACTTTAATACTTATAAGAGAGAATTGTTTAAGTTACTAACTGATAAAGCATATTATTCCGTCAATGAACACCTTAATGACAAATTTAACTATGTATGTAATTAATTTATCTACTAATTGAATAATTTATTTCCCTAATTAATATTTTTATATACTTGACATAATGGATTATACTTAGTTTGTGAATGATATTGTATCTATAATGTTATATGTAAATGTAAAGTCTAACACATCTAAATATTTAATACATTTTGTATGCCTTATGGCGGAACATAGAGAAATGAATTTGGAATTTGGAACCACCCATTCATGGGACCCTCCAGTAGCGCAGCTATACATTTATTATTATTATTATAGTATAATGGAGGCCTACACTTGTTTGTTTCGTTTTTCGTGTGTGTAAATGACTAACACTGGTGTCAGATTTTTCAAGCTGCCTAAAGGCATCTGACATAGCTTAACGACTGCCATCAAAGATGACAACAGCCGGGACTAACGGCTTAACGAGCCTTCCGAAGCACGGAGAAGCTACACTACAAAATGTAAAAGCTATGAGCTACGTGAATCTTCACATAGCTCACATTTTAAGGGAACGTTGTATCGAGCTAAAAAAATATTCTGCTTCTGCCTACCAATAGATTATCATTCAAAATTCAAGATAGTCTCCCAATACATATTTCCTAGCTTTCATAAACGTTTAACTCAAGTTACGGTCCATGAATCCAATCCTTACGGCACTTGAAGTGAAACCGGCCCTAAACATATTTGGGCGTCCCCACAACGCTTGTTAACTGGTTACCCGACAACGCTCACCGACTGAAAGGACCCCAAATATTATTTATTTACTCGTTGATATGAGAAATTTATTTATATACCGTTTAGTCAAGTTAAGGTTTGTTAATAGCTTTCTTCTATACTTAGCCGATTTTTATCCTGCTTTTTAAGCAGAAAATAAGAACAGCTTACAAATAGAATTAATCGTGACAGATATAAATAATTATCGATACACTTAACAATTACTGCTATGTATGCCTCAAGGCAGCTGAAAACAAACCCGGCCAAATGTGAGTTGCATAGTGTAAGAGTTCCTTACAATATCTAACTACAAGAACCACGTTTCTTGTATGTGGAGTCTGATGTATAAGAACAAATTAAACCTCTTCCATGCAACCCTCTATCGATGTTAACTAAATTCTTTCTTAAATAACTGCTGTTGATCCTTCACTGGTGTTTGACTGATATAGGGTCTTAAGAACAGAGTTATTATGATGGTTGTGACACAAATATGCTAAAGATTTTGTAGTGTGACGAAAACTTCAAGACTCTCTGACATTTTGTCAGTGGGATTAGAGCTTGTGTAACCAGTTTTTAGGGTACCGCCCTCAATGGGTGTGAACGAGGCCCTATTACTAAGCCTCCAATCTGTCAAACGTCAAACGAAACGACAGATAATTAAGAAAAATTGTATCCATGCAAGAAAGAGTTTAGTTAACCTCGATAGAGAGGTTGCATGGAAGAAGTTCTTATACATTAAACTCCACATAAAATAAGCGTGGTTTTTGTAGTTAGATATTGTACGGAACCCTTAGTTTACGTGACTCGCACTTGGCTGGTTTTATTCAGCTGCCTTAAGGCATATAAAGCAGTGATCGTTAAGTGTAACGATCATTACTCAAATCTGACACAATTAACTCTATTTGTAAGTTACTGTTATTTTCTATCTAAAATGCGGATTAAAAATCATTTAAATAAGTACCGAAAAAAGTTATTGGCCCAAACCTAACTAAACGTTATATGAATATTTCTCATCTGAACAAGTAATTAAATAATATTTGGGGTCTGTACAGTTGGTGAGCGTTGTCGGGTAACCAGTTAACAAGCGTTGCGGGGACGCCCAAATATGTTAAGGGCCGTTTTCACTTCAAGTGCCGTAAGGATTGGATTAATGAATCGTAACTTGAGTTAAACGTTTATGAAAGCTAGGAAATTCGTATTGCGAGACTTTCATTAATTACAATGGTAGACTATCGCCCGAATACTCAAAACAATCTTAGAAATATCTTAGCTAAAGCGATTTCAAATCTCGTTCTGTCACTGTCTTGACAATTACCTAGCAAGACAAAGACAGCACGAGAATTTGAGACGTGATTAGTTAAGATTTATTCGGGGGTTAGGGTAGTAGGACACAAAATATATTTTTTTTAATGTTTAATACAACGCCTTAGGGGTTTTTAGGAGTTATGTCAGTGATATGGATTGGATATAGCTATTCTAGTGTGATATGATATCACACTAGATTATTGGTGATAGGATTTGCTTAAGAGCCCGCCATATGCCAGGCGGCGTGGCGATACAAACGCGGATGGTCTAAACGCGTTGGCTACTTTGGATATTTTCGTTTTTTAGGAATATTTAAGGGGTATTCGAAAAAGAAAAACATATGATGGCTGCCTTATCTGTAATGCAATAATAATCAAAAGTTTCAAGGTTAATTTTAATGTATTTGGTGAATAATGCTATATACCAAGTAAATTAGACGTGATTTGGAGGCAACTTTGCAATGTTTTTCTATCGAGAAAATTTTACGCAATCGTGTTTTTGAGTCATATAGTTACCAGAGTTAGTCCTGAACTTTGCTGCATTTTTATTTCAACTTGAGTATTTAATTATTATTGATATAACAGTCAATCATGCAAAGCAGTGTGAGGTAGTAAGGACCCTTAATTGGCTCGGTTACACAACTAAGAGGTCACCAGGTGAGACCAAAGGGTACAGCTGCATACATTTATTCGTAACGTGTATTGTTTGCGTTTTTACTGTTGTTCAAGTGAGATAGAGTCCTCAGAACCCCTCCCCCCGAATATATTGACTGTAGATTTTGCAGGTGATCGCTTAAAGATCACCGTATTCTTAGTCTTGAACAAAATCTCTATTATACCGGAACTTAGTAAGAAATCGGCAAAATATTGCAATAAAAAGTTATCAACTCACAACCTTACTTGAATAAGTTCCTTACCTATATTAAATCTGTGACTTAACTTTAAATAAGTTTCTCATCTCAACGAGTAAATCATTTATATTTGGGGTCCTTTCAGTCGGCGAGCTCTTCGGGTTACCAGTTAACAAGCGTTGTGGGGACCCAAAATGTTTTGGGCCAGTTTCACTTCAACCGTAATGATTGAATTCACGAACCGTTACTTGTGTTAAACGTTAATGAAGCTAGGTTGTGAGATTTATTAAAAATTTTGAAAGTTAGACGTTATTTAAGAATAATACTTTTATACATTCCATTTTGTGACCAGCTTATATACAAATTCATAATAGAATGTGACGAGGCGGTTCAGCATTAAGGAGTCTGTCATCCTCAACGACCTCCTAATATTGCATTATCATTAAAGTTAAATAATATTTCAGCTCAATCGTTTGATTTTTTTCTATTTCATTTTTGGTCACTTACACACAGGAAAAACAAACAAACAACTAAAAACAAAAATAAACATCCAAGACCCAGGTCTATCTGAAAAATATCGTATTCCATCATGACTTGTCTGTAGGTATAACCATAAATTGAAAATTAGGGGGAAATGGAGTCTGTGCATTGTTTCAAGCAAATTTTCCTCAAGGCATAAATCAAATTACGAAACAGTGGTAAATTGCAATCGACATTATAAAGATTTATTTTTCGAGTGTTACTAAGATATACATACGTACATACATAGTATCACGTCTTTTCCCGTGCGGGGTAGACAGAGCCTAGGTCTACAAGACCCGAAGGCCACGTTTAGCATATTGGTGGGCATAAGGTAAAAAAGGAATCAAAATAGTGATGGGTTGCTAGCCGCATCGCTTATTATTATTTCATGGAATTTCGCCCGTTCCCTCGTTCGGCTTTTACGATCTGCGCGGGAAGAGATGCAGCTTAAAGTATGCTTTTATGAAGGTCATTTAATTTATTCCCGCAATTTTTGAAGCGGTTGTGTCTCAGTGGTCTAAGAAAGCGACCGATAAGCAAAAGGTCCTGGGTTCAAACCCCGGGCCGGGCCAGCCCGACTTGTAGACCAATCTCAGTCATTTTCATCGGCCTGTTTCCGGTGAAGGAAAACATCGTGACGCAACCTGCACACTACTGGAATGTTCACTAGTGTGTGAATTGGAGAAGGCAATGGAAAATCACTTCATTATTTCCTGCCAAAGATTGTCATTCTGTGCGATTTTTTCCATTCTGACACTGAAAATAACCTCTCCCGCGATTTTTCAATATTTTCATTCATAAACACTGTGCTCCGGTCTAATAATAATAATTTAAAAAAATGCGGCTTTAGGAATACAAACGTGACGTGCATGTAGGAAGTAATTATTGCACGTACATCAGAACACGTATTTCTAAATCAGCAAATTACTCCACTACTGTATGTACATTTACCTTATTATATAAGCTAGTAGTATAACAAATAAAGCATGCCATTCCATCATTTTACCGGTCTCCGCAGTTTATTTATTTCACCATAACTGGCATTGTTGATGTCAAATGGGATTGGGCGGGTCCCGTTTGCCGAATGCATCCAGACCGATGGGCTGCTATAGTCACAAAATGAACTCCGGAAGATGGATACAGAAAAAGAGTTAGGCCTTGAAAGCGCTGTGTGATGATATCACGAGCCATGAAAAGCAATGGTCTGAAGTGGCACAAAATAGGGATGTTTGGAAGGAAATGGGGGAGACCTTTGGCCAGCAGTGTACAAATAGGTTAAAAAAAACTTGAATGTAACTGTTCTAAAAGTTACATTCATGTTTTATGGGACTGATAATTAAATTAGTCAAAGCCAGCCTAATATGATCATTACCCCCAAAACGTCCCTTCGTAACTTTGTCAAAAACTACACCAACGCTTAACTGATTCCAACGCAGGTTGGCAATTAAAATGTCCGGTTTAGGATAAAACCCAATCATGTAAATTAAGCCCTTGTTTAAGGTAAATTCTTTGGTAACCGAAACTGTGTCTGTAATTTTAGTTGAAAATGTTAGTTTTCTAATAAACATACATACATATTATATACCGATTTGGGGAGGTTAATAAAGGTAAAAGCTCTTTAAAAGTTAGTGATGTTGTCTATAAAGGTCGAGGGCACTCTGCCCTCGCCTCAAACGCCCGGTGAAGTAGCGAAAGCTCACTTGGAGCTAGCTACAAAGTCCTTTCAAAA
Source organism: Elegia similella (assembly GCA_947532085.1). Lineage (NCBI taxonomy): Eukaryota > Metazoa > Arthropoda > Insecta > Lepidoptera > Pyralidae > Elegia > Elegia similella. The sequence goes on along the minus strand of OX383932.1, from coordinate 23,796,414 downwards.
ACAAAAAAGTGATGCATTTTAAAGTCTTAAGGTTTCCGATCCGAGAGTTTTTCTTAGTCCGTGGTTTTACCAAATATCTGATACGCTGTCAGAAAAGTCTACATACCCACTCAATACAATCTTGAGACTTCACATGGGGTTACCGTACCAGTTTGTAAAACCAACAATGAGACAGAACACGATGTGGCCACAACTGATTCATTTAAGACTGAATATACTAAAAGAAAGAGAAAGCCGTGTGGTATCCGGTAGAGTAGACTATTCTAGCGATCCTATGATCGCTCCAAGTCTTCCCGTGGATATCTTAGAAGGCGACTTAGGAAATACAAGCTAAACAAAGCTTATAAACATCTGTGAGACCTCTTCAACCCGTTTGGCCAGCGAGAGTGATAGGAGAGTGTAGGCCAAATCCTCTGTCTGCTCTGACCAAGTATGGCTCCGGGTAGTACAGAGAGGGTCATGCTCCTGCAGTGGAGACTAAAAAGACCTGATAAAACCACATAAAAAGGCACATACCGCGTAGAACCGATTGCCGATGGGGCATAAAGGTGCTCGAATGGCAAGCGCAGTGTTGGACAACCAACCGGCCAGCCTTCAAAATACATTGCGGCTTTCGTATGATTGACTATTTTTATTTAAGATATATAAAACGTAATGTATTTTGAAGTGACTATCAAATCTTTGAACACTAAGTTAGTAAATAGGCCGGCTGGTGGTCGGACGGCCTAACCAAGGCCGCAGGAAGACGCTGAATGAAGGCCGCTTCCAACCATTGGAAATCTTTGGGGGAGGCCTATGTCCAGCTATGGACTTGACTGAGATGATAATAATACTAAATGACAATACAGAAGTCGATCCGCTTTCCTGTATAATGCTGTTATTAAAATTTTTAATATTGATACCCGAGTAGCCAGAGGATATGGCTCTAGTAGTACAGAGAAGGTCGTGCTCCTGTAGTGGAGACTAAGAAGGACCTGATGATGATGATGATGATTGATACCAAGCGCGCTTGCAAACAAACTGTAACCCATGCTATAACATCATTGTTGAAAATTTTCTGAAGGCTTAGCAGATAGGTATGTGGGACTCTGGGTCGCTAATATACCTACTATAAGGTGATATGATTTGATTCCTATAGACTTTTGCCCACTTCCTCGTCTGGCTTTTACGGCCTACACAGGAAAAGAAGCAGCTGGTACAGCCTACTTATTAAGGTATTGAGCTAAGAGCTCGTTGAGATATCGGGTGACCAGAGAGCTGGCAATTTCTTTGGACAGAGAATAGGCATTGCCATCTAAGGTGGCAATGCTGCCAGCCTTCTGGGTATCCTTCCGTGTGACATCGATCTGCGAAATATTTTTCATAAGCTTTGGTGTTTTTCTAATTAATTACGTAGTGATTTAATTTAATAACTTTGAGTAATTTTTGAATATTAAAAAGCATTTTGTACCAATTTTTACAAAGTTTTACCACAGATAGAGGAGTGCCTGAAGCATCACAAACATTAAAATCTCTGATTTCGCCGATCGTGCCGCTCTATCGCTTGCACATGGAACGTGACAGTTTTTTGTGTGTGCAGTCGGTGTTCATCAATTTATAAGACGTTATCACGTCAGAAAAATCAAGAGCGCAATAGAAAAAAATATATACTTAGTGTCAATAAGTAGATTATTTCAAAAAATAAAAACCATACTGCCTTTTTGATCTACACTGTTTAGGCTACAGAAGAGAATAATGGAACAGACATACTTACATTCATACATACTGAAAAGCCACCTCACTCTGTCTTTCCCGCTTTATACGTGATAAGTACAATGTATGTATATGTGGAATTTAATTGAGTATGTATAACATACATACCTCTGGAAAGAGCATATATTCATTCTGAAGTCACCGCCAAAAGTTTGCTGGTACTGTTTACCCGAAAACAACAAGTTGAAATCACATCCGTAACCGCGTTACCACTGTTTAACTTCATGTTATGCTAACAATGAAACGAGAGACAAACATAATTTGGTGTGTAGGTATTCCATTATTTATTCCTGTGTTAATATTAGACTTTACTCATCATCATCATCATTTCGAGTAGGTGTCACGGTCAATCGACCATAGTCCGTCAGTTAGATATTCAAAAAATATTGGACACGTATTTTTTCTTTCTTCGATTAAACAAAAAATGACAAAGATATAGCCCTTTGAAGTTCCGTGTGACGTCAGAGTTTGCTACAATTTTTAGCAAACTTTGACGTCACGAGCCCCCACTCCTGAACTTCGATGCGCTTTATCTTTATAATTTATTGTTTATTTGACAAAAGAAAAAATACGTGTCCAATATTTTTTGATTATCTAACTGACGGACTAATTGTTATGTTATTATTACGACCCAGGAAACTAGCCTATTTGTTGGATATAAGAAGGAATGAAGGTTATGGGATACTACTCACTCGGATTTGGATGCACGGGGGAAAGCAAGTATGCTCGGTAGGCCGGCCGCGCGTACCCGATACTTGCAATCACCGGGCAAGGAGTTGAGAATGGCGCCTCTGACCTGAGTTTCCATAAAGTCTATACGTTATATCTGCTGAGGGCTAAGTATTGTAATCATAATCATCATTTTGTGTAGGTGACACGGTAGACCATACACACCCTGGTGTCAGAGATCTTCGGAACCGCCTCTCGGCCTCTGACGTGGTCCCTTTAACGACTACCAGATGGCAGCCGGGACCAACACCTTAACGTGCCTTCCGAAGGCCGGAATCATCTTTTTTATCAGACAATTAGGTGGTTCAAGCCTGCAATGTCCTAACCAAACTGGAAACAACTAAACAAAGTATGCTTCCCGTGGGAATCGAACCCACGACCCCCGGGTCTACAGGCAATCGCCTTAACCACTGGACCACGGAGGCAGTCACCACCAGTGAGTTTATTTTTACAAGCTTTTATTTAGTTTCACCTGTCCCGATGTTTCTCTGTAATCAAATCTTACGAGTTAAACATCCGGTTACCGATTGAGCTGAAATTTTGCATGTATGTATAAATCGGATCACAATACAATATTATGGTATTGTAGCGCTGGTTTGATGATAGAGTCAAAAGGTCGAAAGTGGAACTTAAATTAAAAAAGGTACACCAATCACAAAACACTGTGTCACAAAACACTTTCTCTCCATTGCATCTGGGTCTTTCCATAGCAACACGAAATAATGTATGAAATAGAATTTTATTCAAATTTGGATATCATGTATCTCTTTTTTAACGTCATATTATTATCTTCAATATTTAAAGATATAGCATTTCGGAACGACCAATGCTGAGAAGAGGTATACAATATGCCTATTGTGGACTAGCTATAGGTACGTTTATAGCCAATTTTCGTCATGGCTTTTATCAGGCACACTGAGTAGGCGTAGTGAGTAGTTTTGATATATAGCTAGGGTTAATATCACGCCATTTTTATTCGCTTTATCTGCTTTTCAAACTGTGTATTGCTTCTGTTTATTATTTCGAAATATAACTTTGAACGAAAGAAAAGAGAGCGTGGAATACACACTTTAGCCAAGATGGAAGCGGTTCTAAACTTACCTTTAAGTAAATTAAGATCAACAATATTTTGTTGTAAAATAAATGTTAACGTTCACCAAATGATATGTCAAGTAACTAATGTTGAATAAATGAGACTTGACTTTGATTATAATATCATCTCTGACGTTTCCACTACGTTTCGTACCTACATACCTACTAGAGTTGCGCTGCAACAGTACACATCACAGAGGGCGTTATGTTCTACACTGATATTCATACTAGAACTAACAATAGAAAGCATGATTATTACAATTATTAATATTACGTTTTATGATTAAAATATGTTATACGCCTTAACACATTATAAATATCTAGCCTACTTAACGAGCAATGGACCTACTGCCATCTAACGAGGAATTTTGGAACTAAGCTTGCCTGAGCATTTGCGACAGCGCGCGCCGGATATATCTACTTGTATTCGAGTAGAATTATAAATATCGTGCCAAGTGGTAGAATAGGACCACTCCTAGTCGTCCCATGGAGGTCGTAAGAGGTGACTTAGGAAATACAAGCTAAACAAAGCTCATAAACATCAATGAGACCTCTCCAACCCGTCTGGCCAGCGAGGAGAGTAAAGGCCAAATCCTCTGTCTGCTCTGGCCAAGTATGGCTCCGGTAGTACAGACAGGATTATGCTCCTGCAGTGGAGACTAAAAAGACCTGATGATGATATAAATATCGATGGATTTTTTGTACATACATACATTTTTGTGTAAAGTCGCTTCTGTTCGCAATATCTATCTTTTCAGCAGCTAGGTATGACCAGATGTAAAACTGTTTCCGCATAAAACAAAAATCCAGTGGAATTAGTTTCCCGAGATCCTATCTACCACTTGATAACTTCGTGATTCATTGCTTGCCGAAAGTCGCGTCGCACTATTTGCCGTCCTAAATAAACGCCAGTGAGTTACGGGGTTATAAACACAGCCACTGTTTATGATTCCAGCCATGTTTGCGCACCTGGGCGCTGGTTGTTTCCGAATACGGTTTTAATTATGCCACATCGACTATTCAATTCTATATTTTGGTACCGTATAGTGGCAATAACTTGACTCTATTCCTGATTACCTATTTTACCATTTGGCTCTGGGCACATAATTAATATAAGTACGTAGAGAACGGAAACTCACAGTGTCTCCCGCAATATGGCGGCCTCGCACCTCTCCCCCGTTCTCGGGTGTGTTTGATAGCTTTGGAAAACAGGGTTAGGTGCTACTGCTGCTAGTCGCACGTTTCGCGACGTCTCTTATACGTACGTTGGTACTTGCATTCATTCTGCTGTGGCGGCCCTGATAGGCTAGTTTCCTGGGTCGTAATAATAACATAACAATTAGTCCGTCAGTTAGATAATCAAAAAATATTGGACTTTTTTTAAATAAACAATAAATAATAAAGATAAAGCGCGTCAAAGTTCAGGAGTGGGGGCTCGTGACGTCAAAGTTTGCTAAAAATTGTAGCAAACTATGACGTCACGCGGAATTTCAAAGGGCTATATCTTTGTAATTTTTTGTATAATCGACAAAAGAAAAAATACGTGTCAATATTTTTTGATTATCTAACTGACGGACTAATTATATTTTTTTAGGAAACTAGCCTATTGTGTACTCACACATTAACGTATGCACGGATGTAAGTTTCATTTGTAGTAGTTAAAGGCATAAATACTACTCCGCTTATATGAAGCGCCATATCTGTGCTGCTAGAGTTGTAGAGGTGAGGATTATATAATACAGCCTAACTGGTAAATCACATTACATACAAGGACATAATAAATAATGATCACACGTAACGTTAATAAATATTAAACCAACAAAATACTTATTAATTAGAAATAAAAAAATTATCAAATTAGTCCGCAAAGTCTAGGAATGTTTGGAAACAGCGCGCTCGCTACGCGCATCCAGCTAGACGGTCCGCGCCCGCGGCCAACAAGAAAACAGGTATGCGAGCTTTGATTAAGAGGATAATTTGTTCAACTTTTGAGCCCCTATTTTTTTATTTATTTCAAACGGGAATCAAGTACTGAGTGCCCCCTTTCAATATGTAACGTGATTTAACAGTCACCCTATACAACGTGATTTTGAACCTTAAAGCTGTATTGAAATGTCGAAATCAGTATCCTTAAGGGCCCGTACTACCTCACACTGCTTTGCATGATTGACTGTAATATCAATAATAATTAAATACTCAAGTTGAAATAAAAATGCAGCAAAGTTCAGGACTAACTCTGGTAACTATCTGACTCAAAAACACGATTGCGTTAAATTTTCTCGATAGAAAAAAATTGCAAAGTTGCCTCCAAATCACGTCTAATTTACTCGGTATATAGCATTATTCACCAAATACATTAAAATTAACCTTGAAACTTTTCATTATTATTGCATTACAGATAAGGCAGCCATCATATGTTTTTCTTTTTCGAATAACCCTTGAATATTCCTAAAAAACGAAAATATCCAAAGTAGCCAACGCGTTAAGACCATCCGCGTTTGTACCGCCACGCCGCTTGGCATATGGCGGACTCTTAAAGGAATACAGAATTAAAAAAAAAGGTATTTTTTTTAATATTTTTATCCTATAACTCCGTCATTTATAAACCGATTTTGAAAATATATTTTTTTATTTAAAGGTATGCTTTCTAATTTGTCCCATTTAAAATCGGTTAAGTACTTTGTCGGTTTTTTTATATGAAAGATTATTTCTTGCAATTTTGTATTTCTCTAAGGGATTCTGATTCCGAAATATCAATAAAGCTCGGAAGCTCAAAATCACGCTGTATATACATTATGATATGTTCCAGTCAAATCACTTATTACGGTTTTTTGCGTTTGTTACATTATTTTTACACCTAACGTTTGGAAAACTTAAGTTTTCACGTTTGCATGTAGAATAAGTAGACATTTGACTATTCCGTCCCGGATGTATTTACGTCTAAACTAATGGGTATTCATCATTATCAATCAGGAGGAGCATGACCCTCTCTGTACTACCGTAGCCATACTTGGCCAGAGCTGATAGAGGATTTGGCCTACACTCTCCTCGCTGCTCAGACGGGTTGGAGAGGTCTCATTGATGTTTATGAGCTTTATTTAGCTAGTATATAGGCCAGAGCTATGAAAATTCAGCTCTACAATAGGATTTTCTTGTACAGTCAGGGACAGAGATACCTGACCAGGCCATCTGCCTATATCTTGAATTTTCTCATAAACTATAAATAATATTAACATAAAAATGTATATTAATAAAGGCTTCATTAAAATCTTTCTGTTTAAACCTTTTTATGTTATTATTATTTATAAATTAAGAGAAAATTCAAGATATAGCTAGAGGTGTTACCGCCGTGTGGTATCCGGCTGAGTAGAAAGGACCACTCCAAGAATTCCCATGGATATCGTAGAAGGCTACTTAGGAAATACAAGCTAAACAAAGCTTATAAACATCTATGAGACCTCTCCAACCCGTCTGGCCAGCGTGGAGAGTGTAGGCCAAGTCCTCTGGCTGCTCTGGCCAAGTATGGCTCTAGTAGTACAGAGAGGGTCGTGCACCTGTAGTAGAGACTAAAAAGACCTGATGATGATGATAGCTAGAGGGCCTGGTCAAGTATCACTGTCCCTGACTGTACGTGCTCTAGCACAGCTCGAACCCGAAACACGACAATGTTAACACAGTTGCTCGTGTCTCTAGCAAACTGGACATTTCGACTCAATAAAGCCGTCTGTAAATGAGCAAACAAAGTGTGCAGTGATCAACCCCAATAGCTGTGGACAAACCGCCCCTGTGCGCTGTATTTACCTCGCTTGGCCGAATTCCAACCGATATCGGTCTCTTTATTTATTTGTGGGAATTAAAATAAAATCCAACTGTAATTACTAGTTATTCGTTAATAATATAATGTCGCAGAAATTCGTTGCTTTGTTTTATTGATGTAAACTAAATAGGTACAGTCGGGGCCAGAGATACCTGACCAGGACCTCTGCCTGTATCTTGATTTTTATCCTAAACTATAAATAAGAATAACATGAAAATGTATATACAGAAAGATTTTAATGCAGTCTTTCATAATATAAATTGTCATGTTAATATTATATAGGAATAGTTTAAAAGAAAATTCAGGATATAGGTAGAGGGCCTAGTCAGGTCATCATCATTTCGAGTAGGTGTCACGGTCAATCGACCATGTACACCCTGGTGTCAGAGTTCTTCGGAACCGCCTCTCGGCTTCTGACGTGGTTCCTTTAACGACTACCAGATGGCAGCCAAAACCACCGGCTTAACGTGCCTTCCGAAGCACATCTATCTGAGACTGACTGTACATACTTAAAGTTATCATCATTTTCTAAAAAATTGGTAAAGTACGGAATGCACAATTTGCTAAGCAAATTTTTCCTGGATTGGCTAAATCCAAAACTATTTCGAGGTATATGCTCTGGTATATTTTCGATAGTACAGATTTGAAAACGAATAATTACGTAAGCAATCCAGGTTTTTATAAAGCTTGGTGATTCCAAGTTGAGACCCTTGAGTTGCAACTTGAAATTACTTAGGTTTTCTGAAAGAATTGTTCTTTTTCTTTAAATGGAAACCTGATACGTCGCCAAAAAGTGCCTAAATAATATGTCAATGTGGAAATGTGTACAATAAGATATGTATATATGTGACTCTGGCTGCTCTGGCCAAGTATGGCTCTAGTAGTACAGAGAGGGTCGTGCTCCTGTAGTGGAGACAAAAAAGGACCTGATGATGATGATGATGATATGTGACATTGACCATTCTTTTATTTATTTATTTGTTGGGTAGTGGTTTAAAAGTTCTCTATTCCTTTTTTGGTCATTGATGGCTTATAAGTATATATTTATATATACTTATCATGGTTCTAGCTGTGAACATTATGAATTATAACAGAAAAAAAATATTAACTGTCGAAGATTATCCTTACTATCCTTATCCTTACTAATATTATAAATGCGAAAGTTTGTTTGTTTGTTTGTTTATTTGTTTGTTTGTTTGTTACGCTTTCACGCCGTAACTACTGAACGGATCATCATGAAATTTTGCATACAAGTTCTCTGGAGTACGGAGAAGGACATAAGCTACCTTTTATCCCGGGAAAAAGTACTATTCCCTAACGACATTGACGCGGGCGGAGCCGCGGGCGTAAGCTAGTAAATACATATAAGTATTAGTTAAATATCAATGGTCTATGTTGATCTGCCTAAATAGATCCTAGATCTAACCTAGAAATTAATAAGATTTTTAATGGAGCTCGCTAGTATAATCATCCAACCGAGGAAAGCCGTGGGCGGTCGCCATATTTTTGTTCTTTAATGTATGCTTTCTCAACTTTATCGCTCACAAATCCCCAATAACAAGACACTCATGCAAAACAGCCCCTAATTCGAGACAGCTGTAAAACTTTGATGTCGAAGCGAAAATTAACCGTATTAGGGCTTATCCAGGCTTTCTGCAGTCCATAAAGTAGAATTTAAGGATATCGCTGGGCTGTTCCGCTTTATTATTTGTTTTATAGGGTTGTTGCTTTATTTTCAGACAGTACATATTGTACAACTGAAGGATAAGTTACTCATATACATACATACATATTTTCACGTCTTTATCCCTTACGGGGTATACAGAGCCTGAGGACATAAGACCGAAAGGTCACGTTTAGCGTGTTGGTGGGCGAAGGTGTAAAACGGAATCAAAAAGTGATGGGTTGCTAGCCGCATCGCCTATTGTCATGGTTCTTTAGATTTTCGCCCATTTCCTTGACCGGCTTCTACGGTCTGCACGGGAAGAGAAGCAGCTGGCACATTCTACGTTTTTTCTTTTCTCCCAGACCAACATTGAACTCATACCGTCTTATTATAAAACGAGGCCTAACTTGAGTACCTGGTTTAAACCATTAACCGACCAAAATAATTCGACACATAATAATATCACTTAGACGATTGGTCAACTATCATTGTCAATTTGTTTTTGACGGATAATGGTTTAAGCCACGTACTAAAGTTAGTTCTCGTTTTATAATAAGACTGATATAGTATATATATATATATAATTACTCATATGTTTTCGCAGAAGCTTGTTGATGTTCCTTTCGCTTTCATGCGATCTGTGGAAGTGATTTCATGAATGGGACGGAAGTGTGTAAAAAGAGGTGGGGATGCAAGCTTGTACAATAGCTCGTTTCCCGAAGATAGCGGTAGGAGAAAAAAAAGGGGTATCACAACTCGGTAACATTAACGGAATCGACGCCGCTTACCTCGTTCACAAATCGTTGCCTTCTTCTCCTGGATGGTCACCAAATTCCATTCAGCAACAGCTTGTAAATCAGTACAGTTGTAAATCGGTACTAAAAATGGCCCGAGGAACTGTCAATTCGCTCAGGTCATGCGGGATGTCTATCTCTCCAGCTCATACTCGTTGAACGGGTAACGACATCTAACCGTCACGTTACCTCATTTAGAAATGGAAAGAGATAAAGAATAAGGCTCTACGGCCTAAACAAGAGGTTCAGCAGAGCAATGAACGCGCGCGGTGTCAGGGTCGGCCGTCAGATGGTTTCAAGTGCATTTATTTATTTAAAAAAACTTTTTGAGCCTATAGAGCTACAGTAGGTAGACTTAATGCTAAAAGCATTCTCTCCCAGTCAACCTCGAGAAGGATAAACAAAAAAATAGGTTGTAAAGTGGGAAATAAATATGAGGGATAGAAATATTATAAGAGAGGAATAATATATAGATACTAAGTGATAGTAAAATACTTAAATATATATTTAGTTACATAAATATTTATACAAAAATAAACACACATAAATACATATTCAAAATAGTGAGAAATGATGAATTAATCTGCAACAAATGATGTTTTTACCAAGATAAGATGACATACATAGTGACTACTGTAAAGATCTCTCGTTTTCGTCGTCTAAGCTATACAGCTTTGATTAATTATCCATGGGCAGTAACCAATAACTTGTTGATGACATCATAATATACCTCTAATATAATAATTATTATTAGATTTAAATGTATATGCTAAATTACCTTAATTGGTTAAGAATTTAACTTACACATAACACAAACATGTAAAACGATATTAATGCTAGGAATAAGGTAAAACTGGCCAATTGCAAGACGGGTTCACACACATTAAGTGTTCCGTACATACTACAATACTTTACTAGAAAAGTCAGGTTTCTAGCGTGAAGAAGATACTATATGGGCACTCTGATGAATGATTATTAAAAAATATTATTATTAAAAAAAGTATAAGTTGCATGAAACCTCTTCTATGCGACCTCTATTTTGAGGTTAACCAAACTTTTCCTTGCACGAATACCATTGTTCTTATTTATCTGTAGTTTGGCATCTCAGAAAAAAATTTGCAACACCTTTACAGATTAGAGTAAAATATGTTTCTTGTATGTAAACGATTGGTAGTATATACATAAGCATAGAAGTCTTCTATCCGTCTATTACCATGTAAGTTGATTGCAAAAATGTTTTAAAACTTTATTAAATTGATATTTTTTTCATATATTAACAAATATACTGTAGGGTGCAACTTTAAAATGAAACTTGGCTAGAACGAACGATGGAAGGTGGAATAAGGTTGTCACCGAGTGGTATCCCAGAAATTGGAACGTAGTGTAGTAGCTAGGTGGGTTGACGAAATAAGGCTGGACAGAACTGAACTGCGATGGCTGAAGATAGAGAGGAATGGCGTAAGACAAGAGAAGGCTGATACCCATCAATGGGTCATAGAAAGCTGATGATAATGATGAAATATACTAGGTATCAAATATTTGAGCTTGGACTTAGAAATGAAACGCTCAGATTTCTAGAGAGTCAAAATAACGTCCACTAAAGATTAACAAGCAATAACACTGTTGTATGATTTAGCACACAATTCCACGCTAACATTGTAGTATTGTAGTTAATACTCGTACGTAGTTTCAAACTCATTTGAAAATATAACTTCTACAGTGTTTATCAACGTGTTGCCGAGTCGTTAGATACACAACAAATGAATACTGAATGAGTTTTGTGGATGAATTCTGAAGCTAAAATCACTTCACTTCACATTTTTATCAAAATTACATCCTTTCTTCCTTACTAATATTATAAACTAGCTTTCGCCCGCGGCTCCGCTCGCGTCAATGTCGATCCCTCAGGAAAAGTACTTTTTCCCGGGATAAAAGGTAGCCTATGTCCTTCTCCGTACTCCAGAGAACTTGTATGCCAAATTCCGCCTCTACCTACATCTTGAAATTTCACTTAAACTATAAATAATATTAAAATGAAAGACATTAATTAGGTAAAGCCATCATAGCGGCTAGAACTAGGTGCAGCCGCATATCTGTGGTTAAACTTAGGTGCAACTTATTTTTCATTCTCTTCACCTAGTTGTAGCCGGCTAGAACTAGGTGTATCCACACTTTGCATATTAGCCGTAACATATTTTTTATGTTATTATCATTAATACTTTAAGAGAAAATTCAAGATATAGGTAGAGTCCCTGGTCAGATATCTCTGTCAAGGCTGTACAATGAAGTGAGTTTTGTTACAGAATAAAGTTGCTAGCATAAATAATTGATAGAATAAATAGCTAAAGTCTAAAACTTCGTTGCCACATATTAACAACATTGTTTATAAATACTCTGTGTACTTTTATATGTGTGGGGTAAGTCTCACCACATCCTTCATATGGAAGATTCATTTCATCATTAAACGAGATGTGAAACTTTTAAGTTGTATAAGTAAGTTGCTTAAAACATTGTAATCTATGCTTTGACTCGTTCGTTACTTAATAAATAATAATAAATATATACGGACAAATCACACAGATTGAGCTAGCTCCAAAGTAAGTTCGAGACTTGTGTTATGGGATACTAACTCAACGATACTATATTTTATAACAAATACATATATAGATACACATCCAAGACCCAGGCCAATCTGAAAAAGATCATTTTCCATCTTGACCTGGCCGTGGATCGAACCCGGTCACTCCGTGTCGCAGGCTGGCGTGTTGACCGCTGCGCCACGGAGCTAGTCACTTAATCTGCGTATGATGAGTTTTTAACCCGAGAGGCAAAAAGGGTTGTTATAAGTTTGATCTTGAAATCAGGTTGTCTTGCGATGGATGCTTAGACATGTTTGATCAATATCTGTCCAGCCGTTTACACGATAGAGCGATTTTCGTAGGCAGAATCGGTTAAAATTTTACATATATAGTATCACGTCCTTTCCCTTGCGGGATAAACAGAGCCTAGGTCTATAAGACTGTATGGCCACATTTAGCATGTTGGAGGCGAGTAGATGGAAAACGGAATCAAATAGTGATAGGTTGCTAGCCGCATCGCTTATTGACATGATTCCGCAGATTTCAATCTCTCGATCGGCTTTTAAAACCTGCTCGGGAAGAGAAGCAGCTGGTACATTCTACGTTTTTTCTTTCCAGACCAGAATGGAAAAGTATTTCATGTGATGATGCATGATTGTTTCTTTCGCGCTTGCATATTGCTTTTTCAGTAGAGGTAATAGGCATATTTTTATGAATGAGACAAATCAGAATAATAATACTTAATATTTCCACATTTCAATTTACCAACCTGCAAAATGTTTTAAAATTGGCACAGCTTGACAAAAATATTACTATATATTTTATAAGACAAAACAACAAATTTACTATAATTAATTTTCTTATTTCACTATTAAGTAGGTAACTTACATTTTTTTTATAACTTAAACTTCTATTTGTTTTTTTTTTCTCATAGAGAAAGAAAATAAGCAGAATATGTCTTTTCAGGACTAACATATTAATTTTATTTCTCACAGTTCTTAGGAGTGTACTTGACATATACGTACTATGATATACTCTTTCCTTCCACTCTGGATTAAAAATAAATCTATCACCTAAAAAGTACTATTAGTCCCATGCGTCACACACAATCTAAGTAGGTAAGAGGTACTATAATTTTTGATTGAACATTCAGTTTAATAATCGATTTTCCAGTTATAAAATTAGGCGTATTTGAAAAAAATATGTTTTGTGACAAGCTTTTATTTTAAACGTACCCACACTGTTATGAGCTTTCTAAGACGAATAAGACAAATTAAATAAGCCCTAACACAACTGGTGTAGCATGGCCACCTTTCGTCAGACCAGAGCAACTATTACAATATATTGTATTGTCATCCTATTTAAATATGCATGTAATAAGTAGATCAAATTTAACTCGCAAGATTTGATTACAGACAAACATCGGGACAGATATATTCTCTGAGACAGGTGAAACTAAATAAAAGCTTGTAAAAAAAAATAGCAAAATTTTCCGTATTTTTGGCATCGCCGGAAGGGACAAACATTTGAAATAATACCTGTATTCAGCAGCCTTGTGTGTTTAAATAACTGCCATTGTTACTTTTAACCGCCATTTTTATTTCCACCAGACGAAGGTGTGCTTAACCTTTGTATTGTCCCTTGAACTCGTGTTTTAAAACATTCCCTTTGTCTAGCGTCTTATATGAGGTACACATTATCAAAATAATATGTGCATGTACGAAATAAATATATAGTAATAGGTTTTTAAACGAAATATAACTGTTCCTATTAAAAGGCCCACACTTTACCTATGATATTATTTATCTTAATCTCAACACATAGTCAAAAACTGTATAAAAGAAAGGGAAGGTTGAAAAAGTCGTGGAGAGAATGTGTGAGCAATGACATACAAGAACGAGGAGCTAGTACCGATATGGTGGAAATAGAAAAATATTGAGAGAGTTGACAAACAGAGCTGAACCTTAAAAGGGAAAAGGCGAGAAAGAAGAAGAAGAATTAGTTGTGGAAGAGTAAAGTAAAAATTACCTGAAGGAAATTGGAATACACGTGTTACAAAATGGGGATAATATTACCTTTTTTTTACATATGGAAAATGCGATATGCATACTGATCTGCTACGGGGGTACAGAACGGTTATGCGGGACTCGCACCCGCTAAAATCCACATGACTGCTCTCTCCACGCCATATTTTCGCAATGGTTGGCACGGTGGAGCTACCACCACTCTTCCACTAGGGATAATAATACCTACGTAGAGGGTATGTTTAGTACGATATTGATCAACTTTCCCCAGGGGTCTACATCGAAACACGAAAAACAATACTCACTCAACAAACTCTCAAAAAACTAACTCTCTCAGTGCGGAAAATATTTATTTACAGTTATTGATTTCAATCTTTTTTTTTCTCTACTTTATACAGCGTGTAACATTTTGACTAGCTCCGTGGCGCAGCGGTCAACACGCCTGCCTGCGACACGGAGTGACCGGGTTCGATCCCCGGCCAGGTCAAGATGGAAAATGATCTTTTTCAGATTGGCCTGGGTCTTGGATGTGTATCTATATATGTATTTGTTATACGAGTAAAATATAGTATCGTTGAGTTAGTATCCCATAACACAAGTCTCGAACTTACTTTGGGGCTAGCTCAATCTGTGTGATTTGTCCGTATATATTTATTTATTTATAACCAACGACGTTCCCGTGAAGGGGTGACTCAGCCCTTCAAAATCAACAACTTTTCCTATGGAAACTCATTGTTTTTTACATTTTCATAAAAATTCAATTAGGAAGGTGCCACTCGCGCGCAGTCGCGAGTTTCACACTCGCCAGTTGACGAAGAACTTTTCCTATATGTATGGGAGGCCGAAATTGTTTTCTTTTTCATTTCGATGTAGGTTGGAGAAAGTTGTTCAATATCATGGACTGATCAATAATTATTACCAATGCCGCTGATGTCCATTTTACGCTGACTCTGTTTTTTATAATTCAAAGAGGTATAGAATTAAATTATAGAAATACTTTATTGCGTGTAATATTGCGCGGCAACTTAGCGGCTTCAGTATATAAGTTTATAACGTGTTGATTACAGCTTAATTAAAGCTGTGTTACCGCTAATACAAATCTGTGAATGTCAAGGTGCACCCACATAGTAATTATCGTTTTAAAACATTGTGTAACAACTATAACATTAAGGCGCTGTGCATCACAAGAATACCGTAAAACG
Source organism: Elegia similella (assembly GCA_947532085.1). NCBI lineage: Eukaryota > Metazoa > Arthropoda > Insecta > Lepidoptera > Pyralidae > Elegia > Elegia similella. The sequence continues at coordinate 23,780,759 of OX383932.1, read as the reverse complement.
TCTATTTTTTCGTCGCGCAGTTAGCCTTATTTTCCATGGAGTACTAGCATGAAAAAAATATGAAGTACAGTTCAAAGATCACAATAAATGGATACATCAAAATATTTACAAAAAAGTAATTAAAATCTAGCAAAATAAAATAGCAAAAATGCTATACCCAGAAAAAGTTTCGTCGCGAATTACTTGATATTTTTAGCGACAACTACCAACTTTTTTACGACTATAAAAAGTATAACTAAATGAGCCAGATGGATACCTAAAAAAAATACAATCTTTGGCTATAATTATTGAATTATTAAATTAAAAGTGAAAATTAACACGGAAATGGCCGACACGGGTTTAAAATGAGACTAGGGACAGGCCAACCGGTATCGCCACTTTCAGCCGCTACAAAGGGTTAAGGGATACAGCGCCTTAATTCTTATTATATACAACTAGCTTTCGCCCGTGGCTCCGCCCACGTCAATGTCGATCCCTCGGGAATAGTATTTTTTCCCGGGATAAAAGGTAGCCCATGTCCTTCTCCGTACTCCAGGGTACTTGTATGCAAAATTTCATGAAGATCGGTACAGTAGTTACGGCGTGAAAGCGTAACAAACAAACAAATAAACAAACAAACTCACTTTCGCATTTATAATATTAGTTAGGATTAGGATTAGGATATGTTAAGAAAACCCTGTCCGACCCTTGAAGGGGCGATTCAGTCCGACGATATGAACAACCTTTCCTATGGAACCAATGTTGGGAACTTAATTTTGTTGACGTTCCCATACAAAATGACCAGGCGAACGAACACTTTTGTAAGGAAATTTCGAATTTTCTTTTGAGTTCCCAACATTAGTCCCCTAAGTTGTTCATATCAACGAGCTAAATCACCCCTTCAAGGGTCGGCCAGTGTTTTTTTACCATATTGTATAGATTATGCTACCACACCAAATGTTACTAAATGTTAAAAAAACATTTTACAACACCAGTGTGGGAGCACCTTAAAGGATAAGTATTAGCTCGCGATAGGAATCGAATCCAAAACCATGGATGCCGTTAAATATACCTACCACATTACCGAAAGCTTAATTCAATCCTGTCTCATCGCTAACACATAGTAACCTACCTACTGAACGACTCCATCAAAGTGACTTATCGAGTTAAAACTAAACGGATCAGTCTCGATTTACATTAACCAGACTCAATCGATTTAATTATCACAGATTAAATTGTAATTAATATCTTAAGTTTGCCGACGCAATTTTGTTAAGGCTTTGATTATTGATTGGTTAGACTTTGTTCATTAAGAGAATAGGCGTAGGATTTGGGGGCTTAGTTGTTATACATTGCGTTATCACTCACCACACACACACACATCACACAGAGCACATATTATAAGGGCGTTCACTCACAAGCTAGAAAAACGTTTCAGCAAAAAAAAGTTATCGAAACCAAATTTTGGAAACCAAAAGAAAAAATTACCCTGTTTACAAAAAACACTTTCTTGATGTAAATTTTCCTATTGCCTACAATCTTTGATCAAATATAATGGTAGATACACAGACTCATACAAAATGAAGCCTTAATAATGTCCCCGAGTCAAAACATCATGCATACTTACAAATAATGACAAAAACGGTACATACTGAAAGTAACACTCGCATCTTTTTTTTCACTTTTGATGCGTAGTTTTTGCATTTTTTCACTGTACCTTCGTCATCGCGAGACATATGAGTGCTGGCGCGGTTTATTGAAACTGTGGTCAAAACAGCTCCGAAACTAGATTAGTGCGCTGTTTTACTGGTGCCACTTTTCGAGCGCGAATCGTGTATCTACCATTATATTTGGTCGAAGCATACATTGAATACTAAGTCATTGACGTCTTTATCAAGACAGCTGATTAAACGATTTTCATAAAAAATCTATATATTTTGTTGAAAAATCGAAAATAAAATCGAGCATGTAAATTTTTTAAATTTGCTCCTAACGCATATCCCTGAGAGCCAGCCCTTCAAATATTTGTGCTAATTTAAAATGGACTTTAAGTATATATTTCCGTTACGTGACGATTCCCAAACTCAAACTAGTACAACCTGCTTTAAGCAATTTCATTCTAAAATGGCGCCAATCCCATCCTTATGGGCAGAGTAAACAAAGTTGCCCGGCGCCTAAAAGTAGCTGAAACACACTGGTATGCTTAAGAAGTGTGAAATAAATATGTGACATTCAGTAGTGCAGATAGTGTCGTGTCACTAAGCCATGGATTGTTTTCACGGACAACGTAATTTTATGAATATAGCAGCCGTTTGTGAACTTCGCTTGTAACTTTTTTCGTATAATTTTTAAACTAAATTTATTTTAATTTAGATGAACTAAACTAAACTACATTACACATGTATTTCTACAGGGTGAAACCAAGATAGTTGTCCCGAGAGTGTAATTTGCAAGTATGGTTGCAATTACTCTATATTTGGGGATTAACCTGCTATTTTATTAACCTATGGAAATACTCTGACTTCTACTAAAATAATTGTGTTGCATGTCTCTGTGCGGTTGCATGTGAAAGAATATGGCATCAAAGTTTTTGGCGAATAGATGCCCTTTTCTCGGCATCTATCCGCAATTAAACTTATATGGATAAACATATATCCCGATATTGGATAGATGACTCAAAATATAAAGGTCTGCGAAAAATGCAAATGCTCTTTTAAGCGCCAAGGTACTGGTCAGCTCTACAAGCATTTTGCTTCATAAGTATACTTCAGTATACTATACTATATAGCCGAATAGACGCCTCATTTTTTTAAATCACTTTATATATTTCAAGATTTAGTGATTTAAAAAGAAATGAGGCATCTATTCGGCTTTTAACCTACATGAGTATAGGTGGAACGTAGTTCTTAGTTAGTATAATTGTTCTGAATACCTATGCGGCGTCATTTATGTGCCACTTAGATTTTTTTAATGTAAAGTTATATCATATTGCTTAAAATATATATCTATATTTATTTAATTTTACATCTATGACACACCCGAAAAGCATTTTCTTCTCTCTTGATTTAAAGCAAAAAAACTGGTTCCTATTAATAAAAGAAACACCTATGGATTGGAAATGCTTCAATCAATTCGTATCCTGAATAAATCCCCATTCGTTTATTAATATAAAACATCACACGAACTGTTTTAAAAATAAACTTCAATTAACTGGTAAAAACGTAATTTAATTTAAAGTATGTTGCATACGCTCCTTGCAGGCAGAAAGTTGTATTCATTGATTCAGAAAAATGCGAGTCACGGAAAATTTATATGAAATTTTAAAATTAATACGTATTTAATGAAATTGTCGATTTTGGTTGATTATAAGGAACAAGGCAATAAATGTGTACTAGTTAATATGAAAACGGGTCATTCTCTTCATGAGAATAATCCGTTTTCATATTACCGTACTCGTTTATATCTTACAACCATTTCATACTAGCTGTTGCCCGCGGCTCTGCCCGCGTTAATGTCGTTCCATTGGGATTAGTAGAAATGAGAAAAATTCCATAAAAACCCCTCCCCCTCTGCTTTTTCCCCTTAAGAGGGAATTTAATACATTTTACCTGCATAGATTTTTAGCCCTTAAGGAGGGGATTTTGCCCATTTCACCTGCACAGATATTTTTTTATTGTAATGGAGAACTTCTTATTGTCATATTTGTAAGTAAATAAAAAAATCCATACAAACTTTACCCCACCTATTTTACCCCTTCAAGGGAAAATTTCGTCCATTTTAACTACACAGATCTTTTTAATTGTAATGTAAATATATATACTTATTTTTATACTTCTATGTCCAGACATGAAAAAACATCCATACAAATTTTGTACATTTTACCTACACAGATCTCTTTTAATTGTAATCTAGAACGTATATACTTATTTTCATACGTTTGAGTCCAGAAATGAGAAAAATTACATACAACCCCGTAATCCAGAACATCCAGAAATGAGAAAATGTCCGTACAAACTTAACCCCGCCCTCCTCCCCACCCCCATGTTGCCCCTTAAGGAGGGGATTTTATACATTTCACCTACACAGATCTTTTTAATTGTAATCGGGAACTTACATACCTATTTTTATATTCTAAGTCTAGAAATGGAAAAATTCCATACAAACTTTACCCCCTATTTACCCCTTCAAGGGAGAATGTTGTCTGGTTCACCTAAACAGATCTTATTTAATTTTAATTGAGAACTTGTGTACCTACTTTCAAACTTTTAAGTCCAGAAATGAAAAAATTCCATAAAACACCACGCCCCTTGATTTTCTAAAAATCCTTTCTTAGTGCTCATTTACATCATAAAAAGAATCCCTGTGCCAAATTTAAGTTTCTGGGCACATTAGTTTCGGCTGTGCGTTGATATATAAGTCAGGTTTGCCTTTGGCCCGCGCCTCCGCCCGCGTAAGTGTCGATTTCTCAGGAACAGTATAGTATTACCCGGAATACATTAGTTCATGACTGTCAATGAAACACCTTAATACTGAATTTCAATTGAATAACTTCAAAAACGGAAAGTTTCATACTAACTTTGCATCCCCGTTTTACCCTCTTAAGGGATGATTTTTGAGAAAAATATTTTACTCGTGTTTCATGCCTTTCAGTAAAGAAACCTTAATGCTGAATTTCATTCGACAAACTTCAGAAATGCCAAAGTTTCATGCTTTCTTTTTATTTTACCCCCTTAAGGGATGATTTTTGAGTAAAATATTTTACTCGTGTTTCATACCTTTCAGTAAAGAACCTTCATGCTGAATTTCATTCGAATAACTTCAAATACGACAAAGTTTCACACTAACTTTGCAACCCGTTATACCCTCTTTTACTTCTTTTTAGGAGATGAATTTCCAAAAATTCTTTCTTAGTGTTCCCCTACGTTATAAAAGGAACCCCTGTGCAAAATTCAAGTTTCTAACCCTTATAGTTTAGGCCCTGCGTTGATATGTCAGTCAGTCAGTTTCTCCCCTTTTATTAGTATGGATTACTATGGATAGTATGGATAGGTATAATGCTGTCGTATAATGATGATGTATTGACTTTGGATTTTAATTTTCTTATGTCACTTATTATTTTATTTTATTTTTGCTATATGTTTGCAGGCAAACTCATGCCTTGAGTTCATTCAAATGACGATAACTTTCTTTTTAATGAACCGATTTTGATGAAACAAACTTTAAATGTTTAACTGAGTTAAAACAAAGCAATTGGTGAAAGTTTGAAGTAAATCGGTTCAGTATTTTCGGAGATAATCGTGATCATACATACAGACAGACAGAAAGACAGACAGACAAGAAATTCGAAAAAAATGTTTTTGCTTTCTCTTATTCTTTTTAAGTATCCCTCTATCCATTTCAGTCAAAAATTCTAAATGTACAGACAAAATATTTTTACTGTTTTATTATATGTATTTTTTGCTATATGTTTGCAGGCAAACTCATGCCTTGAGTTCATTCAAATGACGATAACTTTTTTTTTAATGAACCGATTTTGATGAAACAAACTTTAAATGTTTAACTGAGTTAAAACAAAGCAGTTTTAAATCGGTTCAGTATTTTCGGAGATAATCGTGATCATACATACTGACAGACAGACAAGAAATTCGAAAAAAAATTTTTTGCTTTCTCTTATTCTTTTTAAGTGTCCCTCTATCCATTTCAGTCAAAAATTCTAAATGTACAGACAAAATATTTTTACTGTTTTATTATATGTATAGATAATGAAAAGTGGGTAATTCTTTTTGTTTGTTATTGTCGAATCGATTTAGGCTTTTCATGTGGTTATTTTGAGAGACAAGCTATATTTTTAACCGACTTAAAAAAAGGAGGGTATCAATTCAGTTGTATGGTTTCGTTTATTTTTATTTATGTTTTTACCTCAGAACTCCGTCACCAATTTAAATTTCAACGCAATCGGTTCAGTAGTTTAATTGGAGTTGGTTTTTTATTGAAAGATTATTTTACATTCAAAATTACAATTTCAAAGCCAGCCTTCCACTTTGTGTGCATATATTATATAGCCTATGTGTTATTCTGATGTACTGTCCCTCCACCTGCACAATCGAAGACCTTAAAATAAGGCAAACGACAAGGGCGTCTCTGTGGCCACCTACTGGTCAAAAACTGTATAAAAGAAGGCATAAATAACCATTTTGACTCGAAAGAGAGAAGAAGATTCTGATGTATAAAATTATAACATTGTAAAAGATCATCAAATGTTGTCCCGTAATTTATCCTTACTATTCTCTGAATTGCCCATTTATAATGCTAGCAAAAAGTAGTGCAAGTGCTCGCTTACTTTTCTACCTTGTAATAATTTTTAACGACAGAGCATTACAAATTATTCTTATATAACTTTTATTTATTTATTTAAAATGATATTTTTATGGTTGATCGATCGGAATGCACATCGAGACATGCATTTATTTTTTTACATAGATAAGTGTTTACTGAAAGTAGTAGGTGGGCAAATCTGACGAATCATATTAGTAGGCTATGCAGCTTGTAACAGTAGTAACCTATCTCTATTTTGATACAATTTTCCACCCAACGCCCACCAAAATGCTAAACGTGGCTTTAAAGTCTTAAAAACTTGGGCTCTGTCTACTCCGCAAGGGAAATAGACGTGATACTATATTTGTATGTAGAATTTAATGGTAGTAGATTCTCAGTAAGTGTACTACACAAATGCATATACTCGTATTGTGGGATAGTGTTGGGCTGAATTCGTTCGCCCTGATTTAAACTACAATATTTCATGACATACTTCTAAAGATAGTAAGAAAAACAACGCGAAACATAAAAAAAAATTAAATAGACTCAAAAGTGATATTTTGAGCATTATCTTTTACTACCATTCGCCTGCAGACAGGTAACAAACAATTACTCAAAGTTACTTCCGCATTCAGTTGGGATTGCTGTAAGGTACCTATAATCCCAGACATTTTTTTTTTACGGACAAATCACACAGATTGAGATAGCCCCAAAGTAAGTTCGAGAGTTGTGTTATGGGATACTAACTCAACGATACTATATTTTATAACAAATACATATATAGATACACATCCAAGACCCAGGCCAATCTGAAAAAGATCATTTTCCATCTTGACCTGGCCGGGGATCGAACCCGGTCACTCCGTGTCGCAGGCAGGCGTGCTGACCGCTGCGCCACGGAGCTAGTCAGTATATAATAGTAGTAGATTCTTAGTACAGTGTACTACAAAAATTATACTCGTATTATGGGATAATGTTGGGCTCAATTCGCTTGCCCTGATTTAAACTACAATATTTCATGACAAACTTCTAAAAGATAGTAAGAAAAACAACGCGAAATATAAAAAAAAAATAAAAAGACACAAAAGTGATAACCATTCGCCCGCAGACAGGTAAGAAACAATTACTCAGAGTTAATTCCGCATTCAGTTGGGATTGCTGTAAGGTACCTATAATCCCAGACTTTTTTTTTTTTACGGACAAATCACACAGATTGAGCTAGCCCCAAAGTAAGTTCGAGAGTTGTGTTATGGGATACTAACTCAACGATGCTATATTTTATAACAAATACATATGTAGATACACATCTAAGACCCAGGCCAATCTGAAAAAGATCATTTTCCATCTTGACCTGGCCGGGGATCGAACCCGGTCACTCCGTGTCGCAGGCAGGCGTGCTGACCGCTGCGCCACGGAGCTAGTCAGTATATAATAGTAGTAGATTCTTAGTAAAGTGTACTACAAAAATTATACTCGTATTGTTGGTAGTATTGGGCTGAATTCGTTCGCCCTGATTTAAACTACAATATTTCATGACATACTTCTAAAAGATAGTAAGAAAAACAACACGAAATATAAAAAAAAAGACACAAAAGTGATAACCATTCGCCCGCAGACAGGTAAGAAACAATTACTCAGAGTTAATTCCGCAATCAGTTGGGATTGCTGTAAGGTACCTATAATCCCAGACATTATTTTCACATTACCTATGTCATTCATGAAAGTATTTAACTGCATTGATTTTTCTTTGTAAAACTGAAATAACTTAAAATTTAATAATAATTTAATTTCATAAGTAAATCTTTATACAATATTATACATTTACTCAAATAATGGCAGAATGCAATTTATAAATATATACATAATAAACATATTGGCCTCCCTTTGACGTGGTTGTTTCATGAATACCATTCGTTTGAAATAGGACAGTTGTTTCGCTTTTGCATATTTTTGTGTGAAAATTACGGCGGATATGGCTGCTTCCTGTGTCAGCGAATTTTTGTTTGCGAATATCAGACTATGGAACTGTAGAGGTGCTTAGTGTGTAATTTATAAATGTGAATAGAAAAGAAAAAATGTAGAATGTACCTGTTGCTTCTCTTCTCGCGTAGATCGTAAAAACCGATCGAGGCATGGGCGAAAATCTGAGGAATCATGATTGTTGGCGATGCAGCTAGAAATACATCGCTATTATGATTGCGTTTTCCACCTTTACGCCCGCTTTGTTAAACGTGGTTTTTAGGTCTCTAAACCTAAGCTATGTCTACCCCGTAAGGGAAAAAGACGTGATAGTATGTATGTATTCTAAGTATATTTATAAACTGTTAGAAAATTATTGAAGGTAGCCGTAGCTATAAAATGCATTGCGCTTATGCATCATCATCAACCTACACTAAATGTGCATACTGTAAATAATCCATCCTCATATTATAAAACGAGGACTAACTTTAAACTTTACCCTACCAAAATAAGTCAACAACGTCAAAGTGATAAGCACTTTGACGTTTTCGTAGCTGTCATTGTCAATTTGTTTTGAGAAGGTAATGATTTAAACCAGGTACATAAAGTAAGTCCTTTTTTTATAATAATACGGAATATCCACGCTGAGTGAGACGTTTCAATTAGGCTATTATAGAACAGAGAATACAAAGTGGTTGTAGGAACTTTTTCATTAGAGAAATTCAAGAATGTATATCCTTGAACTGGTTTTATTATCATGTCTGTAATAGTTTGTCACAATAGTTTGCTATTTTTGAACAAGCGTATCACAGTGGCGGGTGAAAAATCGTTTATTTGGCTGACTCACACTTTCAAACATAGCAGGAGCTATGGACGAGGATACATTACTCCTCTAGTATCAGTAGTTCGATGGTTTAGTTCGACGATCGGACTTATGAGACTTTTTAGTCATCAATCATCGGACACCGGACTACTGAGACTGAGCCATTTAGCCTACGCGCATTTGATTATGTCACAAAATAAAAAAATTACATACGATAACCAGACATAGACATAGGTACCAAACAGACGAGCAGATTGGTGGAACATCTACTGTGTTCGTTGCAGACAAATTCATACATTGCTAGCTGCATCGCCTAAGTATTGACATGTTTCCGCAGATTTTAGCCCAATCCCTCGATCGGTTTTTACGATCTGCGCGGGAAGAGATGCAGATGGTACAGTCTACGTTTTTTGTTTTCTCCCAGACCAGCATGGAAGTTGCAGACAAAGTCATAGCAAAAAATAGCCTTCTATCTCATGTACAAATAAAAACCATAGCAGTAAATTAAAAATACGTAAAAGCTTGCTTGAAAATGAAACCTAAAAAAGGCCAGTAGCAAAATGTGTTTGCAGTTCACGCATTCGCTAAAACACACAGCGTTTGTACTTTTCTGTGCTGAAATTCTCTTTAGCCATTTGTTTTTGGACTAACATTAGCCGACAGCTGCCGTTGGCTTTCATGACCGCTGCAGTTGTAACTGTCGACTGCTTGCAGTTGACTGGTCGACAGCAAAGTGTTGTTCGTGTGTTTTTCGGCAGCAGCATTTTTGCAATCATTGGTGGGCTGCATCGGTCGACGTGTCGAATTCTGCTGCCGAACAATGTTAAAAGCTGCAGCTTGCTCTGTCGACAGCTGCAGTTGGCTTTTTCGACCGCTGCAGTTGTAACTGTCGACTGCTTGCAGTTAAATGGTCGACAGCAAAGTGTTGTTCGTGTGTTTGGTGCCTTAAATGTTGTAGGTACCAAACAGACGAGCAGCACTTTGCTGTCGACCAGTCAACTGCAAGCCGTTGACAGATGCAACTGCAGCTCTCGAAAAAACAACTTCAACTGTCGACATAGCAAGCTGCAGCTGTCGACATTGTGCGGCAGCAGAATTCGACATGTCGACCGATGCAGTCCATCAATGACTGCAAAAATGCTTCTGCCGTGAGCAGCTCTATGCTGTCGACCAGTCAACTGTTGGCTCTTTCGACAGCTGTAGTTGTACCTGTCGACTGCTTGCAGTTGACTGTTGGACAGCAAAGTGTATTTTTTGTGTGTTTGGTGCCTTAATTGTATATGAAATAGCAAAAATGTTTTAGAATAATTAAAAGTAAATAAACTTTTTTAAAACAAGTTTTTATGTACAACACTTCATTCTTCAAGTTGTTTTCAGTGAGCCCTTTAATTTGATATCTTTATTGTCGGAGTACATAAAAAAATCTTGGGTGTTCCGCCATGTTGGATTTAGAATGACGTCACACAGTTAGCCATGCATTTTGAAAAAAATGAGTATACAAAATGTCAGCTCAATCGGTGGAATATATCTGTTTCAAAATTGAGTTACAGGATTCCACCCGAAAAAATATAGTTACATACATACACCATCATCATTATCATCATCATCATCGTCAACTTTCCACGATCCACTGCTGGGTATAAGCCTCCTTTTGTCTGCGCCATTCTTCCCTGTCATTAGCCTTTGCAATCCAGTTCTTACCAGCAATCTGCACTACGATTCCTATTTTTGGGTTCGTTTCTTCTAGCCAGGTGTCCTGCCCAGTTCCATTTAAGAGTTGCAACCCTAGATTGTAAGTTAAATAAAAGCTTGTGAAATGTAGGCATTTATTTTCGAAGCTAAACTAAAATATCCTCAGCTAAAAATCAACAACCGACGAGATCTCTATTTTAATAAGGCCGTATTTGCTAATGTTAGTCCAAAAACAAATGGCTAAAGAGAATTTCAGCACAGAAAAGTACAAACGCTGTGTGTTTTAGCGAATGCGTGAACTGCAAACACATTTTGCTACTGGCCTTTTTTAGGTTTCATTTTCAAGCAAGCTTTTACGTATTTTTAATTTACTGCTATGGTTTTTATTTGTACATGAGATAGAAGGCTAGTTTTTGCTATGACTTTGTCTGCAACTTCCATGCTGGTCTGGGAGAAAACAAAAAACGTAGACTGTACCATCTGCATCTCTTCCCGCGCAGATCGTAAAAACCGATCGAGGGATTGGGCTAAAATCTGCGGAAACATGTCAATACTTAGGCGATGCGGCTAGCAATGTATGAATTTGTCTGCAACGAACACAGTAGATGTTCCACCAATCTAGAATTTATTTACTGCTCTATGTGTGACACATCAGTCAGCAGCGACAGTCTGGAGTATGATATCCACATTATTGCAACTATAGCGATTTAACAGAATTAACGCTTCTTCTATATTCACGCAAAATACTTCTGAAATTGGCGGTATTATACTTTTTTACGAATTTGTAAATAACGCGGAGCAGATTGTAAAATAAAAAAAAAATATCGTCCGTAAGCCGACTTTGGTTTTACGGACGATAATCCGTGATAACGGTGGACGATAAGTAGATTGATGCGTCACAAGCCGAACGCTTAGGCTGCTTTAGTTATTGTTCTGAGGCTTAGGCTCATCGTGCGATCTATCATTTGTTCTGCGCTCTCGCTTCGCATCGCACAGGGAGCATGACACTTTTTCGTGCTTGCAGCCGAAGTTCATGGATTTATAAGACATTATCACGTCAAAACCGTGCCGTGTGGTTTCCGACAGAGTAGAATAGGTCCACACCTAGTCTTCCTATGGAGGTCGTAAGAGGCGACTTAGGAAATACAAGCTAAACAAAGCTCATAAACATCAATGAGACCTCTCCAACCCGCCTGGCCAGCGAGGAGAGTGTAGGTCAAATCCTCCGTCTGCTCTGGCCAAGTATGGCTCCGGTAGTAGGGGTCGTCCTCCTGGAGACTTAAAAGACCTTACGATGATGATGACGTCAAAACAACCATGCCACAGTAAACATATTCGTATCTGTTTCTAAATTACCTGTTTACTTAAAATTTACCTATGTGTAAAAATATTTTAGGTTATCCGACCCTGCTGAAAAGGAACCGCGGATTCATGTTTCCTCAATCTATAAATGCACATAAACTTCACCATCATAAACACGCAAACTTCAAAATGCGGAAACATTAAAACTTCCACATTTAGAGGGATACCGAAATCACCCAATTCACAAACTCACCGTAACAGGTGTTATTTTAAAATGCAGCCGACGTATGGATCAGGGCTGCCAATCAGTGATAACAGATTTCGATGTTGATTTATTTTATTTATTCGGAAATCCAGGGCTTTATACAAACAATTTTTAATATAATAAATATGAAAATATTAAGACAGTATTTTTTTTACACAATCACCTTTGCAGCAGCCTAAATGGCTTGCGCAGAACTCACGTTCTTTGTTCACTTGGCACACTCTTAATGCACAAGGCCGCCCCTGAAACTGCGACAGCCCTAGCAAGTTAAGATATTGGCTGTCTCAACTTAGGGCTGATATGTCCGCTTCTAAACTTGCGGTGATGTTACAAGATTGTTGGCGCTAGTTGTTGAACGCAACTCTCAGTATATACGAGTAACTTAACTATACCTACCTGTATTCTGAAATGAGAAGTTTGTTTATGATTTTATGGACACATCATTCATAATCATATATTCTGTTGTTAGATGTAGGTTTTTATTTATGGCTAGATTTATCCTCATAAATTGTACATAATGCATGCCCCATATTTGAATTAATTTCCTCTAACTTGTTCGCCGGTTGACTAGAAGAGACCCCATCTTGGGATAAGTCCGCCCTTGTAGATTTATTTTTTTAACTTCTTTCTATGTATAATAAAGATATCACAAACAAACAAACAATAATTTCAGCCGTTAGAAGTCAGAGGACTTCTGGAACAACCGCCTCTTCCCAAAGCTTTTTTGGTCCATGAGAGGATATTCTTACGCTTCGCAGGCGGGTTGGCGAGCGCAGTTTCTTTGGCATCTTATGTTGCTAACACTGCTGCCCATCGGAAGCATTTTTGGCTGGGGAAGGATAGGAATGAAGGTATTGGGATACTACACACTCGGATGAATGAGGGAAATGGGAGTAGCAGCTCGGGAGACCGGGCACCCATTACACCCCCGACCTAGTTGTCGACATGATTAGCACCAATTGGTTGTAATAATACAGGTGAAATTGAGTTCATTAGCAAACATTTAAGGAGTGACTCAGACCACAAATCTGAACAACTTTCACTATGGGACCAACGCCGAAATTGCAAAAAAAAAAACCGCTGTTCCATAGATTTTCGCCAAGTAGATATTCCACTTTTGTATGAAAGAGCAGATAATTTTTTCACGATGTTGAACTTGGTCCCATATTGAAAGTTGTTCAGATCCGCGGTCTGAGTCACTCTTGAAACGTTTGCTAATGAATTAAATTTCACTCTGTATAGTCGTAAAAGATTAACCCCAGGTTTTTTTTTTTATGTATGTCCGACGGCAAACGAGCAGACGAGCCACCTGATGGAAAGTGGTCACCGTCGCCCATGGACATCTGCAACACCAGAGGAGCTGCTGATGCGTTGCCGACTCTTAAGATACCTGTAAACACGCCTTTTGAAGGACCTCAAGTCATAGCACACAGGGAAAACCTCGGCAGTATAATTACATACTTAAATGGAGATCCCGATCATAAATATGTTACTGTAATTTTTTTTTCTTTACATTCCTCTTTAGTAAGCAGCTTTACAAGAGTCTGATTTTTCATACATATTTTTTGTTTATATACTGCCAAAAGGCATCTAATACATACTAATATTATAAATGCGTAAGTGTGTTTGTTTATTTTTGTTTTTTTTTGTAACTCCGATCCTCATAAAATTTTTCATACACATGTCTGGAGTACAGAGAAGGACATAGGGTACCTTTCATCCCCAAAGTACCCGTTACTTACATTCTGGAAAAAAACACCTGAGCCGTGGGCGAAAGCTAGTATTTTATATTATCATAATTATTATCACTGGTTTTGCACTCCATTTTTCTTCACCGAAAATAAATTACATACTAGTTACTACTTTACCCCTTATGAGATAGACAGTACCCTGGTCATAAGGTCTAAAGGCCACATTAACGCTTTATTTTGTTTAGAAATAAGCGACCGTGCATAGGCATTTAGAATTCAAATTCAGTTGTAGTAGCACATGGGTACATGAGTTTCAAACCTGCAACTCTTTAGAATTTCTTCCATGCTGGTCTGGGAACAGAAAAAAACATAGAATGTTCCAGCTGCGTTTCTTCCCGCGCAGGCCGTAAAAGCCGGTCAAGGTAATGGGTGAAAATCATGACAATAGGCGATGCGGCTAGCAACCTATCATTATTTTGATTTCGTTTTCCATCTTTACGTTTACATGCTAACGGTTTTATGACCTAAGGCTCTGTCTACCCTGTAAGGGATTAAGACGTGATAATATGTATAAACTACTGGAATTTTGATTAGAAATTTTACGTACAATATCTGTCGTCAAATTACAACGAAATTGTATGAAATCTACTTAATAGTTCAACTAATAATTCCTAGTTTAACAATCCAATAAAACTATTATTAAATTATTCCAGAATATTGCAGCGCACTGTTGGATCGCAATGGGAGACAGGTGACGCTTATCTTGGCCATTCTCCTTTGCTGAATGAATGAAATGAATGGGAGGGTTGAGCCGTACATCCGACTCGATGGCGGGGGAAATACTTATGAGATACATAAAGATATTACAAACGGCGTTTAGCATAATAGGCTTTTATTTAAAAAATACGTATTAAAAATATATAAATTTAAATAAAATCACTGTAATACACTTTTAATACTATCGCGTCTATTACATTATTTTTACATCTAACGTTTCGAAAACTTTACAGTTTTCATGGTCGCAGGTAAACTAAGTTGACATTTGTCTTTTGTGTTATAAGAACTATACAAAACTACCGCCTACAATATTTATTGATAACGTTCCGGATGTACGCAGTATTCGCTCACGGTGTCTGAAGGACTTGCATTGTGGTGATGAGCTTGAGATTTTATTAAATTGCTGACAGGATTCCAAACTAGTACTAAATGCCAACCATCCTCTCTATTGAAATTAGAATGTTTTGTAATTAAAAAAGAAAATAACACCAAAGAAGAATATACGAGGGAGATCAGAAACCATTATATACCTAAATTGTAGAAAAGTATTTGCTGATGACTAAATGCGACTTGGTAAGTTCTTCAGAAATCAAGAGATTTCGGGATAAAAATATTTTGATTTTTCTATTCTCGACTCGTGTATCATTTAGTTCTCGAAAAAACCTTGTATAAAAAAAATAATGGAACATCAGATTTTTTTGAAGACTTTCTGGTGTGAAGTCAACCCAAAAGATTGGTTTCAAAGTAGAAAAAAAGAAATTTATCAAATCCTTTTTTCTTATTATTTTCTATCTAATGTCTTATCTAATGACCGAAGCATGGTAGCATAGTTAGTAAAACATTCGACGTACAAGGACCAAATCACTACTGGATCGAATCCTGCCCGCGTGGAATTTTCTCGCTATATAAACTAGTGGTTCTGCGCGAACAGTAGACCTCGCGAGCCCTAACAACCAACATCCACATTTGCCCTCCAGTGCTCGAAAATGTATCGGTTACTGATATGCTAATTGACTAAAGGACGATTTCCTTCAGTTACTATTTCCCGGAAACGGAAATTTAAACCTACATTCCTCTTACCAGAAGACCCGACCTGACCCTTTTTTAAGACGAAACACTAAGCTCGAGAGAATTGAAAAATAGGTATTTATAATATCTATTGCTGTCGCGCCGCGTGCCCAATCAAACCCCGCAGGGTGCGATAGACATAATCTACTCATAAAACCCTTTTATTTGATACCGCACATGGTATGTTTATATAAAAAAAAAAAACATTTTTCGCTGTATTGCTGACGTCACAGTAACTACGCACCATTTTCATACTTGTCATACCATAGATTTGTATTTACGACATCATACTGAATGCACTAATACAAAAAAATATACAGGAAATCGATTTCAGACAACTTTTGGGCAAATTGCCGACTATAAACACGTTCAAGTTTATCGTATAAAAAAGTTGTTCAGACAAAAAAGTTGCATCTTAATGAGAATAACAAAAAGTCTTATGACATTTTTGATCTTTTTTTCAAATAGCTGTGCTATGAGTTTTTTTAAGTTTCGGACCCCCATATTTCCGCCATCTTGTAAAATTTCGAAAAACTGGCACGACAAAAAAATTCTATATAATTACCGAACCTGCTCACAAAATTTCATGAGAATCGGTTGAGAAATGCGACCTGTAGGCGAGAACAGACAGACAGAAGAATTTTGGGCCAGTCGAAACTGAGACGCTTCGCTCGCTTCGCTCGCTCGGTCAATAAAAGCATAATATTATTATTTGAGTTTTGAAAGTTACCGCAAGGTTTTCAGAGAACAAAAATAAACTTTTGTGTATCTCGTAGCTTGGAAAAAGTTCTTATTACATATTTTTATTGGAATCATAACAAGCAATCGTAGGCACAAAGATCACGCAACATAATAAGGGGGAGGGTCGCGACCAAACCGTGAATTGCAAATCTTTTTCATTCATCATTCACATTGTGGATTGGATCGTTCGTGTCGCCTGTGAAATTTAGATTGTTGGATAAATATTTGTAAGGCACAAATAATACGCATTGATATTTTACAACACATTTTGTTTTTATAATTTTGTGTTGTTTTTTGTGTGTGTTGTTGTTTTTCGTTTGCTGCCTAAAGGCATCTGACAAACGACTATAGAAGACAGCCGGGACCGCAGGATTAACGTGCCTTACGAAGCACAGAGGTGCACGAGATATTTTTTATGCCACTTGCGGGCGCCTATTACAGTGGGAACTGTGATAGACTGCCCAGGGTTACTTAGCATGCGTAAGCGCATTGATGCTCACGTCACGAGTCACGACCACTGGACCATCGGGCTCCTCAATTCGCTGTATGTTTTTTTTATGTTATAGAATGGCAAACGAGCAAGTGGGTCACCTGATGGTAAGTGATCAGCGCTGCCCATGGGCAATTGCAACACTAGGGTGTGACATTTTTTTTTTAAGGAAGAAGGACTATGTAGCTAGCTCCAAGTCAGCTTTCACTACTTCACCGGGCGTTTGAGGCGAGGGCAGAGTGCCCTCAACCTTTTAGACAACATCACCAAAGGGCCCCCAGGAGGGACGGACCTCGGCTTTGGGCGTTGCCTGTGCGCGCAAGGCTTGGAGAGACAGCAAACTCTCATATTGCCTGATGGGCCGTGCGTGCATGCAAGCCTGAAGGGCCGATCTGAAGCTAGGGTGTGACAGGTCCGTTGTCGGCTTTTCAAGGAGTTGGGGGAAGGAAATGGGGACGGGAGGGGGAAGGATGGGCCTCTGGCTTACTCACTCACTGAACGAAGCATAGAAGCGGTAAAGCTTCTACTCAGACGATTTTCTGTGAGAGTGTGGTACTTCCCCGGACGAGCCGGCCCATTCATTTTCTCGGTAGCGTGGCTCTACCACGACTCAAAGATTGAGTCGTGGTAGAGCCACTAAGACTCAAAGATTGAGCAGGCAGGCGAGCATACGCGACATCTAATGGTAGTGTAATCATCGCCCATATGGACATCTGCAATATTTAGTAGGTAACAGAGCGCTGCCGGCCTTTTCATTACTAATTTACATCCATACATAGTATCACGTCTTTTTCTCTTGCGGGATAGACAGAGCCCAGGTCTTTTAGACCTAAATGCCACGTTTAGCACGTTGGTGGGTGCCAAGTGGAAAATGGAATCAAAATAGTGATGGGTTGCTAGCTGCATCGCCTATTAATATAGTTCGTCATATTTTCACCCTCGATCGGCTTTTACGATCTGCGCGGGAAGAGAAACAGCTTTAGGATTTTTTTTCTCCCAGACCAGCAAAGAATACGAATTTACCGGTTTTTTTTTGCAGAAACCCAGTTCTTATACTTCAATAGTATTAGACCTGTTATGTCTCAGACCTCAGCTGCCTGTTGCAAGACTACCTACAGCCTATGAGGGTTAATTTTGGGGAGCTTTCTGACTGAATTATGTGGGGAAAGCGCCCTTGGTGTCAGAACCAGGTCATTTATTTTTCTAGTTACAGTTAAAATCTAAAATCATTCACCTAAAATATTTAAAAACACTAATCGACCCTACAGTTTATGAGATATAAAGGTGACATTTATTGTGCTTATAAGAAGTCTATCATCATTATCATATCGAGTAGGTGACACGGTCAATCGACCATGCACACCCTGGTGTCAAAGTTCTTCAGAACCACCTCTCGGCCTTTGACGTGGTTCTTTTAACGATTACCAGATGGCAGCCGAGACCAACGGCTTAGCGTGCCTTCCGAAGCACGGAATCATCTTAATTATCAGACAATCAGGTGATTCAAGCCTCCAATGCCTGGACAATGGAGGCAGTTTAGAAGACTATTAAAATAAGGAAAAAACAAACCATATCAACCAAATCCTTTTCATTTATTATTCACACTGTGGGTTTCGTTTCGTGTCACTTGTGAAGTTTTGATTGTCATACAAATGTTTAGCATTTTTGCTGCTTCAAATAAGACGCATTTTTGTACAAAAAATCTTTTTTTAAGTTTTTTCATGTGTCTGTTGCCGGTAACTTTTTTATTCCAAGTTAATGTTGTTTTTGAATGAAGTATAGGAGAACAATTAATGCGAGTTTAAAAACTAATTGATGGAAAAGCACATTCTTGTTGTGTTTATATCATTGTTTTTTGTCGTTTAAATGTTGATCTCAAAAATAATGTTAGTAAAATGAAACAAAAACTTAGTACGGCCAGTAAACTGCACAAGTACTGAATAAGCTTAATAATAGAATAAGCAGTTGTCGTAGAATACTTTTAAGATTTATTTTATATCAACTTTGTATCGATGGAGCTGCCATGTCAAAGAGACAAAAGCTCCTAAATAAATAAAGACAATAATAAAAAAAAAAAACAAAAACTTCGTCAATCTGTTATAGACACCTATATAGAGTTTATAAGTCATCCAGTAAAATATTGAAATTCTAAAACTTCATTTAATTAAAGATGGCATGGACCTAAATATGACATTAATTGTACTTTAATATTTTGTGAGTCTGGCTAAATGTGAGAAACTATTATATACCACAATTGGGCAAAATAAAGATATTTGTATTTAAAGGACTGATGAAATAAGGAAAACAATGCATAGTTATTATAACACAATAGACAAAGTCAACTTAGTCTACCTGCGACCATGCAAACTGTAAAGTTTCCGAAACTTCAGCTGTTTAAAAATCATCAGTATGGAATAGTATTATACATAAGGTCAATTTAAATAAAGTGCAAATATTTTAAAGGCTGACACCCATAAGCTATAAAAATGCTTTAGAAGCAAAATATAAAAAATGGACACGCTAGTTTTTGAGATATCTGGACTTGAACAGGTAAAAACACAGACGAAACAAACACCCTATGTACAAATAAACACTTTCTTGGCCAACAACTTTTTAGTATTATCTACTATGGATACTAAGGTCATTGACCCCGCCAGTCAAAACAGCTGATTTAACGATTTTAATAAAAATAAGAATTATTTTGTATGAAAACATTTAAAAACAAAACTAGCGTGTCGATTTCCCAAAATTTGTTACTAAAGCATTTCTTTGACCTATGAGACCCAGCCCTTCAAATATTTGCGCTTAATTTAAATGGAACTTGTATAAGTATATCATACTATTCCATACTAATTATATATATATTTTTAAAATTCTGAAACTATCTATTCATAACGAACAATTTATCCCATAGTTCAAAAATTTAAAAACACGTTGAAAGCTTTCTACGTCAAATGAAAATGCATGTTGAAACTTGTAAAGGTAAGTAGCTGAATGTAACTGAAACCTGTTCCACTTAGTCGGAAGCCGGACGCTCCGTAGTCGGACGTCTTAAAAGTTTCCCTCATTTTCAATTAAACTTGAGTTTACCTGAGACGGCATTCCGCACTTGACTTATTTTTTATTATTCATGGCGAGGAATTTTGAGCTCTTTTTCAATAAATACATTTACCATACGTAAACAGGGGTGCTATCCTCACCTGCCTGCTTGATTTAGTCCCGCTACTTACCAGGCAGGTCTGCAGTTCCGTGTTGGAGTACAGTACCGTATGTGACAAGTTTTCAACCTGCCTCAAATTTTCAATTTAAATTTCAACAGCCTCATTTATTCCTTAATAAATTAATTTAAGTTTACATATATCAATACATACGTAAATAAAGAAAAAAAATCTTAAAACTCAATTTAGTTTCAGTATCATGTATAAACACAATATCTCTGAAAACAAAGTAACCAAAAGTACTCTGTGAAAGTAACTTACTCCATGACCAACCCTTACAGATTTTTATTGATTATTTTATTGTTAGTATTGATAACAGATTTATTATTGGTATTGATTTAGCCTTAAAATATTTATTTTAATGCAAGTGCAATATTAATAGGTGACGAACTCTGGGGCCTACTGGTCATCATGCTAAGCTGCCACATCGGCATCGGGGTTCGATCCCCGGCCGGGTCAAGTTGGAAAATGATCTTTTTCAGATTGGCCTCGGTCTTGGATGTTTATCGTATATGTATTTGTTATAAAATACAGTATCTTTGAGTTAGTATCCCATAACACAAGTCTCAAACTTTCTTTGGGGGTAGCTCAAACTGTGTGATTTGTCCTGTCCAAATGTTTTTCTGTAATCAAATATTGCAAGTTTAATTCGATCCACTAACCGATTACCGATCAATCAGAAATTTTGTTTGCATTTGTAAATGAGATGAGAATACAATATTGTGGAATCGTTGCGCTGGTCTGATAATGAAGTCGTAAGGTGGCCAAAACTAAACAAGTTACACCAATCGTATTTGGGCTCATTTGATTCTTGGAAAGTACGCTACAGTTTGGATTCGTATATAAAGCTGGTCACAAAAAAGCAATTTTTGCAAAAAATCTTGCTATGATATGTATTAGTCTAGCTACATGTCAGATTTAGATGATATATGGATATAATGTTGGCAATTCTGATAACTTTTTAATCTTTGGAGTTATATAATCAGTAAAAGAAGTTGGCCGTTTAAGGAAGTCGGGTCGTTATACGAGCTTAATACTCATGAATAATAAAGCGGCTCTTGGATCCGTATTAGAACCTCGGTGTCCTCGGATTTTTTTATTGAAATATTTATTTTCAGCGGTACCTCTGATATTTTTCTTTCTATCAGAAAATAAGTATATTTTTGATAAGATATTTATTTTAGCGATTAATTACTTCCAGTCTTGGGTGGCCTTATATATAAAAATCAAGTATTATTAGTAAAATAGTAGTCTGTGCTGTGGTATGATCATGGTGTCTGCCAAATAACTGCCACAGAACAATATTACCTCGGGCGCGTCCTTGATGTCTCAAAACATAGAAGTATGAAGTCTCTTTTTTTTAAATTTATGTCTTAGAAGATGGCGGCTGAAAATCAGCGTGGTCACTAATGTGTCCAGCGTAACACTGAGCCGTTATAGGACGAGAGCTGGTACCAAGTTTTAGGTACGTATTTGAGGCAAGTTGTATTAATTCTAATAATACATAATTCATTCTAATAATAATCACTCACATAAAGTCTAAAAACATTACAAATACCAACTGACATAATACATTTATTACAAAAAGCAACAATTCTTAATACATTTCGCATAACCCTAAAGTTTCTAACATCATCTAGTGTGTCATCTACCTTTTCGTTATAGTTTCTTCAGCTTCTATGGCTTGGCTACAGCCCGCCTTAGTTGCTTAAATTTACCCTCTTACGAGGAGACAAAGGCATAAAAATAATAATAATAATATATACTTAAATTAATTTATACTAATGTAAAACTTAAAAGATAACAACATGATTATGTATAAATTTAATTTATAAGATGATATATTTATATCATCTTATAAATTAATTTTATACCACCTATTAATATTGCAATTGCATTAAAATAAATATTTTAAGGCTAAATCAATTCTAATAATAAATCTGTAAGGGTTGGTCATGGAGAAAGTTACTTTCACACAGTACTTATGGTTTACTTTGTTTTCAGAGATGTCTATATAGTATAGAGATATCTATATATATAGTGTATATAAGCTCTATACATGATACTGAAACAAAATTGAGATTTTAGTTTTTTTTTCTTTATTTATGTATGTATTGATATATGTATTAGCCGTGTGGTATCCGGCAGAGTAGAATAGGACCACTCCAAGTCTTCCCGTGGATGTCGTAGAAGGCGACTTAGGAAATACAAGCTAAACAAAGCTTATAAACATCTGAGAGACCTCTCCCACGCGTCTGGCTAGCGTGGAGAGTGTAGGCCAAGTCATCTGGCTGCTCTGGCCAAGTATGGCTCTAGTAGTACAGAGAGGGTCGTGCTCCTGTACTGGAGACTAAAAAGGACCTGATGATGACGATGATGATATATGTATGTTTCTCCATAACTCTTAAACGAATTAACTGAATTTTATGAAACTTGGTAGACATATATTTAGGCGTACAGGACACAGGATAGACTACTTATTTTTTTCACCTGTCATGATACGACGTGGCCCCCATACAAACATAGCATAAACTGTACGCGAACGAAGTCGCGAGCACTGCTAGTCAAGTATAAAACTAAATCAGATTTTGGATAAGTAATACCCTACACTGTAAAAAATAGCAGGGATGAGTGTATATTACCTAAAAAAGCGATAATTCCCATAAGGGTTGCTCGCATCCGGTAAGCCCCGCATTAGTCACGGGCTCAAGGTGTTAACATTCGACAGCGAAATATCTACACAACATCATCTCACTTAGGGCTGTCAACATTTTTAAAGCTCCCTCGGGAACGAACTTGATAGAGGGTTAATTCTAACGATATTTTCCTCTTTAAACTTTCCCACTTTAAACACATAGTTATGAATATGAACGGGACTTGGCATGAACCTTTTACGATTTCCATCCATTGAAATGATGAGATGAGTTTGTTTATTTGAACGCGCAAATCTCAGGAACTACTAGTTCAAATTGGAAAATTCTTTTTGTATTGGATAGTCCATTTATTGGGAAAGGCTATAAAACATCACGCTGCGACCAATAGGAGCGAAGCATCAATAAAACATGTTTTAAAAACGGGGGAAAATTATTCATCTATACTAATAAAAAGACATTGCCGCGGACGAAGTCGCGGGCAACAACTAGTAAATAATAAAAAGGTTCGAGCTAAGTCTCGTTTATAAACAAAATTCTGTACCTTTATCAACAATTTTTGCAAAACGTGCAATTTATAATTGAAGCTAGAACTTTGCATAGGTATATTTGTTATGAGCTTTCCCGCATAATAATTTATATTTTATGCGCTATTCTATAAAGTACGTTTTTTTTTAATTTAATTTATCTGGTAGTATTTGCGGCGGTAATGGGATAAAGGAAAACAAAAATGAAATCTTAACAGCCGCATATATTTTCACATTATAATATTAGTTTTCATAACATATTTTTTTTATTTTAATATAAGTAAAACAAAAAATAATAAATGATATAAAATTACTAACGTAAAATGTCAATTTAAAAAATAAAAATATTTATATGTGATTGTAACTATATAGATAATATATAGACAAAAATTTAAAAATAAAACAAATATAGTCTACCCTATACAAAATTTTATTGCAATCCATCCAGCTGTTTAGGCGTGATTGAGTAACAGACATTATTACGCCGGAGCCCTATAGTCCACGCGAACGAAGTTTTATTTTTATAGGTACTAGTATAAAATTAAAATAAATAAAATGATTTAGTTGTGTTACACATAGCTATTTACTGATGTTTTATGTCTCCCATACATTATCATTCATTAACATAAATCCTTTGATCGCAAGGTTGTATTCACCGTAAATCCTCAAGATACAAAACATTAGAACAAAGTTCATAATACCATTCCACAACAAACCGTAAATTTAACATTCGGAAATGGAAATACTGAACCGTAACACCGTGCATCTTCCCTTTAATCCACTAAGAGATAATACAAAATATGGAAGTCACAAGAAAAACAGATAAAAACCGCTAAACCGGGCTTTCGTGCCTTAAATCTTTCGCGTAAAAGATAAATAGGTAATGCGGCCACTCTGAATTCCCCAGTATGCCTTTCGGCACACAATTATGGAGCGTATTGACTTAAGTATAAACTTTAGGTTAAACGCATTTAAAAATAAATTATTAACCAGGTGGTTGATCAGATTATGTATGAATATGAATGTTTGTTTGTTTTTCGTGTGTGTAAGTGGCCAACACTGGTGTCAGATTTTTCAAGCTGCCTTAAGGCATCTGACATAGCTTAACGATTGCCGTCAAAGATGACAACAGCCGGGACAAACGGCTTAACGTGCCTTCCGAAGCACGGAGGAGCTCGATATATTTTATGCCACTTGCGGTAACCAATCACAATAGGGACTGCACCCAGGGGAATATGAATGATCTTCATACATAACCTGATGATATGTATGAAATCTGACCCCTTCTCAGTAGTGTCACACTACTAAGAAGGGGTGAGATTTCTCTGCAGGCATCTGTACTTTCAATATAGGGACTTAAAAATTTAAAAAATCAGAATTATGAGGCTTACATCAACTAGCTAGCGTCACCCGTCATTGTATTTCTTAACCAAAACTTTACTAGTAAATTACTTTTGATATACATTATTGGCCGAGTACCGTGTAATATGAAAAAGTGTTCATTTCGGGAAAGTGGTCATTTTGGTAAAGTAGACATTATTTTCGAATTAGTCACTATGGGAAAGGAGACATTTGAGGCAGTAGTCTTTTTGGTAAAGTAGACATTATGTACCTGATCGAGGCGTTTGAGGAAAGGGCAATCTACCGTCGCCTTAAACACCCGGTGAAGTAACGAAAGGTCAATTGGAGCTAGGTACATAGGAGTACATAGTCTATTAACAAATGGGTATAAGATAAACGTGACTTTAGCTGGGCAGTACTCAACATAGCGTGAAATTTGATTATACTGGCAGCCGCAGCCTTTACTTACACTTCGAAATACTGCACTGTGTAGGCGCCTACGCGTTTTCACACCCGAATGCTCCCTTCCACACTACATTGTAGGTACTCAGTGAATGGGTTAACTAATGCCACTACTTAGATATTATCTGCCGCTTTACTCGCTTCATAAGTGTAAGTCGCATACGTCGTTTTCTAAATTTTGAACAAGCGGAATTTAATGAACTATCGCACAGCGGAAAGCAAACAAACGATCCTCAGAAACGATTAAACAAATTCCTAATCAAACACCATCATCAGGTTCTTTTTTTGTCTCCACTACAGGAGCACGACCCTCTCTGTTCTATTAGAGCCATACTTAGCCAGAGCAGCCAGAAGACTTGGCCTACACTCTCCACGCTCGGGTTGGAGAGGTCTCACATATGTTTATAAGTGACTGTAAAACTAAATAAAACACCACCAATCATTAAAATCGTAGCCGTGTGGTCTTCGGCCTAGAATACAGGACAACTCTATTCAGTCTCATGGATGTCGTAAGAGGCGACTAAAGGGACCTAAATACATCCCGTGCAATGAAAGCATTCCCAAGTAGGCTTGCAGTCGGGCGGCGGCCGGTCATAAAACTGCAACAGCATTCCCAAGGAGGGTTGACGTTAAGGAGGCAGAAACTTTTACAGCATGAAAAGTTTTAAGACTTACATGTCGTCCCAGTCCCGATCCCACATAAAAGAGGATGAGGAGAAAAAGAAGATCATAAATTCAACCTAAAATATTAGTGTTTAAAGTAGTTTAGCTTTAAAATTAAGAAGTATTACAACATATTCTTAAAATAGTTTCGTAAAGAATAAGCACTTATCGTGTTTCCCTATTAATTGTTATATGTACAGTCAGTGTACCTACTATAAAATAATGTACTTAAACTATTATTAATGTTATAATTTTTTTTTTAGACTTCTTTTCTTGTTGATAATTAAGTTATAGTTGGGAGAAAACTCAAGATATAAGGTGGAGGGCCAGCCCTTGTAACATGGTACGCGCGACAACGTCTATCGACTATCGCCACCTAGTTTTCCGTAATATCAAAGAGTGAGATGTAGTTAGTTTATCGCGCGATATAAACGGCGCCGGCGGGCGTCGCGGGTGCCATACTACGGGCGCTGGTCAGGTATGTACCTAGTAGGTACACCGTCTATACTTTTATTTTTTATAATTTGTTGACAGTTTTTAGTTGTGGAGCCACGCTACCGGCAAACTTCATTCTTGCTAGTAGCATGAATGGATTAGTAGCAAGTCGTCATAAACGCAACTCGTCATGCTGGCGCAACTCGTCATTTTCGCAAGTCGTCATTTTCGCAACTGGTAATTTTCACATCTCGTCATTCTCGCTACTCGTCATTTTCGCAACTCGTCATAACGAACATTACATTCGTATCGTCGCAAAATGTCCCTTACGCAAAAAGTCCCCTGGTCGCAAAACGTCCCTTTCGCAAAATGTCCCTTGCGCAATACGTCCCTTTCGCAAAATATCCCCTGGTCGCAAAATGTCCCTTTCGCAAAACGTCCCTTTCGCAAAATGTCCTCTGGTATCAAAATGTCCTTGGTAGCACCAATTATTATGAAACTGCAAAATGCAGCAAGTGCAATATTTCATCTAAATCCATTAGGCTGTTTAGGCATGATGGATTTCAAACATACAAACTCACAAACGTACAAACTTTCGCATATTTTATAAAATGAGTAGGATAGAAGGATTTTACACCGAGTTTGTATGTTTGATTTTTTTTTACTCTATTACGCCTTAAGACAGTACTGCACGAAATTGCGAAAATTTTAGTGTTTTTAAATCACTAGTACTATGCGCTTAATTAATTAAATACATCAAAAGTATTTTTATAATTTAGATCAATCCTTAAACAAGATCGCCCCCTTGTTGGAATTTGAAACATATACATATGAAATTAAAAAAATAATATATATATATATATGGTATGATATCAAAAAGCATTTGGGCCGGTTTGTCCGGGAAAATACCACACTCTCACAGAAAATCGACGTTTGAGTAGAAGCTTTATCACTCCTATGCTTCATTTGGTGAGTGAGGGAGCCGGAGGCTCATCCTCCCCCATTTCCTCCTCCCATATCCTTTCTCCAATTCCTTGAAAGGCCAGTAAGCTCCTGTTACACCCTGATGCTGCAGTTGTCCATGGGCAGTGCTGATCGCTTACCACCAGGTGACTCGCTTACTCGTTTGCCGTCCTATATCATAAAAAAGCGCATTATTCATTTCCTCTCTATGCCAAGCCTTCGATACTAGTGTCTTGTAAAATAAAAGTAATATAAGTGTCAAAATAATAAGAAATGCCGTGTTATATGTGTTTTCAATCCTTAAAAATATACGTGGCTTTAAAGTCCAGTGTTAGATTAAGTGCTGCATAAAATGGCAATATGTAAGACCTAGTGTTGTTTAAGACAGGTCCTTAGGATACCTAGTTCAGGCACCTTCTCATCACATTTGCTCCATATTTCAATCTTCTTAATATATAAAACAAAGTCGGATTTGTTCGAACATTTATAACTTAAGAACGGCTGAACCGATTTTTACTATCTTTGATTTGTTGGTTTTGTATTGTCGATTAAAAATAATAGCAACACAAAGTTCGCCACGATAGCTAGAATGAATTTTGTTTAATTACAAAATTAACTTTCTGCTGTGGACAAATGAATATTACTTTAATATTATTATACCTCTTACTTTATTTATTATTAAAATACTATTTGAATTTTTTAAATCTGTAATTTGAATCAACAGATAAATCTATTCTTTTTTCTAAGAAATTATAATTCTTTGATATGTTAACAAATTTTGACAATTTACATAAAATACATTGTAATAGGAGATTTCAGCATATTTCTGTAGGAAAAATTGCTGAATTGGACGCGCTAAGATTTATGTGATTATGTAAAGTTAAGGTCCACAAATAATAAAACGGGCATTTTATAATTTGACGAATATTACATTCTCTTTATAAATAAATAAAACAATTGTATGACTCGAAAGTATAACTTCTGAATACAATTATTTTCAGGACGTCAAATAATATACATACAAAATCCATATTTAACACACTCATAGTAACATTTCTAATGATGGAAGGGCGCGAGTGATCTCAATAATTATATTTTATCATTACCGCCTGTTTCCTGAGCGATGGATTAATTTCATTCTGTTTGCCAATGGTGCATAATTAATATCATTAAAATTAATGAAAATGACGCAAAACGCCTAAAAAGAATTAAAATAAGAATGATTATTACTTAAAAAATAATAGGACACTAATAGGACTTTCAGCAGGTCACTTGGGAAAACTATGGCGGAGGCCGATGTAACCCCAATGTTATCCTAATCCTAATCCTAACTAATATTATAAATGCGAAAGTGAGTTTGTTTGTTTGTTTATTTATTTGTTTGTTTGTTTGTTTGTTTGTTACGCTTTCACGTTGTAACTACTGAACCGATCGTCATGAAATTTTGCATACACGTTATCTGGGGTACGGAGAAGGACATAGGGTACATTTTATCCCGGAAAAAAGTACTGTTCCCGAGGAATTAACATTGACGCGGGCGGAGCCGCGGGCGAAAGCTAGTGTAAAATTATTTGTTAACGCTCAAATCATCATCATCATCATTTTCTTTAACCTTTAAATTATAATATTCAAATATCAGGAATTCATTTACACTGTTCCTCTTGTTTCATAAATCTATAAAGGTAGTGAAAGAACAACTTTTTCGTTAGAAAATATAGCAAAGCAAATCGTGAAAAAATTCACCTGTTTTTTTTTGGACGATATTATTTTGTTGTTTCAAAGCATGATTTATATAAAGGTATTAAACATGGCGGTTTCTCATAAATTCACGATAATTATTGTTTTTGCGTTGTGCATTCTGCACTCAGTAAAAATATTCTTAACTAGCTTTCGCCCGCGGCTCCGCCCGCGTCAATGTCGATCCCTCGGGAATAGTACTTTTTCCCGGGATAAAAGGTAGCCTATGTCCTTCGCCGTACTCCAGAGAACTTGTATGCAAAATTTCATGATGATCGGTTCAGTAGTTACGGCGTGAAAGCGTAACAAACAAACAAACAAACAAACAAACAAACAAACAAACAAACTAACAAACTCACTTTCGCATTTATAATATTATAGTAAGGAAGTAAGGATTATTGTAAATTTTCTAGAAGTCCGTTGAGTTATTCGGAGTCCCTTGAATAGTCCCTGTTGCTTCAAGAAGCTAGTAATAAATTATTCAAATAGCCAAGATTAAACATTTAAATATCAAAGTAGTTGACAATGGCTTTGTAAATTTAAAATACAATTGGATTAGAGTTCCTTTTCTGTCCTTACTTGATGCGAGACGTTATATAAGAAACATTCAGGAGATCGCTTGTTTTATATGTATGCAATATGCACGTTATCTCTGTGGCCTTTGGGTTGCAGGGTTCCGGGTTTGATGCCGGCCTGGTCATGTTGTTAAACGATCTTTTTCGGATTGGTCTGGGTCTTGGATGTTTATCAATATATGTCATCATCATCATCAGGTCTTTTTAGTCTTCACTGCATGAGCATGACCCTTTTAGTACTACCAGAGGAGACAGAGGATTTGGCCTACACTCTTTTCGCTGGCCAGACGGGTTGGAGAGGTCTCATTGATGTTTATGAGCTTTGTTTAGCTTGTATTTCCTATAAGTCGCCTGTTACGACCTCCATGGGAAGACTAGGAGTGGTCCTATTCAACTCGGCCGGAAACCACACGGCTATCTACCGTATGTCTCTGCCGTATATATATGTAACTATTATAAATATGGTATCGTTGAGTTGCCACATTTTCTGCAAATTTCAGAGATAAAGTTTCAAAGAAACATTTAAGTTTTACAAACTGTCCTACATTTTTTTTTTCAAAAATAAGTACCGCAGGAACAATTTTTTTTCCATTCGAAAAGGTACGATTCCCGGTCCAATTATGACGTTCTATGAAAATCTGCATTTTTTTTACTTACAATATTTCAAAAAATACCTACTTTGATCAAAGTATTGAATCAATTTTGGTGAAATTTAAATGAAACATATTGGGTAGCATCATCATCATCATCAATCTATACTCGTCCATTGCTGGACATAGGTCTCTCCCATGGCACGCCACTGAGCTGGGAAGCATATCCTAACAAATTGAAAATAATTTTAAATCGGTTCATAAATAACTGCGTTATGAGTTTGTCGTAACATTTTTTTGTAAAACATACAAAAAAAGTACAACCGAATTAAAAATCTCCTCTCTTTTGTAGACCGTTAAAACATCGGCGTTACAACATGACCAATTTGA
Organism: Elegia similella; assembly: GCA_947532085.1. Lineage (NCBI taxonomy): Eukaryota > Metazoa > Arthropoda > Insecta > Lepidoptera > Pyralidae > Elegia > Elegia similella. Next base: position 23,750,105 of record OX383932.1, on the reverse strand, counting down.
TTTGACCTCTTCAATCTTTCTCTTATAAAAAACAAATCATCCCATCTCTCCAGTTTGTCGAGATATCCTAAATACATACATACATATTATCACGCCTCTTTCCCATGGGGGTAGGCAGAGACTATAGATCTCCACTTGCTACGATCCTTACAAACCTCTTTTGCTTCATCTACATCCATTACTCTTTTCATGCATGCATATCCTAAATATCTTTCAAATACTGTTTTTTAATATTTTAATCCTCTAAATATAACATTTTAAATTGCGCAGAAAATCTCATCTACGTTACCATTCCGAAACGCGCTGTTTGCTCCAAAAAAGTATTCGTATTCAAATACGTCACCAGTGATTATTGTTTGCTCTCCAAACGAAGGGCGCGACTCGCACGAATCGTAGCTTTAATTCGGCTCGAGTGGCCCTCCGTCACGTACATAATTATAAGGTTGATCCCCAACCTCCTCACCTGCTAAAATTACCAATAAAATTTAATTATTACGTATACAGTTGATTGCGCGCTATTATTAGGCAGCAATCAGCTACATTGTGGTGTTTCTGCTATAAATGTGAACAATGTTACGTTCAAGTAACTGGAATTTCTAGGTATATATTAGCATTAATATTAATTTTGTGGCACAGCTATGAGGCTCTATTATAGATTCTTTGATTATCTTAGAAAAAAGCACTCATCATCATTTCGAGTAGGTGTCACGGTCAATCGACCGTGCACACCCTGGTGTCAGAGTTCTTCGGAACCGCCTTTAGGCTTCTGACGTGGTTCCTTTAACGACTAACTTATGGCAGCGGGGACCACCGGCTTAACGTGCCTTCCGAAGCACGGAATCATCTTTATTATCAGACAATCAGGTGATTCAATCCTGCAATGTCCTAACCAAACTGGAAACAACTAAACAAAGTATGCTTCCGGTGGGAATCGAACCCACAACCCCCGGGTCAACAGGCAAACGCCTTAACCATTGGACCACGGAGGATGTGAGAAAAAAGCACTAACAATCTAGATAAAATAGTATTTCAAAATTGCTTATTATTATATTGTTATTACTACCAGCGACCTTAAATGTTTAAAAGTAATATTAGATAATTTAAGTTAGGGCACTGTTTTGTCTACAAATGTATAACTTATAACAAACTGTATCTCATCTTTTATGGCTGTTTGTGCCAAAATAAAATAAAAAAAATATCTCTTAGTGGTTTTTGGGGAGGTTTAAAACTGACCTAGCTTTTGTTTGCCTGTGGAAAAATGCAATTTTATATGCTAAATTTGGACGCCCAGGTACACATGGTATTCATAATATTACCTGATATTGAAATTTATTAACCTCTTTGTAACTTTTCTTGTAATATAAACAAAACTAAGAGGAAAACAAACCTAAGTAGTATCGTATATCTAACTTACGTGCGTCGCTAGTGAAAATCGAACACAAACGGTCGCTACCGTATAAAAAAATTGTCATGTCTAGTAGCCCCTATTTAAATACATCTTTATTTATATAATCTTCTTTTTATTTATTATTGTTAGTACTTACTATAAACTATTAATCAAAAGTATAATTTTGCATCTAACATGTTTTTTTTTATTTTAGGCAAACAGATCAAAGACGACCAGAATTTTAACCTAACATTGAAATTATATGAATATTTTATTTTTAGGAACATGCAATCATCATCATCATTATCAGGTCCTTTTTAGTCTCCACTACAGGAGCGCGACCCTCTCTGTACTACTAGAGCCATACTTGGCCAGAGCAGCCAGAGGACTTGGCCTACACTCTCAGAAAACAGAAAAAGAAAAATTACTCATACACACTGACAAACGCTAGTAAGCTTAAATAAGAAAAAAAGGCCAAAACGAGTAAATCAAATGGAAGTTGTAAATGTAGGTATTTTGTAGTCTTCTCTTGAACAGAAAAAGAAAAATTACTCATACACACTGACAAACGCTAGTAAGCTTAAATAAGAAAAAAAGGCCAAAACGAGTAAATCAAATCGAAGTTGTAAATGTAGGTATTTTGTAGTCTTCTCTTAAACAGAAAAAGAAAAATTACTCATACACACTGACAAACGCTAGTAAGCTTAAATAAGAAAAAAAGGCCAAAACGAGTAAATCAAATTGAAGTTGTAAATGTAGGTATTTTGTAGTCTTCTCTTGAACAGAAAAAGAAAAATTACTCATACACAAGCTTCAGCTGAGCAGCCTGGGACATTGAATCATTAATTATTGTTAGCTTTGATAGTGAAAACTGAATACAATCGTGTTAAGAACTTAGAAGAAGCTGTGGCGTATACTCCGCTGACAAACGCTAGAATGCTTAAATAGGAAAAAAAGGCAACTGAATCAAATGGATATTGAAAATGTAGGTTTTTTTGTAGCATTCTCCTGAACAGAAAAAGTAACATTACTTATGCGTGGGGCATGGAATCACTTATTTTACTTAGCTTTGTTAGTAAAAACTGAATGTTTTCGTATCAAGAACTTAAAAGGTGTGGCGTATACCTACATACTTCACCGACAATCGCTATAAAGATTTTAAATAATTAGAAAAACGCCTTAACATCCAAATCAAATGGACGTTGGATATGTAGGTATTTTGTAGTTTTCTCTTGAACAGAAAAAAAAAAACATTATTTATACACAAGGCTTCAGTTGAGCAGCGTGGGACATTGAATCATTAATTGTACTTAGCTCCGTTAATCAAAACTGAATGTTATATTAGAGCAGTAGCGCGCTGCAAATTGTACTCTATATTTTGGCTGAATAATAAACCAGCGCTTTCATTGCGTATAAATTCTTGAGTGTGTATCAATTGGAGGTAATTTAAGCCGGCTGTTTTCTCGAAATGTGTTTTACGAATTAAATACGAGTGATCTTATTTCAGATATAGGCTCTGAAAAGGTAATGAAAGGACAATTATCTTTTCTTTTACGACGTGGATGTAATGTACTGTACAGTCGCGAGCATTGATATTATATGCAATTGTATTGCATTTAAGATCTTAATTTTTATCACATTGACTTAAGAACCGATATGAATACATATCGATGTTGATGAAATTGAATGTATAGGATCAACTGGATCTAGAATTGATTTGGGCGTAGCAAAGTTAAGATGCAATTTAGGCTCTAAATACAGTATGCTGTAAATATGCGGGCAAAGATCGGCGTGATCACGCCTGCAATGCTATTTGAATGACTAGCGACAAAATGCCGAAATTACGTCACGGTATAGCATTCAGTCGAACTTCAGTCGGACGTAAGTTCAGCGCCAACGTATTATATATAGCAACACATTAAGCGCAACGGAAGTTCGGTTCGATTGGATAAACTGGGCCGGGGGATACCGAGGACTATGGAGGCCTGCTCAACCGAATTTCTGTCGTGTATCTTCTGCACTTATGGTGAGTCATATTATCCGAATACGTCGCAATATACAATTAGAATATCAGTCGCGTAACTTAGGCATACTGTATATTTTTTTAAACTTTTTTACGCGCTTCAAATACATATCTATAGTTCGTTTCGTCTCGTTTAAAAACACGCGCTTTAGTGTTTTTAAACGAGACTTAGCACAAAATTTTTATGTTATGAAAATTAATCTTAGAAATAACATAATATATGAATGTTTGTATTCTCTTAATCAATCAAGCAAAACGACTCAGGGTTCTAGTGAAATTGAACACAAAGATCAACAATCTTTATTGTTTAGTATCTGAAGATTTTAACGTAAATACTTTAAGTTTTCATGAAATAGACGCGGGCTACTCTGAGTTCTAATTTGTTTACTCTCTTATAGCAATCATCTCATCGCGTGTCTGTAAAAATGCGCTCATATATTTCATATGTTGCAAGTAAGTACTTGAAATATTTGCCACCTTTTTGTTACATCTTCCTGTGTAATATAGAGGTAGCTCAATTATGGTTTAACATCCCACGTTATTAATGCATCAAAGCCATAACACTGCGCAAGCCATAACATGTCAAGTCATAACATAAGCCGATGCTTTGACATTCCCCCGAGAACATTATCACAGGATACACATTAGTATACACCGTTAAAATAACATTAACATTATTCATCAGTTTTATACACAGCATAAGTAAGTAAGTAACACTTTACTGTACACCAAATAAATAAAAGTTTACAATACATTAATTTTACAACGAGTGTACAGTCGAGGGCAGATAAAACTGACCCCTCTAACAACTTTTGTTTCTTTAGTGACGTGGCACTATTGCCACGTGTTTTGTTTCCTTTTCTGACTTTTGACCTACTGTGTTGTGTGAGTGTATTGTTTTCTTATTAAATATTTTATTTTCTTATAAGTTTTTTTATTTTTTTTTTGTTATACTTTTGTGGTTTGTTATACACAAGTTCTCTTCCCAACTTACGTGGGACGGTCCGAGATGCTACAGAAGGTGACGGCGGTGAAAATCAGTGTTGTACTAGGTCATGCATGCATATGCCTAGTACATACAGCGTAATACTGAGCCGTCAGCTTTTGCAATACTGATTTGTTTGTATTGTAATACTGATGGCACAGCCTTATAATTTTGTTTTGTCTTATACTGTCCTTTTTTGTTTGTATTGTGTGCGCCATTGTGTATTACAATAAATATTTTTCATTTCACTTCATAACTACAGATTTTAAATTCTAGGGGTCAAATTTATCTGCCCCCGAGTGTACAATGGACGGTCTTATTGCTAAAAGCAATCTCTATCAGACAACCAATAGATGGAGAGGACTAACGAAAATTAACAGACGGGGTGTATGGTCTAACTACTTAATATAAATATATAACAATTGAAAATACACTACCTTCATAAATAGTTATCTCAAAATACACTATTTAAATAGTCATCTATAAACACATACAATATACATATTTAATAAAAACTCATAAAAATATGAATAACGTAACGAAGTCAACAATTATTCAAAAAAAATTAAACTATTTATTTTATAGGTAGAATTGTTTTACCTAGTTTTTAAAAGTCAATAGAGCTTAAGTAAACATCTTTATGCAGGCTGGCATTTCCGTTCACTTTTTTTAATTAATTCTTATTACGGCAATTTTATATTATTACTTACGACTGTGATGAAATATTTATTCTAAACTCAATGAATCCCAAATATGCGACAATTCCAAGGTTAACATTTGAGTAACGAAACGGAAATTCGTTTCAGCAAACAAATGATTTCATCGTTATTGATTGTGTGATACGAATGAGACAAACACTGCGGGGACACGTTAATTTATTTCGTGTAAGCGCCCGTTTTGTGAGGAGCTCTCGATTTGAGAATACGCTCCTGGGATCGTACTCTTTCAAATTGGGAAGTAGAAAGGGATATAGAACAAGTATTTAAATAGACAAAACATTTGAGCAAAAGTTTATGGATAAAGTCCCTGACTGAACTGAGCTCATGAACGGGTTTTGCGGATGTATTCGGGAGGTAGTCTAATTGATGTGGTATAATAAATAAGGATTCGAACTTCGGTCACTCAGCCACTGTTGTTGAGGCCCATCATCACTATCATCAAAAAGGCTATAAAGAGTCTATTATTTGCAAATTTTATTCATTTATCACTCATTGGATCACTTAGTTTGGTTCATGGGCTGTGTCAAATATGAATACACAGACACAGCACACCAATAACTGTAGGCAAACCTAAAAAATAAATAACTCCGGCTCTTCACTCACCGAACGAAGCATAGAAGCGGTAAAGCTTCTACTCAAACGTTGATTTTCTGTAAGTGTGGTACTTCCCCGGACGAGCCCGTCTTTTCATAGCAAAAATTGTTGACTATAATATTTAATAAATCTTTATCAAGTGGCATATTTCACGATAAATGGAGAGTGGCCTATGTGGTACCTATTCACAAATCGGGAGTCCAAAGTCAATGTAACAACTTTCGACCTATAAGTATTCTCTCCATACTTGCCAGGGTTTTCGAATCTGCTATTTATGATAGTATCTACTTTCAAGTCCAACCATTTCTTGTTAATGAACAACATGGCTTTATAAAGAAAAAATCAACCGTGTCAAATCTGCTTAAATACACAAACTTTCTTCGAAAATCCTTTGATAAACAGGGCCATGTGGATACAGCTTATACAGATTATCGAAAAGCGTTCGATAAGGTGAATCATCGTCTACTAACTCGCAAACTTTCATCCATTGGAATAAATGGTAACCTTCTTCGTTGGGTGGAATCTTACGTTTCTAATCGAACTCAACTTGTAGCTCTGAACGGGTTTTTGTCAGCACCAGCACCAGTTTTGTCTGGAGTTCTCCAGGGATCTCATCTTGGACCACTTTTGTTTGCTATATACATTAATGATCTAGTGGTAAATCTTCAATGTAAATGTTTATTATATGCTGATGACTTAAAAATATTTAATGTTGTCAATGACATACAAGACTGCATTAAGCTGCAGCTAGATTTAGACATTTTATGTCAATGGTGTTCTGAGAACTACATGAGCCTAAACATCGAAAAATGTTTCGTCATCACTTTCACGCGCAAGGTTTGTCCTATTAAGTTCGATTATAAACTAAATAATCAGTCTTTGTGTAGGAAATCAACTGCTCGCGACTTGGGTGTCACCCTTGACTCTAAATTGGCATTTTCTCAGCATCTAGATAACGTTACTTCCAAATGCAAACAACTGCTTGGGTTCATTTGTAGAATTTCAAAAGACTTTAAGAATATTAAATCCCTGGTAATATTATATAAAACATTTGTACTACCCAATTTAGAGTATGCTTCGATTGTCTGGTCTCCACATTACGCAACCCATGTAGAACAAATTGAGTCTTTACAGAAGTGCTTCATGAGAGTCCTGGCTACGCGGTTGGGCTTAAGAAACTGCTTAACCACTTATGAACAGCGTTTAGATTATTTTAATTGTCAATCCCTTTACCGTAGACGTTCACAAATAGACCTAACTTACCTATATAAAATCATGAACTCGCTATTATCATCATCTATTTTATCAGAAATTTACTTTAAAGCACCGTCCCGTCGTCAAAGAAATCCTCAACTGTTTCATATACCTACTTGTTCGAATAACATTGGTTACAATAACCCATTATACAGAATGTGTCGACTCCATAATTCTCTGAGTTCATCACCAGAGTTTCCTAATATTTTTTGTTCCTCACTAGCGACATTCAAACGCAAATGACAAATTGTTATAAAAGACAATATCTAAACTAATGTATTATTCTATATATTTTGCTATCCAGAAATGTAACGACCTATACATATAATTATGAGCTAAAGTAAACCTGTTATGTACATATATTATTGGTCAGTTAGGCTAGCTAGGTGTTATATCTAAGTTATTTATTTTTTAATGTTCTTTTCTTCCTAACTTACTGTTTATGTACTTATAAAATAAAATAAAAATGAACATTGCCGGTAGCGTGGCTCTACCTCAACTAAAATTTATTGGAGAGCTTTTTGTTGTCCATTTCTATTAATGTGCACGTACGATGACGTGTCAACCTTAGTGGTCAGATGTCCCTTTTGGGGTGAGATCAAAGAAATTTGGGGTAAACGACAATTCGCCGTTTGATTCGTAATTATGTTAGCATCACACTTTCACACTCCGCTGGTTTGCTTCGATACAATTAAACACAGAGTATCAAAAGACAGAGAAAGCGTGGATAGCTGTTAATTCACAAGGTTTTTATTAACTTGCAATGTATGTATGTAACTATGTTTATTCGGGTGGAATCTTGCAATACAATTTTGTAGCAGATATCTTCTACCGATAAGTTTATATACTTGTTTAGTTTGAATGACAATAACATCTAAATTCAACATGGCGGAACACCCAAGATGGCGGACTAGCTATTTTTGATGCACTTCGACAATATGGATATCAAATTAAAGGTCTCGCTGAAAATCACTCAAAACTTAAAGTGTGATGTGTATAAATACTTGTTTTTAAAATATTTAATTTTTACTTATTTCTGAGTAGTGTTCATTTCGTTCGATAGATGTGTACAGAATCTGAAGTTGAAAAAGAGACCAGGTTGATCAAACGGCGGAATCCTAATTATTCGTGTAGTTATTTTCTTAATTTTAAGCTTGATATTAATTTTTTATAACTCTTTTGCCAATAATTGGTAAAATAGTGTTTTTGAAGTGATTTTTAAAGGAATTTTTACCCAATACTTACTTCTTAATTAATATTTTGAATTTAAAAGTGAGTTTGTATACCTATCTGTTCATTTATTACGCTAACGCTAGTACACTTAACTAAATCAATCATTATGAAATTTTGCATACAACTATGTACAAGTGTTACGCGAAGGACATAAGGTACCTTGCATCCTGCTGTTCCCGAGGGATCTATAATAACACGAACGCTACGGGCGAAATCTAGTCAATAATAATTTAACATTTACGGATTTTTGATTTCAAAATCGGGTCAACCGTTAACAAGACTCTGAACAGTGGTAGAACTCGTGTCCTATTTAGTTTATATTCTGTGGCTCTGTGCTTCTTCTTAGTTTGGTGTGAAGCACTCTATAATTTGACTAGTAAAAGTAGCCTGTACTCGATTTGTTTGAGGTTTTTGAAGCCGGTCAATTATTACACGCATTATTCCCACCGATCTACAATTCTCTGTCTCCACACTTCCGACTCTGGAATGCTTTGTCCGTTGACATAAAAGAAATTTCTACTAAATTTACCTTCAAAAGAAAAGTTCATTGCCACTTACTTAACTCACTATCTTCTTAAAGTTCATCTGACTTTGTTCTGTATTCATGATCAATATGTATTTATATGTATATCTGAGTATATATTTATATGTAGATAGTGTGTGTATATGTTAGTATTATATATAGTTCATATATACATGAACTATATATAATACTAACATATACACACTATATTTGAACATATTTAAATAGTTCACTTTTTTTCGCCGAGCATCCTTTGGTTGACTGGGAGATAATTCATATAGCATTAAGTCCGCCAATTATAAAAAGTGCTTTGCTTTGGTACATAAATAAATCTATGTTAGACTAGCTCTAAAAAAAACAAGTATTGGCTGGATCTGTGGCGCAATCCGCGCAATACTCTGTGGAGTCTGGCGTCAAGTACTCTTTCATGTGACTTGTAAATGTAGCCAACGAAAGGTAAATACTCGAATCGTTTGAGGTTTTTGTAAGCGTCAGCGCACCCATCAATTATTTCCCCGTTTCTCTGATATTGGCGATTTGGGTTTCATTGTTTCCGTTTTGGATTGTTGAACTTTTGAATAAGTAGGTCATTCTTCTTTTATGTATTGGGCTACTGATAGATTATTAAATCCCGGATTACGCTTAAGAATTGTTTAAAAGATGTTATGGTTTCATTGCTTCATTAATTAATAAATTATTGCTTTATGTATGAATTAATGAAAATGCACACAAGAATATAATAAAACAGGATTTATTTAGACTGAGTACTCGTCTAAATAAATCCAATTTGAGATTAAATTAAGTTAATAAACCGTTTTACATATTTCGCCTGAAAAATCCAGCAGTATATTGAAAAAGCCCGCTGAAAAACATTTCCCACGTAAAATTATGCAAGTTTTAAAAGAACCCTTACAACCGTTCGACAAACGGCACAGCGGTTCAAATGTAATGAAATTACGGAGCTTTTGGAAAGCTGAATTGAAACCTTCCCACCTGCTGCGCGGATGTACCTGCATATTAAGTAAGGACCCCGTTCTGGGACGCCAAATTAATCGGTCTATGGAACGAAGTATATAAGGGAGTTAAGGCGCTTTTACACAGAAAAGGCGCGTTTCTGCAGTGCCTCGCTTGTACCTTTTTTATATGTGTAAATGATTTAGGCATAGGTGCGGTTCTGTTGAGGTTATGTGCCTCTCAGTTAGAAAATAATAACACTGGGACAATCGGCAGTGATATCTGCTGTGGTGGGACTCTTTTTGTTTTACTATTGTAAGAGGCTACATGTACGTTTTCATAAAGATTTAGAGATAGGTTTGCGAGAGTCTAATGAAAGGGCACCATATCACCACACAGTGGTTTGAAACACTATCGTGAGCCTAATTGTGAGTCAGTCGTGATACATTTAATAAGAAAACGTGGAAGGAGATTATAACACAATGATCATATGAATCGAATGATATTCGGTGGTCCAGTGGGTGTGAGCAGTATTAGCGCTTAGGTATGTTAAGCAACCCCGGGCGCGGTCCCTACTGGGATAGGTGACTGCAAGGTGCATAAAATTATCTCGAGCTCCTCCTTGCTTTGAAAGGTACGTTAAACCATTGGTCCCGGCTGTCATCATTGATGGTAGTCGTTAAGTTATTCTGACTGCAAGGTGCATAAAAATAACTCGAGCTCCTCCTTGCTTTGAAAGGTACGTTAAACCATTGGTCCCGGCTGTCATCATTGATGGTAGTCGTTAAGTTATTCTGACTGCAAGGTGCAAAAAAATATCTCGAGCTCCTCCTTGCTTTGAAAGGTACGTTAAACCATTGGTCCCGGCTGTCATCATTGATGGTAGTCGTTAAGTTATTCTGACTGCAAGGTGCATAAAAATAACTCGAGCTCCTCCTTGCTTTGAAAGGTACGTTAAACCATTGGTCCCGGCTGTCATCATTGATGGTAGTCGTTAAGTTATTCTGACTGCAAGGTGCATAAAAATATCTCGAGCTCCTCCTTGCTTTGAAAGGTACGTTTAACCATTGGTCCCGGCTGTCATCATTGATGGTAGTCGTTAAGTTATTCTGACTGCAAGGTGCATAAAAATATCTCGAGCTCCTCCTTGCTTTGAAAGGTACGTTAAACCATTGGTCCCGGCTGTCATCATTGATGGTAGTCGTTAAGTTATTCTGACTGCAAGGTGCATAAAAATAACTCGAGCTCCTCCTTGCTTTGAAAGGTACGTTAAACCATTGGTCCCGGCTGTCATCATTGATGGTAGTCGTTAAGTTATTCTGACTGCAAGGTGCATAAAAATATCTCGAGCTCCTCCTTGCTTTGAAAGGTACGTTAAACCATTGGTCCCGGCTGTCATCATTGATGGTAGTCGTTAAGTTATTCTGACTGCAAGGTGCATAAAAATATCTCGAGCTCCTCCTTGCTTTGAAAGGTACGTTAAACCATTGGTCCCGGCTGTCATCATTGATGGTAGTCGTTAAGTTATTCTGACTGCAAGGTGCATAAAAATATCTCGAGCTCCTCCTTGCTTTGAAAGGTACGTTAAGCCATTGGTCCTGGCTGTCATCATTGATGGTAGTCGTTAAGTTATTCTGACTGCAAGGTGCATAAAAATATCTCGAGCTCCTCCTTGCTTTGAAAGGTACGTTAAACCATTGGTCCCGGCTGTCATCATTGATGGTAGTCGTTAAGTTATTCTGACTGCAAGGTGCATAAAAATATCTCGAGCTCCTCCTTGCTTTGAAAGGTACGTTAAGCCATTGGTCCCGGCTGTCATCATTGTTGGTAGTCGTTAAGTTATTCTGACATCTGTGTTGGTCGTCTACAATACAAAAAAAAAACAAACAAATATTTCAACGACGACCTTATCAAATTTCACCTATAAGTACAAATATTGTTCATGTTAAAATAACGCGAGGAAGCTGTTCCTACATGAAATATTGGATCTCATCTTGGATCGCCGGTGGAAAAGCTCTTTAAAGTCTGGAGAAATGTGAGGAGGTACTACGTAAATGTAAGGACATAATTTATTTGTTCACGCAAACAACATTGTGATGAATGTATGTAAATATCCCAATACTGAAATACTAAACTCCGACAAGGGGTACTATTAGGGATTATTGTCTAACAATAAATGGATTTAAATGGAGTTTGTACGAAATTACATTCAATTTTATTAAAACAACACATATGATTCTAAATAATATTAAGTTAATAAACCGTTTTACATATTTCGACTGAAAAATCCAGCAGTATATTGAAAAAGCCCGCTGAAAAACATTTCCCACGTAAAATTAATGGAGATCTTAAAAAATTTGTTACGTTATTTTTTGTCATGTACCTTCAATAAATAAGAGGTGAAATAGGATTATGTCTATGCAGTTCTTTGATTTTATTATTGATTTTTATAGATCCCTCACCTTCGGACATGGACGGGAATCAAACCGTTTCGAACGAACATTTTTTATCAGAGATTTTTTTTAGGTAAGTTAAATTAGAATAGTGTTGCTAGTTTTGATGCACTCATGTTACTGCCACATTTCTTTATTCATCTGTATTATAAATAAGTAAAACATATGACCTCGTACACTGTAACTGTTCATGTGTGAGATGCATAGGTACGTCATGCATCTCTTGAAAACTTTTGAAAGTGCCGTATTTTCATTTACCTCGAAAAGGTTTAAGACTAGTTGTAAAACTTCCGAAATTCATGAAGTCTGGGTATACTTTATCATCCAAATATTTTTTAAGGGTTTTATTTATACTGTGCTCGTGCTCGTACATAACAATTTGTAAACTAAATAAAAACAAAAAAAATATGTAGCCGATATAATCTATATTTAAGTACCTGTGTCCTGTATGTCTTAATGTTTATCTACCAGGTTTCATAAAATTCAGTCAATTCGTTTAAGAGTTATGGAGAACATACATACATACAGAAAAAAAAGCTAATACTCCTCAATTTAGTTTCAATATCATGTATAGAGCTTATTAATACGATATCTCTGAAAACAAAGTAACTTACTCCATCACCAACCCTTATTTTTTATTAGAATTTATTTATGTAAGTGCACACAAAGTTGAGTCATAATCATTTCATTATTAACGAATCAATGTTACGGAATTTACGAATAAAATACCATGTTTATACTAAAATTAAAGTAATGAAATTCAATTGAAACAGTGTCAGAAGATATCGGAAAATGATAAGTTTTATTCTTACAATATAAGAGGTCGGTGGTAGTACAAAAGCAAAACAGAGCGGAGAGTGTTTACCTCAATTTCAAGGCAATCGGGTGAATATGGAGACCACGAACGATATTTTACATCCTAACTGAAACCATGAAAATGGAATTACGATATGATTCTGGTGGAAATAATGACCATGAGGCGAACCAGAGTGGTAATGCTGCTAATAGCCGGGCAACTGAAAAGTCGAGAGGAGAATTTACTATTTTTTTATTAGCTCGAAGGACCAAATTATATGTACGGGTTATGTACACTTAAGAAGAAGTGTAAGTTGATGTTGTAGGTGGTATGGGAATGGTTGATCGAAAAGCTTTATAATGGTAACAAAGAAACGTTTATTGCGTCAAACACAAATATACCACAAGTTTAACAATAATTTGGTGTAGAAAATAGATCTTAAATTAAGAGTAAATGGTTAAGGAAATAATAATTAAAATAATGGTAAAATTATATGAGCACACGCGACGAGAACTAAATGGTTTACACAGTACTCGCGAATGGATGGTGTACTAACTAAGAATCGACCGCCGCGCCCCCCGCGCTGTCGATGTACGTAAACTGTACAATAAAGATAAATTTGAATTAATAAAATTCATGATTAAAATATTAATATGCAATAGCACAGATTCATACAGTAATAAGATAATCACCATTATCCCTTAAAAGATAATAATAATAAATATATACGGACAAATCACACAGATTGAGCTAGCCCCAAAGTAAGTTCGAGACTTGTGTTATGGGATACTAACTCAACGATACTATATTTTATAACAAATACATATATAGATATACATCCAAGACCCAGGCCAATCTGAAAAAGATCATTTTGCAACTTGACCTGGCCGGGGATCGAACCCGGTCACTCCGTGTCGCAGGCTGGCGTGTTGACCGCTGCGCCACGGAGCTAGTCATGTTATGTCTAGTCATGCTAGTCATTATATTGATATTTAATTTAATGTCCAAAACATGTAATAGTGGCGCAGATAACGACTTGATCAAACAAAGTGTTTGATCAAGTCGTTATAAGTATTGAGTGAGATGCTAAGCTATTGCTAATTAAATTATATTTCCTAGGTAAGTAATTTCTCTTAACTCAATCAGCTTTTAGAATGAGGTTTATAACCCCTTTATTTAGTCAACCAACTAACCACTTTAGGAAAATTCTTTTCTAAAATGTACAATATGCATTACAGCAGTGAATTTCACAAGAATCGGTAAGGAAGGGCGTAAAATGTCAAGTTTATGTAAAACAAAAGCGAAACAGAGCGGAGTGTTTACCTCAATTTCAATGCAATCGGGTGTTGGGAAAGTGACTGTGGGGAACTCGAGCGATATTTTACATACGTAAAATGCAATATATGGCCAGTGATACACTTTCCTAGGATACCGTTCAAGATTTTTTTTATCAATCTAAAAATTATTGTGATATCTAATATATAATTATTGTAATATCAAACAAACATTATTTGATTGTTTTGTTTTTGGATTCAGCAAGTTAAATAAAAAGTTAGCGTAGTGAATTCCAAACCGAGCGAATTACGTTTACCAAACAATTAAATATACCGTTTTTCAGATATAAGCTTTAAAGTACTGAACATTTATCGTCCAGTGCCGTGGTTAAATTACATTGCTAAATTATTTGTAAAAGAAATGAAATAAAATACTAAAGGTCTTGTGAAAAAATTAAGAAAATCATTTTCATGCATGGGCTCGTATAATTTTACTAGCTATACTTAAAATGCAATATATGGTGATATACACTTTCACTATGTTTAGTTATAAAACATTGCTCTATGTCAAATTTCATGGTTCTAGATATTCCACTGTGAAAATAGGGATTCGACTAGAAAAAAAAATATCACTTGTTTATATTACTTAGTAATTCTACTAAGGAAAAGAGGCGTACCGAGGAGAAGATGGCGAGACGATATAGAAGGCTTTCTAACTGGTTGGCAGCAAGTAGCTCTAGATCGGGAAATGTAGAAACAGAAAGGGGAGGCCTTTGCCCAGCAGTGGGAAACGACAGGCTAAAAAAAAGTTAATTAGTAGGATTTTGCCAATTCATTTGTTTTTCGTATGTTTTTTTCCTCTTGAATCCGTTTAGGTGATTAGCAGAGAGTGTCGAAAGATATCGGCAAAAACGGCATGAGATTCAAGTTTATGTATGTATGGTATAAACTGCGTGATTTTGGATCTCTGAACTAGGTATATTAAAATCCTGGAATCAGAATCCTTAATGAAATACACGGTGAATGATATAATATAAATATATATATCAACGGGCAATTATAAAAATAAAAATATATTTATATTTATTTATCGATGAGCTGAATCACCCCTTTACGGGTCCAGAATGATTAAAATTTCACAGTGTATAGAATTGCAATAAAAGCTTAAAATTGAAAAATAAAATTAGGCTTCCCATACAAAGTTATCGATCAGCTGGACGAATTCCTATGGAAGGTCATGTTTTTCTTTTAGCTTTTTTTCTTGCAATACTGTATTCCATTACGGATTCTAATTCTAGGACTTCAATATAGTTCAGAGTTCCAAAATCACGCGGTATAGATATATGTAAACTCTGTTGCTTGATATATATTTAGTTGCTTGTTATTATATGTAAATAGGTACTTGCGTACCTATCACAGTAGTAGGATAATGCCTAATTATTTTTATTTCCTAACTTTCCTTTACTTGAACCCAATTGAAAATGTTTTCTGTAACTTACAATCAGCCAAATGTCTACTTCAATTTCAATGCAATCAAGTCACGGTAAAGTAACTATAGAGAACACGAGCAATATTTTATTTCTAAATCCGGAACATGCAATTGAGGAAATAATATTGTTATTAGATTGATTTATGTTTATTTGATAAAAAATTGTACTGCTCAATCTTCCACAGAGCAAAGAGGGAAAATATAAATTATCGGATCGGTCAAATATAATTTCCCGAAATAGCAATAAGGGAAGTGATAAGCTGTCAGAAAGACGTATGCGCTGGTTCGGACATGTGATGAGGAGCAACGAAGAGCATCCGGTAAAGAAGGCCTTGGCGATCCCGGAGAGGAGAAAAGGCAGAGGTCGCCCTTTGGCTACATGGTGGACAACCGTATCCAAAGACATGGAACGGGCTCAGCTGAACACACGGACAACCCAGGATAGATTATCCTGGCGCCTAAGGACGAGGAGAGCCGACCCCAAATAAAAGGGATAAGGCAAGGAAGAAGAAGAAGCAATAAGGGAAGTGACTTTTTTCAAGCTTTTATTTAGTTCCACCTGTCTCGATCATTAGGAGCCCGATGGCTCAGTGATCGTGAACATTGAAATCGCTTTCGCATATTAGACAATCCTGGGCGCAGTCCCTATTGTGATTGGTGACCGCAAGTTGCATAAAAATATCTCGAGCTCCTCCGTGCTTAGGAAGGCACGTTAAGCCGTTGGTCCCAGGTGTCATCATTGATGGCAGTCGTTAAGCTATGTCAGATGCCTTTAGGCAGCTTGAAAATCTGACAACAGTGTTGGTCACTTACGCACACGGAAAACAAAATAACAAAACCTGTCTCGATGTTTGTCTGTAATCAAATCTTACGATTTAAATTTGGTTCACTTCCCGGTTACCAATTGAGCTGTTTTGTATATATGTGTAGATCGGATGAAAATACAATATTGTGGAATCATTGGAGGAACTCTTAAACTAAACAAGGTACATAAATCGTATTTAGACTCATTTGATTTGTCTTGGAAAGCACTTTACAGTGTGACTTCGTTAATTAAAAAAGCTTGTCACAAAACGTATTTTTTGCAAAAAAAATTGTTTACAAAGAAAAATTAAAATTACTTTTCATAATATTTTTAATGAATTTATATTAGTTCAGTAATATAGCAATTTTATGCAAGGTTATGCTAACTTTTTTGAAGGTCATGATTGTATCTTTTTATCTGAAGGAAAACATTATATTTTGTGGCCGCTTTTGATTTTATTGGACTTTGGGAATAAATCAATATTCTACATGTAAGTGACCTAATTACATGAAATCATAATATTTATAGTTTTAAAAAATATCGTTTTGGAAAGAAAAATATAAACAAAGATAGGTGAGGGTTAGAAAATATGCGTCTACGAATGACGTCACAAAATGCTATATTTATTTATTGAATATGCTAGTAATCCTTCGTTTTTTAAAACTCTTATATTAAACATACTGTTATTCGAGTGTTTTAATTTTTTTTTTGAATTCACCAAGTCAAATAAAAAGTTAGCGTAGCGAATTCCAATCCGAGCGAATTACGTAATCAAAGAATTAAATATACAGTTTTTCAGATATAAGCTTCAAACTACAAAAAATAATCGTCCAGTGCCGTGGCATTATTAAATTATTTATAAAGAAAATAAAATAAAATACTAAAGGTCATCATCTATCATCATCTAAGGCTACTACAGCCGCATGTGGGCCTTGGCCTGGTCAAGTAAATCTCTCCAGCCGTTTCTGTTACTGGCTTTTTCTTTCCATCCTCTGATTCCCAGTACTTTTACGTCTTGATGTATTCCATCTAGCCATCAAAGTTTAGGTCTTCCAGGGGGTCTTCGTCAGTCAGGTTTGCCATTCAGGAGGCGTTTGGGAACTCTTCCGTCTTCCATTCGCTCTACGTGGCCGGCCCATCGAAGATGCTCCCCCTTGATGGACCTCTGATTGTATCTCGATCGCCAGGTGTCACCATCCAGTACTGCACAAAAAAAAAAAAATAAAGGTCCTATGAAAAAATTAAGAAAATTATTTTAGCATGCATGGACTCGTATAATTTTACTAGCCATATGACTTGTAAGTGCGGGTCTTTGCACACGCTCGTTAAAAATGGAACTATAGAATTTTATGTCTCGGAAAGTTCTATGCTGAGTCTCCTAAAATATTGCTACAATTTTCTTTTATGTGTCTTATATGAGCTTTCTCCTAAGGCGGCATAATCGTGAATTCATGAACGATTTAAAATGCAACATTGTATTTGTACCAGCCTTTGCTTCTGATGTAGTAATAAATAGCTTCTGTTCATATCTTTGACCGCGTATCTTTGCTATTTTGATGATTAAGCTATAACATTGTAATTTTAATTTAAAAACACCAGCCACGTGCGAGTCGGACTCGCGCACGAAGGGTTCCGTACCGTTATCTAAAAAAAGGCAAAAAAATCCCTTTAACATTAATTCTATTTTTATTTATTTTTAAAGTGAATATATAACTACATATTCTGTGCATATTTCAAGCGTCTAACTGTTACCGTTATCAATATCAAGCAAAAACAAGCAAAAATATCACGTTTGTTGTATGGGAGCCCCGTTAAATATTTTATTAATTTTTTTTGTAGGTATTCGTTATTATAGCGGCAACAGAAATACGTCACCTGTGAAAAATTTCAACTGTCCAACTGTTACGGTTCATGAGATACAGCCTGGTGACAGACGGACGGACAGACAGACAGACGGAGTCCCGTTTTTACCCCTTGGGTACGGAACCCTAAAAATTACCATGCTCATACGTAAGGAGTAACAAATATACTGGTGGTACCATACTATTGGTAGCAGTCACTAGTATTTTTTTAAATATTGTACCTCTATTACTGAATTTTTCAAATTGCCATTGATTCTTTTATAAATTTTTCTTTATAGGAGTGATAAAATTTAAAAACTAGTCTTTTTTTATTGCTATTAATTAATTAAAATATAGCTCTTTCTTAAACGTTTATCTGGAAAACTCCCATTGTATCTATATATTTTAAAATTGCAAAAGTGAATTTGTATTTTTGTTACGCTTTCACGCCTTACTTAACAAATCGATTTTTATGAAATTTTTGAATTGTTTTCTGAGGTTTGAGAATTTTATAGCTAATATGTATCCGAATGGATGCCGAATGGGGCCCGAAGAAAGTTGATGTATCGTTTCGAATAAATATTGAAGTAATCCATAATCAAGATTACTTACGATGTAAACAGTTACTTACTCTTACTCAATTGTTACGAAAACGGGGAATCAATATCGTGTAACAATAGTTAAAGAAATTTAATCATCAAATACCCCCGTATTTGATGATTAAATTTCTTCAACTATTGTGCATTTTATGTTAATATGCCATGTCTATGTCTGTGCTCTGACCAAGTAAGCTCCGGTAGTACAGAGATGGGTCTTGCTCCTGCAGTGGAGACTAAAAAGACCTGATGATGATGATGATGATGGCATGTCAAGCGACGGACTTGCAAAAAGGATTAAAGACAGATACAGAGGCGTTTTTACAGTTTTGCCACAAAAATTGAAAAGAAGCTTTGAAAAAATATAAAAATTTTAAGTCAGTAATTTTAAATGTTTATTTAATGTTTTTTGAAATATTGTTTAGTATCTTTTTTTCTAAACTGTTTAAACTGTTTTTTTTAATTAACATATCCGCTCTTCTTTTCAAGCACAAAAAGTATTAGCCCAACAAAAAGTCAGTTTATTAAAGTCAATGCGTGGGTAGAAGGACTTTTGACTTTTCTTCGTCATTTTGTAATTAATTGTGGTGGGTCATGCTTTTATGTATTACAAAATAATAAATGCAGAAAAAAAACATGCAATAGGGGACCACACTAGAATACATTGAGTTTATAACATTAGCTAAGAAGAAAATTCAGTGGGTTGGTACGGAGTATAGACGGTCCATGATATACCTCTACGATAAAGAATACAGTGAATATAGGTATTTTATTGACTTTAAAATATCTATTTTTATTTTATCTAAACTTTAAACACCAAAAACATAATAATCTAACTAACGAATCATCACATTCGAAAACCCATCGAAATTCAAATCGAATATTGGTCCAAAATAAATCCAGCAGCAGAAGTCTGTATAACCGATTTCGATCGCTAAGGGGCGACATATTCACACTTACAGACTGCCCAACAATATGCCGTTATTAATACAAAGACCTTTACGCGATGCATGTAGTGTGTGAAAAGGCCGCCGACATGTCAATGTCACTTCGGATGAAAAACAGTCGAAAGTATCTGTCAACGTAGCGAATTCAATCGTTATGATATCTAGAAATTGCTCAGAACAATAACTAAAGCATAGAAACCGTGTTAAAATAACAACAAAATACAATATTCTACACTGTTTTTACTTATAGCATTGTTAAAGCATCAGAAAGAGATGCATATACAATGCCATTTGCGTAAATGTGCAGGTTGTCCTAGGGTACTGATGTGATCAGGGTTGTACTATATCGATGAAATATATTTATCGACTAAATGTTTCGTCCTAAGAAAGTCATAAATGTACTCTACTCTGATTGTATCGATTCGTTAAATGAGTACGATTCATAAAAAAAAACAACTAGTTGCACTCCAGGAGTGCCGGCAGAAGTAAAAAATCGCCTTTGCGGCATACTCAGGTCCGTGTCCTTCTTACGAATTTTCGATCAATTCACGTGTCCTGACGCGAGTTTTCTGTTTTACCCATCCCAAAAAGTGCACAAAGCCGCTAAAGAGGCTTTTACTTTAAAAGTTACGTCAAGATACACCTATATAACTCATAATCGCATGGCGCCGCTTGGCTTCATCTGATAAATAGGTAAAAAAAAATCCATACATTACCCACCGCGCGTCTACTGTCTACTGCTGGTCATTAGGCCTTACCCAGTAGTGGTCGAACGGCAGAATACCTAATATGATGTCAATCATATTTTCGATTATTTCGAAATTCAAACAGTGCCTACTTACCTACCTTACCAATTACCTATGAATGTGCAAAAAACCCAATGCATTCGATTTACAGTCCCCAATGTGAGGCAGTCCAACGTTGACATACTAGTTGAAGGTAAAATACTAGACTTTGTAAATGATACCACCTTCTTAGGAATCACAATAGACTCTCAATTGCAATGGGGCGCTCATGTATCAAAAGGTAATATAAGGTCAGATATAATTTTCACTTGATCAATGGGCCATTCAGCATATTCCAAAACCCTCTAAAGCTTTTCCCAGCTAGCTTTGAGGAACAGTCAGTAAAGGAAACATAATAAGGTAGGGAAAGAGAAACACATAATTCGAAGTGATATTTTTTATTTATAAAACTTTTACACTAGGGTAAAAAAGTGCCAGTGTGTTATTTGTGAAAAATTCACAGTGTTGGTAATAGAAAAACAAGAGGTGAAGAAAAACAAGAGATTACTTTACCCACTTTCATTACTGTCCAAAATAAAATATGTTTTTCATAATTTTAAATATAAATAATAAAACAGTTTCCGTAAACTTTCTTATTACCATTGATTTATGATTCGGCAAATATAAATGTAGGTAAAGCATCGTGTTTCAATCGCTTCCATTTAATTTTATATTCGAAATTAATGTATCGGCACGGCAGTAAAATATTTTGAACAAATTCGAGTATGTATGACATTTTATGTCCAATTTGTCGCTTGAAAGTTCCTTGGATCCACACCTTTTTAATTTCCTTTTACTTCAGGGAGCTGCAATAAAATTTCAACAATAATTTTCTTCATATTAGTAAAAATCGATTCTTTTTATGGTTCCGTACCCAAAGGATAAAAACAGGACCCTACTAATATGACTCCGATAGCCATCTGTCTGTCACCAGGCTGTATCTCATGAACCGTGATAGTGAGACAGTTGAAATATTACAAACAAAAATTTCGGGCGTTTTTATAGCTTACGCCCACGGCTCGGCTCGCGTTAATGTCTATCCCCGATAACAGTACCTTATTCTGAGATGTAAGATATGTCTATGTTCTTTTCCGTACTCCAGAGATCGTGCAATGGTGATGATGATGATGCAAAATTTCATGATGATCGGTTCAGAAGTTACGGCGTGGAAGCGTAACAAACAAACTCACTTTCACATTTATAATATTATATGTAAGGATGGTACGGAACCCTTCGTGCGCGAGTCCGACTCACACTTTGCTGGTTGTTTAATTACCATGATGGTTCAATTTGTTACATTACTATTGCATGGCTCAACACTAACAAAAATATCCCTGATAGCAAGACCGTCATAAAAAATATCGATATACTCGTAGATACGTGATTTTACCACATCACTAGCAAAAAAACTAACCTAATTTGAAATAAGGAAAAAACGATAATTTTAAGCAAAATACCTATAAAAGTTGTCATTTATACAATACGTTATATAATTGACAATATTATTGTTGTATTTTGAGGTATTTTGGGTTTTAATTATGCACTTTTAATTGAAAAACTTACCGAAGAAAATTATGTTTTACAGAATTTATTTCTGTTCGTCCTGAATGGGATTTACATCGCTCCATTGCACAAGACATTGTTTAGTATAATGGTCATTTGATAACGCACCAACCCAACACCGGTTAATACTTTTTTCCGTGAGAATTTTAGCACAATCCTATATTTAATTTGCAGACATCACAATTTCGCCGCAATGTTTTTGTCGATATATAACCCGATCAAATCGGCAAGTTGCTAATGTGACAGACGTTGAACTGTAATAAGTTATTTTGAATTTAGTCGGATTTAATGGAGTCCAATGGAGTCCATTGACATTTCAAGTCGGGACAACCATGAAAATAATAGAAACTGACTGAAGTTTTTGTCTCATTCTGTCATAAGCGAAAGCTCATAAGAAAAATACCGTGTCAACTATCTGTTTTCAGTTTCTATTTTTATGCGGCTTCTATGTATATTATTCTTCTGAGAGAAATTGAGTCCACGCTTCGTGGACAAATAACCAACAAAAAAATTACACATATATTTAAAGTAAACATGGTTAATTGAAAACAATTGTTTGGTATTAAATATATGTTACTGTGATTTCATTCGCGCATGAAAGACATTTTTATTTCACAATCGTTACTGCCATACCGACAAATTACAGCCGATTTAGAAAGATTGGATTTTTACGTGCATTTCACTCTTACCACAGTATAATTTGTATTGCGAGAAAGAGATGCGATGCGTTAGTTTTTTAATACGGTGTTTATCCTGTGAAATCGGTTTCGTAACGATCGTTATAATATTACAGACTTCCGCTGAAGGTCTCAGAGTTATTTTAAGAGAGATGTAAGCGTTTCCAAAAAGCATAAATCATTCGTATAGTCTGAGCGTCTAAGCGTCTACCAACCAATCCACTCTGGAACCCTAGGGAACTCACGTCCGCACGTCTCTTCAATGTGATTTAAAAACAGCATCGAAAGGAAGTAAGTTGCTGGGTAAGGTTGCTATTACTAACCAGCAAAACTGACAAAAACTTCACTCTTTTATTTTACAATATTTTTTTTATTTATTTTTTTAGATATTGTTTGTCATGTTATAAATATATCACTTACCCTCTTTATACTATACTAGCTGTTGCCCGCGACTTCGTCAGCGGCAATTTATGTTATTATGATTATTAGATTTTTTATTAGTAAAGATGAATAATTTTCCCCCGTTTTCAAAACATTTTTCATTGATGCTTCGCTCCTATTAGTCGGAGCGTGATGTTTTATAGCCTAAAGCCTTACTCAATTAATTGACTATCCAAGACAAAAAGAATTTTCCAATTTGAAGCAGTAGTTCCTGAGATAAGCGCTTTCAAACGCACAAACAAACAAACAAACAATTTCTTCAGCCTTATCATATTAGTATACAGCGTGATTTTGAACCCCCTAGCTATATTGAAATCTGGGAATCAGAATCCCTAATGGAATACAGAATTGTAAGAAAAAAAGGTAAAAAACGAAAAAATAAATTTAACCTTTCATAGAAATTCGTCCAGCTGATCGGCGACTTTGTATGGGAAACCTAATTTTCGTTTTCGTTTTTTACCTTTTTTTCTTGCAATTCTGTGTTCCATTAGGGATTCTGATTCCCAGATTTCAATATAATAACGCTGTAGAAGTATAGATATAGATACTTAATCTTATTAAAACAAAAAAAAAATTGTGACAATTTGCCATGAAATTTGAGAGGGTCGCCACAATACGTGAGACACGATTGAAGATAATTCCAATCGTGTCTAACATATCGCGGCGTCTCCCTCTTGCCAGTGACTAAATTCAGGATTGTATGTTCGCAACGCCCTGCCTGAGTCCATGTACTTACTAAGAAAATCTAAGAGACGGTCAACTTGTTTTTTTTTAGTTTAAATAGAATAGGAGCTTTATAATCTATTATAAGATATATTATTTATTATAATTATCACTAGGGGCTACATTATACATTCATAAACCTATCCCATAGCCAGAATTTTGGGATAACATGTAGTCTGTGTAATTTTTCTTTTTCGGCCGTATTTCCATAGCCGTGTGGTTTCCGGCAGAGTAAAATAGGACCACTCCAAGTCTTCCCATGGATGTCTTAAGAGGCGATTTAGGAAATACAAGCTAAACAAAGCTCATAAACATCAGTGAGACCTCTCCAACCCGTCTGGCCAGCGAGGAGAATGTAGTCCAAATCCTCTGTTTGCTCTAGCCAAGTATGGATCTGGTAAAACAGAGAGGGTCATGCTCCTGCAGTGGAGACTAAAAAGACCTGCCGGCCGATTTTCTAACTCAGTGACCAACGTTTTGATAGTCATTTTAAAATACATTGCGGGTTTCCTATGATTGACTATTTTTATTAAAGATATATAAAACGCAATGTACTTTGAAATGACTATTAAAACGTTGTACACTGAGTTAGCAAATAGGCCAGCTGATGATGATGATGATGTGTAATTTTACAATTTAATAAAATTCAGTTGGCCGGCAGCTGACTACAAAACTGCTCGTTTTACCGATATATCCTTAGCTGTTGTAATTTCACATATTAATATTTAAATACCCATTATTAAAAAATTAAGTCTCAGAATTTATAGACATTTTCTTCATTTGATTTTCTTTTACCTTGTCCTTCGTATTTATGAACATGGCAGATGCTTCCGTGACGCCCCGGGATGTTTGTCATCTTATTAAAGCACCCGTCAAATAGGTATTTTAACCGACTTCAAAACAGAAGGAGGTGTTCATTTACGTTGTATTTTTTTGAAATATTTGTTACCTCTTAACTCTGTCATTTATGAACCGATTTAAATAATCTTTATGTGAATGTATATTCATTTAGATTAATCCTATTTAAATTTCATCAAATTTGGTTCTGTAGTTTGTTTTTAGTCGGTTTTTTATATGAACTTTTATTTACTGGTATATTTAATATAATCAGCCTGAAATTCCTAGAATATTTTATTAGGATTGCCCATAAATGAGTGTTATATTTTAGAGTTGATACGTAGACAGTCACGAGCGTTAATATGTTAACACTAGCTGTCGCCCGCGGCTTCGCTCACGTTAATTTCGATCCCGCGGGAACAGTAGTCTTTTTCGGGATAAAATGTAGCCTATATAGGATATCAGTTGTAATCAACGTGATAAGGCCTAAAATGCAATACAATTTTGTACTTATTAATGCTCTGATTGTAAGTATGTTTGCGAGTTTCCTTATTCCGTCGTAACTTCTAAATACTTGAACCGATTTGAATGTGCAGTGCATGTCGTTGGAATAGTTACCGAGTGACATAAGCTATACTTACTCGTATTTCGACAGGATTGGTTTAACTTTCTGCTAAAAGCTTGATCGAGTTTATTGCCACTCACATTGTGTACGTCATATACAGGTTGATTTAAAATTTTTAGGGAATATTTAAACGTCAGGATCAGAATTCCAAATAGTCTATTGTAACGGGGGTTCTGAAACCGCAAAAAAAAAGTAAAAATGAGAATGCCATACAAAGTCGCAGATCAGCTCGTCAAATTTCTATGGGAAGACGGAAAATTCGTAAGACGCGGCGCAGGAGAGGAAGTAATAACGTCTCTTCCTACTGCGCGGAGTTTCCACTTCTGCCGGCACTCCCGGAGTGCAATGCAACCCGTTGTTTTTTTATTGTTAACCTTTGTTTATTTTATTTTTTTATTTTGACTGTCCTAAAAGAAGACTACATTTTTTTAAATATTCCTATGTTTTTGCGAATATACATGTACTAGCTTTCGCCCGCGGCTCCGCCCGCGATCCCTCGGGAATAATTCCTTTTCCCGGGATAAAAGGTAGCCTATGTCCTTTTCCGCACTCCAGAGAACTTGTATGCAAAATTTCATGATGATCGGTTCAGTAGTTACGGCGTGAAAGCGTAACAAACAAACAAACAAATAAACAAACAAACAAACTTACTTTCGCATTTATAATATTAGTAAGGATTAGGCATTCTAATTCCACCATTAAAATTTTGCCAGAGAGTTCAAAATCACCCTGTATACAATAACTGTTGGGAGACTGGTTTAATGAAGCGAAGCAGACATCTTGGCATAGCATGGATGATTTGCTTTATTACTTAAATTATCGAAAACAAGGCCAGGCCTAGTGCGAGACTCGCGCACGAATGGTTCCGTACCATTATCTATGAAAAAAGGCAAAAAAATAATGTCTGTTGTATGGGAGCTCCTTAAATATTTGTTTTATTTTAATTTAGGTACTTATTTTTAACACTAGAGTGCACGCGCCCCATTTTTTTGCAAGTATGCTCGCGTGCTCTACTGTAGTAGAACACTTTAAAATTGAAATATTTTCAATAATATGGCAATTTTAAATAAAAATAAGCATTTTTACTAAAGAAGATTTATTTTAGAAAATGAAAGTTATATCATTTTTGTTTACATTGTTAAATTTACTTAACTAGGAAAATTTTTAAGAGATCACATAAAAAGTTACATATTTGGCAAGTTACAAATCAAAACACATATTTTTTTAGTTTTTTACTCTGCCCATCTTTGATTGACTGGTATCTCGACTGTTACCCCTGAAAGTATTTTTATTTGTAATTTCAACTCTCGAGGAAGGTTTTCCAGTGCCATTCTTCTCAACATGAGAGTTTTGGCCATCTTCTGGAGTTTCGCAGAGCACTTTATTGTTTGCACATTTTATCCACAACGTCAACACCATACTTAGTGTGATTGCAGCCATTTTGATACACGACTTTCCCATTCTGAGGCCATAATTATAACTTTTGGTGCTAAAAAAAAACAAAGTACAACATAAAATATAATACATAAATAAAAATGTTATAAAATACAAAAGAAAAACAACAAACTATAAGTAACTTACTTTGTATATTAATTACACAAGTGGTCGCGCGTACTACTCAGGTAGAATAAGGATTTTGTCGTGAAATTATATCAACGTGCGGCCTCTTTTTATACGTGCGGCATACTAAACTGAACCGGAGTTTAGTAGTCGAGGCTTATCTAGGAGCGGGAGGGTATATATGGAAAAATGAGATGACACGACTCAAAAGTTTGACCCTGTTCTACTATAGTAGAGTGCGCGTGTCCTCTAGTGTTAAAGTGGATATAACACTAAATATTCTATGAATAATTCAAGCGTCTACCTGTTGTCGTTACCGATATCGAGCAAACTTGAGCAAAATATCACGTGCATGAGCAAAATATGGAAGCCCTTAAATATTCTATTTTTTAATATTTTTTGTTATAGCGGCAACAGGAATACATCATTTGTGATAATTTAAACGGTCTAACTATCACACTTCATGAGATAAAGCCTGGTGATAGACAGACATACGGACAACGGAGCCATGGCCTGGTTGTACCCTTTGGATACGGAGCCCACAAAAACTAAACAAATTTTTTTTGGAAATTCGTCTTTTTAAGTATTACTGTTCAATTGGTTACAGATAAAATGAAAAATGATTGTATACCACGCACTATACTATTCCTCATCGTAATATCACCTTATTTTCCGCATGTTGTACACATGTTTCCCTTTTATTTTTCCATCGATATGCTCCCATGGGCCGACGTCAATCTACACCTGACGGCAGTAGGTTTAAATCAATTCCCACCTCTATACAAAACGTGACAGACATCAGCTTTTTTTTACATGTGTAAAATGCGGTATTATATCCTATGTACTTTACGCCTCAATGTTTATCTTTAAGGTTCATAAAATTTCATACCATACCTACATACATACAGAAAAAAATCTAAAAAAACCTTAATTTAGTTTCAGTATCATGTTTGAGCTTATAAACAATCTCTGAAAACAAAGTAACTTACTCCATGACCAACCCTTACAGATTTATTATTATTATTGACTACCTGTTGCCCGCGACTTCGTCAATCATTAATTAGTTAGTAGTCAAGATTAATTAGTTTTTTATTAGTGTAGATAAATAATATTTCCCCGTTTTCAAAACATTTTTATTGATGCTTCGCTCCTATTGGTCGCAGCGTGATGTTTTATAGCCTAAAGCCTTCCTTAATAAATGGACTATCCAACATAAAAAGAATTTTGCAAATTGAACCAGTAGTTCCTGAGATTAGCGCTTTCAAACAAACAAACTCTTCAGCTTTATAATATAAGTATATATGACACGCCGTGCGTGACCCTATTTATCATTAGCAAAGTTGACACGACCGCAAAATAATCTTATTCCTATGTCAAAACATTACGCGAAGATAACAGACCTTCCTCAGGATATAATACCTAATTATTATCTTAAATTGTGATTGTCGGTTAAATTGTTAATGACTCCTTAATTTTATAGATGCTACCTTGGCATCGTCAAATGGATAATAAAGTGATCTTCTTAATATTTTGTTGGTAAGGGAGAAATTATACAAGGTGGGCTGATGATTTGACGAGGATAGAAACTGGCTATCTATTGCACCTAGTAGAGACCAAGGGCATAATAGAGGGGAGGCTTTTAAAAATCAAAATCAACGCGTTTATTCAGAAAATTGGCCTTTGCAGGCTTTTTCAGGTCAAATCACATTTTAAAAGATGTAATTTAGTCATATTTATATTTTTAAATAATATGCAAAAGTTCAGAGTACTAGCGTTTCGGAACCGACCATTGCAGAGAAGAAACGCCAAAAGATACTCTTTTCAACAGTATTGGTCGCCTGAAGGGCTTTTTAATTTTATCATCTATTTTATCATTTATCTTATTTTTATCTAAAAAAAATTATCTTTGCCCAGCAGGACAGCATAAGGCAATAAAAAAATATTTTATGTAAAGTCGGTTTACGGATTATATTTTTACGTGATAATTTGCCGGGGTGGCTAAATATTTTTGAATGGGAATATATAAATTTTTCGAGTTCTCAGTATTTTGAAGTATTATATTTTGCATTCACAATGCTATTTTGATATACTCTTATAAAATATGGTGAGAATTTCAAGCGGGCGGGATTTGAACCTGCGACCTAGTCTATGTACGACTTACGCTGTTCCAACCGAGCCACCGCCTGTTTTAATCCCGGCGCATATAACCCGGCGGTATGTGATATGGTGGAGTTCTCCACCATATGGTGGAGAACTTCGGCACCGGGATCAAAACAGGCGGTGGCTCAGTTGGAAGAGCGTAAGTCATACATAGACTCAGGTCGCAGGTTCAAATCCCGCCCGCCTAAAGTTTTTTTCACCATATTTTATTTCTTAATTTAATAAGAGGCCCTAGTGTTGGTCCCGTCGAAAAACTTGTTCATACTGACAGACTATGTCACCACTTCAAAGTTATATGGCGATGTTGAGGTTAAATCTATTCCCGGTATATCTATCATTATGCATATTTTGATCCAAAACTAAGGCGCTGGTCTTGGTGACAATTTATCATCGGTAACGGAGGGTCCTCATCTTCCTATTTTAATTGGTAACAGGATATTGGTAAATGAGAGTGCTTAAGATTAACTTGCTTTTTTATTGTGTTCATAAAATTTACTTTTTTTTAATTAATAATCAACTTTAATAAAGAGAAAGTAAACGTAATTAAAATTGTTATCTTAAAGGAAAAAGTAGTATTGACTTAGTTGATTTTTAGGGTTCCGTAACTTTAGGGTCAGGGGTGCAGGTATGGTATCGGGTGCACGTTTCCGTCCTCCTGAGTGAGTAGAATCCCAATCCCAATCTAAATCCAAGAAATTCCCATCCTTTACCAGCTTAAGCTTACGATGGGCAGCAGCTTTGGAAGAACATGAAGCCAAAGAAACTGCGCTCGCGAACTCCTGGCATGTGTGGCGAGTATAGCCTATCAAGTTATATCCTCCCATGGAACACAGAACCCTGGGGAAGCCTGTGTCCAGCAGTGGACTTTTTGAAGCAGAAATGATGATGATGATGACGAATCAACAGTCACGAGCCAAAAAGTAAATACGGGATCCTATTACTAACCATTCGCTGTGATTTATGAAATGCAACAGTTAATAATTAATCAACATGCCTGATCTGTAGGCCTACTCGTGACTTATGACAATTATGGTGTATTACGTTTTGATCGTCATTTCAAAATACATTGCAGCTTTTGTATGATTGACTAGTTTTGTTTAAGGTGTATAAATCGTGATGGATGTGAAAATAACCATCAAAACGTGCCTATTGACGCTTATTACATTCTAATGTTCATGGCATCGCAACATACTGATGCATGCCTGTCTGTTTGCCTATAGGTATTCCTGAACTAGGTGAGGTATGCAATTTATTCCGCTTTCCAATCACGTCAGCTAGTCTTCATTTCCCGGTGATCAGCGCAGTTATTAGCATTTTCCTAAAACTAGAATTTGAATGTTGCTCGGGAAATTGGGGTTATAGTGATTTTTGCTACAAAATGTGATTAAAAAATGTAACTATAAAATAAGGTGATTAAGTGATAATGTACTTGTTTATAGAAGTTAAATAAACTAAGAACGTAGTGTATATGTTTTATTTGAATTTAAGCCGCATTAGCCATAACAACGAAATCGACCAAAGGGGAAGAAATAGTTACTAATATTTTTATACTAGCTGTTGCCCGCGACTTCGTCCGCGGCAATTTCTGTTATTATGATTAATTAGTATAGATGTATAATTTTTCCCCGTTTTCAAAACATTTTTTATTGATGCTTCGCTCCTATTCGTCGCAGCGTAATGTTTTATAGCCTAAAGCCTTCCTCAATAAATGGACTATCCAACACAAAAATAATTTTCCAATCTGAACTAGTAGTTCCTGAGATTAGCGCGTTCAAACAAACAAACACACAAACTCTTCAGCTTTATAATATGAGTATAGATGAAGACATGCGGTCTCAGTTTATCCAAGTTCGTCATATTTTATCTCGGAATTACAACTAGTTCCGGAGTTTTAGTGAATTGGAATAGTTACGTACTTATTGCGTAAACACTACTCTGTCTTACAATGTGTTTACAAAACAATCACAGTGTACACAACACGTATATGCCACACTAAGTGATGTTCACCAATCTGATTGCGGTGTGATAGCTCTTCCGTGCGAAGGACGAGTAAATGGATCCGATACTAAACAGACGCTCGTTGTACTATATTTACCTTGCCTAACACGATAGTTTGTTATATAAAAAGTTGTAAAATGATAAGGAATCTACAATGCATAACTTATTAGATCATCATCAGTATATTTTCTATCCACTAAACATCTGCACATACTTTTGCAAGCAAATAACTCTACCATACCACGACAAGTTCCATAGTCATCAAAATAATTGCGTGCAAGCAAATTCCTGAGAATGGTAATATTTTTATAAATTTTGCAATACATTTCACTACCTTTTCTTAGTTACAAAGCAGTCACAGGCACATATAGCTCAAAGAATGATGCCCACTGATCTGATTGCGGTGTGATAGCTCTTCCGTGCCAAGGACGAGCAAATGGAGACGATGCTAAACAGTGGACGCCCGTTGTACTGCCTTTGTGAATGCCATTCATTTACCTTGCCTAACACGATAGTTTGTTATATTAAATGTTGTAAAATGATAAGGAATCTACAATGCATAACTTATTAGATCATCATCAGAATATTTTCTATCCACTAAACATCTGCACGTACTTTTGCAAGAAAATAACTATACCATACCACGACAAGTTCCATAGTCATCAAAATAATTGCGTGCAAGCAAATCCCTGAGAATGGTAATATTTGTATAAATTTTGCAATACATTTCACTACCTTTTCTTAGTTACAAAGCAGTCCCAGGCACATATGGCTCAAAGAGTGACTGCCCACTGATCTGATTGCGGTGTGATAGCTCTTCCGCGCGAGAGACGAGCAAGTGGAGCTGACGCTAAACGGTGGTCACTCGTTGCACTTCCTTTTGCGAATACCGTTAATTTACCTTGCCTAAAACGATAGTTTGTCAAATTACAAGTTATATAGCGATATTTGCCTGTAACTATGCATAACTAATTAGATCATCATCAGAATAATCACTATCTACTAAATATCTGTAAATCGTTTTGCAAGCGGATAATCATGACATATCATGATTCAATATAGGTGGTAGCCACAACCTTGCCTTACTCACAAACCAATCACAATGCAAACAACACGTACCTATATGGCACACAGAGTGATGCCCACTGATCTGATTGCGGTGTGACAGCTCTTCCGTGCGAGTGACGAGCAAATGGACGCTAAACGGTGGTCGCTCGCTGTACTTGCTTTTGCGAATACCATTAATTTACCTTGCCCTTACACGATACACGATACACATCGTAGTATTTTTATAAATCATTCAATATGGTTGGTAGCAACTACATTGTCTTACTTACAAACCAATCACAATGCACACAACACGTACCTATATGGCATACAGAGTGATGCCCACTGATCTGATTGCGGTGTGATAGCTCTTCCGTGCGAGTGACGACGAGCAAATGGATGCTTAACGGTGGCCGCTAACTGCACTTGCTTTTGCGAATACCATTAATTTACCTTGTCCTTGCACGATAGTTTGTCATATTACAAGTTGTAAAATGTTAAGGATACCACTGTGCTTTTCTAATAAGACCATTGAATATTCACTATCCAATAAACATCTGCATATCTTTTTGCAAGCAGATAATTATGCCATATTATGATAAGTTCCACAGTCGCCAAAATAATTGGGAGAAATCCCTAAGCATCGTAGTATTTTTATAAATCATTCAATGTGGATTGGTAGCCACTACCATGTCTTACATACAAACCAATCACAGTGCACACAACACGTACCTATACGGTGGCCGCTAACTGCACTTCCTTTTGCAAAT
Organism: Elegia similella; assembly: GCA_947532085.1. Taxonomy (NCBI): domain Eukaryota; kingdom Metazoa; phylum Arthropoda; class Insecta; order Lepidoptera; family Pyralidae; genus Elegia; species Elegia similella. Next base: position 23,717,046 of record OX383932.1, on the reverse strand, counting down.
ACTAGTACCATTGTCATTCAAACTAGATAGTTTGAACTCTGTTCCTGACTGTATGTCTCCTTATATGAGGAGATCTTCATATAAGGAGACGTAAAACTAAAAATAATAATAAATAACAAATGAAAATGTATATACAGAAAGATTTTAATGACGTCTTTCTTAATATAATATAATTTTTCATGTTAATATTATTTTAGTTTAAGAGATAATTTAAGATATAGGTAAAGAGCCTGGTCAGGTATCTCTGTCACTGACTGTACTAGTGCAAGGTATAATAATCATTATGTGCATGAATATTTACTTGCATGCATATGTATAACGAATGTATAACTGATAACAGAGATTCTTCTTGTAAAATAGCATAGTTGAAATTTAACTTTTAACTTAATATTCACGTTATACATGTCTGCAATAAATTCAAGTTATTATAAAGACGTAGGTGACCTAATTTTTTGTCGGTAGGTACAGTTAAGCTATATATTACATATAGTTCAAGTTTATAAATACAAAACTATATTGAAGTCACTATCGCAGTAATATTTTCAATTTTATGGATGATAAGTGTAGGTTTTTTATGATAGAAGGCTACCTATATATATATTTTTTTTTTGTAAAATTGTCTAAATAAAAGATTTGCTACTGATGACTAGCGTTTATTTCGGTTATTTGATATTACTTTACACGTAACAACGTCGTATGGATCTCATAATAAATAATGCAAAAATGTCTTTTTTAATTTTTGTTCATAAATAGGTACATACAAAAATAACCTGTTGTGTTCCAAATTTAAATCAAGCTTACGGTGTCATAATCTTCAATCAGATCCCCTTGAGCTTGAGTTATACGATGAAAAGCGTCTACACTTTTTCAGATGATTTTTACAAATAGCAAACGCCTTTTATATTGATTTTAACGTATTTATTGAGGCCAAAGACCTAGTTTTTTATTAATTACTTCATGGCTAAGAGTTGGTGGCTGAACTACTTACTAACCTACTTATTAACCAACTTCAAAAAGGAGGAGGTTATTAATTCGGTTGTCTTTTATTAAATATTAATTGTTACCGCATAATTCCGTTATTTATTAACCGTATCTTTTTTTTTTAAATTCTTCCAAATTGGTCTTATTATAATTTTATCAAAATCGGTTCAGTAGTTTGATTGAAGTTGGTTTTTTTATAGGAAAGACTATATATTAGGTTAGACTATATCATTTTAGTTTTGCCCATAGGTATTTTTCTTAATAAGCACATACAATAGATACAAATTACTTATTTTTTTAAGATACTTTACTGCAACTCTACATCCCAACTAATCCCAACTAATAGTATAATTGAGTTGGTTTGTTTGTTACACTTTTAAGCCGTAACTTCTGAACCGATAATCACGAAATTTTGTATACAAGTTCTCTGGAGTACGAGGAAGCACATAGGCTACCTTTAATTCCTGAAAAAGGTACTGTTCCCGAGGGAAACGACGTTAATGCGAGCGAAGCTGCGGGCAAAATCTAGTCAATAATAACATTCTTGTGTTTAAACTGAAATCAAGCTGACAGTGTTATAATCTCCAATCAGCTCTCCTTGAGCAGTAATTATGCGATGAATCGCGTTTACACCTTTTCAGAAGATTTTCACACGAGCAAGCCGTCTTTTAGATTTATTACGGTGAAATTCGCGTTCAAATTAAAAGCCGTACCAATTAAAACGCCGGTTAAAATACACTTTATACATCCCACTCAAAGTGATGCATTTTGTTATTTAGTTTATTCGATTTTGTGAAATTTAAATAGTAGAATTGATATTTTTGTGATATTGAATATTTGAGAACTGAAGAGGCTAGTAACTGAAAAAAATATTTAATTATTCTGATAGATATATAATCGTGATTAAAAAGAAAAGCGGCCAAGTGCGAGTCGTACTCGCGCACAACGGGTTCCGTACCATTATCTATCATCATCATTTCGAGTAGGTGTCAGCCTCCGTGGTCTAGTGGTTTAGGCGTTTGCCTGTTGAACCGGGAGTGGTGGGTTCGAATCCCACGGGAAGCATACTTTGTATAGTTGTTTCCAGTTTGGTTAGGACATTGCAGGCTTGAATCACCTGATTGTCTGATAATAAAGATGATTCCGTGCTTCGGAAGGCACGTTAAGCCGGTGGTCCCGGCTGCCATCTGGTTGTCGTTAAAGGAACCACGTCAGAGGCCGAGAGGCGGTCCCGAAGAACTCTGACACCAGGGTGTGCATGGTCGATTGACCGTGAAACCTACTCGAAATGATGATGAATAATAGTAACATAAGCGTAGTGTTACCTCGAAAATGCAAATTATCCGACTTGCATTTTCGAACCTCTGTAAATACCTACTGCACGTAAGCATTTCTACTACAAATCTTTGTGATCTACTACGTAATAATATTCCTGTTGCAATTTACATCAATCCATGCAAAATGTTTATCGTCCCCTTTTCTTAAGACGACGTGTGAAGCAGTTTTCTCCCCGTCCCACGCGACTGATGTATTAAACGAACATTTGTTATGACGATTCAGAGAAACTATTGTTTTCTGTCGAGCTATTCCATATTTCATGATCCGATCGAGGATGGAATATTTGATGGAGATTCGACGGTAGTCTGTCGTTGTTTTTGTTTTACAAGACTCCTGTGTTACCTTGGTCTAAAACGTTTGACATAACATAAGAGAAAATCGTAGGGTCGTATTTCCATACAAGCGTAGTCCCCTGATTCCTCGCCGGATAGAACCAGTAGAGCAATGATTTTTTACCTAAAATATCTATGGATACAGTACCATGCCTCTATGTTTTAATTTTTTTCATAATTGAATTATTTAAAGAGATATTAACCTTCAAAATCCTGAGAAATTGTTAAGAATTTGCGTTGTGTTCAAACATCAAGAACGAATTCGACACGATTATATAATTAAAAGAAAACGTAGAAACCTGTGTTTCTGTTTTCTTTTTCTTATATAATTTTTTTAGCAAAACTCTGATTTATTCTCAAAAACTTAACCGATTTAATTTCTTATTTTATTAAAAATTTAAAATAAGCTATGGACAGCCATAGCTTATTTTAAATTTTTAATAAAAAAAGAAAATAAATCGGTTAAGTTTTGTAGAATAAATCAGGGGACTACGAAGCGCCAATTTTGTGTAATTTTTATAGGTATTTTCGGTCCAAGCTGTGGTTGTCTCTATCGCACTCTGCGGAGGTTGTTTGGGCACACAGCAATAGATTTAACAAATACCTATTTATCAATCCTCTCGAGCGCAGTGTTTCCTCCTAACCCCTTAAGTATTTTGTCAAACGTTGTACACTGTGACAGACATGATCAGCCCATAATATTGAACAACATTCATACACAATCTTGATGATCTTGATGAATAAGCTATCAGCTGGTCGACTTTCTATGGAAAGTAAATTCCTTTTTCATATTTCTTGATTAAATCAAAAAACATCTCGCAGGGGATCAACCATAACAACCAAAAAAATCCCATATCGATCAGTTGATTGTTCATTTTGTATGGAAGGTGGATTTCTTTGTATTTCGATTTTGGTCTGCTGGGGAAATTTGTTCAATATCATGGGCTGAGCATGCTCCTTAATTATTGCTACCCCCATTTAACCATTGCATCACGGAAGCCGATTATTACATATTCTCTATATCTCTTTGTCAGAGTGCGTTCCTGGTATTGTGGTACGTTAGAGCCCGTGCTCACTTTAAAACTGCGTGTTTATTTATTGTCATGCTGTTGCTTGCTTTGTTTTCCGTGTGTGTAAGTGGCCATCAGTGGTGTCAGTTTTTTCAAGCTGCCTAAAGGCGTCTAACTGAGCTTAACCGCCATCTAGTAGCGACAGCCGGCTTAACGTGCCATCCGAAGCACGGAGAAGCTCGAAACATTGTGCCACCTGTGGTCTCCCATTCCAGGGGTCCACGCCTGGGATTGCTTTACATACGTTATGGTTAATAATGCTTACGCTCAATTGGACATCAAGCTCCTGTAAAATTATTTAGCAAGCAAGTTTCCTTGGTAATTATTTTAATTTTTTAACTCGTTTTTTATTCGGGCCGTTATTTCCGTAACTGGATCATATATCATCCGTCCAAGGAGACTGATGCTATCACAGAATGTTTTTACACCGTAAACCACAAGGTACGATTGCCAAAATAACTTATCTGTGCCAAATTGTTCTGGGGGTAAAATGTGAAGTCAGCAGACACGTCTTAATTGTGTACTCCAATCTGTCAGCCTCGCTCGGCAAGCACCCGTTGAGTGATGTGACGTGCGTGCGTGTGAGCCATTATTTAGCGTTCATTACCGAAAGCTGACGGGGAACTTTTACAGCGTAGGATAGGATAGCATGTTAGATGATTTTAATAAATTAATGAATGGAATTTATTATAAACTAGCTTTCGCCCGCGGCTCCACCCGCGTCAATATCGATCCCTCGGGAATAGTACTTTTTCCCGGGATAAAAGGTAGCCTATGTCCTTCTCCGTACTCCAGAGAACTTGTGTGCAAAATTTCACGATGATCGGTTTAGTAATTACGGTGTGAAAGCGTAAAAAACAAACAAACAAACTCACTTTCGCATTTATAATATTAGTAAGGATAAAATGATAAGTAAAATAAACTCTTTATGAAATTGTTCCGGAGGAGCGAACAGCGTCAAGTAAAGACGAAAAATCAGCAGATACGTCTTAATTCTGCACTTCAATCTGTCAGCCTCGTTTGGCAAGCACCTGTTTAGTGATGTGACGTGCGTGCGTGTGAGCAATGGCTCACACGAGTTCCCCGTCAGCGTTCATTGCCGAAAGCAGACAGGGAACTTTTACAGCACTTTACAGCGTCGGATAGGCATGTTAGATGATTTTAATAAATTAGTTGAAGGGAATTTATTATTTACTAGCTACTAGATATTGCCTGTGGTTCCGCCCACGTTAATGTCGATCCCGGAATTTCCTAGACACATTTTATTCCGGGAAAAAAATCCCGGAACGAAATCAATGTCCTTCCTTGGACCTCAAACTACCTCCATACCAAATTTCATCCAAGTTGGTTAAATAGTGAAACATGAAAAAAAGCACAGACCGAGTTACTTTGGCATTTATAATATTAGTATGGATAAAATTAAATGTATATAAAATAAACTCTTGTCAAATTGTTGTGGGGGAGAGATGTATGGGATAATCGTCATGTAACAACGAAGACTCAGCAGATACGAATTCCGCATTCTAATCTGCCAGCCTCGCTCAGCAAGCACCCGTTGAGTGATGTGACGTGCGTGCAAGTGTGCCATTACTTAACGTTCATTAACAAAAGCTGACGGGGAATTTCTTACTTCCGACTTTACATAATAGGGACGTAAGATGATACTTCAGGTTATTTTAGTTATGGTTAAATTAAATTAAGTGCAAATATTATAAAGGCTGGCACCCAATTAGCTAGAAACATGCTTTAGAAGCAAATAAAAAAAAGGACATGCTATTTTTTGAGATATTTTGACTTAAACATTTAGAAAAACATGCCCATAAACATCCTGTGTACATAAACACACTTTCTTGGCATAAAACTTTTTACTATTGCTTACTCTAGATACTAAGTCACTAACGTTGAAAATCAAAAATCTGAAAAAGAAACAATTATTTTGTATGAAAAAATATTTGCGCTTAATTTAAGTTGACCTCAAATATAAAATTATTCCTAAAATATGCTCTTTATCAAATTGTTGTGGGGGAGATGTATAGAGTGGAGAGTATAAGATACATGAGACCATCGTCATGTAACGACGAAGACTACGTCTTAATTCCGCATTCTAATCTGTCAGCTTCACTCGGCAAGCACCCGTTGAGTGATGTGACGTGCGTGCAAGTGTGCCATCACTTAACGTTCATTAACCAAAGCTGACGGGGAATATCTTACTTCCGACTTCGCATAATAGGGACGTAAGATGATTTCAATAAATGACTTCGGGTTATGTTAGTTATGGACAATTTAAATTTATCGCAAATGTTTCAGGGGATGACATCCATAAGCTAGAAACATGCTTCAGAAGCAAATAAAAAAAGGACATGCTATTTTTTGAGATATTTTGACTTAAACATTTAGAAAAACATGCCCATAAACATCCTGTGTACATAAACACACTTTCTTGGCATAAAACTTTTTACTATTGCTTACTATAGATACTAAGTCACTAACGTTGAAAATCAAAAATCTGAAAAAGAAACAATTATTTTGTATGAAAAAATACTTGCGCTTAATTTAAGTTGACCTCAAGTATAAAATTATTCCTAAAATATGCTCTTTATTAAATTGTTGTGGGGGAGATGTATAGAGTGGAGAGTATTCTTATACTCTCCACTCTATACATCTCCCCCACATGACCTACATGAGACCATCGTCATGTAACGACGAAGACTACGTCTTAATTCCGCATTCAAATCTGTCAGCTTCGCTCGGCAAGCACCCGTTGAGTGATGTGACGTGCGTGCAAGTGTGCCATTACTTAACGTTCATTAACCATAGCTGACGGGGAATATCTTACTTCTGACTTCGCATAATAGGGACGTAAGATGATTTCAATAAATGACTTCAGGTTAGTTATCGCCAATTTAAATTAAGCTCAAATATTTTAATGGCTGGCACATTTAAGCTAGAAAAATGCAATAGATGCAAAATTAAAAAAATCGGCACGCTAGTTTTTGAGATATCTGGACCATTAACAGAGTTCCAAAATGCCAAACCAGATTTTGTCAATACTCGTCATCCTGGTTTGGTCCTTATATTTATAATAAAATAAATAAAGTAACAAATATTTCCGATAAATCCCTCTTCTCAATGAAAAGGCATATAATATGTGCCTTTTCATTGAGAAGAGGGATCAAATGCAACATGTGTATATTATACACATGTTGCATTTAATACACATAACATATATTCTTATCTTATATAAATATATACATATATTAATTCATGTACAAGTTCAAAACAGTTGTAGAAAAATAAATCAATTTTTTTTAAGTTAACTATTTTATCGTATCTGTAAGTTTTGCCTATACTACGTGTTGTTTACGTCGTCGGACGAGGAATGCTGCCCTGCCGTCAGACAGTGCAAACTAGCACGGAGGGTAGAAACAATTGTTTTGACCACTTATAACTGGTGAATAGCAAACAAGCAAGTTATTTTTTTTTTCTAACATAAGTTTTGTACTGGTATTGTGAACTGTACAGTCTGAAATAAATCATTATTATTATTATTAAACACTTAGAAAAATAGATAAAATAACACCATGTGTACAAATAAACACTTTCTTGGCCAACAATTTTTGACAATTATCTACTATGGATACTGAGTCACTGACGACGTCAATCAAAACAACTGATTTATCGATTTGAATAAAAATAGTAATTATTTTGTATGACAACATTAAATTAAAAATAGCATGTGAATTTCTCAAAATTTGTTACTATAGCATTTCTTTGACTTATGAGACCCAGCCCTTAAGATATCTGTGCTCAATTTTAATGGACGTTGTATAAGAATTTTCGGACAGTACAGATTCATAGATCAATTTTTCGATAAAGAATATAACTTTTCGTCTCATCTATTCAAAAAACAAAGAACGATTGCCCGCGGAAAACAGCGTCCGAAATACATTTTTATGCCCACGGGAATTTGAATTGTGAACACAAATATTATTCGAAAAATTTCCGTGGCCGAAAAGTTCTAATTAGATATATTTTTGTAGAGTTTTATTGACCAGATATATTTATCAAAAAGGGAAAAATTCAAGAACTGGGCATATTTAAGATGCATGTTTATTTCATTTGCACGAAGAATTAAGGACCTTACTTTTCTAGTAAGGTCTTTCTTCAGTTTCAAATGCATTCTTCGTGCAAAATGTCGTATATTTTTATGAAGGACCTAAATCAGTATTCTCTGTTTATCATGTTTTGACCTACATTTCAATTTACTAATGACCTTACTTATCGGACTTGTACGATGATAAACAATTTTTAATAGTACCTAAGTAAGTGCATAACTATTATTTTTGTGTAAATTTTACCATTACCTAACTTTTTGAGATATGCGCGGACAAACATACAAATTTACATACATAAACGTATAGCATACACTTATGAAATATTGCATACGTATGTAGAAGCTGCTATACAACGTATAACAAATTGTGGGTAACGACACTTAAAGGGCATGATCAGCCCATTCTATTGAACAACTTCTCGCAGGGGATCAACCATGAAAGACGAAAAAAGAATTCCATACTTACAAAGTCGATCAGCTGATTGTTCATTTTGTATGGAAGTCGGATTTTTTCGTATTTCATTTATGGCCCTGTAGTGAAAGTTGTTCTATATCATGGGCTGATCATTCCCCATAAGTATTGTTAGCCCTATTTTGTTGCAGACGGATATGTAAAAAAGTGTGCAATTCTGATTCTGAATAACATACATACGGGTCAAATTAATACCTTTTAATACGTCAGTTAAAAAGTGAAGCCAAACAAATAAAAAAAAAAGTATCAATTAATTAATTTACTTAAAATAACACACGATAAAACACTATGTTTCTCGAAAATGAAATAAAAGATTATTTATATTTGTCGTGGAGTCGGGACGCAGATGGCCCACAATTATGGACCTTGTACACCTGAGAGCAATGCGGCAAGTAATCGGTTACTTCACTCTTCTGGATTAAAATAAGCTTTTTAAGATATTGACAAACAACTAATAAACACTGCTCAAAAGGGAGCGAAAGCGAAAAAATACCTTGGTTAGATTGAGACTTTTTCTTACTTTGGTAAGAAAATATTTATACCTACAGGCTGATTTTGATCCATCTGAGAATATTTTTATATTATTATCAGAATCGCTAGTAAAAATGCCTATCCAAGGATTCTTTGTTCCATGGGAGGATATTTGCTATAGTCACCACGTTTGGCAGGCGTATTGGCGAGCACAGTTTATTTGCCTATCATTATACAAAAAGTGTACGTTTCTGACAATTTAACATAACCTAATCAAAATACCTTGAATGTAAATACTTCCAGGATTGTTAAATTTTTTTTTTATACAAAATTCAATTTTAATGAATACTTGAATAAAAAATTAAATGTAAGATTTATAAGCAATATTCCCATGCTTCATCACATAACAATGTCAATGTCATTGTCAATCTGTCAAAAAGTGATGACGTTGACTGCCAAGTCTTATGAGTTGAGCCAGGTTGGGGAATATTTTCCCGATAATTTGGAAGTGTACATAGACTGTTTTTTTTTGTGATAAATAAATTTTGAATAAAAAAAAAATTAAAAAAATTATGGAAGTATATACATTTAAGGGACATTCGATTGCATAAATAAAAACCATCACTTCCGGTTTGTAGAAAGTTGTCAATTCACTAAAAAAGTGAAGCTAAACAAATAAAAAAACATGTATCAACTATGGTGGAGAATTACGGGGCGCCGAGATTGAATTGTGCGGTAGCTCAGATGGCAGAGCATAGGTCGTACATAGACCTAGAGCGTCCAACCCGTCTTACTTTTCATACAAACGCTCGTACGTTATTATGGCGTCGTAACATAATTTTTTTTAAATCTTTTGATATTACAGGTATCTTGTGCGCTATTTCTAGGTTTCTATTGAAATAAAAAAAAGTATAATTATGTAAAACACATTCAGTATAAGTCTCCAAAAATCTGGTTTTTGCACAAATTTTACCTTAACTTAGGCCGTTCATAAAGTATTCATAAATAGTAAAAGTAAACAAAATGTTTTATATAAATCTTGTTAATGTAATGAAGATTCTAAATAAAAAACATTTATTGCACTATCTTGAAGTTTTACTGAAAAACACGTATTACCTGGAACAGGTTTTTCGTTCAATGTTATCGCGTTCTCACTTGTTTGTTAGTCAAATGGATGAAACAACATGCTTTACAATGGGCCGGGAAGGGCCCGCATAAAATTTTTTCACCATATTTTATTTTTTAATTTATTAAGAGTATGTATAAACTAATTCATTTACTAAAAATATTACACGAAAGACACTATGTTTCTCGAAAACCATTGCAATTAAATACTACTATTTGTCGTGGAGTCGAGACCCAGATGGCTCATAATTACGGGCCTTGTTCACTTGGGAGTAACGCGGCAAGTAATCGCTTACTTCACTCTTTTGGATTAAAGTAAGCTTATGGTATCTTATCTGCTTACTTTTTAGGGTTCCGTATCCAAAGGGTAAAAATGAGACCCTATTAATATCGCTCCACTGTCTGTCTGTCCTTCTGTCACCAGGTGAGATACAGTTTCATGAACCGTGATAGTTAAACAGCTGAAATTTTTACTTATTATGTATTTGTGTTACCGCTATGACAACAAAGTCAAAGTCAAATATATTATTCATCGTAAGATATTTTAAATACCATTTGGTGAACGTTAAATTACACATTATTATTTACAACATTATTATTGTTGACGTCAATAACTTACTTAGAGCTAAGTTTACGCCGCTTCGAAGGCGGAGTGCAGAAGAAGCGGCAACATACTGCACAGCGCATTTTCTCCAAAAGACATTAACTTACTATCTACGACATACTTAGAACTAAATGTGTGGACTTGAGCTTACATTGTCATGTCACAAGATAAAATTCAATTTGTAATATGAATTAATATTAATAAAAAAAAAATTATTTTTTTTATTAAATGTCAAAACACAATAAATAATAAATAAATAAATATATACGGACAAATCACACAGATTGAGCTAGCCCCAAAGTAAGTTCGAGATGTACAAATTGTACCAATTCATGTAATTTTTATATTAATATCATAATGAGGGTCCGGCCGATGCCGGACTTAACGATAAAAATATCTGGCCAAAGCTCGATAGCTTTGGCCAGATATTTTTATCGCTTAGAAAATCATCAGTCCTGTAATAAGCGTTTTTACAAAGTACCAAGCATATCAAGGACTACCAGATTCGGTTTTCTCACTGGAACTAAATTGAGTGGGCAAAGAAACTAGATTTCGCTTGGTGTAAATTATTTCGTATTCCTACTGGTTGGTCCCTTATGAAAAGTTCGTCATATCGAGGCGTTGAGTCACCCTTTCAAGGAAATCTAGGTGGTATAAACTAAAACGCTATATAAGATATAACTTTTAATCCCAAGATAGCTCCTGAAGAAATACACGCGTACGGAGTCGCGGGTAAAAGCTAGTTTTCTCTAAAAATAGCTCGCGCGACCGACATCTAAGCTAATATTTATCTACAGCTAACGTTTAACATACAGTTGCCTAGTGCTGCTAAGACTGAAGCAAATAACAATTACAGCAACAATTGTTTCAGATCTACAACTCTATGACCTAGTATGTGTTATACAAGCGACCCGCCCGGCTTCGCATGGGTGCGATAATATACATAAAAACTTACCTCTTCAATTGCTATATCTATTAAAAAAAACCGCATCAAAATCCGTTGCGTAGTTTTAAAAATCTAAGCATACATAGGGACAGACAGCGGGAAGCGACTTTGTTTTATACTTTGTAGTGATAGTGATGGAGTTGACAGCTCCGTGGCGCAGTGGTTAAGGCGATTAGAGTCCTCAATGACCTTGGGCGTTTAAGCTCCTTGCTCCGCGCCACAACCGCGCACCCCGCACGAAAACATCGATCAAAGACTACACGGCCGTAGGTAGGACAGATGAGCGCTTCATACATTACTGCCTATTTTTTTGAACTTTTATAAACGTATTTATATTTATTTATTTCGATTAGAATAGTTTGATTGCCTAAGAATTGATTGAGTAGAATAGTTTTAATTAATAAGCGACCTAAGTCATTATTTGACTTGCAAAAAAAAAAGCAGCTTTTTTTTAAATCAGAGGCGCACTTTCAATTCTGTTCTATTTGATTCTATACTTAAACAGAAGCCAAAAATATACTTTGCTGTTTTTATTATAACTGTGTCATTGTCATTCGACACACCATTCCCTCCGTATTAGCAAGGCTTATGACTACCTATTTATTCCTAGTTAGACTATTTTAATTATGTGTAAAAGATAGTAAGTTCAGAAGCAGACTTTTCACGAACGGGGTCAGCCGGGCAAGACTTTGGAGTAGACGTCTTCAAAAACGAGTAATTTATAAAATAGCACCCTTTTCTAAAATGGCTTATCTCAAAATCTATAACAAAACGCATCAAAATTCGTAGTTGTGTAGTTTTAAAGCATACATAGTGACAGACAGAGGAAAGCGACTTTGTTGTATAAGTATGTAGTGATATAAAATGAAGAGGGTCTGTTCATATGTTGACTATTCCTCTCCTGGGGTAAGTAATATAACATATAAACACAAAATATATATAATTTAAGATAAATATCAACGAAACATATAATTTTGGTCAGTATAATTATCAAGTAAGATAAAAATCGAAAGAAATAAGTTTAAAAATACGAAAATCTTTTATTATAACAATCATTCAACATATCAAACCTTTATTATACCGTTTTATTATTATAAACTTAAAAAAATCGATTAGTTGTTATGTATAATAAACTTTATACATACATATTAGTACGTATAATAATCATTTGTTATACGAATTAATTGGTAGAAGATTCTCAATACATACCTAATGATTAAATTTAAAAAAAAACCTAACTTAATTTTATTTTACGAGTTTCTTCCATATCTCCAAAGTTCTTCATTATTCTTCACCAAATTAAAATGGGACCAACTTAGTAGTAAAGGCTTTTAAATAAAAAAAAATATAAAAATCGGTTCACAATTGGTGAAGATATCGTGTAACAAACATACATAAAAAAATTAAAATAAAGTCATACAGTCGAATTGATAACCTCCTCCTTTTTTGAAGCCGGTTAGTAAATTATCTTATTTCTTTTTATAGAACGCCTAGCCGAAAATTAATAGCCACCTGACGATCTCGTAAATGCAAAAAATATTAATAAAGCAAGAAGAAAGATAACAAGATATTAAAACGAAAATCTGAATATTACAAGTGTGAATTTCTTCGAGCTATAGTCTCTAATATAAGTTAAAAAAATAAGAAAAATAAGTATACTAAAAAATACTTCGAAAAATTGTGATACATACAAAATGCGCGCGCATTTTGTATGTATCACAATTTTTTTTAAAGTAGATAGTTAATTTTTACTATATTTTATTGTATGTAAATATTAGGACAAAGTATAAAATAAATTAAAAAATTGTGATACATACAAAATGCGCGCGCATTTTGTATGTATCACAATTTTTTTTAAAGTAGATAGATAATTTTTACTATATTTTATTGTATGTAAATATTAGGACAAAGTATAAAATAAATTTAAAAATTGTGATACATACAAAATGCGCGCGCATTTTGTATGTATCACATTTTTTTATATTTATTTCATACTTTGTCCTATTAAGTACATGCAATTAATTTTTGTAATAACTTCTTTTATTTGTTATAGTTTTTTTGTAATCCTATGAAATTAATGACTTCTTGTATTACTTTCCGTTTGCTTTACTAATAAAATCGATCACCTATTATTTACTCTGAATTTTTTTACAAGAAAATGAAGTTTATGAGCTTGCGCGAATTTGAATTATTTCTTAGGTATTACTGAAATAATTCAAATTCGCAAAATAGACATGCGTTTATTATTTAGCATGTACTAATTAGCTGGTATATTTTCTACGTCATATATTTTTAATACGTATACATTTTGATTTCTATAGATTTTGATTCATATTTATTTTAAATATTATACTTTTTGAATGGTATACATTTTGGCAGGTATCCTGCACGAGTTGTATAACAGGTGATATTTAGTATTTATAAACGTTATAAAAAATGGGTTTATGCATTTCGAATTGAAAATTTTATGAATATTATAGCTTTTAAGAATATAATTAGTAATGATTATGTCAAGTTAACATTATATCTTTTGAACTTTATTGAAATGAAAATATATAATTTGTTATTATATCAATCAATACGCACCCCCTCTCCTGACAAAATTTCAGTTTTAATTTTTTTTTCGGTTGGTAACATTGAAATTAAAGGTATTATAGTAGGGTAGGATTTACTTAAAACATATATTGAAATTATAGTAGGGTAGGATTTACTTAAAAAATTTATAATTCCAAAATTTTTGAAATCTGTCATCATCATTTCGAGTAGGTGTCACGGTCAATCGACCATGCACACCCTGGTGTCAGAGTTCTTTTGAACCGCCTCTCGGCCTGACGTGGTTCCTTTTAATGACTGCCAGATGGCAGCCGGGACCACCGGCTTAACGTGCCTTCCGAAGCACGGAATCATCTTTATTATCAGACAATCAGGTGATTCAAGCCTGCAATGTCCTAACCAAACTGGAAACAACTAAACAAAGTATGCTTCCGGTGGGAATCGAACCCATGACCCCCGGGTCAACAGGCAAACGCCTTAACCACTGGACCACGGAGGCTGTTCCACTGGACCACGGAGGCTGTTTGTGTGGTGTGGCTGTGTTGAAATCTGTACATACCAATGAGTACTCTTGCTGTCTCTAATAAATTAATAATATTTCTGATTAAATTCATAGCTGCATATTTAAAAAATATTTTCTCAGATAGTGTAAAAACAAAAAAAATCGAATACATAACATTTGAAAAGAACCACCTCAAGTATACTAACAGGATACAGGTACTATTTTAAAAAATACATACAATATATAGCACATATTTTATTTTTCTGTGTAGTTTTGTTCTTCGTTTTTTTCAGACTATTGTTACACTAATTAAGGTTTTTACGAGTAGGTTTAGTTTATACGATTAAGTATGTTTTTATATGTTAAGTAAGAATAATTTTAATTAAAATAAATTAATTCAGATGTCTTCAATAAATCTACAATCGATAAAAAAATAAATAAACTCTATGGGAAATTTATTCAGGTAGGAACACAGTTGCGGTGAACTTTGACCACCGCAAGCACGCACGACCGTAAAGAGCGCTGCCGTCCTTTGAAACCACCTAAACAATTTTCGGAGAAAATGTATGGGTGACGTCATTGAACGTTCGCAGACGGACGCCGCAATCCTTGAAAATCAAATCAAAAAATAGGCGATGTTTTTTACCGTGGCTGCCGCCCTTATATGGGTTTGCATCGTGGAATTGAAAATGAAAAGGATGGCAATCTGTTATGAGCTAAGTATTCCGGAATATTCTTCTTGTACATCGGAGTGATTACTAGGTTTCAGAGGATGCTTATTGTCTTAGCGGTAAACATCTAGTTTACTAAGCGTTTTCGCAAAGTGTCCATTTTCGGCAAAAATGCTTGGTTAAACTAGACATCTACCGCTAAGACGATAAATTATACTACAATAAATAATTTAAAATCTTATCTGGGGATGCTCAAACTAAACTTTTAAATTATATCTCTGTTCAAGCTCTCATTATCGCATATTTCTTCGATTATTTTTTTTGAGGCATTCTGATCCACCTAAGTACAATTTGAATCTCAATCGAACGTCGTAACTCGTATACATATATGCGCTAAATAAACACAGCGAAGTTAAATTACATATTACTTTTAAAAGTAAGGTTCATTATTTTACACTAATAGATAAATTTAGGTAGATAACGAAACGAGCGAGATATCGAACGAGCGTGAACTACACTACAATACAATTGTACCGTCTGACTGCACTACTCTATGAACATACTTTATATCGTCTCAACACACACAAACAAAGAGAAAATACGCTAGATCGCCCGTAAAAAAATAGCAGCGAGTGACACAGCCTCCCCGTTTGAATGCCAGCGGACGACTGCCGCCTGCGCCCGCGCAAGTCACCCTCAACAACAAAACGTCGGAATTCATCTTTTTAAATAGAAAAACATGTTCGATTGCCAAAAGCAACGTATTATTTAAAGAACAAAGAATTCTTAATTTATTAGTGCAAAAATATTTTAAAATATCATAGCCATTTGGGAGCAATAGGAAATTAAAGTAAAAAATCGATGCCCCGTAATTATTTTTTTAATACTCAATAATTAGACGTAAAGAAAAAATGAACATGTTGAATGAAGTCCTTGAACTGTTGTCTCACATATATTTTTTTCAACTATTCCTGGCCAGCAATAAAAGAGGAGTAGGCTTTACAAAATGCTCATTTGACGGAAATTGAGGGATCTAATCGCCTTAACACGCCAGCCTGCGACACGGAGTGCCCGGGTTCGATCCCCCGCCAGGTCAAGGTGGAAAATGATCTTTTTCAGATTGGCCTGGGTCTTGGATGTTTATCTATATATGTATTTGTTATAAAATATATATCGTTGAGTTACTATCCCATAACACAAGTCTCGAACTTACCTTGGGGCTAGCTCAATCTGTGTCATATGTCCGTATATATTTATATATTTATTTAGTTCTCGTTAAGGTAAGGGATTAATTCAGAAAATATTCAGAAATATTATTTCAGCATTATTGAAGAAATATTTGCGGAGCTCTGGCAGTGTCGATACATACACATCTTTCAAGCTGAAGTGTATGTTTTCTTAAAAGGCCGGCAACGCTTTTGTCACACCACAGGTGCAGTTGTCTATGGGCAGCGGTGATCGCTTACCATCGGATGACCCGCTTGCTCGTTTACCGCACTAAGTCATAGAAAAAAAGTATCCGTCGCGTCACGCACGATTTCCCGTTTTCATCAGGTGTTCCTTCGTTCGTCGAATCCAAACAGCGTGTTACTCATACTTTGTACACGCCGCCTCCCAAGACTTCAAGACCTAAGTTACAAAATGTTTTTGAGTTCTTCTTAGTGTTTTTGTTATGCTATTTGGCTAAGTATTGACAAGGTTTTCACAGATGTTTCGGTACCTTTTTGGCGATTCGGGCCGTTACCAAACGGTATTGTAAATCATGAAGAAGGCTTATGCCCCGCTAGACTTCTTGCGGCTGAGATGATGGTCATGATACGGGATCAACATAAAAAATAGTACATTCCCGACATTGCAAAAATTCCTGAAAAACCTATTATACCGTTTTGTCTACGTCCGGGGTTACTTCAAAATCTTGACCGCTTATGGAACAAGAATAATTAACAAAAATAAACTGGCTTTTTAAACATTTTATCTCAAAAACTTCCGAGCCGATTTTGATGATACACTATTCGTTAAGTTACACGTAACGATAAGGAAATATTATTTGAAGATAAACATACAAATTTACAAACATACACTAATGAAATTTGGCACGCATGCTAAGGAGCTTGTATAGATTAATATATATAAAAACCATGCAATTCTGACAATATTCATACGGGTAGAACTAATTTTTAAGTCGGTCAAAAAGAGCCATCAACCTTTTCGAGCGCAATCAGACAACCTAAAGAAACATGACACAAATATTACAATATACCGGCCATATACACACAAACTGCATCTGTATAATTTACTCTATCAGTTATGCAAATAAACTTAATACTTGCAAATATTATTTCCACGCCATGTTTGGAAATGTGTACATATTCCAAACATGGACGTTATTTGCTGATAATTGCAACAAAATATTTGAGAATGTCTATCTCTTACTCCATTTTGTTTAGTTTGTTTGCTTTGCACGCACGGTAAGCCATATTATTATAATGATAAATCATTTCGGTCGGTTACCCCTTTATGACGGTATCACGTTGCCGATTCATGGCACGATGAGTAACCTTTGATTGGAAGCCTACTTTCTGAATACTTGGAAGATGGTTAGAATGTTTATTAAACGCGTTATTCGCGTGAAATAGGCTAGTTTCCTAAAAAAATATAATTAGCCCGTCAGTTAGATATTCAAAAAATATTGAATACGTATTTTTTCTTTTGTCGAATAAACAAAAAATTATACAGATATAGCCCTTTGAAATTCCGTATGACGTCATAGTTTGCTAAGATTTCTAGCAAACTTTGACGTCACGAGCCCCCACTCCTGAACTTTGACGCGCTTTATTTTAATTATTTATTGTTCATTTGACAAAAGAAAAAATACGTGTCCAATATTTTTTGATTATCTAACTGACGGACTAATTGTTATGTTATAATTACGACCCAGGAAACTAGCCTAATAGGCTAGTTGCGCTGACGTCACCTTTATGTAAATAAATTTCCTTTATGTACGCGGGCGGAGCCGCGGGCAAAGCTAGTAATAAATTACTAGCATTGCCCGCGGCTCCGCCCGCGTTAATGTCGATCCCTCGGGAATAGTACTTTTCCCGGGATAAAAGGTAGCCTATGTCCATCTCCGTACTCCAGAAAACTTGTATGCTAAATTTCATGATGATCGGTTTAGTAGTTACGGCGTGAAAGCGTAACAAACAAACTCACTGCATTTATAATATTAGTAAGGATTATTATATTTCAACTATGTAGGCCTACCTACATATAGGTATACAACAGAACATGTACACATTTCAGAAAAAACTACGGAGGTTTGTGACCAATACACAGGTTTTTATAATTGTAACTTAAATTCAGAGTACCTAAGCTTAAAATAATCTTAAAGTAACGACATCTTAAAAACTCTCCTAAATTCTATTACAAATTATTCTACTGTATTTAAAGTGGTGATAAAACTTTCATTCTCTCAGGTCTAATTATCCAATTTAACTTTTCCAAGACACTGGTGCCGAATTCCCCACGTAGTTAATAAGACGAAAACATAAGTATAGAATGTTATGTCTGCGAATGACGTCCTTACGATACGGAGATGGACATCGATTCGCAAAAAAATGTGAGGCATAATACAAAGCTGTTGAAAATAGTCACACAATCACATAGTAGCACAAACTAAGGTACAAGTTGACCCAAATAGTTTTGTTCTAGTCCCATCCAAGAAAAAAAATTAGTCTATACATTTTTTCATAATATTTAATACGTAAAATGTAGTGATATCAATCAAAAACCATGTAAATAAAATGAGTCTTGTTAAAGATCGACAAATTGAGGGGGAGGGGTGGGGGGGTCAGTTAACACGATAGCGGGGATGGTTCAGTATCCATTAGAATTAGATTTTAAGGCATCAGGCTATTTCATTTTGTTTAATCTACTGAAACATAGTATTGTTATTTAAAATACACAATTAACATTACATATTTACTAGCTACAAAACTAAAAAATAATTAATTCTATCTAAAATAAAAACCTAGGTACCTATAAATAAAACCTAACTATAAATCTACCTATAAATAAAAACCTACCTTTAGATAAAGAATGTCACGCAGGTCATTGCCCTGCGGTAATGTGCCCAGAAGACTGGCAACATTTTATTTATTTATGAAAATTTGTAAGGTATTTCTTTAGTAAACACCGTTGTTATTTTTAAAGTTGTCAAATTATCGACTATATTTCCCCACCATTATGTCGGAAAATTGTAAGGAGGTGATTTGGTACAATAAGTGCAGACTCCAGTCTTCGGCCATCGACTGCGTTCCCGAAATTGCTTATTATTACTTGAATACGAAGTAATACATACGAACACCTGTGTTAATTCACAAAGTATTCGAATCATCGACTATTTGAATATCATTATTCCCTCGCCGTTATCTCAGAGCATTGTAACGAGGTGATTTGGCCCAACAAGTGCAGGCTCGTGTCTTATCTACCATCGGCTGCGTTCCCGAAATCGCTTAATAATGCTCGAGCCTCAGAGATCAGATAAGATACCGATAGTTCGAAATAGGTGTCTGTTTGTGTCTGGTAATAAAATTATAATTTGAACTTAAATGGAAAGTCTGGAAATAGAAGTCGAAAATATTAGGTCGCCTTTAAGTTTAAAACGACTGTAAATAGGAAAGCAGTAAAAAAGGTTTACTGCTGTATTTTATTTTTTATTTATTGATAAAAATTTGTGAAAATAATTTATTATTAAGTAATATAATGAATAATTGTAAATAATGTAATCAGAGTATGGCTACTTAAGGTTAAAATAATCTTAAAGTAACGACATCTTAAAAACTCTCCTAAATTCTGTTATAACCTCGTAAAACCCAAGCTTAAGATTTACCTTTATGAAGTGCGACCCAGTGTCCTCAGACGAGGGCAAAAAAGTTGATAGGCTTCAGACCCAAGCCGATTTTTATTAAAATGAACCCAAAATATATGCAATACTACATTGGGACTTATTGATGGCTTCATTAATACTATGTATGATTATTTTGGGATATTTAAAAATTCAATATATTTTGTTCTTGCATGAGGACATTGGGTATTACTTGCAAACGTGTCCTTGATTTATTTGTTCTCATGTGAGTACAATGGTTTATAATTAATAAATTAAAAAAAACTAGTTTTAAAACTTTTATTTAATAAATGAACATAAACGAAACTGCAAATGAAAAAAATCTAAATCATAAATCTTCTACATCCATTTTGAATTAAGCAACATTTTAATCTTGTCTAGGTAGGTACTTATAATTATAATTTAAATGCTGTATTTTAATTTCAATGCTGTAGTGACCATGAAGTACTAAACTTAACATTTAGGTATAATGTGGCTAGGATATTCTGCATTTTGTGTCCCAGTCGAGTTAGCTATGCGTCTTCTGCCCTACTTCTACCATGAGGAATTCCACATTAAGCTGATGCAGTAATTTCAGCTCCGCGCTCCGATTTTGATGAGCAGCTGTTATCTCGGTCCTAGGTAATCCCGAACTCAGAATATAAGCCGTTATCTTGCCGACCCCTAGGTCAGACCTTGATGATTCAGAAACTGAAGAATGTACCAATCTAGATCTTCAATTTCTGATTCATATAACAAGTCCTCGATATCATAATTTTTCAAATCTGCAACAAAATATAAAAATAAGTAATATATTTTTGTAATGTAATTAAAACCCAATGTGATCAAGTAATCACATAAAAAAATAGAAGTAACGCCCGCTGTGATCAGGCGAGTACATATTTTTTCAATAGTACATAAATATGCATTACAGTTACATTGAAACCAAATAGTATTGTTTTTGAAAACTAGTAAATATAAGTCACTTATTTATCAAAACTGATTAAAAAATAAATCGTCGATGACTGAAATAAATTAAGATTATAACTCACCTCTTCGACGTGGACGCTGCATGTTTGCCATTTTGGTCAAAAAGGACTAATTTCACATCATTGGTCAGAAATTTCATTTACATCAAATTGACGTTTATGTTTCGACCAACCAGAGGACAACAACTGACAGATCATTTAAGCGCTAAAATTCAAGTATCTTGGATTTTTTTATTTTGTCCTCAAGTGATCACAGTGGGTAATAACGTTGATAAAAAATATAAATTCTTGGGTCCGAACGCTTTCTTTTTTTTGGCCTCGTCTGAGTACATTGGGCTTTACGAGGATAAATTATTCTACTGTATTAAGTTTTGTTCTAGTCCCAATTAAGAAAAAAATTTAGTCTAAACATTATTTATTATTATTTATATTGGCACGTAGCGACCAAGTTTGGGTTGAGTTTCTTTCGGCGTATTCTTCTCACCAGTGGTAGTTCCAAAACGCTAGATTATTGGATTTTGCGTATATTTTTGTTAAATATATAAGAAATAAAAATATGACGTTGTAAAAGTACATGTATCTAATAATGAATAAAAATCTTTGACTTTGACTTTTTAAGCCTGTAGTTTAAAAAATAATATTGTTTAGGATTTCTTAAATTGTCATATGAATGCCTATGTCGGTAAACTACGAATGCCAAAGACCATGAGAAGGATGACAGTTGAGGATTCACTCTAGAATACGGATAATAAATAAGCCTAAAATATTATTTATTTATTGTTTCGGTTCCGTACCCAAAGGGTAAAAACGGGACCCTATTAGTATGGCTCCGCTGTCCGTGTATCACTAGGCTGTATCTCATAAACGATAATGATGATGAAGATCTTATAAACCGTGATATATCACATGTATTTCTGTTGCCGCTGTACAAATATAAACACAGAAACAAATACTAAAAAACAGAATAAAATTATTATTATATTTGAATGATATTTAAGGAGGCCATACAACAAACGGGATGTTTTGCTTGTTTTTGCTCGATATTGATAACGAATATAGAATTATCTTTTTCATTTTAAAAGTAAATAACTAAAAATATCCCTTAACAGACATGATTTTTATTTGCCGTTTTTATAGATAACTAGCTTTCGCCCGCGGCTCCGCCCGCGTCAATGTCGATCCCTCGGGAATGGTACTTTTTCCCGGGATAAAAGGTAGCCTATGTCCTTCTCCGCACTCCAGAGAACTTGTACGCAAAATTTCATGATGATCGGTTCAGTAGTTACGGCGTGAAAGCGTAACAAAGAAACAAACAAACAAACTCACTTTCGCATTTATAATATTAGTAAGGATAAGGATAGTATAGTAAGGATGGTAACGCTCTTGGCCGGTTTTTATTATGCAAGCCTGTAGAAAACTTGTAATGTAGAGCTAGATTCTTTAGATCAAGAAAAATCTAAAAATAAACTTTAGTAGCATACTGACGTTTATTTTTAGATTTTTCTTGAAAACGGAACTTCTACTAGAGTTTTCTACGGAAAATCTACTAGAGTGCTTCATTATTAGTGGACCTAGTAGCAAGAGCTTGTTTGTTTAATATGTTTGTCTAGCTAACAAGAGACAAGAAAATTGGAAATTTAAAATCAATTATCTATGGGAAATATTTATTGAGCCAACATTAATTTTAAGAGACGCTCTTTTGAACACGTATTATATATTCGAGCCAAAGATTTAAGAATTTAAGATAAATTCTTAAAAAGGGCTGTTAATTTGAGAGACAAATCTGTGTTAACCATAGATCCTTATCCTTATCCTTACTAATATTATAAATGCGAAAGTGAGTTTGTTTGTTTGTTTGTTTGTTTGTTTGTTACGCTTTCACGCCGTAACTACTGAACCGATCATCACGAAATTTTGCATACAAGTTCTTTGGAGTGCGAAGAAGGACATAGGCTACCTTTTATCCAGGAAAAAAGTACTATTCCCGAGGGATCGACTTTGACGCGGGCGGAGCCGCGGGCGAAAGCTAGTTAAAAATAAAACTGGTTGTCTATAAAGTCGGTTTACGGACGATAATTTTACGTGATAACGGTGGCAGACTGATAGATGCGTCACAAGCCGAACGGTTAGACCGATCGTGCCTCTCTATCACTTGTTCCGCGTTCTCGCTTGCACACTGAACGTGAATATTTTTCGTGCGTACTGTCGGCATTAATCAATTTGTAAGACGTTATCACGAAAAAAAACAGCGATGGTGTTAACCGTACCAATTAATGTAAAAAATTAAAACTAATGGCTTTTTCATAAAGCGAAAATCTTAGTATGTAAAATTGTTTCGTAACTTGCATGTATAAGTTATCGAAAACGTGGCCTTGGATAAAGATGATAAAGACATGATGATAGGTAGGTATGTATAATAATATATAATAAATAAAATAAATAAATATATACGGACAAATCCAGACAAATCACAGTAAGTTCGAGACTTGTGTTATGGGATACTAACTCAACGATACTATATTTTATAACAAATACATATATAGATAAACATCCAAGACCCAGGCCAATCTGGAAAAGATCATTTTCCATCTTGACCTAGCCGGGGATCGAACCCGGGCACTCTCGTGTCGCAGGCTGGCGTGTTGACCGCTGCGCCACGGAGCTAGCCAAGTATGTACATAAGTATCTGCAAACGTATGTATATATTACAGTAAAGAGATCAATAAAGATTGTTCTAATAATAATTATTATTTTTTGTTTTTTTGCCATGCATTATCTACAAGGCAACTAGTCGCGAACTTAAAGACATTATTTATCAGCTGATAAGGCTTTACATGCTTACGATTTACGCTGGAGAAAAAGCTTTCAACTTTATCAGATAATGTCTTTTGTAGCAACGACTAGCCTTCATTTAAAGAGGAACATTTACTTACTTAACATTGATTTTTAATAGATACATATAGATATATACCGGATAGGTACATATTGAAAGTATACCGTCCTTTTGGGGCAGACAGAGCCAAAGGTCATGAGACTAATAACTACGTTTCACTTGCTTGCTAGCCGCATTGCATATTGAAATGATTTCTTACATTTTCAATTTCAGCAACTTGCTTGCCGCATTGCCAAATAAACTGATTTCTTAGACTTTCAATATCAGCAATTTGTTATCCGCATTGTCTCTTGACATAATTCCTTAGATTTTCAATTTCAGCAACTTACTAATCGCATTGCATATTAAAATAATTTCTTAGATTTTCAATTTCAGCAACTTGCTAGCCGCATCGCCTATTGAAATGATTACTCTGATTTTCTGTTTCAGCAACTTGCTAGCCGCATTGCCAAATAAACTGATTTCTTAGACTTTCAATATCAGCAATTTGCTATCCGCATTGTCTCTTGACATAATTCGTTAGATTTTCAATTTCAGCAAATTACTAATCGCATTGCATATTAAAATAATTCCTTAGATTTCAATTTCAGCTACTTGCTAGCAGCATCGCCTATTAAAATGATTACTCTGATTTTCTGTTTCAGCAACTTGCTAGCCGCATTGCCTTTTAAAATGATTCCTTAGATTTTATCCCATTCCATCGGCTAGCTTCTACGGTCTGCACAGGGAGAGAAGTAGCTGCCTTGCAGATGATTTTCTCATACAAAGGTTTCAATCTGTTTTTTAAAAATTGTGAATACCTGAAAATGTAAATTTTATAGTCGATTTTATTAGGAAAGGGATTTTGTCCTGAATGTAATGGATTTTTATCTTATCTTTGTCAATCATTTGAACCCAAAATAAATGTTCGATTCGCAAGATGTAAATTAAAATAGCCCTCGATCCTGGCTGCTTAAAGGTGCATTTACACCATAGTTAAATTTTCAAAACATCTGATTACTTACTGAAATACATTAGATAGCTGATTAGAAGATATTCTCTTAAATACCTATATTATATGAATTTATTCGTTTTAGTTTTTCTATAAAAATCTATCTATAATTAATGATTTGTTACTGAGTAACATAAAATTTTCAAAGACAAAGCCTTCATAATATGTGAAAATTTTAGTTGGAAGTTGCAAATGAAAATTATCTTTTAAAATTATTGAGACTTTGGAGCAAAGTTGTTGTTATAACCACTTAAACGGTAGGCCAATTCAATTATTAAACTTCGTAAAATAATGTTGAACCTGTCATCGAAAGGACATTTAATTAATAAAATCTTTGCTCATAATGTTAACTGATGGTTAACTGTTAAAATAAATTAACAAGTTTTAATTCTGTTACCTAGGATGTCAATCAAATTATATCATTCAAATATACTTCTTTGACTTGGAGTAATTAAGGTTGGCAGTTCTAACAAAATTATATCAAACTGGTATTAAATAAATTGGGTGAAAAATCTAGACTAATTTATAAAGAGGAAAGGTATGTTTGTTTGTAATGGATCAACTCAAATACTACTGGGCGGTTTTTTTTTAAATGCTGTCGCTGTGCAAAATGTGGAATCAGTACGTAAATTGCATTAATGTTACACTCGGTATAAAAATTTGACAGTACAAAGTGTATTCTACGACACATGTTCACAACTTACTGTGGAGTTAGTTTTATTTGTATGATATGTCCCTATATATATATATATATATATATATATCTATACTAATATTATAAAGCTGAAGAGTTTGTTTTTTTGTTTGACCGCGCTAATCTCAGGAACTACTGGTTCAAATTGGAAAATACTTTTTTTGGATAGTCCATTTATTAAGGAAGGCTTTGGGCTTTATAAAACATCACGTTACGATCAAAAGGAGCGAAGCATCAATAAAAAAATGTTTTGACGACGGGGGAAAATTATTCATCATTACTAATAAAAAAACGATTAATCATAATAACAGAAATTGCCGCGGACGAAGTCGCGGATAACAGCTAGTATATTTATAATTTATTTTTCTCCTGTGTAGGCCATGATACAAATAATTTATTATGGGGTTAAAACTCAACAGGGAGGATAAAGATTACCCAACACGCTAGTTAACAAAGTGTAATTTTTCATTCCTGGAATAAAAAATATTTAATTTTTATTCCTTTGCAGAGAAATGTCTATCAGAAAGCAATCACGGCTTTATTAAGAGTTCATTTGCGACATCGTCTCTCGAAAACGTCCGTTTTTGTTCACAAATAAAATAACTGAGATTGAAATTAGCGCTTGAAGAAAGGAAATGTTAGTTTTACCTTTTCGTTTACCGCTAGGGGTCTTGAAGCGACTGGATATTTTTTTATCCATTTATTGATTCTTTAATTTATTACCTATTATTTTTTTATATTGAAAAGCTTCCATGCTGGTCTGGGAGGCAAGAAAAACGTCGAATGAACCAGTTACTACTTTTCCCGTGTAGATCGTAAAAGCCGATCGAGGGAATGGGCGAAAATCTAAAGAATTGTGTTAGTAGGCGATGCGGCTAACAACCCATCGCTATTTTAATTTCATTTATTTTAAAAACATTCTAATATAGTTGCATAAGTCTTTTGTATTACTAACATATTATGGATCTTTGAAATCTGATTTAATACATATTATTATATTATATTATTAATTCCTATTATTGTCACTACGGGGCTTACCGCGATTATTTTTGAGATTTGTCTTATATTTCAGCAACATTGTAGCTGCTATCTTCACAGATTGAATGAAGGGCTGCGGTGGATGCTGGAACTGTCAAGGGAAACCGTATCGTAGTGGCAATAATAGTGATGGTGACCGCGAATACTATTTTGATTCCATTTCGTACCTACACGCCCATCACCACACTAAACGGGGGTTTTAGGTCTTATAGACCTAGGCTCTGTCTATCCCGCAAAGGAAAAATGTGTAAGTATATTTGAATTAATGTAATATTGAAAACTCTCCTAGACATTGAACACACAAGAGTACCTAGGTTGACTTACCTTTTTAATGTATTATCTGCTTATTTATTGCGATCCAGGGTTCCATCAAAGTATATAGGTAAATAAATAAATAAAAAAAGCCTATGTTTCTTACAGAAATACATCCTACTAAATGCTTTATTAGTATTAAAAATTAGGTCTAGAGTGATCGTAACTTATACCTTTACCTGAAGACAGGTAAATAGAGGCGGAAAATACACTTTGACCTGAAAAAGTGAGAGAAGAGGAGAGAATGCTTTTAGTATTATGTCCACCTACTGTAGTTCTAAAGCCTCAAAGAGGTTTTTTAAATCCATAGTCCTTACTATCTTTATCCTTACTATAATATTATAAATGCGAAAGTGAGTTTGTTTGTTTGTTTATTTGTTTGTTTGTTTGTTTGTTTGTTTGTTACGCTTTCATGCCGTAACTACTGAACCGATCATAATTAAATTTTGCATACCAAGTTCTCTGGAGTGTGGAGAAGGACATAGGCTACCTTTTATCCCGGGAAAAAGTACTGTTTCCGAGGGATCGACATTGACGCGGGCGAAGCTGCGGGCGAAAGCTAGTCCTAACTAATATTATAAATGCGAAAGTGAGTTTGTTTGTTTGTATGTTTGTTTGTTTGTTTGTTTGTTACGCTTTCACGCCGTAACTACTGAACCAATCATCATGAAATTTTACATACAAGTTCTCTGGAGTATGGAGAAGGACATAGGCTACCTTTTATCCCGGGAAAAAGTACTATTCCCGAGGGATCGACATTGACGCGGGCGGAGCCGCGGGCGAAAGCTAGTAATATTATAAATGCGAAAGTGAGTTTGTTTGTTCATTTGTTTGTTACGCTTTCCCGTCGTAACTACTAAACCGATCATCATGAAATTTTGCATACAAGTTCTCTGAAGTACGGAGAAGGACATAGGCTACCTATCAAACCTTACCCTACCCTGGTGAACCCACCTTACAAAAGCTAGTAAAGAAATAAAAAGTACCGTTCCCAAAGGATTTTTTATTAATACTAAGTAAGAGTTATATTACATCAGCGCTATTACTTAATATTCATATTCTGTAGGTGGAAATCTTTGCTGGTTAGAAAATTTTACTAAAGCTACCTTGTAATTAAATGTATTTGACGTAAAATATTGAAGTTTCTAAAATAACTTCGTCTTAATGTTGGAAAAATAAAGTAGTTTCTACATTTATTGTAAAAATAATATCATTGGTTATTCTGATGTAGATACCCTTAATAAATCAAAATATTTAACAGCTTTTCTTTCTTTTACTTTTTAATGAATAAAAAAAGACAAACCTTAAAAAGTCTTAATATTTAAAAATAATCTCATTGTCCCCATTTTTGGTCCCTTTAAGTGATTAAACTAATAGGATAAAAACTGACACAATCTTCCTTAACTTCTTATCGAGAAAAATGTATAACATTTTTTTATTGTTTCTGTTGTATTTATACATCTATTTGCGGTTTTGAAAATGTTCACTTACAAAGCATAAGCGAAAACTATTTGAGCGGCACTTAAAAAGGTTTGTGTTTAGAAGATAAAAAATAAAAATAACCATCTCCTTGAAAAAATATTGATAGACTACAATTTGGATAGCTGAGCGCTATCTATGCATCAATATATACTAATAATAAATCTGTGAGGGTTGGTCATGGAGTAAGTTACTTTGTTTTCAGATAACCTCTATACATGATACTGAAAAAAAAATTGAGGGTTTTGAGATGTTTTCTTTATGTATGTTCTCTATAACTCTTAAAGGAATTCATCGAATTTTATGAAACTTGGTAGATTAACATTTTAATGTACAGGATAGGCTACTTATTTTTTTTTCTCATATGGCCCCTATACAAATGTACGCGAGCGAAGTTGCGGGCACGGCTAATAGTCAAATAATTTTCTCGCTTTCAGCTCTAACATTCAAACCACAAACGCTCATAATACGTTACACCAAAGGACGGAATCCTAAAACTTGGAGCTAGTTTTCGAAGAGGATTATAGGAGATCACATCTGCGAGTGATATAAACCTAAGTTCCATCGCCATTGGTATTTAAAAAATAATAAATTCGTACATAAAAGTATTGACAGATCCTGATTTGGAAAGCCAAGCGCCATGTACGCATAACGAAATATTTTTTTTTACTTACACAATAAGCTCTACCATTCACACGTTCATAATACACTATGGAACCCTGAAACTTCAAGCCAGTTTCCGAAGTGGATTATACGAGATCATCTCTGCGAGTGATATCAGCTTTAGTTCCATCGCCATTGGTTATTAATAAAAAGTTAATCAAGCGTGCAAAGCCGCACATCGACCAGAGACAGTGTACACAAAATAAAGAGCACGACAGATGCGGCGCTATAAACGACATCACATATATCAAGCATGGAATTTCTGTGGATCAAAGACTAAATAGCGTCAATCCTCACTACTTAAAAATATCAGATTTATCTGCCAGTGACATCAACTTTAGTTCCATCGCATTGCTAAATAAAATGGTAGTAAGCTAAACATCATAATCATCTCAGCCGCAAGAAGTCCACAGCTGGACATAGGCCTCCCCCAAGTATTTCCAATATGACCGGTTAGTAAGCTAATAAAGCGTCCAAATTGCATTTATTTTTCATCAAAACAAAAATCGATACAGGATAGATAGTTCAGGCACAAAAAAGTACGAAATTAGTGTGTAATTACCGATGATATTTTTATAGATATATATTTTTAGTTCAGTTACAGCGGTTTTATTAGACATAAAAAATTGCATACAATATGCATTGCGATGTAGTATTACGTGATATACGTGATTTATCAGCTGCAGCAAACTTTAATAACCATATTTACAGAAAGAAGGAGATAGGTGCCGGCCATGACTATTCACTAGTGAAGATAAATTTGATGAAAAGCGTCAGAAAGTAGATCCCCTTGCTCCATGCATAAACTAAGAACATGCTCTGATGGACGGTTATTAGCATTATCCCCTTTAAAGCTCCCCGAATAAAGTAATGAAAATTTGGAGTCACTCCTCTGATTCAAATTTTTTTTAAGGTCCTTCTGATGGAAGTTTAGTAGTAAGCAGTAACAGTATCACCTCTAAAGCTCCCCAAGCTCCCCCGAAATAAAAAATTTCGAGTCATTCCTCCGATATACATTTTTTAAGGTCATTCAATTTGTGTTCTATAGAGATAAATTGGGCGGAAAACGCTAGTAAAGAAATAAAAAATACCTACTATATATGATTTTTTACTAGTCTTTTTATTCGAGTTAAACCACAATAATGGCATTTACCCGCAAGAGAGTAGAAGGAATAAAAAAGTGACCACTTCTTTACCTAACTATATTTTGCGTAGCGGAGGTGTATTAAATTGCCGTCAATTTTATAGTACGCGTGTCAAAGCGGCTTTTAGCGGCATTTTAGTTGCCCGTAGTTTACGATCCAGGCTGATTGAATTTTTCATATCGGTATTAACCAGCAATTGGTTGATTTTTAGTGAGCGTTTAAAAATGTCTTTTATAGCGATATTTTCCACAATTATATGTATCAAAAAAACTCCGTATTTCTAATATTTAAAAACTGCCACATGTATCCGCTATTGATGGGTAAAGAATGAGAGAAAAAACAACTACAAGATTTTCAGATGATCTAAGGGTATTTCACAGGAATTAAAATTTTGTATTTGGTACATCTTTAATAATATAACACTAACAACTAGAACTAAGTATAACTGTATAATATGTACAGTACACTAAATAGAAGTTATCTATAATTAAAAAATGTCACGGAGATTATTGCTTTGCGGTAGGGTGCCAGTAAAAGGCTGGCCGCATTGCCACGTTGCCACGTTGGACGGAAATGCTAATGCATTGTGCAAAAAAATTGCCAGCCCTTTGGTCACCAGTCGCTTGTTTAAGATTTTGAATAATTTATCAGCTGAAGGGCCCCACGGACCCATAGTCTCCACCCCAAACGGTTCAAATATGTAGCCATTGCCAAGGCATGCATATTTGCGACGTTTGAGGGACTCGGCGGTGGCCGCAGCTGCGCCAGCCTTAGAGCTGGTGCCATAGAGGTGGAAAGGCGCGAATGTGTCAACACACGTAGCGTTCCACACTAATGGTTTCCCCAATCTCCAGGGCACAAGAGTCATACCATCTGGTCTCTTGCTATCATCTCGCGCCAGGCCATTTGGTTCCAAAGCAGCTGGCTCGATGGTGACAAGAGCACGGTGGATAATGTTGTCCAAATTGGCATCCCGAGCTATGTGGTCAGCGCTCCTGGAGCATGAAAGTCCGTGGCGTCCAAACTGATCTACAGCGTCACCGCAGAGGCAATAAATAAATGTATACGGACAAATCACACAGATTGAGCTAGCCCCGAAGTAAGTTCGAGACTTGTGTTATGGGATACTAACTCAACGATACTATAGTTTATAATAAATACATTTATAGATACACATCCAAGACCCAGACCAATCTGAAAAAGATCATTTTCCATCTTAACTTGGCCGGGGATCGAACCCGGGCACTCTCGTGTCGCAGGCTGGCGTGTTGACCGCTAGGCCACTGAGCTAGCAATGATGATGCAATTACAATTAAAATGATATTATTTTGCCCAGCTGTTAGGATGTATAGAGAGAATAAAGTCAAAAGTATTGCTTAGAATGAAGTAACATGGGATAAGTGGCTATAGTGCTTTAGTTTCACTTCATAATCTTAGTCTTAAATCTGAAAAACAACTACCTACGTCGATATGTTTAGCATAAAAATAGGATTATCGTACATTGTGTTAAACCTTTTGCAGTGAAATTAAAAATGTATTGTAAAAATATAATTTCTAATTTATTATTCCTTTGTATGTATAAAGTAGTACAGAGAGGGTCGTGCTCCTGTAGTGGAGACTAAAAAGGACCTGATGATGATGATGATGACGTATAAAATTTTCTCCCACTTATGGTTTTTGCCAGGCAAATCTAAATGTATTTTTTTGTAAATAATTGGAGAGAAATATCAACGATTTATTATTTACTAGCTGTTGCCCGCGGCTCCGCCCGCGCTAGTGTCGATCCCTCGGGAACAGTAGAATTTCCCGGAATCAAACATTCCCTATGTCCTTCCTCGGGCCTCACACCTCCATACCAAATTTCATCCAAATCAGTTCAATGGTTAAAGCGTAAAAAAACGACAGACAGAGTTACTTTCGCATTTATAATATTAGTATTAGTATGGAAGTATGAATATTATTTATATTTCTAAGTCCAGAAATGAGAAAATTTCCATAAAACCTTTACCCTCCCATTTTACCCCTTTAGGAGTGAATTTTGTCCATTTCACCTACATATATGTTTTTTAATTGTAATCGAGAACTTACATACCTATTTATTTTCCTACTTCATAGTCCAGAAATGAGAAAATTTCCAAACAAACTTTACCCCCCTTCTGGGGGATTTTTTACAATTGACCTACACAGATCTTTTTCAATTGTAATCGTGAATTTATTTACCTATTTTCATACTTCTAAGTCTAGAAATAAGTAAATTCCTATACAATCTTTACCCCGCTATTTTACCCCTTTAGGGGAAAATATCGTCCATTTTACTTACACAGATATTATTAATTGTAACCTAGAACTTATATACTTATTTTCATACGTCTAAGTCCAGAAATGAAAAAAAATCCATACAAAGTTTATACCACCCACAATTTTGCAAATTTCATCTACCTACACACATCTTTTTTAATTTTAATCGAGAACTTATATACTTACTTTCATACTTCTAAGTCCAGAAATGAGAAATTTCCAAAAAAATAAATATACCCCTTTAGAAGTTAAATTTCTGATAAATCCTTTCTTAGCGCTCACGCACATCATTAAAAGAACCTCTGTACCAAATTTCAAGTTTCTAGGCGCAGCAGTTTCGGTTGGTTTGCCGTTTGCCCGCGGCTACGCCGCCGCCGTTAGTGTCCATCCCTCAGGAACAGTTTGGACCCTTAAAGGGGTGACTCAGGTCATCGATATGAACAACTTTTTCTATAGGACCAATGCTAGGAACTCAAAAAAAATTCGTCATTTCCATAAAAAAGAGTCTCGCTGCCCGGCCAGTTTGTATGGGAATGTCGAATTTTTTTTTAAGTTCCCAGCATTGTTCCCATAGGAAAAGTTGTTCATTTTGATGGTCTGAGTCACCCCTTTAAGGGTCCAAAACGATAAAAAATTCACCGTCTATATTTGCAGGCAAATTAATGCCTTGAGTTCATTCAAATGACGATAACTTTTTTTTTAATGAACCGATTTTGATGAAACAAACTTTAAATGTTTTGCTGGGTTAAAACAAAGCAATTGGTGAAAGTTTGAAGTAAATCGGTTCAGTATTTTCGGAGATAATCGTGATCATACATACAGACAGGCAGACAGACAGACAGACAGACAAGAAATTCGAAAAAAAATTTTTTGCTTTCTATTATTCTTTTTAAGTGTCCCTCTATCCATTTTAGTCAAAAATTCTAAATGTACAGACAAAATATTTTTACTGTTGTATTATATGTATAGATTAATATTTATTTCTGGTATATTTTCAAGGCAAAAGAAAAATATAAGAGTTAAAAATTTTGTTGTTACTTTCTCTACCGTTACCGTCTCTATTCTTTCTTAAGTCTTTGTTCAGGGCTGCTACACCGTAATTAATATCTTCATTCTCCAGGCTGTTCTCAAAGGTTAACGATATAAATATTCATCGACACCCTTATCGTCATCTAATAATGTAGATTTGAACGATACGGTATCATTCGATTGTTATGTACACAGCTGCGGCTGTGGAGAAGACAATGAAGACCGCCCTATTTATTTAAGTTGATCTTCTCATTTTGGTATTCGTATACGACGAAAGTTTAAATGAAGGTGAAATAGATATAGTTCAATAATAAAAACGTTTATTTTCCATTAAGCTTTTCAATATGTGATATTCCTTAGGTCTACCTATGCACGACCTACGTTCTGCCAATTTAGCTATCGCGCTTCGATCCTAGGCATCGAAAATCTCCACCATATCCCTTCCTCTTACACGCATTATGACTTCCGTCACCTAAAAAGGTTAAATATTTATATAAATACGCTTTAAATCATTATTATCTAATTTTAAAAAAAAGCGTGAGCGAAACATACATACATACATATTTTTACGGCTTTATCCCTTACGGGGTAAACAGAGCCCAAAGCCATAAGATCCAAATGCTACGCTTAAAAGAAATCAAAATAGTGATGGGTTGCTAGCTGCATCGCCTATTGACATGATTCTAGCCTATTCCTTTGACCAACTTCTACGCCTGCGCGGAAAGAGAAACAGACAGCTGGTACATTCTACGTTTTTTCTTTTTTCCCGGAGCAGCATATAAGACTTATTCAAACACACACTTTAAAACATTATTAACTAATAATAATATAAAAAAACGTGAGCAAAAATTTTTTATATATTCTTAAATTATCTCGAAAAACCAACAACTCAATATAAATAAATACATTGAAAAACTAAAGAAAAAAGTTAACTAAGTTAACGCTTAATCTTCTGAAGTAAAAGACTTAATT
The DNA here is from genome assembly GCA_947532085.1 of Elegia similella. Lineage (NCBI taxonomy): Eukaryota > Metazoa > Arthropoda > Insecta > Lepidoptera > Pyralidae > Elegia > Elegia similella. Next base: position 23,682,482 of record OX383932.1, on the reverse strand, counting down.
TTACTTATTCACCTCTTTATCTACTAATCCACGTTGTTTAGTCTGAAACAAGTTGATTTAAGGAACAAACAAATGAAATAAAATGCTTCCTTTTGACATCTGTGCACAAAGCTACAGAATAGACTGCGTTAACATAATTTTGGGCACAAAAGAAAAGTTCTCTTTTAGGCTGTCGTCTTAGATCAAGCGGTTTGGAAAACGTGTCTTTTTAAGGAGCGTATAGATACCGGTATGTCAGCGGGCGTATGTAAAGGTGCGTTTTTATTTGTAGCATCATCAGCTCACAAGAAATTTGGTAATAATTTCTTACGGTTGGCTTCATTTCGACATCAAATTAAACAAACTTATATCCTAGAAATATACAAGGTCCATTTAAATTAAGCACAAATATATTAAGGGCTGGGTCCCATAGGTCAAAGAAATGCTTTAGTAGCAAATTTTAAGAAATCGACACTAGATTTTTTTTTTTATACAAAATTATTTTTTTTATTAAAATCGTAAAATCAGCTGTTTTGATCGTCGCGGTCAGTGACTTAGTATCCATAGTAGATAATAGTAAAAAGTTATTGGCCAAGAAAGTGTTTATTTGTACACAGGGTGTTTTTTTCATTTTTTATTTTAAATGTTCAGGTCAAGATATCTCAAAAACTAGCGTGTCTTTTTTTTTCATTTTGCTTCTAAAGCATTTTTCTAGCTTATGGGAGTCAGCCTTTAAAATATTTGCACTTAAATTAAATTGACGTTATATACATAATAATATTTAACTAGGTATGACCTCGCGAGTCTTATCACGTCGAACTCACGGGGATCTTAAGCGCCAAAGACTCCAAAGGCGCTTAATTCCTTTATGACAATTCCACCATTTTGAAAAATGTCTAAAACCTGAATTGACAAATATTCTATATACAAGTATTGAACCCGCCAACAAAACTTCACAGAAATCGGTTGAGAAATGCGACCTGTAGACGAAAACACCCGGACAGCGCGGGACAGCCTTCAATCTGTTGCTCAAGCTGAAACAGATACGCTTCGCTAGCGCTTCGCTTCTCTCGCGCTTCGTGCTTGCTCGGTAAATACATAAATTTGGTCCGGCACACCGGTATCTATGCCTACATATTATTCTCTTTTTTATTAATATTTATTCACACTTCATCCGTCTCTAATAATCTGTTGTCGATATAAAAGCCTCAAAATATTATCAACGTATTCGTAACAGACTTCAAATAATGTGCGTAATCCAAACGACCATTATAAAAGTTACATATTATATCGGCTTCAGTCGCTTTCCGATCCCGCTATAAGGTATAAGTGACAGAATCCTAAAATGGACGAAAAACAACGCGCGTAACCCCATCGAGTTTAGCAAAAAGTTGCATTAAGGTGATACCACTGTAAATAAGGTCGTTCTGAACCTTATTTATCTCGCAAAATACTTAAATTAGGAGTTTCAAATCTAAGTAATATGATTTTTGACTATTTCATCTCCAAAAATTGAAGATGAAAACACGTTTTGATAAAATTTTCTCGATGGAAATATTTTTTGAAAAATGGTCTTCGTTCGCAGAGTTTTTGTTATTGTAGCTCAAATGCGACGAATGAAATAATGATTTTTAGACTAAAAGATAGGTTATTAGTAATTCATCAAAATGTAAATATGAAAATACAATTAACCGGTCTGATTTTATATAAAATAGAAATAACGAATTTGGCGCTTACGTTTTTTTCTTTGAGCGACTCGAGACTATCTCCTATCTCATCATTCACGGGCTAAACCGCCAAGCGCTATCCCTTGCGCGCACTTGATCAGTCCTTTGCCGAGCAAAGGTACCAAACATTTGAGGCCTCGCCTTAAGTCAGGCCTATCTCACTCCCCATGTAGGTATCGAAAACATGCCCACGCGCGGCGACTTCTTCGAAGATGTAATCCGAACAAATCCGGTAGGAACCACGCGCGTTTGGTCATAAGTGTTCACCGACTTTAACGAATTATGAATCCCTAGCTGTTGCCCGCGGCTCCGCCCGCGTTAATGTCGTTCCCTTGGGAACAGTAGAAATGATAAAAATTCCATTCAATCACCTCCCCCTCTGCTTTTTCGTCTTAAGGGGGAATTTAAATCATTTCACCTGCAGATCTTTAGCCCTTAAGGAGGGGATTTTGCCCATTTCACCTACACAGATATCTTTTACTGTAATGGAGAACTTATATACTTATTGTCATATTTCTAAGTCTAAAAATAAAAAAAATCCATACAAACTTTACCCCACCTATTTTACCCCTTCAAGGGGAAATTTCGTCCATTTTCCTCCTCTGCTTTTACCCCTTAAGGGGGGAATTTTATACATTTTACCTGCATAGATCTTTTTAATTGTCACCGTGGACTTTTATACCTATTTGCATACTTCTAAGTCTAGAAATGAAAAAAAATCCATACTAACTTTAATCCCCTATTTTATCCCTTTAGGCGAAAATTTCGTCGGTTTTACCTACATACATCTTATTAATTGTAATCCAGAACGTCCAGAAATGAGAAAATGTCCATACAACTTTATCCCCAAATGTTGCCCCTTAAGGAGGAGATTTCATACATTTCACCTACACAGATCTTTTTAATTGTAATCGAGAACTTACATACCTATTTTTATATTCTAAGTCTAGAAATGGAAAAATTCCATACAAACTTTACCCCCTATTTGCCCCTTCAAGGGAGAATGTTGTCTGGTTTACCTAAACAGATCTTTTTTAATTTTAATTGAGAACTTGTGTACCTACTTTTAAACTTCTAAGTCCAGAAATTAGAAAATTCCATATAAACTCCACCCCCCTTAATTTTCTAAAAATCCTTTCTTAGTGCTCATTTACACCATAAAAAGAATCCCTGTGCCAAATTTCAAGTTTCTGGGCACAGTAGTTTCGGCTGTGCGTTGATATATAAGTCAGGTTTGCCTTTGGCCCGCAGCTCCGCCCGCGTAAGTGTCGATTTCTCAGGAACAGTAGAATTATTAGTTGAACCCGGAATACATTAGTTCATGACTTTCAATGAAACACCTTAATATTGAATTTCAATTGAATAACTTCTAAAACGGAAAGTTTCATACTAACTTTGCATCCCCGTTATACCCCCTTAAGGGATGATGAGAAAAGTATTTTACTCGTGTTTCATGCCTTTCAGTAAAGAATCTTCATGCTGAATTTCATTTGACTAACTTCAAAAATGACAATGTTTTATGCTTACTTTGCACCCCTATTTTACCCCCTTAAGGGATGATTTTTGAGTAAAATATTTTATTCGTGTTTCATACCTTTCAGTAAAGAACCTTCATGCTGAATTTCATTCGAATAACTTCAAAAACGGCAAAGTTTCATACTAACTGCCCGTTTTACCCGCTTATGAGATGAATTTCAAAAAATCCTTTCTTTGTGTTCCCCTAATTTATAAAAGGAACCTCTGTGCAAAATTTCAAGTTTCTAACCCTTATAGTTTAGGCCCTGCGTTGATATGTCAGTCAGTCAGTCAGCTTCTCCTTTTTTATTAGTATGGATTATTATGGATAGTATGGCTAGGTATAATGCTGTCGTATAATGATGATGAATTGACTTTGGATTTTAATTTTCTTATATCACTTATTATTTTAATTTTTTTTGCTAAATATTTGTAGGCAAACTCATTCCTTGAGTTCATTCAAATGACGATAACTTTTTTTTTTAATGAACCGATTTTGATGAAACAAGCTTTAAATGTTTTGCTGAGTTAAAACAAAGCAATTGGTGAAAGTTTGAAGTAAATCGGTTGAGTATTTTCGGAGATAATCGTGATCATACATACAGACAGACAGACAGACAAAAAAATCCAAAAAATTTTTTTTGCTTTCTTTTATTCCTTTTAAGTGTCCCTCTATCCATTTCAGTCAAAAATTCTAAATGTACAGACAAAATATTTTTACTGTTTTATTATATGTATAGATATGTTTAGAGGTACAAGTATAAAATTGGCTTGCTGTAGGTATCTAAACTAAAAGGGGCTGCGTTCTGACGCGAGCTAAATTACACCGTATCGCTTACTACATTGAGTTGATATTTCTTTGATTACCTTTGCAGAGTGCTACTTTTTTACGTAAGTACTACTAAGTACTTATTCTGTGATTATGTTTGCTTCAGCCGTTACCGGGTTATTCTGCGATCGCCACCGCTTTAACCGCTTCCAACCCGCTATTATAGAGCCCCCAGCCTCAAAATGCCGCAATGGATTACTGTTTTATCTTCTTATACGTAAAACAACGCGCGTAATCCAATCGGGATTTGTAAAAAGTTACATAAGTAAGGAATGCCACCTACTCCAAGTTACGATCAACGTTCGAATTCTTAACGAGACGAAGAATTAAGATGGATACAAATATCACTGAGCAGCTTCCGCCCGCAGCTTCGCTCGCTTCAACGTCGTTCCCTCGCGAACAGTATTATTTTCCGGGATGAAATATAGCCTATGTCCTTCTCCGTACTCTAGAAAACTTGTATGCAAAATTTCATGATGATCGTTTTAGTAGTTACGGCCGTGAAAGCATAACAAACAGACTCACTTTCGCATTTTTAATATTATATTATAGTAAGGATGGTCGTGCTCCTGTAGTGGAGACTAAAGGGGACCTGATGATGATGATGAAAAACCTAGATGGCCGTTACAGGGTATCTGGCAGATATATAAATTATATATAAATATTAATTTCGCTTCGCTTTCCGTCCGTCTGTCTGTCGGTTCGTCTGTCACCAGGCTGTATCTAATGAACCGTGATAGTTAGACGGTTGAATTTTTCACAGATGATGAATTTCTGTTGCCGCTATAACAACAAATACGAAAAAATATGATTAAATAAATATTTAAGGGGCCTCCCATACAAAAAACGTGATTTTTTTGTTTTTTATTGCTCGTTATTAATAACGGCAACAGGTAGACACTTGAAATATTCACAGAACATTTAGTAATATATTCGCTTTAAAAATAAATAATGAAATAAAAATAAAATGAATATTAAAGGGGGGCTCCCATACAAAAGACATGATGTTTTGCCGTTTTCATAGATAACGATACGGAGCCCTTCGTGCGCGAGTCCGACTCGCACTTGGCCGGTTTTTTTCAGATTAGTTTGAAATGGATAAAAAGTAGAATAGTATAAAACAGGCTTCCAGTAACTGCAAATAGTAGAGCCCCGAGCTCCAATAAATTTAATTTCAGAGCCTTATATGGGTTAACTCACTACTATTTAATTTATTCCCGTTTCTAATCTCCGTCCTGAAACTCGGTTACTGCGACAAAGGGGTAAAAACTTGGGATTATTTGATAACGTAGAACTTCTGTGTATTACATCGCGATTACGGCGGGGAGGGTGTTATGACGACTGTTATCGTATTTTGCGGGTACAAGACAATTTGTAGGTGCTCCAGTGTGTTTCATTAAAGCTGTACGGACAGAATATTAGTTGTGGTAGAGCCACGCTACCGTCAAAATTCATTTTTGCTAATAGCATGAATGGGCCTGCGACACAAAATTGACATTTGAAATGAAGCTTCACCGCTTATATGCTTCGTTCGGTGAGTGAGAGAGCCGGAGGTTCAACCTTCCCCCCTCCCCCGTTTCCTCCCTCCCATGTCCTTACCAAACTCCTTGAGGCCGGCAACGTTCCTGTTACACCCTGGTATTGCAGTTGTCTATGGGCAGCGGTGATCACTTACCTTCAGGTGACCCGCTTGCCGTTTGACGTCCTATATCATAAAAAAAATGCACAAGCAAATATACAGCAAACGATAATTTTACGTGACAACGGTGGAAGAGAGATAGATGCTTTACAAGCCGAATACTTAGGCCGATCGTGCCCCTCTATCGCTTATTCCGCGCTTGCACACGGGACGTGACACTTTTTCGTGCGTGCAGCCGGCGTTTATCGATTTATAAGACGTAATTACGACAGTTTGTTTATAGTATAGCAAAACAGACCCTAGAAATAATATGGACCGTGCGCGAAGGACGTAACGAGTGACGGACGCCAGCTTTTGACGTTGTGCAGCGTAAGTAGGTAGGTACTAATTTAACATTTGTTTGAACTTGAATTTTGAATGGAGGAAAATTGCATCCTTTTTTACTGACGATGTGTGCGTGAGCTTGTTTCCTAAAGATGAACGCGACACGCTTGTTTCCAAAAGATGAACGCAGACTTGGCTGCACCGCACGCGCCGCAGTCGCTTTTGTTTTAGGTAATGCGGCGACTGCGGCGCGGGTAGGTGTGCGAGATTACATAGAACTTCATATAAAGAATTCGAATGTGGCGCGTGCGGTGCGGCTCAAATCTGCATTCACCAATTTTTTCAATCAAACAAAAGATGAAAAAGATAAAGTGCATCAAAGTTCAGGGGCCCCCCTGAACTTTGATGCACTTTAAGCCCTCGTGGCGCAACAGGCCGGTAAAAAGTGTACCGGTCAGTGACGTCACGCGGAACTTTAAGGGGCTGTATCTTAAAATATTTTTATTTGATTGACAAAAAAAAAGATACGTGTCATCTATTTTTCAAAAATCTACTTAATAAAAACGAAAACACTCGGACAGCGCGGGACAGCCTCCAATCTGTTGCCCAAGCTAAAACAGATACGCTTCGCTAGCGCTTTGCTAGCGTTTCGCTTCTTGTCAATCGGACTAATTATTTTGAGAAGTACCTAGGTATTTTTTTATAAAACATGCTTATTATTTTTTGCGGTACTCTTACATTCGTTAGGGGCATGACCTGATTATTCTTAGATCCATGACTATACAATAATTTCTGCAAAAAATAGTAAATTTTTCAATTAACTCGTAGTGATAAGTCAATTTGTGTTGCTGACCGTATCAGCTAAGCATTAGGCCACCAGTGGGCAAATGAGTTCATTGTTTACGAGACGCCCTGTAATGTTTTTCTGGCCACATATGAGTAACTAGGACATAGGACGGACTAAACATGTGGCGACCGGCGCAGTAATTCATGTTTTGCTAGATTATATTTTTATGAAGGCGCGGGAATATCCAGAAACCTTGAAAAAAATCGGTTCAAGAAACCTTAAAAAAAATCTGTATGAGTGACAGTGGTTGACTGCTTTTTCACGCAAAGGATAAATATAGCTATCCAACGTGGGAATGCAGCCAGCATTCTTGCCAACATTCGTGTCATATGCGCAAGAATTTTTAGATTTTTTAAGTTTCGTTAATTTTTGTCTATATTAATCACTAATAAACTAACCTATAATTACATAGGCATATAATTTTAGGGTAGGTTATTTTATTAGTTTTATTTTTATCATAATGTACCATACTTATTTTTTGGATGAAGTATTAATGAAGGTCTAATCTGTTGTATAGTTAGAACAGAGTTATTTTTGCTTAATGATCACAAATATGTATTTTATAAACATAAACGTAAGTCAAGAAATAAAAAAAAAACTTGACAATGGTCAAGTGCGAGTCGAACTCGCGTGGTTCTTCCATTATTTAACCATTCTTTAAATAGGCTTTTCTGTAATCCTTGTCCTTACTATCCTTATCCTTACTTCCTTATCCTTACTTCCTTATCTATCTAAACATATAATAAAACAGTAAAAATATTTTGTCTGTACATTTAGAATTTTTGACTGAAATGGATAGAGGGACACTTAAAAAGAATAATAGAAAGCAAAAAAATTTTTTTCGAATTTCTTGTCTGTCTGTCTGTCTGTCTGTCTGTCTGTCTGTCTGTCTGTCTGTCTGTATGTATGATCACGATTATCTCCGAAAATACTGAACCGATTTACTTCAAACTTTCACCAATTGCTTTGTTTTAACTCAGCAAAACATTTAAAGTTGGTTTCATAAAAATCGGTTCATTAAAAAAAAAGTTATCGTCATTTGAATGAACTCAAGGCATGAGTTTGCCTGCAAAAATATAGCAAAAAAAAAAATAAGTGACATAAGAAAATATAAAATCCAAAGTCAATTCATCATCATTATACGACAGCATTATACCTATCCATAGTAATCCATACTAATAAAAAAGGAGAAGCTGACTAACTGACTGGCATCAACGCAGGGCCTAAACTATAAGGGTTAGAAACTTTAAATTTTGCACAGGGGTTCCTTTTATAACGTAGGGGAGCACTGAGAAAGGAGTTTTGGAAATTCATCTCCTAAGGGGGTAAAACGGGTTGCAGAGTTAATATGAAACTTTGCCGTTTTTGAAGTTATTCGAATGAAATTCAGCATGAAGGTTCTTTACTGAAAGGTATGAAACACGAGTAAAATATTTTACTCAAAAATCATCCCTTAAGGGGGTATAATAGGGGTACAAAGTAAGCATGAAACGTTGCCATTTTGAAGTTAGTCGAATGAAATTCAGCATGAAGGTTCTTTACTGAAAGGCATGAAATACGAGTAAAATATTTTTCTCAAAAATCATCCCTTAAGGGGGTATAACGGATATGCAAAGTCGGTATGAAACTTTCCGTTTTAGAAGTTATTCAATTGAAATTTAATATTAAGGTGTTTCATTGAAAGTCATGAACTAACGTATTCCGGGTAAATCTACTGTTCCTGAGAAATCGACACATACGCGGGCGGAGTCGCGGGCCAAAGGCAGACCTGACTTATATATCAACGCACAGCCAAAACTACTGTGCCCAGAAACAGGCACAGGGATTATTTTTATGATGTAAATGAGCACTAAGAAAGGATTTTTAGAAAATCAAGGGGAGTGAAGTTTATATGGAATTTTCTAATTTCTGGACTTAGAAGTTTGAAAGAAGGTACACAACAAGTTCTTAATTAAAATTAAAAAAGATCTGTTTAGGTGAACCAGACAACATTCTCCCTTGAAGGGGTAAATAGGGGGTAAAGTTTCTATGGAATTTTTCAATTTCTAGACTTAGAATATAAAAATGGGTATGTAAGTTCTCGATTACAATTAAAAACATCTGTGTAGGTGAAATGTATAAAATCCCCTCCTTAAGGGGCAACAATTGTTAAGTGTGTATGGACATTTTCTCAATTCTGGACGTTCATGATAACAATTAAAAAGATGTATGTAAGCCTGAAGGGATAAAATAGGGGAGTAGGGTTAGTATGGAAGTAAGTCCACGGTTACAATTAAAAAGATCTATGCAGGTGAAATGTATAAAATTCCCCCCTTAAGGGGTAAAAGCAGAGGGGGAGGGGTTTGTATGGAATTTTTATCATTTCTACTGTTCCCAAGGGAACGACATTAACGCGGGCGGAGCCGCGGGCAACAGCTAGTCCTTACTAATATTATAAATGCGAAAGTGAGTTTGTTTGTTTGTTTATTTGTTTGTTTGTTTTTTTGTTACGCTTTCACGCCGTAACTACTGAACCGATCATCATAAAATTTTGCATACAAGTTCTCTGGAGTACGGAGAAGGACATAAGCTACCTTTTATCCCGGGAAAAAGTATTATTCCCGAGGGATCGACACTGACGCGGGCGGAGCCGCGGGCGAAAGCTAGTGTAAATATAATTTTAAAAGCTTTAATATGTTTTTATAATTTTTGGAGAGGTTTTGGAGATAGGGTATGGTATATAGAGGTCTGTCAGATCAAGATGAAAATGATCTTATTCAGATAAGCCTGAATCTTGGATGTTTATATACATATATATGTATTTTTGTTATAAAATATAGTATCGTTGAGTTAGTATCCCATAACACAAGTTACGAACTTACTTTGGGGCTAGATCAATCTGTGTGGTTTGTCTGTTGATCTGAGCGTTGTAAAAAGCAATGGAGCGAAGGGTACTAGAACTGATAAGGATGACCAGAGTAATACCAAAACAATAAATAAATATTAATTTAAAGAGTATTGTTATTTTTATTTATTGGCTAAGCTTCACGAATTTTTTAAACTTTAGAGTAGTTGTATTTCTACATGAGCATTTGAACTTTATAAATAGATATTATTTTTTCCAAACATAGATTATAATCTAACACTAGCTAGTAGTAGATATAGAGTTTATAGGGAAAAATGGAGGCAAGGAGAGGAAAAGGAAGACCAAGAAGAGCATATTTGGATGAAATAAAGGGAAAGGCTGGAGTTGTATCATATGGAGAGGTGAAGAGAATGGCTGAGAACCGAGAGACATGGAAAGTACTCCACCGACAAGAACACATTTCTTAAATTATAGATAGATAGTAGTTCGTAGTACCTTATTATTTAAGGAAAACTATTAAAATGCCAGTGTTAGTGCGACACTATATGTTTACCTGCCCCAAAGATCACATTATCAGCACACGGAAACAAACGCATTCCGTTTAAATAACTTACAACAAAAGAAACAGTCTACCTCATAGTCACGCGGAGAAAAAGCTAGCTTACATAAACAAATATTGGGATTTCATCACGCGGGAGAAATAATGGCTTATCAAATACGTGGTTGATTGTGATGTGAAGGTAAACTCACGTGATGAGTGAAGCATTTAAATATGTGATGTGGGGTGCAGTAGAACTTCCCCGTGTGACGTATGACGTTTCCGATTGCACTGAATGTCGGAGAAACGATTTTTGGCGGATGCGGCTTCGTAATTTCTTCATAATTTTTCATAATATCATACATACGATATCATACATAATATAATACATATTATCACGTCTTTATTCCTTACGGGGTAGACAGAGACCAAGGTTATAAGACCGAAAGGCCACTTTTAGCGTGTTGGTGGGCGTAAAGGTGGGAAACGGAATCAAAATAGTGATGGGTTGCTAGCCGCATCACCTATTGTCATGATTCTTAAGATTTTCGCCCATTCCCTTGACCGGCTTCTACGGTCTGCGCGGAAAGAGAAGCAGCTGGCACATTCTACGTTTTTTCTTTTCTCGCAGACCAGCATGGAAATATTCATAATATCAGCCGTAAGAAATCGACAAGACAAAGGCCTCCCGAGGATTCTTCGTTACATGAGAAGTGCCATACTCAACACGCTTGATAAGTGGGTTGGCGAGCGCATTTATTTTTGGCTTTTTGTGCTGCCGACGCTGCTGGCTATTGGAAGCATTTATTGAGCTGGGAAAGGATAGAAATTTGTTGGCTCTGGAATGAGAATGAAGGAATTGGGATAATAAAGAAGGAAGAAGAATGAACGTCTGGCGGATGCCATATCTGCAACCAACGGATAAGTAATTGAGGATGACACCCCTGACTAGCTCTAATATGACTAGCTCCGTGGCGCAGCGGTCAACACGCCTGCCTGCGACACGGAGTGACCGGGTTCGATCCCCGGCCAGGTCAAGATGGAAAATGATCTTTTTCAGATTGGCCTGGGTCTTGGATGTTTATCTATATATATGTATTTGTTATAAAGTATAGTATCGTTGAGTTAGTATCCCATAACACAAGTCTTGAACTTACTTTGGGGCTAGCTCAATCTGTGTGATTTGTCCGTATATATTTATCTTAAACGATATGAAATACAAAATCAACTAATATTTAAAATACAAAATCAACTGCCTCCTTGGTGTAGGTGGCTAGAGCGTTCGGCTCTCACTGCGGAGGACGGGGATTTGATTCCCGGCGAGAATAACAACTTTGTGTTGTTATTCTAGTTTCGTTAGGACGTTGCAGACTGATGTTACATAAAACCTCGTCAGAGGCCTAATACGTCGGCTTAAAAACTCTGACACCAAGGTTCATCGGGTCATTCTTTCATCCAAGTACCCACACAACACGATGATAAACCGAAATAAAAAATTTCAGATTCCGAAATATTTGACCAGGCCCTCTATCTATATTTTGAACTAGCTGTTGCTTACGACTTCGTCCGCGGTGTTTTCTGTTATTATGATAAATTCGTTTTTTTATTTGTATAGATGAATAATTTTCCCCCGATATCAAAATATTTTTATTGATGCTTTGCTTCTATTAGTCGTAGCGTGTTTTATAGCCTAAAGCCTTCTTCAATAAATGGACTATCCAACACAAAAATAATTTTCCAATTTGAACTAGTAGTTCCTGAGATTAGCGCGTTCAATCGTTTGATTGAACGCGCTAATCTCTCTTTAGCTTTATATTATTAGTATAGACGTATAGATTTTGGCTTAATCTAGAATAATATTAAAATGAAAATATGTTTTTAGAAATATTTATTGCAGACTTTCTGAATACACATTTTCATGTTAATAATATTTATAGTTTATAAGAACATTCAAGATTCAGGTAAGGGACTGGTCAGGTACCTTAGTATCTGATTCTACATCGAAATTTTCGAAGTATAGGTAGGTACATTTAACAGATACAGTCTTAATTTCGTTAGGTGATAGATAGAGACAAACTTCCCCGAATGAAGTGTAATATTTCCGATGGTATTACCTGTCGGGAAATTGCCGGAAGAACTATATTTGACCGATAAGACATCGCAATGTATACTGTGTAAACCATGTGGTGAAATGAGGAGACTGGAGGAATTTCATCAAATTTTACAGATACGTGCGACTTCATTCCTTACTAGTAGACGGTAGACGGATTCAAATGTTCTAATAGTTATTGTGGAGTTCAGCCGTTCACCGTGTGATGTAGTTTAGGTAATTCCCCGATGGGTACTGACTGTAATAAAATATATTTTTGGCATCGTAGTGTCTACAACTGATGAAGCTGCCGTAAGAAATGTAACGAAAATATGACACATACGTCTTTATCCCTTACGTGGTAGACAGTGTCAAACATTTTAATGTGTGTTGTGGGGTATAGTAGTTGATATCTTTTTCTTGTGATGTGCAATTATGGAAAAGGAACTCATTCACATGTATATAAAAAATCTTACTATGCGCCCATTCCCTTGATTGTTTTTTTACAAATAATGATAAAGGATAATCTTCAAAAATTCAAAAGAAAGAAAACTTTAATAAATATGAATTAGTAATGACAATGTTTAATGTGTCCATTGACTTAATATATAGTTTTTTTTATTAAATATTTAGTTATACATATTATTAATGTTATTGAATATATTGAGACATACATTTTATAATAATGACACGTATTACTTGTATGCCTAAATGGCGAAGATATTAAGAACTATGTAACCTGTGGTAGACAAATATTTTTTTTTATATTAAATACTTTTCTTTTTTTGGGAAAACTTCTGAGTACACCTACGTCCTAATTTCGTACTTAGAGTGTACAAATTAAACTCTTTTTTTTTTCACGGACATTCCTTGCTGAAATTATTTATAACGAGTTACATTATTTATTCTGCATTTGCGTATGAACCATCACTAAGAGTTTTATATTGCCTTCACTACTTTAGCAGATCTCATCAAAACAGAAATATCTATTGAAGGTGGGTATGCAGCTCTGGCTGCTCTGGCCAATATGGCTCTAGTAGAACAGAGAGGGTCGTGCTCCTGTAGTGGAGACTAAAAAGACCTGATGATGATGATGATGATGATGATGCAGCAGGGGACGCTAACATGATAAAAAGAATAAAGTTTTGCAATGAAAATTTTAATGAACACAAAATTAATCACACATCCCTTGCCAATAAAACACCATAGTTTAGGATGATATAAGGATTCTAACGATACCTACTATATTTCCTCCCCTTTTGATCATATAGCTATACAGGCTATAAGACCCAAAGGCCATATTTAGCATGTTAGTAGGCGCAGTAAGGAAATATGAGTTAAAATAGCGAGGTTGCTAGCCGCATAGCCTATTGACATGAGTCCTCAGATTTCTGGTCGGTTTTTATGGTCTGAGCGTAAAGAGAAGCAGCTGGTACATTCTTCGTTTTTTCTTACCAGCCATTCAGACGCATGGAAGTGATCTCATATACATTAACCGTAAAAAACATCACAATATTTCGGTGACTCCTGAACGTGATATACTCCTGAACGTATTCAAGTACGGAATACAAGTTCTTGCAGTCGATCGCTGGAATAGCTATTCTTCTAAATAAAGAAAGTGATAGTACGCTAGCAATCGTTCTTCTATATCCCGTTTCCACCAAAACGCACATTTTTTAAGCAAAACGATTTGCGTCCTAGCTTTAGTCTACGTATAAATATTTTATGGTCGTAATATGTAAAAAACCTTAATGCGAACTGCCTTCTATCATGTCGAAATGATAACTGACTACCGAATAGAAAATTTGAGGTTAACTGCAAGCTGCGGCCTTGGCCATGCTATCGTGTCAATAAACATTTACTTTAATTTAAATTACTTTATGTGCTCAGCAATCGAAATAATTTAGATTAAAAAGCGAATACTTAGCTTTGCAAAGCCTGAGTCAATCATGATTCATCAACCATATTATTAATCTTCTTAAGCTGGCTGACTTTTTGAATCCTATATACTGTCGGTAATTGTAAATATTTTTGTACTGTTGTCTTTGCCGAATAAAGAGTTCCTTTCTTACTTTCACGATGTCTACTTATTTTGCACAGGCTAATTTACTGAGGAGCTATTGAAAAAATGTTTCAAACTTTTTATACAATGTTTAATGAGATTATTATGTTTTCTGACGTGAATTTCGATTATTGTATACCATGAGAACACATAAATTATTGATATTACTTAATGGCCTCTAATACAAACAATACAGCGTGCTTCTCTTGTTTCATACTTAACTAGATACTAGAGGAAAACTAAAACTTGGCTCACAACTTGATATTCTACATATATTTCTTAATCTGTATATATTTTATGATCACAATACTTTTTAGCAGCTTGAAAAATCTTACACTAAGTTTTTGTCCTTCACAAAGTTTTTGTAAGAAAGATGTGTTTCTTTCTCTCTTACGACCAGAAGAACTACTATTAAAAATCCCGGAGCCTACCGAGAGCCGTTTGTTTCGACGATTTTGCAGCCGTTCATCGTAGACTGTAGACTTTCTTCAAAGCAAAAATCAAGACAATGTCAAAACGGAGCATTAACTGCGTCTTGTTGTAGGTAAAGAAAAGATGGAGAAGGATGGTGATGCTGAAATTACCATTAATCATAGAAACATAAAAAACAGCAACGAGTGCTTGCTTTTCGAGTGTATAAACTGGCAACATTAGTGTCAGATTTTTCAAGATGCCTTCATGCATCTGACATAGCTATACGACCGTCGTCTAATGGCATCCGACACCAACGGCTTAACTTGGTTTCCGAAGCATAGAGGAGCTCGAGATATTTGTAAGTCACTTGTAGTCACTCATTTCAATGGGAACTACGGAGTTTCCTAATGCTAAATATGCATAAGCGCTAATAATGCTTATAATTACTGAGCCATTGGGCTTCTCACTCGCAATGAGTGATATCACTAAACAGAATAGCTTACTCGTGAGTAAAGTTGCGGAAACAATAATCAGTGAAATAAAATGACGCCAATATGACAAATACGTAAATGCACTCGCCAGTGGGGCGAATGGCATTGTCCTTACTAATCATTGGATCTCCGAAAATATATTATGTTTGTCTTTAAGATCCGCAGTTCCACCCACTACTTCAGGAGACAGGGTGCAATAAGGTTGTTATAATTATTTTTCGATAATTGTTTATAAAGAACTGGATAGCGATGGCTCGGATGGATAGATAGAGAGAAGTGACGCAGACAAAAGGAGGCTTATACTCAGCAGTGGGTCATAGAAAGCTGATGATGATGATAATGAATTGTTTATTTGTGTATGATAATAAGTTCAGATTGATAGGTATGTACATCTAGTATAGTCTTAAAATTCAATCGTATTATGATATTCAGATGAATATTCAGTATACTTTGTATAGAGAATTTATACAGAAAAATTTAATGCAATGAAAATCCATAGTCTTCGATTTTTTTTACATAATTTGTACTTTTAACTATCATTTAATAAAACACAAATTTAATAATTACAGAACTATTAAAAGTATATCAAATTTAAATATAAATAAAAAAGGGATTACCAAGCCGTCGCCGCAATTTAAATATGTTGCACAGGCCTTTATCAAGTTTTACAAAATCTTTAAGCACCTCTAAAAACAAACACTAGGAGTTGAAGCGGCGCAATCGTTTTGAGGCGAGAAAAAGATAATTACTTTCGTGAATCACTATCTCCTGGACTACAAAGACAAACTGTACGGATAATTTGTCACTCAAGACATAACTGTTATATAAACTAATGTCGCATCCACCTGCGAGTAGTGCGCCGGCATTTCACGCGCCGTGTGTCGCTCAATTACTTTTTCTATTACTTGCCAGTTCTTTCTCAATAAAAACTCTTTTATCCGCGAGAAAGTGTCAAAAAAATAAAAAAATAAATCCGACGTTCGGAATTCAAAATTCCGAAATGGCGCCTGTTGTCCAGACTTCCCAAGCATTAATTGCTGACTCCCTCGAAGTTCTCGCGAACCATAATAGGGATCTCATTAATAAACTGATGCCTGAAGACCCTGTAAACAAAACTTGCCCTATTGAGCATCTAAATTACACCGTTAATAATGAAATCGCTGAAAATGGAACCGCTGATAAAACGGTCATCAACGGTAATGGAGTTAAAATGGAGGCCTTGAAGAAAGCTCCGAGAAGAGTTATTAGGCCCAAAGTTTTGAAAAATCATGACTCAAGAGATTATTTGTATGATCGACTGTATGATGATACGTGTCCTCGAGTGGTAAGTGGAAATTATCTTCATTATTTAAACTCTAAATAACTCACCTCTTGTTCTTAATTAAAAAAATAATTTTATTTCGACTAAAAAGATGTTTCTCAATGTGATGCTACTTACATTTGACCTTTCTGTGGAAATACAAGTCATACGCGGAATTAAATTTCTTACCCAAAAATGTAAAAGTTTTATTTTGTCAGTTTATTGTAATTACCATAGTCAATACAACCTAGTGATTCTGATTTTGGACCTTTAAGGTTTTGACTATCAAACTACCTCTTTATGCTTTTGGTGTACTTTCGTCAGTAGTGATGAATCCGTACGAATTCATGACACTGGTACCAATATGGACTGAAAACAGAGAAAATTTTCGTCAATATAAGAATTCAATACGTATCTTCCTAAATTTCTTAGACAGGATTTTGGGACTCGGTATATCAATCTGTAGCTTATTAGGCAAAAACTCGACGCGCGATACGTGTTACGATTTGCTAATCGGTTTTTTATCGAAAGAAACATTGTCTTCGTGCCATTAAAGTCAAAGACAATATGATACTGTCGTTAGGGCTATCAGTATTATATGTAAATATTGCCCCAACTTAAATCATATATAAGCACATACAATGTGCCCGGGAAGTATGCTGGCAGGCCGTAGCAGTTAGTTCCGATAACTGCCACGGCTGCCGCTATGGGCAGTGGCGATGGCGCTGCAGTGCATTAGTGTCAGTATTTTCCTCCTGCTACTAGATGGCGTTAAACAAACGCCGTTAAAAAACGCGTTAAAACACGTAAGTAAAATATTAGTAAGACTAAGAAATATTTTTTAAATATAAGCTGAAAAGGATTTTCATCAATATAATAAATAAATAATAAATATATACGGACAAATCACACAGATTGAGCTAGCCCCAAAGTAAGTTCGAGACTTGTGTTATAGGATACTAACTCAACGATACTATATTTTATAACAAATACATATATAAATACACATCCAAGACCCAGGCCAATCTGAAAAAGATCATTTTCCATCTTTACCTGGCCGGGGATCGAACCCGGTCACTCCGTGTCGCAGGCTGGCGTGTTGACCGCTGCGCCACGGAGCTAGTCACTAATAACATATATGTCATGAACACTGCTTTTATTTTCTTATAAATGATGGTATCAAATATATACGTATACGATATACGTACCATTATTGAAAGAAATGCATTAAATAAGCTCCAAAAGTACTAGATCGATTTAAAAATGATTTCACCATTAGAATCCAACATTATCCCTGATGAACATAGGCTATAAAATAAAATACCTATTCCCGTGGAAAGCCGGGGCGGGCCGCTAGTTTGTAATAAACTCAAATGCAGCATTATGTTCTCCGTTTTGTCAACAAATCCCTTGTTAATTTGTCAATGGATCTCCATTTAGAAGTTTGAAAGTAATGGATAATTAGCTAATTTCCTTCTTGATATCTTTTGGTTTTGCGAGTAAGCGCCAAGTTTATTGACAAATCGAATGCCGCCAATTGAGAAATTAATTTCATTACGTACTTAGATGTTTTTTAAATTGTTTCCTGGTGATTTTATTTGTTTTTACTTTTCTAATGCTACTTATGTTTATTTTTAATTGTATGTCTGTGTTTTCGGTGTCAAAAATATATTATCTATAATTCCGCCAATTGAGAAATTTATTTTTCAAATAGGTTTCTGGTGATTTTATGATTTAGAACTTTTAATACTACCTATGTTTTTGTTTAAATGTATTTGTCTTTTCGGTGATAAAAATAAATTATCTATCTATCAATGTATCATTCAGCCGATTGAGAAATTAATTTAATTACGTTAATGTTTTCAAATTGGTTCCTGGTGATTTTATATGTATATAACACTTTTAAAACCTATGTTATTGTTTAAATGTACGTGTCTTTTTTCGGTATCAAAATAAATTATCTATCTATCATTTATCTGAATGAGGTCATTAGATAAACATCCCTTTCCAACCTTACATCTCAAAACAATAGACATCAATATCTTTAGTTATTGAAACATGTATAAAAACCAAAGATAAAAACAAAGTATGGCATGACTTATAACTATTTACTAATGATCAAGTGTGGTTGTATTATCACGACTTAGTAAATGAACATTAACAAAGTCAAAGTAAATATAAAGATAACCGGTATTCTTATTTGTATGGCTGGCGACTCTGTCATTCAATGGGGCACGCGCCTATTGAACAAATTTACGTCTCCGATAAGTTAATCACATGAACACATGTGATTTTACCATGTTAGGGTTCAGTTCCTCAAAAGGTAAAATCAATGAATCAATATTTATTTCAAAACAATACAGTTAACAGGTAACAACACCAACATGGAACATGTTTATATGGACACCGACCATGCTCCTGGAAAGCCCATCTGCTAATACCATTTTCATCCATGATCCAAAATGCATCATCGTTTTCCTTATGACTGAGGGTCGTGAGCATCATAATTTATCCCGGCCACAAGGTGTTTCCAAGCCGATCTATTCTAGGCCATGTGAGTGGCAGCCTGGCTGATGTATGTTTGTATTTTTCGCCTCGGACGATATTCTGTAGGATACGCAGTTGAATAGTCTTGTTCTAGTCTAGCACGAGTAACACAGCGCACATGATGTTTAACTAAAATCTTGTTATCGCTCGTTGGCTCTGTTCGGGATAGTGTCGACCCCTTGGTTACATTACGTTTTGCCGGTTTATCCCGGGTAGTCTCCTTTTCCATATCCGAGACAATGTGTGTGCCAAATTTCATTTTAATCGGCTCAGTACTATAGGCATGAAATCGTAACAAGCAAACAAACTCACTTTTACATTTATAATATTAGTTAGAATCTCTAATAAACAAAAGCTGCCAAGTGAGCGTCGGTATCGCATACGATGGTTCCGTAGAACCATATAATATTTAACTACAACAAAACCGGCATCTTTTTTTTTATTGTAGTTGCATTAGATGTACATCTTCTGTGAAATTTTCAAGTTCAATTACGGTTTAATACAGCCCTGTGACAGACGGACGGATGGACGGACAGAGTCCCATTTATACACTAACGAACGGACAGGGTACAGAACCATACCAAAAAGAGAATCTCTTGCCAGCTAGAATTTCCCTCAAGACACGTGTGATTGTTTGTTTACACAGATATGTCGAGCGTGACGGCGTTATTGATTTTATTGTTTGGCGATTAAGCGTGTACATTTGTTTACATAGGACCGTCCAGACGAAAAGTGTCGTATTTACTTTGAAATGGCGCTTCGTGAATATCAAACCTCTTTCTAACCTCCGACGCAAAAATAGGGACATAAATTTGAGTACTCTTACTATTGCACAAACAAATTATTTCAATAAATTGTTTGTGCAATTATATTTAAAATTGCCTGTCCATAAATCAAATGTTATCCAAAAACATTTATTAGGGACTTGGAATATCCGCAAATTTTAAGACCTCTTAATGTTCAATGTTTTCATTCTACTTTCTTAGTTTTTCCAAAATAACCTCTTTATAGAATCAGCCTCTGTGAATTAGTTCATAGCACATAGCCACTTATTGTATCTATTTTACTAATTAATAAGCCAAAATTTAAAATAAAATCTGAGGGTTCAGTTATTCTGCTCGTTAGGAATTTTAAATACTTTTGTTATTTAAAACTGTTTTCACATTAAAGAAAGAAAAATCCGCAACTCGTAGATGCTCAAGCTATAAAATAAAAATAACACAGAAAAACGCTCGAGCTACTAGTTTCCGTGGCAATTGAGATATTACAAGACTAGTAAAACAACTACTATCTAGACATTTGGACAGAAAAGAAGAGGTTGTGTTATTTTCCGCAGATCAAATTTATGGGGAGCTCGAAACAAACATGGTGAGGCCAATCCGGCTCTTAAGAAAATTTTCCATCATATGCCTATAAACTAACATTTAAAACACTAAGACAGAAAGACAACAATCCCAGGGAGTTTTTCAGTTTTTGTTTTAGTGTAGAAAATGACTGTGAAATTTGTTTACCTGATTTAGTAAATAATAAGACGAATTCTACCACTACCGTAGTAAGATCAATGACTTTACATCCTGCTACCCAAAAAAATATTATGTTAATGT
Source organism: Elegia similella (assembly GCA_947532085.1). NCBI lineage: Eukaryota > Metazoa > Arthropoda > Insecta > Lepidoptera > Pyralidae > Elegia > Elegia similella. The sequence goes on along the minus strand of OX383932.1, from coordinate 23,661,732 downwards.
TTTAATTTCCATTTCCAAACTTGTGATTTGTTTTGTTGTCTCAGTAACTGTAAGTACCAATTTTTTTATTCAAGAATTTTTGTAGCGTTTCTCTTTTCTACTGTTTTTATTGTATCATGTCATGCTGAAACTTCTCTAGCCGCGAGCTATCTTGCAAGTTGTGCGGCTCGGGTGTGAGATAATGCAGTTTTGAAATACCAACATATTTTGCATCGGCATAACTACGCCGACATACTTCTCTAACTAGAGTCCTATGGTAGTTTTGTTCGGCGCGTTATGCAGACAAATCTCTGCATGATTTTAAAACTACAGTAGGCACTATAATCATGAAATATGCTTGGAATATTTTAAATAAAATATATACGGTCTTATTACAGAACGAGGACTAACTTTAGTACCTAGTTTAATCCATTATTCGACCAAAATAAGGCGACACATCACTTTGACGTTTGGTCAACTGTCATTGTCAATTTGTTTTGGATGGATAATGGTTTAAACCAGGTATTAAAGTTAGTCCAGGTTTTATAATAAGACAGATAAAGACTATCTTTCACGCGTCTGTGTCAATGTCGATCCTTCGGGAACAGGACTTCTTTCCGGGATAAAATGTACACTATATATATATCCTTCTCCGTACCCCAGACAACGGGTATGCAAATATTTCATGATGATCGGTTCATTAGAGAGGGCGTGAAGGCGTCACAAACAAACAAAGTCACTTGCGCATTAATGATATTAGTTAGGATTATCACAATCAATGATGTGACTCTGTTTTTACTCGTGTTTATTAACTTTCCCTGTTGGTTTTTCTGTTAGGAAAAAACCTTGTAAATTTTAAAGCACTAAGGTATTTTAAAATAAAAAATTGTGTACTTATGTTAGTCGGATGATAATGCCAATGATAATGCCTTATGGAACCATAGAGCTGGTCTGATGATGGCGTCGGAAGAATAGAAGCCTTTAAGGAAGACAAACCTAACTCATAATAAAAGCATGTCACAAAAAGGTTTTTTTTTAGTAAAGCGTTATGTTTTTTTTTAGGTCCTTTTTTACTGGAAAGTGTTATTCGATCACAAGGGGCATAGTATTTAGAGCTCTTCCGTAATTAGGAGAAATTTTTATAATACGTTTATACAACGTGATTTTGAACCACCTAGCTTTATTGAAATCTCAGAATCAGAATCCCTAATGAAATATAGAACTGCAAGAAAAGAAAGCTGAAAAAAAAAAAAAATTAGGGTTTCCCATACAAAGTCGCCGATCAGCTGGACGAATTTCTATGGAAAGGCAATTTTTTTTTTCGTTTTTTACCTTTTTTTCTTGGAATTCTATATTCCATTAGGGATTCTGATTTCATGATTTCAATATAGCTAGGGGGTTCAAAATCACGCTATATAGATCGTTCATAAAAATCATTAAAAAAAATGGTATTTTACCTTAAAAACATGTTTGGATCCAGCTTTGTGGAATAAAAAAAATTTTTCTCAGTGTAAAAATATTCTTGGTCACGTGCGGGCGTGTAACCTGGAGTTCCCGGCATAATGAGATTATATTAAGAATGCTAGTTTGACCCCAATATAAACAACAATATGCCAAAACTAGTTTAATAAAATCACAATCAAATTCAAATAGAACAACTGTCATGTGACTAAAGTAAGTAAAATGAAGGAGTCAAGTTTACTAGTTTAATTTTCTATTAAGTCCGCTTAAAATTATATTTCGTATAACACATATATCTGTCGTATTACTCTTCTTGAATTTAAGTTGGTTCAAAGTTTTTAATGCCATAGCAAATCAATAAAAATAATTAAATTCAAGCAAAATTCAAAAAAGGAGTAAGTAATTGGCTAATGATGATTTATTTCAGAAAACATATCGGACATCTATTAACAATTGATAAATAATTCTTATATATTTGAGATTAAATTATATTTTCTATGGAATTGTAACTCACCTTATAATATTTTTTTACATGTCAGATATGGTGAAATCTTTTGTACCATATTGTTCGTAAATAAAAGACAAAAGAATTCTGATCATCTTTGTAAATTTAATCTTTGAACCTTGTTGCTGTCTACGCTGAGGACTCATATTGTAATTTAAGTTTTTTTTAAAGTTCACTTAATTAAGGTTTTAACACACGATCTAATAGATTTACATACATTCATGTATACACCCTGTCACTCCTATTTCCCTTGCGAGGTAGACAGCTTTAAATTGTTTATTACATAAATTTATAATTTGAAGTATAACCATTTAGGTGCAAATATTGCAAAGAAACTGATTCTGATGATATTGTCTACAAATTATTTCAAATTAGTAAACATTTTAGGAATTCATCATCATCATTTCGAGTAGGTGTTACGGTCAATCGACCATGCACACCCTGGTGTCAGAGTTCTTCGGAACCGCCTGTCGGCCTCTGACGTGGTTCCTTTAACGACTACCAGATGGCAGCCGGGACCACCGGCTTAACGTGCCTTCCGAAGCACGGAATCATCTTTATTATCAGACAATCAGGTGATTCAAGCCTGCAATGTCTTAACCAAACTGGAAACAACTAAACAAAGTATGCTTCCGGTGGGAATCGAACCCACGACCCCCGGGTCAACAGGCAAACGCCTTAACCACTGGACCACGAAGGCTGAATTAATAGGTACTTTTTTAAGAAATATACAAATAATTGTCATAAATAGATCAATTCCTTATGCGATAATTAAAAAAAAAATTAAATCTTTAATATTTATTTACAAATCATATAAAAACACACACTTATAAATATTCGGGATTAATGTGATAAACCTACCACAACGACACACCTTTATATTCATTCATTTGTACTATATTATTGACACAAAGCTTACAGAGATAAAGCCGTTACCTAATATAAACGCCGTGAAAAGATTTGCGGAGGAAACATTTGATTTATGCGTTCGGAATTCCGGTAATGAGGTGTTTAAATAAAAATCAAGGTTATTCGAATCCAATTCTTTTAGCCCTATTTTAATGTCTTTTTCTTGGCATTTTTTGCTGAATAAACTTGCGTGCCGGAGTTGTCATATAAATTAGACGTTATAATATTCTGGATAGTAAGGGTTTTCTGTAATGATATCAGCCCTGACTAATAGGGTCCGATCAGTTGTCATCATCATTATCATTACAGCCAAAAAGTCCACTGCTGGACAAAGGCCTCTCCCAAAGATACTTCGTTCCACGGGAGGATATTGCCATATTCACCACGCTTGGCAGGCGGGTTGGCGAGAGCAGTTTCTTTGACTTCTTGTGCTTCAGACGCTGCTGCCCATTGCAAACATTTTGAAGCTGGGGAAGGATAGGACTTTGTCATACTAGGCTTGGGTATTGAGATGAATGGGGGTAGCAGTGGGGGGTGCAAGTAGCAGCTCGGAAAGCCGATGCCACACCTGCAACTACCGGACAGGCAGTTGAGCACGGCACCTGAGCTTAAAAGCAAATGTCACTGGATTGTATTTGTCAAGCAGCTACAATTGACATCATCATCATCATCATCAGGTCTTTTGAGTCTCTACTGCAAGAGCATGACCCTCTCTGTACTACTACAACAATTGGACAGATTGTTGCCAATAATAGCTTATCGGACCCGACGCCTCAGTGCTGCCGCCATTTATTTCAGAAAACCCTTATGGTTTGAACATCCTTTACTGAAACGGATTTATTACTATGTCATAAGAATGGGGCTTCTGACTGGACCACTATATATATGATTTCGTATCTCGCAGACTCGCTTCTATGCATCCTTAGACAACCACACCAATGTAACCCATTTGTCGCCAATCGCGGTGACTGATTTGGGGGTCCACGTGGCAGGTGACTCGCCACTGACTAAATGTCAGTGGCGAGTTACCACCTGCCGCGATTAGTCCTTTAGGTATAGTTATTATAACAGGTATCTGAACCTTGGTAACGGTCCATTTCAAATCCACCCAAATATCATCTATAGCCCTAAATTCTGTTTCCAAAAATAGCCTATAGTTCTACCAAAACCAGCTCATGGGTATATTAATTAATATATTCGGGAGCTGTTTAGACGGGAGAACTACATAACATAAAAACTCTCCAAGAAACCCCTGCGTGTTGGACTTGTGTTCCCACGCAAGCCTCTCAAAGGACTTGGTCACCCCGCCCGTGTTAAGAAAAAATATAAAGAAGATATTGCCTTTTGTATATCCCTACAGAACATTAAAAATTTTATTGTTCGCCCTATTAATATCCGTTTACATACAATATAATAACGAAATAACACTTTCCATTAGCTTTAATTACGTCCAAATGAATGTATTAACATATTAATTTTAAATGCTTTTCATTTACAAAACTTATTGTTGATCACTAATTTTAATAACAAGCTCATAATAGGTACTGGGAATCAAATGATTTATTAATTATTTACAGTTTATGTTAATAAGCTTATAAAATATAGGTTGGTAATGAATAATTGATTTATAATTCAATATCAATAGATCGGGTTCTAAAAAGGGTTTGTATGTTTAGTCAAACTCTTAACGGAAATTTAAAAACCTACAAGATATGGAATCACGGGTACATATATTAATTTTATTGGTTTGATTTAGTCCTTATTGATTTAGTTGATACTAGAAATCATAGAATATACGAAATTAATGTTAATCGTAAAAAGAGCTTCAAAATGAGCAGATAAACGCAGCTCTCCAGCACTAATTGGAATTTATGGATTACGTTTAGAGATGCATTTTTTTGGAGGTCCGTAACCAAAGAGTAGAATCGGGATCCTACTACTAAGAAACCGATGTCCATCCCTTCTTCTGTCACAGGGCTGTAATCCCTTAAACCGTATGGTAGACTTAAAATTTTCAAATTACCTATGTGTAATATTTATTACCATAATAATAAGAACAACATAAAATAAATAAATAAATGTGGTACCACGCAAGAGCCGTCGTCTTATAAATATTGTACCTATGGTTAGTACACTTGGCAAGTTGTTGTTAATGTCCTCTTAATTTGGCGTTACAGTTAAAAAGCTCTTTGCACTTTTTAAAAAAGACTGGCTACATAGAAATCATTCTGCATATATTGTAAACATTATGCAGAACGGATAATTACTGGCCATATGGAAAAAATTAGAAAAGGAAATTAAAATAGGTCGTTCTGTGTATAAATATTTTTCCGCGGACTAAAAATATGTTGTTTGGTATTTAGTTTTCTTAAAAATTTCGTTTTATTTATAACTGAAAATAAATTAGTTACGTTCCGAAAAATTTGGACAATAAACATCTAAGCATAACCCGCAGCAATGAAAAAAGGCTATTTATAATAATCTCCAAGTTTTCACCCGTCCCTTGCCGACTTTATTGCGAGCAGCTGCTAAAACATTCTGTGTTAAAAAAAAAATAATTATACGTTGTTTGTTGCAGCCAACGCTATGCAACGAAAAGTCGTGCCTTGGCAGTCTTATGGCGATCCCCGGGCGCGGAGACGTGCCAAGAGACCCTGAAGAAGTCCTCAAAGATGCTCAAGATTTTCTTGGCCAGTACTTCGCGTCAATTCGGAGGTAAGTATCTATTATTTAAGGAAACCAGTCCTAGGGAAAATGACGTATAAGAGGGGGGCCTTTGCCTAGTAGTGGGACAACATAGGCTAATTCTAACTAATATTATAAATGCGAAAGTGAGTTTTGTTACGCTTTCACGTTGTAACTACTGAACCGATCATCATGAAGTTTTGCATACACGTTATCTGGGGTACGGAGAAGGACATAGGGTACATTTAATCCCGGGAAAAGTACTGTTCCCGAGGGATCGACATTGATGCAGGACGAGCCGCAGGTGAAAGCTAGTAAAAAAAAATGTAAATACAATAAGTGTGATATTCATACTTCAAACCATTTCAACAGGCAAATTTACCCTCAAACATTTACATCTGCCACATACAAAATAATATGTTAATCATGTCAATTTTCTTAAGTGCAACAGGATGAGACGCCTCGCGTTTATTCCCCCTTATTTCCAGAAATACCTCTAGAGCCCGAATGGGTAATGTTATAGGTATTTTAATGAACTGTTTTATAATAGTGGCGCGTGGAATAGGCAAAACATGTCTGAATTAATTTCGGAAAGTAAAATATTTAAATCTGAATATGAATAGGCTTTTGAGTAGATTGTAATGACATCTTATCATAACTGTTTTGTAGTTTGTTGAATAGTCTTGTTTCGATGTGCATATATAAATTGGCACTTTTTTCCCATAATATAATGATTGTATTCGAATTCCATTAGATTCTGAATCCTAATCAGCAAACATTTTTAGTTTAGTGAACTTTTTAGTTTAGAAATAAAGTAACACGTAATAGTGAAGTAGGTACTAAGTTTAATGATGTGTCAATATTATGAGGTTTTTTGTATGTACGAGTATAGTCCAATATGAAAAAAGTTTGTTTGTATTTATATATTTCTCTTGGTACTTTAAACTCGTGTTTATATATTTTTTTGGTACTTATAAGTTTTTAAAGTACCCACTTTTTGCTTAGATCAGTGCAACTAGCGCTACAATCATTTTATTCTTTTACTCCTAAGTCAGATCAAATCAAAAAAAGAATTCTGTAGTAAATCAGTGGAAGTACCTATTTTTGTTATTATAGAATCATACATTGCATAGTATCACGTCTTTTTCATATCACGGGTCTGTTTATCTCTTGCGGGGTAGACAGAGCCCAGGTCATTAAGACCTAAAAGCCACGTTTAGCATGTTAGTGGACGTTAGGTGGAAAATGGAATCAAAATAGTGATGGGTTGCTAGCCGCATCGCCTACTAACATGATTCCTCAGTTTTCGCCCACTCTCTCGATCGGCTTCTACGATCTGCACGGGAAGAAAAGCAGCTGGCACATTCTACGTTTTTTCTTTCAGACCAACGTGGAAGATTTTTTTTTACTTTATTGATAATGTTATTATAAATTAATGTAATTATTAATTTAATTACTAGATAATATAATTACCAGAAGTGTCTGATTTTGGCGGACGATTTTCTTAATTCATCAAATGCTTAATAATGAAAAGTAATAGATTAAATACTACAAGTAATTTACTATCGAATAATAATAGCGAATTTTTTTAATGTAATCTGAAAGTTTAAATTAAGAAAAAGTAACGAAATAAAATTATGGGCAACGTTAGCTTTACTGAACTAAGCCCATTAAGCAAAACAAATATAATTCTAGGAGTAATGACTATTCTGAAAAGTAAAATATGCCAGGTACTTTTCTTCCCGCAGAGATTGTACTGTTGTCGATGGTTTATTGCTCCGGCTTCAATACTATTACCTTGAAAGATAAAACTCGATTTTTGTCTATGTATCTTGACTCTATATTCACTTTGTCAGGGCTAATACTCCAGCACACGAAGCTCGCTGGATGGCGGTTCAAGAAGAGGTAGCAAGGACCGGGACCTATCAGCTGACCACCACTGAGCTGGTGTTTGGAGCCAAGCTGGCCTGGAGGAACGCTAGCCGGTGTATAGGCAGGATACAGTGGTCTAAGCTACAGGTATTTATGACACGATTTTTTTGCTCACCTGCACATAGTATAGAGTCGTCCGTCACTTGATCCGAGACATCGTTCAGTGATCATTTATACTATTAAGACATAAAATTAAAAGCCCAGCTGTGGGCAGCTGGCAACAACAGACTCACCAATGAGGGTTTCCGCGTTTTGCTCACTAGTTGGCGCCACTATTGAGTAAGGTTCCGAAAAAGCTTTTTATTACTCGCGTGATAACAAAGTTTACATTTCTATTATATTTTATGCCTTTGTCTCTACGTAAACTATATAACCTTATTACTTGAAACAAGTGCCTTATGTATACGTGTAAATATAAAAAATAATCTAAGAAATGGCTTGAATAATTTCTATGAATTTTAGTATATAGGGGTTTTGGGGGTGAAAAATAGATAAACCTGCGTCTCATATCTGGGAAAATACGGTTTTCCGTCTAAATTTCGGTTACCGAAGGTTACTAATGTCTTTTCGGATACCTCACGCCACACTAAAGCCTCTAGCGGAAAATTCAAACGCAATACTCCCGACTCAATGTCCTACTTCTACTCGTTTCTTGTCTATTGTCGAAGCGTTGAGTATTGAAGACGTAAATTGCTTATTCGGGTAATATCGTTAGGTCAGTTAGGTCCAGGTTACAAGCGCAATTTAGATAGAAGATTTGTAAAATTAATTAACAACATAGCAGAACAACCGTTAAGTTAACCCCATTTCGCGGCAACGAGTTTGGTCTCCTGCCAAAGTAGGCGACTATGATCTTCTTATAACAAAATATTGAACTGTGTCGTGGTTGTAAGAAATGAATACTATTTTAAAATTTGTAACATACATGTAGCTTAAAGGCATGTCCTATTATGATATTAAAATCTCGTGGGTCATTTTATGCCAATCCCTATTTATTCAGAAAAATCTGTATTTTACGAACAAGGTTTGTCGGAAAATGCAATTTTAATTGCACAGTTGGTTTGGCGAAGGCACAGTGTCAGTGTGGTCATGAATATCAGACCTAGTCACTTACGTCCTCTCGTGCCCCTTATGTGCCACTACAACAAGTCTGCACAAAAGCTGTCCCCTTTGGAGCTGCAGAAAGAGGTGTCAGGGTGGCGTCCTATTGAAGGACCATATAATTTTGAGCCAGCGACAAGATAGCATTGTTACAAATATAGATGCTAAATCGTGAGGTCGGGTATGACGTTTGTGGAAAAAGTTATTTTTAAACTTGCAAAGGGAAAATAATCCAGAATATCGAGGGCTAAAATCAATTATGCTAGTGCTGGTCTAGTGGTGGCTGAGAAAAATGCGGAACTAAATGAATTTGCTGACTCTAATGAGAAAACTCCCATTTCGCGGAGAATAAGAAAAACTTTGCAATTAACCAACGATTTCCAGTGAGGGTTCCGTAAACTTTTACGGTTACTTTTGATAGTTTTTCTATTTGGTTGATATACGCCACATACGTTTAATGTATTTCGTTAGAATTTATGGTACAGTGCAAGTATGATGATACAAATAATTAGTACATACCTAGTCAATTTGTCATCATCATTATCATTATTTTAAATTATATAACCATGTTATATAATTCAAAATGTTTTGTATCCTTTTTATTTGGTGCAATAAAGTATAATTCATTCAATCATCATCATTAGAGGCGTAAAAAGTCCACTACAGAACAAAAGCCGCTCCCAAAGATACTTAGTTCCATGGAAGGATATTGCTATACTCACCGCGTTTGGCAGGTGGGTTGGCGCCGGCTTTGGTGAGTGTTTCCGACACGAATTATTTTAAAGTCAATTTGTAAATGTAATCTTAAATTGAGTTTATCTGCGAACATGAAAACTGTAAAGTTTAATAAGTGATTTAATTTAAATTTTAAATATCTTCTTTGTTGTAGCTCTTCTTTACAGCTTAGCCGAAAATTCATCATTCAACATCCAATTATTACTTTTAACTTTTTTAATTAATAATATTCAGGTATGAAATGCACACTGTGACGCTCTTCACTCTCCAGTGACAAAAACACTTTAATATAGTAAAGCTTTGTAGAAACATTATTATTTATTAACGCGATTAAATTACTAATCCAATCTGTTCCTATAATATCATTTCCCACACCCATATCATAGATTCAGTTATCCGTAAATGTGTTTTGTTGTTATACCTAAATCAATTTCGTGGTTCTTTACACCTGTTCTGTGTATGTGTCTATTGAATAACACGTTCTTTTCTTCAGAACTCTTTGTGTTCGCCGTGCTTTGTGTAACGGGAGAATCGAATTCGGCCGCCAAAAGGTTTTTGAGAAATATTTGCCTGTAGGCTTGTAGTAATTGCTAGTTCGCAATAGATATATTAAGAATCGGGGGGGTATTTCTGTGTTCATTTGTCATGTCCCATAGTTATTTACTATATATATATATATATAGTAGCCAATAGCCAATTCCTTGGACAAGACTTTTTTAAAGGAACTTGTCAAGTATTATGCTTTATAAGCCTCGCGCTTAACTGAGTTTATTTCTGAGGTATGAGAACGCCGCGGGAGGGGGAGTTACATATGACGTGTCCGAACTGTCTCGCTATACGCCCCTTTAATATTTGAATAGCGGCTAAGCATTTGAGAAGCTCAATGGCCCAGTTGGCGTTACTTACCGCGTGCCGTGGTCCCCACTGAGATGGGATCACAAGAATTTTCTCGAGCTCTTCCGTGCTTCGGAAGGCACGAAGCCGTTGGTCCCGGTTGTCATCGTTGATGGCAGTCGTTAAGCTATGTTAGATGCCTTTAGGCAGCTTGAAAAATCCGACACTAACATGTTGGCCACTACACACACAAAAATAGCGGTTAGTCGCAAATGTATATATATTACATAAGTTGATTTAGTGTTAATCTTAATTCTTTTGTAAATTATAGATTGTAACTTAATTATATGATATTTTAGTTATATATGTATTATTGTAAACTTATATATATATTTTTTATTAAACATTATAAAGGTTAAATTACATATATCAAACAAAATTCAACAAAATAATTTACTATCCAGTAATTGGTTGAATTTTGTCTTCCAATTTACAAACAATTTTACTTAAATTGGAAGAATTTATAGACAAGTGTACAAAAACTTCACGAACTATTTGCCGACTAAAACAATAATATTATCTCGTCGTGCGAAGTGAAAATGAAAATACCAGGGTCAGTACTGCAATTTCACAGTAATATCACAGTTTTTAGTTACAAACGAGATTTTCCCGACGGAACCCAGCACTTACACAGCAATTAGCTCGCTTTGTTTAGTGCAACGTAATAATATTCTATGATAAGCTCAGTTTACTATTTGATAACAGTCGTCATAGCGGTGAACGACCTTTGCTGGCTTTAGGACATTAAATTGTCATCACGATACAATACTTTTTATCTCGGCTTGAAAAGTTGGGTGATAACTTTGGAGCCTATCTTAAGCCATTGTGGATGAATGGCTACTTACGATGATTTCTTTTAGGTTTTATCATATCTTTGGTGTGAGAACGTGCTTTGAATTTTTATTTTATTTATATCGGGAGCTTTATTTAGTTGGAGCCTCTTTTTCAAGGCTTACATACTATTTATTGAACAGTATAGATACGTAAATTTTCATTCTTATATTCAGCTTAAGCGTAAAAACGAAGTAAGAGTATTAAATGTGAATAAAAACTCAGTGGTTGTGAGCATCATTAGCGCTTACGTATGTTAAGTAACCCCTGGAGCAGTCCCCATTTGGATGGGTGACCGCAAGTAACATAAAAACATGTTGAGCTCCTCCGTGCTTCGGAAGGCATATTAAGCTGTCGGTCCCGGCTGTCATCATTGATGGCTCTTTGACGGATTGAAGACTCATGGATACCTGAAGGCAGCTTAAAAAAACCTTCCACCAGCCACTTGCCACTTGTTGGCCACTTACACACACGAAAAAGAAATAAAAAACAAACAAACAAAAATAAAATTTGACATTATTTTCCCCAGAAGTTAGAAATATATTTTGTCTTAAACTATTTCCTACAATATGAGTATTTTTACGCGATAAAAAGCAAGAAATTATAACGAAGTTCATTAACGTTTCGGAACATGCATTACTATTCTGTTACATACATTAGCGTGCTCGTAAAACCAACATGACGTAAGGCCGTCGTGTGAAATAGCAATGGGCGGAGTTCGCAACCACATACGGATCACGTGATAAAGGCTGTGCATTGCTCTGTCATCCACTAATGCGGGATGCAGTGGACAATTCATATGACCTAATTACTATTTATATATAGTTTTATGTTACTATTCGGCAGTTTTAAGCTTATACGAGTATACGTGGTGAAATTTTGATCGTTCTGGACCCTTAAAGGGCTGATCATCATCATTTCGAGTAGGTCTCACGGTCAATCGACCATGCACACCCTGGTGTCAGAGTTCTTCGGAACCGCCTCTCGGCCTCTGACGTGGTTCCTTTAACGACTACTAGATGTCAGCCGGGACCACCAGCTTAACGTGCCTTCCGAAGCACGGAATCATCTTTATTATCAGACAATCAGGTGATTTAAGCCTGCAATGTCCTAACCAAACTGGAAACAACTAAACAAAGTATGCTTCCGGTGGGAATCGAACCCACGACCCCCGGGTCAACAGGGAAACGCCTTAACCACTGGACCACGGAGGCTGTTAAAAGGGCTGATTCAGCCCGTCGACATGAACGACTTTTCCTATGGAACCAATGCTGGAAACTCATAAAAAATGGACAGTTCCATACAAAAATGATCGGCCTGTGTATAGCGAAACGGCATTTCAACTTTACTATCTCACTGATATAGTCCGAATAGAGTGCGGAAACATGCGCATTTTGCGCATCATATAACAGCTGTGCTTCGCATTTTCATCTGCTTATGCTGGCTACAGTGGACGAACCTGTTTATGGTCAGATTGCTTTTTTATTTTACGATTCATGTACCACGGCCTCTGCCTCTTTTTGCCTCTTAATATAAAGGAGCTACCACTGCGACTTTTTAAGACAATATTAAAACAATGGCTTGTAGAAAAAATGTATTATAAGATCAATGACATATTTAAGACTTAATTATATATAACTAGCTGCCCCGGAGAACTTCGTTTCGCCATAAGTTAAAAACTATCCTATCTCTCAAGTTAGATCGAACTGCACATGGTGTGCGAATTTTATTATAATCGGTTAAGTGGTTTAGGAGTCAATTGAGGACAAACATTGTGACACGAGATTTATATATATTAAGATTATTAGCAATTCAATCTTAAGAGTCCGACATATGCCAGGCGGCGTGGCGATACAAACGCGGATGGTCTAAACGGGTTGGCTACTTTGGATATTTTCGTTTTAACCTTTGACTGGTGACATGGTTTTTTTGTAACTTAACTGGTGACGAGCGGCCTGAGAGACCGCTGCCGTATTTGGTCAATAACATGAAAACTGTATTTGTTTGCAGATCGCAGTTGTTTAAAAATGTTTAATGGAATATTAAGTAATAAAATTAAACAATGTAGTATTCTATAAATATAATTTTTAATTAGGAACTTTCCATCAGAAAGTCTGTAGGCACTAAAATTAAAAAACTAGACATAAGAAAAACAATTATTAGTTAAAAAAAGTAAATTTACAAATTTTAACAAAAATACTGTATTTCCTTGAAGTTAACATACAAATTAACTAAAAAAAAATTAAAGCTCTTATCAGAAGTCTATAATCACGAAATTGACAATGGGTAAACTTTGGTTATTTTTATTGGCAGTTGGGGTATAACTGTTTCGCACACTGCAAGCACACATGTTTTCCACACGAATAACATTGGTAATTTGATTTAAGATTAAGTTTAGAAGGACAACTGGCACCTCTTTCCGTGTTATTGTCTTATTTTCGGGGTTTTGTGGTTCAGGTGACAAATCAGGACCCAAAATACGCAACAAATTTATTCTTTGATGATTTTCGGATGCCAACGGAATCTGTATACCAGTGTTTGGCACTGCATTCCATGCACCCGACTCCCTACACTTCTTTTTTGGAGGTTCGGAATTATTCATTGCAAATAATAGCTAAAAAAAACAAAAAATACAATACAAAATATTACTTACAAAAAGTAACGTAAGTGGTGACATACGGTCTGAGAGGCCGCTAACAAACTTAACATAGATATAACTTACCAATTTGGGCCTGTCCGACGTAGCTATCTCTTCCACAGCGTGGACGCAACTAAAATCAAAGGTACTCAGGCGCACAAATGAATTACGTGCGGGGAAGGGGATGAAATGACAATTCACCGAGGCCGCTCGGCCTGTGAGACCGCTTGTCACCAGTTAAAGGTTAAAGGAATATTCAAGGGTTATTCGAAAAAGAAAAACATATGATGGCTGCCTTATCTGTAATGCAATAATAATGAAAAGTTTCAAGGTTAATTTTAATGTATTTGGTGAATAATGCTATATACCGAGTAAATTAGACGTGATTTGGAGGCAACTTTGCAATTTTTTTCTATCGAGAAAATTTAACGCAATCGTGTTTTTGAGTCAGATAGTTACCAGAGTTAGTCCTGAACTTTGCTGCATTTTTATTTCAACTTGAGTATTTAATTATTATTGATATAACAGTCAATCATGCAAAGCAGTGTGAGGTAGTATGGGCCCTTAATATTTCGGCAACACATAATGTTTTTTTTATTTTATCACTCTGTAATATTTTCACATGCTAAATTAAGAGCGAAATAGACTAAGGGACTTTTTGTTACATTCTAAGAACTATTCTACTCTATTTTAACTGAAATAAATATCTCTTTCTGCTGATACGTAAATTCCTATCTATGCTCTATGATAAAACTTAACTATCACTATAAAACGATATACGAAGAAAAGTAAATGGCAAATACACAAATGAGTAACTATATCTAAATTAGGTAATGATTACCGCGAATGAAAGCTCTAATGGGCTAATCTCTCTCTTTCCGTATTTTTCTGAACTTTTTTATGACCATAGATTAAAAGTGTTTAACTGGAGCAGCCTTTAAAAAGAATTAAATCTCAATATTTTTGTAATTAGAACTACCGATTGACTCGCCCCGCGCAGTAATGACATTAATTCATTCCAATCGTTTCCAACCTAAAGCCAGGAAAAAAGCGATTAAGTTTTATAATACTTTATTTAAACTTGTACTACCTATATCATTGAATTAAAAATAGATACAAAAATATTGTTGCAGTCATTATTTATTAATTTATTAATTTCGTGTAGGTGACTCGGTCAATCGACCATGCACACCCTGGCGTCAGAGTTTTTCGGAACCGCTTCTCGGCCTCTGAAGTGGGCTTAACGTGCCCTTCGAAGCACGGAATCATCTTTACAATTAGGGGATTCAAGCCTGCAATGTCCTAATCAAACTGGAAACAACTAAACAAAGTATGCTTCCGGTGGGAATCGAACCCACGACCCCCGGGTCAACAGGCAAACGCCTTAACCACTGGACCACCGAGGCAGTCTTGTTGCAGTCTGATAAATAACAGACAATGCCACATCTTTTTACCCAAAAAAGGAGGCAAGAATTAGTACCAACCACAAACCACCCGCAACCACCGGCTAAGCAGTTGATTACATTACAACCCTGACCCCATAAGGATATCATTTTAGGCAGCCTGAAAAATCTGACACCAGCATTAGTCACTTACATACGGGAAAAACAAACATAACACACTGCAAATGTTATTCTAGATAAAAACCCAAACTTGACGTAATCGTACTAGTAGTATTATGATTTTTTACTCCCATATTTATTCTATTTATTTTATTTATCCTTAATGCATTAAGATATGCATTAAGATAAGATAAAGTTAATCCATTTATAATTACAAACATTATCCATATTTTAAGATCACCTGCTACGACAGCTTGTCAGTCTTGCAACTTGCGATGCCAAAATTTAAAAGTTATTGATACCTGCTTGATGCCTGCTGAAGTCAGGGGGTGCCATTCTCAACTGCCTGTCCGGTGGTAGTAGATATGACTTCGGGTACGCGCGCCCGGCTCCCCGAACTGCTACTTGCTCATCCCCAATTCATCCGAGTGAGTAGTATCCCAACAACCTTTTTCCTATTTCCCAAGTCCAGCCAATTCCCATCCATCCCTAGCTTAAAACGCTTTCGACGGGCAGCAGCGTTGGAAGTGCATAAAGCCAGAAAAAAACAACTGCGCTCGCCAACCCGCCTGCCAAGCGTGGTGAGTATGGCAATATCCCCTCAATGTATATGAAAAGAAGGACCAGGCCCCCAGTCTCCGGCAGCCCCGCTATTCCTGACTTAGGTAGCGGTTACGGTAACGGCGGGGCAGGGGGTGCTAAGAATCCCCGGATACGACCCGGCTACCACCCCCAACGACAACTGGCCCTGGTAACACACAATATACGCACGATGAGGCTTGACGAAAAGGTCGAGGAAGTGGAAGCGGAAATGAGTAGGTTACGATGGGACGTAGTAGGGTTGTCTGAAGTCCGAAGAGAGGGAGAGGGCACGACAACCCTCAAGTCTGGTAACCTACTCTATCACCGGGAAGGTGACTTTAAAAAGTCCCAGCATGGTGTCGGGTTTCTCGTCCACAGGTCCCTCATAAACAACGTCGTAACCATCGAAAGTATTTCTAGCAGGGTGATATACCTTATACTCAGAGTATCTAAAAGATACTCGCTGAAGGTCATACAGGTATACATGCCGACCGGGGAATACTCAGATGAAGAGGTGGAAAGAATGTATGAGGACATCAGTAGGGCCATACATGCTTCCAAAACCTATTTTACGGTGGTTATGGGGGACTTTAACGCGAGACTGGGCAGACAAAGTGACGGAGAGTTCAGGGTGGGGCGATTCGGATATGGGGATCGAAACGATAGGGGCCATATGCTGGCTGATTTCTTGGAGAAAGAGGGACTCTTTGCGATGAACTCTTTCTTCAGGAAGTCACCACAAAGGAAATGGACCTGGATGGGTCCAACTAGGAAGGGCCAGGCCCCAGTGAAACAGGAGATAGACTTCATCATGTCGACTAGGAGAGATATATTCAACGATGTCTCCGTGATCAGCAAGATAAAAATCGGTAGCGATCACAGAATGGTGAGAGGCATCTTGAATATCGATCTCAGACGTGAAAGGGGTCGGCTGATGAAGTCTACGATCCGACCATCTCATGCCCATATCCAGAACCATGAGATCTTCCAGCTTGAGCTCTCTAATCACTTCAAATGCCTAGACGACTGCGTTTCAGTGGACGAATTAAACAACGGGTTTGTAGAAGCTGTCCAGTCGGTGGGATCTAAGATTTTTAAGTCCTGCCGTAAACAAAAATCTCAAAAAATCTCTCCTCAGACTCTAGAACTGATGGCTGAACGACGCTCCATGGTACTGCAGACCTCTGTAGATGCTGATGTACATCGGCGGCTCAATAGACCAATCCAGAAGTCTCTGCGGCACGACATTCGCTCCTTTAATACCGAGCGTATAAAGGAGACGATTGAGCAGAACAAAGGCTCCAAAGTGTTCGCAAGAGTGGAGTCTATTGGGCAGAGCCGATTATCAAAGCTGAAGTCGGAGGACGGCAAAGTGGCGTCGACAAGGTCCGAGGTACTGAGGGAGATCGAGAAGTTTTACGGATAGCTCTACACCTCAATTGCTAAACCCATCGACAGCCTGGCTAAAGACTCTAGAGCCAAGCTAACCCGACACCATACTGAAGACATCCCGGACATCAGCCTGTACGAGATTAGGATTGCCCTCAAACAGCTCAAAAACAACAAGGCGCCGGGCGAAGACGGAATCACAGCAGAGCTTCTGAAAGCGGGCGGAACGCCGGTACTAAAAGTCCTTCAGAGGCTCTTTAATTCCGTTTTGCTCGAGGGCGTGACGCCAGAGGCTTGGAACAGGGGCGTGGTGGTTCTGTTCTTTAAAAAGGGTGACAATACTCTACTAAAGAACTATAGACCCATCACGCTCCTGAGCCACGTCTATAAGCTGTTTTCGAGGGTTATCACGAATCGTCTCGCTAACAGGCTTGATGCCTTCCAGCCTCCCGAACAAGTCGGATTCCGAAAAGGCTTCAGTACCATAGACCACATCCATACGCTGCGGCAGGTTATTCAGAAGACCAAGGAGTATAACCGGCCACTATGCTTAGCGTTTGTGGACTATGAGAAGGCCTTTGATTCGATCGAAACATGGGCTGTGCTTCAGTCTCTCCAGCGGTGTCGCATTGACCATCGGTATATCCAAGTGTTGAAGTGTTTATACAGAAACGCCACTATGTCAGTCCGAGTACAGGAGCAGAGCACGAGGGCTATTCCACTGCAGAGAGGCGTGAGACAGGGAGACGTCATTTCTCCGAAACTGTTCACTGCTGCTTTGGAAGATGCTTTCAAGCTCCTGGAATGGAAAGGATTTGGCATCAACATTAATGGCGAGTATATCACTCACCTTAGGTTTGCCGACGATATCGTTGTCATGGCGGAATTGCTGGAGGACTTAAGTGCCATGCTCAATGACCTCAATGGAGTTTCACAGCAGGTGGGCCTTAAAATAAACATGGACAAAACGAAGATCATGTCGAATGTCCATGTTACGCCGTCACCGGTTTATGTTGGGAACTCCACCCTTGAAGTTGTAGACCAATATGTCTACCTGGGACAGTTGATCCAGGCAGGCAGTTCCGGCTTCAAGGACGAGGTCTTTCGACGAATCCGACTCGGCTGGGCAGAGTTCGGGAAGCTCCGCACTGTCTTTTCGTCCGCAATACCTCAGTGCCTAAAGACAAAAGTCTTTAATCAATGTGTGTTACCAGTGATGACTTACGGCTCAGAGACGTGGTCCCTTACTATGGGCCTCATAAGAAAGCTCAAGGTCACCCAAAGAGCTATGGAGAGGGCTATGCTCGGTGTTTTTCTACGAGACCGAATCAGAAATGAGGAGATCCGTAAAAGAACAAAAGTCACCGACATAGCTCAGCGGATTAGTTCTTTGAAGTGGCAGTGGGCGGGGCACATAGCGCGTAGAACCGATGGCCGATGGGGCAGAAAGGTTCTGGAATGGCGACCACGTACTGGCAAGCGCAGCGTCGGACACCCACCGACCAGGTGGTCGGACGACCTGACAAAGGTCGCAGGGAGGCGCTGGATGCAGGTTGCTTCCAACCGGTCATTCAGGAAATCATTGGGGGAGGCCTATGTCCAGCAGTGGACTTCTTGCGGCTGATATGATGATAATGATGCCTACTGCCTGGCTAGCTCCGTGGCAAGACACGCCAGCCTGCGACACGAGAGTGCCCGGATTCGATCCCCGGCCAGGTCAAGATGGAAAATGATCTTTTTCAGATTGGCCTGAGTCTTGGATGTTATCTATATATGTATTTGTTATAAAAAATAGTATCGTTGATTAGTATCCCATAACACAAGTCTCGAACTTACTTTGGGGCTAGCTCAATCTGTGTGATTTATCGGTATATATTTCTTTATTTATTATTTATTTATTGATACGTGTTAATAATATCAGAAAATAGTTAGTCTCGACGTCGGAAATGTAATAGCTAACGCTCATTTCTTGGCCTCACTCCAGAGTTCTTTACCGGTAGGCGCTGAAAGACCGACTTTAAAGGCTTTACGGGGCCTTGCTGGTAATTCCCACTGCTGTCGCGAATACATTTTGTAATTACGGGACTCAAATGAATGGCTTGCTTAACCGCCAATTGTGGAGAATTTGACAGGCTCCAGTGGATGAACGGAAAGTAATGATACCTAGGTAGAACATGAATTAAACATGATGATAGTAATTTATGGGGAACCTATGAAATCTTATTTTGTAGTAGATAGAGTTTTTCATACTCACGTTTTTAGTATCAATAAGTGAAATTTTGCATGTCTTACGGACAACAGTAATTTGCTTGATTTAGGCATTATAAAATTTACAAAAATTTAGAGAATGAATAGAAAAATGACAAGTTTGATCAAATCGGACAACATCTGAAAGGAGTTTTTATGAGCATTTTTCAATAATTAAATTCAGAAAAACAAAAAAAATTATGCATGCAGAATGTTAAAAATATAGTCCACTTTCAAGCTTAAATTAAAAAAAATGTGTTTAACTAAAAATCATGTCATTTGGAACAAAATGGCAAGCGGGAATTAAATGACAATTTCTTAGGTAAAGACCCATTATATAAATTAGATAATAATATAAGGATGGCAAGAAATATTAAGATAAAGATATCGTCCATAAACCAACTTTGCTGACAACCATTCTTTTTAAATAAAATATTTATTTTTTTTTTTTTATTTAAAAATCTTTATTGACCACAATGGTACAAAGGGCGGACTTAATGCTAAAGCATTCTCTACCAGTCAACCTTCAGGAAAAACAGATAAAATTGTTGCGATAGGCGCATAAAGACTATTAAAAAAAACATATACAATGATTATTTTGATTTGATACATAGGTACACATATACATAAATACTCATATAAATACATAATTATAAAAAAATACATATATATATAATAATACTATACTATCCAGAAAGTGAGTGACCAATTCTGCTGCATGCTATTTACAGAAAGGAGCGCATGAATCTTTTTTTTAAATAGGAACCTATTTACGATACTTCTTATGTCTTCGGGCAAGGCATTCCAGAGTCGTGAAACTTGGAGAGTAAAAGAATTTGACATAAAATCAGAACGAAATAAAGGAATATGGAGGCGAAGCGTATGGCTGGAGCGGAGGTCACGACTGTGAGACTCTGACGAGTAATGAAATCTGCTTCTCAAATATTCTGGAGAATGAGGGTTTTTAAGAATAGAGAAAAGGGTACAAAGCATTCTCTGCTGTCTGCGTTGACGAACAGGAAGCCAGTTGAGCTTGGATCGAAAAGAAGATACATGATCGTATTTTCGAAGGCAATAAATAAATCGGATACAGTTATTAATGAGACGATCAAGTTTGTTGAGAAGATCTGCATTTAGATCAGGATAACACACATCAGCATAATCAATAATAGGAAAGACGAGAGATTGGACTAAAATTAATTTAGTTTTGTGTGGAAGAAAGTTTCTAAAACGATTTAGATACTGTAAAGAGGAGGTAACTCTTCTACTGATCTCAGTTACCTGATGCTTCCAGCTAAAAGTTGAGTCCATGACAAGCCCCAGGTTTTTTACTGAGTCACTAATTGGTATGTTATTATTATTTAACATGATTGGAGAAACAGTACTCTTATTTACTTTACATAACTGTCTTGAACTGCCAATCATTATCGCCTGACATTTCGAGGGGTTAATTTTGATTCCAAAATTATCCGACCAGCTAGAAATATCTGATAGTGCAGTGTTCAGTAGAGCTATACCGTTTTCGACGTTTTCAGCATTAGTTTTAACATAAATTTGCAGATCGTCGGCGAAAAAATGATAAGAACAGCTAATAGAATGCGATAACAAATTAATAAAAAGAGCAAATAAAAGGGGAGATAGGATGCCTCCTTGAGGGACACCTGAGGATATTTTTTTCCATTGAGACAACTCACGATCAATTCGGACAGCTTGTTGCCTACAACAGAGGTAGGACGAGAACCAATCGATAACCGAGGATGAGAAATTAATGTACTGGAGTATTGCTAAGAGAATATCATGATCAATCATATTAAAAGCATTAGAAAAATCTATGAGAACCAAAATGGTGATCATTGAATTCTCCATACCAAGGCGAATATCTTCGGTAACGTTGAGAAGAGCAGTAGCGGTACTATGCCCGGGACGAAATCCAGATTGCAGGGGAGTGAGGAGACAGTTTGCGTGTACAAAAGAGGAAACTTGAAGGTGGGCAGCCGCTTCCAAAACTTTTGAAAGATAGGGTAGAATCGAAATAGGCCGAAAATTGGCCATAGCCTGTGGACTAGAATTTTTTGGCAAAGGAGTAACGTATGCTTTTCCCCAAAGATTAGGGAAATTGCCAGATACGAGTGAACAATTTACAATATGTGTAATGATAGGAACTAAGGTATCAAGAATATTAATTATCATTTGCCGACTAATATTATCGCAGCCAATAGCATTAGACTTAAGGGAGATAATAATTTTACGAATATCATCCTCAGTTAACGGAGAAAAAGTGAAGGAATCAATTTGGAGATTAGCCATGGAAAGAATCTTTGAAATTGTTTTGAGTTTGATAGAAGGATTAATGGTAGATATGTTGGAAAAATGATTATTAAAGTCATCAGGCGAAAATAAAGAAGTTACTTGATGAGAACTTTTACCTAGATTTAAGGAATGAAGGAACTTCCAAATGTTGGCCGATGAAGTATCTGTCAATTGTTCGTGGAAATAATTTCGTTTAGCTGCCCTTACCATCCGATTGCACCGGTTTCGTGCTTTTTTATAAGCATTCCAGTTTTCATCTGACCTGTCTCGTTTATACAAGCGAAAAGCACGGTCCCTTCGCGTCATAGCCATGCGAACTCCCCTGTCTATCCACGGAGCCGGTGGCCTTTTAACCTTGACAGAATGCATAGGAGCATGAGCATCATATAATTCCAGTAACGAAGAATTAAATAAGGCGACCTTGTCATCAATCGATTGTGCTTCAAAAATATTTGCAAAGTCAATGGCCCTAGCATCCTTTTTAAGTTGGTCAAGATCAAGATTCGCAAAATTTCGCATCCAAATAATTTCTGGTTTGCGTTTGGATGGCTTGAGTTTGTACTGCAGGTAAATGAGATCATGCTTGGAAAAGCCCGGAGCAGCTAGTTGACCATGATTAGTCACCAAATCTAAAGGAGAAGTCAAGATTAAGTCAAGCCAAGTATCTTTGGTTGAAGGATTAAAATGAGTGGGGCCTAAAGGCAGAATATTGAGATCAACTGACTTGACTATGTGACTAAGCTTTGAGGAACGTGCATCTCCATCGATGAGATCAGTATTAAAGTCACCCATGATGATGTGATGTGTGTAATCCGAACAGTAAGAATCAAGGATGGACTCAAATTGAGAAAAATAATCATAACCAGGAGGAGAATATACGACCCCGAGAAGTACCTTTTTACCCTCGACATATAACTCAACAAACAAAAACTCTGCCGCACTACAGTATAAAGGTTGTGATGTATACAAAATTTTGTAGGTATAGTTACTGCGTACGTACATTGCCACTCCACCACCGCCACATCCAATGCGGTCATTTCGAATGAGCACATAACCTGGAAGGCCGTAAGATAAAGAAGAGAGAGCAGGTTTGAACCAGGTTTCGGAAACTAATATAGCATCAAAAGAAGTTGAGGAAAAAGTATCAATAAAATCACTATAGTGATACGGCAGACTTTGAGCATTGAAGTGGCATACATTAAAAGAATGACAAGAATCGTTAACAGCGCGATTAAGAAGAGTATTTAGAGTTTCAGGATCATTAAAAGAATCACGACTAGAATTTGAGGTAGCAGACAGAAATGAGCACTCACTATCACTAGACATAAATAGATAAAGTACAATACAATAACTTAAATAAATTACCTAATTATAAACTAAGAATAGATTTACTTATAATACTGTATGTCCTGCCGGTTGCCAGTTGAAAAATAAATGTAAAGAAAACTTAATAACAAAACGCACAAAGACAATTACAATGGCAAGACTGCAAGTTAAAAAACAAAACGGAATCTATGGTGTCAACGACACTATGACAATTGACAGCTCTGTGAGTTGAATTGATATGATTGTAAAACAAATTTACGTTTACCTTACATAATTAGAGAAAGAAGCAGATAACATTTAACAGATTACACAATAACAAAAACATACAAAATGCTATCGTTGGACTCCGGCACATTGATAAAATGAAACACTGCTATGGATTACTATCATAGAACGATTATTTCTTTCCTCTCGCCACCCGCTTCGTCTTTGGGGCCTGCTCAGTGGAAGCAGCCGCATCTTGTGCTCGTGGAGCCGACTGCGCTTCATCCTCCGACTCGGGCAGTCTAGCAAGATCCAACTCTGTGTAAAGCCGCTGCTTCGACCCGTTTCTCAGCTTGACAATAACGTTGCCACTCATGGTCCAACACCGCTTCATACCAAACCGTTTGCGCGCCTGAATGAAGACAGTCTGTCGCTGATGAGTCAGGAACTCTGAGATGCTATACTGAGATCCTTTAAACAGTGTCTTCTTATCCCAGACAGCAGACTTAAGTGCAATATCAGTGAACCGCACCAGCACTGGCCTACACCTTCCTTCAGTCACCTTACCAATGCGGTGACAGACAGTGAGCTTCTCCGATGTGAGCTGAGAGACACCAAGTATAAAATACAAGGTGACATACCTTTTGAATCAACACCTGTAAAGCGACGGACAAATGAATATTTCCTAATTTCACAGATATAGATATTATCTTCCATGCCGGTCTGGAAGAAAAAGAAAAACAAAGAATGTGCTAGCAGCTTCTCTTTCCGCGTAGATCGTAAAAGCCGATCGAGGGAATTGGCGAAAATCTGCGGACTCATCTCAATAGGCGATGCGGCTATCAACCCATACTTTTTTGATTCCGTTTTCCACCTACACGCCCTCAAACATGCTAAATGTGGCCATTAGGTCTTATAGACCTAGGCTGTGTCTACCCCGCAAAGGCTAAAGACGTGATTCTATGTATGTATAGATATTTTATGTAACCAGATACAACAAATGAGATTTATGGCGTATCAGAATCTCAAAATCCCATTTTAATTTGTACATTTTAAAGTTTTTTTATATTTGTATGATTGGTGCGTATTTACAAATACAATACCATTAATATATTTGTTAATACCTATTATAGTTACGCTTATCTTAACACAATTCCAAAATATAGTTTTTCTTCATGCCCTATTTTACTTACCGTAATAATATTCTCTTATGTTGAGAACACGGAGGCACAACATTTTCCACGTTTTATAAACCATTTGTCTTTGGTTAGACACAATTAAAATAAAACTATAATAAAATATTTATTTGTATAGAAGGGTCTGCGCTATGCTACTAAACAAAAAATCTACTTGTCATTAGGATAATCTTTTTTCAGTATGTATGTATATAAATGTTTTTGTTAGGGTACAGCCATAACTTTTTTGCAAGAGTGGATAATGCACTTTTGATTGAGTAAAACGTTAGATTCTGCAGAGGCGGTGATTCGACAGTTAAATCACTCACTGTCGCCTTAACAATTCGAGTAGCTGTTAGCAAAGCCGGTGGAAATTATTATCTAATCGGGTCCAATCTTTTCGCCCGATCTTGGCACTTTTTACAGTTGTTTGTTCACTCATCATCATTTCGAGTAGGTGTCACGGTCAATCGACCATGCACACCCTGGTGTCAGAGTTCTTCGGAACCGCCTCTCGGCCTCTGACGTGGTTCCTTTAACGACTACCTTATGGCAGCGGGGACCACCGGCTTAACGTGCCTTCCGAAGTACGGAATCATCTTTATTATCAGACAATCAGGTGATTCAAGCCTGCAATGTCCTAACCAAACGGGAAACAACTAAACAAAGTATCGGTGGGAATCGAACCCACGACCCCCGGGTCAACAGGCAAACGCCTTAACCCCTGGACCACGGAGGCTGTTGTTTGGGCACTGTGATATTTGTTACGCGCACTACAAATTAAATTTTCAACATGCGTAGACCAAAGAACAAATTATAGTGTTGTACCGTGCTCGAAAACGTCGAGAACGGCGAGAACGGATTGGACTTTTTTCCCGAGAATTTCCTCTTCTTTCTCTCAAGTGCGGGAATTATAGAGAAATTCTCGAGAATTATTGGAAATTTCCCGCAAATTTCCGTGAGAAGGAATTCATGAGAACAGAGAATTTCTCTCCGTCACATCACTGATTACATAACAAAAAAAACTACTGGTTTTGGTTTTATCGTGTGTATAAGTGGCCTACACTGGTGTTTTTTTTTTTGTTTCACTTGTGTTAGTTTTTTAAATCTGTTCAAAGGTATCTGACATAGTTCAACGACTGTCATCTAATGACGATAGCTGCGACCAAACGCTTTACGTACAAAGAAAACAATAGTTAAAATATATATGAAACAGCAGGATAAACCAATAAAATATTACTATTGCTTAATAATGCTTAATAATATTAGTATTTACTATTACAAACTATTGTTGGTACTATATATCATTAAATACTTTTTCCAAATACTTCAGGGCGAAAAAAGCGATGCGGCTAGCAACTAGCAACCCTATATTGATTCCGTTTTCCATTTAATGCTAAATGTGTGTTTAAGGTTTTATAGATCGGGTCTCTGACTACCCCGTGAGGAAACGTGTTAGTATGTATGTACATATGTACTAAATACTACTACTCGTAGAAACACACAAGAAAATATTTTTTACTCATAGATGGGTAGTCGTACTTAATTTTATAAATAAAACACATAGTATTACGTACATACATAGTATTACGTCTTTTTCCCTTGCTGGTAGACAAAGCCTAGGTCTAGTTGGTGGGCATTAGGTGAAAAATGGAATCAAAATAGTGATGGTTTGCTAGCCCCATCGCCTATTAACATAATTCCACGGAATTTTGACCGTTCCCTCGTTCGACTTTTACAACTTGCGCGGGAAGAGAAGCAGCTGGTAATTTTAACTTTTTTCTTTTCTCCCAGACCAGCATAGAATAAAACACATTACTATTTTAGTGAAAAATCTGCAATGCGGCTATTTAGAGAATAAAATGTTTAGTATTGTTGAACCTGAAACCAAGAATTTTATATCGGGTAATATTTACATTTTCAATTTGAAATGAAATATTGGTACAGGCTCAGCTGGCGCCGTTTTAATACAATTTAAATTGGTTTAGGTTTTTACACTTAGTACAATGTCGTACCACTGGAAAGATTACTACGTATTCTTATTACAGATAAATAGATTCAATTTTCTAGTCAAATTAAAAAAGGTATCATGATATATAAAATTATGGATAAGTTTTTCAATGATAACCGTAAAATATTGATGTAATTACTTGTAAAATGTCATTTATTATGTTAAATATAACGTACCTAACATTAGGTTGAAGAAAAAAATGGAATTAAGATTATTGTAGATCTCGTCGGGCTGATTCTAAATATGTTATTGACTGCGATTTTTTTATTTATGGCTTACACGCGTTACGTATTTAGCCAGTATCAAGAATAAATGAGTTCACCCGCGCTTTTTCTAAGTCCTGATATGTCCATATTTTTCTACGTGTTATCATTGAAATGATGGTATAGTTTATTTCGTTGATTCTACGGAGCCCCTGGCTACAATTCCCACGAATCCACTGGCTTGATCACACACGACGCAACGAGGCAAGGCGGACAACCACCAGCCCGTTAAGTAAATCTCACTACAGCCGCACTGTGATAGTTTTTCAGTTATTCCACGCATTGTTCATAAACATGAGCATTTATAACACCAAATTACACCGATTTCATATTATAAAGTCCACTAGAAACAATTTACAAGACAATCCAAAACATAAGCCGTGCCGTCCGCCGAAATTCCCGCCAAGAACTCCTTTAACTGTGGTTATTAATTAACTCATTTTCGACCGAAATGTCAGATAAAATGGTTATGGTTAGACTCAAAAATGTTTTTATTTTCAATTTAAGAGGAATGACAGGGGGCCTAAAATGATATCTAACTTCATTAAACGACATCCATTCGTAGTTTAAATAGCTGACGACTGATTTTCATTCGTTTCGGACCCTTAAGAGCGCCCAACCCGTCTTACTTTTCATACAAATGCTCGTACATGATTATGGCGTTGTAACAGACTTTTTATTTTATTGTTTTGAACTCACCGGTATCAACCTGTATCTTGTGCGCTATTTCTAGGTTTCTATTGAAATATAAAATTAAAATTATGAGATACAAATTCAGTATAGGCCATATGAAAAATCTGGACTTTGCACAAATTTTACATGAACTTCGGCCGTTAATAAAGTACTCATAAATAGTAAAAGTAAAGAAAATGTTTTCATATAAACCTCGCAAATGTATTAAAGATTCTAAATCGAAACGAAGATGAAACAGCAACTATTTAGCGGGCCGGGAAGGGCCCTCCTAAAGGGATTTATATAGCCCGTCGATATGAACCACTTTTCCTATCGGCCCAATGCTGGGATTTAAAAATCATTGACAATTCCATATAAAAATATTCCGTAGCCCCGGTCAATTTGTATGGGAATGTCTAAAAAAATGTGTTTCCAGCATTTGTCCCATACCCATAAGAAATCTTGTTCATATAGACAGGCTGAATCATCTCTGTCCAAAACGAGTCAAAATTCACCGTGTATATGAATTATGTGATTCTACTCGAACGATTCTTCCATGGAGTCAATGTGGCTTTTAGGTCTTAAATTTGTCTACCCCGCAAGGGAAAAAGACGTGATATTATGTATGTATGGTATGAGTCAGCATGAGCGTCAATCAATGAAGTACCTATTTAACGTATGATTTGCGTTTTAACACTTTGTAATACGAATTACCATGTAATGGTTGTTAAATCATTGATGTAAGTTAGACACGTTCGCAAATGTACTCATAACTGATGACGAATACGGTCAACTATAATATTTCATCCACGTGGTGGAAATGAAGAATTAAAATGGTAGAAGGCCATGAATCCTTTAAATTAAAACTTTCCCATCTACTTTAAAAAAGAATGTTTGCTGGTAATTATGAACTCTAAATAAAAACCGCTAGATTTCTGTGCATCTCAATCAGTCTTATTATAAAACGAGGACTAACTTTAACACCTGGTTTAGACTATTATCCTTCCAAATCAAATTGACAATGACAGTTGACCAAACGTCAAAGTGAGAAGTATCGTCTTATTTTGGTCAACAATATTTTAGAACAAAAAACTCAGTAAGTTACATACTGCAACAAAGTCAATAGACGAAATATTGTACTATAAGTTCCGTGATTTTGCAAACTGACTATAACTAGTTTCCTAACCTAATTCCGTCCTTTTCAACAGGTGTTCGACTGCCGGCAGGTCACAACTACAAGTGGCATGTTCGAGGCGCTCTGCAATCACATCAAATACAGCACAAACAAAGGAAATATCAGGTACTTACAAATTATTTATTTGTTTCTAATTTGTTGATGTTTTTCGTGCGTATAAGTGGCCAACACAAGAGTCATTTAAAAAAATGTATCTTTTTAAACAGGTCGGCGATAACCGTTTTCCCGCAACGTACTGACGGCAAGCACGACTACAGAATATGGAACAGTCAGCTCATCAGCTACGCCGGCTACAGACAGCCTGATGGCACCGTGCTCGGAGACCCGATGCACTGCGAATTCACTGAGGTAAGTCAGTAGGTAGTACCTGCTGTTCTGTGTGACGTCACGGCAAGCACGACTACAGGCTATGGAACAGCCAGCAACCAGCTCATAAACAACGGTTGGTTGTACAGTCTTCAGAGGTCCGATGCAGAGCGAGTATACCGAGGTAAGTCAGTCGTGTGCCTTTTTTTCTTTTGTTCCGTCACAGACTTAGGTAAGCCAGTCGTGTGGGGGCGAGTCATCAGGGTGTATGTTAGGGGTGGCGCGCGAGGCAGCCTTCAGTGCTCTGAGGAAAGCGAACCGCCGTGTCGCCACCCCTAACACTCGCCCTGATGCTGGTCTTTGTAACAGACCGAAACTAGTTGGCGATTCCAACTGAATAAACGAGAGTGAAACCGTGTTTTTATAATTTATCATATATTTTCCTCTCTATAGTGGAAAATAATAATAAATGAAACAGTTAATACTATTATTAACTGTTTGTTACCATAGTAGAGTTAAAAGTAATAATAATCATTATTTTTCCCAAAAATACGAGAAATAAACAACGAAAAACTGCAATTGTGTTAATTAGGTTATCTTTTATGGATGTAAAATATATACTTATTACTACAGATTTAAAACCAAAATTCCTGGATGATATCACTCTGATTTCGTTTTAATAATGAATATCCATAATGTCATATTATATAGGTATAGTCTATTTAGCATATTGGTGGGCATTAGCTGGAAAACGGAATCATAATAGTAATGGGTTGCTAGTTGCTAGCTGCATCGCCTAGTGACATGATTCCTCAGATATTCGCCCATTTCCTCGATCGGCTTTTACGATCTGCGCGGGAAGAGAGGCAGCGATACATTCTACGTTTTTCTTTTTTCACAGATCAGCATGGAAGATCTTTTTAACACTATTATATAACTAGGTACTATCTGTTCCATTCTTGTTTAGACGTAGATTGTCTGACGTACTCTATTTTATAGATACTTTGTATTATCTACCATAACAATAAGTAAAATTATGCAACACATTATAACCATTAATCAAACTGGTTAATTAACAGACTATTTACGATCTAAATATGTCCGATATTTCCAACGCAGTAACAACAGCTAAGTAATAAACTAATTTATCATTATTGTACTTTCATGGAGATATTACAAAAACTTTTTTCTGTATCAAACATGCTTTATATGTACAGTCGGGGGCAGATAAAACTGACGCCTCAAATCATTTCGTGTAGGTATCACGGTCAATCGACCATGCACACCCTGGTGTCAGAGTTCTTCGGAACCGCCTCTCGGCCTCTGACGTGGTCCCTTTAACGACTACCAGATGGCAGCCGGGACCAACGGCTAAACGTGCCTTCCGAAGCACGGAATCATCTCTATTATCAGACAATCAGGTGATTCAAGCCTGCAATGTCCTAACCAAACTGGAAGCAACTAAACAAAGTATGCTTCCCGTAGGAATCGAACCCACGACCCCCGGGTCTACAGGCAAACGCCTTAACCACTGGACCACGGAGGCAGTTTTGACGCCTCTATAACAACCTTATTTTTTTATTAATCTATATTGTTCCACTGCTGCGCAAAGATCTCTACCATCTTTTTCCACTTATCTCTGTTAGATGTTACTCCCGACCAGTTTCTAAGTAAAGCGTGTAGGTCGTCTTTCCAGCGTTTTCTCGGCCTACCGCGGCGACGATGACCATCTACAGGCGACCTTTTAACAACAGATTTTAAATTGTAGTAGGAACACATTTATCTGCCTCCGACTGTACTTGGGTAGTCGTAGTGGGAATATTAATGCATGGAAAAATATGAATCGATGTCTGTTGCTTGAATAAATATTCTTCTAACTTGTTGAATAAATATCATTCAAAAATATATTACTGTTACTTTACTAATATTTAAGCGATAATCATATATAGTCAAACGATTTTTTAAGTTTTAAAATATCCAGAAAACTAGTATCAGACGAAAAGTTATATTATGCTAAACAAAAAAGGTTTGAGTTCACCGAGCATCATTTTAATTGACATAATATATATAGTAAATATCGTGAAAGTAATTGTTATGCATTCGAACCCACACTAACCAAGTACTAGATACGGACATAACGATGAGAAGCTTTAGAGGTATAATGACATCATCCAGATTTTATTAAGTTGGATATCGTTATTTTTTGCAGCTACCAATGACACTGATTAATCGCAAAAACTGATTTGGTTTCGGATAATTTATTACTTAGTGATGTTATATGGCCTTGGAAATGACTAAACGGTATTAATAAAAGATAATCCAGTGCCGAGCTGCTTTTAAAATGCTTAATGCCCTAGGTACTACACTTAAATAATTGTACACGAAAAAGAACTTTACTTCAATATTAATACGACATCTAGATAGGTACAAAATAAATATATTTAACGTATGATTTCAACAACTTAGAATAAATTATAACAAAAACACGTATAGCTGAATGATAAGAGCCGAATCTCTAACCTTTTTATTATAATCGACTTTTAATGATTAT
This sequence comes from Elegia similella, assembly GCA_947532085.1. Taxonomy (NCBI): domain Eukaryota; kingdom Metazoa; phylum Arthropoda; class Insecta; order Lepidoptera; family Pyralidae; genus Elegia; species Elegia similella. Next base: position 23,630,269 of record OX383932.1, on the reverse strand, counting down.
AAAAACTTTATTGAAAACTTATATTCTTAATTATACCAGGATTTAATAATTACATCAATATTATTTTTACTAGTTGTTTACAGTAATCTTTTATTTTATAATTAACTATTTATGATTGTAATAACTGTATTGAAAACTTATTTTCGTTATTATAACCGGATTTATTGATTTCTTCAATATTATTTTAATAGTTGCATTACAGTAATAAAAACATACTTATAACTTATTTGTTTGTTCCAGTTATGTATCAAATTGGGGTGGAAGCCTCCTCGCACCTCCTGGGACATTTTGCCCCTGGTCCTGTCGGCCAACGGCAAGGACCCTGACTACTTCGAGATCCCCAGGGAATTGGTGATGGAAATTCACATGACTCACCCCACGTGAGTAGACATTTTGTGTATAACGTACGTACGTAAAGTAATTGTATATTGAGGTTTACGGAAATAGAACGGACATTAGATAACATACAATGGATATGTGATCTTTTTATTATATTAGCTTCTTCTTCTATCTAGTCTTAAAATGGCTAAACACACATATACACACACACACCCACACCACATTAAATATGTTTCGATTAATGCTTTGCTACCGTGATTTCCCATTCATTAATTAATATAAATAGTATTCAATTGAAATGTAATTTTAATAGGGAAATAATAAATCGAGCCACAAAATTATTTATTGGCCACGTGAGCAAACTTCTAATTTCATAACTAAGCAACGGGAAAATGACATAGCCTCTAATAAACTAATTCGTCTTTTTTACACCGCCAACTAAATATTCTATAGAAAGCGTCTAATAAAGATCATCAATTATTATGACTTGTCCTTCTTATTTATACGTTGCCACCTAATTTACTAACTAGGCCACGGATTTTATATTTCGTCACCATTTTCCTTTTTACAGCATCAAAACTATGTCCCCAAAAAAATATAATTCAAGCTTCTACAGTCAGCATCATTTATTATAACTTAGCATGTAAAATAATACATCATATTCTTTTATTGTAAAAATAGCCACTCCATGATATGGCGTGATTCATGTATCGATAGGCAGGAGAGCTGGTACCAATTTTTGGGTAGGTAGGTATTTGAAGCAAGTTGAAAAATTGTCACATACCTGTACCTCAACACGGAACTACAGACCTGGCTGGTGAGTAGCGGGACTAAATCAATCCCTATTTTTTTTTAAATATTTATTTTTCATTACCAAAAATATAGATATTTGTGGCAATATGCAATTTTTTATGTTTTATGTATAAAAAATATAAGCCAGACGATTTAGTCGGGGTTTAAACATTACCAGATGCGTGCAAAAAAATTTGCAAAAAAATATAAAAAATCAATTTGAGGCAGGTTGAAATTTTAATAGGGTACTATTTTGGTGGGACTTTCTACCTGCCACGCTGCCAAAAAATTAGGGGTTGATTTAGCCCCGCTATTTACCACTAACCAGTCAGGTCTGCAGTTCCGTGTTGGGGTATAATAGGAGAGGTATGTGACAAGTTTTCAGCTTGCTTCAAATACTTGCCCAAAAATTTGTACCAGCTCTCCTACTATTACTATTAGTAAAATTATGGTAATTTAATAAACATTATTTTTTTTCAAAAATAAAGTCGTATTTTGTCTCTCCTCAATAGCTACGGGTAATATTAGTGGCCATAATATACTATTTGATGACAATTTTAGCTAAATATTGACGATCAATTATTTTGGGATAAGTTACATTTTAAACATGCTGAGTTAAAAAAATAGAAGCTAAATAAATATATTTTTTGATATCAAATATTAGTATTTTAGAAGTTTACTGTTAGAATGCAAGTTACAAATTTAGATGCTAAATAATAACCATAATGCTGAGTTGTATTTAGAGTGGCTTACATAGAAGATAACTAGTGGCTAAGATGGTATTATTTAGATGCTCGTTAATTGTGGCTGACTTAGTAATTTAGAAGGCAACATACATTTTTAGAGGCGGATAATGCTATTAAAAAGAATCCTGTTTAATTAGCACCCATTTTAATATAGCTTGCACTTTCCGTTTCAATTGTTTAAGTCAAATTAAAAATATACCTCTATTGTGAAGACAAAACATGAAAGGTTCGGTAAAGATAAGTATCAGAGAAGATTTTAATTTAAACCAATACCTAGTATCAGGTACGAGACGAATGAGAAACGAATTTATTATTATTAGATTACTATATGAGGAAAGGGTTCTGTTTAAATTTTTGTATACTGATACTATAAAGAGAAAATAATTGACTGTTTTTTTAAATAATTGATTGATTTTTATGTTGATCTATTAGAGATAAAGGCTGTTTATCTCTAATATATCAACTTAAAAGTATTATTACTAATTTAAAAAATACTATTAGTAGGTACACAGGTTATAATTTACGTGACGTCGTAGGTAATTGATAGTAAATTACTCTTTTGATGTATCAAAAACTATATAACAAACCTTGCAGTTAAAACTTAATTCTCAAGAAAACAATTATCATCATCATGTTAGGCAGAAATCTGTAAATTCAAAGTGTCACCTCCATACATTTATTTCAAGGTGTCTGTGCGACTTTATCAAACTTAAATAGAATTACAAAGACACATTGAATCAATTTCCTCTCGCAATTGGGCATAATTTATTTCTTCTGCGTTCGTTTAAGTGAATTGTAGTTTATTTCTGTTTTGCGTTTGTTCTGCCTTTGACAGATTGTGCGTACTGAAAATATACCAAATTGACTTAATTATATAAAGGTTTTTAAAACAAAAGTTTCTGATTACTCTACAGTACCATACGCACGTAGATAATTTAGTTGCTTTGCTAGACGAGAAATGAATAATAAACGAATAAAATACAGAAACATATATAGTATGTGTTGAAATTTTTACTAACATTAAAAGTTTTTTTTTTAATTGCGAATAATTTTTTTCGTAGGTGTTGAAACAAAAAAAAATATAGACTAAATTAGCAAGCATATTATATCGTTTTGGTACAAACGTTAAGTAAATGAAGGGCTAAAAGTTGTTCAATAAAACTTGACAATGCTCTACAAGTAAAAGAATTATCATTGTCATTTAATTCGCTTTAAGATGACATTTTCTTATACTTTTTAAACTTTTGCGCTGTAAACACATAACTCGATATGAACCTAGGAACGCAAAAAAAAAATGACATTTTCAAACAAAAATGTTCCACCACCCGGTCAATTCGTATTGAAACGTTAATAAAAATGTTGCGTTCCCAGCATTGGTCCCATAGGAAAAGTTGTTCATATCAATGGGCTGACCACCCCCTCAAGAATCGAACAGGGTTTTCTTTACATATTGTATACCTAATCGAGACAACACAAATCTTTTTTAATATTTGTTTCGGTTGACGTTCAACGAAACAAGTACTTAATAAATAGGTTTGAGCAAATTCCAAACAAAATACATATCTAGCTGATCCAGCAAACGTCATACCGCCTCTTTTTTGGGTAGTCGGGTAAAAAGTAGCCTATAATGTTAATCCAGGGTGTCAGTTACCTCCATACCAAACATCATAATCTGTCCAGCTGTAACTAACCCGATTATTTGTATTATGTATGTAGACTACCTAGCTTTTGCTGGGGACTTCGACCGCGTACAAGTAGAGAATGGTTCTAGTATGATTATATTGAATCAAAGAATCATGTTTTTTAACTTTACTCCTCTTTATCACTTTAGGGGTAGAAATTCGAAAAATCCTTTCTAATCGGATATCTACGTCATATAAAGAGCACACCATCCAAGCTGAAACTTGGATAGTGTGCTCTTTATATGATTATTGATGGTGTGCTCTCTACCGTCAGCGGTTTAGGCTGTGCGTTGATCCGTCAGTCAGTCAGTCATTCATAATAAAGCATTTTTATATGTATAGAATAGATTATGAACATATTTCAGTATTCGAACAAAAACAATGTTTTGAGAAATAAACCAATTAAACAATAAAAGTCAAATAGTAACGTCGTAATTTGATTTAGATCACTAGTTACGTCGTATCGCTTTCCATCACAGATTTATGCGACATAAAAAGGCCGGAATGCATATTGTGAAGGCAGGGGTAAAAGCCCGCAAATAGGCGGGCACAGACTAAATTGCTTATCGTAAACCGGGTCCGGCCTCGGAAATATAGAGGTCGTAGATGCTCCGTACAGATGCTCATAAGTAGTTACATACAACCCGTTGACTCTATAAAACACTTTACTATGCGTATAAGTGGTTACATTCAAGTCAAGTCAAAGTTTTATTCAAAACAAGCTTTCCCAAATTTAAACCAGTAGCATACAAGTAAACGAACAAATTCTTCACCTTTAAACGAGTCACTTACTCGCTTTGAAAATGGCTCCTGATGAGTCCAAAACCATGATTGGTAATCCCGTCTGTACAGCATGTGAGCGACTGAGTCGTTTATTTATGAATTTACGAATTAGGGGTGCTGTTTTTTCTCACGTAGAACTGCTTTAGGTTTTTACCTTCATGATTATGATCAATAATCTAAAGAAAACAATACGACAATTCAAAGAAATCCGACATTCAATCATACTTAATGGGATTAACGTCCGAAGCGGGTTGCTATATAAAAGTAATAGTATTGATTCCTTTTTATGCTAGGCCTTCACACTTTATAAACAAAGTTTATATAAATACCACTATACATCACTTAAGTAATTTAGCAGTGACGTCAGACGGACAAGACGTGACACACACACATATTCGTCATTGTTTTATTAGTGGGGTTGCACTGTTATTTACCCATTTTCAATATTCATACCACGTTACTAATATCACTTCTACAGGATATGTGGTAGCTGCTATGTGGATAAGAACTCCGTGCGAGCATAAAGATTACCCATCAATTGGTTAAAGTAATTAGAGTGTAGGATTGTCAAAAAAATAAGAATTTGTGAATTGATTCAAATTTAACTCTTATTTAAAATCTCGGAATCAAAATCATATAATGTTACCAATGAAGTGGCCATCCATATATTATAATCTCCTTACACTTTCTTATACATCACAAAATCGCGAAGGGACGGCGGTCTATATAGGTATCGTCGTACGCTTACCGTACGTCACTTAAGTGTGTTAGCAATGACGTCAAACGGACAGGGAGTGACTCGTGTCGTGCGTTTCGCGTTCTTTTTAGTCCTACTCGTAATTGTTTTATTAGTGTGACTCCTCGACTAGCGGCTTCGCACGGGTGCGATTTTACATATAATTATACATATAAACCTTCCTCTTGAATCACTATATCTATTAAAAAACCGCATTAAAATCCATTGTATATGATCTAAGCATACATGGGGACAGACAGAAAACAGGAAGCAATTTGATTTATACTATGTATAAAACAAGAGAGGGGCGTGCTCCTGTAGTGGAGACTATAAAGACCTGATGAAGATGATGATGATGTATAAAACAAGTCCCTTTCTGCTATTTGGCGAGCTCCGTGGTGCAGCGGTTAACACGCCAGCCTGTTACACGAGGGTGCCCGGGTTCGATCCTCGGGCAGGTCAAGATGGAAAATTATCTTTTTCAGATTGGCCTGGGTATCGGATGTTTATCTATATATGTATTTGTTTTTTTTAAATTTAGTATCGTTAAGTTAGAATCCCATAACACAAGTCTTGTACTTACTTTGGGGCTAGCTCAGTCTGTCTGATTTGTCCGTATATATTTATTATTTTATTGTATAAATTGTCATCAGACTGTTCTTCTATTTTCTCGGTATTTCACTCCAGCGATCTCCAATCCCAGTTACTGCCAGTAAATCCGTGCTATTCAATAATGTAGCTATTGATGATGTTGCCTGAAAGTAGACATCACGGGTAATTGAAAGGCTCCAGCTGCACGATTTTGGTTTGCAAAACAAATTTGTGCAACTTGATTGAATTTTGTAAAACATATTTTTTTTTATTACGAAAAACCATCTGCTTTTACCTTTTATAGACTAATGCTAATATAGATGTATATAGAAAGTAAGATCAGCTGTCAATAAAAAAAAATGCATTGTTTTTTTTTTTACTTTCGCGCTTTAAGCATATAATTTTATGTATATAACGGAACTTAGCACGAACTTTCTTCTTATTTGTCTCCGTTGACGTTTCAATAAAGTTACATCCATCGTGGTCCCAATGACACTGCCGTCTATAATGCCGTGAATAAAATCGATCCATACGTAATTATAAAATTCATAAAATTCCTTGAATTAGACCTATTTAGGTGAGTTGCAAAAAGTTAAATTCTAAATTTAAGTAGATACATGAAGAACAAAGAATGGGTTTAAAAAATATATTTTCCTGTGTTAACAATTTTTTTTTATATACGGACATATCGCACGGATTGAGCTAGCTCCAAAGTAAGTTCGAGACTTGTGTTATGGGATACTAACTCAACGATACTATATTTTATAACAAATACATATATAGATACACATCCAAGACCCAGGCCAATCTGAAAAAGACCATTTTCTATCTTGGCCTGACCGGGGAGTTAACAATAAGATTTACTTATAAAATATAATAAATATTGCTAAACTGTAATTTGTAGTAAGAATTCTAAGAATTTCCTAAATTTTAAAGCATAAATTCATTAGAACTAAGTTAAGTACTTTGGAGTTTGAGAAACAAGTAAAAGGGCTAGTTAAAGTAATTAAAGCTTAATTAAAGTAGAAATTAACAATAAAACTTATACTTACCCCCCAAAAGATTGAGTACTAACTAATAAACCAGATATTTTATATATTTAATTAATTCTGTTCTAATAAAGCCATAACTTGTCATTTTCAACACAGCGTGTCATCTTTAATCATTTTTAATTTTCTTTTAACAAAAAGTTGTTCGTTTCAAAAACAGTCATCTAGAATATAGGGGTAAAATATGTAGTCGGTAAGAAAATCCTTTTTTTTTTTAGCGAAATTGTGTTTGATTATTTATTTTAATACCTCTCCAACCCATCTGGCCAGCGAGGAGAGTGTAGGCAAGTCCTCTGGCTGCTCTGGCCAAGTATGGCTCTAGTAGTACAGAGAGGGTTGTCCTCTTGTAGTGGAGACTAAAAAGGACCTGATGATGATGATTTATTTTAATATCATCACAATATTATCCATGTAAGTCTGGGAGAAAAGAAAAAAAAACGTAGAATGTGCCAGCTGCTTCGATTCCCGCGTAGATCGTAAAAGCCGATCGAGGAAATAGGCAAAAGTCTGAGGAGTCACGTCAATAGGCGATGCGGCTAGCAACCCATCACTATTTTGATTCCGTTTTCTTCCTACACGACTTTTAAAAAAGTTTTCATTTTTAGCAATGAATAAACTCAAAAACTACTGAACTGATTCGAAACATGCTTTCATCCACACGAAAACATTTTTTAGCGGATAACATAGGCTCTAATTTACGCAAATCAAGAGGCGAAAAAATCTAGTTAGAAATAAAGTTTTAAATAGAGGGAGATATATATCAAAACCAGAAATATCAGGTATTTATAGTCTAAATGGACCGGACTACCAACTTTACTTTTCTACCTGTGTGTAAATTTAATGTTGCTCTAAAGCCGTCGTCTGCTTTAAAGATCAGATCAACATGCTAAACAGCTTTCTCTTAACAAGTTGGTGAATATCCCAACAATTCCCTAAGTTACCTAATTTTCACATGATGATTTTCAATAATGTATCTACCGGCTGCTAAAGACGTCTCTTAATTGAGCCCAAAGGGAGCTCACCTGTTTTGGAAACTTTCAAACTTGGTGAATGATGCCGGTCTAAAATACTTTGTTTAAAAACTAATGAAAGTATAGAAGAATAACTAAAGATCATGTAATCCCACTGACTTCATCGTCTTTATTTCAAGAACTATGTTCTTGTCGGTGAAGTAATTTTCATCTTCTTCCGCTATCTCCCTGACCTCTATACGACACGACTGACTCATCATCTATCAAGTTAAAATATAATTTGCTTTTGAGAAGTAGGTACCTATGTTTATTTTTACCTAATAGTAGTAGTAATTACTTAATTACGTAGTAATTAACACATTTATGCTGTCTGTGATGAAAAATTTGTAATATAGTATGAAAATATTTACGAATTGTAATACAGAAACAGCAAATTTTGTGTCTAGCGATCAGTCAGATCAATAATTGGAAGATTTTATCTTTTTTTATACAGGGTGGTTTTTAATTACTTGGCAACAACATTTTAATGATGGAATCAGAATCTTAGACTTTCCATAGAAATATGACCAGCTGATCGATGATTTTTTAAGGCTCAATCTTTTTTCATTATTTTTACCTTTTTTCCTGCAGGTCTATTTTCTATTAGGGATTCCGATTCCAACACCAAAACCCTGCCAGGTAATAAATCGTACCCTTAGCTTGGCGAGTCATAATTATCATTATGACTAACGGACATTAGGACTAGCGGCTGAGCCGCTAGTCCACTGCTGTTCACGGGCCTTCCCTAAGGATTTCCATTATGAAAGGGTTTTGCCATACTCACCACGCTTGGCAGACGGGTTTGGTGAACGCTGTTTGTTTGGCTAATCTCGGTTTCGATCCCGCTGCCCATCGACATGTCATCGGCTTATAATCGATCGTTTTGCGAGGGAGGGGTAGAGGTTTGTTAGACTTGGGAACGGGATAATCTTATTTGGGATGCTACTGATGTACCCGATGCAATACCTGCAACCATCACATAGGCAGTTGTCAGACCCCTGACCACTGCCGCTGACACATACCTGACATCCCTAACAAATTTAGCTTGTACCTCTAAGCAAAGCCTATATGCTGTCTCGTTATTTTGTTTCCGTACATTCCCTCGATGTACTGTCTCGGACAATGTGCAAGAAAACGTAGTTGCTACTAAAATTATTGAAGTTAAAGTTTCAACTTTAATTACTTTAGGATTGCTCGGTACTTTCGACTAACTACTAACTATTTAAATTGTAAAACTTGCTGTTCTTGCAAATATTATTTTCTTTAAAATAGTAGATGGCAAGACAAGTATTATTCAACATTATTGAAATTAAATGATAACTTTCAATACAATTAATTATACATGGTGAAATTTTGATCGTTTTGGAATTTTAAAGGGGTGACTCAGACCATCAAAATGAACAACTTTTCATATGGGAACAATGCTGGGAACTAAAAAAATTCCACATTCCCATACAAACTGGCCGGGCGGCGGATATCTTTTGTCTTTTGACGAAATTTTTTGAGTTCCCAGCATTGGTCCCATAGGAAAAGTTGTTCATATTGATAGTCTGAGTAATCCCTTTGAGGGTCTAAAACGATCAAAATTTCACCATGTATATACTAGTTTGTTAAAGTTACAATTAAATCAGGGACAAATATTAATTTGAAAAAAATTGCAAATAGGTCCTAATGAGAAGGTAGCCTTGTACCAACAGAAGATTTTTGAAATGAAAACTTCTTTAGCGGCGTAGTGCACTTCTTGGGATGGGTAAAAAATGTTAAACACGCGTCAGGACAAGTGACCTGATCGACAATTCGTAAGACGGATACGTGACCTGAGATCGGCGGCGCGGCGTAGGAGAGGAAGTAATATCCCCCTCCATTTCTACCGCGCGGAGATTTCATTACTGCCAGCGTTTGTTGTTTTTTTGCCGGTGGTATTTTTCGCGCGACCACCTAGCTAAATAAACTCCTTTATAATTGTCTCAGTGGTACATTATTAAGCTTTCCTCGATAGTTTGAAGTTTGAACTAAGCGTACACCTTTACAGATGTTCTTAGACTATAGACGAGATCAACCAGAATACATCAGCTATATTATTTATACAAATAAATCTATAGTATATTGTAATTGCACACTTGATGGCTAGCTATAACATGATCCACAAAAATTATGTACAATGAAATTGTATATTACAAGAGAAAATATAAAATATCACACCAATACGTTGTTTGTTCTTAACAGTGATCGGTTTCAAAACGCTAGCAATTAGCAGCCTTTAAACAATAATTAAAAAAGTGCCTAAAAGGGCCTAGTTTTCTGAATTAATCTTTGAATACAATTCTTAGTCTCTAAATACCATAAAAGACATAATTTCACAGAACTCCACGCAGTAGTCACACTTTTTTTATTGTCCACCAGACACGATTGGTTCGCCGAGCTGAATCTTCGCTGGTATGCTCTACCGGCCGTGTCAAGCATGCGCTTCGACTGTGGAGGCATCGAGTTCACCGCCAACGCCTTTAACGGCTGGTACATGAGCACGGAGATAGGATGCAGGAACTTCTGTGACACCAACAGATTGAATATGCTAGAGGTAAGCAGATTCTAGTTACCATTTCTTTCCGACTATTCTTTGTTCGATATAGTTTCGATGTATTAAAATTGACTCTTATATCAACTAACCAAATTTTATGCTGTGACATTTGAATATTTACCTTTTCGTTTTTAACTTCACTGGTATCGTATTATTACTTATTGGTTGATTAATAGCATCTATGAATGGCATTATAGCCGTGTGGTTTCCGACAGAGTAGAATAGGAGGTCGTACTTAGAAACTTACGACTTAGAAATTCAAGCTAAACAAAGCCCATACATTAATGAGACCTGTCTGATTTGGCTGTCAAGTATGGCTCCGGTAGTACTGAGATGATCATGTTCCTGCAGTGGAGACTAAAATCACCTGATGATGATGAATGGCATTGGGTACATTTTTGGTCTGAATAGTGCGGGCAAATCAGTTTCAAAATCACTCTAAATGTAGTAGGCAGTATAATGTTCATTCACCGTAAAAACAATCCTGAATGATACAATGAGTTTTTAAAATAAACATTTAGGAAATTAACTTTGATCAACTACTGTGATATTCGTCCAAAAATTACAGTAAATCTCGAATATAGAGAGCCCTTTATAACTTCGAGGTTATTATTGTTGAGTAGTTTTTACTCAATATTATCTAAGCGTAGCAAAGAAAAACTACTTCTCATCGATTGTTCAGCGATAAGCCTGAAAAAGTTCGCTAGATTATGAGCTGCGGCAGCTGCGAAAATCCGTATATCAACATTTTCTGAAGAGCTTTCATTAACTTCGGTATCCTTCACTTACTCGTATTTGCAGCTTTAGATAACAAGTTATAGTAGCTCATCTTTGCCTTTTAGATATATGTAAGATTAATTATGTTATATAGTACAATGCTCGGTTGAATATATGAATTAATTGATAAAGCCTTCTCCACTTTAATAAACTTTCAATTAATCTGATATGAATTAAATTGGATAGGTACCTACCACAATTCTAAATAGTGGGTAGTAAAATTCGAGGCGGTGATTTGAGGCTACGGCAGTTCAGTGGTCGAGAGCTTCGAAGGGCCAGATTTCGAAGGTTTTCAATTTCCTACCTGTGGTGAAATTTTTCCATCACATATTTTCGATTTAAGACGAGGACTCAAATGTTTGGTACCTTTGCTCGGCAAAGGACTGATCAAGTGCGCGCAAGGGATAGCGCTTGGCGGTTTAGCCCGTGAATGATGAGATAGGAGATAGTCTCGAGTCGCTCAAAGAAAAAACGTAAGCGCCAAATTCGTTATTTCTATTTTATATAAAATCAGACCGATTAATTGTATTTTCATATTTACATTTTGATGAATTACTAATAACCTATCTTTTAGTCTAAAAATCATTATTTCATTCGTCGCATTTGAGCTACAATAACAAAAACTCTGCGAACGAAGACCATTTTTCAAAAAATATTTCTATCGAGAAAATTATATCAAAACGTGTTTTCATCTTCAATTTTTGGAGATGAAATAGTCAAAAATCATATTACTTAGATTTGAAACTCCTAATTTAAGTATTTTGCGAGATAAATAAGGTTCAGAACGACCTTATTTACAGTGGTATCGCCTGAAATACCTATTATGTAAGAATTTATGTTGAGTTTCCTATAGCTGAAACATTAATATTTGTCCCTAGCATATGTAAGGTTTGTATCTTGTATCTGCAACCAAGTTGTCATCGATGAATTTCACTTCCGAAGATTTCATCCGATAATAAAAACACAAAGCAAGGATATTAGCGTCGCGATGAATAAAATAATGTGATAAAAGCCAGACTTTTCTAAAGAAAATTATTGAGAAATTCTAGGTCTAGCAGCAATTAGGACAATATTTGAATTTGATTGCAAGTTAGATGACCGCCAACTTATCTATATATTTATTTAACAGAAAGTGGCTCAAAAGATGGGCTTGGATACGCGAACACCAGTGAACCTGTGGAAGGACAAGGCTCTTGTGGAAGTGAACGTCGCCGTGTTACACAGCTTCCAGCAACATAACGCCACAATTGTCGACCACCACACCGCTTCGGAGAGCTTCATCAAGCATTTGGACAATGAGAATAGATTGAGGTAACAATTTTATTTTATAGATCATCATTTCACTCACAAAATCATTTCTAAATATCGATACTGCATCACTATTGCCGTGTTTAACAAGAAAAATTTTTTACGACTCGAAAAGAAGAAGAATCTTTTATGTAAAACCCGACTTATATCAAACTACTGAACCAATTGTGATTAACTTTAAATGAGATCAACTTTACCGAATACCCCTTCAAACAAAACAAGAATTTTAAAATCGGTTCTTAATGACGGATTTCTGAGGTAACACCAAAAAATACAACCGTATTGATAACCTCCTTATTTTTTTTTCAAATCGGTTAAAAAGCGTACAAAAGCAGAATAAAAAGTGGCCAAGTGCGAGTCGGAATCGCATATGAAGGATTCCGTACCAGCAGTCAATATTTAGCTACAAAAGCTTCAAAAATATTATTTATTTCATTATATTTTTTGTTGTTATAGTGGCAATTGATTTACACATTCTGTTAGAAAATTCATGTCTCTCTACCTATTTCGGTTCAATAGATATAGCTCTGTGTTGATCTGTACCAACGGTTGGATGGATGGACGGACGAACATCGCTTATTAAAGGGGTTAGGTTACCATTGTTTCTTCTATTTCTCTTACAGTAGTACACAGGCCAGTTTTCTGGGTCAAAATAATAACATTACAATGAGTTCGTCAATAATACGAGTTATACTTGTATAATCAAAACATATTGAACACATATGCCAATCACTTAGTAACACGCTGTGTCAAATTTAGTTCCTAGTAGCTGCAAATCATTTAACAGTATCATTTCATTTGTAAGGATGAGATCCGGTTCCGAAAAAAGTCATTTGAAATACATAGCAACAGATGGTAACCTAACGACTAACAAGTCGTAACAAGTAATGGGGTCCCGGTTTTACCATATGGGTACGGAACCTAAAAAACATTTTAGGTTCCGTACCCATATGGTAAAAGTTTCAGCAATACATACAAGTAATCTAGTAATCTGTGTAATCTTTGACTAGCTCCGTGGCGCAGCGGTCAACACGCCTGCCTGCGACACGGAGTGACCGGGTTCGATCCCCGGCCAGGTCAAGATGGAAAATGATCTTTTTCAGATTGGCCTGGGTCTTGGATGTTTATCTATATATGTATTTGTTATAAAATATAGTATCGTTGAGTTAGTATCCCATAACACAAGTCTCGAACTTACTTTGGGGCTAGCTCAATCTGTGTGAATTGTCCGTATATATTTATATATTTATATTAATCAAGATACGACAATCGGAAAGTTCTTCAAGTAATATTAAGCGGCAATTCTTAGAAAACACAGCTTGATCAAAGTTGCTATCTATTTCAAATGACTTTTTTCGGAACCGGATCTCATCCATACAAATGAAATGATACTGTTAAATGATTTGCTGAACTAAATTTGACACAGCGTGTTACTAAGTGATTGGAAATACCAGTTCGAACCGCTCGGGACTTATTGTATCAAATGAGAAATATAAGTCCTTATACGAGTAAGATGACGGCTGATGCATCGGATCGGAGTTTCCCAGTTTTACCTTATTGTTTAGAAATGATGACGTAGGTCTGCATGCGTCATTGACACATGAGAGGCTTGTCAATTTATTACAAAGTAACAACTTATTCTCAATGTTCGAGTATCGAGTGGTTATACTCGATAGGGTAAATGTACTCAACAATAGTACGATCTGCTGTATCAAGTATCTCTGGCAGAATTAATTATGCTTATTTCTTTATATAGCGTGATTTTGAACCCCCTAGCTATATTGAAATCTTGGAATCAGAATCCCTAATGGAATACAGAATTCCAAGAAAAAAAGGTAAAAACCGATAAAAAAAAATTGGCTTTCCATAGAAATTCGTCCAGCTGATCGACGACTTTGTATGGGAAACCCTAATTTTTTTTTTGATTTTCAGCTTTTTTTCTTGCAGTTCTATATTTCATTAGGGATTCTGATTCTGAGATTTCAATAAAGCTAGGGGGTTCAAATTCACGTTGTACTTATAATGTATCGACTAAATGCATAATGACTGGCTTGTCTGTTTGTAAGCTTAGTTTTATTAATACGATACTACCTATGTGTTGTGTAGGAACACTCATGACAATTCAATCAAACATGAACATTTTCACTATTTGAGAACGTAAATAATGTCATGTTTTTTTCCTTGCGGGACAGAACCCAGGTCTTAAAGACCAAAAGTCACGTTTAGCAAATTAGTGGGCGTTAGGTGGAAAACGGAATCAAAATAGTAATGGTTGCCCCATGGCTTACTAACATGATTCGTTAGATTTTTACCTATTCCCTCAATCGGCTTTTACGATTTGCGCGGGAAAAAGAAGCAGCTGGTAGAAGTTACGTTTTTTTTTCCCAGACCAGCATGGAAGATTTTGACACTATTTGAGTTTATATCCAAAATATTAAATACACAATCCAAAATAGTTGGATAAGTATTACAATTGTTAGATCATAAATATTTAAAGATCATATCATAAAATTACATCGATCACGTCAAGTGATTTCGAAACTCAACCACTTACTATATTATTATGGTATTGCCATTATAAGAATAAGGAAAACTATTTGTTACTGGTCTATTCAAACCTCATTACTGCGTGCAAAAGTACTTTAATTAATGAAGAGGTCCTCGAGACTTGACTCATAAAAGACGCAACACGAGGTAAGCGTAGTAATGACTAAGGCTAGGTAAAAAGTTAGTTGTAAAGTTTTTTTTTTCACTGAACTGTATGTTATTTTTAAAAACAGGTATGTACCACAATGAATGAATGAATGAAAAAATCTTTATTGCACCAAATTAAACATAAATACAATTGGAAAACTTGCTTAAAGACACGCCCCTTTTGTCAGTGTGTTCTGCCTACAATAATCTATGGTGCCGAGATATGGACTTTTACAAAAGGAACCATGTACATAATTAATTTGCAGTTGTGCAGATAGCCATGCTCGGCATCAAATTGCAACTTAAATTGCAAGGTCAAACAAGTTCACAACACAGAGATCCGATGTCGAATGAAAGTTCACAAAGAGCTTTCTAGGGTTACAAATCTAAAATGGAACTGTCTCTATAAGTAAAGCTATCACCGAGTTGTATCCCAGAAATGGGAAACGTAGAATTCGGCGTCAGGTAGCTAGGTGGGTTGAATTTAGGCAAATTGCTGGAAAGAACTGTATTGCGATGGAGATAGAAAGAGATGGCATAGACAAAAGGAGGCTTAAACCCAGCAGTGGGATTTAGAAAGCTGATGATGATCTGATATTTTATTAGTCATATTCATAAAAATACCTTTGTAAAACAAAACTTATTTGTTCAAACAGCAACACTAGCAATACAATCACTAAATAGGATATTGCTGGCTTCAGCGTCCGTATTGCATCAGTAAAATCCAAAGATGGCATTGCAAAATCTTATTATTGCCTTCCCGAAGATCTAGCAATTTTATTTCTTATTTTGCAGTGTAAAAAGACGATTGTTGGTTGGATACAAAAAATCAGAAAGCTAATTTTTATAAAGAAACGTATGAGAATTGCAATTGTAATTCAGGTAGTATTTTTGGCACTATGCCACACGGGCAACACTTTGGTTGAGATTTTTAGTTTTTAATTGTTTTATATGTACGATTTTTAAAATAAATATATACGCACAAGTTACACAGATTGAGCTAGCCCCAAAGTAAGTTCGAGACTTGTGTTATGGGATACTAACTCAACGATACTATATTTTAAAACAAATACATATATAGATAGGCCAATCTAAAAAACATCATTTTCCATCTTGACCTGACCAGGGAACGAACCCGGGGCCCTCGTGTCGCAGGCTGGCGTGTTAACCACTGCGCCACGGAGCTAGCCAAAATGGCGGACAAAATACGAAATCAAGTGCGGATAGTTTATTATATTCACTACGAAACTTTTCATTACGAGTACATTACTCTCTATTATCAGGAGTTAAATTTCACAAAATAATTAATATACATTTTATTCTGGCCTACATATGCTTTCGAATGAAGTTTGATAGCCATAAAAACAATTTTTTTGCAAATTTAAATTTTTTTGACAAGCTTTTAATTTAAACGAATCCAAAATCTGTAAAGTGCTTACTAATACACATCAAATGAGCCCAAACACGATTGGTGTACCTTGTTTAGTTTTAAAGAGTTCCTACGGCTACCTTCCGACTCTATCATCAGAACAGCACAACGATTCCATAATATTGTATTGTCATCCGATTTACAAATGCATGCAAAATTTCAGTTCAATCCGTAACCGAGAAGTGAATCAAATTTAACTCGCAAGATTTGACTACAGACTGGGACAGGTGAAACTAAATAAATAATAAAATAAAAGCTTGTAAAAACAAAAAAAAATACATACAGACAGTAAAATAAAATCAGAAATTTGCCGCTGCCGAGAGACAAGAAATATAATATATTGAATCTCTTTGGATACTGCATATAATGTGACCGAATAAGGACCAAATTTGTACCTATTTCAAAGTTAAAATATCTTTGCTTTAATTTGGGACGTCTAATTACTTGAACATTGATGACTGTAATTGTGGCAGTCCCTCGAGACACTGCTGTGTTTGTATTGTAAAAGGTACCTACAATTACATAATTATATTTATTACAAAGTTGATCACTGCGGTTTTGATGCACCTGAAATACAAGATTTAACTTAACAGCGTTAGGGGTTCAGCATTCTTTATTTATTACTAGCTTTCGCCCGCGGCTCCGCCCGCGTCAATGTCGATCCCTCGGGAACAGTATTTTTTCCCGGGATAAAAGGTAGCCTATGTCCTTCTCCGTACTCCAGAGAACTTGTATACAAAATTTCATGATGATCGGTTTAGTAGTTAGGGCGTGAAAGCGTAACAAACAAACAAACTCACTTTCGCATTTATAATATTAGTAAGGATAAGGATAATCATTTGATGAATTTATGATTTTTTACAAAAATTACTACAGATACATTATTTAGAGAAGATGTTTATCATCATCACCATCAACCTACATTCGTCCACTACTGGACACAGGTCTCTCCCATGGCACGCTATACGGCTCGATCTTGAACTTTTCTTCTCCGATCACTGCCAACAACCTTAAAATCATGCTTAATCATTTAACGTTACTTTATCCTTACTGAAATGTTCATTATGTCTATAAAAGCTGTTATCTATATATTATATTCGTTTACATAATAAATACGCAAAAGAACATAATATTGCATTTACGGTATAACTAGATTTTCCCAAAATTATTGAGAAATAAAGAGGACCCGCCTCCTGTTTATTCCTGTTATAGTTTGCTGAACTAAATGCAATCAAATTATGAAGCCATCTATTGGCTCAGTAGATCACGTCACAACGGCCTATAATACAATATGACATGATACATAAACATAACATAAGAAACCCATAAAATATTTACGTAAATATGGTTTCTGATCAAAACATTCACATGACCACAAAATATACAGGATACAGATGTAGACATGTGTTTGTGTTAACAGCGGCGTAACATGTGTTTAATTTTTAGGGTTTCGTTATCAAAGGGCAAATTGCTAAGCCTTCGAAGTCCGTTCGTCTGCCCGTCTGACACAGGGCTGTATCTGTTGAACTGTAATAGGTAGAGATGTGACATATTCGCAGAGAGTGTAGTTTTGCCGCTATGACAACAAATAATAAAATAAAAAAAATAACTAAAGGTAAAGTTGGTTCATTGAACCTACTTTATAGTGTTATTTCTAGATTCTGTCAAACTTTGACTAAATCATTTATTACTGAGACGGCATCCTACAGATTGGTGTCTTAGTAATAAATGAGTTTTATCGCATGGAATAGATTTAATTTAATTTTTGATGACAATTATTTTTCTATCTTTCTTTCTTTTGTAGTTAAATTATGTACAGAACTCTCATTTCGTACATGGCTGGTTTTATTATACGTACTCTTCATACCGTCTCTTCCTGCTAGTCCTAGATTGATTTAATGAAAACGGAACGGCCTTTGTAAAAAGCAGAATTTATGTGCTGATTTCAAGAACCCTTTATATCTGAATAATTATTTTGCCTCCTTTCATATTTTATACTCAAAAAGTTTTATAAATAGAAACTCAGTTTCGAGCCACACACTGTACGGAAAATGTTCCAGTTAGGGTCAATTCAAATTGCGCAGAGTCGAAGCGAAACAAAGCGATGTTAGAATATGGAAAACTCACCTTTAACTCAACATACGACGAGTAGTTATGGTTATTTTACTCTGAGATCCAGAGGCGTATACGCGTATTTTTTTCGGTCTCAGAAGAAATATGAGTATTAAGATTTTTTTTTTATACTCTTTATTTTTTAAAGGCTTTTGTTATAAAACATGCCAGCCTTATCGTAACCTAAACTAAAAACTATATCTCAGAAGGGTCGAGTATTAAGATGTTGAGTTAAAATTGAGTTTGCCGCATTATTATCGCTTCGCTTCACTTCGACTCTGCTATGTATTACTATTTCTTTGGTGGTAAGCCATACCATACCAGCAGCAAAAATGTAAATAGGTAAAATTCTATGTAATGTGGATTACTATATTAGCTATATGGAACAAAATAACATATAAGCAATCCTTGTTTCACCAGATTTACTATCGCAATTTATTTAATGAATTCACATCTGTATTATCTTTATTCTGAGATATTAACGTAGCCTCCGGGTCGTGTATGTTATTGTTATCCTCCTGAAACAAGTGCCAAGGATGCTGCGATGATCGTTTTAATGGTTGTTATATGTCGGACTGATAAAGTTGAGGAATCTCACGGAACTGTTTACTTTTTGAATTACGCAGTTCATTGAAGCACACTAAATTATAATATTAGCACATTCACGGACGCTAAACTAAATAATAGAATTTTGCATTGTTTTTATGGTCAATAAAGTGTTCTATCAAATACACATTATTAGTTTAGTTTTAATAATGTATTGTTATAAGGGTTGTATATTGTACATCTTACTTGTAAGCTTATTATAATGACGAAGGAGTTATTGCAGCATTTTAAAACTCTATATTTAGACTAGGAGTTTTAGCAATGGTTTTTATACACAACTATCCAAAAAAGGAGTGTAGTGTTTTCTAAATACTGGATGTAAGGTTAAACACCGTTGTCCTTCAAATCATCAAATCACCCCTTCTAAATTAACAACTTTTCCCATGGGACTAACGTTTTCTGATCAACTCAAATTTCTAAAAGTACAAAAGTGTTTGGCCGGGCTGGCCAAACACTTTTGTACGAAAATGTCGATATTTTATTCGAGAACCCAGCATTTGTTAATAATATATAAGATAGTTTGCTCTGGCCAAGTATGGCTCTGGTAATACAGAGAGGGTCATGCTCCTGCAGCGGAGACAAAAAAGACCTGATTATGATGATGATGATATAAGATAGTAGACCCATACAAATATTTGTTTGAGGGGCTGATTTTATGGTTTGAGCGACAACGGTGTTTAACCGGTGGGAAAAGTTGTTAATTTAGAAGGGGTGATTTGATGATTTGAAGGACAACGGTGTTTAACCTTACATCCAGTATTTAGAAAACACTACACTCCTTTTTTGGATAGTTGTGTATAAAAACCATTGCTAAAACTCCTAGTCTAAATATAGAGTTTTAAAATGCTGCAATAACTCCTTCGTCATTATAATAAGCTTACAAGTAAGAGATACATGTATCCAATTTTGAATAAAAATCTTTGACTTTGAACCTAACATTCTGTATATGTGATCAAGTGTGTTATAAGATAGTTTCTTTATTCCCCCAATAAATCATTTAAATATCTGAACAAATTTAGATCTGTGAGGTAACTATCCTGAACGACATATGCCATTTTTTGCAGAGCTGTCGTGTTTTAATTTTCTGTTGTAAAATATATTTAAGTATAAAATAAATATGTTCTCCTAAACAATTATTTGTAAAATTTAAGGAAGATAGCTTTTATGAGTACCAACTTAATTTATATTTTTCTTAGGTCGGGTTGCCCTGCCGATTGGATATGGATCGTGCCCCCAATGTCTTCGTCTATCACTCCAGTGTTTCATCAGGAAATGGCGCTGTACTATTTGAGGCCTGCTTATGAGTATCAGGTAGTTTATCATTATGCATGATAGTTATTTTAATTGACTAAAAAGATATCGCATTATTTTATGACTTTACATTACTTTATTTTGCTGTACTTAATGTACTTCCTACACCAGTACAAACAATGTAAACACATGAGATGCAATAAATGATTGGGTATTGAGTTACTTTTGCCTTAATTTCTAAATGCGATATGCAAAATAGATCAAAAAAACAGAATAACAATTATTTAACAAAGATGTTAAATGATTTATTAGGATCTATGATGATTTATAGAAAGAGAATCATATTTCAAAATATTCTATGTTGCAATTAGGTGTATTTCAGTTTTCAAAACAGTACCTACTTTAAAAGTATACTTACATTTTGTCCCCTAGGAACCTGCCTGGAAGACACACCAATGGCAAAAGTCAAAGCCGATCACAGGAAAGAGGCCGATCAACAGGAAGTTCCACTTCAAGCAGATAGCGCGAGCGGTGAAGTTTACGTCGAAGTTGTTCGGCCGAGCGTTGTCTAAGAGAATCAAGGCGACAGTGCTCTATGCTACGGAGACTGGCAAATCTGAGCAGTTCGCGAAGGAATTGGGAGTTATATTTGGACATGCTTTCAATGCTCAGGTAAGAACGATTGCCGTCCAACGGATTATTTGCCAAAAGATTTATTGACATTCTTTTATATTTTTTTATTCTTTTATACCACGCTTCATTTTAGGTATCATATTATATTTGTGTAATAATGGGTCTTTATTTTAAATGCTATGAAATTGGCGTTTTTTTTCGGCTTGCCATTTTGTTCCTAATGACTGTGATTTTCACATAAAATCATTTTTTTAAACTTAAAAGTGGACTCTATTATTAAAATTCTGCATGCATAAAAATTTTTGTTATTATGAATTAAAAATTTTGAGAAATGGTCATGAAAAGAACTCGTTTCAGATGTTGTCTGTTTTGATCAAAATCGTCATTTTTTTTATTCTTTTTCTAACTTTTTGTAAATTTTATAATGCGTAAATCAAGCTTACTGTTGTCCGTAAATGCATGCAAACTTTCACTTCAGTTGAATTTATCAAACCCAAAATGATACTAAAAACGTGAGTATGAGAAATTCAATTTACTCGAAAATCTCTATAGAAAACGCAAATTTCATAGGTCTAGCCAACATAAGGTAGATTTGAGCTAGATTTACATTATAACTGTCATAGTAAGTACATAGGAAAAAGCCTATGAATTAAGACGAAAAGATCCTAGTGATTATTTTTTGGTGTCTTGTGTGACATTGCTTAAGTATAAAATAAAGATGTCGGTGAATTTTAGGGACAAAGGTAAAGGGCTCAAAAGGCTTATCCTATAACGCATTTTTCTAACAAAAGTTATCATTTTTAATTCTTGTGCCACAAAAATTTTTACATTTATCTATATGAATTAAAATTTCACCAAACAACAATGAAATGAAGCAATCTATTGGAGTTTGTTTTAGTATTTCTCCCCATATTTATACGTGGAAAACCAATCTAAATTCCTCGGCTCTATGTAAAAGCACCTCGCACGTACGCGCTCGCCACTATGTCAAGCAATCAAGGCAATGGTTTGTTTGAGTTGTATAATGTGCTCTGATCAGCCGAACATGATGTCTATTGACACTATCCGATTATACAGACAAATAATGGGGCAAGATTTGTCGAGAGTGGGTAATTTTAGTAAGAATATAATGTTTTATTGAAGTCACAGAGAAGGGGTTCCGAAAAATTCTGACACCAGGGTGTGCATGGTCGATTGACCGTGGCCCCTACTCGAAATGATGATGGACATTGAAGTCATTTACAACATGCTTTGAAAATCTGACTGCATGTAATAATAAAAATAATCATTTATTTGCATTAAAAGATGTGACAGTTGGTGCAAATACTTAATAATAGACATTTGTTTCACACTCATAACCTATAACAGGTATGCAAATTTTTGGTAATAATATAAATCAATTATATTTATAGCTTTTTGCATTAAATTACGTTTATCAAAACACAGAAAAAATTACTACACACAAAATATTAATCAAAAATAAAAATCTGTAGGAAAAAATATTATTAATGTATTACCAATTGTCATTAAGGAACTCTCGTACGGAATAGTAACACTTTTCTATTTAAAAAATCCGTAATCTATTCCTGAATATAGGCACGGGTAGATCATTCAAGTCATACGGCAATTTATTAAAAATACGAACAGCTATTGGATAGCAATGGCTGTTCGTATGGATAGCACGATTTAGTGTTACGCAGGTAGTATACAATATAACACTCCATAGTACACATGGGAGATTTGAAAAAACAAACACATTTTTTGCTTTCATTTTACCCAATTTTAAATCTACTTAACACTAACAGGTAAACATCACAAAAATTATACTCTCAAAACGAAAATATTACGAGTTTTGTCCCCTAGATCGTCAGCATAAATCGCAGGCTATTATATAAATTTTAACGCAAGCGAAATATCGTTGCAAACAAAATAAATGTGCAAAAAGAACCACATGACGCATAAAACAATGCTGTTATACGCTATGAGTTCAACAAGTTTGTGTAACTCGAATTCAGTTTGCAGTCGGTACAAACTAGTTGCAGCAGTTCTGTCTAGTATAGGGTTGTCAACATTTAAATACTAGAATTAAAGGGTAGAACATCGTTGCAAGCAAAAATAGATATGCGAAAAGAACCGCATGACAATGTAAAACAATTTCATACGTTATGAGTACAACGAGTTTCTGAAATTTGAATAGTTCAGTTTGCAGAATTGCTTACAAATACAAGATTCGATTGTAAACAAAATTAATAAAAGGGTCTTTACGTGTAGCATAGGTAAGTATTTGCTAAGGTCCTGAAACAGACAAATTGGACAGCTTTATGTGTGATCCTAACTAATATTATAAATGCGAAAGTGAGTTTGTTTGTTTGTTTGTTTGTTACGCTTTCACGCCGTAACTACTGAACCGATCGTCATGAAATTTTGCATACAAGTTCTCTGGAGTACGGAGAAGGATATAGGCTACCTTTTATCCCGGGAAAAAGTACTATTCCCGAGGGATCGACATTGACGCGGGCGGAGCCGCGGGCGAAAGCTAGTTTTCTATATAAACAATATCAAGTCTCATTGGTATTCGGGATTGGATACGGTTAATTCTGAAATTTACTTAGAAAAATTGCTTCAGTTTTTGATTTACTTAGAATCATCCCTATGTTTTCATGACGTCGTGAACACAAATAGCTCCAATGAAGACCTAGGAGCATCTGAAGTCCAAGACGCTTTTAACATGCTAATGTTTAAAAATTTGGATATACACAGTCTAAATTAAGACACTGGTCGCTTAAACAAAAGCTGTTTATCTATCTAAGAATAAACTTGCAAAAATCAAGGTATTTGACAGTCCTGTACTACACGAACTTTACAACTTTTTCCATCAATTTTTGCAGGTGCACTGTATGGTGGACTATGACATTACGTCGATCGAGCACGAAGCTTTGTTATTGGTTGTGACCTCGACTTTCGGAAACGGGGACCCACCAGAAAATGGAGTAGTAAGTACTTAGTATTCCTTTTCTGATCATTTATATACAGTTTCTACAGATAAATGTTTCCGCCTGGTACGATATGTCTTGCACTATTTTATTTTTTATATATGCTTCTTCATCCTCTTCTGACGTGGATCTTCGACGTTACGGGACGATATTATTTATTAGATAGAACGGGATTTAGCACGTACCTTTCATTTGTTTTCGCTGACTAGTCTTGTGCGGCTACGATAGATAACTTCACTTCATAGAAATTTCAGTGGATATTAAAGTTGTGTTGAGAGCGCGAAAGTTAAAAAATAATACGAGATATAAGTATGTATCTATGGGTTTAAAAATTAATACCCATTCGTTTACTTATTTACATAAGTAATTACGAGATATTACTTGTGTTAAAAAATGTTTTTGAATGATTTCTGGATTTGACATATTTTAACTTTCTTTGTATTTCCTTCAATATTGAATTGGGTGTTTGAAAATTCTCTCTCTCTCTCTCTCTCTCTAGAATATATTATTATAGTATAGTACCATTAAGGAAATATGTTGCAGAATTAGCTTTATATATGTAAGCTTCCGAAAGTTAATTACTACCATTTCTTTTTCTTGCAGGCATTTGCCGAGCACCTATGTGAGATATTATACACAGATCAAGTTGGTGACGAAGTTAGCGTGTAAGTACAATTTATTTGCTTTTTTATAAATGTAATAATTATGACCTGCCCTAGTTCATTCTTTATTCCACGGATTGCCTCCACACTCGATGTAAATTGTATTGTTTAGTAAAACGCTGGCAGTTTACGTGGTAACGCTGATTTTGTTTTCAGTAATTCCCAAACATTGACACCGAAGTCTTTCATAAAAGCAAACAGCCAAATGGAATTTCAAAGATATACGTCCGGAAACCAGAAAAAACTGAGCCGATTGGAATCATTGAAAGGTATTAATAATATCACCACTATTCAGCAACCATTACTTTATCATAACATTTTGTTTTTGGGATAAACGTCTGTCATTCTTATAATAATATCGATATTTGGTGAAAAAGTGTAATAGCTGTCATAATATCTAACTACCTAGTCAATACATATAAATCTATTAGTGAGATCAAATTTAAGGGGCCATACTACCTCACACTGCTTTGCATGATTGACTGTTATATCAATAATAATTAAATACTTAACTTGAAATAAAAATGCAGCAAAGTTCAGGACTAACTGTGGTAACTATATGACTCAAAAACACGAATGCGTTAAATTTTCTCGATAGAAAAAAATTGCAAAGTTGCCTCCAAATCACGTCTAATTTACTCGGTATATAGCATTATTCACCAAATACATTAAAATTAACCTTGAAACTTTTAATTATTATTGCATTACAGATAAGGCAGCCATCATATGTTTTTCTTTTTCGAATAACCCTTGAATATTCCTAAAAAACGAAACTATCCAAAGTAAGTACGCGTTTAGACCATCCGCGTTTGTACCGCCACGCCGCCTGGCATATGGCGGGCTCTTAACACTCCGAAATAAAAACAGCATAGTAGATACGTACAGAACCCTTTTTTTATTTTAGTCATTTTGTAAAGTAAGAGATGTTATTATGTTAAATATCCACCTTTTGTTAGATGTAACTACATTTTAATATCGAAGTAGGAGATAAAAAAAGAAAGTAAACAGAATTACCTTCAGTTTTTGTTTGTAAGATTTGTTCGTCCATTTCATGAGCGCCTTAGGGATCAGGATCGTGACTAGAAAGTAGAAATGAACTTTGGTAAGGAACTCGGGGTGTTGTTTAATAATGGATTTTCAAATGGATCAGTTTCTTTAATTGTGTTTATAAACGAGAGACTACCTACTAAAATAGTTTCATGTAAACTTTTTTAGTAAATTTTAATTTACATCACATGTTCCCTGACTACATGACTTAAAAAGATTTTCGTTTAGCGACATCAGAGGCAAATTCTGCTAATGTATATTATATATAATTTAGTGCAATGATTAAACCGGTATCTATGTAGGTTATTTATATGCCATTTGCAATTAAATGTGCTCATAGCTTTGAGAAGAATTATGTTTTTTAAGGACAAATATTCATGGTGATATTTGTAAGAATTCTATACAAAGTACCTTCCTGTATAAATTATTTGTCACTTCTATTGGAGCTAAAGAATAATACTCCATTACCACAGGAAGCGCGACAGACGCAACATCGATCGACAGTTTCGGTCCCCTGAGCAACGTTCGCTTCGCCGTGTTCGCGCTTGGTTCTAGCGCCTATCCAAATTTCTGCAATTTCGGCAAGTACGTGGACAAGCTGCTCGGCGACCTCGGTGGGGAACGAATCCACGACCTTGCCACTGGCGACGAGATGTGTGGACAAGATCAGGCCTTCAGGAAGTGGGCCTCAAGCGTCTTCAACGTGAGTTTGCTTTTCCATTATGCGTGTCACTGTCGTGACCCATGTATTTGTAGTTGGAGGCGTTTGATTTCTACTTAGACATAACTTTTATTTCTTCTTACTTTTTTAATACTTGAATGAAATTTCTGTAATTGCCATTTCTGTAATTGAAAGTTCTGAAAAAAATTACCTTTTATGACAAGCTAATAAAAATAAGTATCTCTAAAAAAAACGGAACGTCTACAACTTTTCAGAATATTGCTTGATGGCTCAATTGGTAAAATAGACAGGCAATCAATTGATTTTTTGGGAAAATCGCCGTAATAACGCGGACTGAGTTTATTCGTAAAATCGTTTCAGAAGACTTTTTAACGCAAAAAAATATCATGCAAAACTTTATACCTAAGTTATAACTATTTTAATAAATTGAATGTACAAATAAATAAAATTAGCTCAAAATATCACCTTCATGCCTGAACAATTTTTGTGTCTCGTCTTTAGCACTTTTTAATTAGGTATATAACTTCAACTTATCTCGTAGGTCGCCTGCGAGACTTTCTGTTTGGATGATGATGAAACTTTACAAGAAGCAAAGCGGGCTCTTGGTACTGTCGCTCTTAGCGAGGAGACTGTTAGATTCTCTGAAGCAGTAAGTAAAGGCCCGACTCTGCCTGCCGCTCTACAATCGGCTCTTAACAAAAAGCTCGTGACTTGCATTGTGAAGGCTAATAAAGACTTAGGGGATGACTCAGCTGAACGATCAACGATCTTCATTGATATGGAGCCCAAGGTAATTATTATTATGATTCGTAAATACCTTTTTCTATGATTGCTTTTTGGATTGGTTGGCAATTGTCTGTGTGTTCAATTGACAGCATTGTGTTAAAGAAAAAATAAACGACGATACTCTGTCTTTTGATGAGAAGACTGGAATTGATGATGATATGGAACTTGTTTTCTTGAAATCTAATATTTTAATAAAATGAAACTAAGTATACGTACCGTTTGTATTTTCCGGAAAAATTATATCTTCCATGATTCTGGCAAATAGGTATTTGGTGGTTAGTTTGTTGGCTAATAAAAAATATATATTCTTGAAAAAGGTACTTTGTATATGGTTAGCCCAAAGGTTTTGCTGTGCTTTGCTTTATGATGAGGTGATAGAGATCTTGCGACTGTAGACTTTAATTTAAGATAACTAATGATACTATAAATCTTACAAACAGGGGGAAATCAAATATGACCCTGGTGACCACGTCGGTATAATCGCGTGCAACCGCAAAGAGCTAGTTGATGGCATACTGGCTCGAGTTAAAGACGTCGATGACTTTGACGAACCTCTACAGCTGCAGTTGATGAAGGAGACTCACACTTCTAGTGGTAAATTTATTTAAGTCTTTGGCAGGCACTTTTTATGTTAAAAGTGATTAAAAATGTAAAAAATTATAAAAATGCTGCAGATACCATTTTCTAAATAAACTTTTTGATTTACTCGTAATGCTATCCCAGTTAGTTGCAAATTTTTACTTTTTTGGTTTTTAACAATTTTTATTTTTCTTAAGGCCCAGTAAAGTCTTGGGAGCCTCATGAGAAGCTTCCAGTAGTAAGTGTTCGTGATCTGTTCACGCGGTTTCTCGACATCACCACTCCACCAACTACTATCCTACTGCAGTACTTGGCTAAGACGTGCGATGACGAGGAGGAAAGGAAGCAACTCAATCTACTTGCTACGGTAAGAACTATGTTTGAATGTCCTCATTCACAGTCGTGTTTTAGAACAGTAAGAATTAAAACATGCTTATTTTTTTATGATTCATGTACTGGATTAGGAATAATTTCGTTTATCCAATATTTTGGCAAATTTATCCTACATTACTTGCCTTCTAGATGAATAAGTGAAAAAAAAAACGATCAAACGTAGCTTTATAACCTCATAAAAAGTTGTCCTGTTACACGCATGCACCGAACTTGATCTTTATATTGAACTCTATCACTAAGTTATGTCCATTATATTATATTAAGTAGTTTAACCATATACTTAGTTAAAGCTAAAACATTACAAAATAAAATTATACTTGAACAGGATCCAGGAGCATATGAAGATTGGCGACACTACCACTTCCCAACCCTTTCTGAAACATTAGATCAGTTTCCTTCTGCCAAACCAAGTGCATCCTTACTCGCTGCACTACTATCACCGCTGCAGCCAAGATTTTACTCCATTTCCTCCTCACCCATTGCTCACCCGAAGAGATTACACCTAACAGTCGCCGTCGTCACCTATAGAACACAAGGTCAGTACCTAAACATTATTAATTTCCTGTAAAATTACAGAGATAGTGATTCACCGTTTATTATTCCCAAACCCACGTGCATTTCAAAACAAGAATTCCAGAGAATTCCACTAAACGATCTATTTTAAGGTTCAGATGAGCGCATTATACATCCATTGATTGACGCAGATAATGTAGCGGTGTCAATGGAAATATTAATCAGTTATATTTAGTGTAATAACTAGGTTACAAGAAATATAACCATGATGTCATGGTTTTAGATGGCGAAGGCCCGGTCCACCATGGTGTTTGCTCAAATTATCTCATGGATCGTAAGCCGGGCGATGAGGTTTACTTATTCATACGGAGGTTTGTATATTGCTGCAATAGGGTTGACCTTGTTGTTGTCATGGTGTGAATTTTTATCTAACGTGTAAAATATATTTTCAGTGCTCCGAATTTCCATCTTCCACAAGACCTATCAGTACCTCTAATATTAATAGGACCGGGAACTGGTATCGCTCCATTCAGAGGATTCTGGCATCATCGTAGAGCGCTCTTAAACTCTCGTACACGATCAAATGCTGGACCAGTTTGGCTTTTCTTTGGCTGTCGAACAAGAACCATGGACTTATATAGAGAAGAAAAAGAACAGGCGCTTAAGGAAGGAGTGCTATCGAAGGTGTTCCTGGCTTTATCGCGAGAGAAGAATATACCCAAAGTAAAACTTTTGATTATAAGCAAATTTTAAAATTAAATTATTTGAGGGTTATTATATAATACAAGGTATATAAATGATTTTATTTTTCAGATGTATGTTCAAGAGCTTGCTGAAAAAGAAGGATTAGAGATTCATGATTTACTGATAAATAGAGGAGCGCATTTCTACGTATGCGGTGATTGCAAAATGGCCGAAGATGTGCACCAAAAACTAAAAGGAATTGTAAAGAAGCATGGAAATATGACTGATGAGCAAGTCCAAAACTTCATGTTTATGCTAAAGGTATGTTCTGCTCTGTCTATTGGTTCCTTTCCTGCTATAATTTTATTTTGACAAATAATCAATCACTATACTATAGGTCCTAGCAATTTCTGCCAGACGTTTTGTATCCAACCAAAATTATATATAATCAATAAATAAATTTAACCTCACCAAATATTACCCATATATACTAAAGCAGTTGAAATCTGACTGATTATAATATCTACCTATAAAAAGGATTTGAGTAAAAAATTAGACGAAAGAATTGTTGTCAAAGATGTTTTTAACAGTTTCTTTGTGTTACGAAATAAGAGAGAAATAACAACTTTTAATCAACTCCTAGGAGGAAAACCGCTACCACGAAGACATATTCGGCATCACGCTTCGCACAGCCGAGGTCCACAGCGCGTCCCGTGAGTCAGCACGCCGCAACCGCGTCGCGGCGCAGCCATGACGCCGGTCCTCGCGCTTCCGTCCCAACTCGCTCACATAGCCAACGACTGCAGTATGAATATGAACCAAATCTCTTTTTTTAGGAACAATAGATTCATAAGAATGAATTGCAGCAGCTTTATTGATTGGCATTTTATTATCTCAAGTTGGCTCAACTATGGGTACAGCAGTGAGTAGATTTTGTAATCCTATAACAGTCAGCTTTAAAAGAAGAAACACAAAGTTCACTGTGTATCTATTTACTACATAAGTATATCGATTTTAAAAATGATGTTTTGATATCCTTAAGAATCAACATAAATAGCAACTCAAAATTAAATATTGTTGCAATAAATCAAACTTTAAGTTGCTTGCAATAAACGAAATATGCTTGTGTCAGACGATAATCAAAATCAGCAAATGTATGCATCCAGTCAATTTAGCTCATCAAATATTATTAGTTTCTCCTAAAAGAATGCATATTTGAATAGTTTTATTGGTCTCAGATTATGATGCCAGCATTGGCAATCTTAATGAAAGCATACATTGAAATCGTTACACTTGCATTCTTAGTTAATTGAATAAAATTCATTGAACGGTATCGATATCGCTTTTCAAATCTAAGGAAAAGTGATATATGTACCGAAAACACTTTGGTCTTTATTACATATAAATATTTATAGTAATATTTAAAAATTTTAAACTAACCAAATCTTAAAATATATTTTTAATTTAAAATAACGAATTACAGATAGAAAGTAAGTGAAAAAAATGAAATATCATATGCTTAACTCTGGCTTAAATTATTACATAAAGCTAAGAAAAAAAATATCCACACCTACTTATAAATTTGAAATGACATGTGAGGTGATTCGTGAGCTCAAATAAAACGTTCAGAAGCTCATGTAACGTGAGTCTAATCGAAATTTGGTCCTAAAACATTACAAACTATACAAAGAATTCAATTTATCTCTTATTTGCTTTGTTTTATTCACCACGACGTGGAAGGCATTATAAAATTACCATATTTAGATTTAATTATATAAATATGAATATTGCATATTTTATTTTTCGACTAATTAGTTCTAAGTCAATTAAGTCATCTTAAATATTAAATTTATCTGTCAAGGAAATCATGGACCAAATTGGTCAGAAAAGAGGTTGTGCATAATAGTTGGTCTTCAATTTGTATATATCAATAAACTTATCAACCTCACGACATGAATTTAAGTGGTGTTGATTGCAAAACGTCTGTGGCGAATGTCTTTTGGATGTTCTCGTAAGTACAGTAATTTTATGGAAGTCAAGTAATTTTACTTGAACACTGTACATCTTATGGTTACGAGTTATAGGTCCAAGTACATTCATGAAACTATTTTGAAAGTAGATTCGTCTATGTTTCTGAACGAATTTCCTTAAGACCAACAGCGTTTTAAATAATATCCCCGTTTTTCTTTTTATAATTTGTCTCATATGAATTTTCAACTTCCATAGCCAGACTCATACTGAAATTTAAAAAAAATATTTTATATTCCTGCATTTTGATTAATCTACATTTAAAACAATTTCATTATTTGGACCTGAAAGCTGTATTGTGAACAAGATGCAAAAGTCTGGAGTTAAAGATAAATCCCACGTGTTTCGTAATGTGATCTTTGGTACATTCTTTTAGCATTTTTTAAGGCAGCTAACAGCTAACTCTTAAATGTTCGTCGTGTTTATTGTGAACGATCCAAGCAGGGTTTATATTGATAACGCACAAGCATTTCGTCATTTGGTAAATTTTCCTTGAGGCTCGACAGCTAGTTATAAAATTAATTATGCATCTCTTGCGGGATTTACCAGTACTAATAGTTTATAGGGCTAGGACTTTATTCAATTTGCATTAAAATAGATAAACTATGAATATGGATATTGTCTTAATTACAAGAGTATTTGTCCAGATTAATTAATTATATTGTTGTTTAAATTAGTACATTATTTACTATAGATGTTTTTGTTTAAAATAAATATATTTTGTTATCTTTATATACAACGATGATACTTTTATGTGAGAATTTATTGCCAAATCTTGTACAGAATTATGTAGTTTTACCTGGATTATCAAAGGAACAGTTATTTATTTAAAGTATATTTTTGTATTTTTAAAATGAAATATTGTCTACCAATTACGAACAACGTTTTATGTTTACTTAATAATTTATAACTTATATAATTACCATTATTACTATAACTCTTATAGTTAATATTATCTTAAGACTTTATTTCTACAATTTTATTATTTAAAATTAATTTCTAAAATATAATTTGACTACCTAAATGTTCTGTTCCTATGATAATCTGTTTATAGATTATTTTATACTTACTATTGTAAATAAAGTTGTAATAAGTTAATTTTATGTAATTAATTATTTATAAATTAATTTTTAAAATATCTAGATATTTAACTGTATACAAATACAGATGATAAACCTGCATTATTATTTAAAAAGACGAAAAAAATATAATAAAATATCTTTCTACAAATATTGAGGGTTCTAGTTTATTGAATAATTACTTATGTTTTATTTTAATTAATCCGCCATCAAAGAACTTTTCATTTTACTAAGATTAAATAATTAAATGTAAAATATTGCTTTAAAGTAATATAAAAATACTATTAAAACATAAATATAATCGTAAATAAAAAAAATCATTTCCTCTCATCTGTCCTTTGCAACTGTTAGTGTGAGTGTTTTGTGATTCTGTAATTAGTATATAAGAAATGTATTCATATTTTCTATTATTCATGTTAAAAGAATTTAATATACAAGAACTTTTTCTGATAAATAATATTAATATTATGATATCGTACACTTATTAACTGTCTTATCCGAATATTTACAAATTGTGAATTTCATATCTTCTAAATTTAATGCACATTTTGAGACTTAATGTTAATATCGAAATTCATATCACGCGAAATATATTACCAGCACCGTTTCATGTAATAAACAACTGTTTGGAAATGTAAAAGGAACAAACTATAACACTTGGATTACTAAATTCGTCTGTTATTGATCAAATAAAGTTCCTTCATATTCGAAAATGCACATTGTATTTTTATTTGTCAATCCTTATTTGTGTTACCTATACTCAGCAGTGGACTTGACGCGGCCGATAATGATGATGATGCTTTGTTCAACCACGCTGACTACATAATTGCTAATCTAGTATAGCGCCAAATTGGGGGGGTTCCATCATTCTTTCTTCCTTATTTAGGGTCAGTAGTATACGAGTTCTTTTTTACTTTTTCGTCTAGTGTCAGATTTTCAATCTTAGCCTTTTTAAATTGCATTAGTCTTTAGGATTTTCAATTTTTCTCTATGCCGCTGAGACTTAGACCTTAAAGAAAGTAGACCGGACCAGAATCGACTCTTTTGAAATGTGTTGCTGGAGTAAAATGCTTTTGATTCCATGCACAGCACGCCGGACAAACGCATCTATCCTCAAACAACTAGGCATAAAGACCAGACTCTCCACAATATGTCTGCGAAGAATACTGGAATTCTTCGGACATATTTCCAGAAAACGCGGAGATAATCTCGAGAAACTCCTGTTTACAGGCAAAGTAGAAAGAAAGAAATCCAGTGGACGTTGTCCCATCGTTGGTCCGACCAGATTCTCTCAACACTAGAGACCAAGTCAGCGACGCTGTCCAAACTTCAGAGCACAGGACTGAATGGCGGACCATAGTACACAGGAAGGTGTTCCATAGAGATCACTAACTTAACAGCCTCCGTGGTCCAGTGGTTAAGGCGTTTGCCTGTTGACCCGGGGGTCGTGGGTTCGATTCCCACCGGAAGCATACTTTGTTTAGTTGTTTCCAGTTTGGTTAGGACATTGCAGGCTTGAATCACCTGATTGTCTGATAATAAAGATGATTCCGTGCTTCGGAAGGCAAGTTAAGCGGGTAGTCCCGGCTGCCATCTGGTAGTCGTTAAAGGAACCACGTCAGAGGCCGAGAGGCGGTTCCGAAGAACTCCGACACCAGGGTGTGCGTGGTCGATTGACCGTGACACCTACTCGAAATGATCATCATCATTTCGAGTAGGTGTTACGGTCAATCGACCATGCACACCCTGGTGTCAGAGTTCTTCGGAACCGCCGTAACTCGAAATGATGATGATGATAGAGATCACGACCCTCAACAATGAGGATTACGAAGCAACGAGGAGTATTTGGAAAATTGAAAATAGCAGCCATGACTTATACCTCAGCAAAAGGTTTAGAAAGTAGAAAGTATTGACACGACCGATGATCATGTCGGCACTTTCTAGGTTTAATGCTCTTTTCGGCAAATATCTAAGAGTATATACCTTACTTGCATTACCAAACACTGGAAAACTGAAGAGCCCGATGGCTCAGTGATCGTGAGGATTAAAAGCGCTTACAGATGTTAAGCAGCCCTGGGCGCAGTCCCCATTGTGATGGGTGACCGCAAGACGCATAAAAATATCTCGAGCTCCTCCATGCTTCGGAAGGCACGTTAAGCTGTTGGTCCCGGCTGTCATCATTGATGATAGTTGTTTAGCTATGTCTGATGCCTTTAGGCAGCTTGGAAAATCTGGCAACAGTGTTGGCCTCTTACACACACAAAAAGCAAACAACTTAGTGGTTGAAACTATGTAACTTAGTGGATATATTTTTAGCAGAAAGGTAATTCTATACTCAGGCATGTTGTAAGTATGTGTCATCTAATTAGCAAAGAAACATTACTCATTATTATATAAAGGGGCTTTTTGCTCCCCAGACAATTGTATGGAGAGCAAAAAGTCCCCTTAAAGATTTTGTTAAGCACAACACTTCTCATATATTACAAGACTTATATCACGTAGTCTTTCTTTTGACCACCACGACGATATATCTTTTGGTAAAAAACGTATTACTTACAATCCACTGTATTCAGTGGATTGTAAGTAATATGTTCTTACCGCTTATTACAAATAATAAATCTTATTGTATACAATAAGATATATTATTTGTAATAAGTAATATTTTCTTCGACGTTTATCGTACTTACTTTACAAAAAGTTCGTTTATAAAATATTTATTAAGAGCCCGACATATGCCAGGCGGCGTGGCGATACAAACGCGGATGTTCTAAACACGTTGGCTACTTTGGATATTTTCGTTTTTTAGAAATATTCAAGGGTTATTCGAAAAAGAAAAACATATGATGGCTGCCTTACCTGTAATGCAATAATAATTAAAAGTTTCAAGGTTAATTTTAATGTATTTGGTGAATAATGCTATATACCGGTAAATTAGACGTGATTTGGAGGCAACTTTGCAATTTTTTTCTATCGAGAAAATTTAACGCAATCGTGTTTTTGAGTCATATAGTTAACAGAGTTAGTCCTGAACTTTGCTGCATTTTTATTTCAACTTGAGTATTTAATTATTATTGATATAACAGTCAATCATGCAAAGCAGTGTGAGGTAGTACGGGCCCTTAACAGTAATTACAGGGTACTTATCTACGTACAATGTCGGCTACAGGCCGACAAGATGCTTTTAAGTGATTAACTCGTGATTCGTATATTCATCATCATCATCATTTCGCGTAGGTGTCACGGTCAATCGACCATGCACACCCTGGTGTCAGAGTTCGCATATTAATAATGTTAGTAGGTATTATCAAGCGATGTTTTAATCAAAAATGAATTAAATAAAACAGATTTTTAGGGTTTCGTACTCATAGACACCTGTCACCAGGCTGTATCTCATGAACTGTGATAGTTATACAGTTGAAATTTTCACAGATTATGTATTTCTGTTGCCGTTATTACAACAAATACTCAAAAAAATAGAGTATAAATGGATTAACTCGCACTTGGCTGGTTTTTTACTAATAATTATTTAGCAGGTATTGAATCGGTACTCATTCTAATTTTCTGTTCTAACTCGGATTTTACAAAAAAATAACATGGTTGGCTTATATACTTAAATAACAGGTTTGTCAAGCAAGTAATAAGTTTTATTACGTAGGGACATTTTATACGACCCATGACCATGAGCAAAGTTTGCATTTGTGATATTTAATTTTACGCAAGAATTATGTATTGTAAATAAGCATTGTGTTAACTTATAATGTGTGAAAAGTGTCACAATATTTTTTTCTGACACACGATTATAAGTTTTTTATGATAATTTAAATCATCATCATTTCGAGTAGGTGTTACGGTCAATCAGAGTTCTTCGGAACCGTCTCTCAGCCTCTGACGTGGTTCCTTTAACGACTACCAAATGGCAGCCGGGACCACCGCCTTAACGTGCCTTCCGAAGCACGGAATCATCTTTATTATCAGACAATCAGGTGATTCAAGCCTGCAATGTCCTAACCATACTGGAAACAACTAAACAAAGTATGCTTCCGGTGGGAATCGAACCCACGACCCCGGGTTGACAGGCAAACGCCTTAACCACTGGACCACGGAAGTTGTTAGTTTGATAATTTAAATAATCATCATCACTCATCATCAGAAGTCCACTGCTGGACAAAGGCCTCTCCCAAGAATTATTAGTTCCATATGAGGATGCCATATACACCACGCTAGGCAGGTTGGCGAACGCAGTTTCTTTGGCTTCTTGTACGAGTACTTGCTGCTGCCCATCGGAGGTATTTTAAGCTGAGGAAGGATAGGAAGTTGTTGTATTTGGGAATAGAATGAAGGTATTGGCATACTACTAATTGTTCAGATGTATAGGAGAAAAGCAAGTAGCTTGGGGGGCCGGACGCGATGCTATACCTGGAACCACCGGACAGACAATTGAGGATGAAACCCTGGCCACCACTGCAAGGAGTAAGGCATATTATTTTAGGATAGATTATATTGAGACTTATATTAGAGTTGTGAACATCAATACATAGTAGGTATATAAGGTCAATTTTAATTAAGCGCAAATATTTTAAAGACTGACTCCCATAAGCCAGAAAAATGCTTTAGAAGCAAATTAAAAAAAAAACGGCACCATGTATTTGAGATATCTGGACCTGAACATTTAAAATAAAAAATGAAAAAAAACACCCTGTGTACAAATAAACACTGTCTTGGCCAACAACTTTTTACTATTATCTACTATGAAGACTAGGTCACTGACCTCGACGATCAAAATAGCTGTTTCAACGATTTTAATAAAAAAAGTATTTTGTATGAAAAAATAAAAAAAAATTGCTACTAAAGCTTTTCTTTGACCTATGGGACCCTTAAAATATTTGCGCTTAATTTAAATGGACCTTGTATACCTATTGAAGTCTCTTTAGCGTCTTTGGGTTTGGCGTATATTAAGGCAAGTCTAACTCAAAACTATTAATATGATTTTGATGTGGTTGAGTGTCCATATCAAAATCATATCAAGTGTAAAAAACAAGCACCTATGTAGAGCATTTCTCAAAGACGTATGTTCATA
Source organism: Elegia similella (assembly GCA_947532085.1). Taxonomy (NCBI): domain Eukaryota; kingdom Metazoa; phylum Arthropoda; class Insecta; order Lepidoptera; family Pyralidae; genus Elegia; species Elegia similella. Next base: position 23,592,630 of record OX383932.1, on the reverse strand, counting down.
CTACACTTACAAAGCGGGAGCGAGCTGTTAGTATTTAACATTATAAAAACTGGCCAAGTGTATCATACAGTATTTAACTACCTACCACTTAATTTTTTATAATTATTGGTTGTTAAAGCGGCAATATATTAGGTGTAAAAAATCAAGTCTCTACTAATAATGATTCAATAGATACAGCCCTGTGACTGACGACGGATGTACAAAGCAAATAAATTATAAATCACTCATTCTGGATTTCTTAGCTTATTTTTTTTTCTTAGCTTTTTAATATTCCCACCGCTACTAACGAACTAAAAATAATAATGCTCTACATGTTTTTGTACCCACTATTGATGTATCATCTCATTATTTCTTGCGATAGTTATGATAGGTACAAAGCTGTGGAACTATTAAGATACGATCTCAAGCTTAATGTGAAAAGGAACTTCGAATCGTAGGCAATTGGAACAACTATCAACTATTAAACGTACAGGAACAAGTTAAATCTCTATTCCCGGCATCGGAATAATTGCTATCATTCCGGCATATTCCGGTAATCTCATTACAACACTATTTAGTTATTAATAACTCATTACCTTGATCAACCGTTCTATTGTATCCGCTATGTCCATTGACATATAACTTTTTAGATCACTAGAATCAGTCAAATCGGTACTTTGCAAAAGAAAGTTTTTATTCAATGTTATATAATAAAACTTGCCAAGCGCGAGTCAGATTAACACACACACTGTTCCACACCTCTTTAGAACATTTATCTACAAAAACGTCAGTTCTTGTATATGTACTCTGATACATAACTACGCATTAATAAAAAATATACGTGGTGTAATTTCGATCGTTCTGGACCCTTAAAGGGATGATTCAGCCCGTTGATATAAACAAGTTTTCCTATGGGACCAATGCTGGGAACTCAAAAAATGTTTTGACGATCACATACAAAATTGACCGGGCGGCCGAAATTGGCTCCATAGGAAAATTTCTTTATATCGATGAGCCGAATCATCCCTTTAAGGGTCCAGAACGATCGACATTTCACCGTGTATAAGGCCAAATCACACTTAATGGAATCCTTTTCATGCGATCTTTCTTGTGTGGTTAGCGAAATTCTTTCTTACTCAGTCAATATCAATCTCAATCATGTGTGATTTAACATCTTAGTCACAAATTACCAGCACAGTTGACAGAAACGTGAAGTACCGCAAAGAAAACACGTTTTTTGTATTTACATATATTATTTGTTGTTATAGCGGCCATATTCATCATACATTCTGTGAATATTTCAAGTTTGTATCTATTACGGTCCTAAAGATACAGCCGTGTCATAGACGAACGAATGGACATCGGAGGCTTAGTAATAGCGTCCTGTTTCACCCTTTGGGATCGGAACCCTAAAATGTCCAGTGTAGTGTTGAATTTAAACATTTGAAATAGCAGCGATGATTATCCCAATAAGTTATCTCGCGAAAATAAAATATCATTGCTTGTATGTCCCTCAGAGGCATTGTTGCGCGGGCGCCGTCGTCACCATGACGCGTTGTTGGTGTTTTTTTGTGGACATTACTCGGACATGAACGCGATTATATCAGTTCTCGGTACAGAGTCGCGTGGTCACCTCGTTACTATGTCGATTTTTTACCGATCAATCTAATCGATTCACGAGATCCGAACTGGCCGCTCACGAGCCGGTTCAGAAAACCGCGTCAGTTCTGCTTTGAATTTGCTACGATATGCATATATACTATTGCTCCGGCAAGCATCCTAGTCAGTTAGGTGTAGTCGCGTATGTTTAGCGCGCGTAACATTGCATATGTCATTATTTAATTGTTGTGTCGGGGATCCTAAGGGATCTGGTAAAGAGAAGATGGCTCAGGTGAATGGACACCATATACCGGCATCGTGTCTATTCAGCGCTAACAGTGTGAAGGGTGAGGAAAACCATAGACAAGTGAAACCGAATTTGCGCGTGAAAGTTCCGCAACCAGTGAGATTGAAAAACTATTTGGCGCAGGAAGAAAACTTCGATACTCTACATTCCCGCTTCGATGAACTTACTAGTATTGTGAGTACACATAATATTTATTTTAGAATAAACATTTTTAAAAAAGAACAAGGACAAAAATAATATTTGTATTTTTGAAATAAAATGCCTTAATTTTTTTCTTGAACATCATCATCATCATCATCAGGTCCTACAGGAGCACGACCCTCTCTGTACTACCAGAGCCATACTTGGCCAGAGCAGTCAGAGGACTTGGCCTACACTCTCCACGCTGGCCAGACGGGTGGGAGAGGTCTCTCAGATGTTTACGAGTATAAGCTTTGTTTAGCTTGTATTTCCTAAGTCGCCTTCTACGACATCCACGGGAAGACTTGGAGTGGTCCTATTCTACTCTGCCGGAAACCACACGGCTGTGTGATTCTTGAACATGAAATAGCCCAAATATGAAATAATGGAGAGTCGACATATAGAGCTAATCCCAAATAAGGATAGGCAAGGAAGAAAAAGAAGTAGGCAACATACGTTTTAAATGTTTGTGAACGAGCATTTGTGAGTTGATTCAAAATATTACGTACATTATTAACTTAACGCAATAAGATATTTTCAATCGTAATATTAACGTGATTAAAGATAATTTTCTGAATTAAATAAAAGGGATAAATCAAGTGATAATATCATAAAACGTAGCTTGAATTAGCATAGCGCTATAAACTCATTATTATTTATGAGCTTGTTAGTTAATAATCTAATTTTATTCAATGGCCCATTACGTACTGTGTAAACGATCGGCTATGTTTTTACTCTGGGCTGTTATAGAGTTTAATGGTAAAGACACTTAGTTGTTTGTTTCATACTCGTAGCTTATAAACGATTGTTTAATTTTAAAGTGTTTTGTAGTTAATTTTATTTGTTACTCGTAAAGGGGCTTAGATTAGCTAAGTTTACTATTGCCTTCTGTTATTTTATATTTTTAATCCTAAATATGATCAAATCAATCTAAATTTATACTTCGGTAGTAAAATACTTGTAATATTTTAGTATTACTTTATTTGTATAACTGTATTAAAAATGAATTGTTGATTATCCCCAAAAGTAGCCATTTTTGGCATCTTAGTATAGTAGTCATTTACATTAGCAACCGACTAACCGACAGATTTAGATTTTTTATTTACTCCTAGTTAAAAAAAAAATAATGTAGGATGACGCTATTTCGTTCACTTTTACGATTTTTTCATAAAACTTTACATCGCATTAAAATTACTCGGACAACGTTGCGGGCGAGCACTTTAAACATAACATTTCAATCGTCATCCAGAACTTTGTCAAAATTCCCGAAGTTTGTGCAAAAATTCATTCATACTTATAAATTATTTACAAGTATGAATGACTTTTATTAACAACTAGCTTTCGCCCGCGGCTCCGCCCGCGTCTATGTCGATCCCTCAGGAATACTCTCTAATGACCTCTCCAACCCGTCTGACTAGCGAGGAGACTGAAGGCCAAATCATCTGTCTGCTCTGATCAATTATGGTATATATCCAGTAGTACAGAGATCTCAGAGAGCGTCATGCCTCTGCAGTGGAGATTAAAAAGACCTGATGATGATGATGATGATATAGTGTTTGACCACTGTTTGGGCTTGAGCTTTAGTTCTATTTAGGCGTTCCTTACTGCTGGTTGGTATAAGCGTTTTCTATACGAGATATCAAAGATACCATTATCTATGAACGGACAAGGAAAAAAGACGTGATACTATGTATGTATGTATGAACGGTCAATTTATCTAATACATCGTAGACATGACTGTGATATATAAAAATGTGTTTGACATTAACGACCTCATTTGAAAAAGCCTAAACGAGTTGCACATCTAACTATGTTTACACAATGTTTAACAATTCGTGATGTTGTTTGAGCAATTGGATAATGATCATTTAACACCACGCCTACAGCGTGTTCAAACTAGCCATGTCATGACTTCCATTTCCTTTGCGGTCAAAATGCGAGGCCAGAGGTACTAATTACATACACACAGCATCCATTGTAGAAATTCATATACATGAGAAATTTAGTCTCCAAAATGTTTACTATTTTAAATGTTTTGCTATTCTATACATACACGTTCTCAACGTGTATACAACGTGTAAATTGACCCTTATCACAACATAGTATATAACAAAGTCGCTTCCCGCTGTCTGTCCCTATGTATGCTTCGATCTTTAAAACTACGCAACGGATCTTGATGCGGTTTTTTTTTAAATAGATATAGTGATTTAAGAGAAAGGTAGATTGCACCGTGCGAAGACAGGGTCCGGGTCGCTAGTTAAATATAAAATTGACCCACGTATTTGGAATTTCCTTAAAGAGGTGGCTCAGCCAATCAATATGAACAACTTTTGCTATGGGAGCAATATTGGAACTCGAAAAAAACTTCGATATTCCCGTACAAACTGGCCGGGCGGCAGAACTCTTTTGTAAGGAAATGCCGATTATTTTTGAGTTCCCGGCATTGGTCGCATTGGAAAAGTTGTTCATATTAATGGGCTGAATCATCCCATGAAGGAAACGTCGAGGGTACATTTACATGTTATATATGGCAGGTTTTTTAATAGACATAAAAATATTTTGTTTGAAAAAGCACATTTCCTTCTAAAGCATTTCTTTGACCAATGGGTACCAGCCCTTAAAATATTCGTGCTTAACTTAAATCGACCTTAAATACTATTCTGATATGTTAAGTTTATATAGAATTTATTAATAATATTTTTTTTCACATATTATTGAAGCAAATTGAAAATAAATATGACAGTAAGTTTTCCATTTTAGCAGATGAAATACAGAGATTGACCTCGAAGTTGGTAAGATAAATTTAACACATTGCTGGACAGTGAATATCTATAGCCACAGTCTATAGCGTATTGTGTCTCATTTAGTGTCCAACAATAAGTTCAAACGTTGTTAAATTTGAATTCTCAGTTATTGCAGGTTATCTAAGGCTGGATCGCTGATCATTGATCAATATTATACGAACCTAGTGTAGTCTGCGCTGTGATGCCTTGGCAAAGTCAATATTTGCAACTTTATAAACATTTGCCTAGCAGATATGAGTTATGGCGTCCACATCATCAACGTGTGAAGAATATAAATCAACTTAATAGCGATTTATTTATTATATTATTAAAATTAACCCTAAACATAATTAAACTCTAAAACAACGGTCTACTCACGTAGACGGTGTACTATTGAGATAGGACGCCACTCATATTGTACTGAATAATTCTATAGGCAAAACTATTCCAATTTTGCAAATTTTTTTAGCCTGACCTTTCCTACTGCTGTGCAAAGTCCTCCCCGTTTTGTTTCCACACTTCCCGATCTGATGCTACTTGCTGCCAAGTAGTTAAAAAGCCTTCTATATCGTCTCGCCATCTTCTCCTCGGTCTGCCTCTCGTCCTCGGCCCCTCTGGTTCCCATAAAGTAGCCTTTCGGGTGCATCTGCTTGGATTCATCCTATCCTATCCTAATATTATAAATGCGAAAGTGAGTTTATTTGTTACGCTTTCACGTTGTAACTACTGAACCGATCATCATGAAATTTTCCATCCATGTTATCTGGGATACGGAGAAGGACATAATATACATTTTATCCGGGGAAAAGGTTACTGTTCGCGAGGGATCGACATTAACACGGGTAGAGGGAGCCGCGGGCGAAAGCTAGTAATATAATATGTCTTGCCCATGTCCACTTGCTTTGCAACAAGGAGCGAATTTTTAAAAAATATATGCTTTTGGTTTTGGTACAAGCTGGCACAAATAAATATGTAAAATTAATCAAATCTTCTGTATTTAGAGATTTAGAGTCTTCATAATGAAATTGATTGCACATCAGTTTATAAGTAGTTCAATGGTTGAAATAACATTAAAATTAGAATTTCTATGATATTATTTTGATCGACTCACAATTTTAGACGATTATTATAAATAATTAAGTTATTTGATTATTATAATTGAGGATTTCGTGTTAAGTCTGTTCTATTATATAGTTGTGCGTCACTTTTAATTCGTTTAGTCATACGAGATAATGTAATATTATTTCCGTATTAGAATTTACTCAGGGTCCTTGATACGCTTCCCCGTAGTCAGTTGATACTACATAATATGACAGAGAAATGTCAATGATATACTTTGTTTCCTTACGTCACTTTCACGGAACTTTGCCGTTACGTACAAACATAAATTAATTTAATGCATTCCTTTACTACGTTTGCATCCGTGTTACTTGATAAATATCAAATAAGTCTATTACAGATGTAATTTTCGTGATTTTAAAGTATACAGTTACAGAATTGTAGAAGTATAGCAAAGTTACTAATATAGAAAAAAAATGTGATGATTACAATTCTAATTTATTATTCTTTAATTAACAGTTGATTTTTAGGATTCCGTTACCTCAAAAGGAAAAAAACAGAACCCTTATATGGTCACTTTGTTGTTTGTCAGTCTGTCTGTCCAGACCCTTTTTCTCAGGAAAGCGTGGAGGTATCAAGCTGAAATTTACATCAAATACTCAGGTCTCCTGTCCCTTAGAGCTGTAAAAAAATCAAACTTCTAAGCTAATGTAATCAAAAGATACAGCCATGTATGCCGCAAACTTTTTCCGTGAACTCAGAATCTTGCAATTTGATACGAAGCAACGTCTTGTAGCACAGGTAAAGGAAAAATTGCGAAAAACAAAACGAAAATCTTTAGTTACATCATATACGTACGACTCATAAAAATATTATTAATTTTTAAACTTATTATAGATTCGCACTTGGCTGGGTTTTTTATTTAAGATATACATACATATATTGTGTCACGTCTTTTTCTTGCGGGGTAGACAGAGCCTAGGTCTATATGACCTTATGGCCATATTTAGCATATTGCAGGGCGTGTAGATGGAAAACGGAATCAAATAGTGATGGGTTGCTAGCCGCATCGCATATTGACATGATTCTGCAGAATTTAGCCCAATCCCTCGATTGGCTTTTACGATCTGCGCGGGAAGAGAAGCAGCTGGCACATTCTACGTTTTTTCTTCTCTCCCAGACTAGCATGGAAGATATATGATATGTTTACCGTAATATACTGTAATGGATATTGAAGTGACTATCAAAACGTTGTACATCGTAGTTGTCAAAAGTTAGCAAGTAGCTCTGCTGATCTCAGCAAAGTTGTATGCAGCCTTCCCAGCGTAGTCGGTCTTCAGTGATCCTAACCACTCTAAGTGGTGAGCGTTGAAGTCCCCTAGGATCACTACCTCCGCCGATGGGTGCTGCTGGAGAATTTTGTCTTTGCCCTTCTGGACATGCCCAAAAAGTCGGTCTGTTTCAGCATCACCGCTATGGGACCTGTAAAGGCACGCGTAGAACCGGATGCGGTCACCGTGATCTACGCGCGCCCATAACAATGACAGGTCTCTGTCCTCAAGGCTGCTGAGACGTCGACAACATACATCCTCCCGTACGTACATACACACCCCAGCATTGGGCATAAACTTGTGCTCCAAGCTGAAACCGGGATACAAGAGATATGTAACGTCGGTCGGAGAGGATATTTGTGTCTCAGTCAGGAAAAATAGAGCCGGCTTAGTCGTTTCCAAGTGATGATGGACGACATTGAGGTTCGAATGCATTCCTCTAACATTGCAGAAGTCCACATTGAATGTGGAAGGGGGTGCCGCTGTAGAAACATGTTTTCTATTTTCGATCTAGCCATAAAAAAGGTGGTTAACAGGGAAAATTGAGGATTTCCGTAGTTACGACAGGTACATAGGCAAAGTTAAGGAACGATGGCTCGCAATGAATGATCAGTGAGGTGCGCTGCTGGCACGGGGGACGGAAGGGCCCCCGATCCAACACAATGATCAGCCGCCGTGTTCCACTTCGGTCTCCCAGTCCGGCACGACGACCAATCACGAGCTTTTGACACTGGCGGCAGGACAGCCTCCCTAGCCGGGATAGCCAGGGTTCGGGTCCTCTACGTACCAGCGGGCGGCCAGCGGTCAACCGTTTCATCGGGTCTCCCTGGCCCCCGCGCCAACGTCGCACCCCAAACCAGACAGTGCAAGACTCCAGTCCTTTAAGGGACCATAAACTGTCGGAACTACGGGAATCGGGAATGGGGGATTGGCTCTCACGCTCAACAGTCGAAACACACCCAACGGTGCTTTACGACAGATTTCGGCATGAGGGTGGTCGCCAGCCAGTCGGACCCCACGAGGTCCTACCACCGAGCATGTCGGGTATTTTTCTCGCCTCTTACGAGATGCCAACCTGACGGGCAGTGGGGAATTGTATTCTACTCCGTCCCCACACAGAGAACCAAATTTCCAAATTTCGCAGTCGCTCTGGTACCCTCTTAAATGAGATGGATCGTAGCGGACCCCGGCCACTCTATCCGGCCCTAACGGGCAGACATCTCATTGACACCAGCGACATCTCAATTCAAAGGGCTGTCTGTTGAACGACGGAATCTCGTTTTCGTTGCTCAATCAGCCCTCTGTACGGCCCTGCTGTTCTACACCAACATGGGTTGAAGACACTGATATGTACCTTGACTTTTTTTTTGTCAAATTATAATATGTATATCAGAATGTTTTATACATTATTAAAATTTCAATTGTATTTTAGTTTGCCGTTATATGATCATTATTATTGATCAAACGTCTACAATGTATCACCTACGCACAGTTGAATAATCGCAATGTTGAACCTATGATTCAACATTGAGTACTTTAAGAGCATTGATTAAGTGTAATAAAATACAACACAGTGATTATCCAACAACTTATGTTTCGGAGATAAATGGTTCAAGTTATCTTGTCAATAAGGACATTGGGTTAAGTGACGTAAACTCTTATAGGGAATTCCGATAAAGTATCAGATGCTTACCCTTACGGATTATACAGAGATAAAAGTTATAAACTTATGTGCAATTTGAACAAACAATTTGGGAAGAAAAAAGTGACAGCAGGCTAGCCTGTCTGCAATCTGATTAAAATACTCATCAGTTTTTACAAAGAAAGAAAGAAAACCATTGTTTTTGTAGCTCAATAAACAATATATACTTTAAGAACAAAACAATAAAAAAGGCTCCAAAGGAGGCTATGTAGCTTTGACGATGATGGACCTCACTAAAATCACGACCATGGTCTTCCGTGACTCTACCTGCTGTTAATAATAGTTTCACTTTTTCCCTTACGGGGTAGACTGAGCCCAGGTTTCTAAGACCTAAGGTCACGTTTAGCATGTTAGGTAGAAAATGAAATCAAATAGTGATGGTTGCATCGCCTACTAAACTGATTCGTCAGATTTGTCCATTCCCTCGATCGACTTTTGCAGTATGCGCGGGGAAAGAAGCAGCTGGTACATTCTAAATTTTACTTTTCTTCCAAACCAGCATGGAAGATACAATAAATAAAATAAAACATAAATTATTAGAAAGGAAATGTTAGCTTGCTTCTGCGATCACTAGCTTAAAAATATGGATAAGTACCTTTTCTTTCGTTTCGTTCACCATATCTTTTATCAATGTTCTTCTTTGCTTCTGAGTTCTGCGGAGATTTCAGTTCTGGGTGACTGGGTTCATTAGCGCCCGAGCTGTTCGCACCTGGAGTCATTCGCGCCTTGGCTCTTCGTACCTCAGTTCATTGGCGCCTTAGCTCTTCGCACCTCCGTTCATTCGCCACTGAGCTGTTCGCACTTGGGTTCATTCGCGCCTTAGCTCTTCACACCTCAGTTCATTTGCGCCTCATCTCCTCGCACCTCAGTTCATTTGCACCTGAGCTGTTCGCACTTGGGTTCATTCGCGCCTTAGCTCTTTGCACCTCAGTTCATTCGCACCTCAGTTCTTCTCACCTCCGTTCATTCGCGCCTTAGCTCTTAGCGCCTGAGTTCGCTCGCACCTCAGCACTTTGCACCTTCGTCTTTCGTGCCGAAATTACACACTCCAACTTTTATGTTGGGTTGGCACATTATTTTTGTCCACACTTTTTGTTAACATGAGGAAATCAGGCCCAATGGTTTTCGTAATCAAATAAAACAATGGCAAGCCCGTAAAATCCCGAAAGTTATTCAAATCAGCCAGCGTAAAGTGAGGCCTTTAATTTGATCTATTACCGTGAATTCTCGGTTGCTCGAACAAATTCGTTTCACAGCAACAAATAACTTCCGTGGTTACAATGTAACTTTGGCTCAAAAAAGGCTAACGTTAAATATATTTTCATTATTATGTAAAATATTGTGTTATTTTTATCTCTTAATGCTAATTATTCTGCTAGCGGTTCTTCTGTTTTACCGGGCCTTTTCTTTACAATAAACTCCACGGTATCCCCAACATCTTTCCTCTTCCCAAATATTCCTGCAGAAATTACTGTCTTGAGATATCTGCAAAGTCTAAACTATGATGATACGGAAAACCTACTCCTTCCACTTACTAATAATAACTCAACTTATTTCTCTTTTATGACCTAACACCTTACTTTCATTCATTCTTCTACTAGTGTGTGTACTAACTTGCTGCTTAGATATTATACAATTAGATAAATGATTAAGTAAGCTTCAATTTTTTGTAACTCGCTTTTGTATCCAGAAGTGACAGCACTGGAGATCTGTGCCACAGGCCCAGCCTTCTACAGTTATATAATTTGGTTGTTGGAGAAATAAATATATCTTTATACTTTATCTTATTTTTATCAATGTATAAATTACAAAGTATAAGAAAAATTTCAGCTGTTACTCGCTTTCCCTGATTTATCTGAGTGAGTAGTATCCCTACCTTTATAGAGAAGGGTCTCAAATGCAGCAAAATCTTATACTTCTTGCTTCTTATACTTCTAGCTTTAAAATGCTTCCGATCTGCACCGTCGGAAACAGACGAAACAAAAGACAATTTCTTAAACCTCTCGCCAACTCGCCTGCCAAGCGTGGTGAGTTTGCCAATATCCTCCAATGGAACGAAGATACCTTGGGAGAGATCTAGGTCCAGCAGTGGACTTCTTTGTGCTAAATTAATGGATAAGCAAAATGTTTTAAAAGAAAAAATCCTTAAATGGTCAAATTAAACATTTATTCATAAAAAAATAAAAACGCTTAGATAATAAATCTGTTTAGGTAAAATATGTTTTGTCCTTATGCCTCTTTCCAATGTTTGCGAACCAATCCCTTTTTCCAAAGAACGAGACAAAATATATTTAAACTAAATACGCAAAATGTATTAAAAGAAAAAATCCTAAAATGGTAAAATAACACCTGCTTGGATAAACATTTATTAATAAAAAAAATAAAAACGCTTACTAAACCTGTTTAGTTAAAATATGTTTTGTCCGTACGCCTCTTTCCAATGTTTGCGATCCAATCCCTTTTTCTAAAGAACGAGACAAAACATATTTAAACTAAAACAGGTTACTACTTCTTATGTTAATGTGAGTAAAATAATATAAATATACATATAGCATGAAAATTAATATCCGTGCATTCAGTATGAAATTCATTTGTTTTTAGGTAGAAAATAGAACGGAAAATTTTTTTTGTGCGTTTTCTTTCTTTGTAATAAACTAAACGAGAAAAGGCCAACTAAGAATCAATCAGGCTTAATTTTGTTTTAATTCATTACATCAGATGTGGGTGTGGGAGCCCTAATGAGAGTTTTATTTTACACCCATCTCTAGTCGTTAGTATTATAAAACTATAACAGAGCATTATTCATTATCCTGTGATAATATGTGAGAAAAGAAAAAACATTTAGTCCATCAGATACAAATAAAAAAAATAACATAACTCTGGAGTCATGTTTCTTTGCTTTGTCGAAAATAGAAAAATAAATACAGAGATATAGCGCATTAAAGTTTAGAATTGGGCCTTGATACGTGGCTATGTTCAAGACATTTTGTCCTATTATTTTCACCCTTTTGGTTTATAACTACTTATTGCGTAATTGACTAATTGGGTGCAAACCCAAAATTGGATTTCTTAAAATTTGGGTCTGTTTGTCCAGACAACTTGTAAAAACAACGTATTATTTTTATATTGATACTATATTTTCTTTGTTTGTTATATTAATTTAGTTGATAAAACTCAAACTCTCAAATTGATATGTTATAGAACAAAAATATCTAAAAAAAGTATCAAAATTAATAATAAAAAGAATAGTTTTGTTTAGGAAGAAGTTATTTACTTGTGTTTTAGGTAAAATAATTATATGTATCATCATCATCATATCAGCCACAAGAAGTCCACTGCTGAAATAATAATAACAAAAAGAAAATAAAAAGATACCTATTTTGCTTTAAATGCATAACCGATAGTTTTAAAAAAAAAAATGTAGTTGTAAAAAATTTGTGCAGATATTCTGAAAACTATTCACGGGAACTAGGGCAACTAGGTACTGTTAAATACATTAATAGGAGCGAGAAGCCATTCCGTTTTCAAAATTGCCAAAAATCGCAAAAGCTCGGTATAAGCCAATTGACTTAGTGCATGGTTGAATAGACGGCCGATTGCCTTTTCAAATCCGCCCAAAAATGTGGAAACGCAATTGATTTTGAAAAAATCCAAATCTAAAATCTTTAAAAGAGACACCGACGTCGTTTTAAAAATTTTAAAAAAATACTGATGAATAAATTCTTCCTGCTCATGAAATTTAACGAGAATTGGTTGAGAAATGCGACATTCGAACAGGGAGACATAAGATATAATTTTTATCCAAGCTGAAATGGAGACGCATCTCTCGCTCGGTAAATTAGTTTCTACTGTAGAGATTTCATTATATAAACTTGTTGTGCCCGCGACTCCCTTCGCGTACATTTGTATGGGGGCCACGTCTTTTCATAACTGGTGAAAAAAAATTAGTGGCCCCTCCTATATCCTGTACGTCTAAGTGTTTATCTACCAAGTTTCATAAAATTCTGTTAATTGGTTAAACAGGCATGGAGAACATACGAGTACATACATACAGAAAAAATATCTAAAAATCGTCAATTTAGTTTCAGTATCATGTATAGAGCTTATAAATACGATGTCTCTGAAAACAAAGTAACTTACTCCATGACCAACCCTTACAGATTTATTATTAGTATTGATGATAAATGAATATATATGGTCAAATCCACAAAATGAGCTAGCCCCAAAGTAAGTTCAATTTGTGTGATTTATGTGTGATAATAATTATATAAAAAAATAAAACACTTTCTTGGCAAACGACTTTTAACCATTACCTATACTATCGATACTAATTTACTAACGTCGACAATCCAAACGGTTGATTTGTCAATTTTCATAAAAAAATATTATTTTATTTAAAAAACAAGAATACAAACTAGTATGTCACATACATAATATCACATCTTTTTCAGGTAGACAGAGCCTAGGACTGTATGGCTACATTTAGTATGTTGAAGGGTGTGTAGATGGAAAACGGTATCAAAATAGTGATGGGTTGCTAGCTGCATCACTTATTGACATGATTCCGCAGATTTTCGCCCTCCCATTCCCTCGATCGGCTTTTACGATCTGCGCGAAAAGAGAAGCAGCTGGCACATTCTATATTTTTTTATTTCTTCACCCAGCATAGAAGACTACAGTGTCGATTTTTTAACATTTTCAGCTAATGTACCTACTTTTTTGACCTATGAGAGCCAGTCTCTAAAATATTTGCGATTAGTTTCAATGGATCTTTTAAGGATACAAGATATAAATAAATATATATATAGGGACATATCACACAAATTGAGCTATCCCTACAGTAAGTTGTGAACTTGTGTCGTAGGATATTAACTCGACAATACTATATTTTATAAAAGATACTTATATAGATAAACATCAAAGACCCGGGTCAATCTGAAAAAGATCGTTTTCCATCATGACCTGGTCGGGGATCGAACCGGGGATCGTGTCGCGGGCTGACGTGTTGACCACTGCGCCACGGAGCTCGGCGAAATAAATAAAACAGGTTTACCATAGATCCATAATTTTACATAATGACCTATTTTAGAATCAAACCAATCAATTATATCCGACTAATTTGCGAGTTGCACGTAAATTCACGTGATTCCCCAAAAATAAATTAATAAAGCTTCACTAACAAGGAGTCCGAGAAACTTGGTCATTATTTTAAGAACAGTAAGGTGGTCTTTGTCATTCAATTAACACTTCAAGCGTTCACACGGTCGTCTCGACTGTCGTTCTATAAACGGTCGTCAATTTGGAGGTGTAGTTACAGAGACCGGCAAACAATAACATTTCCATGGACCTTTTCCTGTGTTTTTGAAGGCCAATATTACGCGGAATATGCAATGTGTTTATTACAGACAGAGGTGCCATTTTCGACTGCCTGTTCGGTGGTTGCAGGTAGTGATGTGCCATTCCCGGGAATATTGGAATTTTGGGGAATATTGCTCTAACAAATTAAAGATTTTTTTTCTATATCAATTATTTAAGTCATCATCATTATCAGGTCCTTTTTAGTCTCAAGTACAGGAACACGACCCTCTCTGTACTACTAGGACCATACTTGGCCAGAGCAGCCAGACGACTTGGCCTACACTCACCACGCTGGCCAGACGGGTATTTTTAAGCTTTGTTTAGCTTGTATTTCCTAAGTCGCCTTCTACGACATCCACGGAAGACTTGGAGTGGTCCTATTCTACTCTGCCGGATACCACATGTTATAATGAATAAGCAAAGTTAATTCCACTTTAATGTTGAAAAATTCCAAAGTCCCAGTACAGTTCCCGGGAATATTTGGACTTAGATGAACTTGCTTGAGGCTCACAACCAGGGGTGGCAGTTTTTTGCGGTATATCACTACCCTTTATGGAATTTTTGACAAATTTCGGTACTTTTATTATCCGGTCCCTTTACTTGTATTATAAAAAAGAATGAACTTTGGGTAAATTTAAAGAAACATTGGGAATATTCCTGTAAATGTACAATGTGTAAATTTCCGTAAATTTAAAATTCCCAGCGGCACATCACTAGTTGCAGGTATGGTATCCGGTACGCGTGCCCGGCCTCCCGAGCTGCATACTCCCTTTTGCCTATTCATCCGAGTGAGTAGTATCCCAATACCTTCATTCCCTTCCCAAATCTTTCCGATGGGCAGCAGCGTCTTTGCGCTCGTTTACCCACCTGCCAAAGCGTGGTGAATAAGGCAATATCCTCCCATGGAACGAAGAATCCTTGGGAGAGGCCTTTGTCCAGCTTCATATGGCTGAAATGATGATGATGATATTCTGGTACTGATTGGTGGTGGTTTGAGCTGGTCATACAACGTGTATTAAAAATGGAAGTACCACGCTCTCACAGAAAATCGAATCTTCGCTTCATTCGGTGAGTGAGATAGCCGGAGGCCCATCTTCCCCCCCCCCCCCCCCCTGTCCTCCCTCCAATGTCGTCCTCAAGTTCTTGAAAGGCTGGCAACGCTCCTGAGACACCCTGGTGTTGCAATTGTCCATGGGCAGCGTTGATCGCTTACCATCAGGTGACTCGCTTGCTCGTTTGCCGATGCCTATGACATAAAAAATTTACAGACACATAATACATATTTTATATACCACATCAGTTATATATCACACTTTTTTATCTGGGGTTAAACACAAAAGAATCTGAGGGAAACTACCATAAAAGATATACCAGCCGAAATATTATTCATGAATAATAACGCATACCTACTATCGTTTCATTCATACATCGAACCGTACGTAATATCGATTTCGTGTTCACCATATCGTTATCATACGTCATCATTGGAAATCTATCTCCGCTGGGGTAAGTGTCGCGATAAGTGTCGTATCTTTCCGTACACGTCCATCAATATTTACATTCTAACGAAACATTTCCGACATATCAAGGTTTCGTCACAAGTGCGTACATAATTGACGCTTAGTCATCACTTTTTTGACGTGATAACGTCTTATAAATCAACAAACACCGGCTGCACGCACGGAAAATGTCACGTTCAGGCTGCAGCAGCAGTAGCAGTAGTAGCTATGAGGCATCTATATCCCACCGTTATCACTTAAAATTGTCGTCCGTAAACCAACATCATCATCATCAGTCTTTTTAGTCTCTACTGCAGGAGCATGACCCTCTCTTTACTACCGGAGCCATACTTGGCCAAAGCAGACAGAGGATTACCTACACTCTCCTCGCTGGCCATACGGGTTGAAGAGGTGTCATTGATGTTAATGAGCTTTGTTTAGCTTGTATTTCCTAAGTCGCCTCTTACTACATTAAGACAGAAGACATAAGTACTTGTGTGTTATAGTTATAAAATCTAAATCGTTTATACCGCGGACACCAACATTCTATGGCAGCGTTTGCACGCCATCTTAAACATATTTATAGTATTTTTTCCCATAGCCTTGACCTCGTAATTGTTGCTCAAAATCCCACGTTGAATAGTTATCAAAGATTAAGTTAAGTATGCAAATAGCCTTAGAGTTCGAGTCGCGTATTAATTATGTAAAACGATCTTTAGTTCAGGCCCTTTGATACTTGCGGCGGAGATACCTTTGGTCCGCGAGGAGGCACTTCGTCTAAGTATGTACTTGACGAGTTGTTGAAAAGTATTAGTCACCTGACCACAGAGAGCATTGAAAATAATGAAGACTAGGTTTTACCCGCAACTTGAACCGCTAAAACGCTTTTATAACTATAGTTATAAATATATTTATAACCTATTATAACTATATAACTATTTAAAAAATATTTCACACTTTCATGGACACTCCCGCTTGTAGACGTAATTCTATTGTCATTTCTTTTGTGTCTGGTTTATTGTCGGTGAATGAGTTAAAAATCAATTAATCTAGGTATATAGAGATTACACATTATAATCATGGAACTATACATTATATTTTTCACATACTGATGTAAGATTTTTTACACATTTCATGTCATGTATGGACTTTTAACTTAAAATATATTTTTCTCATAAAAAAATATCTTTTAAGTTAAAAAAATCTCGAGAAAAAAACTATTAGAATGTTTATATTAGGCAATTTTCGACATATTTCATGATACATTATGACTTATCATATTAGTAGGCGATGCGGGTAGCAACCCATCATTATTTTGATTCCTTTTTCCACACACCCACCAAAATTCTTTTGGGGTCAAAATTATCTCTACCCCGCAAGGAAAAAGACGTGATGTATGTATTAATAACGTACAAATCTTGTCTGATAATCGTAGTTTAATAGTGTAATACGGTTTCTAAAGATAGGTTGAACGATTTATCACTCTTAATAAATTATCACTGATTTGTCACTGTTATTATGCATTAATTACTTAAAAGCAAAAATAAAGATATATTGATATAATTGTGACCAACAATCGTATACAGTAATATATCGTACTATTAATTTTGCGTTGATTTTAAAGTGAAAATTTCATTAGCGGCATTGTGCACTTTTTGTACCACGGACACGTGACCTGAGACCGTCACAAAGGCGAGTATTCACTTCTGCCGGCACTCCCGGACTGCAACCCGTTGTTTTATTGGACAGTTTATAACATTCCCTTGCGTTAAAATAGGTATATCGGTTAGTGTAAAAATAAAACATGAAATCAAAATAAGTGGTGTAGTTATTTTTACCCAACATTCACATTTCAAGTTCTGCGTCGTTCAAAATATTTATAGCAATTCCGTAATTTTAATTAAATAAAGGTAGAATATCTAAATTAAGATCATTACGCAATACCAAAGAACCTTGGTAATTTAATCATTATTGAAATAAAGTGGCCATTGAACTGTCAACTATTGACAATGATTGGAAAGGAGTGGTCGAGTCCTAGACAGTAATTGTTCGGATTTTACCATTGATAAGCAGTATCTCAGAGATAATAGACTTCAAAGTGACCGAGCTGTGATTGATGAGAATCACAACATATGTACAGTCAGTCAACGAGACACCTGACCCCCTCTCTCTTCTACCTATATCTTGAATTTTTTCTTAAACTAAAAGTTATAGTAACATGAAAATGT
Organism: Elegia similella; assembly: GCA_947532085.1. Taxonomy (NCBI): domain Eukaryota; kingdom Metazoa; phylum Arthropoda; class Insecta; order Lepidoptera; family Pyralidae; genus Elegia; species Elegia similella. The sequence continues at coordinate 23,574,605 of OX383932.1, read as the reverse complement.
ATATTCAGAAAGTCTTAATGAAAATCTTTACACTCTCATAAAATTATTCATAGAATAGTAAAGTATGTGAAATCAAACCGGTCAAGTGCGAGCCGGACTCGTGTACGAAGTGTTCCGTACCATCCTTACTAATATTATAAATGCGAAAGTAAGTTTATTTGTTTGTAACGCTTTCACGCCGTAAATACTGAACCGATCGTTATGAAATTTTGCATACAAGTTTTCTGGAGTACGAAGAAGGACATCGGCTACCTTTTATCTCGCGGTACTATTTCCGAGGTATCGGGACGACATTGATGCGGGCAGAGCCGCGGGCGAAAGCTAGTTTTCTATAAAAACGGCAAAAAAATCATGTCTGTTGTATATAAATAAATTATAATTTATATACCCTCCTCATATATAAATTATAACTATAATATAAATAGTATTACAATATTTTTTTAATCGGATGATATAACTGGGTATTCTGTACATATTTCAAGCGTTTACTTGTTGCCGTTGTCAATATCGAGCAATAACGGGCAAAAAAATCACGATAGTTTAATGAGAGCCCTCTTAAATATTTATTTTTATATTTTTTAGTTGCTGTTATGGCAGCAACAGAAATACATGATCTGTGAAAATTTCAACTGTCTAACACTATCACGGTTCATGAGATACAGCGGTAACAGCAGTCTGTTACCGCTGTATCTCATGAACCGTGATAGTATTAGATATGCGCTGTCCGTACAAACAGTTTTTACCCCTTGGGTACGATACGAAACCCTAAAAATGAAACATAATTTGAAGGGCATAACCAGAAATTATATAATTTTAGATATATCTTGCTCCGATTTAAGTAAGGAAATACGGAGGATTCGAAGTAGTTTCCTCAACTTGACCCAACCTCAGTTACTCAAAACGACAAATATAACATTTTCTCCGTCCGTGAGAAAACAACTGTTGAACAAAGTGTCAAACTGAGACAAGCTGTCAGAAGTTCTTAGCGGGAATTCCGGCGAACTGCATGGTTTTTGTTTTGGATTCTTTTCATAATTGCCCTTATGTAATTTGGTGTAATACATGTCCATGTTTATGAACAATATGTGGTATAACTATAATAAACTATCATGGTGTGACTGTAGTGTGATTTACTTAGCAAGCTGGTGGTTATCCTTACTGCGTCGTCTATGATCAGTGGATTCGTGGGTCGCCGGGGGCACCGTCCAATCAACGAAATGAATTATACCATCATTTCGTTGATAAAACACCAGCTGTTTATAAAATAGATGTAGTTTAGTGTATTTGCTGAATATATGAATGTATTTCTTGAAAATAAAACTATTCAACATTAACAAAAAACAATAAATGAAACGCTATTACAATAAAGAAACGCTATTACAATAAATAAATAAGTATATCATACTCGTAAATCAAAGTGCAGTAAATATAAAAGCCTTGATCTAATGGCATTTTCATTTCTTCATTTGTTTAAAATGTGATTGTTCAATCTATTTCATTGTTTATAAACCATTGTAAAATTAATTTATAAAGATAAAACACTTTTCTATAAATAAATGTATTTGCATACTTAAATGTAAATCAAACTGCAATATAACAAACAACTGTACGTGTATATTAAAACTCAATTATACAATTCTTTTTGCTGCATTTAACTCGAGAATGAGAAGAGTTTTTTCACAATAGTACTTACCGTTAGGCGGATGTGGAAAATACGCGGTCTCACAATCGAGCCTCGACAATACGTCCATAAAATTAGATGTCGAGAGAGATAAAAACCCGTCGAATACCAGGCGGATGCGCCAGAGATACAAGATCCATTTCTAATTAGATCAATGCCAGTGACCTCACTTCGGAACGAATTGTGACTTTTCTTAGAAATTATTAGTGATATTTTACAAGCTTTAACCAGTATTTTGCTCAGGTTGATGTATTTATAGTATACCTACTGTAAAGTATATACTTAGTATGCGTACATGTATACAAAAGTTAGATAGCCAGAAAAAAAGCAGTCGAATCCCAGGCGAATCCGCCAGAAATACAGGTATTTCAATTTCATAATAGACCTATGGCAGTGACCTCCAAACAAAACGAATTTTGACTTTTCTTAGAAATTATTAGTGAAATTTCTACAGTCTTTACCCAGTATTTCGCTCAGGTTGATATCTTTATAATATACCTACTTCTTAGTATTTGCGTGTAAGCATATAAAAGTTAGGTACCCAGACAAAAATCAGTTAAATCCCAGACGAATCTGCCAGAAATTCAAGAGTATCTATTTCTAATTAGATCAATGGCAATGACCTCACGTCGGAACGAATTATGATTTTTCTTAGAAATTATTAGTTATTTTTCTACAAGCTTTACCTAGCCATTTTCCTAGGGTTGATGTCTATAGTAAAGCTACTTATTTTTTTTCCGTACATGCATACAAAAGTTAAATGCACAGTTAAAAGCAAAGTTAAAAGTTAAAAGTCCCTTCAACAGCTTAAAAGTGCGATGGGCAGCATCGTCGGAAGCACAAAAAGACAAAGAAACTGCGCTCGCCAATCCACTTGCCAAGCGTGTTGAGGCTTGGGAGTCTAAGTTCAGGAGTCCACCAGTTGATTCCTCACGACTGAATTGATGATGAGTTATATCATAAAACGCAATAAAATGTGTGAGTATTTGATTCATTCGTTATTACCTTATCTGAAAGCACACAGGCTAATCTGGCCGCGGTAAAAGCTTTTCGTTATACACTTTGACGTACAAACAGACACTGATATGCAATTATAACGGAGGGTCACTTATGAGAAACAGCTGTCCGATAATTCGTTATCAAATAAAAGAAATAAAATATACTTATAAATATTTTGTTTATTTATCAAAGCTAAATATATTACGCAACATTGAAATCTTATTTATTTTAATGTTGCGTACTATTTACAGCTTCGATTGAGTATAAGGTTGATATTTAATAACCACAAGTTGTGCAAGCGTTTTCCCGCCTAGCCTGAATTGACCTTTACGGGGTAGACAGAGCTACGGGCCTAATGTCTAAATGCCAAGTTAAGCGTATATGCTTCTAAGTTGATAATATGTAATCAAAGAATACATACAGTCGAATTGAGAAACCTCCTCCTTTTTTTAAGTCGGCTAAAAATAGTGTCGAGTTGCTAGCCGCATCACCTATTGATTATAAAATTTATGTTTTCTGAGCTTTTTGTCCATTCCCAAAAGCCGATCGAGACGAACAGTTAGTTTGGGAATAGGCAAAATCTGATTGAATCATATCACGGCCTACGCGGAATAAGCAACTGGTACATTCTAAGTTTTTCTACAGTGTGGGTTTATTGCAAAAATTAATAAGAGCACTCCATCATACTCCATCTTGAATACAATCTCTACGCTATAAGTTCCATACTATGGGTCATGCCGTATACAGGCTACCAAGGGATCGTTTTCGATCGTACTCTACATATGTTAGGTCATTACTGCACAATAGATGTAATCGTTAGCCGTCCTTGATGTCACAAAAGGTGACGGCTGAAAATCAGTGCTGGTCACAAATGTGTCCAGCGTAACACTGACCATCACTATGTAGTACACTTTTATTAGTTGTATTTTTTATGTTGTAATTGTATTTTTTGTTTGTGTTTCTACAATAAATAATTTTTATTTTATTTCATTTCAATAGCCGACATATAATGTGATCACATACGGCTGACTAGCTCCTCGCACTGTACCACTATCCTCGTGTCTATGAAGTCGTGATTTGGCAATTATCGCTCCGATGACTCAATGAGGCAATGAATGTACTACATCAAACATTTACACATACAAAACAGACTGTAGGTGGGGCTCGAAATAGTTCAAATTATAAATGAGTGTACAAGATTCATCTAGACTAATATTGTAAGCAGAAAAGATTTGTGTATTTGTTTGTAATGGACAAAAACAAAAACGACTGAAATGATTTTTTAAAATTCTTTCATGAATAGAAAGCTATATTGTGAACGACTAACATATGCTATATTTTATACTCAAGAAATTAGAGATCCGAACGAAAATTGCATAAGAAACCCAAGGTATGAATACTTTGCCTATAATCGTCATAATTGGGCGAGCGCTGCGAAAACTATTGATGTTTCTGTAATCTTGGTGTGTAACCTACACACCAACATTACAGAAATGAAATGAAATAGAATTTTATTCAAATTTGGATATCATGTATCTCTTTTTGAACGTCATATTATTATTTTTAATACTTGCAAAATCGATAAGCTACTAGTGTTTCCACTGCTGTGAAGAATACGCCGAAAGAAACTCAGTCCAGTATTGGTCCCTACGTGCCTGAAGACATCACATTCTCACCTGAGATGGTTTGGATCCCGAAATAGACTGTGATAAAACTGAAACCCACGCTGACAAAGCTGCGGAAACAGCTAGTATTTTACAAAAAATGTATAGTCTATTGCCTAAATATGTACCTATAGTATGTTATGTCAATTAAAATAATACTTAAGGGGCATTATTAAAACATCTTTTATAAAACTAAAGTAAAGGTTCCCAAAAATAGTTTTTCTCATACTGGAATATACACTAAAGGTTTAGGAGCATTTTGTGTAATAGTTTAGTCTTTTGAAGTTAGAAACATCTGAAAATAACAATAGTTCAAAAGTATACATCGACAAAATACGTACGGGAAATAAAACAAAACAACATCGTTTATAGTAATTGGGTAACATTTAATGTAAAATAATTGGTTCATTTTGATATCAGTAACCATGTGCTTAATACATAAGGAAATTTTAAAAATAGGTCGGGTAATTTTTGACTCCATTACAAAGGCCCACAAACACATAATCGAATCTTCTCTATATAAAATAATAGTATTAATATATAGATAAATAAGTATAGATATATATATTCAATATAGTCTGTAAAAAAAAGAAAAAAAGGTCCGGAAAAAAACGACTTCAGACAAATAAATTTAAAGGGATGCATATCTTTTCAAATATAAAAAAAATAAAAAAAAGCCGATTTGAAAAATTCTATCGACTCCTAAATGACGGAGATATGAAAACAAATAAAAAAATACAACTGAATTTATAACCTTCTCCTTCTTTGTAGTCAGTTAAATATATACTGACAAATCTGTGTGATTCGTCCGTATATATTTATTTATAGTTAAAAGCAACCAATTGCTGTTGCAATTGCATGCTGAAAACAGCTAATGTATATGTCGCAGACAAATTGTACCCGTCTGGCCAGCGAGGAGAGTGTAGGCTAAATCCTCTCTCTGCTTTGGCCAACTATGGCTCTGGTAGTACAGAGAGAGTCATCACTGACCTGATGATGATGATGAGGCAAAATGTACACTTATACGAAATAAATGGTTTGATTTGATTTGTATACCTTAAAATCGCGAGTTAGTACAAATTAACATATTTTCAATGGCACAACGTATGTATAACGGTGCAGACGTAGTCTCCGTTCTCGCTACAAATAACTGAAACGGACACTGTCGATTAGTGATAGGATAGTGAATGACCTAGACCCGTGACAAACAGTGCAATGAAATAATTACCCGAATAAATATGACATTGGAAATTTCAGAAAACGAGTCTATGTGTTCTTGAAAGGCCGGCCACGCTCTTGTAACACCCCGGCATTGCAGTTGTACATGGGCAGCGGTGTTACTTACCATCAGGTGACCCGCTTTCTCGTTTGCCGTCCTATGAGATAAAAAAAAACATTGTTCGAAAATCTATTCTGACTATTTACTACTGAAAAATCTCATCCCTGTCATCATCCAAGTCTCATCCCTGAGCAGGCTGGCTTTCGTCCTGGAAAATCATGTACAGGTCAGATTTTACGACTCACACAGCATATAGAAGATGGATACGAAGCAGGGAAAGTAACAGGTGTAGTCTTAGTCGATCTATCAGCAGCTTACGATACTGTCAACATTTAACGACTTTTGTCTAAAGTGTTCACAATAACTCGCGACAGAGATCTGGTTCGTATATTGGGTGAGATGCTGAAGGATCGACGTTTTCGTGTGCATTTGAATGGAGTGAGCCGATGGAGAGACCAAAAGAATGGATTACCGCAAGGAAGCGTCTTACCTCCTGTTCTTTTCAACATGTACACGAACGATCAGCCTCGTTCCCCCTGCACCGAGAGATTCCTATACGCTGATGATTTAGCCCTTACCTCTCAAACCAAGTCCTTTGAGAGTGCTGAGGAAAACCTAACAAGAGCTTTGGAGGAGTTGGCCGAGTATTATGCTGAGAATGCACTGCGACCTAATCCGTCTAAAACGCAGTGTTGTGTGTTTCACCTCCGGAACCACCAAGTGGTCAACAACAAAAGGAAACTTGATATTATCTGGCGAGGGGTAAACTTAGAGCACTGTGTTAATCCTTCGTATCTGGGCGTTTCACTGGATAGGGCCTTAACATTCAAAAATCACTGCCTAAAAACGAAATTAAAAGTAGGAGCACGAAACAACCTGCTACAGCGGCTAACTTCTACCACTTGGGGCGCTTCACCGCATGTTCTCCGGACATCCGGCCTAGCTCTCGGCTTCTCTGCTGGCGAATACACATGCCCAGTGTGGCATCGATCAGTCCACGCTAGAGAGGTAGATGTTGCATTAAATAGCACCTGCCGAATTATTACTGGATGTCTCAAACCAACACCTTTAAACTTATTGTACCCCTTGGCGGGTATTGCACCACCTGCAGTCCGTAGAAACATTGCTTGTCAGGTAGAAAAGAAAAACAGGTCTCTGACTCCAGGCATCTATTATATGATGATACCCGACAACCTACTTACCGACTGAAAAGTCGAAACAGTTTTTTGAAAAATACTGAATCCCTAAATACCTACCATCCAAAATCCTCTCGCATTGAACACTGGCGTAAACAATTCCCACCTCTAAAAAATTTCGTTCCTCCATGTGAGGAGCTGCCTCCAGGATCCCAGCTTTCTTGGACCACATGGAAGTGCCTTAATCGCCTCCGCACTGGGGTAGGTCGATGCCGACATAACCTGGCTAAATGGGGCTTTATCCAACAGGCGGAAGTGCAGTGTCAGTGTGGTCACAATGACCAGACCATGTTGCACCTCCTTTCGTGCGCTCTGTGCCCCACCAGTTGCACCAAAGAGGATCTATACACTGCATCCGAGAGTGGTGTCAGAGTCGCCACATACTGGAGAGACAAAATCTAATTCCTTAAGCCATCGACACGAAAAGAAGAAGACTGAAAAAGCAATACAATTTCGATTCACGTGGTGATTTATTCATCATATCAATCAATCAATAATCATTTATTCAGACAATTTAAAACAGTCCATTTTTGTTAGTAAACATTGCACTTATACCTATGTTAGTACCTGGAGCGTCATTATTAATTAATACTATTAATATATATATTCTTTTATTAAATTTAGGTTTTAATATTGACGCTGTGCGGGAGAAATTGGTATGTGCACAGCGACCCAACTGGCCACAAAAGGGCCATCCATGCGGTCCCCAACAACACGCAGGAGACTGTTGTCGCTGTCACGAGTCCGCAGCATCATCGATGCTGCTCGCTTGCGTATAGTAGCGTGAAATCCGTCTACATGCGCCTCAGCTAGCATAGTCGACGCGCTGCAGAATCGCGGCAGCCGCAACAGCGTCCTGAACGCGTTATTATATTGAACGCGAAGGGAGTTTAGCGTACGTTGGGAGTGCCTTACCCACAGGCTGCAAGTATAGAAAGAGGTGCAATAGGCCCTGAATAGTGTTGTCTTCACTTCCGTTGAACAGCGGGCAAACCTGCGAGCTATCATGTTGGCTCTGACCGACAGCGCCCTCCGTTCGCGCTCAATATCCGCGTCATCATTTAATTCGTCCGTCACAATATGACCGAGATACTTAACTAGGTGTACCCGCCTCAAAGGCACACCGCCGAGTCTTACAGGGGGTACTTCAGTCGGACAATCTTTACGAGATTTAAATACAATGAGCTCACTCTTTTTCGCGTTGTATTTAAGTCCGTGACTCTTTGCATAGGCTTCACATACACAAACCAGCTCTCTGAGACCACCAATCGACGCGCTCAGCAACACCATGTCATCCGCGTAGCTAATGTTATTATAACAAATATCATCAACGTGACAACCGACATGGCGATTGCTGAGCGTGACGATCAGGTCATTGATATACAAGTTGAATAGCGTCGGTGAGCTCAACCCCCCCTGTCTCACCCCGCACTTCAACCTGTATGGTCTGATAGTGCACCCGCCCATCGCACGTTGTTGACCTGGTTTCAATACCAGTATTTAAATATATTTATTAATTCTGGTGGTAAATTGGCTTGTTCTAATTTTTTCCACAAGGTATTATAGGAAACCAGATCAAAAGCTTTCGACAGGTCTAGGAAAGAGCCGTACACAGGGGTGTTCCTATCCGTGTAGTACCTGACGGCATGCTTCATACACACAATTGCACTCTCCGTTGATAGCTTAGGCCTGAAACCAAACTGGTTATCATGCGGAGTAAAATACTTATTGAGATGCGCATTCAACATGCCGTCAAACACTTTCGCGATAACGGTAGCTAGCGATATCGGTTTGTAGTTGCTTTTGTCTGCTGTATCGCCAGTTTTATTTTTAATAATAGGCACTACGACCGTCCTTATTAACTTCTCTGGTAAGTACGAGTGACCTACGCAGAGGGTGTACAGCATTGCCAGTATCCGTGGTAAATGAGAGCCCGCGTGCTGGAGATGCTCAATGCTCAGACCATCATGACCTGGGGACTTGCCCTTTGAAATTGACTTTATTGCCATAGCAACATCCTTGGCTGTAAATCTAATCCCCAAGTCACATCCCGGAGTCCCAACATTGGGCAACATTTCAGTTTTTCCGGTGAGTACTGGCTCGACAGTAAACGCATTTTTAAATAAATTTGCTATTTCCTTCTCGCCGGTAACACCTTCAATGCCCACAGGCAGGCTAGGTCCACGGTTCATTTTATTTGTGTTTTTCCAAAACGCACGAAAGTCGCTCTTGGAGTGGTTTTCAGCTAAGATGTCCATTTTAATCTGATCCTTATGATTTTGACACCATTTTATTTTATTGATTCAAGTGGTGTCTTCCACGCATCACGTGATAGTGCCCATCATATAATTTATGTCAATACTGGTGTTAGATTTACTGACCAATCTTAAATCTAAAGGCATCTTATAATCTGACATAGCTTAAAAACTACCATGACGTGATCAACGGCTTAACGTGCCTTCCGATGCAAGGACGAGCTCGAGATTTCTACAACACAGGGAATCCTAGTGTGGACCTCAGAGATTTCCTGTAACCAATATTTGTTAAAAAAATTAATATATCAATAAAGATTTAATGAGCTCTAGTCCAAATGGTTACCCCGACCAGGGTCGCCAAATATACAAGGTATTTCTTGTAAAAATTAAAATGTGACTGTAGTTATGTATAAGGAATCTAACGTTATCATATTCGCCTAAATCCGTCGATGCATTTAGAAGTTTAACTGAAATAAACAAACTTACATTCATACTTATGTAGACATGAATTGTCATTAAAACAATACTGTCCCTTTTGGCAGTCGTGTACAAATAAATTATTTTCTTACAAATAATTAATTGATACAATAATAATTTATATTTTTATAAGCCACTAGTAAATAGTGACATTTACCCAAGGGCCGGATAGGCATTTAAGTGCATGCCATATATGTTCCTTATATATTTACAAGACCAAACGGGTTTGCAAATAAATAAACAGGGAAATATTTCCCTTCAATAGTGGGGGGGCAATGCCAGCGTTAGCAATACCGGTGCCTTGCGCAAGGTTACGAGCGCCCCCGATTGGCGGGGGTGGGAGGTGCACATTGATGGCGCCCTCCCAGATCTAGCGCCCTGGGCGGTTGGCCAACCGTGTCCTGCCCTAACGCTGCTTGTTGCGGGGGCTCCCTACACTGGACTGGACACTAGCCTTGTTATAGAAAATTTTATCTTGGCTATATCTCAGCCCATCTGCTAAGTAAACTTGGTGGTTTTACGGAAAGGAAACATGAAATACGAAATGTAAATAAACAAAACCTTGGTCAAATATTGACTTGGCTCATAATAATTACTTGTACGTTCGCTTGGGTACACATTCCATGGCAATGAAGACGTGGGACGTGATTGGGAGTTCTGACTTAAATACACATTTAACTACAAAAATAAATAGATATGTAGTATTACAAAATATAAGGAAGTCTAAAGTTATAATTTACGGCCGTGTCGCTTAGTCGCATATAATTCAAGCTTTATGTGCTTCTAATACTAGCACATAAAGCTTGAATTATATGCGACTGCGCAACACGGCCGCTACACCGCCAAAATTACAAAATACTGTATGTAAAGAATTATTTGAATAGCACAGTGCAGCCACTCGACTCGTATGTAATGTCTGCTTGGAACGGTGTGGTCTCACGGCCCCACAAGTTCTATCTGTGCTTTTTAATATCAAGAACAAAGCAAGAACAATAAAATAATCTTTCTTTTTCATTACACCTATTCAATTTCAATCCAACACTTTCTAGAGAATGTGTGGAGAGTTGGCTATAACTGTTTCATTTATATAGAAAAGTAGGCGCGGCCGCGGTAGCTGAAATCTACGGTAAAACCGCTCGATCGCGTGGACGCATATAATTCGAACCTAAGTGTTATTAACTTAATATTAAACATAATTAATAACAACATAAAAATAAAAAATTATAAATAACTTACAAATAAAAAACTTCTTCCAACGCACCACATCGAGGCAAAGTACCCAAAATGCTGGCAGCATTTCCCCGTTGCACAGCGAGTCCGATACGTTGTGCAAAAAAACTGCCAGCTCTTGGATCACCAGTTGCCTCGATGAGACGTGTTGTCAATTCCTTATAGAATTTTTTGGCTTCAGTGCCCCAGGGACCCAAAGTTTCTACAGCAAAAGGCAAGAATATAAAGCTGTCGGTCAATCCCGCGTATTTTCGCTTTTTGCTAGCTTCAGCAGCACAGGCAGCTGCTCCGCCTTGGCTGGAAGTAGCTGGTATGTGGGATGGAGCTAAAGTATCTACACAAGTGGCATCCCAAACTAGACATTTGCCTTGCCGCCACGGGATTAAAGAAAGACCATCTGGTCGCTTGCCATCGGTGCGGAAGATTCCATTTGGTTCCAAAACTGACGGAACATTGACAGTTGCTAAAGTTCTACGAATTATGTCGTTTAGTGAGGCATGACGTGGAATTCGGCCAGCACTTTTAATGCAAGCAAGACCATGATGACCCAAACAATCCACAGCTGTACCACAGTGACATAAATGTGGTTGATTTAATTTTACACCCAAACGGAGGCCAATGGCGAGTGTAAAAGTGCAATTATCTAGAAGGGAGCCAACATGTGCAGAAGGAAGTGCTTGTAACCAGTGTCCGGATTCCCTCTCAGATAACGCCAAAAGACGCGATCGATCTTCCGCACTGTCACAAAATGCAATGGTTTCTTCTTGAATATCTTTACAAAGAGGATTGTCCCATAGTCGCTGTGAACAGACATTTACTGGGAAATCATCCAAAACACTTGACCTCCAAACGTCTTTCGCTTCGCTCACGCCGCATATGTCAACGGAACCCATTGCTGAGTGTAGAAGTTTACCGCATAATGACAAAGAGGCGTGAACAGAAGAAAGAAACGCAGGAAGAGCCACTGCAGATACCTTGCGTACTCCGATGCCACCAAAACGAACTGGGAGAGAAGCAAATTTCCATGTTTCATTTGTAACTTGACAATTGAAAATTTTCTCTAGTGTCTCCCGAATTACTTCGTCCAGTTTTGTGAGTTGTTCTAGATGCTTCGACATGAGTGAGCATCGCAAGGCATAAGTAAATTTTGGCACAAAAAGACAACTCCTAAGTATGTAAAAAGCCATATGTGCATTTATTTGAAATTCGAGGTCGGATGATTGCTGAAATTTAGATACTTTTTCATCTATGTAATTTGGGATTGATTCTTCTAAAAGTGGCGTGCCTAAAATTTGAAGAGAGCTTTTGGTTAAAAGTTTAATTCCAGGGGTTATCTCCTGAAAAAGAGAGTGAATTTCAAAGCTGTTTAATCCTTGAACTTTATCATTTATAAAGAGTTCGCACTTATTAAAATTTAAATTTAATCCTACTTGTTTGAGGCGTTCAATCAGTCTTATTAGGTCTGATTTCACAGAATTTACACAACCTCCAATCGTAGCATCATCCAAAAACCATGCATTCAGGGGTGAATTTAGGCTAGATATGATTGAATTTATACCTAGACTAAAAATGGCAGGACCTAAAGGGTCTCCCTGCTGACAGCCAATTGAAGAACTAATAACACGGTCTCTATATACAACATCAGAAGGTGAGCAGTAGCATTGCCATAGATACGGATATAGGCCTGGAATCTGATCTTTCCGATTTTTATCCTATAATTTAATAAGTGTTATTAAATTATAGGATAAAAATCCACAAACCATACTTATATTCTTAAGTATAATAATAATATAATTATAATTAATATTTTGTTTTTATTTTACTTCAACAACATAGATTGAGCAAAATGTATTTCAATAATATATATCATAGCAATAACGATACAATAGATATAAAAATTTGTGCAGATGGTCAGTGAATTTGTACGGGAGGATCAATTTTAAAACATGAAGGCAAAAATCAATCACTTGAAGCATTTATTGAAAAGATAAATAAATAAGTTAAACTCCAGAGATTAAAAAACGGACTAAGAGCGACCGTACCATTATCTATAAAAACGGCAAAAAAATATCATGGCTGTTGTATGGGAACACCCAAAAATATTTGTTTTTATTTTAATTTAACTATTTATTTTTAAAGTGAAAGTACTTACTTTTAAAGTGTTGCCGTTATCAATATTGAGCAAAAACGAGCAAAAAAAAAACACGTCTGTAGTCTGGAAGCCCCCTTAAATATTAATTTTATTCTGTTTTTTTAGTATTTGTTGTTATAGCGGCACTAGAAATACATCATCTGTAAAAATTTCAACTCTAGCTATCACGGTTCATGAGATACAGCCTGGTGACAGATGAACCAGGCGGACGGACAGATGACAGACAGGCAGACGGACAGCGGAGCCATATTAATAGGGTGCCGTTTTAACCCTTTGGGTACGGAATCCTAAAAGGGGTTGAACACGTATTTTTAAGTTGACAAATTGTCACATGACAGCGGGGAGATTTCTACTTCAATGTACGAGTACCTCTTTGATTTTAGTTCTCTTTCCTCACACTGCGATTACATATACAATTACTAACATGCAAGGATCATTGACAATATACCCTAATTGACCCTCAGCACCCTCCCACTATTCAACCTCTCCACTATAGAGTTGGCATGCTGTTCTGAATAGGGCATGATTTGAGACAGGCTGATTACTGGTCATATCTGAAGGCCTTTACAATAAGTGCGGTTAAAGTTAGATCACAAGAACATTCTCGGAGGATAGGTAGGTAAGTACATAGGTACCTATCCTTACTAAAATTAAAAACGCGAATGTTTGTGAGTATGGATGTATATATATACATCCTTACTCACAAACTTTCGTAATAATAATAAGCCTTCTTTTGGACACAACTCCTTCAATTGTCGTGAATTGCAACCAGGTAATATTCTATATACGAAAGTGGAAGAAGAATGCAAATTCTTCTTCCACTTTCGTATATAGAATATTACCTGGATTAACACACAGGCTACATTTCATCCCGGAAAAAGTACTGTTCCTGTGGAATCTAGGTCATAATCCGTTCAGCCGTTTCGGCGTGATTTAATAACAAACAATCTTTACTAGTTGTAAATAATAATAATAAATTAATTAAAAAGTAATTTATTGCCAAAACAAACCACTTTTACAAAAACGTGTTTAAACAATGAGGACATACAATTCAGGTCGATTTTTAATGTATGGCAAAGGAATGCCTCGGCTTTTCTAAGCCCGAAATAAGGTCCGAGCTTAACGCTGTTTTTCAATGGATGTGTTATTCCATATCCATATAAATATTCACAAACTCTCGCGTTAATAATATTAGTAAGGACGATGTGAGCATGAATAATACCTATGGAAACTCGTTGGTTTCATTCCCGAACAATATTATTTTACCATCAATTGATTTTATAAAAGTTTGGCGTACTTAATCAGCTTATTCCCAACGTTTAGTTCGTATCTTGCCTTCTCTATCCCTTATAACCGCAACTCCTAACAATCTATCTGCATTATGATAGATAAAGAAGTAGTTAAGATTTGATGATGTTACACGGTCATTGGTCAGGTTATCCTCAGGGGTGTTGCAGGTACGGCATCGGATACTTGGTCTTCCCCCCACAAATCCGACTAGTATCCCAATACCTTAATTTTTCCCAAATTCAACAAATATTTATCCTCCTCCAGCTTAAAAATGCTAACGATGGCTTCTTGTTCCTCTGACGCAGCAGCGTCAGAAGTCTAACAAACTGCGATCGTCATCCTGTCTGCTAAGCGTGGCGAATATGGCCATATCCTCCCATGGAGCGAAAAATCCTTGGGACTTATGTCTAGCAGTGAAATTTTAGCGGCTGTAATGATGATGATGATGAATGTTACACAAATAGACGAACAATCAACGTTTTCATTAGAACTGAACAATACAAAAGATATACAAGAGATTCTTAGTAAAAATATAGAGGCGGAGAGTCGACAACTTGTGATCCTACACGTTAACAACTTGGAGAAGATTAACAGTAGACCCTGATTAGTTCAGTGATGAGACAATGTGTTTCTCAACTGATAATCACAGTGAAACGGGAGCTGAATATTAATTTCCTCTAGACAAAGCCAAAAGGCAAGTTTGTAACACAGAATGTCCCTGTTTGTTCGGAGAATGTCCCTTTCGCAAAACGTCTCCTAGATGCAAAATGTTCCTTTTGCAAAACGTCCCTTTTGTAAAAACCAGGGACTCAAAAACACCACGATAAATGATATACTCGTACATACATTCATAAGGGTCCCGTAACACTTACTTGGGCGTTTTAAAGCTGTTTTGCTCTTAAGACTTATGAAAGTGTGACAGATATAATGTTTTCTACAGAAAACATTATATCTGTCACACTTTTTTTCATTTGTTACAATCAATTTGTTAGGAAACTGTTTTTACATTTCTCTATGTACGTGTAAACAGTTCATATCCACATGGGCATATCTCAGGCAACTGTGCGTCAGCTGTCGTATAGTTATGCCAAATGTAAACCATTTTGGCTAACAGTTTTAACCGGTATTTTTGAAAACTAATTGAAAGTGTTAGTTTTTTCCGTTTTATTTTAAAAACATAATTAAAAAACAGTTTTCAAAACACGTTTTCAAACTATTTGGATACCGGTAAAGTCCCCGGGTTTGTAATTTAGTACAAGCCGAATGCTTAGACCGATCGCGCCTCTCCGTTGCGTCACAAGCCAAATGTTTGTTCCGCCCTCTTGCTTGCACGCGGAACGTGCATTTTTTCGTGCATGCAGCCGGCGTTTATCGATTTATAAGACGTTAACACGTAAATTTATCCAAGGACTTGGTATTACAAGTACAATTGTAATTATAAAGTCACAGTTGTATGCAACGTCTTGCAACAAATCGATTGAAGATGAAATCGTAATTACCCATTGTGTTCACATGGAGACATCTGCTATTAAGGCACAAAATAAAGAGAATAGAAATATTTTTAAGTGTTTATACATATTTTGCATTCACAATGCTATTTTTTATATACTCTTATTAAATTAAGAAATAAAATATGGTGAAAATTCCAAGCGGGCGGGATGTATGAACGACTTACGCACTGAGCCACCGCCTGTTCTAACCTCGGCGCCGAAATTCTCCACCATATCCTATTCCCCTTATACGTATTAAGGCTTACGTCACCTACGCAATATCTTAATTTAATAAGAAAATAGAAATATATAGACTCTTTGGTAGAATTTACTAGCTGCTTCTCGCGATTTTTCCCATTCCGGTTTTCCCGGTATGAAAATATCTATGTATTTACGTGAGATGCGGATAGCAAACGATCACTATTTTAATTCCATATTCCACCTACATGCTCTTCCTGCTGAACTGCCTCCTTGGTCAAGTAGTAAAGGCATTTGGCTATAAACACGGGGGTCGTAGGTTCAATTCTCACGGGAAACATACTTTGTTTAGTTGTTTCTAGTTTGGTTAGGACATTGCAGGCTTGAATCACCTGATTGTCTGATAATAATGTTGATTCCGTGCTTCGGAAGACACGAGGCACGTTAAGCCGTTGGTCCCGGCTGCCATCTGGTAGTCGTTAAAGGAACCACGTCAGAGGCCGAGAGGCGGTCCCGAAGAACTCTGACACCAGGGTGTGCATGGTTGACCGTGACACCTACACGAAATAATGATGACCTACATGATAGGCTGTTCTTTGGGTTTTGTGGTCTCGACTCTAACTTCTTCTTTCTTTACCTTATCCCACTTTTTCATATGCAATCGGCACAGTATGTCAGTTCTCTCCTACTACTGTCGCCTACTTATCACTTATTCGTATCCTACCATAGCCTTTGTCGCTCCTTTCTAGTTCATTATCTCCTTAACACACTTTATCCATCGTTTTTAGGTCGACCTACGTTAAACATTTAAAACCGAAATCTCGAATTAAATCCAATTTCAAGAATAACAGATTACCGCCAAATATAGTTTGAGTAACACTTTATTGACAATATGCTTTATACAGGGTGTGCGTTCTCGTCAATTTTTATTTTGTAAACAGGCTATACTTTAAAATTTATTGATTAGAATCACGCTAATTGTCAACAAAGAAATCAATTCATTCCGTTTTAGTACCTAGGTACTAACGTTCCTTCTACATAAATCTTATTTTCTAATGATGGCTCTTTATTTACATTGATATTCTGTGTTCAACGATAAATACGCAATTATTATATAGGTAATATAATAATTGCGTATTTATCGTTTACACGGTTGACCCAGAGGCATAAGGATGTTGGTTGTCGTTACTAATATGCGTTTAGATGGAAAACGGAATCAAAATAGTGATGGATATTTTCATCATCGGTTACTGACATGATTTCTTCGATTTTCACCCATGCCCTTGGCCGGTTTCTGGTCTGCACGGGAAAAGAAGTTTTACAAAGAAGTTTTATAAAGAAATTTTTTTGACCTTTTGACCTTTTGACCTCTCCAACCCGTCTGGCCAGCGTGGAGAGTGTAGGCCAAGTCCTCTGGCTGCTCTGGCCAAGTTTGGCCCTAGTAGTACAGAGAGGGTCGTGCTCCTGTAGTGGAGACTAAAAAGGACCTGATGATGATGATGATGATGAAAGAAATTCTTTGATCAAGTATAATTTGTGTATGTAAATTAATATGTATTTTTTGTTGACAGAACACGAAATGTTCAGAAAAGGTGTGTCAAGCGAGCACCATGGACGTCCCCGGCCGGGGAGACACGCCGAGGACTGCCGAAGAAGTCCACGAAGACGCCCAGATCTTCCTCAAGGAATACTACGCTACCACACTGAGGTGAGTATTAATCATCATCATCATCATCATTTCAGCCGTAAGAAGTCCACTGCTGGACAAAAGCCTCTCTTAAGTATTCTTCGTTCCATAGGAGGATATTGCCCTACTCACCACACTTGGCAGGCGGGTTGGCGATCGCAGTTTCTTTGGCTTCTCGTGCTTCCGACGCTGCCTATCGGAAGCATTTTCAGGCTGGGGAAGGATAGGAATTTATTCGATTTAGAAAGTTAATGAAGGTATTAGGATACCTACTACTCACTAGAATGAATGGGGGAAAAGGACGCTCGTACCCCATGCCATCGGCCAAGGACTTGAGGATGACACCCCTAACCTCGGTAGGTATTATGCAAAAATATTGATGACTAGCTTTCGCCCGTGGATCCACTCGCGTTGATTAACGTTTTTTTCTACAAATTTTATTTGTATATTTTGTTCGAAAAGCACGCAAATCGAACGAGTGAAATATTTTTTATATTCCATAATCAAAACGTAGCTCTAAGAACGACTTCCTTAAAGGAAAAACTTAAAAATACGAAAAAAATAACTTTTTCTAGAAACCCGACCAGCTCAGCATCAGATTACACATTTAGTATGGGGGGTCCACTTAAAGATTGTTTCGGGTTTTGTTTACAGCCTGTATATATTAACACAGGAAATCATTTCTGGTACAATACAATAGGTTTTTGCATAGAGACGATTTTTTTTTAATCTATGGGTTTTTGTGCCGCGTTCAATAACAATTTCAATTAATAGCATATCCCTAGTCTGAGCCGTCACCTTTTGTAACATGTTCTATGCATTTTCTTTGCGAATTTTCTTTTATTTAAGTTTTATTTTGTGTTATGTGTCATTTGTGTTGCAATAAAAAATATTCTATTCTATTCTAATTAATATAATCTATGGGAAATAATCAACTTGGTACTTGCAAAAGACAACGGACATTCCAAAGCTCTATCACAAGGATACATTAATTAAAATTCAAATTTGTCCTTCCACTCTATCGCCGTAACCAATTTGTATTAGCATACACATTAAAGGTGATAACATAATTACGGCCAATCGAGAATTCCCCGCGCTATATTCTCTGTAGAGGTCACTTTTTATCGTCTACATATCCCAAACTTGCTTCAATTTATTTATCCGATAAAGTCAAAAGTCTAAGATTTTTATTCAACATTGGATACATGTCTCTCTTTTTGATTGTCATATTTTTATTTCTTACATATTTTTAAATATATTATGCAAAATCGAAATACTAGTAGCGTTTTGGAATGACTACTGGTGAAAAGAATACGCCGAAAGAAAGTCAATCCAGACTTGGTCCCTACGTGCTGAAGGGCTCTGATTATACTGTTAACATTAGACACAATTTGCTTATATTAAATAAATTATTGGCACGTATTTTTTTTTATTATTTAATGATCAATACAGTAATAAGCCTTTCTTACTAACTGGTTTTTTACCAGTCGTTTTAAATTAAGGTAAAGGCAGACCTTATATTTCTCTATAGATACTAGGCTTTGCCTGCAGTTTATACATAGACATGGATTTATTTAGTTAATGAAACATATATAATATAGCACAAAAACATACACAGACTTAACACAACAACATGGCAAGAAAGAGAAAAGAAATACATTAGAAATTAATACAATATGCGTTTCAGGTAACCAAATAGACTGTGTGCATTAGTAAAACACCAATATTATGCCTGTCAGTGAATATCCGGCCTATATAAAAAAGGATAACAATAAAGGAATATGAAGTAAAATAAAAGAAAAATGTAGTACAAGAAAAAGAGAAAAATATATCACGACACGACACAAATCAAATATATAACTAGAGTGAATTTGGTTCAAAAGATACACCTATAGGTATATAGTTTCACTGTAAGTAGGTATGTATATGTATCTTTTGTAATATGCATATGTTTGCAGCAGGTGTCGGCTTATACAATAAAATTTGGCACACAGTAACTAGAAGGAATTTCCATGTTTTGTTTATCTATAAGGTACTTTCTAAAGCGTTTTATAACTCATCAATCGCGAGAAACGCAGTCACATTTGATTATCTATTGTTATGCTTCCCGATTGGAGCGTTCGGTAGTTGACCGGTTAAAAGTGAATTTTGCTTGTCAACCTGTTATTATACTCATTGCGCCGGGGCCCAGGATTCGCTATTGACAGCATTTATTTTATGTATATTTGACGGCAAACGAGCAGACGAGCCACCTGAAATGGTCACCGTCGCCCATGGACATCTGCAACACCAGAGGAGATGCTGATGCGTTGCCGACTCTTAAGAAACCTGTAAACACGGTATAGGGTATTTTACGGACATAGGGTAGATGTAGTAGTAGGTACCTCTTATCCTGGAAAAAAGGTACTGTTTTTGAGCAATTTACAGACGTTTAAGTGATCGAATTAGCTAGTGGAATCCTAGTAATTGATTTTAGTAAAAACTGACACGCTATCGTTCATCGGTTTCTTGTATATATCTAATGAACCATCGTATATCTACTTATACAGAGATCCAACAGTCGTTTCCAAAACGCAATTGCCCAGATTAATATGCTAAAGACATCCTTTTATGTTAATTAGCTAATTAAGTGGTCCGCCGTCTGTTTATATTTTTAAATCAGCTATTTTAAGCAAACAAGATCGTCCAAAGGACTTGACGTTATTTTAATTAAGAGCAAACACTATAATTAGTGACTTACCAATATACATTATACAGTGTACGTACAAGAGTTTTAATGTAGATAAATGAATATCGACGACACTTTTACTTCTTGGGTTAGACATCGTAGGTGCGAAGACACGGTGAATCGAAGGAATGTAGAACAGAGTTGCTAATAAAAACTGGTACAAAAATTTACTTAAAACGAATTATTATTTCAACCTACGCAATGACCTGTTTAAGTAAGATAATTGTCATAAATTTTTTGTACAAAATTGTAATGTAAAGCATAGTTAAGACAATGTTTTCCTAACTAAAAATCTTTGTATGCAGAGAAAACTCACAAGCTCACATGGACAGACTGAAAGCAGTGAAGATGGAATTAGAAGAAAAAGGAACGTACCAGCTGAAAACTTCGGAGCTGGTATTTGGGGCCAAGCTGGCGTGGAGGAATGCGGCGAGGTGCATCGGGAGGATACAGTGGAAAAAGTTACAGGTGAGTGTGATATCATCCCACCATGCCAACTTATGGATAAATCGCACCAGATGCAGGTCAGGCGTCTCGTGAACACTCTTCCTGAAGCAATCAGAATAGAGAGACTCTAGTCGCCTCGCATTCAGCCCAGCATTATATAAATTATTTTTATCAAATTTCCAACCCAACGTCCTAATATATGTATGAATGTATACAGTAAGGTATAAGTTTCGTTTCATATATTTATTTATAGAAAGTAAGTTGGTATTTATTGATATAAAAAGTTAATTTATATAACGTAATTCTTAAATATTAGATAATTACTTTTATAATACAAACATGTAAGTACTTTATTAGTTTTTTTTCCATTTTTTTACTTTGCATTACATCCCACCAGCCTCATATTACTTTCTGATTGGATGTGTAAAGACAATGAGAAAAAGTATTGCAAACATTTTTAATTTTGCAAAAAAGTTTTTTCACTATTTGGTTTAGTCTGTCAAAGGTTGAAAGCCTGAAATAATGTGTAATGACTCTCGTTTGGAAATATTTATGTTAAATAAAAATTTCACTGAATTCAAATTTTAATACTGTATTTTAGGGTTCCTTAAAAAGGGTGAAAATGGTTCCTCAATCGGTTTTCCGCTTGTCAAGACCATATTTGTCAAGAATACGGAGATATATATTAAGTTGCAATTCTTATCACATACATCTTCGATCACTTGAACTTTAATATTTGTCACTCGAAGTTGAAATATATTTTTTTAATGTTTACCGAGATCAAAAGATATAGCAGATTATTTTGAACATGTTGCGAATACGTTGAAACCCGCATGGGGATCAAACCTACAAAGTACTTGCCGTAGAGATAGAATCATCTAATTTATCTACTTGTTTCAATTCGGTACTAGTCTAACACGCACTTGGCTAGTTTTTTCTTCGTAACTAGCTGTCCCGACGAACTTCGTTTCGCAATTATTTTTGTAGTGAATATTTATATTTTAATAGTTGACCGAGCGAGCGAAGCGAGCGAGGTCTTCAATTCAAGTTGGGGCGAAAAGACATTTTTTGTATGTATGTATGTATGTTTGTTCCACGATAACTTTAGAACCAATGCTCCAATTAAGATGAAATTTAGAATGTATATAGGTCTTATAAATACAATTTTCAAGTTCGTTGGGCATCAAAATCGGTTCAGCAGTTTACGAGATATTTAAATAAATGTTAAAGAATTTTGAGAAATGAAAATTGAAAATGACGTTTAGGCTGAATATGTTACAAGATGGCGCTGAAATAAATTTTAATTTTGACGGTTACCACAGCCGCCGCTAGGTGGCGGTTGAAGCCTGCTTTGTCCATGATTTGTGTATTAAATTTAAATTTATTATACAAAACATGAACAATTATAAACTAGAACGGTACTTTCTCCTCTATACTTCGTTTATCAAATGGTTGGCTTAGTCGCAGTACGGTAGTTACCCGATCGAAAAGATTAGACTTCGAGCCGCGCAAGAAAATTTGATTTTTCAATGATTGTAAATATTTCTTTCGCTATCTGTTCCAAGTTAAATTCCAAGTGACTCTCTTATTTTTAATTTACAACATTTCGTTCCTATAGAACAGAAAAATACCAGTTCATGAAAATTTCCATAGTAAATTCTTGTTAGTTCCAAATTTCTCCAACAGATGGAATCAGATGTCCAAAAATGCGTAGGGATAATTTAATAAGTTTTTTTTTTTTTAATTTTAAGTATGAATATGTTTGTTCGGGTTTAAGCCTGCAACCAAAAATTAAAGCAGTTATTTACAACCAATTTAACTGCAATGTCGTATTGTACTTTACTTTATGGTGGTGGAAGATAATTATGAAAAATCACTGATCTGATTTGAAGATGACGAGCTATTTAATGATGGACATCCCGTTTACAACATTTTACAGATTCAATCCTTTCACAATAAAAAGCTGGTAAAAAAACCGGCCAAGTGCAAGTCGGACTCGCGCACGAAGGTTTCCGTACCGTTATCTATAAAAAACGGCAAAATAATCATTCCTGATGCATGGGAGCTCCAATTTAATATTAATTTTATTTTCATTTAATTATTTATTTTTTAAGGATAAAACTACATATTCTATGATTATTTAAATCGTCTACCGTTTGCCGTTATCAATATCGAGCGAAAACAAGCAAAATTATCACGTTTCTTGTATGGGAGCCCCCTTAAATATTTATTTTATTCCATTTTTTAGTATTTCCTGATATAGCTGAAACAGAAATACATCATCTGTGAAAATTTCAGCTGTCTTACTATCACGGTTCAGAGAGAGATACAGCCTGGTGATAGACGGACGAACAGACAGACAGCCAGACAGACAAACGGACAGCGGAGCGATATTAATAGGGTCCCGTTTTTACCCTTTGGGTACGAAACCCTAAAAAGGAATGAAAAAAATAGTGCAAGAAGAAACAAATAATTCCGAAAAACAGACACAATAAAGACAAAAAAATGGGATTCGGTGGGCGAAAGATAAGTACAGATGTAGAATCCAGACGTACGAAAACCATATTTGGAAGGTAAAGCCGAAGCATAGAAAGAAGAGTATGGGAGTGCAGCACTCTGCGAGAGAAACAAAAATAATTTGATGAAAAAGGAGCTGTGGATCGGGGCTAAAAAAATTAAACATTGACGGGTACACATCAAAACCATATAGGTTTAGAAAGCAAAACACATATGTCTCGTTTTTAGAACCTTAATCAACATAATCATGCCGACCGAAGCTCAGTCACCCGGATACTTACCTTTTAAATGACCTGGCATTTTATATTTCTATTCCCTAAATTTTAAGTCGCAGGCCTATTGACATTTTCAAACACTCAAACACGCTTGATATATTGATCAATATTTGGTACAAAAATTATTTTTATAAAATGTCCAATGTTGTGATTCCGTTAATAACCATAGTCATTTATTTGTGCCTTAGTGAAATTATATTTATTTTTCTGTGAGGACCTACTCAAATTTTACTCGATAGTGCAACGCAGCTCTTCAGCTACACGTTGCACTATCGAGAGCTAAACGCCTCACAGATGTTGTATTGAAACCCGGTTTTGATTTTGTCATATTAATTAGATGAAATTCTACTCGTACATTTAGGGATTAGAAGGAAAAATCTATTTCAACTATTCTTGCAACAGTAATAAAAAAAGGGGTTTAACGTTGTATGGTAGTTTATTTGTTTGGATAGAAATGAATGTTAACTATTAGTACAAGAAAGTAAGGATATTGTGTTCATTGTATGTTAATTTGAAATAAGTCGTGGTGAGTAAAATAAAAAGAGTGCTTTTGAAGTCATCTAAACAATAGCACTATGACAGCATGCTTATCAAAATCAGTCTAATAGTGGCTAGCTCACGAAATTATCAGGAAAATTAAATAATCGCGAGGTCCACGTTCGCAGCGAACTACTAGTTAGGATATAGATGAATAATTTTTCCCCGTTTTCAAAACATTTTTTATTGATTGTATCGCTCCTATTGGACGCTGCGTGATGTTTAATAGCCTGGAGCCTTCCTCAAAAAATTTACTATCCAACACAAAAATAATTTTCGAATTTGAACCAGCAGTTTCTGATATTAGCACGTTCTAACAAACAAACTCTTCAGCTTTATAATATTAGTATAGATATAAGTTTTTAAAAGGTGAACCGATTTTTATAATAATTGTTGTCGAGTTGTTAGTTTTGTTATCATACCGAATGACAGAATAACTAGTAGTTCGCTGCGAACGTGGACCTCGCGATTATTTAATTTTCCTGATAATTTCGTGAGCTAGCCACTATTAGACTGATTTTGATAAGCATGCTGTCATAGTGCTATTGTTTAGATGACTTCAAAAGCACTCTTTTTATTTTACTTACCACGACTTATTTCAAATTAACATACAATGAACACAATATCCTTACTTTCTTGTACTAATAGTTAACATTCATTTCTATCCAAACAAATAAACTACCATACAACGTTAAACCCCTTTTTTTATTACTGTTGCAAGAATAGTTGAAATAGATTTTTCCTTCTAATCCCTAAATGTACGAGTAGAATTTCATCTAATTAATATGACAAAATCAAAACCGGGTTTCAATACAACATCTGTGAGGCGTTTAGCTCTCGATAGTGCAACGTGTAGCTGAAGAGCTGCGTTGCACTATCGAGTAAAATTTGAGTAGGTCCTCACAGAAAAATAAATATAATTTCACTAAGGCACAAATAAATGACTATGGTTATTAACGGAATCACAACATTGGACATTTTATAAAAATAATTTTTGTACCAAATATTGATCAATATATCAAGCGTGTTTGAGTGTTTGAAAATGTCAATAGGCCTGCGACTTAAAATTTAGGGAATAGAAATATAAAATGCCAGGTCATTTAAAAGGTAAGTATCCGGGTGACTGAGCTTCGGTCGGCATGATTATGTTGATTAAGGTTCTAAAAACGAGACATATGTGTTTTGCTTTCTAAACCTATATGGTTTTGATGTGTACCCGTCAATGTTTAATTTTTTTAGCCCCGATCCACAGCTCCTTTTTCATCAAATTATTTTTGTTTCTCTCGCAGAGTGCTGCACTCCCATACTCTTCTTTCTATGCTTCGGCTTTACCTTCCAAATATGGTTTTCGTACGTCTGGATTCTACATCTGTACTTATCTTTCGCCCACCGAATCCCATTTTTTTGTCTTTATTGTGTCTGTTTTGCGGAATTATTTGTTTCTTCTTGCACTATTTTTTTCATTCCTTTTTAGGGTTTCGTACCCAAAGGGTAAAAACGGGACCCTATTAATATCGCTCCGCTGTCCGTTTGTCTGTCTGGCTGTCTGCCTGTTCGTCCGTCTATCACCAGGCTGTATCTCTCTCTGAACCGTGATAGTAAGACAGCTGAAATTTTCACAGATGATGTATTTCTGTTTCCGCTATATCAGGAAATACTAAAAAATAGAATAAAATAAATATTTAAGGGGGCTCCCATACAAGAAACGTGATAATTTTGCTTGTTTTCGCTCGATATTGATAACGGCAAACGGTAGACGATTTAAATAATCATAGAATATGTAGTTTTATCCTTAAAAAATAAATAATTAAATGAAAATAAAATTAATATTAAATTGGAGCTCCCATGCATCAGGAATGATTATTTTGCCGTTTTTTATAGATAACGGTACGGAAACCTTCGTGCGCGAGTCCGACTTGCACTTGGCCGGTTTTTTTACCAGCTTTTTATTGTGAAAGGATTGAATCTGTAAAATGTTGTAAACGGGATGTCCATCATTAAATAGCTCGTCATCTTCAAATCAGATCAGTGATTTTTCATAATTATCTTCCACCACCATAAAGTAAAGTACAATACGACATTGCAGTTAAATTGGTTGTAAATAACTGCTTTAATTTTTGGTTGCAGGCTTAAACCCGAACAAACATATTCATACTTAAAATTTAAAAAAAAAAACTTATTAAATTATCCCTACGCATTTTTGGACATCTGATTCCATCTGTTGGAGAAATTTGGAACTAACAAGAATTTACTATGGAAATTTTCATGAACTGGTATTTTTCTGTTCTATAGGAACGAAATGTTGTAAATTAAAAATAAGAGAGTCACTTGGAATTTAACTTGGAACAGACAGCGAAAGAAATATTTACAATCATTGAAAAATCAAATTTTCTTGCGCGGCTCGAAGTCTAATCTTTTCGATCGGGTAACTACCGTACTGCGACTAAGCCAACCATTTGATAAACGAAGTATAGAGGAGAAAGTACCGTTCTAGTTTATAATTGTTCATGTTTTGTATAATAAATTTAAATTTAATACACAAATCATGGACAAAGCAGGCTTCAACCGCCACCTAGCGGCGGCTGTGGTAACCGTCAAAATTAAAATTTATTTCAGCGCCATCTTGTAACATATTCAGCCTAAACGTCATTTTCAATTTTCATTTCTCAAAATTCTTTAACATTTATTTAAATATCTCGTAAACTGCTGAACCGATTTTGATGCCCAACGAACTTGAAAATTGTATTTATAAGACCTATATACATTCTAAATTTCATCTTAATTGGAGCATTGGTTCTAAAGTTATCGTGGAACAAACATACATACATACATACATACATACATACAAAAAATGTCTTTTAGCCCCAACTTGAATTGAAGACCTCGCTCGCTTCGCTCGCTCGGTCAATAAAAAACTAATTACGAGTAATCATAATAACAGAAATTGCCGCGGACGAAGTCGCGAGCAACAATTATAAAGATATAGCGCCTTTACCAAACAACTCGACTAGATGAAGCGTAGTAAAAACTTCAAATAGTAACAAAAACCTGCTGTTTATTAGAACTCAACGTATTTGCATAAGACTGTCAAAGAAGGCACGCTGTCTGAAATAATGTGTAATGACAATCATTTGGCTCTCGTTATAAAGTTGTGAACAGCTTTGTCCCTAATTAAAAGTTGTGCGCGTTGCGGTAAGAAAGTTTTTGACAAACAAACACTTGTCGCGTCATATCTCGTATTTTATATTTTACTGTGTATTCGATATCTTAGGTATACAAGATCCGAAAAATTATCATTTTTGTTAAACTAAGACATGCTTCAACTGTGATACATACATAGTTATATCTATATTATCACGTCTTTTTCCCTTGCGAGAGACATAGCCGAGCCGGCCTATTTGCTAACTCAGTGTAAAACGTTTTGATAGTCATTTAAAAGTACATTACGTTTTATATATTTTTAATAAATAAGTCAATCGTAGGAAACCCGCAATGTATTTTGAAATGACTATCAAAACGTTGGTCACTGAGTTAGCAAATAGGCCGGCAGATCTTCAAGACCATATGGCCACTTTACCAACGTAAATGTGGTTAGTATATGAAAACTTTTTAAGAATTTCATTATGTATGTTTATTCATTTATTCATTCAATACATTGCATTACACTTGTTATGATAAATACATACAAATGTACCTTGTCAGGCATTGCAATGGGCGAGAGGGAGGCGATATGTAGATAAGTACTTCAATTCCTTTATTTATATTCACCAATTTATTTACAATTCGAGACACTTTCTACTTAAGATACTTATCACTAGTTATCACCTATTCTTATTCTTCGTGTCGAGTCGAAAAAAATACCGTATGTGAATAATTATAATATATAATATTGCATTTAAATGGAATAGGAACAAATTGAATATATGAGTAGAAATAATTCGCAGATGCAGTGCATCAGGCATGTTTGCGGAGGCCAGGGTTGACGGGTTTCATGCCGTGATACGCAAAAAGGCGGCCTCCTTTTTGCAGTGTGTGCGAAACAGCAAAAACACCATCCTAAGGATGTTAGCCTCACGCCCTGACTGTACCATATTGATGCGCTGCATGCTGGTGGCAATAGGAGGTCGGATATAAAATAAAATTATAAATTTGTACTAATATAGATGTTTAAGTCAAACTGTTACTAACATTATATGGGAAACCGAAATAAATGAATTATTATTATTATTATAATTGGAAAGTTAGCTGAAAATTGACTTAGTAATGTTTAATTTTAATTTAACTGCTTCCGTGGTCCTGTGGTTAAGGCGTTTGCCTGTAGACCCGGGGATCGTGGGTTCAATTCCCACGGGAAGCATACATTGTTTAGTTGCTTCCAATTTGGTTAGGACATTGCAGACTTGAATCACCTGATTGTCTGATAATAAAGATGATTCCGTGCTTCGGAAGGCACGTTAAGCCTTTGGTCCCGGCTGCCATCTGGCAGTCGTTAAAGGAACCACATCAGAGCCGAGAGGCGGTTCCTAAGATCTCTGACACCAGGGTGTATGTTCGATTGACCGTGTCACCTACACGAAATGATGATGATGAATGTTTTAAATTTTTAATTTCAAACTTAATATTTCTACGTCTAATAGACATTCTGTTGCCTTCTTTGTACCTTGTAACACTATTGTATCACGATATTTTAAGTAATCAATGATGTAAGCAATCATAGTATCTATCTAACGATAAATATTTTTTTTAATAGCTACGCGAATCCAATGTTACTAAAAAAAAACCTTGTCATTTAAATGCATTATATGTTTCCGTATTTCAAGAGACTCTCTGCCTATATTTCTTAATCCCGTGGGCACAGGCGATGAGGCTCCGTATTTTAACGTCTTTTTCTCCAGCTCCTGAGCGGATGGAACTCGCAAGTCATTTGACGATTACTATTACAGCTCGGAGCTCATCTATTTTTAGTGTCCATTAATTTGACTAGGAATTTTCTTTGTTAGTTTAAGAATCAAAATAAAAGTGCTCTACTTATTTAATGTTCGCGAATCCAACGTAATTAAAATAAGAATCCTACTATTTAAATGCATTATATATTTCCGTATTTCAAGAGACTCTCTGCCTTCATTTCTCAATCTCGTGGGCACAGGCGATGAGGCTCCGTATTTTAACGTCTTTTTCTCCTGCTCCTGAGCGGATGGAACACGCAAGTCATTTGACGATTACTGTTACAGCTCGGAGCTCATCTATTTTTATTGTCCATTAATTTGACTAGACATTTTCTTTGTTAGTTTAAGAATCAAAATAAAAGTGCTCTACTAATTTAATGTTCGCGAATCCAACGTAATTAAAATAAGAATCCTACTATTTAAATGCATCATATATTTCCGTATTTCAAGAGACTCTCTGCCTACATTTCTTAATTCCGTAGGCACAGGCGATGAGGCTCCATATTTTACGTCTTTTTCTCTGGCTCCTGAGCGGATGAAACACGCAAGTCATTTGACAATTACTGTATACAGCTCGGAGCTCATCTATTTTTAGTGTACATTAATTTGACTAGGAATTTTCTTGGTTAGTTTTAGAATCAAAATAAAAGTGCTTTACTTATTTAATGTTCGCGAATCCAACGTAATAAAAATAAGAATCCTACTATTTAAATGCATTATATATTTCCGTACTTCAAGAGACTCTCTGCCTACATTTTTTAATGCCATGGGTATGGGCGATTAGGCTCTATATTTTAACGCCTTGTTTCTCCGGCTCCTGAACGGATGGAACACGCAAGTCATTTGACGATTACTCTTACATCTCGGAGCTCATCTATTTTTAGTATCCATTAATTTGTCAAGGAATTTCCTTGGTTAGTTTTAGATAATTTAAATAAAACTGCTGTAATTAGCTATTTAATGTTCGGAAACCCAAGGTTATTAAAATAAGAACCCTATCAATTGAATGCAGTATATATTTCCGTATTTCAAAAGGAATCGTAATAAGTTTCTCATAAAAATAACTAGCTCAAAGAGACTCTTTGCCTACATTTCTTAATCCCGTGGGCACCGGCGATGAGGCTCCATATTTTACGTCTTTTTCTCCGGTTCCTGAGCGGATGGAACACGCAAGTCATTTGACGATTACTGTTACAACTCGGAGCTCATCTATTTTTAGTGTCCATTAATTTGACTAAGAATTTTCTTGGTTAGGTTTAGATAGTTCAATTAAAAGCAGTTATTAATTATTGAAAGTTTATTAGGATATGTATTTGTTTGTGGGTAAATGAAGATATCACGCTCGATCGCTAACATAACGTGTTCCACAAAAATATGTAAATTTAAATTGTATATAACATGACATGAGAAAAAAAAGAAAATATAAAAATATAAAATATCATACAAAGCCCTTAAGGCAAGTAGGCGACCAATACTGTTGAAAAGAGTTTCTTTCGGCGTCTTCTTCTCTGAAGTGGTCAGTTCCGAAACGCTAGTAGTTTGTAGCTTTTGAACAATAATTAATAATTTGAATATAATAGAATAAGTATTATTTAAAATGTGAATTGACGTGAAAAAGTGCCTGAAAAGGCCTA
This sequence comes from Elegia similella, assembly GCA_947532085.1. Lineage (NCBI taxonomy): Eukaryota > Metazoa > Arthropoda > Insecta > Lepidoptera > Pyralidae > Elegia > Elegia similella. Next base: position 23,543,923 of record OX383932.1, on the reverse strand, counting down.
TTTTCTGAATAAATCTTTGAATCTTGAATATTTTGAACGTGATAACGTCTTATAAATCGATGAACGCCGGCTGCACGCACAAAAGTTTTAAGTTCCGTGTGCAAGCGAGAGCGCGGAACAAGCGATAGAGAGGCACGATCGGCCTAAGCGTTCCACTTGTGACGCATCTATCTCTCTTCCGTCGTTATCACGTAAAATTATCATCTGTAAAACGACTTTAAAGACAACTTTTTTTATTAAAGAATTGCGTAGTTATCTATTGAAAAAATATGTTTGGCAAATTATTGTTCTAAACTTTCAACTTTTTAATAAACTGGATAAAGTTGATCGAGCGAGTCCGAAAGTATCGCAAGAAAAAATATTTACTTAAGATAATGAACTAAATTTATAGCGACATTTATTATAAATTCATTACCTTATACGCAATTTTTAACTCAGAAGAATTTTTTACTCGAGAAAAAAAGCTGAAAATTGACAAAAAAAAAATTAGGGTTTCCCATACAGAGTCGTCGATCAGCTGGACGAATTTATATGAAAGGTTAATATTTTTTTTTTTCGGTTTTTGCCTTTTTTTCTTGCAATTCTGTATTCCATTCGGAATTCTGATTCCCAGATTTCAATATAGCTAAGAGGATCAAAATCACAAGATTACGTTCAAATGGGGTTTGTCTGGATGCACTGTGTTCTGCATACAATCCAACTACTTAAATAAGTACTTACGTAAAATATATATGCTGATCTGGGAAAACGTAGATGTACTAGCTAATAGATGTAATTTTTGTCAGTTTCTGTTTACCATATTGTTTTTTGCTTACGTCACAGCCTATAACACTCCAGGGCAGAATACTAATATAAAAACATGTCACACTTGCAAATCGGTCTAAACCTTTAGGCTACAGAAGTTGACAATGGAACAGATCTACTCATATACCTCTGCATACAGACATACGCGCGAAAAATATTACCCTCTTTCTAGGTGGGTCAGTCGAGTAAAAAATACTAAGTTACACAGCTAAACGAATTCCTCCAACCGGCTTCCCTAGCCCTTAGTACGTACGTATAATAGATAGCACTATTCCTGTTTTTCCAGATATTCGACTGCAGGGAGGTAACAACCGCCAGCGGGATGTTCGAGTCGCTGTGTAATCACATCAAGTACGCCACAAATAGAGGAAATATCAGGTGGGAACTACAAAGTGTTTTTATTGCTTTATTTTTCGCTTTGTCTGGGAATTCTGGGAATGGAATAGGGACACAGAATAAGTTTTTTTCTTGTGTGATACAAGGGGGATTAGACGCTATTCATTTTGAGCTGAGAAAATAAGTGCTCGAGCAAAATATTTCTTTAAGTTGTTATTATTTACTCTTGTGAATCATATCTCGAAGATTAAGTAAATATACTCCACTCATTTTGATAACTGATGATACTTTGAAGAAGATGATTATGAAGAAGCAATAAGTCAATAGCAATTTAATTTGTTAGCTTAGAAATGATCCAGGAAAATAGTTAGCTCAATATCTATTGAGCTAACTTTTTTCCGAGTCATCTGACTCTGATTCACCTATTTCTAAATTTTGCACCCATTTTACAGTTGTCTGAAGACATAGACCAAGTGCACTACAGTCAATTCTCTATAAAGAGTTTAAGAACTTATATGTGTAAATCGATAAGAAAAGTAAAGTAAGTAAGTACACAGGTACAAGGCAAATTTTATATAAGACGCCGTAAATTAATTTACTAAAATACCCACGTTAAATAATACATTTTAACTGCCGTTTATGATTTTCCGAAAGTTTCGTTCCTCGACAATTGATCAACTTACGCTTCTAGTTATTTTCCGGTGATGGATAGGTAAATGCATATATATGTATATCTATATTTATATTTATATAAACATCCATGATTCAGGGAAATCTGGAAAATATCGATTTCCATCTTGACCTGACCGGGAATCGAACTCGGGACCCTGAGATTTAAAGACCCTTGCGGGACCTCTGAGCTACAGAGGTCGACTTAATATGAAATTATTAAAGTGCTTAATGAAAATAAAAGGAAAATGCTTGGCCCCTGCCAATCATTTCTCCTTTTTTACTTTAATAATTTTATATATGCCTTTTCTCTCATACTTTCAACACATTATTTAATACCTCAGAGATTTCCAGAAAAGGCTGACTGACTTTATTTTTCAGGTCAGCCATAACGATATTTCCTCAAAGAACGGACGGGAAGCATGACTTCAGGATTTGGAACTCACAGCTAATTGGCTATGCTGGGTACAAGCAGAATGACGGAAGCGTTTTGGGAGACCCAGCTAGGGTTGAATTTACAGAGGTAAGATTCAGGCAAGCTAAAAAACAGAGTGATCATCGGACGACCTTGCTGTTACGTTCTTGACAATCAGCCTGAAGTTAACAGCCTCCATGGTCCAGTAGTTAAGGCGTTTGCCTGTTGACCCGGGGGTCGTGGGTTCGATTCCCACCGGAAGCATACTTTGTTTAGTTGCTTCCAGTTTGGCTAGAACATTGCAGGCTTGAATCACCTGATTGTCTGATAATAAAGATGATTCCGTGCTTCGGAAGGCACGTTAAGCCGGTGGTCCCGGCTGCTATCTGGTAGTCGTTAAAGGAACTACGTCAGAGGTTGAGAGGCGGTTCCGAAGAACTCTGACACCAGGGTATGCATGGTCGATTGACCGTGACACCTACTCGAAATGATGATGAGCCTGAAGTTGGCCTTCTGTAGTTACTGCGAAGTAGTACTAGATTCTATTGTTAGCAATGATGTTTGATATATTCGAGACTAAGAGTTCTTCTCTGATAACCAGTCGAGTGGTCTACGGAGAATAAATAGCGAAGTCTGTATTCATATAGGTGCGTGCGAGGTCGGGGTCGCACCTTATTATCAAAGACAACCCTTTTAATGCCTTTACTTGACACCTTTGCCTCATCCATAATAGGGACTATAGCTTTATGATTGTCCTCCTCTACCTTTCTTTTCCATTCATATTTCAATAATATTTTATCTATCTTTTCAAATTCGTAGGTTAACTTTGAATTTCGCCAGCAGCAAGAGTCGCAATTGTTTTCTATGAAATGTCATAACGAGAGGTCGCGGCGTGAACTGTCATTTCCAATTTCATACTTACATAATCTTTCATATCAAAAACCGACTTCAATCAAACTACTGATCCGATTGTGATGAAATTTAAGTGGGATCGGCCTGAAGCATACGCTTTTAAACAAAAAAAAAAATGTTTAATATCGGTACACAAATGACGGAGTTCTGAGGTAACAAAAATTAAAAAAATACAACCGATTTGATAACCTTCTCTTTTTTTGAAGTCAGTAAAAAATGCGCGACATTTGCCGGTGTCGTAGATAACAAAAATATATATTGAAATGAAAATATTTACATGTAAAACTTCGTTGATTTTTTTCTCATGCACGTATGCACGTGATAAGCTCTAGACATATTGCTATTGTTTTTCATAATCTCGGCGTAAAATTCTTATTTTCTATAAGTGTCTTGAAGGTCACACTAACTTTTATTGTTTGAATGTAGAAATAAATTGCCTATTCTCTTGTGACTAAAATAAACTAGGCAAGAGGTGTCAGACGATTATTACCGTTCGTTAGGCACAGCCTGAACACTTGATTTTCTTTGTTGTTCTTTGGATTTTCGACGTATACGTAGTCATGGTAAAATTAAGTTAACCGACTGTGGCGATGTCAAGTGGAGTTTTAGTAGGTAGGAACACATTAAATAGATTTTGTTTATTAATTTTTAATAATTATATAAATTTTCAGGGTTCCGTACCAAAAAAGGTAAAAACAAAAACCCTTATGGGATCACTTTGTTGTCTGTCTTTCTGTTTCTCAAGATCCTTTTTCTCAGGAACACGTTGAGGTATCAAGCTAATAGTCATATCAAATACTCAGGTCTACTTGAAACTGTAAAAATCCAACCTTCTAAGCCAACGCAATCAAAATGTACAGCCGTTTATGCCGCAAATTTTCGACATTTGCAAGGGAATCAAAACTTACAAAGTACTTACCGTGAACTCAGAATTTTGAAATTCTGTACAAAGCAACGAATTATAGCACAGATAAAGGAGAAATTGCGAAAAGAATAAATTTTCAGTTATATCATATAATAAAAATATTAATAATTTTAAGCTTATTATAAACAATGGTACGGAACCTTTCGTGCGCAAGTCCGACTCGCACTTGGCCGGTTATTTCTTTCTCTCTCTATTAACGTATGTGCGTAATTGTTTTCTTTTTTGTATCTTTGTTTTTGTCTGCGGGTCGTGAGTTGGCCCGTGATGCCTCAGAAGGTGACGGCTGATAATCAGTGCTGGATTAGGGTATCCCATGTCCAGCGTAACGCTGAGCTGTCACCTTTTGTAACACTGATGGCACCGATGATTTATTTTTTTCCTAGTGTATTTTCTTTTGTCATAGTCTTATACTATGTTGTGTCTGTATAAACGTTATTCTATTCTATACAAAAAAAAATAGGGTATACCAAGAATTTGAAGAACACTTTTTAAATTAATTTATACATTATTTTAGTTTTGGGGAAAACTTTGTGCGCTCTGTTGCTTTGGTGTATATCGTGCTGTTTTCCCGGGACTTCATCCGCGTAAATTAAAGACTGGTACCCGCTGTCAACGTAGCTTTCTACAGATTTAAGTTGAGTACTTTTATCGGTTCAATAGTTTTTTAGTTTATCGATTACAAATAAACACACAATCAAATCTATCAACTTCATAGTAGTAGTTAACATTAGTACATTACAAAAAAATACGTCACAAATCGCCGAACTGGGGATGCTTGTCCAATGTAAATCCATATTTAAAACATATAATTTCATATAAAATACATAAATCAAATTAAACTGTGCAACGTATGAATTAAGTACATGTATAAGTACACATATCACGCACAGCGTTACGATACGTAGGCGCGTGATTTATGTATTTAAATGTCATTATACCCTATTGCATAAACACTCGAGATTTATTTTAATGACTACGACTAGATAAAAAAGAGGCATTATGTTAGTATGACTAGTCATATATATTTGTGTTATGACACATTAGAACTTTATTAACTTGTGAATATTCATTCGCTCTTCTTCCTAATCTCTTCAACGAAACTTTATGTAAAGTTGAGACAGCATGTAGTCCTTTATACTTTCCATGCTGTAAAAAGTACTCTTCATTAAACCTCCTTGGGAATGTTGTGGTTTTAGCGATTTTCATAACTGGCCGCCGCCTGACGTTAACCCTCTTTGGAAAAACTTTAGTTGCATGGGATGTAATGCTTGTCTCTTATTTCGCCTCTTACGGCATCCATAGGACGGAATTGAGTGGTCACACGGCACTATAGGCTAGTTTTCTGGATCGAAAGATTAATATTAAAATTATTCCATCCGATAAATAATCAAAAAAAGATTGGACACGTTCCGTATTTTGTCTTTCGTCAATTCAACAATAAATGGTAAAAATTAAGCGCGTCTAAGGTTAAGAGTAGGGGTTCGTGACGTCATATTTTTGAGGTGTATGTGCGAAGAATATAACAAAGGCCCTCATTATTGTCCTACTTGAACCTAGTCATCTTTCAACATACGGCACCTAGATCATTACCTATGCCTAGGATATCTGAGAAGATCTATAATATCTCTTAACGACTTCAGTCTACATGTATTACACCATGCTCTATTTTAACCATGAATGAATATAAACCATAAACTCTATGCAATCAGTAATAAGGATTCGTTCATGTACGAACCTCCACCGAATGTGTTTCATTAAGTACACCCCTTCAAGTAACATTATATGGCGACCCTGCCAGTGACGTGCCTCGTCGGTACTGACCCTGTTGTTTATAGACAGTTCTAAAAACTGTAGCAAACTGTGACGTCACACCAAATTTTTACGGGCTTTATCCTTATCATTTTTGTTTAATTCACTAAAGAAAAAATACGTGTCCGATCATTCACTCTGAATATCACAGAGTTATGATTATCTAAAGACCTATAATTAATTAATTGTATTGTTCAGATTTGCATCAGATTGGGTTGGAAGCCACCGGCTCAGCGGACTGCTTGGGACATCCTGCCACTGGTATTGTCAGCTGATGGAAAGGATCCGGAATACTTTGAAATACCTCGAGAAATTGTGATGGAAGTCATGATCGAGCATCCTACGTGAGTAGCCTTACATGCATCATACGAGTACACTCTATAAGGAATAGATTTGATATCTATTTCTGAATATTAAAATCAATAATGTTACACCATTTAAACATAACTATATTGGCCTACAGCTAATATATAATTTATTAGCAACAAAATATAATAATTTATCTATAATATTTTCTCCTTTTTTACCTCACATGGAAAGCAAAATAATGTGATGTTTATTTTATCATGCCATGAATTTGAAATAAAAATAGAATAAAAAAACACGTGTCTCTTGGGAGGGACAGGATTCTAATGATACCCCATACTACGTTAATATTATAATGTCTATGCCCATACCTACATCCTCCATCCATATGCTAAAATAAAGAAGCTCACCTACATGAACTTAAAAATTATCTTCAATGCTGGTCTGGGACAATAGAATAAACGTAGAATATACTAGCTGCTTCTCTTTTCGCGCAAACTGTAGAAGCCGGCCGTGGAAATGAGCGAAAATCTAAAGAATTATGTAAGTATGCGATGCGGCTAGCAACCTATCACTATTTTGATTCTGTTTTCCACTTTTAAGCCCACTTACATTCTAAACACCTTTGGATAGCTTTAGGCTCTGTTTAAGCCTTAAGGGATAAAGACGTGATAATATATGTATAACTATATATTAAAACTATATCCTCCTCCTTTGAGCAAACCATAGTAAAAAAATGAGTTATTTTTTTCATACTTGATGTTTGGTTAAACAGCGTGATTTTTAATTACCTGTCAGTGTTTTGGAGTTGGAATCGGAATCCCTAATAGAATATGGACCGGCAAGAAAAAAAAATAAAAAAAAATGAGCCTCTCATTCACTGATCCGCTGGTCAAATTTCTATGGAAAGTTTAAGTTTTTTTTCATAAATTACGAGTACCTTCTTTTTCTTGCAGATGTATTTCTATTATGGATTCTGATTCCAACATTGGAATGTTATTTTTTAATTACCCCGTATAACGTTGCAGTTATTCCACAATTGCTTTGTATTTCAGTTATGATTGGTTCAAAGAGCTGGGTCTGCGCTGGTATGCTTTGCCTGCGGTGTCCAACATGAGGCTAGATTGTGGCGGCCTGGAATTTACTGGTACGGCTTTTAACGGATGGTACATGGGCACGGAAATAGGTTGTCGTAACCTGAGTGATTCTAATAGGATTAATTGTATTGAGGTAAGAAAAATGGCTTGAGAATACTATTTCTAAAATAAATAAAATCCAAAATTACGTTTTAAGACATGTGTAAAATCATTTTTATCCCTTTACAAATTGATTTGACAGCTTAACCATCTTAATATTTCAAAGCTATAATAAAAATATAAATAAAGCTTAAAATCTGTTTCATTAAATAATTCCATTCTGATGTAAGGCTCAACTTACACTAGTACAGAGTCGAAGCGTCGCGTCGCGCCATGTTTATCGCCTAGAGTATATATTCATCTTAATTTTCCCATTTATGATATGACTAGCTTTTGCCCGTGGTTCCGCCCGCGTCAATGTCGATCCCTCGGGAATAGTTACTTTAACTGTAACTTTTTCCCGGGATAAAATGTAGCCTATATCCTACTCCGTACTCCAGAGAACTTGTATTCAATATTTCATGATGATCGGTTCAGTAGTTACGGCGTGAAAGCGTAACAAACAAACAAACTCACTTTCGCATTTATAATATTACTAGCTTTCGCCCGCGGCTCCGCCCGCGTCAATGACGATCCCTCGGGAACAGTACTTTTTCCCGGGATAAATGGTAGCCTATGTCCTTCCCTGCACTCCAGAGAACTTGTATGCAGAATTTCATGATGATCGGTTCAGTAGTTACGGCGTGAAAGCGTAACAAACAAACAAACAAATAAACAAACTCACTTTCGCATTTATAATATTAGTAAGGATAGTAAGGATAATTATATAAATGATGTAATGATATGACAGGATATAAATATGGTGTTATACAAATATGGAATCGAAACGTCGACTTTTGACTAAAATCGAGCGGTTTTGAGCGCTGCCGCGTGTTACTCGGGCGCAGTTACGCATAGCACGACACTTCAGCTTCTGATCTAAATTCACTTTTTTTCGTCTTTAGAATCTGATATTAGAGCATAGTATTGAGTTTATGCGCCATTCACATTTATTTTAAAAAAAGTATCTAAATTGGCCACACACCGCCATATGGTGTATCACCACACTATGACGCGCGTCACCAGGCGTTGAAGTTCAAAAAATGACGTAATGCTTCGCTTCGACTGTGCGCCAATGTGAGTTGAGCCTTACAGTATTCATTTTTCAGACTGTCGCAACAAAAATGGGCTTAGACACAAACTCATACGTATCACTATGGAAAGACAAAGCCTTGGTGGAAATAAACATAGCGGTGCTGCATAGTTTTCATAGGGACAATGCGTCTATTGTCGACCACCATTCTGCGTCGGAACAGTTCATAAAACACTTGGACAACGAAAACAAAAGCAGGTACGTAAAAGTGGGACTTGTCAAGTCTTCTAGAAATATTCTTAATATTTAGATTAATGAAGTTGAACAAGAAATCATTTAGTTATTGCACAATTTATTGTATTGTAAATTGTTATTGTTTTTCCGAAGCGAGCGAAATATATCATCATCATACATCAAAAACCTCCTTGCTGGAAGCTTTTTAACAGTACAAGCTTTTTCGAAAAATAAAAACATTACTTTCCAATAAAAAATAGCTTACCAATCAAAATAAAAGATGGGCCCTAACGTTCTACATACTTTTCCTCATACATCCTTTTCTGTTTAGTAAAATAGTAGAAAAAAAAAACTTTCATATACCTCTCTCCTCTCTTGGTTAATTACATTTTTCTACATTTTATTTTGAAATGAGGCTTAGCAAAAGTTTTAGTAGAAAAAATATATAATTTTATTATTGCAGAGGAGGCTGCCCATCGGACTGGATTTGGATTGTTCCGCCAATGTCTTCATCCCTAACATCAGTGTTTCATCAAGAGATGCTTCATTACAACCTCAGACCATCTTATGACTATCAAGTAAGGAATGAAACTAAACTTTTTGCCTAGTTAATGAATCTTTACTTTAATATTACTTTAATATTATTTGACTAGCTCCGTGGCGCAGCGGTTAACACGCCAGCCTGCGACACGGAGTGACCGGGTTCGATCCCCGGCCAGGTCAAGATGGAAAATTATCTTTTTCAGATTGGCCTGGGTCTTGGATGTGTATCTATATATGTATTTGTTACAAAATATAGTATCGTTGAGTTTGTATCCCATAACACAAGTCTCGAACTTACTTTGGGGCTAGCTCAATCTGTGTGATTTGTCCGTATATATTTATATTTATTTATATAATATACCTAAAAGTTTTTTAGCAAAACATATTTTTTTGTGATAAGCTTTTATTATAAACTAGCTTTCGCCCGCGGCTCCGCCCGCGTCAATGTCGATCCCTCGGGAACAGTACTTTTTCCCGGGATGAAAGGTAGCCTATGTCCTTCTCCGTACCCCAGATAATGTGTATACAAAATTTCATGATGATCGGTTCAGTAGTTACGACGTGAAAGCGTAACAAACAAACAATCTCACTTTCGCATTTATAATATAAGTTAGGATTAATCTCTGTAAAATTCTTTCTAAAACAAATTAATAATTATAAACAAAAAACATGAGCCCGAACACGATTGGTGCACCTTATTTAATTTAATCCTATGGCCACCTTCCGACTCCATCATCAGATCAACGCAACGATTCCATAATATTGTATTGTCATCCGATTTACATAAGCATGCAAAATTTCAGCTCAATTGGTAACCGGGTAAGTAAATCAAATTTAACTTGCAAGATTTGATTACAGACAAACATCGGGAGAGGTGAAACTAAATAATAGCCTGTAATAATGAAGTCACTTTTGTCTGTTTGCTTTTAAATTACTCAACTTTTAATGTAGTCTTTAGCAATAGATAGAGTGATTCAAGAGGAAGGTTTAAATGTATAATTTACTGCGTCATATGGCTTCGGTAGTACAGAGAGGGCCATGCTCCTGCAGTGGAGACTAGAAACACCTGATGACTGCGCCATAATAGTATCTACATTGCACCTGTGCGAGACCGGGGCGGGTAACTAGTAATTGTATAACATGAGAAAGCAGGCACTAGTACTTAGATTATTTGTGGTTAGGTACTTGTCTAAAATATTAGCAGATCTTCTACTTATTTGAATGCGTTCTACGTTTTACCTGCGTTGCATAATTAATAGTAATTATCACATGACACCCAGGGATAAAATTAAATATACATGTATAAATTGCCTGATCAAATCATGCTACATATTTGTGACAAATTCCCAGAGCTCCAAAATTTCGGTACCAGCGGCTTCATGACAATTATTAAAATTTCATACAAGTGTTCCTCTGCGGCACCACGAAAATTATGATGATTACAGTGGTCAGCAGATTAGAGTCGACATTGTTTTGTTTGTCGAAAGGGGTATCATACTTAAAGGCAATGATATTGAAAAACGTTACCCAGTGCACCTACATCAAAATAAAAAATTGATTGTCTATAAAGTCGGTTTACGAACGATAATTTTACGTGATAACGGTGGAAGAGAGATTAGATTATGATGTTGATGGAACGTGACATTTTTTTGTGCATGCAGCCGGTGTTCATCGATTTATGAGACGTTGTCACGTTAAAGATACTTCCTATGGAAACTTCATCAGCTGATTGTTCATTTTGTATTCGAGATGTAAATGATTTCAACTCCTAGAATTCTAATCCCGTCATTACAACTGTGCCACTATTGTAATTACGGGATCAGAATTCCTAATAGGTTATATACATGCACAAGAAAACAAAAGGTAACTAATAAAAAAAATAATGCCATACAATTGTGGCTGTCCCATTTTTTTTTCCTTTTTTTCAATTTCATAATCATTCTGTATAGTTCGCTGTAACTACCATCATTAGCAAAAACGACTATTGATTAAAAATAAGTTCACCTCACGAACAAAATAATTAAAACTAGAGAACTCAGACCGACAGGAAATGAGAAAAACTTCTATTCAATTGACTTAGCATTAGTAATGCACAGTTTACTTGTCTAACATAGTTACTGTTCCAGGAAGCCGCCTGGAAGACCCACAAATGGAGCAAGACTGAAGGTAACAAGCCCGTTCACAGAAAGTTTCACTTCAAGCAGATCGCGCGGGCCGTGAAGTTCACTTCCAAACTGTTTGGCAGAGCTCTATCCAAACGAATCAAGGCGACCATCCTGTACGCCACGGAGACAGGCAAATCTGAACAGTATGCTAAGGAATTAGGAACTATTTTTGGACACGCTTTTAATGCACAGGTTAGTGTAGACTTGGCTACCCTATTCATTTGACTTAGGGCCAAGGCATATGGCGACATGTTTATTTCCATTAGTTCATTAAAGAAACTCAATTTTACTCAAATTTATGCAGTCAAGAATTGACCGAGCCGACTAGTTCGGTCTGTTACGAAGATATCATCAGGGGGGTGTTAGTTTACTAGTCTATAATGTATTTATCTTGCGTAAGTTAATATCATACCATTAGTTATTTTGTTACTGTATCAATATGATGTAAAAGATGGCCATCACAATATTTGTCAGGCGAGCTCACATCACACCTTAAGACTCACATAATATTATGTTCAATGGTTTACCGATCCTAATAATAAAAACCCAAAACCACAGAATAGTACCAAAACTTAGAATTTGTATTTGATATTAAATAATTCGTTTGAAATGTTTTCTTTTAGTAATAAATACAAATAGTGATATAGGTTACTTTATCCTAAAGAATTTTCTTATTATTGAACATCTATTTTAACCGTAGGTTCACAGTATGGCCGATTACGATGTATTTTCCATTGAACACGAGACTCTACTCTTGATTGTTACTTCAACATTTGGCAATGGAGAACCACCAGCTAATGGAGTTGTAAGTAAAAATAATTGTGAAACTTAAGTAATAGTTAAACGATATTTGTCAGAGCTTAATCATTTAATTGCATGTTATTTTTAGGATTTTTATGAACAACTATTCCAAATGCTATACAAAGAGAAAAAGAATCACGGCGACGTCACTGATTTTAATTCTGGGTAAGCAATAATTGATCCTATTAGAGCTATAAGAGACTACGACCTATATTTTGAATACATGTAATACATTAATATTGTCTATAAATATAATTGTCATAATTTTATTTCAGAAATAATAAAATACCCACACCAAAGTCACTGATGAGAACAAATAGTGCAATGTCACCTACCATTGAATTCAAAAAACAGCTTTCGAGGTTGGAATCTAATAAAAGTAAGTAAATTATTTTGTTACTAGCTTTCGCCCGCGGCTCCGCCCGCGTCAATGTCGATCCCTCGGGAATAGTACTTTTTCCCGGGATAAAAGGTAGCCTATGTCCTTCTCCGCACTCCAGAGAACTTGTATGCAAAATTTCATGATGATCGGTTCAGTAGTTACGGCGTGAAAGCGTAACAAACAAACAAACAAACTCACTTTCGCATTTATAATATTAGTAAAGTAATAATAATATAATAATAATAAGGATAAGGATTAATCAGAGAACCAAAATCAGCGTTTTATTTATGTTTATAGATACACGTAATAATAAAAAATTCGTTTATTTAAAAAAAAAAAACTACATATGGTAGATACACATATCATAAAATATCGTACCATAGAGTTAATATCCCACAACACCTGTTCATAACTTACTGTGAATCTGGTTCAACATGTGTGGTATATAATTATTTTATTAAAATCTAATGTTTTGTCTCATAGGTAGCGTAGCAGGATCATCAACAATGGAACATATAGGACCGCTCAGCAATGTACGCTATGCGGTATTTGCCTTAGGATCCAGCGCTTATCCGAAATTCTGCAATTTTGGCAAAGCTATGGACAAAGTTCTTGATGACCTTGGAGGAGAGAGAATATTAGAACTGGCTTGTGGTGACGAAATGTATGGCCAAGAACAACAATTCAGAGCGTGGTCTTCGAATATTTTCCATGTAAGTAACTACCTTTTACCCTCAAAGCATTAGACATATTGCTTTTTAGTAAAGGCCAATGGATTTGAATTTCTGATATATTGTTCAATTTATCTCTAAAGAGACTAGTCGTAAATGAAAAAAAATATATGTCTTGCCAGTCTAATATTTTGTTTATCATTTTGGTTTTAGCATTAAGTAAAACTTGCATTTATAGCATCACTTGTCTGTTTATTCATACCATGTTACTAGTGATAGATCCAAACAGCCTCCGTGGTCCAGTGGTTAAGGCGTTTGCCTGTTCACCCGGGGGTCGTGGGTTCGATTCCCACCGGAAGTATACTTTGTTTAGTTGTTTCCAGTTTGGTTAGGACATTGCAGGCTTGAATAACCTGTTTGTCTGATAATAAAGATGATTCCGTGCTTCGGAAGGCACGTTAAGCCGGTGGTCCCGGCTGCCATCTGGTAGTCGTTAAAGGAACCACGTCAGAGGCCGAGAGGCGGTTCCGAAAAACTCTGACACCAGGGTGTGCATTGTCGATTGACCATGACACCTACTCGAAATGATGATGATGAGTGATAGATAAGTGTACCACCAATATATATATTATAGCAATATAAATCTTGATTATCCTCAGGTAGCCTGTGAAAACTTCTGTCTAGACGAGAGTGAAATGGTTAAAGGTGGTAAAGAAGCTCTGGGTAGACTACCACTAACGGAAGACACAGTAAGATTTGGAAAAGCAAATACTATTATGCCAATAAAATCGGCGTTAGAAGCTGGCTTTAGGAAATCTTTAGTCACTTGTAAAGTTAAGGAGAATAAGCATCTAGGCGATTACACAGCAGATAGAGCAACTATATTTGTAAATATGGAACCTGAAGTAAGCTTTTTCTTTAATTCTAAATATGCATTTTAATAAATATTCGTTTTAAGTTTTGTTCATATTAGTTCTTCGGAAATTTTCACAACTATGCATTCATATAAGAGAATACTCATTAAATTCTAGATATAATTTTGTGGGTTTACTGCTCAAGAATTAAAGCCGTTTTAACCCAAAGTCATTAGCTTAAGCGTCAGGTAATTGTTCTACAAAATGTCTATTACTTAAATGTCTTCTTAATTTTATTGTATTGGTTCTTTTGTAAATATCATTGTATTGAAATAAATTATATATTTTTAGCATGAAATGAAATATGACCCTGGAGACCATGTAGGCGTGATGGCGTGTAATAGAAAGGAAATAGTCGATGCTGTGTTGAACAGACTAAAGAATGTAACTGATTACGATAAACATCTACAGCTAGAGGTTATGAAAGAGACGCTTACGCCGACTGGTAAGTTAGGATTAAAGTATTGTCAAAATGTAACGTTAATCGGTATCTCGGATGAAAGTATTTGTATATATGTACTGGAATTGTAAAAATGTGTAGTCTTAATGGAATACTTACTTAGAACAGCTTAGAACCCATTAATTATGTTCTTGAAAGAGTCTAAAATAATAATTGTTCACGTCGAGTTATTTCTAGATATGATTTTTTTCCTTACGTCAGATTTATGGTACCTATCTGCTTCATGCACTTTTTATGATAATCAGTCTTTTCCTAAAAATAACACTATCTACTAAATTTATACTTTTGGCTATTAATAAATTAAATGAGTTATAAACGAAGATTTGAGTAAGTGCCTACCTATATTTACAACATTAATCATACAGAGCTGTTTTATTTCACAGGTGCTGTCAAAACGTGGGAGAAGCACGAGCGCTTACCTACAGTGACTGTTCGGGATTTGTTCACCAGGTTCTTGGATATTACCACCCCACCTTCCACAAAAGTTTTAAAATATTTGGCCAATTGTTGTAGCAATAAGGATGAAAGTGAGGAACTCATGACTTTGGCTACCGTGAGTACTTATTTTTACATTATATAGGTACATACTTACTTTAGGCTGGAGCTGTGTCATATGGAGAGGCGAAGAGAATGGCTGAGAACCGAGAGACATGGAGAGTACTCCACCGACAAGAACACGCTTCCTAATCAGATTTGTGATACTATGATCAGCCAAATATTATTTTTCAATTCTACATATCTTTGCAACTTTAAATTTGGTTCTTTAACAAGTTAACCAAGTGCTTGCTGACTATTTAGTCCCGCAACGATAGACTTTTTCATACATTAATGAATTTTCAAAGAAGTCTACAAATAATGCTCTATTATTTTGCAGTGGACTTCTAATAGTCTTTCACTCTTTTGATGATAGTAATGATTTTCTGAAACAATATTCTCCTTTACAGGATTCAAATGCCTACGACGACTGGCGACATTACCTCTACCCTCACTTGGCAGAAGTGTTAGCCCAGTTCCCATCATGTCGACCTCAAGCATCATTACTCGGAGCGCTGCTTCCACAGCTGCAACCAAGATTCTACTCCATATCCTCGTCGCCGCTGGCTCATCGTAATAGGATACACATTACTGTTGCTATTGTGGTCTATAAAATTAAAAGTGAGTGAATATATACTTTTTATAGTTAAATTTATTTATTTTATTTTAATTAACATTTAAGTACATAGATATTTGTAAAACCAACTGTTCAAGTTTGCGCTTACACTTATTTGAGTTCTAGTGTTAATAATAGTACTAGTACCTTCAACACTTTGCCTCTATCTCGTTCATTAATATCTTGTTTAGTAAATAAAATGTTTGTCCACTCTCAAGTAAAATTTAGCATGTTAAAAAAGCGTTTTGAATTCAAAATTCATTTACAGATGGCGAGGGACCAACACATTATGGAGTATGCTCAAATTACTTACAAAGTTTGCAACCTGGAGATGAGGTCATTGTATTCATAAGAAAGTAAGTCACACAAAGTACTAGTTTAATTTAATTAATATTCAAATTAAAGGATTTGACAGAAACAAATCTACAGTATCAAAATAAGGAATGAAGAGAGATTTTTGCATAGCGATGGAACACGCCGAAGTTATTAAAATAATATGAATATTTACGAACTTAAATGTTTTTTCCAGAGCGCCTAATTTCCACATGCCCAAAGACATATCAGCACCTCTTATTATGGTAGGACCTGGCTCAGGCATAGCACCTTTCAGAGGATTTTGGCATCATAGAAGAGAAGAAATAAAGACTGGTGAAAAGAAGGCGGGACGTATGGACCTGTTCTTTGGATGTAGAAATAGGGGAATGGACTTGTATAAAGAAGAGAAAGAACAAGCAATAGCGGATGGTGTTTTGCGGAAAGTCCACTTAGCTTTATCTAGAGAGGAATGTGAAGAAAAGGTTAGTCTTTTGACCTACTCATTATCTACATTATGTATTACTTGGGTTTCTTTTCATGTGTTGGCAAGTTTAAATGGTTTTTATTTTTCAATGTGATGGACAATAATTATGGTATTGACACCGAATAAATTTAATTAGGTCATTATTTTAGATACGCTTTATCAAACAATGTCTTTTTTCTTAATTTAAACCTGCAATTACAATATTTATTAATTAGTTATATCTTTTAATGGACACGATAGAAGAATTTCTAGTTCAAAAATGATGTCATTTTAGGTATAGATGTTTAGTATATAGATGTTTGAATAACTAGCATATAAAGCAAACAAACAATTAATCATGAATCGTAGTTTGTGGGGTGAGAGAATAGCCATGCTCGGACTGACTCTGTGAATTATTGCCTGTCTGATAAATGTAATGATGCATTTAAAACTTAATTTCAATTATTAAATCTATCTAACTGTTTAACAGAAACACGTTCAAGCCTTACTAGAAGAAGAAGGCGAGGAGATAACTCGTCTGTTGGTAGACGAAGACGGACATTTCTACGTCTGCGGCGACTGCAAAATGGCCGAAGAGGTCCAACAGAGACTAAAGCTCATCATCAAGAAACACGCCAATATGCCCGACGAAGAGGTCGACGACTTTATGATGGAGTTGATGGTACGTGCAATTTAAAGTATATGTCTCTCTTTTTACTCTTTATCTCTTCGTGTTCCATTTTGCAACGTCCATTACTGAGTTTGCGGCCTTTTCGGCTGTTTCTTCTTCAAAACGCACGGTTTTTTCCATACTCTGTTGTGTGATTGTGAGATTATTGTCAAGTATATCATCATAACCTCTTCTTCTGTGGTTTATGTAGGTGTTATGAATATAAGACTTAACTATGCATGTAAAAATAAACTTGAGAAAAGAATAAGGCCTAGTTATACACAACCCAATCTCAAATAGAATAATATACTTATCCAGAAAAATATACTTAACCTGTATGAAATTCCTAAGATTCATTTTTTTTAGGACGAGAACCGATACCACGAAGACATCTTTGGCATCACACTCCGAACAGCTGAAGTACACAGTGCATCCAGAGAGACTGCAAAACGCACACGACAAGAGTCACTGGCATCGCAAACCTAAACTAAAACTGTATTACTATTTGTATAGACTGAAATATTGAAATTTTATTGCTAAAACAATGAGCAATTCGTGTACCTATAAATTTTGCATCTATAAGGCTTATCTTCTATTTTTAAAGTTATTTTTAAACAAGTGACTTCGGTAACTAGGAAGCGCATATCGCCTGTTAAAATAACAGGCTGTGCAAAAAAAGAGACAGAAAAAACTAAAAGTTACATATTTACATTATAACGAAATATTAGTAGTAGTGTAAGTTTGAAGGATTGAAGAAGAATAAAAATTCTTGTAAATTACATCGCGGACCTTGTAGTCAACATGACGCATGTGTACGACCATAGAGTGTTGCTATAAGTATAGTTAATTAAGCCGCTCCATATATGTGCCCTTCTTATGGAAGGGCAAAGCCTTCATATTTCACGACCAACAAGACAATTTTTTCAGCTCTAACTTCATACAATGAAATATTAATTCCCAAAAATGCATGACATTCATTTTTAGCTCACGTTTATGTTACTTCATCTCTAACTAATGGACTTTCGAAGTGCCAGTTTGTCCATTGAAGCCCTTTGGATGTGTTAATAAGTTTGCTATTTAGAAAAACTTTTATTTTGAAAAATAAAAATGAACTTATGCAAATTTGCCGTCTATGGCATGGAAACCATGGAAAACATGGACTGGGGCCTCAATGGCTCCGATAAAATTTCAAAATTTGAATACTTTCATATTTTGCAGCGGATGACGCAAATACCTGCTTTTATAATCGTTTTGCTCCTGATGATAAATAAACTGAGCAGTTCTATGGTGCGGGAGACGGAGAGATACTATTTTTGTAAAATAAACATATACCTACGTTGGGGTCCTCGATACCCCACGTTCTTAAAGGTTAAAAGCAACCTGTATATAGTTTATTCAGATTTCTTATCGAACATTTTTGATTAAAATACAGTCTTAATTATTTATTATTATTTCACACAATATTCTGTTATACAAATATCAGCAACAAAATACCTACCTTAGATGTGTTATATAGTTTAATATTTAAAAAGCCTTAAATTTACTCCGAGGTACGAAAATGTATTTTTATTCCTGTTAAGTATTGTAGTTTATAAATAAATCTGTAATAACTAGGTAAGTCCAAAATGTAATTTCACAAAGTGTGAAAGAAATAACTAAAAAAATGCATGTAAATACAAAATAAAAAGACATTCATTTGATTACGCTTTATTTCCTTGTTATAATTAAATGTTCCTCAAAAATTTGCAATTCGAAATGAGTATTTACAAAATTAACATTTTAATATACTTTTTGAGGGCTAAGTCTTCCTTCTTACGACATGATCGTATAATTCAATTTGGGTGTATTTTGGCGAGTATATTCTCGTTTTAGTTGTATTTTGTCCCGGATCTACTTGAGGATCGGGACATATAATTTTGTGGTCGTGACGATTTTGGAATAGCACCCCTTTGTCTGGATCCATGACTGGCTAAAATAGAATAAGATTTGTTATAGACGACTTAGATCTATAGAGACTGGCCTGAACTAGCTTAAAATGGTTTTTACATATAACAATGATTTTAACAATGCTACCTATTTTAGTTTTATGAAATAAATAATTTCTTTATTTAATAAAACTAAAATAGTATAGCAGATATGGCGAAGGGTTGCACCGGCGCCGATCTTCGGCTTAAATTATATATGCATCCGCGTGACTAAGCGCCCAGGAGCTCAATTTTTGAACTGGTAGAATCTATTAGCCACTCGTTGTGACGTTAGCACACGGTTCGCCTTCACAAGTGAAGAAAATCGATGAGTGGTTCGGTTTTTTTTCGTACTTTTGAACCTGCGAACAGTTCTAATGTTTAAAGTTGCCAGAATAATTGAATGTAGAACACATTAGCTTGTGTTGAAATGTACATACAATAGTAACAATACCTGGATCAAAACAATATTTTTTTCATTGTCAGCTAGATAATGCAAAAATATGGTACATGTATTTTTTCTTTTGTCAATTTTACAATACTTACAACTTAAAGCATGCCTAAATTCACTAGTGAGTGCTCGTGATGACACAGATTGCAAACAATGTTAGAAAACTTTGACTTCACAAGATATTTAACGGCTATAATCTTTATATTCTTTTCTTTGATTGACAAAATAAAAATATCGTGTTCAATATTTTTTTATTATCTAACTGACGCATTAACTACGTATATTTTATTAAGGAAACCTATTGTTTGTTACGTGCGTACTTTTTAGGTAGTTTACTAAAAATACAATTTGGCACACGAACCTAAGACGCA
This sequence comes from Elegia similella, assembly GCA_947532085.1. Classification (NCBI taxonomy): domain Eukaryota; kingdom Metazoa; phylum Arthropoda; class Insecta; order Lepidoptera; family Pyralidae; genus Elegia; species Elegia similella. The sequence continues at coordinate 23,523,925 of OX383932.1, read as the reverse complement.
ATAATGCAATTCAAAAAATATAAAAACATGTATTCCTATTCAAATACACTGTCAAGCGACGCGTGTTTCTCCAATGCCTTTTACTCCAATGTTCCACATTTTATTCCTTTGTCCGTGTCACCAAAATATTTAATATAAATAGTGGCATCACACGCTCTTGAACACAGATTTATATTAAGGCTAGATGACGCTTGTTGCCTGTCAAACCCGCATCACATTTGAATATTTATCTCACTTTAACTGCTCCTACTCTAGTACATGTCCGAGAGCGTAGAAGACAAGACGAGCAGATTTATTTTTAAAAATTCCTTAATAGAACAAAATAGTCAGGACATCAAGCCGAGTAAAAGAAAGAGTCGAGAAAAAGTTCTACCCCTTGAGACTTACAGAACAAGATTTGGCATCCATCGGTCAGGTCAGAACACGCTTAAATTGATTTTTCTATTAAAATCGAATATATATGATGAAAAAATTTCGCCACAGGTAGGATTTGAACCACAAACCTTCGACATCTGGCCCGTCGATGCTCTCAATCACAGCTGCCGTAGCTTCAATTCACCGCGGCGATTTTGTTCATCACATATTATACTACTCACTATTTAGGATTTTTCTAGGTTATACCAATCGCTTGAGTTACAATTGAATACAGGTGATCATAATAATTACGTCCTATTACGAGCACTCATAGTACTGTATCGTGCTCGTCTCTCCGTTTAGCGGCTACGATGACACGGACACACACAAAAGATACTCCACATGTGTTACTTATAACACCCACTTTTTGTTCGGGGGTTAAAAAACCTTTCATAATCATCATCCGAGCATTTCTCCTGGTTGCGTCCTCAACTCAGGAGTGTCAGAGCCCGGGGTCCGCTGTCAGAGCATTCATCTATACATATAATAAAACAGTAAAATTATTTTGTCTGTACATTTCGAATTTCTGACTGAAATGGACAGAGGGACACTTAAAAAGAATAATAGAAAGCAAAAAAAATTTTTTGGAATTTCTTGTCTGTCTGTCTGTCTGTCTGTCTGTCTGTCTGTCTGTATGTATGATCACGATTATCTCCGAAAATACTGAACCGATTTACTTCAAACTTTCACCAATTGCTTTGTTTTAACTCAGTTTAACATTTAAAGTTTGTTTCATCAAAATCGGTTCATTAAAAAAAAAGTTATCGTCATTTGAATGAACTCAAGGCATGAGTTTGCAAACTATATGTTTGCAAAAATAAAATAAAATAATAAGTGACATAAGAAAATTAAAATCCAAAGTCAATTCATCATCATTATACGACAGCATTATACCTATCCATACTATCCATAGTAATCAATACTAAAAAAAACGGAGAAGCTGACTGACTGACTGACATATCGACGCAGGGCCTAAACTATAAGGGTTAGGAACTTGAAATTTTGCACAGGGGTTCATTTTATAACGTAGGGGAGCACTAAGAAAGGATTTTTGGAAATTAATCTCCTTAGGGGGAAAAACGGGTTGCAAAGTTAATATGAAACTTTGTTGTTTTTGAAGTTATTCGAATGAAATTCAGCATGAAGGTTCTTTACTGAAAGGTATGAAACACGAGTAAAATATTTTACTCAATAATCATCCCATAAGTGGGTAAAATAGGGGTGCAAAGTAAGCATGAAACTTTGCCATTTTTGAAGTTAGTCGAATGAAATTCAGCATGAAGGTTCTTTACTAAAAGGCATGAAACACGAGTAAAATATTTTTCTCAAAAATCATCCCATAAGGGATTTATATAACGGGGATGCAAAGTTAGTATGAAACTTTCCGTTTTTGAAGTTATTCAATTGAAATTCAATATTAAGGTGTTTCATTGAAAGTCATAAACTAATGTATTCCGGGTAATTCTACTGTTCCTGAGAAATCGACACTTACGCGGGCGGAGCCGCGGGCCAAAGGCAAACCTGACTTATATAGCGGACTACAGACTAGCTCCGTGGCGCAGCGGTCAACACGCCTGCCTGCGACACGGAGTGACCGGGTTCGATCCCCGGCCAGGTCAAGAAGGAAAATGATCTTTTTCAGATTGGCCTGGGTCTTGGATGTGTATCTATATATGTATTTGTTATAAAATATAGTATCGTTGAGTTAGTATCCCATAACACAAGTCTCGAACTTACTTTGGGGCTAGCTCAATCTGTGTGATTTGTCCGTATATATTTATTTATTATATTATTATTTATATCAACGCACAGCCGAAACTACTGTGCGCAGAAACTTGAAATTTGGCACAGGGATTCTTTTTATGATGTAAATGAGCACTAAGAAAGGATTTTTAGAAAATCAAAGGGGTTGAAGTTTTATGGAATTTTCTCATTTCTGGACTTAGATGTTTGAAAGTAGGTACGCAGGTTCTCAATTAAAATTAAAAAAGATCTGTTTAGGTGAACCAGACAACATTCTCCCTTGAAGGGGTAAATAGGGGGTAAAGTTTGTATGGAATTTTTCCATTTCTAGACTTAGAGGTATGAAAATAAGTATATACGTTCTAGGTTACAATTAAAAAAGATCTGTGTAGGTGAAATGTACAAAATTTCCCCCTTAAGGGATACAGGGGGGGGGGGGGGGGATTGTATGGTAATTTTCTCATTTCTGGACATAGAAGTATAAAAATAAGTATATATGTTTACATTACAATTAAAAAGATCTGTGTAGTTAAAATGGTCGAAATTTCCCCTTGAAGGGGTAGAATAGGTGGGGTAAAGTTTGTATGGATTTTTTTTATTTACTTAGAAATATGACAATAAGAAGTTCTCCATTACAATAAAAAAATATCTGTGTAGGTGAAATGGGCAAAATCCCCTCCTTAAGGGCTAAAGATCTATGCAGGTGAAATGTATTAAATTATTAAATTCCCCCTTAAGGGGAAAAAGCAAGGGGGCAGGGGTTTGTATGGAATTTTTATCATTTCTACTGTTCCCAAGGGAACGACATTAACGCGGGCGGAGCCGCGGGCAACAGCTAGTGCTGTAATATGATTTGGCGATAGTTTATGGCCGGCTGCCTGACACCTTTTTGAGTAGCACCAGAACCGCAAACAAATACCTGTGATACTGAAGTACAAATATTTTGCACGTTCCGGTAAATGAAAACAAAAAAGGGCCAAGTGCGAGTCGGCCTCGCGCACAAAAGATTCCGTACCATTATCTAGGTATAATAAGTTTAAAATTATTAAAATAGTTTTATAATATAATTTCGCAATTTTTCTTTGTCTGTGCTATTAAGACGTTGCTTCGTACTAAATTTCAAGATTTCGAGTTCACGGGAAGTACCCCGTAGGTTTTGATTCCCTTGCGAATGTTGAAAATTTGTGGCATAAACGGTTGTATCTTTTGATTACGTTGGCTTAGAAGTTTGATTTTTTACAACTTCAAGGGACAGTAGATTTGAATATTTGATACAAATTTCAGCTCGATAACTCTACTCATTCCTGAGGAAAAAGGCCTTGACAGACAGACAAACAGACGACAAAGTGATCCTATAAGGGTTCCGTTTTTTACTTTTGGGGTACGGAACCCTAAAAACAACACCTTTCATTTGTGAATAACTTTGTAATTGAACTACAAGGAAAAAGGGACACGTTTGATTTCAATATGTATCAAACCTCTTACCGCATCTATCCTTGCACAAAGATCTGTGCCCTGAGACTTTTCCAGAACAATGTCGATATCGAACCTCAGAATTTTCCGGATTCTTTTACAGTTGCGGGGTTAGAACGATTGAATTATTTCGATTTATTCAAAAATGTTGATAGAATAGATATTTGAGATCAGTCCTAGATTCAATATTTTTATTATACATATTTAAGATTCCGTACCCAAATGGTACACACAGGCTGCCATTCACTTGGCCCAGAACAGATCAGCCTGGAAACATCTTGTGGCTGGGACAAATTATGGTGGTCACGACCCTCAGTCATGAGGAAAACGACCAAGAAGAAGAAGAAGACCCAAAGGGTAAAAACAGGACCCTGTTACCAAGCCTTCACCGTCCATCTGTCACAGTGCTGTATATATCCGCAATAGGTAGAGGCAAGAAATTTTCATAGAATTTCAAGATATATCTGTTGCCGTTATAACAATAAACATTTATTAAGAGATTAAACAATATTAAGAGGGCTTCATACGCCAAAAATATTTTTGAGCGTTTCTCGTTTCTCGTCATATTATATGGTGGAACGGAAACTTTCGTGTGCGATTCCGACTTGCAGTCTGCCGGTTTTTATTTGTTTATTTTTTCATCTATTTAAGCGGTAAAGCTTCTACTCAAACGTCGATTTTCTGTTAGAGTGCGGTACTTCAATATGTAAAATCTGTTTGTATGTAAGTTTCTTTGTTCCAATATAATTTCCAAATGGGTACTGAACAGATTGTAGTCTTTAGAATACATCTTTCCGAGCTAAATTGGTTAACACTAATTTATTGACAATGCAGTTTTTCTTTAATTTTTCTTTGAAAAGGTTTATTACGCTGAGCATGAGCTTATTCCTTATTTAGCCGTGTGGTATCCGGCAGAGTAGAATAGGACCACTCCAAGTCTTCCCGTGGATGTCGTAGAAGGCGACTTAGGAAATACAAGCTGAACAAAGCTTATAAACATCTAAAAGATCTCTCCAACCCGTCTGGCCAGCGTGGAGAGTGTAGGCCAAGTCCTCTGGCTGCTCTGGCCAAGTATGGCCCTAATAGTACAGAGAGGGTCGTGCTCCTGTAGTGGAGACTAAAAAGGACCTGATGATGATGATGATGATGATGAGCTTATTTTGCATTCAAGAACTCCTCACGGTAGCAGCAGCAGCACAGCATAAAGTCACAGAATTAATGTAAGTTGATAGCTTTGAATAACAGGGTTAGTTGCTACAGTTGCTAAATAATACTATTCCTAATAGGACACCACTCTGACCTGACCGAATTGACTTTGAAACAACTTTTGAGGGTCCCGTAAGTAATAGATCACAAAGGGTGCACCTTTGTGATTTATTACTTAGCCTCTAGAAGCCGTCCGTTCATCTGTCTGTCTCAGTGCAGTAGTTTTTAAATCCTCTGGCTTTAAGTCCACCTTTTACGATTATGTAATAAAGTTAAATAAATAAAATATACATCTATTGCTTTTATATCAGCTAAGATAAAAACAAAAAAAATGAAGTGAACCCTTAAAGTTAATTTTTATTACGATTTTTGATTTTTATACAAAAATATTTAAAAGTGTCTTGACGAATCTTTTCTGTAAATCAGAATAGTACTGATTTTAACCTTACCTTATAGTTTCTAGTCATATTACTTCTCACAGTTCCATGTCTCCAATGATAGTAACTCAAATCTTTTTCCGTGGGCCACAACTGCTTTCCTTTGAAGAAAGAAGTCCAATTTTCCGTGGACAGTCGATGACCATAATCAATGTAGCCGGAAATTTCAAAACCTCCTTTTGTGAAGTGTCGAATAAATATGATTGTCTGGAAAAATAATACAAATTTGTAAATATTACGATTATGATCGACAGAACAAACCCAAAAGTTTAACCGAGTTATTAAATATACATAAATTAATTGCTTTATAACTAGCCGTGTGATTTCCGGAAGAGTAGAATAGGACCCTAGTCTTCCTATGGAGGTCGTAAGAGGCAACTTAGAAAAAACAAGTTAAACAAAACTCATAAACATCAATGAGACCTCTCCAACCCGTCTGGCCAGCGAGGAGAGTGTAGGCCAAATCCTCTGTCTGCTCTGGCTACGTATGATATATCCGGTCGAACAGAGAGGGTCATACTCCTGCAGTGGAGACAAATTTTACGTCAAGAAAGCTCCGAAGGCCAGATTGAAGCAGTGGGAAAACCGGTATCCACATTTATCATCCTCCTCATCGCTAGCCGAAAAAATCCATAGGGTAGCCTAACTCTTCCCTGGGCAGTCTGGAAGTCGTTGAATCGACTCCGGGCTGGTGTAAGGAGTTGCCGGGAAAACCTGATTAGAAAGGGTTTCTCCGGCAACAGCACATGCGAGTGCGGTGATGACCAGTCAATGAGTCACCTTTAACGTGCCCTAATTGCACACTGGGGCAGTGATTGTAGCGGCATCCTGGGCAAAATTACTATAGTCAAAAGACATTACGAATCAAAAAAAGAAAGAGGATAAATTGACTCGAATGAATTGAACTCAGCATTACTTCTCGTTAAGTACTTTTGATTGAAGTCGGTTTTTTTATTTATATGAAAGAATATTTACGTGTAGTATCCCCACTCTGTTAGCACGCTCCCTCACGGCGAGTTCTCTGAAAAATGAGTCTTCTAAGTCAGCCCCCTCGCTGACCAAAATGTACGCTTTAGGAGAGGGGAACACTACATTGAAGATTACTGCTCGACGCTTGTTAAACTCTTTCTCTTGTAGAGTGTCTCCATTTGCCCTTAAATTATAAAGAATCTTGTAATAAATCAGTTAATTTTATTACTTAAGAGGTGGTATGTCTAATCAATGCCTAACGACCTCTGTGGCCTAACGGTGATCACACCGGTGGTCGGGGGTTCTATCCCAGCCTGGTCAAGATGTAAAATGAAATTGTTCAGACAGATCTGGGTCTTGGATGTTTATTTATATGTCATTATCATCACCAGCTTTCTTTGACGCACTACTTGGTATAAACCTCCTTTTGTCTACGCCATTCTTCTCTTTCTCCAGCCATCGCAATCCAGTTCTTTCCAGCAATTTGACTTATGCCGTCAACCCACCTAGCTACTGGATTCCCACTCTACGTTTCCCATTACTGGGATACCAGTCAGTAACAGCCTTATGTATTTGTATATAAAATATAGTATTCTTGATTTCTTTCTTGATATTTATTATTATTTGTATCTCTCTTAATTCACGGGTGTTACCCCGGTTCTTTGAGAGGCTTGCGTGAGGATATAGATTCAACACGTAGAGGCCCTGGAGAAGTTGATGTAATGTTGGTCTCTAGCCAGAATATTATTATATTAATAAGTATCCCATTACACCAATCTCGAACTTACGTTACATAAAAAAAGACGTGTGGCACTCGGGGTCTGCCGCGGTAAAGCTATTGCATAGCATTTTTTATCAACTTATGCAATTATAATTATTTTTTTTATTTTATTTATGCAGTAACTCCGTTACTGTAACTCACTGTCAACTTACTGTAACAGTAACTGTAACTTAGTAACTTAACTTACTGCCAATTAAATTAGTAAGTTAACTTAAGTTAACTTAAATAGTAACTTACTGTTGCTAAGTTAACTCACTGTAACAGTAACTCTGTTACTGTAACACTCTAACAGTAACTCCGTCGAGCCTGTCGCGACACCCGAGTCAAAGTTTCACCGTTGTGCCGGTCGGAGTGGGAGGTGTTAGGTTATTTTCGTTACGGAATTTCTGGATTCGGTCTCCACGCTCAAGGCCCGTGATAGAAGCTATGCAATAGCTTAAAAAGGCATATAATTAAAACCAGCAATAGTACTTCTTGTTCCAACACAAAAAAATACCTAATCCGCTGGTTCCCAAAACCTTGGGGAACCAGCGGAGGGAAGGGACCAGGTGGAGGCGGCATGGAGACATTTATTTTGGCAATATGCCGATTTTCGCAGGATATTATAAATATATAATACAGCTTCTAAATCTCATACCTGTAGCCAAGCGCAGCAACAGTCCGGGCTGAAGCAATACTCCGAAGATTTCTTAGATCAGCAATTTCAATGAGCGAATCCAAGTATTCCTCCCAAGTTTCATACGGGAGGAGCCTTCTGTCCGCTTCCACGCTGGGAGGATACTCATTCTTTTTCTCCCCCATCGTTGTTAGAAAATAATATAAAAATCAAATACAAAAATAAATTAGTAAAAACACGGCCGCGTAATCATCCATGGTTTGGAAGATGTCATTTTGGATGACGCGTGTCGGAAGTGTCAATAAAAAGACATTTCAGGATTTTTTTAAAGTCTATGTGGTTTGTTTGCAGCGTTATTATTACGCTGTTTACTGCAGAGTGGTATAAACATGTTGATATATGATAATAAAATAGGAACTTGGTGATAATGCAACTTAAATTCATATGTAATAATAATAATAATAGTATTTATTTATATGTAGTTGTTATCCTGTTGTTATTCGTGAATGTTTCGTGTGGAGAGTGATGAACTAGCTGTAAGACAGGTTCTTAGGATACCTAGTTCATGTACCAGTCCTCCACAATAACCCTGTACACTATTTTTACTGTTATATTGCTATTATGCTATTATGATATACGCTTATATGGTGAAAAAATTTCAAGCGGGCGGGATTTGAACCTGCGACCTTGAGTCGTACATAGACTTAAGGTCGCAGGTTCAACTCCCGCCCGCTTAAATTTTTTTTACCATATTAATTTCTTAAAAAGTCAGATACTATAATCAAAATGATTCCGTGCTTCGTAAGACACGTTAAGCCGTTAAACCCGGCTGCCATCTGGTAGTTGTTAAAGGAACCACGTCAGAGGCCGACAGGCGGTTCCGAAGAACTCTGACACCAGGGCACCAGGGTGTGCATGGTCGATGGACCGTGACACCGACACGAAATGATGATGATGATATATTTAATCTCTGAAATGCATTAATAAACGTATACCATGACGTATATAATCAAAGAAAATTAAGTCAACGAGGACAGATGTTGAGTGTATTCATTCTGGAATTCAGTATATAAAAATAAACCATATTAAAATGAAAAATGAAAATGTATTTATTCAATCACTTACAGTAGGTAACAACATTGTGGCTGGAGCCTCCAATTAAGTATATTATATACTTGTGTTTGGAGTATCCGCTAGGTCGACTTAAATTATATAAGTTAATTAAATCTAAGGTTTTAACATTAGTAATGTAATGAATATAATACTAGGTAAAGATAATACGAATAGTGTTAAATACGCAATGGTTGCTTATATCGAGTGCAAGTCAGTCATTAGTTGTTATAATTCGTAGTTATTAAGGTAGATATAGTATAAGTATAGGTGATTAGTGTCCTCTCGAGTAGTCAGTAATAATAATAATAATAATAAGTAATTTACAGTCTAAGTCGTTATATATATATTTGTAGTTACAGTAAGGTTTTTTTCTTTTCTTTAAGTTAGTTTCGTTGTAAAATTATAGGCATATTAGTTACATCTTGGATCAAATCTTTATAATTTAAGTAGCCTAACCTTATAAGCGAGTACATTATAATATACAACTCTCTATTAAATACCTACCCCCTGCGCCATCGGCTTTACCTCTCACACTTAAGAATTAAGACCCATTTAACAGTTTTTCTCAAGTACCAGGGTAATAGTAGGTATACTAGGAAGAACAGGTCTATATTTCAGTGTTGTGTTATGTATTTATTGATTAATAACCTGCAAATAAATGCCAAATTTAGTTTGACATGGGTTGTTCACTCAGAATAAGGAGCTTGTTCATCTAAATCAGGAGGTCTTTATGTAAAAATTAATATCCTATTCAACACTACGTTGTTATTTCATCACACCAAAACTACTGATTTTGATGAAACTAGAAAATTTATGTCATTTTGAAAATTGATTTACAAATGATTCCTAGTGAAAATTAGCTGGAAATTTACTAAACTGATATTTATATTCTCATTGGTTTTCATAAAGAAATCGACAAAATAGAGCTTCTTAGGGGCTGGCAAGCCGATCGATCCTCTTACGGAGCATAAAGATCACGATCTCCTTTCAGTGAATACGATGAAATGTTCATAAAACTGATAAAATACGTAGTTTCGTAATAAAACTATTTTTAGCGAGAATTTCTATGCCGTACTTGACTTTTACACATGCAAAGATACCTTGTGCTTCTGATTTGCAAGTTTTGTAAAGGCACTTTACAAGCTTTAATTTTATTAGCTTATTCTGAACTAGTGACCCAAACCGGCTACGCACGGGTTCAATGCTGATACTAAACCCGACAGGTACCGCCGCTATCGCTATGTCCCTGCATTTTAAATCTGTAATATCGGAAAGGGTCATATTGATCTACTAGCAGTACCTGCGACTCCGTTCGCGTACATTTTATGTTATGTTTGAATGGGGGCTACGTCTTAACATATTTGGAGCAAAAAATTAAGTAGCCTATTCTAAATGTTTATCTACCTAGTTTCATACAATACAGTCAATTCGTTTAATTATGGAGAACATACATACGTATACATACAGAAAGAAATCTAAAAATTGACAATTATTTTCAGTATCATGAATAGAGCTTTTAAACACGATATCCCTGAAAACAAAGTAACTTACTCCATGACCAACCCTTACAGATTTATTATTAGTATAGATATACAGGGTTATAGTTAACTAACGCAAAACCTGCTAAAGACGACTTAGGTACGTCATGACTAACAACGTTTGTTTTAAGACTTTTACTTAAACGCAATACATAGTAAGATTTTATAGACATTAGCTTTTATATGGATGTCTATCAAACGTTAAGTCTATGCTGCTGACTGCGTGCCACGTAAGCGTAGGTACCTACTATTATTACCTCGTAGCGCTGATTGCCATAGAGTTAACCCAAGTAGAATTGCAAATTTGGATTTTATGTTTTTTTGTATTAAAAATTTTAACATCGAATTACTAAAATTCGTAGACCATACGTAGTTAATCTTGATGTACCTAAATTACCTTTAGGAGGATAACCTCCTACGCATAAGCGTTAGATACCAATTACCCTGTAGAAGATATTAAATGCATAATGTATTTTTAAGGTACTTAATTGGATGGATTAATGCTGTATTGCTTAAAATCGCTTAGTAAATAAGCCATTATTTTATAGGGGTTTCCCCCGTATTGACTTTTAATTCTTCTAATTTCTAAATTCTAGGTAATGTTTATGTTTCTAATATCTTCTTTTTGTAGATGTTTGGAAATAAATAAATACTTAATTCATGACGGACCCAGGGCTCCGAATCATCACGGTTAAGGATGCAACCGGGAACACCGATTTTGATTTAATTTTCACAAAAATGCAATTCCTTCAAAACCGTGGCTAAAATACTCTTGTTTAAATTCAACAATATGTATTAGGGTGTTTTTCAGAAAGAACAAGAGTTAATAAAGCTTTATATTCATTCTAAGGCTATATACATTAGACATTGCATGTAAACACTACAATGTTGTATTGGGGCAGCCGCATTGTTGTAATGCAGCCAAATGAAAGTATCTGATTTTACCCAAATTGTACAGGAGAAAAAAAAACGTAATTACGTATTTTTATCATTAAAATGATAACCCCAAAAATTTTAGTAATTCATCCATATTTATGGTCTAAATATATGTATGTAAAAATATATATGTATTTGTATACTTTTATTGGCTACTTTCATTTTGACAAGCAAAAACAGCATTCGACATATAATTCTATAACAATCATATATATCTATCAAACCATTCTACGCTAAAATCAAGTATCTTTGTAAGTATTTCATTTGTTTATATAATTAATTATCTTATAAGTATTATTTTTGGTGCAATAAAGTATATTTCATTTATCCATTCATACATTCAAGTATCACATTTCTTAAAAAAAAAAATATTTATCTAGCTAAATTGTAATTGAACTATCTAGTTATTTCAATCATTAGATAGTTCATTAGATAGTTCAATTACAATTTTGCTTCACAACCAAACTTTTCGCACTAAATAAACCATTGTTTCATCATCATTATCATCATCAGGTCCTTTTTAGTCTCCACTACAGGAGCACGACCCTCTCTGTACTACTAGAGCCATACTTGGCTAGAGCAGCCAGAGGACTTGGCCTACACTCTCCACGCTGGCCAGACGGGTTGGAGAGGTGTCTTAGAAAGCTTAAGGTGTCTTAAGCTAAACAAAGCTTATAAACCATTGTTTAACGTTAACGAAAACATTACTTCTATGTAAAAGCAAGTATCTTAAAAATATACTTGCTTTTAGCTTTCAGCTTACCGTTATTTACAATACGGGGAAGGCAGAGCTAAAGGCTGTTGCATGTAATATAATCTACAAATACTATCGTATTTTATTTTCTCCTGTACTACATAAACAAGCCTCCAGACAAGCGTTATCATCCGCCCTCACTCTACAATACAGGATGTATGAATAGGGGCTTGTCAAATGGACATTTGCATCAGAAAGTAAATTGATTTATCATACAGAAAGCTCCGTACCACGGCTCCGTACGTAGGCGTACTCGCTGTTCACGACCTAGTTTATATACAACCTCTTCTAGATAACATCTGTTTACATAATAATTACTTCTTTATACTATACGGGGTAGGCAGTACCTTGATTTTATGATCTAGACTCCACCGTAGTTATTAACCGTGGTACTATCGTGATACTAGCTGCATCGCCTTTTAGGGAAAGTTTTTTGGTTTTTAATGGAAGACGCTGGAAGGCGACCTTCTAAATTTTTTTGCATACAGATCCTCATTTTAAAAAGCTATATCTCCTGCTATATTAATATAATGTTCTTTAATAATATAGTAATGGTTTTTTTTTATTTGTTTGTAATATTTGGAACTGTTGAAACTAATTCAGAATTTTTCACCAGTGGAAACTTACATCATGACGCTCTATAATTAGGGTTCCATTCACAAAGTGTAAAATAGGTAGAAAGTTGAAATTATTACAGAATAGGTTTTGCTACTAATTTCGCTCTAACAACAAATAAGAAATATAAATTTAAAATTTTAGTCCTGGTAGAGGCACGCTACCGGCAAAGTTCATTTTTCCTAGTAGCATGAATGGGCCGGCTCGTCCGGAGAAATACCACACTCACAGAAAATCGACGTTTAAGTAGAAGCTTTACCGCTTCTTCTATGCTCCGTTCGATGAGTATCCTTATAACCCAACCCCTAACTTGTTGAAAGGCCGGCAACACTCCTGGTTACACGCTGCATTTATGTATGTTTCTTTGGGACAAATGTTACAACTAAAAAAACAGTTATGTGCTTTTGTAATGCAGTATTATATAGCCATCGAGTAATTCAGCTTATTTACTTTTTCTGCTACTCACCAACAGTTCGGTCACAAAAACTTAGTGTGCGAGTTTTGTTTCAATATATATTTTTTATTTCTGTTTATTTTGTTGTTCGTGGCTGTAAGTGGCCAGCACTGGTGTCAGAATTTTCGTGCTGTCTACATCTGATATAGCTTAACGACTCCCATCATTGATGATAGCCGAGACCAACGGTTTAACGTGCCTTCCTAAGCACGGAGGTTCCCGAGATATTGTAATGCCACTTGCGGTCACCCATCCCAGCATCCCAGTGCGCCCCGTTTGGGGTTACTTAACAAACGTAAGCGTTAATAATACTCAGATCCACTGGACCATCAGGCTCCTATTTCTATGGCCAGCTTAAACCCGCCGCTATAAATATTAAAATAAATAGGGACATATCACATATATATGTCCGTATATATTTATTTATTTTATCACACATATTGAGCTAGCCCCACACACAGTAAGTTGTGAACTTGTGTCGTAGGATACTAATTCAACGATACTATATTTAATAATAGATATTTATACAGATAAACATCCAAGACCCAGGTCAGTTTGAAAAAGATCGTTGTCCATCATGACCTGACCGGGGATCGAACCTGGGCACCCTCATGTCGCAGGCTGGCGTGTTAACCACTGCACCACGGAGCTCACCAATATATCGTTTCGCCAATCGTTATAGATGTTTCACATCAAAACTCTCTGTACATATATAACTAAGCTTTTACTTAACATAATTCTTATGAAATATATTTTCAAGCTAATTTCTAATAAATTGGTTCCGTAGCTCCCCAATTCGCGAGAAGCCGGCCCTCATTGAAAATGTTAAACGAGATTGGGGCTCAACAAGCAAATCGAATTACCTGCAAGTGCTGCTTTCTCATACGAGAGACGAAAACCTTTGCTTTGTGGATAAACTTGTTTTGTATCTTCCATTTCTCTTGAAACGGAAAATTTAAGAAAACTTGAAAATTCTGTCGTACTTTTTTACATAAATTAGTAAATTCCTGCATCTAAATGTATTTTTTTTTTTGTTATTTAAAGCAATTTTTCATTATATTTTGAAAACCATCGCTTACGTTCTATTTTGTCGGGATTGCCGACTATAGACAGCAATAAGTCGGCTATTGTGTTACTAACGTGAAATAATGTATTTATCTCACGTTAGTTTCAGCAATTTTACAAGCTTTTATAATTTCACCTGTCCCGATGTTTGTCTGTAATCAAATCTTGCAAGTTACATTCGATCCACTTCCCGGTTACCGATTAAACTGAAATTTTGCATGGATATTTCAATTGGATGACAATACAATATTTGGAATCGTTGCGCTGGTCTGATGATGGAGTCGAAAGGTGGCCAAAGGAACTCCTAAACAAACAAATGTAATTTTTGCAAAAAACTTGTGTCCTTAAAATAAACCAAATTTTGGGAAAAAATGCTAGTTTACGGGTTTATACTAAAGTTCTCTCCGTTTTAACTCATTAGCAATAATTTTGGGAATATAAACAATTTACTATAACAACCTCCGCGGTCCAGTGATGTTTAGTTGTTTCCAGTTTGGTTAGGACATTTCAGGCTTGAAACACCTGATTGTCTGATAATAAAGATGATTCCGTGCTTCGGAAGGCACGTTAAGCCGGTGGTCCCGGCTGCCATCTGGTAGTCGTAAAGGAACCACGTTAGAGGCCGAGAGGCGGTTCCGAAGAACTCTGACACCAAGGTGTGCATGGTCGATTGACCGTGACACCTACTCGAAAAGAAGAACTATAGCAAAATTTTTGGTATCGGTTCTATAAATCCCGAATTTGGCCAAGATTATGATCAGAATTTGGGAATTATGAAACCGTTAGGTTGTGAATTGTTAATAAGTAAGCTCCCATTGAAAATGTTAAACTAGAAAATTGAATTACCTGTAAGTGCTGCTTCCTCATATACGAGATACGACAAGCTAGCTGTGAAAACTCTTTTAGTACCTTAAATTTCGAGTCCAACTGGAAAATATTCAAATGATTAAATATTAACGAAAGCTTGAAAATATATTCCAACAAAATACAAACAAAATAGTGATGGGTTGCTGCTGTCATCATCAAAAAAAAAACAGATTTGTTTCAGCTTTATTAAAGTGACTACTTATATGCTGTAACTAAATTCATCTTCGCCTGTATTCGTTTGAAGATAAACGCGTCCGCGGAGGGGGAAACTTTTGAAAGACTGCATAGATATCCAATTGAGAAAACTACGAGTGTTTGCGTTTTTGCTTATATCGGTAAACCTTTCCATTAGTGATGGGCAGTTACCGAGAATATTCCCAAAAGTGGAAATATTCCCGAAGGTATTGCCGGGAATGTTACAGCGGGAAGGAATTAATAGGAGCTTTGCCTTATGAATAACATTTTGATTGATTGTTGCAAGTGGCTCACACTGGTGTCAGATTTTTCAAGCTCCCTAAAGGCATCTGACATAGCTTCAATGATGCCAGCCGGACGGCTGGCAACGGCTTAACGTGTCTTTTGATAAAATTGTTGTGTAATCTATATTTAGTTGTGGCTATATGTGACATAGAATGGGAATGCTACAAAAAATTTACGTTTGAGAAAATATTTTTGTAACATTACTAAAGATTCCGGTGACTTATATTCTTTCAGCTTCCGTTAATTTATTTAAAGGGCCGCAGTTTCTGAAAACGGCGGTATCCAACTCAAAAAGCATAGGGGGTGGAACACGAATGTATAAGTGCCCAGCTAGGTCTTGTAAACTTTCACAATTGAGTCTTTTTTTTAATATAAAACATGATTTGGCTCACGGCCTAACCCGCATTTAAATGTGTAAAAGAACCCTCGGGATGAGAGCAGTAGATTTTTCCGGTCGATCGAATTGATAATTTCGTCTATTTGCTTTGAAGTATATAATTATGTATTATTTTTATAGTTTAATTTTTGTTGAATCATTTTTATCTCCACTGTACTGTACCTATTCGCCTCAAACAAAAACTCGCACTCAAAATAATCTTTTTAAACCTCTTATGAACTCTCCTAAAATATACATACCTGTACATTACATGTTGTAAAAGTGGTCTCGTTTGCAGTCGAGTAAGAATATACGCGCCCGCTGAGGTGGAAACTGTTGATAGACTGCACTAGATATCTATGTGACTGAGAAAACCTACAAGTGTTGCAATCTTCTTGGAAAGTCTATCAATAAATATTAAACATCTATTTAGTAAGCGGACGTTCTTGATATTAAATAGCCCTCATGACACGCGCGACAACGTTTATCGACTATCGCTTGACTCTTCTTGTTTTCCGTGATATCAAAGAGCAAGATGGATAGTTTATCGCGCTATATAAATAGTGTCGCGGGCGCCATGCTACTCGTAGTCCCGCCCCGACCCCTCTTCGGCTCCGAATAGCCAGAGGAATCCCACTATCCGACCGAAGGAAATTGCAGCTCAACTAGCAAATCGAATTAAGTAGTAGTACCTGAAAGTAATTTTCATACGAGATACGACGATTGCTTTAAGTAAAAATCTTTTAGTATCTGCCCTTTTGAGTTTAACTGAAAAATATTCAAAAAGATAAATAAAAGCGAAATCATGAATTTCCTCGTCGACCTCGTCGCACTCGCCAGAGTGCGTAGAGTAGGATTAGCTCCAATTACTTGCACCCAGGATAGGCCCTTCTGGCAACGTAGCTTTCGGCCCATAAAGCAAAAGATGAAAGTTGCTGCTCTCCAAAGGATTTTGCCATTTTTTCTCAGATTGGTCCTTCAGGTTATGCATGCACGTAATCGCGGCCCATCAGGCAATATGAGAGTTTGCTGTCTCTCCAAACCTTGCGCACACAGGCAACGCCTAAAGCTGAGGTCTGTTCCTCCTTTGGTGATGTTGTCTATATATGCTGAGGGCATTCTGCCCTCGCCTCAAAACACCCGGTAAAGTAGCGAAAGCTCACTTGGAGCTAGCTACATAGTTATTTTAAAAATAGCAATGCTACTGGCGCAGGACCCATAACATGGTGCCCACGACGCCGTTTATATCATAACTAGCTTTCGCCCGCGGCTCCGCCCGCGTCAATGTCGATCCCTCGGGAATAGTACTTTTTCCCGGGATAAAAGGTAGCCTATGTCCTTCTCCGTACTCCAGAGTACTTGTATCCAAAATTTCATGAAGATCGGTTCAGTAGTTACGGCGTGAAAGCGTAACAAACAAACATATAAACAAACAAACTCACTTTCGCATTTATAATATTAGTAAGGATATTAGTAAGGATAAGGATATATTTTTCGCAATATTTTAAAACCGTTTTTTCGTTATCGCACTTTTGCACTTATTACTATTTTTGTTACGTTTTGCTTTAATTTTTAAGTATTTTAATTAGTTCTTACATCAGAGACGAGCCTTGGTGACCTGTAATACAGGTATTTTTTCACAGAACAACAAACACATTAGAAGTGTTACCAGTTATTATGCGTGATTTCTATGAAAACCAGCGTCGTCGCCTCATTTCAAGCATACTACTAATGCTACATATTACTATACTTTAATACGTTTTTTGATTTACCGCTGAGTAGTTTCACTAGGAACTTCTCATTTTTCACGTTAGAATAGCACACAACAGCATTTTCGTTTTTTTTTTTACGTAAATCTCACTTTACTTCCTTTGACAAGATTCAAGTGAGCTGATCGAGCGCATTGTTTTTTCCGCAAGGGTTTTTGGAAACCTAGCATAAGCACCAGTTCCCCACATGTATAATGATCCACTCTTCCGTTTGTACTAAATAAGTTATGCACTGATTATGTCCTAATTATAAGATTTTTGGACATAATAAACATATTTTATTATTATTATATCACGCGATAAACCATCCCCTATAGCTTTTCATTATTAAGGAAAAAAAGATGGCGACAGTCTATCGGAAACGGCACCAACAATGAGAAATTGGGAAAATGGGGGCGAAATATGCATTCATCAACAGGGAACTTCATTTAACGAAGCAACTAGCCCAGGTACTGTTGATATTATCTTTAAAGTATTTTATTATTGAGATTGAAAGTATAAAACTAAACAGGTGACGCCATTTGCATTCCCAAGGTTCTGATAGAATCAGAAAAATAAGCAAAGTTCTCGCGAACAAGTTCTAACAAGACTGCAATTTTAAGTTCAGCTTCGGCTCCGATCGTGACCGCAAGTTCGCTAGTTACAATACTGAGATCAGTTGACATATTGCATGAATATTTAGTCTAAAAATATATTAAAAACCTGGCTTCTTTCATTATTAAAAGTAAGGCCGCGATAATAATATTAGTTATGGTAGAGCCACGCTACCGGCAAAATGAATTGCTAGTAGCATGAAAGGGCCGGCTCGTCCGGGGAAGTACCGCACACTCACAGAAAATCGACGTCTGAGTAGAAGCTTTACTGCTTCTATGCTTCGTTCGGTGAGTGAGAGAGCCGGAGATATTACTATAAATATAATTGTAGCTCTACCAATCTCAACTTCCTATCGAACCTAATTATAGTAATCCGTGGTTGGCGATTTTAATGGCACATTTATTTTCCACTTTATAAGTTTTTCCTTTTTAGTATTATACGTATACAAGGTACCATTGTTTGCTTACCCAAATAAATTTAAAAAAAAGCCTAATTGCGTATAACAGGAATGAGACATGGTGAAGATTCTCGACCCCGGGGTGTGAAGCACGGTATCTCAAATGGCAGAGCATAGGTCGTACAGCGACCTAAGGTCGCAGGTTCAAATTGCTCCGTGGTTCAAACCACAAGTCCGTTTGTAATTTTTTCACCATATTTTATTTCCTTATATAAGTACAGTAGGTATATCATAATAGCATTGTGAATGCAAAAAAACATTAATTAAAATAAGGTACTCAAGAAACTTTTTATGTAGTCCATCTACAGTACTCCGGGCGTGCCGGCAGAAGTAAAAACTCCGCGCCGTAGGGGGATATTACTTCCTCTCCTACGCCGCGCCGGCGCTCTCAGGTCACGTGTCCATCTTACGAATGTGCACAACGCCACTTAAGAAGTTTTTACTTCAAAAAATGCTTCTATGATATACAGTTTGAATATCAAAGCCTACTCGTATATTCCGTTACAAAGGCCTTGGAATAAATATTACAATATCCACGCACTCTGGGATCAGGAACAATGTATGCGCATGCATTGTGCGTGCCACGTGCGTATCATTTGGTTATATTTCTTACTTTCATCCGTGAATCTAAGAAATATAAACAAAATATTGTTCTCAAGTTTATTTCATTACTAGCTTTCGCCAGCGGCTCCGCCCGCGTTAATGTCGATCCCACGGGAATAGTATTTTTTCCTGGGATAAAAGGTAGCCTATGTCCTTCTCTGTACTCCAGAGAACTTGTATACAAAATTTCATGATGATCGGTTTAGTAGTTACGGCGTGAAAGCGTAACAAACAAAAAACAAACAAATAAACAAACTCACTTTCGCATGTATAATATTAGTAAGGATAAGGATAAGGATCATCACAGCCATAAGAAGTGCATTGCTAGACAAAGGCCTCTCCCAAAGATTATTTCTTCCATGGGAGGATATTGCCATACTCACCACGCTTGGGGTTGGCGAGAACAGTTTCTTTGGTTTCTTTAAGAAAGTGACCTAACAGAGTATTGTTCTCAAGTTTATTTCATCATCACAGCCTTTAAGAAGTCCATTCCTAGACAAAGGCCAAGAATTCTTCATTCCTTGGGAGGATATTGCCATACTTATAGCGCTTAGGGTTGGGGAGCGCAGTTTTTTTATATAATAATAGAGGGATTTCGTCACAAAAACACCAAGTTTGACACTAAACAAAAAATATTTACATTAGAGAAAAAAAGAGTGTAGAAGCCACAAAAAGTTAAGAAAATTTCGAACTTATACTTTGTTAAATTTAAAAACTTAACAAAGTATAAGTAACCTTCGTTATTTCCCCGCTTTGCCAACGGAATTATAACTGGGTATAAATATAATTAATACTTATGCAAATCGCGTACGCGCCGCGCAAGTTTCTCTAATTTTTACAAAGTCTTTCTGTTAATATTTCAAATTAAGAATCTGTTAGGAACTCTGATTAAATAATTTTAATTATCGCCAAAGGCGGGCGGCACCTGTTCGTTTAAAAAGTTGCTAATTACTGGGGTCTTAGCCGCCTGGGTAGTAGTCTATCAGGGAGGGAATTCTTGGCTTTCATTGGGTAGTCGAGTCAATGAAAAAGGCGTTTTATGAATACTAAGGACTTACAAACACTAAATCATACTTTTTTTAGTTGTTTCCAGTTTGGTTAGGACATTGCAGGCTTGAATCACCTGATTGTCTGATAATTAAGATGGTTCCGTGCTTTGGTAGGCACGCTTGGTCCCGGCTGCCATCTGGTAGACGTTAAAGGAACCACTTCAGGCGGTTCCGAAGAACTCTGACACCAGGGTGTGCATGTTCGATTGACCGTGTCACCTACACGAATTGATGATTCCTCATTGGTTTAGTTTACAAAGGCTACAATGTTCGTAATTTGTAACGGTGGTGGTTATCACTAATTGTAAAACGCTATTGCATTTGCGATACCCGTAAGAATAGCGTATAGTAATTAGATGAAATAAACAAATGTTTTTCTAGGCACACCACAGAAAAAGATATTACGTAACCAATAACACTAGAACAATATATATATATATTTAAACAGGTTACATAATTCAAAACATTGTTTAAAACCCAAACTTTTTAACTTCTTTTGTCCAGGTAAAGAGCAACTTATTTACCTTTTACGAAGTCCGGAAAAGTTCAAAGAAACTCGTACAAAATTTTAATTAAGAATAATTGGGATGAACCTTCTAAATATAAATTAAAGACAAAGTTTTTAATGTGCCTTTCGATTTTAAAATGTATAATTACCTGTTGTTCTTGTGGTGCTTATACCTACTTCCTCAAGATGTTATACTAGTAATTGCTTAAATTTTACATAAGCTGGTTTTCAACATGTTTGTTAAAATTTAAGAGCGCACCAATGCGACCCGGCTGAAGCCATTTCGCACCCCGCGCCCCGCGCGAAAGCAGGATAGATCTAATGACCGTAACGCGTAAAAAATGAGAAGAAGATAGTGGGTAGGCACAAGCGGGTGTCCTAGAATTAACGGGCGTAAGCGCCAAATCACTTAATTGTTATTTAAAATAAAAGTACGAGGTTAATGAGTAAAAAACCTTTGGCCAGATTTTAGAACTAGTTATTGCTAAGCTAGGAAACTAAAAATCATTTCTAAAGACCTTAGGGTTTCGCCGTTCTGACCACAAACTTCAAATAAAGGGGCTATGTTTGCAAAATAAAAGTATCGGGGCTTTTGTTATTAATCGTGTTTTCAGGTTGGACAGTTTTAAGAAAATATGTTGAAGTTTTATATATAATAAATAACAGGCATGTAGTTGTTATAGATATAGACATCTAGACGAATGTTCATTGACAAGTTTCGCATTCGTGCCCTCTTAAGTCAGCTTCCTTGAATTCCTATCAAAACAAGGGAGGATCTGCCATATCATATAGCAAGAATTGCAAATTCTTCGAGCCCCGTGTTTAGGGGCCACGCGCCTGTGCTAACACTATCATCAGGTCTTTTTAGTCTCCACTACAAGAGCGTGACCCTCTCTGTACTCCCGAAGCTTTATTTGCCTGGAGCAGACAGAGGATTTGGCCTATACTCTCCTCGCTGGCCAGACGGTTAAGAAGCTAAAACTATATCTATATTAATTTTAAAAATACAAAAGTTACTTTGTCTGTCCCCACTGACATTTCCCTTAAAGCGGTGACTTAGCCCGTCAAAAAGAACAACTTTTCCTGTGGGACCGATGCTGAGAGACAATCATACATTTTCATACTAATTGGCAAGGTAATTATTTTGACGAGCTGAGTCACCCCATCAAGGGAATTACTGCAACGAATTCACACTTTGTATGTCCTTTAAATTCTTGGGCTCCATAAGTGCACATTTGCTACAGGCCCCGTGCTAGCTTAATCCAGCACTGTTTCAAAATAAAATTAAGGTTTCCATAAACGTAAATAATGAGAGTGTAGGCCAAGTCCTCTGGCTGCTCTGGCCAAGTATTGACATGTTTTTTACACTACAACTAAGTAATTGTACAATGAAATACGGCATAGTATGGTTCTAGTAGTACAGAGAGGGTCGTGCTTCTGTAGTGGAGACTAAAAAGGACCTGATGATGATACATAAATAATAACTAGTCTACACCCTCAATAGTATATCTATAATGTTTATTCAATCAAAGTGGACTATACATGCATTGAAAAATTTTTTTTATTCAAATAGTTTTTTCGTTTGTTTTTTCATGTGTGTAAGTGGATAACAGTGCTGTCGTATTTTTAAAGCCGACTGACAAAGCTTACCGACTTTATCAATGACTAGCTTTCGCCCGCTGCTCCGCCCGCGTTAATGTCGATCCCTCGGGAATAGTACTTTTTCCCGGGATAAAAGCCTATGTCCTTCTCTTTACTCCAGAGAACTTGTATGCAAAATTTCATGATGATCGGTTCAGTAGTTACGGCGTGAAAGCGTAACAAACAAACAAACAAATTAACAAACAAACAAACTAATTTTCGCATTTATAATATTAGTAAGGATAAGGATAAGGATGACAGCTGGGATCAACAGCTTAATATGCCTTTCGAAGCAAAGCGATGCTCGAGATATTTTTTAGCTACCTACTTTTGGTTACCCATCTCAGTGGGGTCCACACCCAGGTTGCTTTGCATTAACTCATCTCTCGTTCATTCTGTGAACGATGTAATGTTGTGCGGGAACTAAGAATTTCACGGACACTCGCCTGTAGACGTAATTCTATTGTGTCTGGTTCAGTGTCCGTGAATCATCATCATCATCAGGTCCTTTTTAGTCTCGACTACAGGAGCACGACCCTCTCTGTATTACTAGGGCCATACTTGGCCAGAGCAGCTAAAGGACTTCCTCTGGCCTACACTCTCCACGCTGGCCAGACGGGTTGGAGAGGTCACTGAAATGTTTATAAGCTTTGTTTAGCTTGTATTTCCTAAGTCGCCTTCAACAACATCCACGGGAAGACTTGGAGTGGTCCTATTCTACTCTGCCGCATACCACACGGCTAACGGCTCACGGCTGTCCGTGAATGAGTTAGTTAGTAGTTTAAGATTTGTAAAACTGCGTCGGAGTAGGACGTGATTAGTGCTGTTGTTTCATTAAGGGAACTGTGCTCGTTGTGTATCGTATCGACAGATTTTATTTCGGAGTGTTATATTTGAAATGCCGTAAATATACATTTATAAATCTTAAAATAACCTATCCCAACAGCCCTCACCGACTCCATTGTAATAAATTCAGCCCTCAATTTGTGACGCAGTTGCCGGACGCCTGACGCAGCATTAATAAAACCCAAGCCGCCTTCTAAGGAAATAAATAAATCATCTCGATCCTTTATCAGGATTTCTAAATCTATCGCATAATGTTAATGTGAAAGTTTGGTTGTTGCTTTATTTGTTGCGTCGCTTGCCTGATGGCATCCTTTAATATCTGGAAGCTCCATTGTTATAGGGCTATAGGCAAGCTCCGTGGTGCAGTGGTTAACACGCCATCCTGTGACACTAGGGTGCCCGGGTTCGATCCTCGGTCAGGTCAAAATGGTAAATGACCTTTATTAGATTGGCCTGGGTCTTGGATGTTTATCAATATTATTATTGCATCGTTGAGGTAGTATCCCATAACACAAGTCTCGAACTTACTTTGGGGCTTACTCCACCTGTGTGATTTGTCCGTATGTATTTTATTTAGCAAAAGATTAAATATTAGAAGTTAAATAGAAGACTATCAATCCATTTAACAACATCGCTATCGGCTTCGTGTATTTTGGATACTACCCTCAATAGTCAGAAGCGGACAAGAGTAGCCTTACCTCATAGCTCCAGTTTTGCCTGCGTAAATTTATATTGATTATATATATATATTTATATTTAATCCTTTGCTACATATGAAACCATTCGCAAATAATAAAGGCTATTCATATTTTACTTACGTATACTGAAAAAGCTGATCTTTGTTTGATTCGGAGCGGATAATGGTTGTTTAATTATTGTACTTGCTGGGAAAGAAAGTTGCAAATCATATTCTCTGAGCAATTTTATGTAATCAGTTGTAAAGAATTATTTTATTATTATGTTTGTTCATTGGTTATACGTTTTAGCTATAATCAGTGCAATATTTTTATGGGTGTTAAATAAATAATAGAAGTAGGTATGTAAAAAAGCTCGTTGTTTAATCCGATGACTAAACGACCCAAATGGGATAAACAAATAACGTCGAACCCCGTGGCGTAGTAGTTACCAAGTAAGTCCGCCTGCGACACGGAGTTACTCGGTTTGATTCTCGGCGCAAATAAATACTTGAATTTAGGTATTTGTCTGCTGTGTGAGCTACTAATGAAGCGATGGTGTCGACCGTAAAAACTTTCACCAATTCATATTGGAACATGAATGTTGACAAAAATCCTTATCCTATGTTTAGCTTGTATTTTCTAATTCGCCTCTTACCCATGGATGTCCATGGGAAGATTTGGATTCTATCTACTCTGCCACAAACCACACGGCTAACTATAATTAAATATGAAAAAAAAAACTATAGTATTTTAGTTTTGGTTGTAATCAAACTTCTTCTTCCCGGTCTTACGGTATTATTTTTAATATTTAGTCACAGAAGTTGCTCACTGGCTCAAAGGCTTAGCAACACTAAGCTTTGAGCTTTAAGCAACTTTTTGGCTGGCGCTGATTAAACCAAGGAAGGCGAAATAATTTGTAAATATTATCCTACCTTATTCAATTCCCATTAAATCTTGTAAATATAAATTCTTCCACGCTAGTCTGGGAGAAAAGAAAAACATAGAATGCTTCTTTTTCCCTTGCGGATTAGACAAAGCCTAGGTCTATAAGACCGGGCCACATTTAGCATGTTGGAGGGCGTGTAGCCGGAAAGCGGAAGCAAAATAGTATATCAGGCTAGCTACATCGCCTATTGACATGATTCCGTAGATTAAAATCTCTCTCTCTCCAAAAGTACAACCCCTCGATCTGCTTTTACGACCTGCGCTGGCAGAGAAGCAGCTGGCACATTCTACGTTTTTCTTTTCTTCCAGACCAGCATGGAAGAGATGCATTTATAATATTAGTATAGTAAAGTACCTATGGATATGGACATATGGACTTAACTACAAACAAAACCAATGCTTTTTGTATGTGCAGCCTGATATTATAGGACGCATGAAACCTCTTCTATGCGACGTCTCCCGTGAGATTAACCATCTTACATGAACACATTTTTTTTAAATGATCTGTGGTCTGGCGTTTCAGTAGAGTTGCAACTATGACAGATTAGAGAGATAACACCAAAAAGCAAGTTTTATTTATTGTTATAACGGCAAACGATATCTGATTTGTAGTCTCTACCTGTTCTTTAAATACAGCCATGTGATAGACGGATGGACGAACGGACATCATGAGAGTCCCGTTTTTACGTTTTGGTTACGGAACGATAAAAATCAAGTCATAAGATGAAGCAGCTATCTTCCTATTTTGATTTTCTTTACCACCTATACGCCCACTAGTCATGCTATTATCCCGTGAATAATAAAGACATGATAAGAATGAAGGTGTGTCAGTAAGATGTTTAATCCTAAATTCTTCGTCTGGAAGAAATTAAACTTTGAATTAAAAATATCTCATTAGAACTCGGGCACGCTGCCAAAGAGCGAATTCTTTTTAATACGACATTGCATTCAGCTCTTTATAACAACTATAACAAACCTAGTAGACTTAGCGGGGTTGTCTGATGTATAAGATTATAGTAGTTAAAGACTATAATCATCATCATCATCATGCCAACCATTGGAAGTCCACTGCTGGAGAAAGGCCTCTTCCAAGGATTTTTCATTCCATGAGAGGATATTGCTATACTCACCAAGCTTGGCTGGGTTGGCGAGCGCAGTTTCTTTGGCTTCTTGAGCTTCCGACGCCTGGTGCCCATCGGAAGCATTTCTAAGCTAGGGAAGGATAGGAATTTGTTGAATTTGGGAAGGGATGTAGAGATACTACTCAGTTGTGGGGAAAAAGCAAGTAACAGCTCGTACACCTTACCTGTAGCCACCGTAACAAGCAAGTACTCGCTCGTAACAAGCAAGTAACACGTTACCTGTAGCCACCTTGCAGTTGATGATGACATCCCTGACGATATAATTAATATAATTAATAGGCTAAGCTCGCCTATTAATTATATTGGTGAACATAAATACTAATTCTGAGGTAATATCAAACCCCAGTTTGAACCCGGCATATACATATTTCGCTTTTAGACCACAGAGTTTCAACCGCTTTAGGTCAACAGAAGAAACTCAAGGAGGTTTGCTGTTTGAATAATCCCCAAAGTATGTACCTATTATCCTTTCCCATATGAACATTTTAAATGAAACAGTCTAAATGAAACAATGATACAAGCAGGATAATCTTATCTCTATGGATACAAGGCAAGACGCAATATATCAAAGATATACTAATATCTTTGTAATATATATTGTTTCATTTTTTAAATTCTATTCTTTTTATTTTTATCAGCTAGATGAGTTATTTTCCGTTATATCCAAAAAAGGTTCAATATATTGAATCTCTTCGGTTAGATGTTAGATCAGGTTAGATTCCACTTTTAGTTGTCAACTATTGATTGAATTTATGATTGTAAGTATCAACGTTATATTTATTAACACATAAATTTATCAAACAATATACTCGTACATTTAAAGTCAAATTCCTTTGCAAATCCATTCCGCCCCAACTCTGTTAGTGGAAAACTTACATTAATGTTTTCCTTTCGCTTTGGCACATAAACAGCCAAAAGCTGGTTGAGGTATCGGGTAACCAGGCAATTGGCAACTTTTTAGGATAACCACGCGTCAAATAAAGCAAGCACTTTAAATTATTAATGTCCCGCAGTAGTTGTCACGCGGAAACCCAGAAGGCTGACAGCATTGCCATCCAAAGTGGCCAAAGCATGGCCATCCAAAGTGGCCAAAGCATTGCCATCCAAAGTGGCCAAAGCATTGCCATGCAAAGTGGCCAAAGTTGCCACTTTTATGGCAATCCTGTCAGCCTTCTGGATTTCCGCGTGACAACGACTGCATGACATTTTTTATTTAAAGTGCCTGCCTTTTTTTGACATGATAATCCTTACTAATAATATAAGTGAGTTTGTTTGTTTGTTTGATTATTTGTTTGTTTGTTTGTTACGCTTTCACGCCGTAACTACTAAACCGATCATCATGAAATTTTGCATACAAGTTCTCTGGAGTACAGAGAAGGACATAGGCTACCTTTTATCCCGGGAAAAAGTACTATTCCCGAGGGATCGACATTGACGCGGGCGGAGCCGCGGGCAAAAACTAGTATCTTATAAATCGAGGAACGCCCATTGCGCCCACGAAAAAGTGTCACGTTCAGTGTGCAAGTGAGAGCGCGCAACAAGCGATAGGCACGATCGGCCTAAACGTTCTTCTGTAATAGTGAAATAACCTTGATGTACATATTTTGTATTTTTTTATAACTATCGTATTGAATATGAATTTTATTTTTGTCATAATACATAATACAAATCAATATATAAAATCACAATTTTGTTACAAAAGACACGTCATTCCTAAAGCCCTAAAACATAATATTGAATTACATTATATAAAGCCAAATATTATTTATATTTAAAAATTAAACCCGCCTCTCAGCGTTTCTGATGCAAAAGTGCCCAAAACGCGGCATTACCGCGCTGAATTGCAATGGACATCCGTTGCACCAGAAACGAGGTAGATCGGAAGTCTCCGCCGTTTTCCCTAATTCTGTAATTAAATCTTTATAATGTAATAATACACAGACAAATAATCCCCCTTTTTTGATAAATATACTTTGTCCCGTTTTAATCTGGTCAGTTTATTGCTGCCTCTTCTTTGTAAAATATTTAAAACAGGCAAAAAGAGGCTCAAACTTTGAACATTCCGTATATTTTTATACGTTTTATTGTTTTTGCATATTTTCTTTGTAACTATGCTACGACCACCAACTCCCTACGTTCCCTTTTTTCATACTTAAAACTGCATACTTCCCCTTGTGCCTATGAAGTTTATCCCGATAGCATTTTTTTTTTCATAAATTACTTTTTATATCTAAGCGTTATATTATATAACTGCCTCCGAGGTCCAGTGGTTAAGGCGTTTGTTTGTAGACCCGGGGGGCGTCGGTTCGATTCCCACTGGAAGCATACTTTGTTTAAATGTTTCCAGTTTGGTTAGGACATTGCAGGCTTAAATCACCTGATTGTCTGATAATAAAGATGATTCTGTGCTTCGGAAAGGCACGTTAAGCCGTTAGTCCCGGCTGCCATGGGTAGTCGTTAAAGGAGGAACCACCAGATTATGACAATTCTGCACGGTAAAGTAATAGTACTTATGTGTACTAGTAATTACTTACAGTCGCACTCTGCAAAGGTATTTAAAGAAATATCAACAAAATGTAGTCAGCGATACGGTGTAATTTAGCACTCGTCCGACCGCAGCACCTTTTCGTTTAGGTACTTACAGAATCCATTGCAAGCCACTTTCATTCTTATAGCTCTGAACAAACGATTCATAATTCGATGAAGTCAATGAACACAGCCCTGTTTTACCGGTTCGAAGTGTAGTGGCAAGAGGAATGAGACAGGCCTGGTACCGGTTCCATCATCACACTAGCTCCAAGGTAGTCGCTATTTTAAGAAATATTACATAGTGGGCTTTATCATTATGGATCTAAATTTAGCTATAAAAATTTGACCCACACACACGAGAAGACTACTAAAAGCTTCTTAAAATACGATGCATAGAATTAAGACTCTCTATGCTGCTTCTCTTCCCGAAAGCCGATCGAGGGTATGGGCGATAATCTGACGAATCGTAGTGGTAGGGGGCTCGGCTAGCAACCCATCTCTATTTTAATTAAATTTTTCAACTAAACGCCCACCAACATGCTAAACGTTGCTTTTAGGTCTTATAGACCTAGGTCCTGTCTACCCTGCAAGGAAAAAAGACGTGATTGTTTGTATTTATATACTCAACTGCTTAGCAGGTGGTTGCAAGGGTAACATCGGGTAAAGCGCTCGACCTCCCGAGCTGCTTCTAGTAAGTATCCCAATACATTCATTCCCTTTCCAAATCCAACAAATTTCTATCCTTCCTCTACACTTTGATGGACACGAGTCACAATAGAAGTTCTATTGTTATAACAGCTATAGCTGTGCAGTGTCCATTAATGAATTAAAAAAAAAGGAGAATAAAATTTCGGTGTTAAAAATGGCCAGTAGCGTCGGAAGCACAAGAAGCCAAAGAAACTGCGCTCGCCAACCCATCTGCCAAGCGTGGTGAGTATGGCAATATCCTCCCATGGAACAAAGAATACTTGGGAGAGGCCATTGTCCAGCAGTACACTTCTATCGGCTAAAATGATGAGCAAAGAATCCTTAGGAGAAACCTTTGTCCAGCATTGGGCTTCTTGCGTCTAACATAATGATGATTATGAATTTATCAGTAAACGATCCTTTAAGATAAGATCCTGAATACTAAGCTTATTGGGCTATTTCTCATAAGAAACAGTGGACTTGTCTAGTTTTGCATTAGGTGAGGAGTCGGTAGCACAAAAGCATGTCACGTAGTAGATTGAAGATTATGCCACGCTGAGCAGCAGACATCAAAATCATCTGAAGGAAGGTGAAGAGCCTGACTGATGGATATTATTATAATAGCAAATAACTTGTAGTGTTTATATACCTCTAAGTTTTATTAAAATAATTAAAAAGAATATATCTACATATAATCTGAAAATATCTGCGAATAATATAAACAAACTTAAATTAAACTACTTTTAAATAAACCTAACTATATTCATACTAAAAATAATAAAAAAAATATATAAAAGGATTAAATCTAAACTAAGGTGTTGGCATAGTGCCAAGAACACTAGCTAAATTCCCCCGCTGAATAGGAATTGCAATTCTTTGCGCGAGGATAAAACCAGCCCTCTTGTCTAATATTTATATTAAAACTCTATGTATATGAGGTAAAAAAATCAGACACATACCAATTAAATAACATTTGTACTTGTCAGATTTCAATCAAACTTTCTAAAACTTCAGAACTGCCATCAATGAGGACAGCCGGAATTAACGGCATATCGTGTTTCGAATCATGGAGGAGAATAAAGTAGTAATCACGGTTAAGCAACCCCATAATAACTCTTAGGAAAACAAATCACAAGTGACACAAAAGTCTTGATCTCCTACGTGCTTCGGAAAGCATGGGGAACTTTTGGCCACAGCTGCCATCATTAAAAATGAAGATAAGCAATGTCCGATGCCTTTAGACAGCTAAAAATATCTGCCATCAGCGTTGGTATATATGACCAACACTAGTGTCAGGTTTATTCTCTCTCATTTTATCACTCACTAGCTATTGCCCGCGACTTCATCCGCGGCAATTTCTGTTATTATGATTAATTAGTTTTTTTCTTAGTATAGACTAGCTGTTGCCCGCGGCTCCGCCCGCGTTAATGTCGTTCCCTTGGGAACAGTAGAAATGATAAAAATTCCATACAAACCCCTGCCCCTTTGCTTTTTCCCCTTAAGGGGGAATTTAATACATTTCACCTGCATAGATCTTTAGCCCTTAAGTAGGGGATTTTGCCCATTTCACCTACACAGATATTTTTTTTTGAAATGGAGAACTTCTTATTGTCATATTTCTAAGTAAATAAAAAAAATCCATACAAACTTTACCTCACCTATTCTACCCCTTCAAGTGGAAATTTCGAGCATTTTAACTACACAGATCTTTTTAATTGTAATGTTAACATATATACCTATTTTTATACTTCTATGTCCAGAAATGAGAAAATTTCCATACAACCCCCCCCCCCCTTTATCCCTTAAGGGGGAAATTTTGTACATTTCACCTACACAGATCTTTTTAATTGTAACCTAGAACGTATATACTTATTTTCATACCTCTAAGTCTTGAAATGGAAAAATTCCATACAAACTTTACCCCTTCAAGGGAGAATGTTGTCTGGTTCACCTAAACAGATCTTTTTTAATTTTAATTGAGAACTTGCGTACCTACTGTCAAACTTCTAAGTCCAGAAATGAGAAAATTCCATAAAACTTCAACCCCTTTGATTTTCTAAAAATCCTTTCTTAGTGCTCATTTACATCATAAAAAGAATCCCTGTGCCAAATTCAAGTTTCTGTGCACAGTAGTTTCGGCTGTGCGTTGATATATAAGACAGGTTTGCCTTTGGCCCGCGGCTCCGCCCGCGTAAGTGTCGATTTCTCAGGAACAGTAGAATTACCCGGAATACATTAGTTTATGAGTTTCAATGAAACGCCTTAATATTGAATTTCAATTGAATAACTTCAAAAACGGAAAGTTTCATACTAACTTTGCATCCCCGTTATATCCCCTAAAGGGATGATTTTTGAGAAAAATATTTTACTCGTGTTTCATGCCTTTTAGTGAAGAACCTTCATGCTGAATTTCATTCGACTAACTTCAAAAATGGCAAAGTTTCATGCTTACTTTGCACCCCTATTTTACCCCCTTAAGGGATGATTTTTGAGTAAAATATTTTACTCGTGTTTCATACCTTTCAGTAAAGAACCTTCATGCTGAATTTCATTCGAATAACTTCAAAAACAACAAACTTTCATACTAAATTTGCAACTCGTTTATCCCCCTAAGGAGATGAATTTCCAAAAATCCTTTCTTAGTGCTCCCCTACGTTATAAAAGGAACCCCTGTGCAAAATTTCAAGTTCCTAACCTTTATAGTTTAGGCCCTGCGTTGATATGTCAGTCAGTCAGTCAGCTTCTCCTTTTTTTTTAATATGGATTACTATGGATAGTATGGATAAGTATAATACTGTCGTATAATGATGATGAATTGACTTTGGATTTTAATTTTCTTATGTCACGTATTATTTTATTTTATTTTTTGCTATATGTTTGCAGGCAAACTCATGCCTTGAGTTCATTCAAATGACGATAACTTTTTTTTTAATGAACCGATTTTGATGAAACAAACTTTAAATGTTAAACTGAGTTAAAACAAAGCAATTGGTGAAAGTTTGAAGTAAATCGGTTTAGTATTTTCGGAGATAATCGTGATCATACATACAGACAGACAGACAGACAGACAGACAGACAGACAGACAGACAAGAAATTCCAAAAAAATTTTTTTGCTTTCTATTATTCTTTTTAAGTGCCCCTCTATCCATTTCAGTCAAAAATTCAAAATGTACAGACAAAATAATTTTACTGTTTTATTATATGTATAGATGAATAATTTTCCCCCGTTTTCAAAACATTTTTTATTGATGCTTCGCTCCTACTAGTCGCAGCGTAATGTTTTATAGCCTAAAGCCTTCCTCAGTAAATGGACTATCCAACACCAAAATAATTTTCCAATGTGAACCAGTAGTTCCTGAGATTAGCGCATTCAAACAAACTCCTCAGCTTTATAATATTTTTATCATACATTTGTTTATGTGTATGTAACTAATAAAATGCCGGTCAAGTGTGATTCCTATTAGCAGAAACACTAAGAGTTCCCATACTTATTGTACACCTTCAAAATTTAACAACTAAACCCAACGATACATAATGGTTCCTAATATTTTCGCGAAAACTTTTTAAATAAGTAATTGAATTTAAATGTATAAAAATCACAAAAACTTTAAAAATGAAATAACACGTTTCTTGAAGTGCTGACTCGCTGTCACACCATTTTGTCATAGCAGTGTGACACAGAATAATATTTTTCATGTATGGGCCCCCCTCTTCAATTATTCATTTTATTTTAGTTTTATTATTTGTTGTTAAAGCGGAAAAAGATATACACATTTTGTAAAAAAAATTGGTATCTACCTAATTACGGTTCAATAGATAAAGCCCTGTGACAGACGAACGGACAGACGTGCATCGCAGGCTTTAGTAATAGGGTTCTATTCATCCCTTTGGTACGGAACTCTAAGAAAGAACAAATAGTGAGAATATTTTTACCGGGACATTTATTAGGGACAAAGCATATAGACACAGAAAGAATTACTGTAAAGTTTACTCGTGTTCGGATCCGGGACAGGTACTTAGTTAACTTCCTCGACGGTTTAATGCGGAAAAAGACTTCTTCTGCGAGTTATGGTGATGCTTATTTTAAATGAAAAGTATTTTTAATTTTTATATCTGTTTGCTTAATAAGAGTTTCAACTCTTTTTGAGGATTATAAATAAATAAATATATATATATAAAGTAAGTTCGAGACTTGTGTTATGGGATACTAACTCAACGATACTATATTTTATAACAAATACATATATAGATATACATCCAAGACCCAGGTCAATCTGTATGTAAACTTTTTATTACACATAAAGAAAATATCAAAACGCAAGTATTCCAATAAGGGATTACTTCCAGTCAACTAAGCATTAGAGAAGACAAAAAAGAAAGCTACACTGCCTAATTCAGGCATCAAAGTAAGCTGATAATTTCCCTTTCTTTATTTATTTATTTATTCGTATGGAAGAATTAATAGTCGTTCTTGAAATGTTTATAGTCTAAAATTTAATGTCTTCATCCACAAGATTGCGTCATTTTCCAAGGTGAACAGGTCCCTTTTATGAAACGATGTGACAAAAATTTAATGATATAATGATTATTATATTTTATTTCACTTAAAATAGAGTACAATAGTTCTTAGAATATAACAGAAAGCCCCTTTGTCTATTTCGCTCTTAATTAAGCATGTTGAAATATTAAGATTCAATTTCTAATAATTATATATAAAAATGTTATTTACTTAAATATGTCATTAATCTTATAATACAGGCAAGGTTAATATACCAAATTTTTTAAATAGTGGTCTACATGATTGATATGACGGTATTCCTTCAATAGCTCTGATGCATTAAATAAATAAATATATACGGACAAATCGCACAGATTGAGCTAGCCCCAAAGTAAGTTCGAGACTTGTGTTATGGGATACTTCTTTATCAGGTATTTTTAGTCTCCACTGCAGGAGCACGAACCTCTCTGTACTACCGGACCCATACTTGACCAGAGCAGACAGAGGATTTGGCCTACTCTCTCCTCGCTATGGAGGAGAGAGTAGGCTAAATTATTATGGGATACTAACTCAACGATACTATATTTTATAACAAATACATTTAAAAATACACATCCAAGAGTCAGGCTAATCTGAAAAAGATCATTTTCCATCTTGACCTGGCCGGGGATCGAACCCGGTCACTCCGTGTCGCATTGCTTTTGTACTAGGAATGCTCTGCTTGCTTCGGATCAGTTTCCCATACCTTAGTGTAGATCTTACATAGCCATGATATGCTAGTAACGCAGTCTGTATATTTTCTCTTCATATTACAACCGATGCTACTTGTATAATAATCGAGACGTGTCAATATGGTATAGTAGTTCATATCATCCTCTGCGGTGACATTAATAACTCGATATCGATATTAATATGTCATATTTGCTTAGTATTGTGTGGGCTCATATCGGCCGTGCTCGCTAAACTAGAAACTGTTAGTCAACAAACATACAGGCTGGGGGTGTATACTTCATGTATTTGTGCCACTTTGTTTCTCAATGAAAGTCACGGAAAGTCAATATTTCAAACAGAGTTTCTTTTCAGTTTTATTGTGTTACCTATTTGAGGCATCAAAGCAAGCTGATAATTTCCCTTCCTTCGAAACGAACTGACAGGAAAAATGATATATTTTTTCTTCACATTACAACCCATGCTATTCATATAATAAGCGAGATGTGTGTAATCTCGGTAAATTAATTTCAATGGCATATTGACATTGACATTAATTTACCGAGATCTCAGAACAATAACTACCGAGATCTATAATTAATATGTCATATTTGCTTACGATTGTGTGAGCTCAAAGCAGCCGTGCTCGCTTAGCTAAAAACTGTCAACCAACGTGCCGTTGGAGTGTTTGCTCTATGTATTTGTGCTACTTGGTTTATTACTGAAAATCAATATTTTAAACAAAATGTAGACAGTTATTTTTCAATTTTATTGTGTTACCTAATTCAGGCATCAAAGTAAGCTGATAATTTCCCTTTCTTATAAACGATGTGACAAGAACAGTGTATTGAATGATATATTTTTTTCTTCATATTAAAACCGATGCTACTTGTATAATAATCGAGACGTGTTAATATGGTACCTACAGTAGTTCATATCATCGGCTCTGCGGTGACATTAATAACTCGAGATTAATATGAATATATCATATTTGCTTAGTATTGTGTGGGCTCAAACCGGCCGTACTCGCTAAAGTAGAAACTGTCAGTCAATAAACATACAGGCTGGGGGTGTTTGTTTCATGTATTTGTGCCACTTTGTTTCTCACTGAAAGTCACGGAAATCAATACTTGAATGTTTGTTTCACTATTCTGCCGTGCAGACCCTAAAATGCAGTAATAGGATTTTTAAGAGATTTTAGTTGAATACTGAACCTTATAGAGTACGTTATAAGGAGCATTGTGATTGAACCGATTTTTTAATACGATGATTTTTAAGACATAAAAATCAAGTTTAAGATTGCAGTAACTCAAAATCGCATGCTTGAATACACTATTAAACTAACTAACATACAGTAAGAGCATTTACGTATACGGGTCTCCATGACTTTACCAAGTTAAACGCAGTAAATATCGTTACTGCCTTTAATTTCTACCTAATTAAATATGATTGCATGTATATTAAAATGCAGTAATATTTTTTTGTATGATAAACATTATTACTGCATTAATGTTTATTATAATAATTACTAATTAAAGTGCAGCAAAGCACTTGAATATCTAGTATCTTATTTAGTATTCATAAAGGGGTTTCTGAAATTAAAACTAACTAACTTGCAGCATAATCAAAATACTGCTTTTTAGTTCTATTGTGCAATATTTTTGAACGCGAGTGTTAATGTTTAAAATGCAGTATATTTATTATTTACTGCAGTAAAGTAAATTAAATAGTAGACTAATCCAAATTTCCAAAATAGCTTAAAGATAATTTAAACGCAGTAATAATCACTATTACTGCATTTCAATTGGTAACGTAAGCAATAAGACTGTTTTTACTCTAAACTAAACCTTATTTACTGCGTCTTGTCGGCTCGGGATACGTCGCTCTTTCTCGCTCTAGCCACGGTAATGATATCTTTACCGTGCTCTAGCAGTCGCCTACCGACCCTACCGTACGCAGTGGAAGAAAGTCGTCTGCGCTGGTGCGGAAAAACGTGATTTTTTGATCCTTAACAAAAAAGAAAAAAGTCTACGAATTTGAAGACTTTTGCGCTGCTGTTGGAACTGCAACTTTCGGAAAAATATTTATCAAACACATAGAAATATCTGATTTCTTCCTTTTTAAATTGTATATTGCTCTACGGAAAAACTTAAAGGTGAAGATGGCAATACCTAAGTACCTAAAAATATAGTTAAAATAAAAGTTGACAGAGGCAACTACTGCATCTATTACAAAAAATATAGCGAATTGAATTGCCTAAAATAAAAATAAAATCCCAAACCTGATATTTAAACTACACCTAAGGGCTTCCACCATAAAACAAAATATTATAAGAACCTATTAAAGAATGGTCCTACCATTGATGCCGGAAAACAGGTTGGCACTGGCCTGGAAAAGTTTACCTTTTTCAGCTGAGGAAACCAATGGTTCATTGGTTATTGCAAATTTATTTCTATTGGTTAATGGAAATTATTTTTGTTGAGGATAGCGAAAAATGATGATGATTCCTAAGAGGTGTTTTTCCCTCAGCAGATTTTGTTGTCTAAAACTCGTATTAAAACTTTTAAAAAAATGTAATTAACATTTTATGCGAAGTTCGTTTTCGTTTAGTTATTTTATTAAGTTTATGTTTTTGTTGTCTCTTTATAGTTTTTGATAATGATGATACCGAGTATAGAATACTCATATCATTGCCATATATTTTATTTGATTGTCTATCGTGTTTTTTTCATTTCATGTGCCGTTAAAAGATCTCATGTGTTTTGCTAAAAGCCCAAAGCTATTTGACTGATATAGTTGTAAGTTTATACATAAATATAGTTTTATTAAGTTATTATGTTCAAACAAAATACTATTTAATAATTTGATATACGAATAGTACATATTATTTTCAATTTTTCAAATTGTTTTTTATAAAGATTTATTTATGTAAAAATTTTATATTTCCTTACTACTTGCTGATTTACACGAATATTCACTATACAAATTAAAATGAAGTAAAGAAAGCGTTTTGCTGCAAATTAGTCTGCAAGGCTGCAAACGAATCAAAAATAGTCGCAGTATTAGGTTTTTTTGTCGCATTTTAATCTGCATAAGTTTACAATTTTGTATGCAGTAACAGTCATGATTTTGAAAACAATCTATTTATTTAGAAACAAACAATTATTTTAAAATATTTTTTACGTCAGTTCAATCTTTTTGTTCAGTTATTCATCGTAGTAAAAAAACAACTTACCAAACATATGAAATAATATAAAAAATAAAGCATCAAAAAGATTTTCGCGCTTTTCTCGAAACCGCTTTTTTTCTCTTACTGCACTTTAGGTGCTGCAGGGCAGTATTATTGTGTTACCTATATTAGGCATCAAAGTAAGCTATCAGCTTACTTTGATTTTGTATTATATTATTATATATGTATAGTATAGATATTTATCTTCCTTCAAAAAGATGTAACAAAAAACTATATTTCGGTATGTTCACTTCACATTACTCATATAATAATCGAGACGTATTAATATGATACAGTAGTTCAAATCGCCGGCTCTGCGGTGACATTAATATAACAAGATCTATATTAATATGTTATATTTGCTTATGATTGTGTGGGCACAAAGAGGCCGTGCTCGTTAAACTAGAAACTGTCAGTCAACATACAGACTGGGGGTGTTTGCTTTATGTATTTGTGCCACTTTGTTTCTTACTGAAAGTCACGGAAAATCAATACTTGAAATATAGTTTTATTTTTCCAAGTATCCGGGGGCACGGCCGTGCCCCCACCAAGTCGAGCAAAAAAGCGTCACGGCCGTACCATCCTTTTCTCGAAGCAATTCAGACCATTTTCGACCCCCTGTAACTTCGTTGTTGATAAAACTAGAAGACTGAAATTTTCAGTAACCATGAAGGCATTGTAAAGACACGTATATTTCAAATTTCATTCAATTTGAACCAGTATTTTTAAGAATTATAACGGGTCAAATTTCTTAACACTGACTCACCGATCATCAAAATTCTAAGGCACTTCTAGCAGACCTAGAAGCTTCAAATTTGGAATATAAGTAGTGTTTGGTGTATGAATGAAGGAAAAACTAAAAAATCTAGAAAAGACCGCAAAGAAAATTAAGCCCATACAGACAAGTCTTCAGTTTGGCTTTATCCGTAACGATGTTTTATACGGCAGTTATTATTATGCGTGCGAAGCCGCGGGTTTAAGCTAGTCCCATATAAATATAGGCGCATGGTAGTGCCCCTGCCAAATCGAGCAAAAAATGGGTACTCCCGTCATGAAAACACGTGTATTAAATTATTTATAATGCAAAAAACGTACCTACGTGCGTATTCGTACTTATTACGAGTGCGTAAGGTTGTATAATTTTATACCACGCGCTGCGATGCTAGCGAGTGAGCGCGGGCCGTTACTACGCGCTGCGCGGTGCTAGCGCGAGGGCGCGGGGCGGGGACAGTGGCGGGGCGCGCGGTAAGGTAAATGTCGCCAAGAAAATTCGTTGCTGGTAGATATACATATATACAATAAGTAGAAGGTACCGAAAAGGAAAAAAGTAGAACTGTCTGCCATCGCACTAAATAATTGAATTTACATGTGTGTCACGGCTTCCCATATTTTAGGGAGCCTTTCCCAAGCGGGGAACCCAGCGGGGGGGGCACTGCGGGACGCGCGGGCAGCTACATCGACGCGGCCGCGGCTCGCAACGCTCTCTTCCACCCAAGTCAGCGCTGGCGCAAAGACGTATACATTCGAAAACACTCGCGCGCCACGCGTCCTTTAAATTGTATCTGTAAAATAACCTGTACTGTGATCTGTAAGCAACTTTCTTTTGATGCCGCAAAAGGGGCGGTTAAATAAGTATTATTTTATACAAAAACTAGTTTGAATTAACTCCTCCGGCATCCTCACCTGCGTCGAGGCTATAACACGGCGGCTTCGACATATTGGCGACCGTGACAGGACATAAACGGATACAAGAGGAAGGCGCGTATGCTGAGGCTACGACTCGCAGCGGACTATCTACAACGGGAGAAAGGAGCTTTCACGACGGGACCTGCAGCATTTCATCTGGAGGCCTAACCTAAGTTAAGTGAAGTGCCCATTCCTTTCTACCTACCTATTTTATTCCCCGAGTTCAGTGTGCCTCTCTTTGTGCCAGCGTATTAATACCTATATTTAGGTGCCTACTTTGCATAGGTTCAGCTTTTTCGCAACCTACATGCGTGTACCCATGTATGTACATGGTGCAGGATTACCTAGGTACTTATTAGTGGAATCGAGCAAAACTAACTACTATCAAAGGTATCTATTGCAAGAGCATATAGCTCATTTAACGTGTTTTTTCTAGTTTTGGGTCTAGCAATGCCTATTATTATTGGTTTCTAAATACAGTACCTACAACAACGCTGCGTGTTATTTACGAGTTATATGTGTCTATGTACCTATAGCTGCTTTTGGGTGCATAATTCATTGCAATTGCACTATTTCACACTAATCCAACAGCACGCAGGTTTGTACCTACAGCATACAGCAAGCTTTTCATTTTTTTCGTGTGCACGCGGTAGCCATTTTGTTTTTGCAAACGTGGTCGAGCCACGCCCGTGTCACGCTTGGTACTTACTTACATACCTGTCCTACCTGCCTTGGTGAATACGAATTGGGAATCTCATACCTATCTACGTTTCAAAAAAAAAAAATACACACGCATGTTGCACCTAGCTTGAAAGACATATGCCGACTATTTCAGCTCTTCACGCAAGGAAGACGTGAAGCGAAGAGCCTAGATCAAAGGCGTCGGCTGATTTCCTGTCTGTTCTCCGTGGTGACGCTGACGGCACAGCGGTGCAGTGCAGTGCATCACGGCGCATCGTGTCTACCGAGATTCCTGGCACCGGCTGTTGACTGGATTGGGTTCGATTTCTGCACAATTCATTGTTTTTTTTTTTTACTCCATTTTCAATTAGTGTTGATCGAGTTTTATATACGTACTAGTCGAGTTTATTGATACAATATGCCATTAAGCATGGAAACTGGAGATACCTCCGCAATCAAAAGGGATACCATATTGATTAGGAAGCGGGGTGTACTAAAGGGTCGTTTGACCAAATATGAGCAATATTTGAATACTATTAAAGACTCTGGAATTTCACTCACAGTTCAAAAGGAACTTGAATTAAAGCTCGATACTATTCAACGTTTAAGTTCTGAGTTTGAAGTAATTCAAAATGAAATTGATGAGTTGTCATCTGACATAGACGGAGAAATTGAAGAAAGAGATGCAATAGAATCTCGGATTTTATCATTGCTCGCAAAGGGTCAAACGATCCTAGACACAAATAGCAAATCGGTTCCCGAACCAGTGACTGACATAGACAACCAGTCAGTCAGTCATTGCAGTCATTCAAATTCTATTAAATTACCTATTATTAAACTGCCCACGTTTGATGGCAACTATCTGACATGGTTGGAATTTAAAGATAGTTTCGAATCTATGATACACAATAATCAAAATATTCCACTAATTAATAAGTTCCATTATCTGCGCTCGGCATTAGAAGGCAGCGCTTCTACAATTTTAAAGTCTATCGAATTTACGAGTAAAAATTATGAGGCTGCCTGGGAGTTACTGTGTCAGCGTTTCAATAATAATAACATTTTAATTAATAATCATCTAAGAGCCTTGCTCACCATAGAAAGCTCTCCCAGGGAGTCATATAAAGCGCTAAAGTTTGTAATAGATCACGTTTCTAAACATCTGAGAGCGCTGAACACGCTCGGTCAACCGACTGATAAGTGGGACACACTGATAATATACATAGTTTCTGCTAGATTAGACACCACAACTGCTAGTAAGTGGGAGGAACATAAAAGTACACTCTCAGAGTTACCTACTTTAGATAATTTCTATTCATTTTTACGGTGCCGAGCTGATATTTTGGAAACGTCTTATATTAATCGTTTTGGCGAAAAATCTAATTTTAATCAATCTAAAAATACTAAATCATTCTTTATATCCTCTGATAACAAACCTAGTGGTAATGAATGTCCCTGTTGTAGTCAAGTACACCGCATTTATGATTGTGAGAAGTTGAAGGGTATGACGGTTGATAATAGGATATCTGAAATTATTAGGCTAAAACTTTGTAAGAATTGCTTGCGTGGTGGCCACATTACTGCTAAATGTCATGCTAAAGGTTCATGTCGCATATGTAAAAGGAGACATAACTCATTGTTGCATAAGACACAGGTGTCAACTGCTACAGAGCCATCAGTTGATCCAGTTCCTGTATCTCTTTCTGTTTTGTCACCACCGAGTAACCAAGTAAATCAAGTTTTGCTATGCACCGCCCTCGTCAACATTGAATATAATTACAAAATTTATACTGTAAGGGCTTTATTAGATACAGGTAGTCAATCATCATTTTTATCGGAGGATTTAAGAAAACGAATGGGCCTAACTAGTAATGATGCTAACATTAGTATTGCGGGCATAAACAATTCATTATGTCCCATATCAGGGACACGCAATCTTTTAATTAAATCTCGTGTGAATTCATTTAACACTAATGTAACGTTTTTATTTGTCCCATGTATAACTGGATTTTTACCCAATTTGGAGGTCAATATTAATGAACTTCATATACCTAAAAATATTCAACTTGCTGACCCCACCTTTTTTAAGCCCTCTAAGGTAGACATGTTACTCGGGTCTGATATTTACTGGGACATTGTAGGGTCCAAACAAATTAAACTAGATAATAATGCAACTGTATTATTAGATTCAAAACTAGGATGGTTGGTGGCAGGTCCCACAGCTAGGACATCGTGTACAGTGCCCCAATTATTTTGTAATTTTTCGAAAGAAATTAAAGACTCTTTAGAGCGTTTCTGGCAGATTGACGAACTGCCTAAGGTCAAGTCTCTCTCCCAAGAGGAGAAACAATGTGAAATTCATTTCAAAGAGAATACCAAGCGGCTTCCTAATGGTAGGTTTTCGGTTATGATACCATTCAAGGAATCGCCTGAGAGTGCATTAGGCGACTCTTATTATTTGGCCAAAAAACGTCTCATTAATTTAGAAAAAAGATTTCATCGTCAACCTGATTTAAAGGCTCAATATAGTTTATTTTTGAAGGAATATGCGGACCTAGGACACTTAACGAAAGTAGATAAGCCACACTTTGGCTATTACTTGCCGCATCATGCTGTTCTAAAATTAAAAAGTGAAACAACTCGCCTTAGAATCGTATTTGACGGGTCAGCAAAGTCATCCTCTAATAAATCCCTAAATGATATTCAATTAATAGGTCCAGTAGTGCAAAGCGATTTAATTTCTATACTGTTGAGATTTCGTAATTATAAATATGTGCTGACTGCTGATATAGAAAAAATGTACAGGCAGATTGAAATCGACGAGTCGCAGCGTCATTGGCAGCTTATATTATGGAGAGATAATGAGGATCAACCTATTCAAGTATTACAATTGAACACTGTCACTTACGGCACAGCATCAGCTCCATTTTTGAGTACTAGGTGTCTTTTACAATTATCTCAGGAGTGCCCTGATAAAGATATTTCTAATATTCTTAAAAACGATTTCTATATCGATGATCTTAGTACAGGAGCCCATGATATTAATGATTTAAAACGAATTTATGAGGGCATAGTATCAACATTAAATTCTGCTTGTTTACCCTTAAGAAAATTACGCTCAAATGTACCTAATTTAATAAATGACAGTGAATCGTTAACTGTACTGGAGTTAAACAAAGATTCTAGTGTTTTAGGACTAAATTGGTCTCCAGCATCCGATACATTAAATTTTCATACTGATATAGATCCACCTTCAAAGGTCACTAAACGCACTATTATTTCAATGACCTGTAAGATATTTGACCCACTAGGAATTTTATGTGCCTGTATAATTGTGCCTAAAATTATATTAAAGGAACTATGGGCGTCTAAACTAGACTGGGATACTCCAGTTCCCGATAACATTGCAAAACGATGGAACAGTTTTATAAACAATCTTCCAGTTCTATTTGCCATCAATATACCTAGAAGGGTTTTATGTGACACCCCACATGACATCCAGTTGCATTGTTTTGTTGATGCAAGCCAGCATGCCTTCGCAGCGTGTGTCTATTTGAGGTCTCGGGACAACAACCAAGAGTTCACTGTACGGCTATTAACTGCGAGAGCACGTGTAGCACCCATGAAACAGCTGACTATTCCTAGGTTAGAGTTGTCAGCGATGTTACTAGGAGCGCGTTTATGTAATAAGGTATTGCAGTCAATTCAGTCATATTCTAATATTACTGAGAAAATTATGTGGTCTGATTCCACCATTGCACTAGCATGGGTTAAGACACCCCCTAGGGATTTAAAAATGTTTGTATGCAACCGTGTAAATGAGATAAATGAACTTACAAATGATTTTATATTTCGTCACATACCTACAGATCAGAACCCAGCTGACTTAGCATCTCGAGGCGTTGAACCCAGTCAACTAAGGTCTTCTTCCCTTTGGTGGCAGGGTCCCTCCTTTCTGAGTGAGGAACAGTGCAATTGGCCTCAGAGTAAATGTCCATCTGTCTCACTACACGAATTGCCTGAACTTAAAAATAAGGAAAACACATTAACGTGTAATTTATTAATTGATAAAGATTCTAAACTTATTAAATTTGATAACTATTCTAATTACTTGAAATTACTAAGAGTATATGCATATGTCTTACGTTTTTTAAATAATTGCAAACCTACTAGCACTAAAAGTACTGGTCCCCTTGGCCCTGACGAGATAAATAATTCATTACATCTATTAGTTAAGTATAGTCAAGCTGAGTCATTTCAAAGAGACATAGTTTTAATTTCAAATAAAAGGAACTTACCAAGGGCATCTAAATTATTATCTCTTAATCCATTTCTTGACGACAAGGGTTTATTAAGAGTAGGAGGTCGTATTAGCAATTCGGATTACGCATATGACAAGAAGCATCCAATGATTTTAGATTCCAAACATTATTTTTGTAAATTAATCATGTCATATGAGCATCATCGTTTGTTTCATGCAGGTCCACAACTGCTTCTAGCATCTATTCGAGAAAAATTCTGGCCTATACTAGGAAGAAATTTAGCTCGTAAAGTAACAAGACACTGTGTCATATGCACTCGTTTTAGAGGTAAAAATGTTCAGCCTATTATGGGTAACCTACCTCCTGAGAGAAATGTACCGACGTTTCCTTTTTATTATGTCGGAACTGACTATGGGGGACCTTTTAAGATTTCTAGTCGT
The DNA here is from genome assembly GCA_947532085.1 of Elegia similella. Lineage (NCBI taxonomy): Eukaryota > Metazoa > Arthropoda > Insecta > Lepidoptera > Pyralidae > Elegia > Elegia similella. The sequence goes on along the minus strand of OX383932.1, from coordinate 23,479,136 downwards.
AAGGGCAGAGGTAGCACTACGTCCAAATGTTATTTATGTTTATTTGTGTGTCTCACGACAAAGGCGGTTCATTTGGAGGTGGTCAGCGAGCTCAGTACACAAGCGTTCCTTCAATGCCTGCGTAGATTTGTTTCACGGCGCGGCAAGCCAGCTAAGATCTTTTGCGATAATGGCACTAATTTTAAGGGAGCAAACAATGAGTTGTGTAGAGTTGTGCGGTCCAGCAAGCAGTCGTTGACGGATTTCGGTACTAACGATGGTATTAAATTCTCATTTAGCCCTGCGTATTCGCCAAATTTTGGGGGAATTTTTGAAGCCGGCATTAAATCCGCTAAATATCATATGAAACGAATAGTAGGTAGTGCTAGCCTAACTTTTGAGGAACTAACGACAGTATTTGTACAAATTGAGGCTATACTGAACTCTCGCCCTCTCACGCCTCTATCATCCGATCCCAACGATCCTTTACCATTAACTCCTGGGCACTTCCTTATAGGGAGACCTCTAACTGCGGTCCCGTCCCTACCAATAATGGCATTGAGACCCAGCAGATTTGAGTTGGTGGAGAAACTTCGGCAGCAATTCTGGGCCCGCTGGAGTCGCGAGTTCGTCGCCGAGTTACAGCAGCGAACGAAGTGGCGCACGCAGCAAGGGTGTCTACGCATCGGTGACATCGTAGTGCTGAAGGACGACCAGCTGCCGCCCATGCAATGGCGGCTCGGGAGGATACAGCAGTTCTACCCGGGGCCTGACGGCGTCAATCGTGTGGCCGACGTCCATACAAGGCAAGGAGTCGTGAGGAGGGCTGTATCAAGAATGTGTCTGCTACCTACTTCAATGTTGTAAGCTACAGCTTGCAACGGGGCCGAGGATGTCACGGCTTCCCATATTTTAGGGAGCCTTTCCCAAGCGGGGAACCCAGCGGGGGGGGCACTGCGGGACGCGCGGGCAGCTACATCGACGCGGCCGCGGCTCGCAACGCTCTCTTCCACCCAAGTCAGCGCTGGCGCAAAGACGTATACATTCGAAAACACTCGCGCGCCACGCGTCCTTTAAATTGTATCTGTAAAATAACCTGTACTGTGATCTGTAAGCAACTTTCTTTTGATGCCGCAAAAGGGGCGGTTAAATAAGTATTATTTTATACAAAAACTAGTTTGAATTAACTCCTCCGGCATCCTCACCTGCGTCGAGGCTATAACACGGCGGCTTCGACAATGTGTTTTCAGGCGATTGAATTTACACGTGTTTTCAGGCGATGGCCAAGTCTCAATATATTTATATAAAACATTAAAGAATTTTAATATTGATATGCGTCACTATAAGATCCTGTTAATTATTACGTAACAACTTAATGCTTCGAGTACGGAGATTCCAGACACAATTGATTTTCAATTGTTATGGACCACGATCGTGGTCTTAGAGACTGGACGTATTAAGACAGAAAGTCGCTTAAGTAGAGACTGAATAAATTAGTAACCGACTTGGTATTACATGGATCTCACAACTTTTTACCGCAGAACAACTGAGTTGCGAGACTTGGTTTTTTTGACAAGTATTGTTTTTGATGGGATAATTGATTTACATATGACAGGCTGTTGTACGAGTAGATAGTAAACATACTCGTAGGTTCTATCGAAACAAAACTAAGGGAATTTGGGTTAAATTAGATACATAAATGGCGACTCTTCCCGCGCAGATCGTAAAAGCCGATCGAGGGAATGGGCGAAAATTTGATGAATCATAATCAAATCAAAATCAAAACGTTTATTCAGAAAATAGGCCTTTGCAGGCACTTTTTCACTTCAAATCACATTGTAAAGGATCTAATTTAGTCATATTATTACTTATTGTGCAAAAGCTACAGACTACTAGCGTTTCCATATTAGTATGTATGTATGGTATATGCCATATTAGTAGGCGATGCGGGTAGCAACCTATCACTATTTTGATTCTGTTTTCCACCTAATGCCCACCTTAGAACATGCTCAACATAGCTTAGAAGTCCTAAAGACCTGGGCTCTTCTACCCCGCATGGGGAAAAGACGTGGTAGTATGTACGTAAGTATGGCGCCGATGTCAAAAATATTCAATAATTTCGATTAAATTAGTGTTTCATTTGCAAAAAATTGATGTAGCTTGTTTGCATATGGAAAATTTTATCAGCACTAAGAGAACAGCAGATCGCTTAGCTTATATAAACTGAACAGTTTCCAACTAAGTACATCTCTTACCTTAAGAAATAATAATAAGAATATAAAAATAGTAAATATACAGCGTGATTTTGAACCCCCTAGCTATATTGAAATCTGGGAATCAGAATCCGTTATGGAATACAGAATTGTAAGAAAAAAAGGTAAAAAACGAAAAAATAAATTTAACCTTTCATAAAAATTCGTCCAGCTGATCGGCGACTTTGTATGGGAAACCTAATTTTCTTTTTCGTTTTTCACCTTTTTTTCTTGCAATTCTGTGTTCCATAAGGGATTCTGATTCCCAGATTTCAATAAAGCTAGGGGGTTCAAAATCACGTTGTATAAGCTAGCACCATGGCAAGTTCAAGACTTGTGTTATGAGATATTACTGAACGATACTATATTTTATAACAAATACATACATAGATAAACATTCAAGTCCCAAGCTAATCTGAAAACGATAATTTTCCATCTTGACCTCACCGGGGATCGAACCCGGGACCTCCGGCTTGGCAGCGTTGTATAGTGACCACTAGGCTACAGAACTCGTCTCATACGAAATAAACACATTTTATCTGATGTGAAGTAAGGATATACCTAGATTAAGCTTCAGATATCATTCTTGTGTAGATCCTTACATTGTACAAGCATACGAACATAAGCCTTTCTCAGCACTAAGCCTCAGATCGCTTAGCTAATGTAAACCTCTCACGAAGTGCATCCGAGTAGGATTAGAGCTTGATAAAATTGGGTAAGCACACGTTAGGTTGAATGTTGCTCTTTTAGATATATAGATAGAAGTATCAGAGGATCAAATCTGGGAATTAGAATCCCTAATGGAATACAGAATTGCAAGAAAAAAGGTAAAAAACGAAAAAGAAAATTAGGTTTCCCATACAAAGTCGCTGATCAGCTGGACGAATTTCTATGAAAGATTAAATTATTTTTTTCGTTTTTTACCTGTTTTTCTTACAATTCTGTGTTCCATTAGGGATTCTGATTCAGAGATTTCAATGTAGCTAGGGGGTTCAAAATCACGCTGTATGTGATGTGCTCAGTCATACCTTACTATGTAGATTGTTAATTTTCACGCGGTATTAGGTTCTATAAAATTAATGCCTTAAGAACTGAATCCTAATCCTAACTAATATTATAAATGCAAAAGTAAGTTTGTTTGTTTGTTACGCTTTCACGTTGTAACTACTAAATCATTATTTTTTGCATACACGTTATCTGGGGTACGGAGAAGGACATAGGGTACATTTTATCCCGTAAAAAAATTCCCAAGCGATCAACATTGACGCGGGCAGGCGGAGCCGCGGGCTAAACCTAGTTTAATATATTTTATACATAAAAAATGGGAAATAAAACCTGAAAACCAATGCTGCCATCCAAATAAGCCGGTAAATAAATAATGAGGTATCATAATACCGAGTTTTCGTTCTGCTCACCCCCTTGCTACGCGGACAGACTGTCGACAAGGCAATAAAATAAAGAGATTATGGATCGATAGTTTTGCTTCAACAAAAATATCGGTGTGGCAATTTTACACATACTTTTTCAAGTTTTTCAGTGACGAATTTACTTTGTGGCAAATTTACAACAACCCGTTTTGTTCGTCTTTGTAATCTTGTATCGTATATTCCACTGCCGTTATTTCGGTTACCTTATAATTTGGACCCTTGTACATGGACCATTCATCATTAGACATAAAAATAAAATAGAGGAAATAAAAAAGGAGATTATGGATGGACAGTTCTATATTCTTTTTGTATCGTATGTTTCACTAGGGTCGTTTGTTTCAGCTATTTTTGTATTTTATACTAAATAAGTTAAATAAATAAATTACGTACAATACATTTTAGATATAAATGTAGATATAGCTATCCATATCCAATTTAATAAAAGCATTCTTTTTATCCATAAAGTACGCTTTTCGGCATAAATGGTTATATATTCGGCATAAAACAATAAAGGTTATAGTATTTACTGGACTCACTTGGAATAATGTTAGGATTCTAATGAACCTTTCATGACATGAAGAAATTCAAATACATATTGTATATGTATTTAACTAAAACATACATATATATGTCTATATACAATCAAAATACTCTAATAACATAATCCCATTTGTCGCCAGTAGTGTCACGAAAAGGGTAGACTTTTCATGTCATATAAAAAATATAAAAAACAAAATAACAATTTGTTAGTAGGTGCCCCTTCTAACTATTTCAGTTTCTAAGAATAAAGTAGTCGATTATATACTTTCTATATTTTGCACATTCTTATGTTGATTAAAACAAAAGTTGGCAAACGAATTGAAGAAACACTTCGTGAAAATTTAACAGATAATATTTTGATTTGTGTTCTACCAATGTTTTCTACCGGTGTATATATGTAGATGTTTTTATGACCTTCCGTTGTTGTTTTCCGTACCCAAAGGGTAAAAACGGGAGACTATTACTAAGCTTCCGATGTCCGTCCATCCGTCCGTCTGTCACAGAACTGTACCTATTGAACCGAAATAGGTAGAAAATAGTACTTGATTGTTTTAGAGAATGTGTATATCTGTTAAAACTTTAACAAAAAAAAAATAGAAAATAAAAATGAAAGGAGGCCTCATACAAGAAACCTGTTTTTTGGCGTCTTTTAAATTCTGGCAAACGTGCTGTTATTTTATTATGAGACCTCAAATCACAGATAAGCTTTTTTACAATTTTTTCCTTTAATAGTAAAAGTAAAGGGATCTAGCCTAGCTAAACCTTTTGTATCTTCAGTTTTATGTAAAGAAAATCACAAATGATTAAGAATAGAGCGTCTATGCAAAAAAGAGTTTAGTTAATGAACTTAATTAGAGTCCCATGGAAGAGGCTTTTTTGGGGATGGGTTTGATTCCCTATTAATTTCCCTTCCCATTCCCTTTCAAAATCCAAAACAATCCTATCCATCCCCAGCTTACGAATGCTTCTGATAGGCAGCAGCGTCGTAAGCACAAAATGCCAAAGAAACTGCGCTCGCCAATTTTTATCCAGCAGTCGACATTTTAGGGCTAAAATGATAATGATAATAATTTAAAAAATAATAACGCGAATTTAAATCTGTTTTGCTGTCAGCATATAAATTTTAAATTCTAAAGCGAGAAATAATAAAGGCGACAATATCGCGAATACATTGAAACGCAACATTCATATCTTTCACTAGAGTTTCTATTTGAATCCGTAACGTATATAGTAAATTTTCATTTCCTTTGCTCATGGGCAACGTTTTGCTGCTCCGGGTACAAATATTATTTGCCACCATGTCAGTAATGGATAAATCTACATCCATAAATGCAAAAATAACTCTCTCTATCAATTACCTTTTACAGGTTAAATATTAAAATTTTCCAAGGCCCTGGAAACGACATAATATCGTTTTTCCCGGATACCCTCAAGGGATTAAAAAGGGGATGGAAATTTGTATAAGTATAAATCCTTTTTTCAAATAAGAGATATTATATTCATCCTGACTTACCGAAAACACAAGTAACTGGCTCCGTGGCGCAGCGGTCAACACGCCTGCGACACGAGAGTGCCCGGGTTCAATCCCCGGCCAGGTCAAGATAGAAAATGATCTTTTTCATATTGGATGAATGGGTATCTCTTGGATAGGCATGTAACATCCTCGTCTTCATTGTCACTTACCATCAGGTGAGATGGGAGACAAATGCCTAATACATTACTTAGTAAAAAAAAAAAAAAATTGGATGTGTATCTATATATGTATTTGTTAGAAAATAAAGTATCGTTGAGTTACTATCCCATAACATAAGTCTCGAACTTACTTTGGGGCTAGCTCAATCTGTATGATTTGTCCGTATATATTTTTATATTTAAGTAACATACCTACAAGTTGCAAGTAGACTATTTCAATGCTACTAACATAATGATGGAATATGTAAAGAAAACCCTGTCCGATCCTTGAAGGGGCAATTCAGCCCATCAATAAGAACAACTTTTCCAAACTATTAAAAAAATTGACGTTTCCATTGCCATCCCGTTCCCATTGAATTGACCGGGCGGCTGAACATATTTCTTTGGAAATGTCAATTTGTTTGAGTTCCCAGCTTTGATCCCATAGGAAAAGTTGTTCATATCGACGGGCTGAATCACTCCTTCAAGGATCGGACAGGGTTTTCTTTATACATGGTTAAATTTTTATCGTTTTGGACCCGTAACTAAGACCATCAAAATGAACAACTTTTCCTATGGGAACAATACTGGGAACTCAAAAAAAAAATCGATATTCTCATACAAACTGGCCGGGCGGCGGAACTTTTTTGTATGGAAATGACGATTTTTTTTTTGAGTTCCCAGCATTGGTGCCATAGAAAAAGTTGTTCAATTTGATGGTCTGAGTCACCCCTTTAAGGGTCCAAAACGATCAAAATTTCACAATGTATATTGTATACTTGCGTCCATAACAACACGGGAGTGTAGATTGTACAAATCATAGATTCAATTTTGCCGCCCCGTTATTTCATCGCTCTGAACATTTGCCTGGCTTTTCAACGCTAGATCGTCTCCAGCCTTTATCGTAGGATTTTATTGAGATGGATTGTGGAGAAAGTCGCAACTTACTTTAGTAGTTTACCGGTAGATTTATACTATGACCCGCGATTAAATTAACTCAGGAATCCGTTAGGGTCACGAGAGATTTGTGTGCTGAGGTTTTTGTAAATGATTTATGTACCATTAGCAGCACTGAGGGATGACTTTATAAGGTCAGCTTTATTAATATATATCTACATATAAGATTACTTAAGCAAAAATAAATTTAATCACAACCATTGATTTTTGGATGAAATAGCAACCGTTTCACGCTATGTTTATATAGGATGCTACGATATTATGGCTATCTCGCGACGAAGATGTACTTTGCATGTACTGTTTTTTCTTTTAATTATATGTATAAATTTTCGCCGTCTAAATCTTATAAAAACTGGTTACTTTTAAAAATATTAGCCTATATTTTGTTTTTAAGACTACCATTTATTGTGAATCAGTTAGAAATATCGCGTGTGAAATTTCCGCTAGAGGCGCTTATGTGGCGTGTAGTTTCCGAAAAGACAGATACCTGAGACAACAAAATTCGTAAAACGTGTTTTTCTAGTTATAAGAACATCGATTTGTCAATTGTTTATTGTATTTTCCGAAAACAGTCCTGAAAACGGAATAGTTTTTTCCGACATTTTCATTTTACACGTTCACATTTTAATGTAACCGAACAAATAAATGTCAACTGCTCTACCTAACGAACAATGCCAGTTCTGTAGGAATCTCCCTAACCCACTAGAAAGTTTCGCTACTCACCTGCTTCTAATATGCATTTCTAGGCGGTTGTTCGTCTGCACGTAGAAATACTTTACAGGAAACGATTTATTGCTTATTTTCTATATTTATCTTTATGACTCATCAGATATTGTCACTCAATTTATCTTTCGAATTGATTCTTATTCTCAACTAGCTGTTGCCCGCGGCTCCGCCCGCGTTAATGTCGATCCCTCGGGAACAGTAGAATTTCCCGGAATCAAACATACCCTATGTCCTTCCTCGGGCCTCACACCTCCATACCAAATTTCATCCAAATCAGTTCAATGGTTAAAGTGTAAAAAAACGACAGACAGAGTTACTTTCGCATTTATAATATTAGTATGGATATTGTTTATACTTCTAAGTCCTGAAATGATTTTTTCTAGTTGACATGCACAGATTTTTTCAATTGTAATCGTGAATTTATTTACCTATTTTCATACATCTAAGTCTAGAAATAAGTAAATTCCTATACAATCTTTACCCCGCTATTTTACCCCTTCAGGGAAAAATATCGTCCATTTTACCTACACAGATATTTTTAATAGTAACCTAGAACTTATATACTTAAATTCATACGTCTAAGTCCAGAAATGAGAAAATTTCGATACGGTGGGTGGTATTAACACCACCCACCCACCCCCATTTTACCCCTTAAGGGGGGAATTTTGCAAATTTCATCTACCCACACACATCTTTTTTAATTTTAATCGAGACCTTATATACCTACTTTCATACTTCTAAATGAGAAAATTCCATATAAATTTTACCCCTTTAGAAGTTAAATTTCTTAAAAATCCTTTCTTAGCGCTAACTCACGTCATTAAAAGAACCCCTGTACCAAATTTCAAGTTTCTAGGCGCAGCAGTTTCGGTTGGTTTGCCGTTTGCCCGCGGATATGCCGCCGCCGTTAGTGTCCATCCCTCAGGAACAGTTTGGACCCTTAAAGGGGTGACTCAGGTCATCAATATGACCAACTTTTTCTATGTGACCTGTGCTGGGAACTCAAAAAAAATTCGCCATTTCCATAAAAAAGAGTCCCGGCCAGTTTGTATGGGAATGTTGAATTTTTTTTTTGAGTTCCCAGCATTGTTACCATAGGAAAAGTTGTTCATTTTGAAGGACTGAGTCACCTCTTTAAGGGTCCAAAACGTTTAAAAATTCACCGTGTATATTTGCAGGCAAACTAATGCCTTGAGTTCATTCAAATGACGATAACTTTTTTTTTAATGAACCGATTTTGATGAAACAAACTTTAGATGTTTTGCTGAGTTAAAACAAAGCAATTGGTGAAAGTTTGAAGTAAATCGGTTCAGTATTTTCGGAGATAATCGTGATCATACATACAGACAGACAGACAGACAGACAAAAAATTCGAAAAATTTTTATTTGCTTTCTATTATTCTTTATAAGTGTCCCTCTATCCATTTCAGTCAAAAATTCTAAATGTACAGACAAAATATTTTTACTGTTTTATTATATGTATAGATAAGTGTCCCTCTATCCATTTCAGTCAAAAATTCTAAATGTACAGACAAAATATTTTTACTGTTTTATTATATGTATAGATTATACAAATAAGGTCAGTGTCATAATTGATCATTAATAATAATTAAGCGTCATGACGTCCCATATGAGTGTCAACTGTAATTTTATTACTCATTTTGGTGAGAATTATCATCACCCATGATTGCATGTCATTAGAACAAAATATAACTTGAGCAAATACTTTTTTAGTTTTAAGTTTTTACTTCAGTTAGTCTCCAGAATTTACTGTATTAGTTTTACTTTTACTTAACTCTATAGCTATAAATTTTTATTTTAAAAGTTTGCATTCAATGTAAACTCAAGTATTTGGAACAGTCACTGAACAAATAAATGTCAGCATTTACCTAACGAACAATGCCGATTCTCTAGGAATCTCCCTAACCCACTAGAAAGTTCCGCTGCTAACCTGATTCTCATTTGCATTTCTAGGCGTCTGTTTGTCTGCATGTAGAACATGCTTTACAGGAAACAAAATGTTTCTTATTTACTTATTTTTTTATGTTTTTTGACTCATCAGATATTGTCCCTGAATTTATCTTTCGATTCATGTGATTATTTTTCATCGTCAATTCAACATTAAGAGCCCGCCATATGCCAGGCGGCGTGGCAATACAAACTGGATATTTTCGTTTTTTAGGAATATTCAAGGGTTATTCGAAAAAGAAAAACATATGATGGCTGCCTTATCTGTAATGCAATAATAATCAAAAGTTTCAAGGGTAATTTTAATGTATTTGGTGAATAATGCTATATACTGAGTAAATAAGACGTGATTTGGAGGCAACTTTGCAATTTTTTTCTATCGAGAAAATTTAACGCAATCGTGTTTTTGAGTCAGATAGTTACCAGAGTTAGTCCTGAACTTTGCTGCATTTTTATTTCAACTTATGTATTTAATTATTATTGATATAACAGTCAATCATGCAAAGCAGTGTGAGGTAGTACGGGCCCTTAAGGTCAGTTTCATAATTGCACATTAATAATAAGCGAAATGTAAACTTTATTATTTGGAACAATCACTGAACAAATAAATGTCAGCGAGTACCTAACGAACAATGCGAGTTCTCCAGGAATCTCACTAACACACCAAAAAGTTCCGCTGCTCACCCGATTCTATTATTCATTTCTAGGTTTGCTTGTCTGTTCGTGAACATGCTTTACAGGAAACGATTGGTTGCTTATTACATACATACATAGTATCACATCTTTTTCCTGTGGAGTAGACAGAGCCTAGGTCTATAAGACCTGAAGGTCACGTTTAGCAAGTTGATGGGCATTAGGTGTAAAACGGAATCAAAATAGTGATGGGTTGATAGCCGCATCGCCTATCATTCCTCAGATTTTACCCATTCCCTCCAACAGCTTTTACGATCTGCGCGGGAAGATTGTTGCTTATTACCTTTATTTTTAAAACTTTTGACTTATCAGATACTGTCCCAAAAATGTATCTTTCGATTCCTGTAATTATTTCTCATCCTCAATTCGACGACAAAGTAATGGTCATTATATAAGCGTCAAAACGTCTGATATTAGTGTCAATGTTATTTATTTGCTCTCATTAAGGTGATCGCATGTCATTAGAACGAACAACTTGACAAATACTTTTTTCTCGTTTTAAGTCTCTGCTTCGGTTACACTTTTACAAAATTTTATAATCAGTGACTTTTATTGACCTGTCAACTACCAAGCGACCCGATGGGGCCACATAACAATAGATTATTTGCGTATGCATTTCTCGCGATTGATGAGTTAAAAAGTTAACATTTCAATGTAAACGTTCACTAAACAAATAAATGTCAGCGCTTACCTAACGAACAATGCGAGCGAGGAATCTCGCTAACACACCAAAAAGTTCCGGTGCTCACATATTTCTATTACATTCTATTCTATTCCTTGAACGTGATTTAAAAGAAATGATTCATTGTTACTTTCGTGTCCCTAATTTTGCGACAAATATATAAGAAGGTATTATCGTTGCTTCTTCTTCCAATCGAATCGATGGTCAAATTCCCTTTTTCGCCCAATTCTGTGCAACTTGTATTACATTTTCTGTAGCCATGTATTGTATAGGTCATGTCAATCGTTGGCAGTGTCATTGTTATTTATCTTCACTTATCATTATTATTATGTTGTCTCTTACTTAAGTAACCACGGGCCGAAGCCCGGTCTTTTGAGGCTTGCATGGTAACACATGTCCAACATGTAGAGGCTTTGTGAGACGTTTGCTATAAAATGGGGTGGGGCACTATCCAGGTCATGACAGTAAACAAACTATATAAATGTGCCCACAGACAATCCCCAGAAGGTGCAAGCCTATTGATATAAAGGAACACTACTCTTAGGGCTATTGGGATGAATGGCTAATGGTACGTATCTGGGCTATGGTAATAACTATGGCACCTGCCTGACCAATGTTGATACACACGGAAAAATAGGCAGGTGGTGACTCGCTGACTCAGTCAATGGGCCCCAGAAACGGCTGCACGATGCAAAATGTGCAGCAAAGGGGCAACATTAGTTGAGCGGCTAAAGGGTGGAGAGGTGTCACTGGACTTTAAACGTACGATCACTTGCATCCTTAGAGGGTCCCATCACGCACGCCCACTCGCTACTTATGTTTCACATCCACCCTTTGAGCATAGCTCTCGCGACTCCATTCTGACCGGCCGATTAAGGCAAGCCAGAGGTAGGGGTTCCTGTTACCTCTTCGGTGTCCACTTCGATCGGCCATCTAAGGCAAGTCGGATGCGAGGAACAGGGGCCTCCCCTGGGAGCACTCAGGTCCGTGGGGTCGCTACTCCCCAACAGCTCGCCACAAGCTGCCCTGCGGGCTTATTATTATTATATTATTCACTTGTTATAATTATTATTATATTATTCACTTGTTATAATAGTAAGGATTATCATCCATCACGCATGTCATTACTACGGAAAACTGATAAAATCGTTATTCATTTCATGTATTTACTTTACCTAAACTTTATATTTTTATTAAAGTAGAAGAAGGTGACATTTTTTGTTTGGATATAGTTACGTAAACTATATCCAAACAAAAAATGTCACCTTCCTGCTTACAGGTCTCTAGGAATTCTCTAACCCACCAAAAAGTTTCGCTGCTGACCATTTGCGTCTGCTTGTATTTGGCATGTGTAGACATAGAACCTGTTTTACAGGCTCAGAACAATAACTTTTTATTTGTAATTATTTGTAAAAATTATTTGTAACAATTTATTTGTAATAAGAAGACATTTATTTCATTTAGACGTTATAACCTCTAAGAGCAAATATAGTTTGGTTTTAAATTTGGACTTGCGGGCGCCATATTGGACTGGTCACTGAAACTAACGGACGATCAAGTAGGTTCTATCGATATCTGATTTGTCGAATTATTAGCAGTTATGACAGTTCCGAAGATATTAGCGATCGGATGAATAAAGACAGTTATGTAAAAGCTAGAGAAAAAAAACAAAAGCCCTCCTTTTCGTTCTACCACAGTCGGTTAAAAGTTGTCGTGTATTAAATCACCAAAAGTGATCATAATTTAAATATCTATTATACTCAATTAATTATATTAATAGCATTACAATGCTCGGTTTAATATTAAAATCGAAACCCCGGCCTGTGGCGAAATTTTTTCATCACATATTTTCGATTTTAATCTATTATACTCGTAGCATATTGATGTTGTAGGTAATGTACTGCAATGGCGTAGCCGACCGAGCGAGCGTGCATCGAGAGCTAATCGTCTTTGTTTCAGCTTGGGCAAAAATGCTTTCATATTTCTGTTTTCTGTCAAACTAACCACCGATACCAGCCGGCCTACTTGCTAACTTAGTGTACAATGTTTGAATAGTCACTTCAATATACATTACATTTTATATATCTTTTAAATAAAAATGTCAAACATAGAAAGCCGCAATGTATTTAAAAAAAACTATCAAAACGTTGTACACTAAGTTAGCAAATACGCCGGTAGAACACGTGCAACTAAATAAAAGTTTCTAATAACGTTATTATTCTGTTAAGTACATTATTGCTGTCTACTGCATGTAGAAACTGCGTGTAAAAGTGCTACTTCAGGTGAAATTTACTGAGATATCTCTATATCATCAGTTAATTTTAATATTCGTAGTAAAACGATTAATTTTTATTAACAGTTATTTTTAACTGTTTATAATAATATTTAACTAAGAACATGAATTATAATAATTAATTGGTTAATAATTATCTAAGAACATAAATTACACTACGGGTCTAGAACTTTAATTCTGTGGAACAAACTGTTAGAAGTGACTAACTCATGTAGTCAGTGCTCCTTACTGCGTGGAAAACCCAGTCTTCGCTAATTTAGTTTAAATATAGTTATTTTCACGTGGCTTCACTGTTTGTTATATAAAATCTAATTTTTTTCAAATTGCAATGCGCCCACCGATTCCGTTACCGTCATCATTCATTTTCGAGTAGGTGTCACGGTCAATCGACCATGCACACCCTGGTGTCAGAGTTCTTCGGAACCGCCTCTCGGCCTCTGACGTGGTTCCTTTAACCACTTCCGAAGCACGGAATCATCTTTATTATCAGACAATCAGGTGATTCAAGCCTGCAATGTCCTAACTAAACTGGAAACAACTAAACAAAGTATGCTTCCGGTGGGAATCGAACCCACGACCCCCGGGTCAACAGGCAAACGCCTTAACCACTGGACCACGGAGGCTGTTCAGTTACCGTAGGAATCTTAAATTCTAAATGAAAAAAAATACAGACAGGATATGATTAACCTAAGTGCCTACTTTCATATAAACTTGTACAGCGATTGAAGCATGACTAAGTAGCAAACATCCAAATAGTAAAAGATCCTTTACAAAACATGTACTGGATGATGCTACAATATCAATTTCCATACATTACCAAGACTTTGCGGCAGTTTGCAGAACATAAAATGGATATGGTCACTAAAATTGTGAGTTTAGGGCTATACAGAAAATTCTTTGAAGCACAAGCCTGGGCCAATATTTAAATTTGATCATTCGGGCCCCAGTATGTAATAAATGATACCAGTTTGCGTAAAGACTTAGACGACGCTTACAGAGACACAAAAGATTCCGCGAGTAATACAAAAAAATCTTACTACACACGACCTATAATGATGAGGTTACTAGAAAGAATATTTGAGATGTCAGTATAGTGTCAGTATAGTAAGAGTCAGAGATGAATCTGATGATTCTAAGCTTAATCTAATGATGTGGTAGTCTAATTCAGTTTCGAGTGATTGGTAAACGAACAAACTAAAGAGCACAAACTTGTAGGATTAATGTTTAGCCACATTATATTGTATATGTCCGTTACTGTTAAACGAGCATTTCTTTTAATTCTTGTTTATTTCATAGATCTTGAAAAAGGCGTAGTACTGTGATCAAGAGAATACCTACGATCATACCTACAAAACCGCGAGCAATATGTAGAAATAGAATACCATGACTGCGATGCGAGGACTATTTCAACAGTAAGATCTAATGTCGAAGTCATGAATTATTCGATTTCTCAGGGATCCATAGTTGGAGGACTTTTGTTTTTAATATACATAAATGACTTACCTAAAATTATGACTCGGACATGTGTATTATTCGCAGATGACATTTCACTATTATTACCATATAAAAACGGTGACAATCTTAATCAAATGCTGACTCAAACTCTTGACACGGTAGTATCATGGTTATCTGATCACAACCTCGAAATAAACTTTAATAAAACAAAATTAATCCAATTCCGACCACATCAGAAATCACCCATCAATATTAATTTCAGTTATGACGGTACCCCACTAGAAAATGTTGACACTTTTCAGTTGCTCGGATTAATATTGGACACACACGTAAACTGGAAAGCCCATGTTGACATGATTGCGATAAAACTAAATTCACATACGCACTCCGGGAACTGAAAAAAACGACTGATGAAGAAACCTCCTTATCTGCTTACTACGCGTATGCATTCTCGTGGCTAGCCTACGGAATCATACTGTGGGGCAACAGCACCGATGCAAATAGGTTATTGACGCTTCAAAAGAAATGCATCCGCATAATTAAAAACATTAAAGGAACAGCTAGTTGTAAGCCATATTTTAAAAACTTACAAATACTGACCGTACCATCTATATATATTTTGGAAGCATGTAAATTTGTCCGAAAAAATCCCCAATTTTATACAAAAAAAGAAGATTTACCGCGACGCTATCCAACAAGAAAAAAGAATAAATTAGTTATACCTACATCAAAACTAGAGATATTCAGCTCTGGTCCGTTAGCAATGACAACAAAAATATATAATAATTTACCTGACAATTTAAGAATGGAAGAAAAGACTCAATTTTCATAAGAAAATTAAAAAAACTTACTGATAAATAAAACTTATTATAAAATCGACGAATTTTGAAATGATAAATTAACTAATTATAATGACTACGAAAACTAGACATAGATAGGTAGGTACAGATAAATCTCTCCATTGACATACAAACATGACTTAGACTAAGGATAAATAAATAATAAAAGCAGAAAAAAAAATATGTATATTTAAAAATGACATAAAAATGACATAAATCAAATGTTACCCTAAAATATAACAATAAAAAAGAAAAGGACTAGTGTCGTTAGTACTTATATTAATTCTGTGCTAGTGTAATACTTGCGCAACACTATAGGATCACAAACTATTTCTCAAATGGACAAATATTATACTTATAATTATTTTTTAAAACTCGCTTGCCGTTCCATCTTTATTTCTGCGACACCCGACAGGGTTCATATTGTACCTATTTAAATTACAGTGCAGTGACTATATTGTAAAAGCTGATGTATTGACAATATGAAATGCATATAAATAAATTGAAATTGAAAATTGAATACTGGTAGAGTCGCCCCACTTGAGACTTTTTATCAGCCGAGAATTTAAGCGGTTAAATAATCTTTAGTCTGCGGGTCTCTAGTTTGATTCTTATGTGCTAACAGGATGTTATATTTATGATATATAACATCCTGTTAGCAATAAGACACGTGACTTTAGCGTGTTATATGCTTATAAACTTGTTTCTAAGTACCATGTCTCAATGTTAAGGTAGCAATAGGCTGACAGAAAAAGTCAATTTGTACAGATTTTTCTTGAAAAGCGGTTGTAAATAGGTCCTCCTTTATAAATAGACTCGGATCGTCTGCCTATTTTTTTATGAGGGATTTACTTACCCTGAAAATGGCATGCAAACTTTTCTGACGAAACCGAAGCACTTCTAATTCAGTAATATAAATAAAGTAGATATAGTACATAAACTTAATTTAAAAACTAAAGTAGTACACGAGGATGCATGTCTAGAGGTTTTTATTTATTAAATGTTTGGATTGTATTTTGTTCTGCGTCCAGTTTTTATTCTTTACTGTATATTTTCATTGTATTGAAAGAGCGGGACACACAATACAGTATTTTTTTAAAATTTAATTTGTGAGCCTCTGCAACATATGTATTTGTGATTTATGATAAAGAATAAAAGATTTTTGTTTTTTTTTTTTAACTAGTAATTTTCTAATAGTTGAATTTTACAACAATTTGTTCCTAAAACTTATCCAGCAAAGCTTCAATAAATAGGTCGTCTTTTATACATTGATTCGGGTCGTCTGTCTATCGTTTTATGAGGGGTTGACTTGTCGCTGAACATGGCACGCGAACGATTAAAGAGAAAAATCCGATTTGTTTCGGAAGCTGTACACGCGTTCAAAGCAATGTAAATGTTCGCGCTTAATGTCATAGGAATCAGGGCCTTTGACGGCAGTTTGTTTTATTTCATTGTTATTTTTATTTTACTTTAACTTGGAGTATTTTGAATATGCATGTTTTTTCGTCTTTGCACAGTGCCGGATTTGTACATTTGTCGCCCATTATAGCCGCCTCCCATCAGCTTGCTGGGGGTCATTTTCCTCTCCTACAGAGGCTCCTATCGGTGGAGTGATTTCCAATTTACCCCATCCTCAGCTGATTGTTTTAGTTCCTTTAATGTTTTCACGTTTAACTTAAGAGATAACACATACTACTAACATTGAATTTCTTTATGTTTAACTTATTTATTATTTGCTCGAAAAACCTTCTAACAGGTTTTTCCTTCCCTCGTTTTCCTTCTATCTTCACTTCAACAATTATTTTTTAAATAGGGCGTTATAGCTAAACAAGTGCCCCATATAATTTTTTCTTCTATTTTGCCGTCCCTAGCCTATTTGAGATTTTGTTGACCCCTGGTTCAACAGGCAAACGCCTTAACCACTGGACCACGGAGGTTGTTAAATGTGACCCCTAATCCGCTGAGTGATGACGGCGACCTTTGTTCTTTCACGAATCTTCTTTTTCTGGTTCGATCTCTCAGAGAAACACCGATCATTGCCTTTTCCATAGCTCTTTGAGCGACCTTAAGCTTTCTTATGAAGCCCATAGTAAGGGGTGGGCCCTTACTATGGTGCTCTGCTTTTGTGTTTATTTATATATTTTTAATGAAAATTAGAGATTCCACTTTGTGCAAGGTATGAAGGAATATTTGTTTGGGAAGTTTCTGTACACGTGTGCAATAGCAATGTAACTCGTATTGTACACGCCTAATATCAAAAGAATCAATGACTTTTCGCTAAATGTTATTGTTATTTCAAATTATCTTGTTGTGTATCGTGTGCGTACTTTAAATATATTATTTTTTCCGAAACTAGAAATAAAAAGTTTACAGTTATTTCAGACGATGACGAGTTATTCCTAACGGCACTGATACGAATTACCATTTTTTATATCTTTCGATTCATATTATATGAAAATACATTTTGTATAATTAAATAAAATTTGCACAAACATATGAGTTCGACGAATGATTGGAATACTCATATAGCCGAGTTGTACATTTGGTTATTCCAGAGTTAATTAAGCAAACGCTCGGTGATTGCTCACGTTTACCAAGTACATATGAATGCGTTGACAAGGTCAATAAAAAAGGAAAGCGGAAAAATATATGTGAGTTTAAAAACAAATATTCTGTTATGTTTCTGTTTATTTTTAATTTATGATCAATCTTTAAGAAAGCTGAGGTACGTCTTTACATTGAATTTGTATAACGAGCCGGAAAGAAGACAATACACTATATAATGAACCTAAGACTTTGAATTTAAGAAAATACTCGTTATAAGCCCATCTTCTTCTTGGGCGTCCTCGTTCCCGACGCCAGGCCACAGGAACCCATTCTGTAGTTGTTTCCGGGAGGTATGGCCTGCCCAGTCCTATTTCAGTTTGGCTGCCATTCTCCAATGGGCCAAAAGCTTTTCCAGGCCATTTTGAACCTTTTCTAACATTTTCTTTTTCAATATCCGTTTTTTTTTTCGAAAGAAACTATCTAGCCTAGGTGGAGGTATTCATCTACGTATTGAATCTCTTACCCGTCTACCTCAATTCTTGCTTTAGACCTATAGTCATTACTTTGGTCTTAGACCCGTTCATCTTTAATCCAACCTCGAGGCTTGCCATGCACAGGTCTTGTAGCATGTTTTTGTTCTTCAGTTTTTCTGCTCTGTGGCGACATAAAAACAATATCATCGCCGATACGACGCGACGGTTTGTAAGCCTTGTTTCGTCCATGACAATGCTCTTGTCCTGCCACTTACCAGGCAAGCCCTTGAGAGTCTCTTCTAGGGTACTGGTTCTTACCAGTACCCTAGAAGAGACTCTCAAGGGCAAACCGTATTAAGTGATTTAATTTAAATCTTTAGTTAGGTAATTTACTAGATATACAAGTATGCGTCTTTTTTAAACATGTAGAATGATATAAATAAATAATAATTTCGATCTTAAATATAAGTAATTATCTAGGTATATGTTTATACGTATGCAAATAAGAGGATAAATAAACATTTACGTAGTAAAATTAAGGGAATGTGGCAGAGTTGTGCATTCAGTTATTACACAGTTAATTAAGTCAACATCAACCAGCTCGCGGTGATTGCTCGCATTTATTGAGAATGAATGCGATGACAAATGGCCAATGAAAACGAGAAATGACGCGTCATATACTACTAATAATCTTAATGTGAAAACCTACCCAAGGAGGGTTGGCGAAAGGCACGCAGCTGGCAGTAAAGATGTTGCCGAATCATATTACAGCATAAATATATATGCATAGCTAAGAATGCTTTAGTCAGATGAGGAGTCAGGGTTTTAGTTACTCTTTCACGCTGAAGCTACTAGAGATTTGGATATATTGTTTTTTTGCGAAATAAGATAGTATAGAAGTGCAATTGGCAACAAACTACAGAACAATATCTAGCGCCAAATTCACTACATTGACAAATAGTCTCGATTTTTTGTACTTTCGTAAGACCAATTAGCTGCGCTCACGTGACTCATAATATTCCGGCAATGGCGGTGATTGGTTCACGGTATGCGCGATAACAGTCATTGGTTCGCGCGCTTATTGCAGAGCCAAAAGATTATGAATGCGTCAACGATTTTATCCAGTATGTGTGAAGTCCTAAATAAGTTGTATAAATGTATTGGAAATGTGGCGTCCGCTATTTTGGATCCCAAAACTGACGTCCCAAAAACCTGGGAAACGACAACCATGTCGTTTTTTATGAAAAGTGATGTCCGCCATCTAGGATTAAAAAACTGACCTGATTATTTTTGAGATTCTACATTCCACAAAACTTAGAAAACGACAACCATGTCGATATTTCATGGAAAATTGCATCCGCCATCTCGGATTCAAAAACTGACATCTTTTTCGTCATTAAATTTTGCATACCCATTGTACGGTAGGGTACGGAGAAAGACAGCGTATTTATCCCGGGAAAAAGTATTGTTCTCGAGGGATCAACATTGACGCGGGCGGAGCCGCGGGTGAAAGCTAGTGCTTTAATATACCTCAAAAATATTTAATAATAGCTATCGCCCGCGGATTTTCCCGGGATAAAAGGTATGCCTATGTCCTTCTCCGTACTCCAGAGAACTTGTATGCAAAATTTCATGATGATCGGTTCAGTAGTTACGGCGTGAAAGCGTAACAAACAAACAAACAAATAAACAAACTCACTTTCGCATTTATAATATTAGTAAGGATAAGGATTAGAGATATATCCTTGGGCTGGGACTTACGTTAGTTTGCATTTGCATTCTTAACTAAAAGTTCACAAGAAAAAAAAAAAATGAAATAATGTAGGTTTAGATATAGGTATTTACAAGCATCGAGATTGTGAAGTACGTGAGACACCCGTATTTATTTTTATAGGAAATCTTACGGGAAAGCACTTAGAATAAAACCAGTCAAGTACGTGTTGAACTCCAAAGAAAGATTCCGTACCATGTAATAAACACGTCTCTTGTATGTTGTATTTCTGCCCGACAAGACACGACTGTATGTATGTGAGTTTCTTTATTCGAGCTTCTTAATAAATATGAGCATATCTTTATATCTTATTTTAGATAAAAAATACTCTTTTAGCGAAAATATCACGCGTCCATCTGGCAAATATTCGATTAGGTCACGTGTCCTAATCCTAACGCGAGTTCCACATTTTTTACCCATCGCAAAAAGTGGATAACGCCGCTAAAGAAGTTTTTACTCCAAAACCACGATGGTCAGACTCAGTCTGTGTTTTTACCCCTTGGTGACGGAACCCTAAAAACTATTTTTATAGCCCCTGATACTACGAAGTACGTGAGATACCCCTGTGTATTTAGGCTATTTGTCCCGTTACTATTTCGACCGCAATCAAATGTTGTTTGCTTTGTTAATTAGCACAGTAAAATCCACATTTCATTATTCTGACAATCGTATAATCGAATATTCTGTTTGTTTGATTTCATAAATTATAATTTTATTATTTGACGTTTTGAGATTGAAAATGTAAGTCCCGGGAAACTTATGTATTCAATTAAAATTACCCTTATTTTTAATTATTCCCGAGAAGTTAAAAAAAAATTGGTTGATAAAGTCGATTTACGGACGATAATTTAACGAGATGACGTTGGCAGAGAGATAGATGCGTCACAAGCCGAACGCTTAGGCCGATCAAGCTTCTCTATCACTTGTCCTGCGCTCCTACTTGCACACAGAACGTGACAATTTTTCTTGCGTGCAGCTAGCGTTCATTAATTTATAACACGACATCAAGTCATAAAAGGTTTTTTGATATATACAGTTATGGATTTTGCGCGTATCTTGTATCTTCTTGCGTATGTAAATTTATATCAAATACTCAAATCTTCTTAAAAATATCCTTAGAGATGTGATAAAATTTCTAAGCTAACGCAATCAAAAGATATTGCTACATATAGTAGCAAATTTTTTACATTTGCAAGGGAATCAATACCTACAGGGTACTTCCCGTGAACTCAGAATTCTGAAATTTGGTACGAAGCAACGTCATATATCATTTTCATAAAGAAAAAATTGCGAACAGTATACATTTTTAGTTATATCATATAATAAAAATATTTTTAATAACTTTAAACTTATTATATAGACGGAAACCTTCGTGCGCGAGTCAGACTCGCACATGGCCGGCTTTTTTTTAAATTATACTACTTGTTGACTCAAAATCATATCGTGCCATTGATTCTTTGTCTTTGCACACATTTTTGTACCATCTATTTAATGATCAGTTCAAGGTATTTTACCTGGATAGGATAAAAATAAATTCACGTCTTTTTCCCTTACTGGTTAGACAAAACCTAAGTCTGAAAGATCTTAAAGCCAGTTTTAGCAGGTTGGGTGTAGGTGAAAAACAGAATCAAAATAGTGATTTGCTAACCCGCATCGCTTATTTACATGATTCCTCAGATTTTCACCCAATCCATCGATCAGCTTTTACGATCTGCGTGGGTAGAGACGCAACTCGTACATTCTAAGTTTTTTCTTTTCTCCCAGACGAGCAAATAATAGCAGAAGATAGAATCAATACCTATATTTCAACCGCCAAAATCTTTGTTTCTTACGATGCTGAAAATGTAATATTTTAACAAGATATGGTGACAGTTGAACATCCTTTGATCGCTTTTTAACCGCACAGATAGAAAAGCTTTGAAGCTTTATCTTGACGTCTGAAATCAAACGATATAAATAAACAAAAACTTCTAATTTTGCAAAAAGGTTACTGTTAATCGCATGTAATAAAATAACGGTTTAATTTTTCTCACTCTCCCGGGGCCGCGCCAAATATGGAATGCGAAATGCCGCCTTTGTAAAAATAAAGCGAACGAACCCTGAGCCTTACGGTTACTATACATATAATCTTAATAAAAATAAATGAATTTTTATGGATAATATACATGGATAGTTATAAGTATATGGATAATAATAATCAAGTTGTATATCAATTTAGCATTATATAGCTGTAAACATAAACTATTATGGAAGAGCGAAATCTCCTAATACAGACATTGTTTGCCTAAAAGGAGATTTCAAATACTAATTTATGTTAACTTGTATTTGACGAAATAAGCATTTATTTATTTATATTATTTATTAAAATTCTACATATTAGCATGGTATCTGTGCTAGTATCATTATTGAAGTCTCCACGAAGTTTCATACAAACTAGAGTTAGTGGCGTAACTTCTAAAATGGGGTCCATGATAGTTTAATGTATTCACATAACAATTTGTGTGTATCATTGCCGTCTCCACGAAGTCATACAAACTAAAGTCACGCTGCAATTATACACAAAGGCAGTTACGTGCTGCATTTAAAATATATTCACCCCACAGCTAAATAAAAAAAACATTTTCAATTATTGCATTTATTTAGTTTTCAGCCAGTTTCACATCCTTTAATCGGTTTTTACCCGCACAGACAGAGAATCAACTGTGAAGTTTTATCTTGACGTCTCAAAGCAGACGATATAAACAAATACCTCTAATTGTACAAAACGGTTACATTTAATCGCATGTAATAAAATAATGGTTTCATTTTTCTCGCTCTCCGAGGCCACGCCAAATTGGGAATGCGAAAAGCCGCCTTTGTAAAAATAAAACGAACAAACCCTGATCCACAAATTACTTGATACGGTTACTGCACAATTAATTCTACTTATTAGCATGGTGATATCTGTGCTAGTATCGTATTGAGGTGTCCACAAGGTTTCATATAAGCTAAAGTCAGTGTATTTAATTGTGCCGTGTGGTACCCGGCAGAGTATAATAGGACCACTCCAAGTCTTCCCGTGGATGTCGTAGAAGGCGACTTAGGAAATATAAGCTAAACAAATCTTATAAACATCTGAGAAATCTCTCCAACCCGTCTGGCCAGCGTGGAGAGTGTAGGCCAAGTCCTCTGGCTGCTCTGGCCACGTATGGCTCTAGTAGTACAGAGAGGGTCGTGCTTCTGAAGTGGAGACTATAAAGACCTGTTGATAATGATGATAGAGTCAGTGCCGTAACTATACCAACTAGGGCCCGGGGCAAATTTAGATAGGGCCCTGCCCCCGTAGTATGGTACGCGCGACAGCGTTTATAGACTATCGCCATCTTGTTTTCTGTAATATCAAAGAGTGAGATGTGTTTAGTTTATCGCGCGATATAAACGGCGTAGTGGAGAACTTTTTAGTAGTGTAAGCGAGTACTCGCTTGCTTAGCATTTTGAAAATACCATCAAATAAGCCCGTCAAAATGACCAATGCTGGGAACTAAAAAGAATTTCAACATTTTCATACAAATTATCAGGCCGGCTGAACACTTTGGTATGAAAATTATGATTTATTATCGAGTTCCCAGCATTGGTCCCATAGGAAAATTTGTGTATTTTGACGGGCTGTGTCACCCGTTTAGGAGAATATCAGTAGTAATTTTATACAACATAAGGTACTTTTTGTACTTTCTGCCTCCAGCCGGTCATATTGGAAATCCTTGGGGGAGGCCTATGTTCAGCAGTGGACTTCTTGCGGCTGAGATGATGATGATGATGAAGGTACTTTTTGGCGTACTTATCCTCTGTCTGCTCTGGCCAAGTATGGCTCCGGTAGTACAGAGAGGGTCATGCTCCTGCAGTGGAGACTAAAAAGACCTGAAGATGAAGATTAAGGTATTTTTTTAATTTATAAAATTAGAATGTCTTTTTTTATGTTAAACTTTTTTTATGGCTGTGTAACCATTTTACATTATCCTGACTTTATTAAATTTAATTAAATTGTCAATTTGAATGTTAGAAGCATTTATAAAACTGAAAATTCGAAATATCAAATCTCTTTTCATAAGTTTCCTCTCAAATATCTTTTAATAAGTTTCCCTCTACAAATTCAAGTCCAAAGGTAAAATTTCTAAGGTACTTATTTTTAATTACACAACGGAAGTCTCAGAATCTGTTGTTTGAATAATAAAGATGCTTATTTCAAACATTAATTAGTAATTTCTATCGTCTTAAGCATCGCAGTCGACATTTTCTTTCATCTGTGTTGTTAAGTACCTTTTCAGCTGAAGGGTTGTTTCAATAAATAACGGGGAAGGTTCCCACCCCCGGTCTTAATATGTATTGTTTGAAAACGTTTTTTGTAAAATTTCTCGCGTGGTGAAATCAAACTCCTGTTTGATTTTAATCTCACGCTCCTGCGTGAGATTTAATATCATGACTTTTTTTTAAATCCATGCATTTGCCAGAATTTATCAAATAAATAAATAACAGAATGTGTATATCTATTTTATACCTTTAAACGAGCTATTATTGCATATTTATTTAAATGTATGTATATAAATGTATCTAATTATATTATTCTATTGTATAATTTGATATTTATTTAATTATCCTCTGTCTGCTATGGCCAAGTATGGCTCCTGTGATCGGCCTAAACGTCCGGCTTGTGCCGCATCTATCTCTCTTTCACCGTTACACGTAAAATTATCATTCGTAAACCAATTTTACTGATTACAACTTTTTTCCACAAACTGACATAACAAAAGCCTAGCTCTTAACTTTCGCAAGGATGGAAAGGCATAAATAGCGCACGTCCAAGTAATGAGGGATTCCAGAATTTCGGAATCGGTTAACCCCATCAAAATACATCCATCATAAAAATTACGATTAAGGGCCCGCCATAGGCCAAGCGGCGGCGTGGCGGTACAAACGCGGATGGTCTAAACGTGTTGGCTACTTTGGATATTTACGTTTTTTAAGAATATTCAAGGGTTATTCGATTTCAAGGTTAATTTTAATATATTTGGTGAATAATGCTGTATACCGAGTAAATCAAAAGTGATTTGGAGGCAACTTTGCAATTTTTTTCTATCGATAAAATTTAACGCAATCGTTTTTTTTTGAGTAAGATAGTTACCAGAGTTAGTCCTGAACTTTGCTGCATTTTTATTTTAACTTGAGTATTTCATTATTATTGATATTACAGACAATCATGCAAAGCGGTGTGAGGTAGTACGAGCCCTTAAACATGATTGGTGGATTTTGATAACTGCTGTCGAAACAGTTTAGTTTTTTTACAGTGGCTGGGGAAAAATCGAATCCAAAAACCCACAAGAGACCTTCCAGACCGATTTAAAGGGGAAATGCTGTCAGTATATCCAATGGGAACTTTTGGTCCAGGGACGATGCGGGGCTGTCTTTTAGACTGAGTATTTCTGACGAAGCGTGTTGCGGATGAATTATGTACAATTTTTGCCGAAGCTTGTCGCTGTTGATTTTTTTGTATTTTGCATATAAAGGTATATTATATAATATTCTAATTTTAAAAAATTCATTACCTAATTCTCTTATAATTTCTACAGTTTTGAAAAAAACACCGCATTAGTTGAACCTACTTATAAATCGGCTCTCTAGAAATAGAGGTTACTTTAACTTAATATATATACTCATACATGGCAAGTGTAATCTGTAGTAAATAAATGTAGCGAGCAGAGGGTGTAGTGTAACGGATCATTAATTGGTTGTCGCCGCAACGGCCAGGACCTGCTGGGAAACATGCACAGTTTAAAAAAACCTCAAGGTACCGACCGAACAAAAGTTGAAATTCAGTATTGATACCTTGTTTTTTTTTCATTATTTTCATTTTTGTTGCATTATGAGCATTTATAGCAATTTGTTCTAAAAAAATGGGTTGTCAGGAAAGTCGGCATGTTTAAAAGACTTAGATACTAACTTGATAAAATTTTTCTTTGTAACTAATAAGTATGTTGTTCATCATGATTTGTTATGTCCTTAAGTAAGATCTCGTACATGATTTCCCAGTCAGCTTATTTAAGTTAATTCGTAGAGCTACTTACTTGTTTTCAAATTGATGTGAATATGTACCTACATGTTGAAGGCCAGAAAGATTTTGTGGCTGCTAGTATGTATATTCGTTACTTTCTTCATATCTTTGAAACTACCCGACATAATTAGACAAATTATATATTGTAGAAGCGTCTTAATTGGACGCTGGTTAAAAAGTATGTGACTTCACTCTTAATTCAATACGGCGTCCGCCAGATGGCATTGCGTACTAAATATAAAAATATACAGTGTTGGATCAAATGAAAGGAATTTTTATGGAGATTACTTATATATAATTCACATTATGAAATATTAAGTATTAAGTATAAAATATGATCGACTAGCTTTCGCCCGCGGCTCCGCCCGCGTCAATGTCGATCCCTCGGGAACAGTACTTTTTCCCGGGATAAAAGGTAGCCTATGTCCTTCTCCGTACTCCAGAGAACTTGTATGCAAAATTTCATGATGATCGATTCAGTAGTTACGGCGTGAAAGCGTAACAAACAAACAAACTCACTTTCGCATTTATAATATTAGTAAGGAAGTAAGGATAATATGCTAGAAAATCCTCAGTTATACTTTTAACTTTGCCTTGTTCCTGTTTCAAATTTCGTTACGTAATTCGTTCCTACATCATTTATACAAACTTCTTTATACAACGTCATCTACGTATTATTAGCGCTTCAATGTGCTCTGAACTTTGAACTAAAAAAAAATGTTGAGTAAACCGAAAAGATGTTTTTGCGGACGGTACCATACTTACTTTTACATTAGTGCTGCTGCGTCAGTAACCGATTCTTATTTGTCACGGATTGCGACTGATGCGAGCAATCTCGCACATTACAGGTGCTATTTGTTAGTCATTAGTGAAATCTTTTAGAAGTATTTTTTCTCGTTGTGTTTTTTTTTCAGGCAGATTAATTCCTACTCTTTTGTAAAAAAAAACTTTGGTCGAGTCATGAACTTACTCGTTTTCTTCTTTAGAGGTAAATAAAAGCGGTGCATATTGAGATTGGTGTTTACAATTCGCTTATAATATCTAGAGTTGTTCCAAGTTCCGGATGGTTCGTTCAGCCTTTGGGCTCGGTTGTCATTAGGGCCACCGAAAGTTCTAACACTATCCTATAACTTTTGTATTATTGTGGTATCTACACTTTACTTAGAAACACAACATTCGGCTTGAAATTCAATGTTATATATCAATAAAAATAACCTTTTATACACATTTTTAAAAGTATAAGAATTTACTATTTTTATTAAGGTGATACCACTGTAAATGAGGTCGTTCTGAACCTTATTTATCTCACTTAAATTAGGAGTTTCAAATCTAAGTAATATGATTTTTGACTATTTCATCTCCAAAAATTGAAGATGAAAACACGTTTTGATAAAATTTTCTCGATAGAAATATTTTTTGAAAATGGTCTTCGTTCGCAGAGTTTTTGTTATTGTAGCTCAAATGCGACGAATGAAATAATGATTTTTAGACTAAAAGATAGGTTATTAGTAATTCATCAAAATGTAAATATGAAAATACAATTAACCGGTCTGATTTTATATAAAATAGAAATAACGAATTTGGCGCTTACGTTTTTTTCTTTGAGCGACTCGAGACTATCTCCTATCTCATCATTCACGGGCTAAACCGCCAAGCGCTATCCCTTGCGCGCACTTGATCAGTCCTTTGCCGAGCGAAGGTACCAAACATTTGAGGCCTCGCCTTAATTAAAATCGCCTTACGCTTTTCTTAAAATATTACAAGTAGGATATTTCTCGAGCCCTAACGAAGCACCGCTTTCTGCTAGTATAGTCTTTAGGTCATTCTAGCCGTCTTTAATATGTGTCTCATGCCTTTTGACGTCTTTAAAAATATGGCACGCGGACACTGTGAAAGCTACTTTCTCTTAGGCATCTCTTTATATTGATACTGCATACTATCATATATACAGTCACGTCTTTTCCCTTGCGAGGTAGACAGAGCCTAGGTCTATTAAACCTAAAACCCACGTTCAGCATGTTGGTGATATAGGTGGCAAACGGAATCAAAATAGTGATGGGTTCCTAACTGCATCGACTATTAACATGATTCTGCTATTAACATGACCAATGACTCTCGATCTGCTTTTACGATCTCAAGGAAGAGATGCAGCTGATAGAGATACATTTAGGTTTTACCAGCATGGAAGATATTAATACTGTGACTTTACTTACTTAAGGTCTTATGGCCTAGTTTGGCCCCTAGAGGTCTTCCACAGTATTTCGCCATTGCGATCTATCCTTGGCTACGCGATTTACTTCGGGCCAGGTTAGCCCGATTGACTTCATCTCCGCCGCCACAGTGCGCCACCAGGTCTGCTTGCGACGGCCCACCTTCCGCTTTCCCTGGGAGGTCCACTCCAGGGCCTGCCTCGGGATGTGTTTAGGCTCTCTTCTAAACGTATCCATGTCTATTTGCGGCGCATGATCTGCCTGCCAATTGGTATTTCCCGGCACGCCCCCCACAGGCGTTCGTTGGAGATCTTCTCAGGTAATAGAATATTAATAGAAAATTAAATCAGTCAGATCAAGACCTTTTCTTGGCTTCTTCTATTAATTTAGTTACAACAAATACTTGAAGCGCCTTATAACTAGCGTAAGTTGGAACAAGTCGGCAGCTCGATAGTTTCACAAATATTTGAGGAGAGGATTTCTCGGGTAAAAGGGCAGAGCCCCGTGGAATAATAAGGTGGAAATAATTCTATTTTTATAGCCGATTTAGTGGACCTCGAATCTCCGTCCCTATAAATAGATTGAACAGTAGTAAAATACTCGTAGATCAGTGTAATTTGTTTTATTTCCTTTATGAAATATCAACTTCTATAAGTTATTGGTCAAACTGTTAAACCATTATAAATAATAGTACATTCAATTAATAATATCTGAGTATATTAAAAAGACTGATTAAATACACTACATTGACCATTAGGTATTTTTCTTAGCGTGACGGGGCGATTTATATTTGTTTTGACAGAACTCTGCCACTGACACAGCGTTACCAGTGATTGTAGAAGTCCTCGCAGTTGGACATGGAGGGTTAAACAATTTTGTGCAATAGCCTGAGGAGTGACACTACACGGAGTAGAGTTTTCCAAGCAGTAACCCCACCTGTTTATATTTTTCTCGCTTCTTCGACTTCCGACTTGAGTCTGGTCTGTTTAAAGACTATTTGCCAAGGTAGATCGTGGCCAGAGGGCAGAATGCTCTGATAGCGGGATGATGAACGCTGTTGGATACCTCTTCTTCCAGATGCTAAGCCTGGATTATCAGACTTCGCCAGACCATCAAGGCATTTCTTTCACAAAGCTATTCCGGCTCCTCAATCATTCAGAAACAGGCATATGATAGTTCAAAGTTTTTGTCGATTGTTTTCGTTTAGGCCTTTTCAAGGGAGACCAGCTCAGTCTCTTATAACGTCCATCTTGACATGCCTTTGCCCAGCAGTGGGTCAGTTGACGGCTTGAAATGAATAAGGGAAGCCAAGAAAACGCATTGATCTGGCTAATTTAAATTTTTAATAAGCTGAACACTTTGTTACCCTAACTTTGACGTTAGGGTAACACTTTGTTACCCTAACTTTGAAATTAGCGATCGTTCGAACGATCAACATCTAGGTTTCACTGCCTGAAGATGCCTCGTGTAGAGACGAAACACGTGTCGCGAGCACGACGGCCGACATTGCTGCAGCCTCAACGGATGCAGCAGTATCGACCAGGGTTGCATGCATCAACTATTGGTGGCGGACATGATGGGACTAACAGTAGTGGGTGGGCGCTGGCCAGCAATAGTTTGCATGAACTAACTGGTGGCGGAAGCACGCAAAGTAAATTGTCTCAAAGTAAATGTAGCTTTGACTTCCGCAAAGTAACACCTGAATCTATTATCTATTTTGTATCTTAGTCAGAGACCAAGTTTTTGCGCCATAGGTCAATAGGGAGGACGCAGGTGTCCATTAATTGCCTTTTTATGCTAGATTGTCCTAAATAAGTAAGTATGTACTTAATATTATTTTTGTTTATGATTTTCATGCAGACGCAGATGTCCTAATCGATGTTTTAGCTCCGGAATTGCGAAAGCGGATGCGAATATTCTCAACAAACCTTATCTCTACATATTCTTAAAGGCTTCTGTAATAAGCATCTACGCTAGATTGCCCTAAATAAGTATGTACTTAATATTATTTTAGTTTATGATGTTAGCTATTTATTCCTAGGAAGTTATTATCTAAAGTTTTACAAATAACCATGTAGTGTCCATTAATGTGTGTAACGAGTCATCTTATACTTATACAATAGACTCGTTTGTCTTATTCTCTAATATTTCCTGGATTGATGGCTTGATTAGTTAGTTGCCATGGTAGTTTAGGAACCAATCCATAATTATATAAAATCGCAGAACGCGCACATAAGTAAAACAGATAGTATCTTCTTCATATAGATTGTGTGACACATATAGATTTTTGTACTACTATCAAGTATTCTATCTCTATGTGTGGTACGGAACTTTGAAACTTCCATGAGTTCTAAAGTCTAACAGATGATGACTGCACGCATATAAAGTTAATTAAACTGTGCTTATAAACAAAGGCTCAGCAACCCACTTCACTGAATAGGGTTAAAAAAGTCGTAATACAGCTCGGACGGTATTCAGCGGAGACAAAGCGTGGTCACTCGTAATGCGAGGAGAGATGACAATAGAGAAGCCTCCTACTAAAGGTCTGTATTTTTTTGACGCGATAACGTATTATATCTAACGTATAAATCAATTAAAACCGGCTGCACGCACAAAAAACCGGCCAAGTGGGAGTCGAACTCGTACACATAGGGTTCTGTACTAAAATTATTAAAATATTTTTATTAATTATGATGTATAACAAAAATTCATGCTTTTCGCAATTTCTCTATCTATGCTTTAAAATAATTTCAAGATTTCCTCAACAGAGAAACAACCTCCGTGGTCCAGTGGTTAAGGCGTTTGCCTGTTGACCCGGGGGTCGTGGGTTCGATTCCCATTGGAAGCATACTTTGTTTAGTTGTTTCCAGTTTGGTTAGGACATTGCAGGCTTGAATCACCTGATTGTCTGATAATTAAGATGATTCCGTGCTTCGGAAGGCACGTTAAGCCGGTGGTCCCGGTTGCCATCTGGTAGTTGTTAAAGGAACCACGTCAGAGGCCGAGAGGCGGTTCCGAAGAACTCTGACACCAGGGTGTGCATGGTCGATTGACCGTGACACCTACTCGAAATGATGATGATGATGATGATTTCAAGATTCTAAGTTCCCAGGAAATACTGTAGGTTTTGATTCCCTTGCGAATGTCGAAAATTTGCGACATAAACGGCTGTATCTTATGATTGGGTTACACATCATAATATCCACTAAAGGCAATTTGCAAAACAATTCAAAACAAAAACGTGCAGTCCGGCGAAATTCCCGCTAAGAACTCTAAGAATCTGTATGATAAAAGTTTTTTTTTAATGATATAGGACGGCAAAACAACGTTAAGTGACCATCCACTGCCCATGGAGAACTGCAACACCAGGGTGTGACAGGAGCGTTGCCAGCCTTTCAAGGAGGGGGGTAAAAGGATGGGCCTCCAGCTATCTCACTCACCGATAAAAGCGGTAAAGCTTCGACGCAAACTTTACCGACGTACAAATTTTTATCTTCTTGTGCTTCGAACGCTGCCCATTGGAACCATGTTTAAGCTGAGTAAGGATAGTAATTTGTTGGATTTGAAAAAGGAATAAATTCAACATACTATCACATCACTTTCCCATGGGGAAGCAAAGACCATAGATTTCTACTTGCTACGATCCTTACCAAACTCCTTCACTTCATCTACATCCATCCATCACTTTTTTCATGCATGCTCGCCGGTTTTGGTTACCTTACTTCTCTTTTCGCAAGGGAATGAATGTATTGGCGTAAATGGATGAATCACTCGGATAATTGGGGGAAAAGCAAGTAGCTCGGGAGGCCGGGCGCGCGTACCGATGTCATTCCTGCAGCCACAGAAACTGTGCCTGCAGCCACCGGCCAAGCAGTTGAAAATAACATCCCTGACCTTCATACTGCCTGTATCGATATTGCCTGGCCTTATTCGAAAATGTTTAGTAGGGGCTTTGTATTTGCATTTGGGTCTGCTGGTATATGCGCGAGTCTCGCCTTACTCTTGATCCGGCTTCATACATATACGATGCAGATTTAAATGCAATCACGTTTTAAGTTGTATTACGTACCTATTTTATGGTGGTAATAAAGTAATATTATAAATAAATAAATAAATATATACGGACAAATCACACAGATTGAGCTAGCCCCAAAGTAAGTTCGAGACTTGTGTTATGGGATACTAACTCAACGATACTATATTTTATAACAAATACATATATAGATACACATCCAAGACCCAGGACAATCTGAAAAAGATCATTTTCCATCTTGACCTGGCTGGGGATCGAACCCGGTCACTCCGTGCCGCAGGCTGGCGTGTTGACCGCTGCGCCACGGAGCTAGTCAATATATTGGTATCAACAAGTACTAACAGTGGCGAAATATCCCTAAGGCAAACTAGGCACGTGTCTAGGGGCGCCCGCAGCGCAGACTGCATGTCGCCGCCGCACGTCATGGCAAAAAGGTTATGGAAGGCTGCAATAGAAAGCCATCCCCATCTTTGCGTCAATGCAGTGGTTGATGGGAGGCAGCAAAAATGTAATTGCCTAAGGTCGACAAATCTGTAGATCCGCCTCTGAGTACCAACGACTTAAGATCAATGAAATCGACAAGGAGCTTTAAGCAACATGTCCAGCCAGATTATATCTTTATCATAGAGTAAATGGAGCCGCGAAAGACGAAAGTTTTTTTTTTTAAAGAATTTAAAGTCTAGCAAAATAAAATAGCATAAAAGCTATATCCAGAAAAAGTTTCGTCGCCAAATACTTGATATTTTCAGCAACAACTACAAACATTTTTACATCTAAAAAATATAACTAAATGAACAAGATGGATACCTAAAAAATTACAAAATTTGGTTATAATTATTATTGAATTAAGTATTAAATTAAAAGTGAAAATTAACACGGAAATGGCAGACACGGGTTTGAAATGAGACTAGTGACAGGCCAACCGGTATCGCCACTTTCAACAGCTACAAACGGTTAAGGGATACAGCGCCTTATTCATGAAAGTTTTTTTTTCAAAAGAAAACAATATTTTAAACAATTTAGCAAGGTAAGGGGAAGTGCGCCCTCACTGAAAAAAGGGTTAACCACAAAAAGGGTGTCTGTTGAGTTATCCTAGCTCCGCATGTAGCGTAAAATTGGACTGGTCTCATTAGACACGAACCATTTGTTTGGGCCACTGGGGCCTTACAATTGCCTGCCTTTAGATATAGTATTTTATTTTTGACAGATTTAACATAATAAAGTCAAGTCTCGAAAAAAAGTTTTATATTTAATACTTGTGTATAACTGTAAATAAAGATTGATCTATGAGTATCAAGATGATGAGAAGATCGTCTTTTATGTTTTCAGGATTCAAACATACATACTATCACGTCCTTTTTCGTTGCGGGGTATACAGAGCCCACGTCTTTAGGACCTCAAAGCACGTTGGTGGTGGCGGGTACGTGAAAACTGGAATCAAAATAGCTTTTTATTCCCATTCCCTCTATATTATTTTACGATCTGCGAAGAGAGGAAAAAAAGCTATGTATACTTCGTACATCCTACAGGGTTCATGTATGTATTTAAGTATGTATGTGAGTTTGTTTTGTCTCACCTT
Organism: Elegia similella; assembly: GCA_947532085.1. NCBI lineage: Eukaryota > Metazoa > Arthropoda > Insecta > Lepidoptera > Pyralidae > Elegia > Elegia similella. The sequence continues at coordinate 23,444,956 of OX383932.1, read as the reverse complement.
AACTTTTAAATACCTGAACAGTGTGTTCTTATTCGATTTCGATGTGTTCGTTATTGTTAGCCCAAAATCTTATCGCGAGTTACATAGGTTATATTTTTTCTGGCAGGGCTTGTTTAAGTTGTTATCAAAAAGTTTGGGGAAGGCTTTATCTGGCAGCAGAACAATATGGGTTATTAAAAAATAATAACAAATTATAAATTGAAGAGAGATTTTTACAGATGTGGGACAAAACAGGTAAAATAATAAGACTAAAAAAATGTTGAATTACAATACTTAAAAAATTAAATAAAATCACTTAAATCCGGTATTATCGCGTATATTTAAACGTGCAAGCTTTTTATTCAAATGTGTAACAATAGCGAAAACATCAGAAACCATTACTTCAAAATTATTAGGTAAGTGTTTATGGTTTGCAATACAATATTGAATTGAATTGAATTGAATTGAATATTCTGTGAATATTTTCAGTATCTATCAATTACGGATAACACCTTGTGATAGATGGATGGACGTACGAGCGAACGAACATCGGAGGCTTAGTAATGAAGTCCGGTTTTTACCCTTTGGATACGGTACCCTAATAAATACTACCATGGGGTGGACCCGGGGCCCGCGGGAAGAGGAAAATGTTCCTCTTCGCTTCGGGTGAAGTGTTCAACAACTTCAAACTTTAATGAACTGAATGATTTGTTCGTTAACTGGAACTTTACAAGACAATAATTAATGTAACATTAAAATTGCTGATCACGTGTCGCCAGTCAGAAACACTGCGGGAAATTACAACTTGTTAATTAAGATCCAACCGCGAGTTCGATGTAACCCAATGAGTAAATATAATTGACGTCTAATCACAGTGATCAATGACTCATTGATCACTGTGATTAGACGAATAATGTTTGAAATAAAAAAAAAACGATTTTACAACTACTTAACCGATTTTGTTAAATAGAACCAATGTTAAAGCATTGCTAGCAAATATCTCGAGGTCCACCATGTCATTAGTGAACCGATTTTAAAAATTCAATTTTTGTTTGAAAGGGTTGAAAACAAAAAGAAATTATTTAAGTATTTTTTTAATTGTTTATTTTGCATTCATAATGCATTCAGATTTTTTCAACAATATTTTATTTCTTCCATTTTTTAAATCGCTTCATAAATGACGGAGTTATGCGGTAACAAACATTTAAAAAATCTATTAAATATATTATTACTAGTTTTCGCCCGCGGCTCCGCTCGCGTCAATGTCGCTCCCTCGGGAATAGTACATTTTCCGGGGATAAAAGGTAGCCTATGTCCTTCTCTGCACTCCAGAGAACTTGTATGCAAAATTTCATGATGATCGGTTCAGTAGCTACGGCGTGAAAGCGTAACAAACAAACAAACAAATAAACAAACTCACTTTCGCATTTATAATATTAGTAAGGATCATTACAATGCTCGGTTTAAAATTAAAATCGAAAATATGAGATGAAAACATTTCTACAAAGTCAGCATTTGCTTATCACTACACTTGGTTATCACTAAGAATGAAAATACATCAAGAAAATAATAATGAGATTTTATAGAAATAAACTTCTGGCTGTCTGTATTTACTCATAAGTGATAACGAAACATTGTAGAATGAATGCTCGAACAACTTGGACAAAAGCCTTTAAAACTTTAAACAAATAGGTTTGGGTTTATATAATGACTTTTTGTTGCACTCGTTGGTTTATTTTCAGTTTTAAATCGTGTTTCAATTTCACTAACAAGAAACTACTTCTTTTAATTTAACCTTATCTTGAGATGATACATCACAAAAAAATGGTAGGATAAATGACATAACGTCATTTATCCTACCTTTTTTTTTTAAATATTGAATAATAATAAATATATATATATACGGACAAATCACACAGATTGAGCTAGCCCCAAAGTAAGTTCGAGACTTGTGTTATGGGATACTAACTCAACGATACTAAATTTTTATAACAAATACATATATAGATACACATCCAAGACCCAGGCCAATCTGAAAAAGATCATTTTCCATCTTGACCTGGCCGGGGATCGAACCCGGTCACTCCGTGTCGCAGGCATACCTATATTATTAAGAAAGGTTATCAATAAGTAATAATAAGCATAAATAAATGAATAAATTACTTGAACACAAGCACGATTGTAAAAGTATCACGTCCGTTTGCAAGCGACAGCGCGGAACAAGCGAGAGAGACACGATCGACCTAAGCGTTCGGCTTGTGACACATCTATTTAATCTTTCTTCCACTCCACCGTTATCACGTAAAATTATCGTCCGTAAACCGACTTTACAAACAATTTTATTTTTAATTGCAATAAAATCATGACTGCCTAGACAAAAACATAGCATAAGTCACTTGGCACATTCTAACGTGTGAACTGACGTGAAAAAAACCGGCTAAGTGCGAGTCGGACTCGCGCACCAAAAGTTCCGTACCTATAAAATCCTGTAAGATACATAAGAAATGATCTATAAAAACGGCAAAAAATCATGTCTGTTGCATGGGAGCCCGCTTTAATATTTATTTTATATAATTTTTAGTATTTTTATCATAGCGGCAATAGAAATACGTACATCATCTTTGAAAATTTCAACTATCTAACTATTGCGGTTGATGAGGTACAGCTCTGTTGACAGACGGTCAGACAGACAGCGGTGCGAAATTAATAGGGTCCCGTTTTTACCCTTTGGGTACGCAACCCTAAAAATTGCTTGATAATTAATGATAAGGCCTATTTTATGAATAAAACTAGGCACCTTGCCGACCGCTGCAGTAATGTAACCGACATCAACAAATAGACCCTAATTAGACCTAGATAACAAAACTAAACATTATTCGAATGCTATTGCAAAGTTGTTAGCTACAAAATTGCTGTAATCGAGCGAGTGATACGGTGCCACATGCCACGCATACCGAATACTCGATGAAATCATTCGATTATGTGATTGCGAGTCGAAATGTTTGTTTGTGGATTAGAGTGATTGCCATGTTGTGCGCGATTTGGTTCGTGGTTTACTAGTCGAACTAGATAGGTTAGGTTAAATGTAACTGTTTTTCATTTAGTCAGATACAAATAAAGGTTGCTGATTAATAGCATTTTTCTTATAATAATCTGCATTGACATCTTTGTCCGTATATATTTATTTATTTATTATTTATTTATCTGAACTACTATCAAAGTGTCAGCCGCCACTATCAAGTGACTAAAAAGTATTTTAGTTGCCACTTTAAATCTTCGATGTAAGATACTGTTATGATGCCTTGTGTTGGGGACGCTCGCTCGCTTTGCTCATTTGCTCCTGTTTTAATCGCAAGCTAATCACAAAGAAACCTAACGAACCTACCTAACCTTGTCATATTTGGGAATCCGCCTTAGAAAAGCCTTCTAATACTCGTAACTTATATACAATCAAAGTTTGATTTCCTTGGCCGAAAAAGGAATTCTGTAGCTTGAATGATAATTCCTTAAAAATAAGTACCTAACTACTTATGATGATATCTTATGATTTTAGAAAAAGACTGAAGTGATCCTTGGTGGCGAACCGAGGCCGCTCGAAACGCCAAGGATCAATACGTGCAGAAGAAAATACCGGAAACCAATGACCAGGTTCTTCAGAAAACATCAAATCTCAGATGTGAGAAATAAAAAGTAATAGATACGGAAATTGTGCGTCATTGGAAGGAAGAACCAGTGCTAGTTATGCCTTATGCCACTATTTGAGTTATACTGATACTAATTGTTCAATTCTAAAAGAAATAATCTTCAAATCAACTTCAAATGGCGAGCTCCGTGGCGCAGTGGCACAGAATTAATATAAGTACTAAGTGGTTAACACGCCACCCTGCAATTGCAACACGAGGTTGCCCGGGTTCAATCCCTAGTCAGGTCAAGATGGAAAATGATCTTTTACAGATTGGCCTGAGTCTTGGATATTTATCTAAATATGTATTTGTAATATGTATTTGTAATATAGTATCGTTGAGTTAGTATCCCATAACACAAGTCTCGACCTTACTTTGGGGCTAGCTCAATCTGTGTAATTTGTCCGTATATCATTATTAATTTTATTTTATGAAAAAAAAATACACTACTATGAATAACACTACCTATGGATATACTTACCGTTAACTACGTAGCTATATTAACACACTACGCACCAAATTAATCTTACTCTGAGAACATGATCGCTTCAATCAAGATGGAGGAATGATTGAATCCCTCGAGTTTCTCATTTCACCAATTGACTATACAAACACGGCTGATACCTGCGTAATCACATAGTAATTACTTGACATACACATGTAAGCAAGCTTCGAGTTACGATAATATAACTCTCCCCTAATTTCAAACACGTGACTGCAAGGTTAATCCTTCGAAATAACATATGAACTTTAAATAACCTAAGTTATCTCCAATCAGGATAATAAACTAAACAAGGACCACGTACCTCAAGTACAAGTACGTGATCTTATTTGTGTACGTACGTACCTAGTTAGTTAAAATTAAGATACATTAAGGGTAGGATTTACAATAGCTTAGCACGAATTTAAACATCCTGCGTATTAGAATTGATAGGATTCACTTCCTTCTTCATTACGACACCAATTCTACTAAGGCGCGAAGTTGCCTTTTTTAAAATTATGAGCATTTAATTTTCATACTATGGCTCACAACAGGCAGACACACAGCATGGTAGGTTAGGTTTGTAGGTTTCCTTGTGTATTTGTGTAAGTGATGTTTCCTGTTTTATTAATAAACTTTGCTCAATCTGTAAGGGTAAAATGAACGCCGAAATTGTAATTAAAGTATATTCCAAATGTTGGGCCCTATAAACAAAAAATGATAGTTTGCCGCAATTTAGAGATAAAATCAAAAAATCATTTGTACAAGATGTAAAGGAAACCCTGTACTATTCGTAAAGGGGTGATTCAGCCCATTGAAATGCTTTTCCTTTGGGATCGTTGTTAGGAACTCAATTTTTTTTGTCGTACTCATACAACTCCTTCATCCTTCGTCCATTTATTTTGAGTTTTCAGCTTTGATCCCATAGGAAAATCATATCGAGGGGTTGAATCGCCCCTTCAAAAATCGGACAGGCTTTTCTTTCCATATTGTATAGAGTTTGAAAAGTCACATCTGTTTTATCATAACGTAATGGGTTGGAAAGGGAGGGATATTCATATAATTGTGGTTTACTTCTACTTCAAGTGGTTTCTCAATTTGAGGTAGATAATAAACGAATTTCTCCTTCCACCCGTGAAATTAATTTTAACGTAAGCTTAAGTATCTAGTTAAATACAAATTTTCTTTATAAATGAACAAGATGGTTGTTTTTAGGGTTCTGTACCTCAAAAGGCAAAAACGGAACTCTTATAGGATCACTTGGTTGTCTGTCTGTGTCTGTCAAGACCCTTCTTCTCAGCAACGCCTAGAGGTATCAAGCTGAAATTCATATCTAATACTTAGGTCTACTGTGCCTTGTTCTTCTAGCCAAACTTCTAAGCCAACGCAATCAAAAGATGCAGCTAGTTATGCCGCAAATGTTCGTGTTTCTAAACAGGGTACTTCCCATGAACTATGAATCTTGGAATTTGCTATGAATTAATTACTTATATACTTATAGCACAGATAAATAGATACAGAGAGGTTACTTACCGTGAACACAAAATCTTGAAATTTGGTATGAATTAATTACGTATATACTTATAGCACAGATAAAGGAAAAATTGCGAAAACCATTAATCTTGAGTGACATCATATTATTATAAAAAATATTTTTAATAATTTAATGTACGGAACCTTAGTGCGCGAGTCCGACTCGCACTTGGTTTGTTTTTCTTTCTAAAAGAAACATCGATGGTGATCGATGATGAAGAAATCTTCATCATCGATCACCATGCTGTGTGGACAAACAAGATAGATGGGAAAAATACAATGAAAATCTAAAGCATTCAATTGGAGTATAGAATTTTTCTCTTAAAATTCATATAAACTGTGTCATCATTCCAGCCGTAAGAAGTCTACTGCTGGAAAAAGGCCTCTCCCTAGGACTTTACGATCCATAGGAGGCTAGTGCCATTCCCCACGCTTGGCAGGCGGGTTGGCGAGCGCAGTTTCTTTGGCTTTCTCAGAAGCATTTCTCAAGCCGGAGAAGGATAGGAATTTGTTGGATTTGGGAAGGGAATGAAGATATTGGGATAAAACTCACTCGGATGAATAATACTCAGACGCCATACCTGCAACCACCAACCAAGCAATCGAGGATGACGTCCCTGACTGGAATTAAATTGGAAGTGTCTGACACTTTACTTCTTTTATTTTTTTCATATTTGTTTTACGGCATTTGGCTTTCTGTGCCTTTTAGCCCTTCATATTTTCTACGTGTTATCAAAGAAATGGTGGTGTAATTCATTTCGGTGATTCAATGGAGCCCCTGGCGACAATTCCCACGAATCCACTGGTTTGATCATAGACGCAGTAGCAGTAAGGCGAGCGACCACCAGCCCGCTATGTAAATCTCACTACAGCCGCACCATGACACTTCATTTTAGTTATTCCACACATTGTTCATAAACATGGACATTTATAACACCAAATTACACCGATTTCACATTATAAAGTCCACTAGAAGCAATTTGCAAAACAATCCAAAACTAAAACCGTGCAGTCCGTCGAAATTCCCGCCAAGAACTCCACACTTTACTTCTAAATGTATAGTTATTTTTTTATGTATATTAGACGCCAAACGAGCAGACGAGCCACCTGATGGAAAGTGGTCACCGTCGCCCATGGACATCTGCAACACCAAAGTAAGTGGGACCGTACTTCTAAGTATGCTTTTTGAAGTAAAGCATTACCTCTTATTTTCTTGGAAATTGGCAAAAAAATGGCAGCAAACAAACACCAGAACCTGCAAACGTAGCACGAGAAACTAGCAATCAATAAAATAAATAGAAACAGACAGACGATACGAAATCATTTAAATTCTCGAATACAAAATATTGACATGTGGAAATTGCCTCGTTGATATGCATGAAACGATTTTCTGGATGACACTTTTATCATTGCTGCACATTTATTTAAATCGTTTGAAAGCTGGTCAGTGCTCAGAGCTGGCCAGTGCACAGTTAGCACTTTAGAAATAAAACGGAAATCTAGACGGTTATCTAACTAATAGACAATATATGCTCGCACAGATAATCGACGTTTGAGTAGAAGCTTTACCGCTTCTATGCTTTGTTCGTGAGTGAGAGAGCCGGAGACCCATCGCTCTCATTTCCTCCCCTCCAGTACCCTCAACTCTTTGACCGGCAACGCTCCTATCACATCCTGGTGTTGAAGTTGTCCATAGCGGTTATCGCTTGTCGCTTACCATCAGACTCTCTTGCTCGTTTGCCGTCATATGACATAAAAAAAATCTTATAACTTAATCCCATTTGTCGCCAGTCGTGTTATAAAAAGGGTAGACTTTTTACATGCCATATAAAAAATATGTAAAAAGGAATAGGTATAGATACACATGTAGTAATAGAAGAACAGTTTTTTAAAAGGTGTACATAATCAATTACCCTTTTTTAGGATTCCGTGCGATCGAATTTTATTCCAATCATCATCATTTCGAGTAGGTGTCACGGTCAATCGACCATGCACACCCTGGTGTCAGAGTTCTTCGGAACCGCCTCTCGGCCTCTGAATTGGTTCCTTTAACGACTACCAGATGGCAGCCGAAACCACCGTTTAACGTGCCTTCCGAAGCATCGAATCATTTTTATTATCAGACAATCAGGTGATTCAAGCCTGCAATGTCTTAACCAAACTGGAAACAACTAAACAAAGTATGCTTCCGGTGGGAATCGAACCCACGACCCCCGGGTCAACAGTCAAACGCCTTAACCACTGGACCACGGAGGCTGTTAAAGGCTGAGGCTGAGGCGGAGGCTGAGGCTGTTTATTCCAATGAAAGTTGGTCACTGCTGGAGAGCTGGCGAGTGCACAGTAAGCACTTTAGAAATAAAGCGGAAAGCTAGACGCAGATAGTAAAGGAAGACCTTTTTTAAATAATCTTTCATATAAAAAAAGACTTCAATCAAATTACTGAACCGATTGTAATGAAATTTAAATGGGACCAACTTGAAAGGATGCCCTTTTAAACAAAAAATAATTTTCCTTTCTTAAATGACGGAGTTCTGAGAAACGTAAAAAAAATACTTACAACAGAATTGATAACCGCCTTCTTTTTTTTTAAGTCTAACTGACTTAAAAAAAAAGAAAGGGTGTTTTATTAAGAACAAGTTTTAACTGTGAGCCCTTCTCGTCTGAGCGTATTCCCAGTTGATCTTGGAGACTGGGAAAATGAACTAAGGACTAATTTTGTCCAGTTCATTTCCCAGAAAACCTTCATCTTCAATTTCAGGTCTTTCTAGTCTCCACTGCAGGAGCATGACCCTCTCTGTACTACCGGAGCCATACTTGGCCAGACCAGACAGAGGATTTGGCCTACACTCTCCTCGCTAGCCAGACGGGTTGGAGAGGTCTCATTGATATTTATGAGCTTTTTTTAGCTTGTATTTCCTAAGTCGGCTCTTACGACATCCATGGGAAGACATGACAAGGGACTTGGAGTGGTCCTATTCTACTTTGCCGGAAACCACACGGCTAACCCCAGAAAACCTTAATTCTTCATTATTAAATTAGCAAGTTGTCATTATGGATGACATTTCGTATCTTTGCTCAATCAAACACCGGAAAATTCTTCAAAAACGAAAGAAGTTGAGAAATTTATTTTCTATCACAAGTTTATTTAGTTGATAAATTCCTAAAGACTCCCAATTTCCTATTAACCATAGATTGATTGAATGCATTTTGTTTACATACCCGACGACCGGCGCTCGTTCATCACGGTTGCTGAGAAGCTTCATTACAATTTATTATATTTTTGGCGATCTATCACCCTCCACCTGAATTTCTTAAGATAAAATATATGTTATCTTTGACTCGATCGTGATTGAAATTGTTGGGTTGTTTGGGGGAGAAATGTAGGTGAATATAAATATAGGGGCATATCACACAAGCTAGTCCTACAGTAAGTTGTGAACTTGTGTCGTTGTAAAGTTGTGACCTCAACGATACTATATTTTTTATTAGATACTTATATAGATAAACATCCAAGACCCAGGACATCTGGAAATGATCGTTTTCCATCTTGACCTTGCCAGGGATCGAACCGGGGCACCCTCGTGTCGTAGGCACGCGTGTTAACCACTGCGCCACGGAGCTCGCCGAAAAGTAAGTACCTACTCGTAGTTTATTTAGAGTTGTAAAAAAGATCTGGCAATTTTGCTTTTTCAAAGCAAACTATAATGATTAAGAGTACCTATGCTCAACTGTGATCGACTGCAGGTACTTCTCTATGAATAAATAATTAAAGTTGTCGCCGATGGAGCGTGTTTCCATTTTCATAACTCAAGACACCTATTAATAATTAGATGTAGTCGTGTGTACTTCCAATTCCAATTTTCTATCTTATATATAGCTACCTACTAACATAATCATACACTTGTACAATACTTTGGTCCTAAAATTGTAGTAGCGCGTAGCTCGCTTTCGTGACGTCATGATTAGTAATTCATGCTGTGATATGATTTGAAGGAGGTTTTTTTACAGCAGGCTACTTCCTGACGTCCGTCCTCCATTGTTACCTCTAGACCTGTAGTCGAATATCTGTGAATTTTAAGTACACGAAGATATATATATCTACGCTGGATATCTAACTAGCGTATTGAAAACTGTAACTTTTTTTTAAATGTAAGCTGGCTCCAAGTGACCTTCGCTTTACATTTGAGGCGAAAATAGAGTGCCCTCAACCTGTAAAGGCAATATCATCAGGTCTTAGCCGATGTCCGTCCTTCCTGGGCCCCCCCAGGAAGAACGAACCTAGGCTTTGAGCATCGCTTGTCTATGTAGCTTGGAGAGACAGCAAACTTTCATACTTTTTTTATGTTATAGGACGGCAAACGAGCATGCGGGTCACCTGAAGGTAAGTGATCACCGCTGCCCATGGACAATTGCAACACCAGGGTGTGACAGGTGCGTTGTCGGCCTTTCAAGGAGTTGGGGGAAGGAAATGGCCCTCTCACTCACCGAACGAAGCATAGAAGCGGTAAAGCTTCCACTCAGACGTCGATTTTATGTGAGAATGTGGTACTTCCCCGGACGAGCCGGTCCATTCATGCTACTAGCAATTCATTTTTCCGTTAGCGTGGCTCTTCCACGACCACAACTTGGTGTGCTGCGATTGCATGCTTGTGTGTGCGATTTGAGAGTCGATAACAAAAGTGGTTAAGAGCGTCGACAGGCCAGATGTCGAAGGTTGTAGGTTCGAGTCCTACCTGTAGCGAAGTTCGCATCACATATTTTTGATTTTAATATTAAATCGAGCTTTGTAATGCTATATTAAATAATTAATATAGCAACTTCCATGCTGGTATGTAAGAAAAGCTTCTCTTCCCGCGCAGATCGTAAAAGCCGATCGAAGGAATGGGTAAAATCTGAGGTCTCGACGATGCGGCTAGCAACCCATCACTATTTTGATTCAGTTTTCCACCTTATGCCCACCAACATGCTAAACGTGACCTTCAGGTCTTAAAGACCTAGGCTCTGTCTACCCCGCAAGGGTAAAAGACGTGATACTATGTATGTATGTTTGTTAATATAGCAAAAGTTTTTGGAGGGCAGCAACTTTTATCGTTTCCCTGATACACCACTGTAGCTATCGACGTAAAGAAATCGTCGCTTTTACGCGATACACTAGCTGTTGCCCGCGACTTCGTCCGCGGCAATTTCTGTTATTATGATTAATTAGTATAGATGAACAATTTTCCCCGTTTTCAAAACATTTTTTATTAATGCTTCGCTCCTATTGGTCGCGGCGTGATGTTTTATAGCCTAAAGCCTTCCTCAATAAATGGACTATCCAACACAAAAAGAATTTTCCAATTTGAACCAGTAGTTCCTGAGATTAGCGCGTTCAAACAAACAAACAAACAAACTCTTCAGCTTTATAATATTAGTATAGATAAGTCAATGGAAACGTGTACTTTCCACCGTTTACGATCGCGGCCGTTTCTCATAGAATTGTTTCAGCGCCGCGGCGTATGAAATAATTGAAAATGTCGGGCTCATTTCACCGCGAATGTGTTGACACGAGACGCAAGCGCTGATTTACGAGTAGGATTTCAGGAAGTGGGAAATTGGCTGTAGTAGGTAAACGGTGAGTCAGTGAGTATATATTTTATTAAATTTTAGGTAAGTAGGTACTTACGTACCTGAGATGAAATATAGATATAAAAATAAATCACTATTTCCCTTGATCACGGCGTAGGAAAAGGTTCTCATGGAAGAAATCATTTAGTAAGTTGAGCGGAAAATTAAAAAAAAAATTGAGGAAACCTAATCCGCAAAAAAATGTAAAATAGTTTGTTTATAAATAAGACTGAGTTCGCAACACAGATCATGTCAAACGAAAGGTCTCTAAGGTTGCAAATCTAAGTTGGCACAGGACACTTGGCTACCCCCCGAGGTGGTTCCCGGTTTGTCGTACCGGGGGGGCTCAGTACCCGTGGTTAGTCCTCAAGCCACGGGGAAGCGAAGAGGAACCCGCGCGGGGGCGCTCCTGCTGCCTGACACACCATCAGCGAGCGCCCACATTGGGGCGGCGGGGAGTGGGAAGTTCTCCCCCGACCCGAGGAGGGGCGCTCCCGCGGGCTCGGCTTCGGCCTTGAGCCTGCTGGGATGCGCCTAATGGTGCGGCGGGGGAGTGGGAAGATCTCCCCCCACCCGGGGAGGGGCGCTTGAGCAAGGATGCGCCCATTGGGGCGGCGGGGGAGCGGGAAGATCTCCCCCCACCCGAGGTGGAGCCGCCGGGAGGGGAATATTTTATTGCTCTCCCGGCGCTTCAGGCGGGGCCACACCGCCGTGGCTGTGGTTGCGGATCGGTCGCGGAGGAGAGGGAGTTTCGGTGCTGCGTTGCCGATCTCCCTTTCTTCCGCGGCCGAGCGGTGCCGCACTGTGTTTGCGGCGAGAGGCAAGCGGCGGAGCCTATCATCTTCTCCGCCACTGGGAGCCAGTTTATCTGGCTCCCATGGGGCCACAGGCGGTGGACTGCATGGGAGTCTGCCGCCTCTCAATTGACCCAAGGAGGTACGGCGCGTCCGTGATCCGGACGCGCCTACTTGGAGAGTGGATGGGGGGCGCTCGGACGTCCCCGAGGAGGGGCCGCGTTGGCGGCCAGCCGCGCCGGGGTTCGCGGTCGTATTTCCCTTCCCGTGTCCCCGGCAAAAGCGGTCGAGATGGAACTCCGAAGGTTTATTTTAGTGGGTAGGCACGTCACTCTGGCGTGGAGTCCCACATAACCCGACAGCTTCCCCTGCAAGCTGTCGGGTATCCGAAACATGGATCTTTCCTTCGTTAAAAAAAAAAAAAAGGTAAGTAAGTGGAGTAAGGCTAACAGCCTTACTTTAAGGAAAAAAAAATAGTTTATTTGGCACATAAGAATACGATCAAACAAATAAAACAAGAAAAATGCTTGCACCAAACTGGTCCCCGCTTAGCATGTATCGTGGTCTGTCTGACCATGACGCTGGTTTTCTGCGGAAACGAACCTACCATCGTGGTATCCCAGTAATAGAACACATAGTGTTAGATGTCCGGTAGCTAGGTAGGTTGACGTCATAAAGCAAATTGCTGGAAAGAACTGAATTGCAATTGCTGAAATTAGAGAGGAATGGCGTAGACAAAAAGAGGCTTTAAAAAACTGCTGCCGATGATTAAGATTTTGAGGTAAACAGTTAAATGTTCATAAGGTTAAACAGCGGATTCTGGGACAAAATGAATGATGGTCCCACCGAGTTATGGGATGGGACTGAGCCATTATTTTCAATGTTAGTAGGACCTCTGAGATAGCGAGACGAAATTGGTTGGACAAGTCAAATATCAGTAATATTATGGGCTAATTATGACCCATAAGTATTATTGCCCCAATTTTATTACACGTTGAAATGATGTACAGGCGGGGGCTTGAATGGCGACCACGTATCGGTAAGCGGAACGTTGGATACCCACCGACTAGGTGGTCGGACGACCTTACTAGGGTCGCAGGAAGACGCTGGATGCAGGCCGCTTCCAATCGGTCGTATTGGATATCCTTGGGGGAGCCCTATGTTCAGCAGTGGACTTCTTGTGGCTGATATGATGATGATGATGTCAGTCGGGGGCAGATAAATGTGACCCCCCATCAATTTAAAGTTGAAAAACTGGCCCCTCTTGTCAGTTTTATCTGCCCCCTCTGACTGTACGTTATAAAATATAGTACCTATCGTTGAGTTTGTATCCTATGACACAAGTCCACATAGTAGTGTGGGGCTAATTCAGTTGGTATTGACACTATATACCTACCTATTCATTATTATTTTAAAACAACTTCAAAAAAAGGAGGAGTTTATCTATACGGTTGTTTTTGAAGTGAAACTTCTTTAGCGGCGTAAAAAATGTTTAACTCGCGTCAGGACACGCGACCTGATCGAAAATTCGTAAGACGAACACGTGACCTGAGACCGCCGTCGCGGTGTAGGAGAGAAAGTAATATCACCCTCTCTTTCTACCGCGCGAAGTTTTCACTTCTACCGGTGCTCCCGGAGTGCAACCCGTTGTCTTTTTTTATGTGTTACTTCAGAACCCCGGCATTTATACCGATTTAAAAAATATTTTTTTTGTTTAAAAAGGTATGCTTTCAAATTGGTCCCAATTAAATTTCATCAAAATCGGTTCAGAAGTTTGACTGAGAAAGTCGGTAAGTATTACCACGTCAAGGTAAATAAAAGCTAACAAAATACAATATCCACCACGGTAACATTAAAAACATAATCTAGGGGAAGGTCCTATTCAAAAGTTTGAATTTTGAGTTTTCAGGATTGGAGGAAACTTCCAATCATGAAGACTCAAACGTATCCAGCAAGCCTGCATAATGCACATCACCAACGAAAAAGCCGGAACGAAACTGAATTACAGTCCGTTTTAACCGACTTCAAAAAAGGAGAAGCTATAATAATTTGACTGTACATTACGCGAGGAGCCGACGTCACTGCCGAGCACGTCAACCCCGACACGTGCCTACGCAGCCGTAGCCGCCGCCCAGGCTGCTGCGTCACCGCAGCGGCCCGTCACAAAGGGAAAAAAACAGGCAAGCTCTCGCATGCCTGCTGAATCGGGTTCTCGAAGGGACCAGTGCGACAAGGAGGGCTTCGTTAAAGTAGAGCGGAGAAAAAAGAAGCCCACCAGCCGTAACCACCACGGCAATGCACCGCATGAACCGACCCTGCTGTTGCGTCCCGAAGTGAAGACAACGCAGCTGTATGTGTCCCGCTTGCATTGGTCTACGAGGGTAGAGGACGTCGTAGACTACGTGCTGAAGAAGTCCAAATTTACATTGAGGGTCGAACAGTTGGCTTCTCATTAAGTTAGCTTTAATTCATTTGTGGTGAGAGTGCCGACCCACCATCTAGAGACCTTCATGAAGGAGGACTTCTGGCCGCAGGGAGTCGTTTATCGGAAGTTCCGAGGAAGGCTGCCTGCTGATATCCCGCGCCTCACGTCGCCGACTCTACGTGAAAACTAGTTATTTTTTATAAAGATATATTTTCGTATGTATGTTAGTCTGTAAGGTATATATATTTATGGGCCTATGTAATGTTTTACTCGTTGCCTGAAATAAACGATTATTATTATTATTTTTTTTTTTTATAAGTGTTACGCAGTAACTCGGTCAATTATGACTTGATTTTAATGTTTTTTTTTTTATTTTATTGGTGGTGGTCCCAAATTTAAACAAAATACACAGATAACGTTCGGTTTAAATAGATAATTTAAAGATTTCATCACTTATCTACTAGTGTATGTAAATGTAGGTTTTTGGATTTATGAATACTCGTAGAAAAAAGATTCAGAAATGTCGAGGATCGCGGGCGCCTGACTATGGAGGCGTGCTGCTCGCAAAATCCAATAATACTTAGTTTATTTGCTTTATAAGGTTCCGTACTCAAAGGGTAAAAACGGGAGCTCCGCTGTCTGTCTGTCCGTCTGTCACCAGACTGTATCTCATGAACCGTGATAGCTAGACAGCTGAATTTTTTACAGATGATGTATTTCTGTTGCCGCTATAACAAAAAATTAAAAAAAAAATAGAATAAAATAAACATATAAGGGGGCTCCCATACAACAAACGTGAATTTTTTGCTTGTTTTTGCTCGATATTGATAACGGTAACAGGTAGCAGCTTGAAATATTCGCAGAATATCCTTACTTCCTTACTAATATTATAAATGCGAAAGTGAGTTTGTTTGTTTGTTACGCTTTCACGCCGTAACTACTGAACCGATCATCATGAAATTTTGCATACAAGTTCTATGGAGTGCGGAGAAGGACATAGGCTACCTTTTATCCCGAGAAAAACTACTGTTCCCGAGGGATCGACATTGACGCGGGCGGAGCCGCGGGCGAAAGCTAGTCCTCACTAATATTATAAATGCGAAAGTGAGTTTGTTTGTTTGTTTATTTGTTTGTTTGTTACGCTTTCACGCCGTAACTACTGAGCCGATCATCATGAAATTTTGCATATAAGTTCTCTGGAGTGCGGAGAAGGACATAGGCTACCTTTTATCCCGGGAAAAAGTACTATTTCCGAGGGATCGACATTGACGCGGGCGGAGCCGCGGGCGAAAGCTAGTATATTATAAATGCGAAAGTGAGTTTGTTTGTTTGTTTATTTGTTTGTTTGTTACGCTTTCACGCCGTAACTACTGAACCGATCATCATGAAATTTTGCATACAAGTTCTCTGGGGTACGGAGAAGGACATAGGCTACCTTTTATTCCGGGAAAAAGTACTATTCCCGAGGGAACGACATTGACGCGGGTGGAGCCGCGGGCGAAAGCTAGTTTAGTTATATATTCATTTTAAAAATAAATAATTAAATAAAAATGAAGTTAATATGAAAGAAGCTCCCATACAATGGACATGATTTGTATGCCCTTTTTATAGATAACGGTACGGAACCCTTTGTGCGCGAGTCCGACTCGCACTTGGCCGGTTTTTATGGTTAAATTAGTGAGTCATGTTTTGTTTAATAGTTTAAAATTATAAATAATTTAAATATGTAACTATTTAATATTTCATTTTATGATTTTTTTGCTGATATTAGTCAAGCATTAATAATAAATATGTTAAATGTTGTATACTTTTCGATTTAATTACCCTAAGAGAATATGATGTAAACAGAAAGATTAAGCCCATTTTGATACAATTGTGATACAAACAAGTGTAAAGGTAGGCCCAGATAGTCACAATTGTGGCACTGTGGCACGCACAATTGTATGCACCAAAGGCTTGGCCCTTGGACGAATCATCATAAGGTCCTTTTTAATCTCCACTACAGAAGCACGACCCTCTCTGTACTACTAGGGCCATACGAATGCTTGGTCCCATAACCTATGATTGTATTGTATCCAATTTTTCCAAGATGGCGTCAGAAAATCGGGGAAATAATGCAGATCTGTCATCTCGTAACGCTCGCCGCGTCATTGCCAGCCGCTGCCACTCAGGTGTCAATCGGCCCTTTTCGGTTTTTGCTGCCAGCTGCCAGGTCACATTCTCTAGGTACTTCGATGGTAGTGACTTTCCTTCGTTGTAAAATGTCTAAACATTCCAAGGATCATACATAAATAAAACAATGTACTAATAAGTAATTATATTGTATATTTTCCACAGTGAGAACACGTAGAAACATCTGCAAAACAACTTTAAGTGTATAAAAATATCTTCATATAACAGCATAAATAAGTATACAATTTTACTTGGCCACGAATATTACAACTTGGTTGTACTTTCGAAAATCAGCATGGCGATTTTATAAATATATAGGCACATTTTTAATTTCGTCATAAAATTTATAATTTAGTACAGATCTTATCAACAATACTGAAGGAAACAAATTGTTAAAAAAAAACAATATTCAACTTAATTTAATTTCAGATATTATCTGCAAGTATCGATTTGTATAACAATTAAAATTATATTAAATGTAATTATAAAAATAGGTTGTTATAACATAGGTGTGACATAAACGCAACAAGAGATCGACTTAACTCCAGAGAAATTAAATTAATGAAATTTTAATAGTAATGTATGTTTCGTGTTACTTCATAACATGAGACATATGCATTTGGAATATTTTATAAGTATATTTATTCTGTAGAATATGAGAAGAACCATTTTACATTTTTAATCAAAAAATTGGATCTCTTTTCACAATCGGATTAACCGACCAGCTAGTCGAATTTTTATGGAACATGTGTATTTTTTTTAATTTTTCCGATTAAAAGATGGGTGTCATTTAAACGGCAGAATATTCGTATATTTGTTATCAAAAAAGTAATCGGTCAGCTAAAATAGCTAATTGTGCAGCAACTTATGGTCAGCAAAACTTCTTTTCTGCCCTCAGTGGTTCCGGGTGGTCATAAAAAAAAATAACCAGAACCTATCTTATTCTTTGTCCTCAGTCGATCCAGGTAGGGTGGCAGGAAAGCCAGAGCTAATCCAAATGTTTTCTCTGCTGCCCCAATTGTAAAATCTTGCTGCCCAAATAATTATTTAGCGGCCCAACTAATTACTTTCCTTAAAAAATATTGCCAGAAAGTTCCAAATCAAGTGTATAATAGTAACCCTATATAAAGAGTTATATGTAAGATGGAACTTCACGACTATTTTGTATATGTTTATTGATACTACAAGTAAATAGAAGGCGTCTCACTTATAACAATAGTTGATGAATTGTGACTACATTGTCAACAAAGGTGGGTTTTTCAGAATTAGAGTATGAGAATATGGACGTTAAAACTATTTTCTCAACTTGTGGCAGTAAAACTGCTAAAAGTATTTGAGAAAAAAGTTTGGTGAATTGATTGAACATAACTTATTTTAGGCACTTTGAAGGCACATAAGAAAGCAAGCAAGTGTAGAAAAAAAAACATTGTACTTAGTTATCGACTAATACACGGTTTCACGAAGACGAATAAGCGATATTCATTCGTTAGAGATTCTAAAAACTTTATGAATGCGATGTACCTAATATACAAATATAATGTATACGTTTGATTGAGCATTAAAAGTAGTTTTTTTAAAGGGTAAAAGCACTCTAAGGGTGTCCTGGAGGCGCATAACTCCATACAAACGGTAAAAGGGATTTGGGGCAATATTTGATCATCATCATCATCATCATCATATCAGCCGCAAGAAGTCCACTGCTGGACATAGGCCTCTCCCAATGATTTCCAAAATGACCGGTTGGAAGCGGCCTGCATCCAGCGTTTCCCTGCGACCTTGCACAGGTCGTCCGACCACCTGGTAGGTGGGTGTCCGACCAATATTTGATCATGTTGATATAATTTTCAACATGAAATCAATTTATCTTATCGTAATCTATGTACGTTCTTATAGAACTTGGTTAAAAAATCGGTGTTTGAGCAGCATTTTTAATCCAACTTTGGAGGTAAAAAAATACCATAATGAACATAAATATTCCAATATTTTTCACTTGCGTACATAGTTCGGTTACTCATAATTTCAAATGACGTATTTCTTCATAAGTATATGGAATAGTTTTCTCAAAAAGCCTTATTTCCTAAAGGACGGAAGGCGCGTTGACCGTCGTGTCATCTCGCTCGCTCGCGTAGCTCTTCCTTTTAATGCAGGTGAAATAGCAATAACCCGGGAATGAATCCATCGCCAAGGTCGCGCGCCTCTACTGTCAACTCTTATAAGATACTGTTATAGTTTTTTCTGCTAGCACCAATTGAATAGATTATACGCCTCCGTTAAATATGTAAAAAATATCATTACTTCAACAATTTTACACAAGATAGATGAAATAATAATAACTGTCTTTTATCAAAAATTAATAAAATTTATTGTAATCATCGCCAGATTCTGAACAGGCTTAGATTGATAATCAAAGCTTAAGCATTTGTAGTTTTGAGATAATGACAGAGATTCTTAATATTATAACACTCATATAGTAATATGCATGTATATTCTCTTCGAATTTCCTTTCGTATTTTCTCTCAATCGTGTCGACACCTTATCCATTTCTTAAGATATAAGCACAACTTTTCCTCGATTGTTAGGAAAATTTGTATCTCAATTATATAGGTAACAAAAGCATTCCTTTTCAGTTTTAAGTTAAAGCCTAAATAAATATGTCTATAAGTTAAAATTTTGCATTGAATCTTCTGAAACTCTATGAACATCTAATACTTGTCACGTAGTTTATCGACAAGAATATACACGCATATATGTAAATATTCGAGCAAATATATTCGTAAACAGAAAAGGCTTAACAATTAATATAGAAAAGTTTGTGTGCATGTAACTTATGTGAACACCGATGTATTGACATGAATTCACGTTGAGAACAGTCCGTTTATGGGTTAGTACAGACCTAATAGTCCGAGTAAGCATTTCTTGTAGTGGCCGGAACAGTCGCCCTGGAAAAACGAGCAAAATATGATTAAAAACTAGTTTTTTGCAAAAATTACATAATTGTGACAAGCTTTTATCATAAACCACACTGTAAACTGCTTTCCAAGACAAATCAAATAACACCAAACAAGATTGGCTACCTTCCGACTTTATCATCAGACCAGCACAACGACATAATATTGTATTACCATCCGATTTACTCAATCGGTAACCGGGAAGTGGATCAAATTTAAAATAATAACGATATCTCTAGCTCCGCCGTGCTTTGGAAGGCACCGGCAGTCATCATTGATGGCAGTCGTTAAGCTATGTTAGATGCCTTTAGTCAGCTTGAGAAATCTGACACCAGTGATGGCCAATACGAAACACTAATATTACTTGTATACAAGAACAGTTATATGGTGTACCGTAGAAGATTATAGATAAAATAAAAAAAAATAAACTACATAATTTTCAAGAACTATGTAGATCCTAATTGGGATGTCCCAATAAACCTAGAAAACGACACCCATGTCGATTTTTCATAAAAAAATCATGTCCGCTATCTTGAACTCCAAAACTGACGTGATATTCGAGATCTACGCCCCGATAAAAAGTCGCCTCCGCCATCTTGAATTCCAAAACTGACATCTTTTTGAGATCTACACGTTATAAAACCTAGAAAACGACACCCATGCCGATCTTTCGAATATTGGATTACAAACTTGACATCATTTTCGAAACCAAACCCCCCGAAACCTAAGCTGATTTTTCATGTTAAGGCGCATCAGCCATTTGGATTCCTAAATTGACGTAATTTTCAAGATCTATACCCTAAAAAAACCTTGTACAATAAGAGCCATGAACAATTTTTATGAAAAGTTGCGTCTGCCATGATTGATTCCAAAACTGACGTCATTTTCGAGACCTACACCCCAAAAAACCTAGAGAACGACAACCATGTCGATTTTTCATGAAAAGTTGCATCCACCATCTTGGATTACAAAACTGCTGTAATTATCAAGATCTACACGCCGTAACATGTTGTCAGGTCTTTTATGGATTTGTAATCTAGCGCCATTTACCTCTATCCAGCTGGCCAGCGACTCTCCGTATTTGCTCTGGAACATGTCCGAGATATCGCCGAGGTCGATCTCGCAGCGGGTCACCATGATGCGGATCAGCTGACGGTCGTTAGTGCCCAGGCCTTTCATGGACTTGTGGAGACGCTCCGCAAAGAACAGAGGCTTGTTGCGCACCACTTTCACTGAAATCGTAAAGAAACTAGCTTGAGATTCTACATGTGATAACTATGTCGTGTGATCCCAACTCCTATCATCCGCCTATAACCGCCACCGTGGTCCAGTGGTTAAGACGTTTGCCTGTAGACCCGGGGGTCGTGGGTTCGATTCCCACGGGAAGCATACTTTGTTTAGTTGCTTCCAGTTTGGTTAGGACATTGCAGGCTTGCATCACCTGATTGTCTGATAATGAAGATGATTCCGTGCTTCGGAAGGCACTAAACAAGTAAGGGATAATATGTATGTATGAGGAAGGTCTTTGTACAGCAGTGGACTGCTTACGACTGGAATGAAGTACATATAAAACATCCAATACCCAGGCCAATCTGAAAAAGATCATTGTCCACCTTGACCTGACCGGGAATCGAACCCGGGACCTCTGGCGTGGCAGTCTTGCCAAAGAGCTCGTCAATAATAATAAACAAAGCTGTATCAATGAATCACTGACACAAAGAATAAAACACATTTATATTCTTTCCGTACATTGAACTTCACTATCTAATAGAACAATAAAACTCAAAAGGAAGCCGCAATTAGGCCGAGGCCAAGTGCACGACATTGACTTGTCGTTAACGGATCGGACGGAAGATGTGTGAGTAATGCACACGCGTGTATATGTAAACAACATCTCTTTATATTTATATCATGATGCATGATGACAAAATTGAAATACCCGTGACGTTGCCTCATTAAGATTCGTCAAGTTTCTTCTTGCATCAGTGTTCGTCACTATGATTCGTCGTAATATGGGTTATTGATACCTCTAATTAGTCAAATAAGCTCAACCACATTCCATCAGTTGAAAAGTGGTTACCGTAGCCTTTGAACGCCTGCAACTCACGCGTTGCCGACCCTAAAGAGATCTACACGGTGAAATTTTGATCGTTCTGGACCCTTAAAGGGATGATTCAGCCCGTTGATATAAACAACTTTTCCTATGGGACCAATGCTGGGAACTCAAAAAAAGTTTTGACGTTCCCATACAAATTGACCGGGCGACCGAAATTTTTGTATGGAATTTTTTTTTTAGCTCCCAGCTTTGAAAAGTTGTTTATATCAACGGGCTGAATCATCCCTTTAAGGTCCAGAACGATCAAAATTTCACCGTGTATATTAACGCCCTTTTTGAAGAACCCCGTGTTGTAGTCTGTCGGACAAACCTTGACCGGTTCGTTCTACAACTTTAGCGTACATCAATAAAAGTTCCTCTCTAAACGTTCTGTACGCGACCATTTATTTATTATTTATTTATTTATCATCACAAAATCCACAGCTCTTATGAATATTACAATAAAAATCTTATAAATTACACTTACAGCCAATAACGGATTCACATTTTTTAGTTTAATACACATAACACGAAAAAGTACATTCTTAGTATATTTTATCACATAAATTAATTCTTTACAAGAGCAAAGACTGCTTCGTGTGAAAATATTGCTGTGTGCCAGCAGTTAGTCTAATTTACAAAAGCAAATCAAAACAAATCAGGGAGGTACAAGTCTAACACATAAAAAATTCAACCCACTACCTACATCACATTTTCAATAATGTCTGTTAATTTTATTTTAATTGAATATTTTTTTGTATGAAAGAGATCGATATCGGAGAAATTTTTATTATATGATCGATGCAATCTGGTGACTATTGCGTTCATAGCGTAATTGGTTTTTGCAAGACGAGTATGAAACAGCGAAGTTTGTCGAGTTCGAGTGGAGGGGGCGAGAAATCTAATTATCCTATTTGTAAGTTCAGTACTGTCTATTTTACCAGTACATACGTTGTACAAGAAAAGCATGTCCAGTAAAACACGGCGGTTCTCAAGGGACAGTATGTTATGATGTTTGCAGGATGTTTTGTAATCTGGGATCATCTGTCGCGTTAAATAATTCAGACGTTTTATAAATTTATTTTGAACATATTTATAGGGTAGTTTCCTGAGTCAAAATAATAATAAAATTATTCCTTCAGTTATCTAACTGAAGGAATAATTTTAACATTATTTTAAAATAAAAAAAAATATAGTCTTATATTTTTCGATTATTTAAACGAAAAATATTGTCCAATATTTTTCGATTATCTAATCGAAAGATATTGGACCATATTTTTTTCTTTTGTCAATTAAACAAAAAATGGCGTTCTTATAGGCGCGGTCTCCGACTTTGACATTACCCGGATTGATTGCTCGATTAGTTGACATTTTAGCTGGACTAATCCGAATTCATAATAAAATCGTCGCACGCACATAGTAATAATTATTGCAATAAGTATTATCCTCTCAAACATTGCAATAAGTACTACATTTAAATAATTATACAGATGGAAAGGCGTTTATTTTTAGAATACAACAAATGAACAATCTCTATAAGTTAC
Source organism: Elegia similella (assembly GCA_947532085.1). Lineage (NCBI taxonomy): Eukaryota > Metazoa > Arthropoda > Insecta > Lepidoptera > Pyralidae > Elegia > Elegia similella. The sequence continues at coordinate 23,421,695 of OX383932.1, read as the reverse complement.
AATGCTCAGTATATTATTAAAACTGAAAAAATGAGATGAAAAGAACTCTTAAAAGGTAAGATTTGAACCATGTCCCTTAGGTTTACGCCCTAAGTGCTACCAACTACACCACTGTGGCTTTACATCACCGCGTTAATTTTTCACATTCTCTCATCACATTACTTACGTAACAGCCTCCGTGGTCCAGTGGTTAAGGCGTTTGCCTGTTGACCCGGGGGTCGTGGGTTCGATTCCCACCGGAAGCATACTTTGTTTAGTTCCAGTTTGGTTAGGACATTGCAGGCTTGAATCACCTGATTGTCTGATAATAAAGATGATTCCGTGCTTCGGAAGGCACGTTACGCCGGTGGTCCCGGCTGCCACCTGGTAGTCGTTAAAGGAACCACGTCAGAGGCCGAGAGGTGGTTCTGAAGAACTCTGACACCAGGGTGTGCATGGTCGATTGAACGTGACACCTATGTACTCGAAATGATGATGATGATTACTTACGTAGGGTATAAGTCTGCACCTGAAATGCTCCATGCATGCGTACTTCTTCAATACTACACACTATTTAGTATTGTGGTATTCTACTTCATTCATATCCGATGAATAGAAAGTTGGAAACACACTCAGGGCGTAAACCTAACGAACGTGATTCAAATCCTGCCTGTGGCGAGTTATTATTCATAAAACATTTTCAATTTTAAAAATCTCTATAATTATTACATTTTTGAAATCTGGAAACGTATTGCTTACCGATAGCTCTGAGAGCCTTCTCCAGGTCACCGGAGAACTCAGCCTTGATGGCGTCATCAATATCATGACCTGTCAGGAACTGGTACTCCTGGAAGACGGCAGCCAGTTGTGGGAAGGACCGGGAACACAGCACAGCGTTGAAGATAGACTCGTCCGTGCCGAGGCGAAGCTCACCTGGAAACATTATTTGAATATTGTTAGTAGTACATAAAGCTTTGTCAGCCTCAACTGCCTGTCCGGTTGCAGGTATGGCATCGGGACCTTCCCCCGGGTATCAGGTGCTTTCCCCAATTCATCCGATTGAGTATTAATAAATTCCGTTCCTTTCCCAGCTTAGAAATGCTTTCAATGGGTGGTAGCGTCGGATGCAGACGAAAAACCATAGAAACTGCGCTCGCAATCCGCCTGCCAAACGTGGTGAGTATGGCAATATCCTCCCATCTAACATGAATCCCTGGGACAGGCCTTTGTCCAGCGTCCAGCACTTCTTACGTCTGGAATGAGCTTCAGTTTATTTTTGAAAGGACAGTAGTTTAAGCCAACTTCCACCGATTACAAATAAAAAAATACATATAATAATACATAATAAAAAATAATGTCAACTCTTCCATGCTGGTCTGGGAGAAAAGAAAAACGTAGAATGTGTCACTGCTTCTCTACCCGCGCAGATGGTAAAAGCCGATCGAGGGATTGTGATCGTGGTCGACGACATAAAGCTTGCTGGTAAAAACTGGATTGGCAAAGGCTAGGGATAGAGGATAGTGGCGGGGATAAAAGAAGACTTAAACCCAGCAGTGGGTCGTAGAAAGCTGAAGATGATAATGATGATTAATTTAACTTAATATGTGAAATTTTACAGAAATTATTTTTGACATTATACACCACAAGGGGCGAAATAAAAATATAAAAACGTTATGATAAGTAATAGTAAGCATTCGTTATAAAAAAATTATTTTTTTTTACTTATTGAAATACATTTTTTTCTTCCATGCTAGTCTGGGAGAAATAAAAAAAACGTAGAATGTACCAGCGGCCTCTCTTCCCGCGCAGATCGTAAAAGCCGATCGAGGGAATGGGTAAAATCTAAGGAATCATGTTAATAGGTGATGCAGCCCGATAAGGTGAAAAGCAACATGTAAACGTGGCCCTCAGGTCTTATAGACCTAGGCTCTGTCTACCCCGCAAGGGAAAAAGACGTGACACCAATATTTTTTTCATCTTCATTCAAGGCTCTATTTTTTCTACTTCCTTTTCTGCCTACAACTTTCGTTAACATTGCATAACGTTACTATATACGCTACTGTGACGTAGGTATGATACATTTGCCGTGACGTTATGGCCCGCCGGCCTTGTAGGCGGCGTTGATTCACTAATCAGATAAAAACACCATTAGTTATGTATTATTATATGTATTTTTTTATTTGTAACATCCGTATGACGGTGGCTGCGACAATGGATGATGCTCTTTTGTTACAAGCCTTTATTTATCTTGCCCTTTTAGTCTGTCTGTCTGTCTGCCTATGTGTGACAAACATAAAGGCTTAACAATAATCACTTGACGTTCGATTGAGCTGAAATTTTGCATAATTATGTGAGTAAGACGACAATACAATATTGTTCTCATAATGTATCAAATCTTCACAATTCGAATTCGTTCATAATAAAAGACAGTCAAAAAAATATTTTTTAATATAAAATTTTCTAAAAATGACACCTCAATCCGTCAATTTGCACAACGCTTCTATGGGGACAAATCTTGGGCAAATGCAATAATCTTTAAAAAAAAATAACATTCCCAACTCAGTACTGGAAATACGTACAAAATGACATATATGTACAAAATGACATAGGCGGCTTATTTTGAATTTGGCGGACTTTAACACGTGTTAGCGTAATAATTTATTAAAATCTATTTTATTATAATATTTATTATTCATACAATAATAAATATATTTAAATTCATCAAATTAAAAAGTATCTATAATGATTGAGCGAACGAATCCGAACGTGCATTCGATTCGTTCACTCAATCATCCATTCACTCTTTATGGTTCGAGTACAAACGGCATTCAATATCCAACCGTTGGTGTGGACGGATGTTCATAAAGGTTATAAAGTGCGAGTGGAAGTTGTGCCATACTGCTGGAGTAATCACAAGGTCAGTGTTCGTGTTATTTTTGTTATTAATAAAGCTATTTTTAAATTCATGCGAAAAATATAACAGTCTATGTGTTTGTTACGTAATCGCTGAATTCCATAACGCCTGGAGATTATATTATCGTAATAAATACTGTAAAATAAACTTTAGTGATTTTATTTGAGGAATAAAACCCTGACGCCTTCAGTTCAGAAGTGGGATAGGTGAATAATTTATATATTATTCGCTTATCCCGCCCACGTACTCAGGCTTTATTTTTTTTTCTTTCTTTCTCTTTACAATTACTTAGTCAACAATTTAATTTACTTAAGTTACTATTCTATTTGCATTAGTAAAAGCAATAAATGGAATTCAACGAATGTTTTGCTCAAAACATAAGTAGAAAAGTCATGTTTTCATGATTACATCCGCCTAAAACTTTGCAATCTTTAGATATTTTTATATTTTTACAATTTTAATCTAAATATACCTTGATAGGGAACTATCAGCGTCATTTATTTCAGTTTTTTTTTTTTAATGATATAATTTACTAAATAAATATATTTCTGGCAATTAATTTACTTAAGTTACTATTCTATTTGTATTAATAAAAGCAAGAAATGGAATTCAACGAATGTTTTGCTCAAAACATAAGTAGAAAAGTCATGATTTCATGATTACATCCGCCTATAACTTTGCAATCTTTAGATATTTTTATATTTTTACAATTTCAATCTAAATATACCTTGGTAAAGAACTATTAGTGTCATTTATTTCAGTTTTTTTTTTTAATGATATAATTTAATAAATGAATATAATTATTATAAATATATTTCTGACAATTTACTTAATTACTAAGTGAAAGTAAAATGACCTAATGCTAAATCTGTCTTTAGCTTTGCAATCATCAGATATTTTTGTATTTTTACAACTTTAATTCAAATGTACCTTAGTAAGGAAGAAAGTACTGCACTTATTTCCACGTTTTATTTATTAACATTACAATATATATAATACACAATAATAACAATAAAAATACGATAATAACAATAATGCTGAATACATAATAATGCTGATTAACAGTGTCACAACGCGAAATTAACTATTACTGTCTGCAAGTTTCAGTGATGGAATCCGCTAATGAAGAATCAACGGCTGCTGCGCGAGATGCTGCCAATAGCGTCGTGGTGGATATCTGTGCGGACGATAATGGTGCTGATGTCTACATGGACCAGGGGCAGGTCTCGCAAGAGCCAGGCAGAATAGCGGAAGGGAGCCAGAAAGGTAGGCAAAGCCGCAATTCTTATGATAAATATGGTCATTGCGAATCCCCAAATAAGAGACTGTCACGCATAAGAACACGTGAATCACAGAGTCCGAGCGGGGAGTCGACGAGGCAACGCCGTCATGGCGGGGAGTCTCGCCGGCAACGCTCTGTAAAGCATACTTTAAGGCGATATCGCCAGTCTACCTCTTTTGAACGTATGCCTCGTAACCGTAGTCGAACTCGGCTTGATGATGAGGTGCGGATACGTCGCAGACCACGTGAGGATATAACACAACATCGTGCGCGTCGTAGTTCACGGGACTCTTTGGGATCTTACGATAGATATTCTCGATGCCGTAAGAGTCCCCACAGTCCTAGGGAGCAGTACCGGCGTGGTGGGAATAAGAGGAATCTCTATAGTAGTGATTCAGATGAATACGAGTTTCTTAGAAATAAACGAAGAAGATTATACTCTCGTTCCCCCCCCGTTGGTATTCATAGACGTCAAACGGAGTCACATAGAAGTAAATATAATTATGATAAACCTAAGGATGATTTGAAGGATACTCATAATATGTTAGATAAATTTTTAGATATTATAAAGGATTTGAAAAATCAATCCTCATCTAAGCTTTCACTGAATAATGTTCTCCCTGAGTTTGATCCTATGTCCAAGGATCAAACTATCTTGACCTGGCTTACTAAAGTAGAGGAGTGTGCTGAGATTTATGGATGGAAAGAAAAAGAGATCGTACATTTTGCACTCCCTAAACTTACAGGAATTGCCAAATCCTGGTATCAGGGTCTCAGCACAGTCCTTTACTCTTGGAATGAGTGGAAAAGGAAACTCATAGAATCGTTCCCTTGCCGTGAGGATTATGCGGAACTTTTGACGATTATGCTAGCTAAAAAAGCACGGTATGGTGAATCCTTAGAATGTTATTACTATGAAAAGATGAATTTACTTAACCGATGTGGCATCAAAGGGCGAAAAGCCGTCGATTGCATTCTAAATGGTATAGAGGATAGGGCAGTGAGAGTAGGAGCCCAAGCCGCTCAGTTTCGTGAGCCTGAAGAGGCACTTATGTACCTTAAAACGGTTAAGGCAGGGTCCAGCAGAGATTTAAGCGAGAGAACGAAACAGGAAAAAAAAGTTGTTAGCACGATATCCTCTACTAATAGGCGCCCTGACTCTGTTAAGAAAATAGTCTGTCATAATTGTAACGAGGAAGGTCATAAAAGTTTTAAATGTCAGAAACCCCCTACCAAGTGTTCTAATTGCGGCAAATTAGGCCACATGAGTATTGTTTGTAGGTCGAGCAAACGTAATGCTCCAGTTACAAATCAAACGGCATCAATAACCGCTAAGGAAGAGAAGGAAGTTTCTGAACTTAACTTAGAAGGGACTAATTCCAAATATGTTTTTGATGTTCTGGTTAATGGTGCCAAACTTCTCTGTCATGTCGATTTAGGCAGCCAGTGTACCTTGATCAGAAAACAAGAAGCGAAAGAATTAAATTTGAGCATGGATACTGATAATTTACCTTTAATGAGAGCCATAGGGGGTCATCATGTGACACCACTGGGTAGATCGAGAGTTGATGTGACAATACAGGGTATTCAAGAAAATATTGAAGTATTTGTAGTCGAAGATCATGTCCTAAAATATCCAATACTTTTGGGACATACCTTTACAGAATTACCAAAGATAACTATTATTAAAACGCCGAGTCAATTGATTTTTGAGAAAAGTAAATCCGATAAACTATGTTTGCGAGCTCAAGAAAATGTTACGCTAAAATCACAAGAGCTTGGTACTATTCCGGTGGTTTCATCTGATGGCTTTGATGGAAGTGTTTACGTTAACGGCTCATTGAGGGGTCCTATTAATCAAGAATATTATTTACTCCCTGGGGAGTATAGACTTAGAGCAGGTTTAAGTCGGATTGTTGTACTAAATGCGTGCGAACAAGACTTAAACTTTAAAAAAGATACTTTATTAACTCGGAGCTTGCCTGTTGTCGCAGTCAATGAGATATCAGCCGTAGTTTTTGAAAATACACATGTGGATAATAAAATTAATTGTGGGCCAGCTATATCTAATGAACAACGTATGCAGTTACAGAATCTTTTATCTAAATACAACGACTGTTTTTCGTCCGGGTTAAATGACTTAGGGCTTACAACCGCGGGAGAAATGGTGATAGAAGTCGAAAATGCTGAACCAGTAGTTTATCGACCATATCGTATGTCAGTGCCAGAAAGAGCTCTCGTGCGCGATATGGTGGATGAAATGCTGGAGGCAGGTATCGTACGAGAGTCTTCGTCGCCTTATGCCAGCCCTATCGTTTTGGTTAAAAAGAAAACCGGGGAAAAAAGACTTTGCGTGGACTATCGGGCGCTGAACAAGCGTACCAAAAAGGACCACTATCCTCTTCCTCGTGTTGAGGATCAATTAGATCAATTATCAGGTAACAATTTATTTACGTCTCTTGACCTCGCATCTGGGTACTACCAGATTCCAATTTCGGCATCTTCCCAAGAGATTACCTCATTTATTACGTGCGACGGGCAGTATGAATATACTCGTATGCCATTCGGGCTAGTAAATGCTCCGTCGGTATTCCAAAGAACGATAAATAAAATACTTTCAGACGCAAAAGTAAAATACGCTTTAATCTATATGGACGATATTCTGATTCCGTCGCGGTCATTTGAAGAAGGATTATTCAGACTTGAGGAAGTTTTAGGACTCCTTAGAAAAGGGGGATTAACTTTAAAGCTAGCAAAATGCAACTTCTTCTTCAGTGAGATAGACTTTCTGGGATTTGAAGTGAGCTCTGAGGGTATTAAACCCGGATCGCGTAAATCTGAAGCTGTAAGTAAATTCCCGATTCCGTCGAATCAGCATGAACTAAGACAGTTTATCGGATTGGCTAGTTTCTTCAGGAGGTTTGTTCGCAACTTTGCTGTCATTTGTAAACCCCTAACAGATCTTTTAAAAAAGGACTGTGTATGGAAATGGACGAGGGAACAGGATAACTCGTTTAATACCATAAAAGAGAAACTAGTTTCAAGGCCTATTTTAACTCTGTACGATCCAAAACGTGAAACACAATTGCACACTGATGCGTCTAAACACGGAGTCGCTGGGATTTTGCTACAAAAAAGTGATGAAGGCTTATTTAAACCGGTATCTTATTTTAGCCGAAAAACTACACCTGATGAGCAACGGCTACATTCTTTCGAATTAGAAACATTAGCTGTTGTAGCTTCCTTAAGTCGATTTCGCGTTTATCTCCTTGGAATACCTTTTAAAATATTCACGGACTGCAATGCATTGCGAACAACGCTTACAAAGCGAGATTTAATACCGCGTATTGGCAGATGGTGGATACAACTCACTGAATTCGACTGCGAAATTGAATATCGTCCAGGGTCTAGTATGACACATGCAGATGCCCTTAGTAGAAATCCAGTAGGTAGGGCCATCGCTGAAGAGCATAATATACTTGATGTGCTCGCGACTGAACCAGAAGACTGGATAGCCACTGTTCAGTCTAGTGATGAGGAAGTAGCTAGAATTAAAGAAATTTTAAGTGATCCAGGTTCTGAGCAGGTCGTGGATGTAGTTAAAAACTATAAACTTAAAAATGGCAAGGTTTACCGAATAGTAGGATCAGAGGGAGAAGGAAGTATGCGTTGGCTCGTCCCTAAAGGCGTTCGCTGGCAACTCGCCAAAATGAACCACGATGATGTTGGTCATTTTGGGTTCGATAAAACCCTTCACCGAATACAACAATCTTTCTGGTTCCCTAAAATGAGACGCTTTGTGAAAAAATATGTTCGGTCTTGTTTAGAGTGTGCGCACCACAAAAGTGGCACTAGTAAGCAGCAAGGCGAATTACACCCCATCCAAAAAGCAGAAATCCCTTTTCACACCATTCATGCGGATCATTTGGGACCATTTGTGCGCAGTAAAAGAGGCAATATGTATTTATTGGTGATAATCGATGGCTTTACAAAATTTATAAACATAAAGCCTGTCAGAAATACCAAGAGTTCAACAACGATTAGAGTTTTACGCGAACATATAAGTTACTTCGGCACTCCCGTTAGGTTAATTACAGATCAGGGGACTTCCTTCACCAGTAATAGCTTCCGTACTTTTGTTAAATCAGTAGGCATCAAACACATTCTCAATGCCGTAGCCACGCCGCGAGCTAACGGGCAAGTGGAAAGATTTAACAGAAGCATTTTGGATGCACTATCCACTAAGTGTCATGATCAGGATGATAAATGTTGGGATGAGTATGTACCAGATATTCAGATTGGTTAAAATACCACAATACATAAAACCACCGGCAAAAGTCCCTCTGAACTTCTGTTTGGTATTCGGCTTAAAAGTACCACTGATAACATCCTTAGTGAGATCATCGATGAAGTATCGGACCCAATACCGTCCGAAGGTATTGGCAAAGTTAGACATGAAGCAGGTATACGTATATCTAACCAGCAGGCTAAAGACAAACTTAATTATGACAGAAAACGTATTACAAACGTCACCTTTTCAGTGGGGGACTTGGTTAGCGTAAAAAGAGAGGTCCCTAGTGATGGTAAGTCAAAAAAATTAGTCGTCAAGTATCAAGGACCTTACCGGGTCTTAAAAGTTTTGCCTAACGATCGCTATCTAGTGGAGGACACCCCTCTTTCACACAAGAAGGGTAGTCGCCGCTACGAGAATATTATTGCAATCGACAAGATTAAGCCTTGGCTTAGCTTCGATAAGAACTTTGATAGTTCAGATTCTGATAATGATGAAACTACACAAGAGGAATAATAAAACAGCTAGCATAATCGTCATATCTCCCAATAATTAATATTGTCTACTAATCTACTAAGTTATTGTAAATTAAAATACTATACTTTAAAAAAAAAAACAGAATGCCAAAAATGTGGTGTTTATTAAATATTTTTTTAATAGTTTACTAATTTGTTATTGTTATTATATGTAACTAATTTGATTGATAATGTTTAATGAGATCGATACCATAATAAGAGAAAAGTTTAATTGAGATGTTACAATTTATTATCTTCATAGTATATTATTGATTGCCCTCTAAATTTTTCATGTAATTTTAATAAATATTGTACTAGTGTCACAGCACTATTATTGAATACACCTAAGATAATTCTAAATAAAAAAAAAATTAATACTATATAATAAAAGATAATACTAGATAATAAGGGATCATATTATAAAAATTAAAAAAAAAATGTGATTATCTATTATTAAATTCTTTATACATAATTTGTATTACTCTTAGAATAAAACTGCAATGTAATGTAATATATTGATTTCGACCTATCTGTAATGTAATTTAGAGTATCTGTTATTATTGTGATTGCTAAAATTTATAAACATATCTAGTTTAATTAACAATCGCAACGGGACTTGCTCTAGCAGGATGGCCGAGCTGTTAGCGTAATAATTTATTAAAATCTATTTTATTATAATATTTATTATTCATACAATAATAAATATATTTAAATTCATCAAATTAAAAAGTATCTATAATGATTGAGCGAACGAATCCGAACGTGCATTCGATTCGTTCACTCAATCATCCATTCACTCTTTATGGTTCGAGTACAAACGGCATTCAATATCCAACCGTTGGTGTGGACGGATGTTCATAAAGGTTATAAAGTGCGAGTGGAAGTTGTGCCATACTGCTGGAGTAATCACAAGGTCAGTGTTCGTGTTATTTTTGTTATTAATAAAGCTATTTTTAAATTCATGCGAAAAATATAACAGTCTATGTGTTTGTTACGTAATCGCTGAATTCCATAACGCCTGGAGATTATATTATCGTAATAAATACTGTAAAATAAACTTTAGTGATTTTATTTGAGGAATAAAACCCTGACGCCTTCACACGAAACTGACAGTGACACCACGCGGCCATAACTGCACTCCATAATCTGTCAAATTTTGAACGCATCCATTTCATTCGTCTTGGTGTCATGGCCGATGACAGATATTCAGCCGTTACGAGTTTTTTTCATACTGACAAAGTTTTTGTTCAAATGATAAGTTTTTTGTTATTATATATATTTAAGTAGCATTTGTTTCATACCTCAAACACTTATCTTCAAATTAAATAAGTTGTTTTTAGAAAAAGAGCGCTTTGTATATTTATTTTCAAATTTAATTATTTTAAAACGCTGTACGGACAAAACGACATACATATGTAACGGACAAAATGACATAGGTTGTCATTTTGTCCATAGCTTTTGTGTTATATGTAGGTATGTATTTTTTTGCTACTAATGAACGTCCATCGTCTTCTGCTCTTGCTGCTTCTATTGAGGTGCTTTCTCCGGCGCCAAAAGGATGTTTTATTAGTGGCCAAGGGAAACGTAAACCAAAAATTCGACAGTGCTCGTTGGTGTTGAATTGTATTCCTAATATGTTGGAAATAAAATCTAAAAATAGGCCCAAAGCTCCCCCAACAAAGAAAAAAACGCAAAGCCACCAAAAAATATTTAAAGAAAATGATGAAGAGGAAGATTTTCCTAATAATTTTCATGACGATGAAGAGGACTGTGCTTGCATTTACTGTAACGACCTTCATTCAAGATCTAAGCCCGGAGAAGGCTGGTTGAAATGCTTATAATATCGCTTTGGGCTCACGCTTCTTGCGCTGATGTTCCGAGGAGAACTAAGCGTTTCATTTGCGAATTATGCTTATAACATTGTAGCTATTATATGTATGTCATTTTGTCCATTAGCAATATGTCATTTTGTCCGAAGCATATGGACAAAATGGATTATGATTGATCTCAGTTAAATATTTTTTGTTTTTATTTCTGTACATTTTTTGCAAAAACTGTTTATTAGTTTCGATAATTTAAGGACCAAAGATGATTGGGGTAAATGATGGATGTTTTGTGAACTACCAATAAAAAGTTATAAAACAAAAACAAAACTATATGTCATTTTGTACATACTTCCCCTATACATCCATTCGTGTGTACAGAAAGCAGATCACTTTCTGCCATATCCTAATCCTAACTAATATTATAAATGCGAAAGTGAGTTTGTTTCTTTGTTACGCTTTCACGGCCTATCTAGTGAACCGATCATCATTAAATTTTGCATACCCGTTGTCTGGGATACGATATAGGAAATAGTATACATTTTATCCCGAAAAAAAGTACTGTTACCTAGGGATCGATATTGACGCGGAGGAAGCCGCGGGTGAAATCTAGTAAGAGAAAAAGACTTGATATAATGCAAAGAGGCTGACGGCCGTTGCGCAGTGGTTAACACAAAGGCAAAAAAAAAGTAAGTTCTAAAATAAAATACTAACCAGCTTGAAGTAAGCTCCTTGCGTCTTGCCTTGCCTTCTCCTGGTCTACGTGGAACTCCTCAGATCTGTTTCCCTGAAAACATCACATGCAATTTATTTGGCGTATAAAACAAACAAACACTGATTAAATGGCCTACTATCTGATTGGGCTTTCACTGGAATAATAATAAGTATGGAGTTGTATTTTTTCTTGCGAATGTATATTCTATTAGGGATTCCATCTTTAAAATATTGCCAGGCAATTCAAAATCACCCTGTACACCAGGCTTATAAGTTGAAACACACCGGAAATATTACCAAAAATGGCGGCCATGTAATAATTCTGTAACTGAGGTCGCAAAACCAGTTACTATGTATGACTTCCTTACAAGTAGTTCTAAGTCCGGTTATTGACATTTTCCTTAAAAGTACGAACTTAGTTTCTATCTAAATGGAAAAACCAATATACATCACACGCATAGCATTAGCAAATTCGAATAAAGCGCTATGGAATAATGAACATTATTGCCAAGAGGGTAAGAAATGTATTGCTTTGCGATAGGTTCATGTTGTTTAGCATTGTTTTAGAGTATGTAGGATTGTAGGGAGTACAAGTAGGTCATCGAAACAATATTAACAATGCAGAGTCGAATGACTCATATGCTCCGTATATCTTTTATTTTTTCTTGATATACAACAAAGAAATTTTTTGATGATGAACGATTTTAGTTAGTAACGAATTGATACTAAAAGGGAATTTTCTGTTTTTAATCAAATCAGATGTCACGTTTTTCGGTAATACGTAGACCACTTGAGGTATACTGAATTGACCCATGGTAGGACCCATATCTCATCTACCCTCGGAGACTACTCCGAGGGTAGATGAGATATGAAGGGTATTGTGCGAGGAGAGTTGTTTTTCGAAAATACATATTGTCCTAACATTTGGTATGATTGATTTATTTTTAAATATTTAAGCATTTTCCATGGCAGAAAATTTAAACACTTACCACGGAAAGTGACGTCATTAGCCTCTTGAAGTTGCCCGAGGTGTCACTGCGAAGATCATCTTCCAGAAGAGTACCGTACACTGTGAACAAAAAAATATGTTTTATAATCGTAATACGGAACCCTTAGTGTGGGAGTTCTTGCCGGGAATTTTGGCGGACTGCACGGCTTTTGTTTTGGATTGTTTTGCATATTGTTTCTAGTTGACTCTGCACGATAAATGCCCATGCATGTTTATGAACGATGTGTGGAATAACTAAAATAAACTGTCACGGTGCGGCTGCAGTGAGATTTGCGTCGAGTTAGTAGTTGTCCGCCTCGCTACGTCGTCTATGATCAAGCCAGTGGATTTGTATTAATTGTCGCCAGAGGCTATGTAGAATTAACGAAATTAATTACACCATCATTTCATTGATAAACTAGACTAAGAACAAAACGCGGGATTCTTCGATTATACTTGACTAGCTTTCGCCCGCGGCTCCGCCCGCGTTAATGTCGATCCCTCGGGAATAGTACTTATTCCCGGGATAAAAGGTAGCCGATGTCCTTCTCTGTACTCCAGAGAACTTGTATGCAAAATTTCATGATGATCGGTTCAGTAGTTACGGCGTGAAAGCGTAACAAACAAACAAACAAACAAACAAATAAATAAACAAACAAACAAACTCACTTTCGCATTTATAATATTAGTAAGGATAAGGATAAGGATACTAGCTAAGTACGTCAAGCATGAAAGCCATAAATAAACAATAAATAAAAAAAAAAAACCCTAGTACATATGTGCAAATCCGACTCACACTTGGTAATGTTTATTTACCAAAAAATCCCATAAACGCAGACAAACTAGTCATGATCAGACGTCTTATTTAGAGTGGTCGCGGTCGGAAACAATTCATTAGCTTACATGCACTCAATGACTGCTCAGGAGCTACAGTTTCAGCAATTCCAGTATCGTTTAACATTTGATATGGTAATTGTGATATTTCCTTTACAAATGATAAACTACCCTGGCTTATTTTTAATGACAGTTTCCCGCGTGGGTTTCGGTTTTTATCACACCATCTATCCGGGTCACGGGACCCGAACCATCTCAGGTGCAATTGGAAACACGCTAAGATAGATGATAGAGAGGTTTGTATCATCAATAGTTTTCGTACTTCTCGCCCAATAATGACATTTATAGGCAATTTTATGACTTTGGGTTACATTATTGCAATTTTCGTACGGATCCCCAATTAAAACAAAATATAACCTATGTTACTTTTTCCGCGTCATTCGTTCGATTTCCTGCCTAACCCGTGATGTATATCGATATGTAGAAGCAATTTCGTCTGTCCGCAATTTGCATAGTGATAGTGAAGTGAGGAGGGTAATCAAATCGTATTACTTAACGCGCTGACGCGTGCGCCCTATAGACCATTTCTCCCGCTCCACGGGAATGTAAATCTGAGCTTAATTTCATAGAATCCGAAGGAATTAGAACGTATATTTTTAGGTTAAACCTTTCATCTAAGGAAGCACTGATCAATGCTCACCCCCGTAGATTGCTTAAGCACTGACTAGTGCTCGCCGACATCGTCTTAATAAAAAATATCCTCGCGGGCACGGTCACGGTTGGAACCAGCGACTTTAGATTATGTACGACCTATGCTCTGCCAATTGAGCTACCGCGCTTCAAGCCGTCGTCGAAAATCTCCACCATACCCATTGTTATACACATTTTGTAAGGGACGCAAACCTTAACCGGCCAAGTGAGAATCCCGTACATTATACATAATAAATTAAATTATTAAAACTATTTTTATTATATGATGTAACTCAAAATTAATGCTTTTCGCAATTTTTACTTTATCTGTGCTATAAGACGTTGCTTCGTACCAAATTCAAGATTCTGAGTTCACGGGAAATACCCTGTAGGTTTTGATTCCCTTGCGAATGTCGAAAAAACACGAATATTTGCATAACTAGCTGTATCTTTTGATTGCGCTGGCCTAGAAGTTTGATTTTTTCACAGCTCCAAGAGACAGTAGACCTGAGCGACTGACTGACGCGTTCCTGAGAAAAAAGGTCTTGACAGACAGACAGACGGACTACCGAGTGATCCTTTAAGGGTTCCATTATTTCCTTTTTACGGAACCCTAAATTTTTTTATAAAAAATAAACTTACTGGCAGTGTAGGCCTGCTTGATGACCTGGATCTCGTGGTTGGACATGGTGCACATGACTTCAATGAGGACATCTTCGTCAGTCCCGATCCCCGCGGTGGCGTCATGCAGCTCCTTCGCGTAGAACTGTGGCAGCGGCGTCATCAGCGCCACGAGGAGATCTTCGAACTTTCCGCTCGTTTCACTCTTCAAGTCCGAGATTAGATCCTGATTTATAATAGAAAAGAAAATACAATATTTTTAAAAAGGTACGCTTGGATTGCGTAATTTAGGACCAGGGGGCCTTTACTCCTTTGTTGCCCCGAAGCCCTCATATCTCTAAATCCGGCTTTGGCGCTTCTACATACTATAAAAATAGATATTAGGAATCGATATCGGCCCATACCTATACGAAATAATTAACCTTGAAAAGAGTTAATGTAAACGTGTGTAGTTTAAAGCCTAATTTTATATCAAAGAGCTTTTATGATTGCATAAGCTTTCGCCCGCGGCTCCACCTGTCAATGTCGATCCCTCAGGAACAATACTTTTTTCCGGTATAAAATTAACCCTGTAAACCGTACCCCAGAAAACGTGTTTGCAAAATTTCATGATGATCGGTTCAATCATCAAACTCACTTTCGCATTTATAATATTCGTTGGGATTACAACACATTGCAGTTCATTAAAAAAAAGTTCTTTGCGATCGTTAATTTCCTTACAAATCAACTTATTTTAGATGGATTACAATTAGGGTAAAAAGATGACGTCACTACCGAATTGGGGGTCTACATTGCAGTTCATTAAAAAAAGTTCTTTGCAATCGTTCATTTCGTTACAAATCAACTTATTTTAGATGGATTACACTTAGGGCAAAAAGATGACGTCACTACCGAACTGGGGGTCATAACTATTCTTGCAGAAACATCTAATGTATGAGTCTTTCTCGAGCATTGATCTTGACATTGGACGGCGGCCAAATTTTCATTGATCTCTACGAAAACGAAAGTTACGAAGAAAATCGTCTATGTGCCAGTGACTCTCATTATTTGTTCATACATACATACATACACACATACTATAACGAATAGGCGAGAGTAGGGAGAGACCATGAACCTCTACTTGCTATGATCCTTATGTACAACCCTCATTGGTAAATAGAAGCAAGTGTGTTCATTAAATTTTTACACATATTTGTATGTATTCGTATGAAGTTCTATGTTACGGCTATCTCCGTGGTGCAGCGGTCAACGCGCCAGCCTGCGACACGAGAGTGCCCGGTTTCGATCCCCGGCCAGGTCAAGATGAAAAATGATCTTATTCAGATTGGCCTGGGTCTTGGATGTGTATCTAATATAATGTATTTGTTATAAAATATAGTATCGTTGAGTTAGTATCCCATAACACAAGTCACGAACTTACTTTGGGGCTAGCTCAATCTGTGTGATTTGTCTGTATATATTTATACTTTTTTTTGACCATGTCAACGAGGTCATGCAATGCAATCATTATAGTTGAAAGAAAAAGTGACCTAGATTGAAAATAAATGACGCATAATGAACCTATGTCGCATAATGTTCCTGGCAAAAACATTGTGTTGATTGTTGCCCTACTCGTCATAAGGGCCTCTAAGAATTGCATCACTTACTGATAAGAGTATGTACCTAGCTAATTATATCTCGGCACATGAGGATACTGCGAGGCTACTATTATGTGGAGTAGATACCTTGATTCAATCGAAAACAAAATACATTCAGAACTTCTCATACTATCACGCCTTTTTCCCTTGCGGGGTAGCCAGAGCCTATGTATTTAAGACCTCAAAGCCACGTACTCTCAAAAGCCTTTTATATAGTCTCGCCATCTCCTCCTGGGTCTCTCTCTTCCTTTGCCCCATAGGTACCCTTTCTTAATAAAAATCCTTAATTAATTAATAGCATTACAATGCTCGGTTTAACATTAAAATCAAAAATATAAAACCTATAATTTAATATTAAACCGAGCATTGTAATGCTATTAATATAATTAATTGAGAAAGCTTTCTCCACTTTAATCAACTTTCAATTCATCTGATATGAATTAAGTTGGATACCACACTTCTAAATAGTAGGTTGTACTTAATGGAGATTACGCATGCTTTAAATGCGTGTACCTATAATATGTGATGAACAAATTCGCCGCAGTGATTTGAAGCTACGGCAGCTCAGTGGTTGAGAGCATCGACGGGCTAGATGTCGAAGGTTGTAGGTTCAAATCCTACCTGTGGCGAAATTTTTTCATCACATATTTTCGATTTTATAAAACCTTACAAAAACTTACCTTTCCATACAAAGTCTTGAACTCGAACGCGATGCGCAGTCTCTGTTCATTGCTCCGCCGCGTCAGAACTTGGATAATGGCCTTCTCATCAGTGCCGAAGCCCTTCATAGCCTTTCTAAGTATCGCCGCATCTGCGCGGGGATCGAAGGGGTTCACCGGCACGACAGTAGGTTTGGACTGCAAAATATTTTTCCCTTTAATTATAAATGCTTTAAGGTTTGAATCTACAGCATACGTCTTATTATAAAACGAAGACTAGTACCTGGTTTAAACCATAATCCGACCAATTAAGTCAGCACTGTTCACTTTGAAATTTTGTCTACTGTCAGTGTCACTTCGTTTTAGCCGGGCAATGGTTTAAACCTAGAACTAAATTTAGTCCGCGTTTTTTAAGGTTTCCGTCTTATTATAAAACGAGGATTTACTTTATTACCTTTGTTTTAAACCATTATCCGACCAAAATAAGTCGACACATATCACTTTGACGTTTGTTCAACTTGTTTAAACCATGTACTAAAGTTAGTCCTCGTTTTTTATTAAGACTGGATGAATTTTGCAAGTATTGAGTGATTATGGATTTCATGGCCTAGGTCCAGCAGAGTCAAGCAAGAAAAAAACAAAGTTTAATATTTTTTTTGATCAGGCGGTTCCAAAGATAATAGGATTTTTTTTACTATCACCAAAAAATATTATAACTCCTACGTTGATGCACCAAATTAACTTTCATAACATATTTGGGTATAGTTATTACTAACTAAATCCATTATTATCGAAAAAACGGCACTTGAAAAAATATTCTCCTATGTCTCTGAGGTCGATTTTCAACCCACTGTGCGCCCTAAGTGTATTACCAACTACACCACCGTGACTTGAAAACATATACCCACGGGATAATATGTGATGGATGACAGAATTCAACGCAGTGATTTGACGTCACGGTGATGTACACGGAGGTGATGTAGGTGGTAACACATGGCGTAAACCTAAGGGACGTGGGTTCAAATTCTACATGTTACGAGTTCTTTTTCATCACATATTTATAATTTTAATTAATAATATTTATTTACAGCATTATTGATATCATGTAAAACACTAATTAGCTTGCTGGTTTTAACAGGTGTACAAATTAGGGACGGTTGAGGAGCAAAAAGATATTCATTATGCACCAGACCTTTTAAAAATATTGACTGCAGCTCGTGCATATCATCATCATTATTAAGTCATATCATCATCATAATTTTAAGAACTATGTTCTTAAAAATGCTTTCGATGGGCAGCAGCGTCGCAAGTACAAGAAGCCAAAGAAAAATCGCACGCCAACCCGCCTGCCAAGCGTGGTATGGCAATATTCTTCCATGGAACCAAGAATCATTTCGAGAGGCCTTTGTCGTTAGGACTATTACTTATTCTGTGCCTTTGTCCAGCCCTGAACTTCTCGTTTCCATCAGGATGGCGGATGTGTGACTTCTGATTGATTGATTGATTTATTTGGAACTTTTGAAAATCATACATCCGCCATTCTGACGGATACGGACTTCTCACGGATGAAATAATGTTGTTTTTATTTATAATTATGTATACAAAATAACTATTCAATTTACCGGTGTTTAAGTGATTAGGGTTCCACTCCCCGGCCAGTCAAAAACCTTTATTTTTCGAGTCAACTTGATAACCGACTAGATTAAACTGTGTGATCTGTCTCTTGTCTCTATGTATTTACGGCGATGCTGTATTTTTTATTTTTTCGGCTCGGGTACTTTTGCTAGGTATTTTATTTTATTTTATTTTATTTTTTATTTATTTATTGGTGCACACAACAGTATTACAACTTAACATTCTTAAAATTCCGCTTAAAAAGATAAAATGGCTGGTTGTAAGACCAAAAGTGGGTACACACAGCATGCTTAACAATATGTAACAAGAAAACATGAATATAAAACATATGAATACAATAAAATTTAAAAGCCATGATTTAGTTTGGTTTGACAGGTTAGATACGTACAATATTATGATACAACAACATTAATACAAAGTATAATTTAACATAAATTTAAAAATTTGATTTTCTTTCTTATCGTATCAGTAGCTATTACTGGTGTCAGATTTCTCGAGCTGACTAAAGGCATTTGATATGGCTTAATGATTCACGCACGATATACTACATACGTCTGCTAGATGGATGTAATTACGATAGATTTTCTCTGAATAGATCATTAGGTATATGCCTTGAGGTCAGCTGGTTATTTAGTAAAGGCAAGGACGAACGTGTGAATTTGGAAATTTGAACAGAGAAAAGCCGACACATTCGTAAGTTCATTAATGCCTGATAACAGCAACGGAACAGCTGTCCTTTTTTTTTTTTCAAATAATGCGTATTCAAAGTAGTATTCATTGAAATACAACTTTTTTGTACGTAAGCCAGTTCGAAATTTAAATAAACATAATAGTTGAACTATTATATTATAGTAATTACTAGAGATGTTCCGACTAGTCGGCGAATATTCGGCAAAGAGCGCCGACTATCCTCCGGCTTCTGACTTTTTTTGTATGTATATATCTCAATAATATTATTTAGATATTATTGAGATATATACATACAAAAAAAGTTGTAGGAAGAGATAGGTAGTAGATATTTTTATTATAATTTTTAATATTTTTATTTTATCAGTCTTCAATCAGTCTAACACATTTTTAAAAGGTTCTTAAATCAAAGCCGTATTTCCTTGTAATCAATCCCTAAAATCACATGCTTGTAAAAAAAAAAATTCTGAATTAACAACATAATAATATATTCTTCTCTTCATTAAACTAAACGTTTGACGGAAATGCCAGACACCGTGATCGGCTCGGCCGAATAGTTGGCCTCTTCACAACCGAATAATCGGTCAATCGGCTAGTCGGCCTAAGTCATGATCGGCGCATCACTAGTAATTATCGGTTTTTATTAATTACACGACATAATATGAGCTTCCATAGTCGAATTCAAAGTAGTATCTATTGATTATATCTTTTTCTATTCGTACGTAAGCCAGTTCGAAATTTAAATAAACACAATGGTTGAACTATTATATTATAGTAATGACCAGTCAATACGGGTCCCAGTAATTCCATTTATTAATAACACGGCATAATATGACCTTTCATATTTTATTTAGCCACTAAAATACAACAGATATGAATATCAATTTATATGAAACAAGGTTGTCAAAATGATGTTACAATTCCCAAGCATGTCTGAGAAAAATCTATTTGACACAACGAAACCGTGATAGATAAATCGGCCACTAGTGTTTGCCATTGACACATATACGAAAAGAAGACGAAAACTACAAGGAGGCCGGCTCTTAATCGCCGTCATCAGCTGTAGTCATCTGAATGCAGAGTTAGGGTAATCTTGCTAAACTTATGTGCATGATTTTTGTGTACGCTCACACACGTTTCCCAAATAGTGTGTAGCAGTAATCTTATAAATAATATAAATCCTTCATATAAAAAAAACCGATTTCAATCAAACTTGTTACTGAAACCAATTTTTGATGAAATTTAAACGGGACCAGTTTGAAAGAATACTTCTAAACATTTTTTTTAAACTGTTCATACGACGCGGTAGCAAACATTAAAAAAAACAATTGATTTGATAACCTCCTTCTTTTTAAAGTAGGTTAAAAAATTGGTGCATTTTGAGGTGCTATTACATTAGACTAAATTGTGAGTTACAAGTTTTACACATTTGGCGCCACAGACAAGCAGCACTTTGCTGCCGACCAACACTAATTGCAGTCAACTGCAAGCCGTCGACAGCCGCAACTGCGACTTTTGAAAAAGCCAATGGCAGCTGTCCACAGCTTGCAGTTGACTGGTTGACAGCACTATTCGGCAGCAGCATTTATTCAGTCATTTGACATGTTGAATTCTGCTGCCGGACAGTGTCGACAGCTGCAGCTTGCTCGGTCAACGGGTTATGTATTTCGCGCGCATCTTTTATATTTGTAAATTTCTAATTACCTACTACGTATCTTCCAAACGTATTTTGACAGTAAAGGCAACGTTAGGTTCGTCCCAAAAAAACTGTTTTCAGATAGGTATTTAAAATTAAAAATAAGCAACGGAGGTCAATTAAGGTTATTCACAGTCATATAATGATAATTTTTCTTTTCTATGTATTAAGTTTCAAACCCACAGACGTAATTGTGACATTCCATGGGTAAAGGTATGGACACTGGCACTTACGACATTGTATTTATTTAAGCTAAGTAAAATTGTACGAGTCATTTTTCTAAACGTCTTAAGCGCCAGCTACCATAAGGTACCTTTACCCATGAAAAGTCACAATTACCCTTGAAACTGTCGAAATAACAATGGAATTACCGTATAACGGAACGACTTTAATCCACGTCGTAGACCAATTGAGGCTCTGTAAGCGCTGCGCATACTCGAGTTAGATGTTACAGAGGACATATTAATTATTCGATTCCAACACACGCGATATCGATAACCGAATTCACAAGCACATCACTATACAACACCATAGCACGGCTCAATACTCAAGGTGTAAAAAAGGTGGGGATAAAAGAGGTTTTTAAGCACACCACATCCATTGTAATGGGGACCAATGCCAAGACTGAATTGTTGGTTACTGCGATGTACTGAGACGATGTGAGCATAACAATGTAATTGCAGCAAACTGTTCCTTGAATAGATTCATGTAGGTACCACGCTATGTTGGCAAGTCGACCGTTTTATTTGGTTTAGGTAACATACTTTTTACCGGGTGAAAGATACTATAACAAAATTTTATATTTAAGAAAATAATAAGCCCATAGATGTAGGAGTGTTTCAGCATACGTGCTTCTCTATCATCGGAGAAACCATCATTTTTAAGATTGTGCAACTTGCAATTACCATAGATGGAACTAAATTTCGTCACATCTATGTGGGAGGCATAGTCTATGTAAACAAAACCCTCTTAAAAAAAGAAATTGGCTGTCTGTAAAGTCGGTTTACGGACGATAACTTTACTTGATAGCGGTGGAAGAGATC
The DNA here is from genome assembly GCA_947532085.1 of Elegia similella. Classification (NCBI taxonomy): domain Eukaryota; kingdom Metazoa; phylum Arthropoda; class Insecta; order Lepidoptera; family Pyralidae; genus Elegia; species Elegia similella. The sequence continues at coordinate 23,399,687 of OX383932.1, read as the reverse complement.
GATGCTCACAAGCCGACCGCTCGGCTTACTCATCGTGCCTCTCTATATCGCTTGTTCCGCGCTCTCGCTTGCACACTGAACGTGACACTTTTTCGTGTGTGCAGCCGGAATGCATCGATTTATAGGACGTTATCACGTCAAAACAAATATTAAAAAAATGACTATTAACCTTCAAGTAAGTAATAAGATAATAGAGAAATATGTATGATGACCTACGAATCAGTTGATGATGACAATTGAAACAAGACGGTCCCAGAGGATACGGTAAAAAAATCTTATTAGATCTTCGATCTAAGTACTTACGTATTCACCCAGAAATAATCTTTGGTTAGCTTCTAGACGATTCATTTAAGCTTAACACAAGTTATTCATTTAGATTTACATATCACATGAATATTTTTATACAACCCTCGACACTAAAAACGGCTGAGCCAATTTTGATCGATTAAGCTAAGACACTTGATTAAGTACACTTAAAAAGGAATTCGGCCCATTACAATATATCGTGTCATTGATGATCGTGTCATTAATTATCAAAGATAGACAGACACACACAAACACGTTAAAACTATAACACCCCTCTTTTGCGTCGGGGTTTCAAAAACAGCATTTGACACTTTTAATAAAATAGCATTGGCGCCCAAAACAAAAGCCTCCTTTGGGACACTCAATCTAATTTGGCTATCATGTGTTTGTCACTTTTAATTAAAGTAAGTATGGCAAATTAATAACTGAATTAGGTACATTTAATTGCACTGTCGTATAATAAGTGTATTTAATTACTTTATTAAATACACTTATTAGGGAAAAGATCTACGTGGATTCATACATCCACAGTGTAAGTGTAACATTATTTTGAAACTATAGGAAGTTGTAAAAACTACTACTTTGATTTTGATGAAAGTTTGGTGAGATCAGTGTTGTGGGAAACTCTAGTACCTAATAAATACAAACTTGATACAAACCGTAAAATAATAAAACAATTCCATTTTTATGAATTATTAAGTACTAAATAAAAAACAGACTTCTTATGTTTGAGAAAATTTAAGCTATACTGACCATTTGATAAAATTTTAAATGTTTAAGGAAATGTAGCACTTATCTGCCCAAATCGAAACCAATTAGGTTCTACAATAATGGGTATTTTAGTGGTATTTTATCTCAATGACTAACAGTTATATCACTACTCAAACTAGTAACTTATACAGGAAGGACCAGTTTACGAAGTAAACAATGCATGTATTAACATTATAATAATGCGTCTGTAGACCCGGGGGTCGTAGGTTCGATTCCAACGGGAAGCATACTTTGTTTAGTTGTTACCAGTTTGGTTAGGACATTGCAGGCTTGAATCACCTGATTGTCTGATAATAAAGATGATTTCGTGCTTCGGAAGGCACGTTAAGCCGTTGGTCCCGGCTGCCATCTGGTAGTCGTTAAAGGAACCACGTCAGAGGCCGAGAGGCGGTTCCGGAGAACTCTAACACCAGGGTGTGCATGGTAGATTGACTGTGACTGTGACACCTACTCGAAATGAAAATGAATTATAATAATATTAATTAATTTTCATAATATATGGTTAGGAGTGTCAATGGAGAGGCCTTAGTCCAGCAGTGGACTTCAACGGCTGCAATGATGATTATAATAATAGTCAAGAAACCAAAATTAATAAAATGTAATTTTCAGACAAAAATATTCACCCGATTTCTGTGAAGAATTTTACAACACTTACAACCTATACCGTCTTATTATAAAACGAGGACTAACTTTAGTACCTGGTTTAAACCATTATCCGACCAAAATAAGTCGACGCTTATTATTTTGACGTTTGGTCAAATGTCATTGTCAATTTGTTGTGGAAGGATATTGGTTTAAACCAGGTACTAAAGTTAGTCCTTGTTTTATAATAAGGCTGATACTGTCTTTGCATTGAACCTTCTTGACGTACCTAATACTATATTTTTTACAGCATGTTCAAAAAAGTTTTAAACAAAACAGTCACTGTTCAAAATTGATTTTCTTATTGTGTTCCCATTTATCATATATCTATACTAATTTATAAAGAGGAAAGATTTGATTGTTTGTGTGTTTGCATCGAATAGGCTCTGAAACTACTGGACCGATTTGCAAAATTCTTTCTCCATTAGAATTCTACATTTAAATACCTATATCTTCCCGTGCGAAGCCGGGGCGGGCCGCTAGTATCTCATAACATATTGTGATTGTGATAATATTGTAGGAAACTTTTATACTATTCTGAACAACTTATTAATTTTTATTGATAGGTGGTTACCCTGAACCATCCCTTACATAAAATATATAATATCAAATACATAAAATATACTTAAACCTATATTAATATAATATACAAACCTCTATATAGAAATTAAATTAAGTAACTTTGCCCTGTGCAAAAAGAGAATAGGCGTGACGTCAATAAGAATTAACGCTATGATTTTTACATAGAAATCGGAATATTTTCATTGAATAAATATTATTTCATTTGTATCTGAAGTGTTGTGTTGTTTTCTTGACATGTTTGTTCAAAATCATAGTGAAAAGGGTTGTGCCATATATACTTATTCTTTTCTAGAGTGTAGGTAATACTTAGAGAATTTCTATAGAGGTTATGTTCTTTTAAAAAAAGACTGGTCATAAGTCATAATTGATGTACAATACAATACATATTTTTGCTGAAATAACATTGTCATATTATAGGACGGAACTGGCGAACCTTTATGATAGCTGTGCTGTCAATTAGGTTTATCATCAATACTAATAATAAATCTGTAAGGGCTGGTCACTGAGTATGTTACTTTGTTTTCAGAAATATCATGTTTATAAGCTCTATACACGATACAGATACTAAATTGAGGATTATTAGATTTTTTCTGTATGTCCCTCCATAACTCTTACATGAGTTAATTGAATGTTATGAAACTTGGTAGATAAACATTTAGACAGATCAGAAAAAAAATAAGTAGCCTAACCCGTGGCACAGGATAGGCTACTTAATATTTTTCTCCAGTTATGATAAGACATGGCCCCGATACATATGTACGCATAAATATTGTGTTGCATGCGTTTAATAGCACCCATGCCATTAGTTCACCATCTGTTATAGGAGTTTAGACCATGTAAGCTATGAAATTGTACAAACAAAACCTAATCAGCCTGTGCATACATTTTATGACTAAAAAACTAAATGCACAAATGCATGCTATAAAATGTATGCACCCATGTAATATGCAATGGCATATTGCAATAATTATAAGTTAAGCCAGTGATGAAGATGAACTTGAGCATTTATCCAATAAATGGAGAAAGGAAAAGTTAATAACAGCATAAATAAACAAGCAGAAACACAACATGCATTTCTTGAATTATAAAACCACCTTTTGTTTATCACAATAATTTGATAAGGAGCTGCGAAGGAAAAAATAAATAGGGTGTAATATACTGATGTATAATTTTTAAGTAGCACATACAGAGGCGTGTGGTATGAAATGAGAATATAATAATAGCATCAGATAGTAGATGGAATAGGACATCCAATTAATCAGCGTGGGTTCCCTTCTTACAACAACAACACAAATTATATAGCAGTAGTACCGTCAGCCAATGAGATACCTGACTCGGCCATCTACCTAATTTGAATTATCACTTTAACTAAAAGTAATATCTACATGAAAATATATTTACAGAAAAATCGTTCTGAATATATATTTTCATGTTAATATTATTTTTATTTTAAGACAAAATTCAAGATATAGGTAGATGGTGGTGTCAGGTATCTTGTTGGTTGACTATACTATTATTTAGAACTTCAATCGAATTTACAAAATTCGGTATGCAAATAAATGACTTTATTTATTATAATTTTTAAGTTAACTTCCTTTCTTTTGGATATTTTTGATTGAAATTTAATTTTAGGCAAAATATAGATTTTACTAAGCTTAGATACCTACATAAATTCAAAAGCAAATTGTTTCAAGATACATACCTACTTTTATAATACTTATAAGGAAAAATGTGCTTTATCGCTTACTTTAATATGATTTAGGTATAACAATATTGAAATGGGTTACAATGGGAGTACAATGTGGTACATACACTAATCCTCAACCAATACCAATTAGAAATATATGTACAAAGTTTAAATTATAAAGAAATTGACTTCCATAAAAATAGTATTGATTATATAATACTTTGTTTTGTTTATGGCAACCAAGAGCTGATTAATAGGAGAAGCACAAAACAGAATCAACGTACCTTTGCATGTGGTGTTTGGGTAGTGGAACCAAAGGGTGCACTTGCTGGGTTTGGACTCTGTCTTTGTCCGTAGTTTGCTGACGGATACCCAGATTCAGCAGGGTTTGTATATCCTTGACTTTGCTGGGGATATGACTGGCTAGGGTACGCAGATGCAGCGGAATGCAAGCCTGGGGATGACTGGGGATATACTGACCCAGCTTGGGGATAATTTGATTGAGCATGTTGGGGATATCCTTGGCTTTGCTGAGGGTATGATTGGCTAGGATATGCTGATCCCACCTGAGGATATCCAGAAGGCTGTTGGGGTCCTGAGGATGGGTATCCTGATCCCGGGTAGGGCATTCCCGAAGATGGTTGGGGATAGCCTGGCTGAGGAATGCCAGAAGTTGGTTGAGGGTAGCCCTGTTGAGGGTATCCCTGCTGTGGATACCCTGGTTGCGGCATGCCAGGCATCCCAGGGTAAGATAAACCCGGCATAGGCATAGGATTTCCGAAAGATTGGGGAGCAGCGTTGGAAAAGCCGACATTGTGGAGATATCCCGATTGGCCCTTGAAATGAAATGAAACAGACATCAGTAACAGCCCGAAGGCAAGAGAACCCTACTGCGATAAACAAAACCGTGTTATTTTTTCTATTCAACTTAGTGATTCATGCGAAACAATCACCTTATGTACCTTTGAGAAGGCAGAAAAAAGCTGTTACAATGCAAACTAACCTTATAAAATAAAAAGAAAATAAACTTACTTGCTGATAGGGATTCATTTTGAAATGCAGGCAATAGGCTCAAAAGAAGACTTTCGATGTAAAACTAATTTGTTTTAAAAGCGTCTTTACACTGTTTATGAGCACCACGAAATGGCTCGTATCGGTTGATGTCCGTTGGTTGAATATAATCCGATTTATCCTGTTCAATTTTTCAATGTTGAATATTTGACCAAAAGATATGGTTTTTCCTTCCCTCCTACACAAAAGAACTCCCGAAATAATGATTAATAACTGACTGACTCGGCAAGCACACGCACTAAAGCCCAAACGATGAGCAACGTCACAATAAATTTCACTATTTACACGTCATGACGTCATCACTAAGTCTAGTTCTTCGGGGTTGCTAGAATGTTGACTAAAGTTTCGCTTTTTCGTTTGTAAATAATGGTTGTCTAGCGTGGCGTGGCCATGGACCTAGGATTATTCTTATATCCATACCCACGCCGCGTAGGTATGGATATAAGAATAATCCTAGGTCCATGGGCGTGGGGCAGAACTGGTTAATTGGTTATCTGCAAAGTCGGATTATGGACGATAATTTTACGTAATACTGGTGACATTTTTTATATGTTGGGAAATCTTACAGTACAGCTATTACTTTCAACAAGCAAATAATACTTATGCCACAGAATAAGCACGCTTATGCTGTAGGTGGGTAGGATATTATGACAGTGACTTTGAATATTAGATGAACGGATGGGCAATTGGGTATTCGATTTATTACACCCCCAAACGTGCCACCTACTTACGGTGGGCCTACTAGTTATATTTCTATATTTTTCTCGTAATATGCTATAAAAACATTTTTTTAAAAGTATTTATCGAAATATATTTTTTGTTTCTTGTCATATGGCATGCAGTGCATAATAACAGACACTGTATTTAGAGAAACCAGTTGAAATTGAATTCCAATACCCCATCCATCATTCATCCAAACAAAACCCTTCGGCGGCATTAGATAAGCCCATAATTTCCCCGTTTCGACAGCAAAATCTTTTTTATTATTTATGGCGACACTAGAGTTACGTGAAAATGTCAATGTCATTCACTTGTCAACATTTATTTCAAATTCCACTGGGCATGAATATATCTCAATATACAGCCAAAGTCAAATATTTACCCTCTGCAACTGACGTGGTAGTCCCACAGACACCACGAAGTAGATAATCATCCCCAAAAACTTTATTTCTTGATTTTCGATTCCCGCGTTTCTAGTACCTTCCTAACTTGCGCCGCGGCACCCGTCAGCCTGGCGGCAGTGGTTGCAGGATCCACACGTGAGTGCGTAGGTGCTGCAGTGTCCACCACTCTACCACATCAGTATTACCGCATCAGTAAATTTGTTAAATTACCATAGTGTCTAACAGACTACGATGTCAGTATAATTGTGTGGCGACACTAGCGCCATTCTGCGCTACTAGCGCCACCTATTTTTGTGTATTTAATTCAGTCGCTCTGGCAACACTTTGTGGCTGTCAGTGCGACCGGATTTCCTGAAAAGTTTTAGAGATATCGGGGTTCTCAAGAGACCCGCCGAAAAGATTATGACAAAGTTTTTTCTCTCAGACTTAAGATTTTTGTGTAATTCACTATTGTGTGCTAATTGTGAACTTCTGTGGTTTTTCGAATACAAAAACATTCAACCGTACAACCAGTTTACTTCATTTAAACTCACACCGACAAGGCACGATACCCATCAGCGGCTGGAGCATTGAACGACAGGGGATTCGCAACCCCCAAATTGGTGACTCCGAGTATTTACGTGCAGCGGTCACCCGTAGTACTGACGCCGAGAACGTGCATCATCACCCCAAGCCGGTGACCCTAAGTGTATCGAGCAGTTGTCACTCTCCACTAGTGGCCCATTTGCGCCGGCGACGCCGCTACCATCCAAGTCGGTGATTTTCGGATGTTATTGCCGTCACCCTACATCGGTGATCCGCTGGACATTGCATTGCTTCATTGTCGCTGATCCCCGGCGACCCTACGTGTGCCTGTCTACTCCAACGTGTGCGTGGCGCAAGGCGCTGTTGTGTGCGCCGTTGTCGCCGCGTTGGTGGTACAGTTTGGAAAAGGAAAGGTTCCTGTCGAGAGCTTGCAGCAGGATTTGTCATCTGCCTGATCGGTTCATCATCATCGGTTCAAGCCTATTACTCTCACTACGTGCCAGACACTACTTGTGTTACCTTGTGCAGTGAAGATCAAAGTAGTGCGGTTTAAACAAGTTCAATATAGTCAAACTTTGCGTTTACTCAGTGCATTTTAGTTTCCATGGTGCCGTGAGCAACATTTTTTTACCCGCATACTACTAGACATTGGTAAGCAAGCTAATATACTTTTTGTTCTGGTTTACCCCCTGGTGTTGGTAAATTAATCTATTTTTTATTTTAGAGTTTTGATTATACTTACATAATAATTATTATTTTTTAATTTAATTGCATTCTGAGACTAATTCAATTGCATTTGAATTTGCATGTAACTTGTACTGACTGCATTCATTTGAATTTGTTTTATTTTTCCACTAGTAATTCTGTTTTACAATATCTCAAGTTTTAATTCTATAAACAATAGTTTACTTTTACTGTATTAATATTTTTATTTTATGGTTTGTCTGGGAAACAGTAACAATTTTCTTTTACAAATATTTATTGCCCGATATCTTACCTTGTATATTTTTTTTTTGCATTGTGATATACCTTTGTTTTTTTTTAATGCTTAAGTACTGGGGTGCATTCTTGTGTATACCTGTTTAACTTGCATGGTCATTGTGCCGGTGCCTTGTCTAAAATTTAGAAAATTAAGTTTTTTTTTGCCTAGGGTTGCACACCACCTATATTTTATTTTTCTTTAATAAGATAATTTAAACTTATTACATCATGGCTTCTGATGAGGTACAATCCCAGTTAGAACTGCTAAAAGCTGAGAATGAGGAGCTGAGGCAAAAGTCAGTGTGCAAGGTTACGGCTAAGATTCCACCGTTTTGGCTTAATAAGCCAGCGGTGTGGTTTGCCACAGTAGAGGCGCAATTTGAAATTGCAGGTATAGTGAAGGACTCTACTAAATATAGTTACCTAATAGGTCACCTTGATTTTAAATATGCTCAAGAGGTTGAAGACCTAATTACCAACCCTCCACCAGTAGGTGAGAGGTATACTAAATTGAAAGAAGAGCTTATCCGACGGCTGTCTATGTCAGAAGAGGAGCGTGTAAGGCAGCTCATCTCCGATGAGGAGCTTGGTGACAGGAAACCGTCCCAGTTCCTCCGGCACCTCCGCTCACTATCAGGCTCAGTGTTGTCAGATGTCAATATTATTAGACAACTGTGGATGCGTCGTCTCCCACAACAGGTACAAGCCATCGTGGCCTCGCAGTTAGCACTGCCATTAGAGAAATTGGCAGAGTTGGCAGACAAGGTGGCAGAAATCAGCAATCCGAGGCAGGTGCTTGCTTGTGCAGCCCCACAGTCATCAGCACCTATGTTGGAGCAGTTGGCCCAAAAAGTAGAAGAGCTGAGCAGACAAGTAGCTGCACTTTCTGTCCCTCGTGGTAGAGCTCGAAGCAGATCTTCCCACAAACAGCCGAGGAGCAGCACACCTAACCGTCTGTGCTGGTACCATAAGAAATTTAATAATAAGGCAGCAAAATGTATCCAGCCTTGCAATTGGACGGCCTCGGAAAACTCTGCCAACAGTCAGTAGAGGCGGCTACTGATTGTTTATCTACCGGCCGCCGATTATTTGTCAAGGATTGCACATCCAAGCACCGATTTCTAATTGATACAGGTTCGGACTTGTGCTGTTTCCCACGACGGTTGGTGAAGAATCGTTCACCGGTGGCCGACTATAACCTTAGTGCAGCTAATGGGAGCTCAATCAAGTCTTATGGTGATATCACACTACATCTCAACTTGGGACTCAGACGAGCTTTCCAGTGGAATTTCATCATTGCAGATGTCAGCACGCCTATCATCGGCTCTGATTTTCTGAGCTATTATAATTTATTGCCAGATTGCCGGAACAAGAGGCTGATTGATGGAGAAACCAAGCTTCATGTCTGCGCTTTCATCGCTGAGTCTCCTCAGCAAAGCGTTAAGGCTGTTTCTACTGGAAGTTCTGTCTTCAGCGATGTACTCGCTGAGTTCCCAGAAGTGACACGACCACCTGGTTTACCTAGGGTCGTTAAACATAACACCGTGCACTTTATCAAGACCACTAATGGACCTCCTGTTTCCTGTCGTGCTCGTCGACTAGCGCCTTCCAAACTCACCGCAGCGAAGCGAGAATTTGAGGATATGGTGCGCAACGGTACAGCTCGACCATCCAAGAGTGCATGGGCCTCTCCACTGCATATGACTCCGAAGAAGGACGATACCTGGCGTCCATGCGGCGACTACCGCGCCCTGAACGCTAGGACTGTGCCGGATAGGTATCCTGTTCGGCACATTAACGATTTTGCCAATGGTCTTGCTGGTGCCACCATATGTAGCACCTGTGACCTTGTGAAAGCATATCATCAGATACCCGTCTTTGAGGAAGATATATCGAAGACCGCCATTGTTACCCCGTTTGGCCTCTTCGAATTCCCTTTTATGACCTTTGGTCTTAGGAACGCAGGCCAAACCTTTCAAAGGTTTATTGATGAGGTCACACGGGGTCTCGATTTCTGTTTTCCATATATTGATGACGTGCTGATATTTTCTCCTGATGAGACGAGCCATAAAGAGCATTTACGGATTCTTTTCCAGCGTTTTAAGGACTATGGCGTGGTCATTAACCCTTCAAAATGTGTCCTAGGCGCTAGCCAAGTCACATTTTTGGGATATGACATCAGCTCTGAAGGCACTCGTCCACCTCAGGACCGTATACAGAACCTCCTGGATTTTCCCCCTCCTGAAACCGTGCAAGGTATGAGAAGGTTACTAGGCATGGTGAATTTTTATCGCCGTTTCATTCCACGCGCCGCTCAATTTCAGGCGCCTTTAATTGACACTCTCGCTTCAACAAAAAGTAAAGGGTCAAAACCATACCCATGGACACCTGAACTATTGAAGCAGTTTGAAGAGTGTAAGAAAAGCTTGTGTGACGCTACACTGCTGCAACATCCTATCAGTGGTGCACCATTAGGCCTCTTTACTGATGCCTCAAGCGTCCACATTGGCTCTTGCTTACAACAGCAACAAGATGGAGAGTGGTTTCCACTTGCTTTCTTCAGCAAGAAGCTTACACCTAAGCAGTCTGAGTGGCCAGCTTACTACCGAAAACTTTTGGCGGTGTACGAAAGTGTACAGCATTTCCGTCACATACTCGAAGTCCAGCATTGTACCATCTATACAGACCATAAACCATTGCTGTACGCTTTCGTACAGCGTCGAGAGAAGCTACCTCCCTCACAATTAAACCAACTGTCTTTTATCAGTCAGTTTACCACTGATATCAAACACATCAGAGGAGAGGACAATGTAGTGGCTGACGCAATGTCTCGAATCGAGGCAATTTCTTTGGAGCAAGAATATGAAACTCTTGCTGAGTCACAGGAATCTGACAAAGAGCTGTCAGACATATTGGAATCCAACTCATCAAGCCTACAGTTGACCAAGGTCGATGTTCCTGGCACTGGGTTGTCCCTATACTGTGACGTCTCCACTGGCAAGTCCCGCCCCTACGTCCCTCCCGACTTACGTCGTATTATTTTCAAAAAACTCCACAGCTTAAGCCATCCTGGTGGAAAAGCTTCCGCGCGTCTCGTATCTGAACGCTATGTTTGGCCTTCAATTCAAAAAGACTGCCGGGAGTGGTCTCGTACGTGCGAGGATTGTCAGCGGAGCAAAGTATCTAGACACAACGTTTCTCCACTTGGAACATTCGATGTACCGTCTGGTAGATTTCTGCATGTCCACATCGACATCATAGGACCCTTACCTGTAAGTGATGAGTACCGATACTGTCTGACAGCTATTGACAGAGTTACCAGGTGGCCTGAGGTGTGGCCTATGCGCACCATCACTGCTGAGGAAGTAGCTGCTACTTTCATAAGAGAGTGGGTATCGCGTTTTGGCGTGCCGTCGGTTATCACGACCGATCGTGGAACTCAGTTCGAATCCGATCTGTTCCGCCGATTGATGCATAATTTCGCCACCAAACGCATTCGGACCACCGCGTATCACCCCGCTGCAAACGGGATGATTGAGCGGGTCCATCGACAGCTAAAAGCCTCCCTTATGTGCCACGGTACTACTTGGACCCAGGCTCTCCCACTTGTACTGCTGGGAATGCGCTCAGCTTATAAAGAGGACATCAAGGCCACAGCTGCAGAGATGCTTTATGGCGAAGCCCTACGTCTTCCTGGAGAACTGTTAGTCAGTGTACGAATCCGAATTCTGAAGACGCTGCGGATCTTGTTGCTACGCTCCGAACACATATGTCTGAATTAAGACCTACGCCTGCCTCGCGGCACACCACCCTGAATCCTTTCATCTTCAAGGACTTGGCCTCAGCGTCTCACGTTTTTCTCCGTGACGATGCCGTTCGACGCCCTCTACAACCACCCTATACTGGTCCATATGCGGTGTTACAACGGTCGCCTGATGGGAAGACCCTTAACATCGACTGCAAGGGACGAACGGTCGTCGTTAGCGTGGACCGCGTTAAGCCAGCGTTCATTGACAATTCATTGCTTACCTCATCGGATAGCCATGAGGCTACACTACCTCCGCCTAAAACAGCCTGCCCTCCAGCGGCTCCTGCGCCTGTCCAGCAGCCAGTTACGACTCGGTCTGGACGGCGGGTAAAATTTAAAACGTTTGATTAATCATTATCATATAATTTAACTTCGAACTATTTTTCTCCGTAGGGGGGTGGTGTGGCGACACTAGCGCCATTCTGCGCTACTAGCGCCACCTATTTTTGTGTATTTAATTCGGTCGCTCTGGCAACACTTTGTGGCTGTCAGTGCGACCGGATTTCCTGAAAAGTTTTAGAGATATCGGGGTTCTCAAGAGACCCGCTGAAAAGATTATGACAAAGTTTTTTCTCTCAGACTTAAGATTTTTGTGTAATTCACTATTGTGTGCTAATTGTGAACTTCTGTGGTTTTTCGAATACAAAAACATTCAACCGTACAACCAGTTTACTTCATTTAAACTCACACCGACAAGGCACGATACCCATCAGCGGCTGGAGCATTGAACGACAGGGGATTCGCAACCCCCAAAATTGTTTGTTTGCTATAGTTTTTGCATAATTTTTCATATAAAATCTGTGCTCTCAGTGAAAATTGTTATAAGTCGAAAATTGTTGTTTTGAGATAATCGAGCTTAAAGTTTCAAAAAATTATTACACTAATTCTAAACTATCGAAACGAATTCAAATTTTTTATATTAATAGATAATAATGATATCTACTTTTTATGATATTGTAACTCAAGTAATTTTTCAGATATAAAAAAAAAATGTAAAGATGTATCGTTTAACACCAAGAAAATAGGTATAAATTTTTGTATTTATTGCTATAAAATGATTAGTAACTTTTTACACATGCTCAAAATCTTTGGTGCAAAATGATACATCAAAATTAAATTGGAACACATACCTACTTAAAAAGCAATAATAAAAAAACTTCCAGAAGAAAACTTACTAAGTTCATCATAATTTATTCTCTGGTGAGGTCAATTTTATGATAATGTTAAAAATCATGACTTATAACAGTATACACCATTAAATTCAACAAAACATAATGTGAATATTGATATGTTTTAAGTGTAAAGTGGTACAACTATTAAGGCAATGATGTGTAAAATGATATTAATAGAAAGCATAAATAAAAATAATTTATATTATTCCTCTGGAATTGTGAAATTTATTAAACTTATGCCAGTATCTTTTTTTAATATTATAAGCACATTCTTTATTTATACTAATTCTTTAAGTTTCGTATATCAGGATCCGCTAAAGTGTTAAAAATAAAATAGTTAAAGAACAAATTAAATATTTATTTATATTTAAATGACTTAGTAATGAATAAGGCAACAGTTTTCTTTATATTTAAGTAAACGCAAATGTTGCACACGATTAATATTCCTAATTATCACGAAGTATTCATATCAAAACTATAACATAATAAATAAAATGACAATAATATCATCATCATATCAGCCGCAAAAAGTCCACTGCTGGACATAGACCTCCCCCAAGGATTTTCAATACGCCTAGTTGGATGCGGCCTGCATCCAGAGTCTTCCTGCGACCTTAGTCAGGTCACCCGACCATCTGGTCGGTGGATGTCCGACGCTGCGCTTGCCGGTACGTGGTCGCCATTCGAGAACACTTCTGCTCCATCGGCCATCGCTTTTACGCGCTATGTGAACCGCCCAATGCCACTATAAAGAGCTAATCCGCTGAGCTATGTCGGTGATCTTTTCTTCTCTTACGAATCTCCTCATTTCTGATTCAATCTCGCAGAGAAACACCGAGCACATCTCCCTCCATATCTCTTTGAGTGACTTTGAGCTTTCTTATGAGGTCCACAGTAAGAAGCCACGTTTCGGACCCATAAGTCATTACTGGTAACACACATTGATAGACTTGTCTTTAGGCACTGAGGTATTTTGGATGAGAAGACACTGCGGAGCTTCCCGAACGCTGCCCAGCCGAGTCGGATTCGTTGAAAGACCTCGTCCTCAAAGCTGGAAGTTCCAACCTGGATCAATTGACCCAAGTAGACATATTGGCCCACAGCTTCAAGGATGGAGTTCCCAAAAGATACTGGTGAAGGTACAACATGGACATTAAACATTTTTTCGTCTTGTCCATGGTTAAGGCCCATTGTTTAGAAACTCCATTGAGGTCATTTAGCATATTACTTAAGTCCTCCAGCATCTCCGCCATAACAACGATGTCATCAGCAAATCTGAGATTTTGAGCCTTTGATGTTAATGCTAATTCCTTCCCATTTCAGGAGCTTCCTCCAGAGCAGCGGTGAACAATTTCGGAGATATCACGTCTCCCTGTCTCACGCCTCTCTGTAATAGTATAGCCTTCGTGCTCTGCTCCTGTACTCGAACTGACATGGTGGTGTTTCTGTATAAGCACTTCAACACTTTGATATACCAATGGTCGATGCGGTATCGCTGGAGGGACTGAACACGGTCCATGTTTTGATCGAATCAATGGCTTTCTCATAGTCCACAAACAATAAGCATAATGACCGGTTATACTCTCTGGTCTTCTGTATAACCTGCCGCAGTATGGATGTGGTCTATAATGCCTTTTCGGCAACCGGCTTGTTCGGGAGGCTAGAAAGCATCGAGCCTGTTCGTGAGACGATTTGTAATCACCCTCGAAAACAGCTTATAGACCTGACTGGAGTGTAAGGGATCTTCAGTAGAGTATTTTCACCCTTTTTCGACGACGCCACACTGCCGTCCTCCGTCTGAAGACGGAGGACGGCAGTGAGTGGCTTTGTTAATCGACCTTACTGAATAGATTCCACCCTTGCAAACATTGGAGCCCTTATTCTGGTCTATCGTCTCCTTAATACGCTCGGTATTAAAGGAGCGCAGGTCGTGTTGCAAGGATTTTTTGTTTTGTCTATTGAGCTGCCGTTGCACGTTTGCATCTTCGGAGGTCTGCAGCGGCGTGGACTGTCGCGCAGCCATCAACTTTTGGGTCTGTGGCGAGATTTTATGAGGTTTGTGTTTCGGGCGGGACCTCAAAAACTTTGATCCAACCGCTTGGACAGTTTCTACGAACCTATTGTTTAACTCGTCAACTGTACCGCAATCCTTCAGACAATGGAAGCGATTTGAGAGTTCCAGTTGAAAACTGTCTACATTTTGGATATGGGCCGGTGACGGTCGGAGCGTAAACTTCATCAAGCGAGTCCTCTTTCGTCTAAGATTGATATTCATGATGCCTCTGACGATTCAGTGATCACTACCAATTTTAATCCTATTGATCACAGAGACATCGTTCAATATCTCTCTCCTCGTCCAAGTTTATATTTAGATTTATAATAAAGGTTTAAGTATCAAACAAAACAGTTTACAAAATAGTGATCGGTTGCTATTGAAGTTTTTTAGGATTTCGACCATTCCCTCTATCGGCTTTTAAGGTCACAGGATTACACATGATGAAGATAATTTATATGGAGGATTATTTTTCCATGATCACAAACCAGCGGGAAAAAAGAACAATTTATTTTCTTTACGCTACAGTACCTAATTCTATTGAAAACTGATACTTATTATAATTCAATTGGTATTGTCATTTTGTAAGATTATTTACTGTTTTGTAAATAATGTTACAAAATGTCACATAGCTTTGTGTAAAATGTTACAAATCGATACTTACGCGAGACATTTTTATGTAGTTCGGTACACGCTGCCCTGACGGATGCCTCTTCTACACTAAATCCAAGGACGGGGGTGTGCGAGCTTTATCACTCTATGTTCTCTTTCACGCATTGCAGGAATCTAATCGCCCTATCTTCTTCTAAAAAGCGATGATCACGAAGTCAGGAAAAAATGTTGATACAAGTCATACTTAGTAATTTGATTTTAGCGAAAAATTATGTGTGTAATGGTACAACTTGACAAATATCATTTGCCACAAATATCATAAAATAAAAATTGTTCGTGTAAATTGATATAAATGGAATAATATCATTTTACACAATGATTCAGTGTATGCAAATTTTCTAATTCATGTTATTAGTTGAGATGTACCCTTTTTCACCACTTTATTCTACAAAAAAAGCAACGTGTCAAGTACTATATGTAAACTTAGATCAGTATTCACGAATTTACATCAAATTTTTATCATTGAGTAAAATAAGTCAAAATAAGTTACAACATTTTACACGTCCAAAAATAAAATTCCAGGTCAGTTCATTTTGTTTCAAATACAATTATATCAAAAAACACAAAAAATCGCATCGAAAATCCGAAAAAACAGTCACTTATAACATTATGCACACAAAAAAACTTTGGCATTTTAAGCCCTAGGAACATGGCGATAAGACAGAAAAATAGCATTTTTTTTGCTGAATCTAGCAATTTAAAATCATCAAAAGCGATATATATCGACTTATAACAATTTTCACTGAAGGCACAGAAATATACACATATTTCATATAAAACACAATGGACAGACCTTCCAAATCAAAAAGAACATCAGCTGGAAAACTTGCTTCTACAACAAGCGATCAGCAAATAGTTGAATGGTTGGATCAAGAAAAAAACGAGTTCAGCGATTTGGACGATAATTCGGCGGACCCTAATTTTGAACCGGAGACAGTGCACTTTGAAGAGGATATGATTTCATTGGAGGCAGAAGAAAACGAGAGCATGGGGATAGAAGGCAAAATAACCAAGGTACTTGAAGAATGCACTCAACCATCTAACGTAGGTGTGTTCAAAGGTAAAAATGGGTTTAGGTATTTGGAATACTCAAGAATCCTAGGACATCTAGAACTTTATCTCATAATATTGTAAGAATACCACGTCGTCGAGAAAATACTTCTCAGTTTGAGGGCTATTTGGAGCTGGAAAGGCAATTAGTTTTGGACCATATGAAAACGCGCGCCTGCAATGATACTTTGTCGAGTTCTGGGAAATGATTTGCCTCCAAAAATTGTAACTGCAACGTTACAATTTTCGGTTACAATTTTCCAACGGGGGGACGAAGGCTATGTTCTATTTGCCCAAGTAAATTAAAACGGCAAACTAAATATAACTGTTGTGATTGTTCAACCTATTTGTCTGCAATGCTCGAAACGTATTTGTGAAATTTGTCAACAAAAATTGTAACACTTTGAGACTGTGTTATTTTAGATCTCACGGTAAAATTTCAAGAATTTCGATTTTCATATGTTTATTATTAATAGTTTATCAAAAAAGAAATAAATAATGGTAAAAATATTGTTAGATTTCTTTTAGTTTAAATTTTTGAAAAGAGGACTGAAAATTATGTTCATAGAGTGCCATATGCAAGAAATGTTCTTTTATTTTGCTTTTTATTAATTTACTATATTGTTTAGTACATACATTTTACCTAAAGTCATATAAAATAGGTTTAAATGACAAATTGTAATAACTACTTTAGTGAGAAAAGGTGTCTGCTAGTCTACCACGTCAGCAAAATTGAGAAAATTATACCACGTCAGTTGCAGAGGGTTAACTAACTTTCTAATGCAAAAGTTGTGGTCGTGGAGTAACCTATAGCCACCTCAGTCTATTAACTAAAGTTATTACTTCGCGCTAATCACATAGCAAAATTATGAGGCAATAAGGAAAGGATTAGGAAAATATAACGTGAAAAAAAGAAATAGAACATAGATTTCTGATTTTATATTGTATTGGATTTATGCAGTTTTTATAGACCTAGCATGGTATCAGCGAGAATTTTGTAGGCCTTTGTTACATCTTCTGTAATATCTTTCGCAGGTTTATCATTATATACAAGCCAAGTGCTGCCATTTTCACCATTTTTGAATGCTTCCACCACACCAGCAGCTGCTGATTCTGGTCTGAAAAGAAAATATTTTCATATTAAATGGCGGAGGTTACCAATCGGTAATCGATTATACTGGTAATTGTTTTTTTTGTTTGTTTAAAGTAGGTACTTATGCGTAGGCAATGTTATCTAATGGTTATTTTAGTGAAAACAGATAAAACAGACTTAAATACCTACTGACAGTTCATTCGGCGAAATTGAAGAAGGACATAGGATACCTTTCATTATTACTGTTCCTGAGGGATGCACTCGAGCGAAGCCGCGGACAAATGCTAGTAGCTAATATGCCAATTACCGGTAATCTCATTCATACAAACTTAGCTACATGCTGGAAACTAAAAATCTCAAATTAGACCCTTGTGGATACCTACTTACGCGTAGGTAATGATAGCTATGGTTATCTTATTGAAAACCTTAAGTAATTATACTCTTATTAAATTAAGAAATAAAATATGTAATTATTCTAAGGTGAAAACGGATAAAACAAGGAAAAAACCTCGGTTATTGAAAATGTGGACAAAACAGCTCCGAAAACTGCTTGGGGAGCTGTTGTGCCGGTGCCACTTTTAGTGTGCGAATCGTGTATCTACCATTATAATTTGATCGAAGTATAATAGGCTTTTTTCCCTTAAAACATTAAATTAGCCCGTCAGTTAGTCAAAAAATATAAAAGACGTATTTTTTCTTTTGTCAATTGAGCAAAAAATTTAAAGACACCTATAGCCGGTTAAAGTTGCGTATAGTTTGCTACACTTTTAGCAAACTTTGACGTCACAAGACCCCACTCATAAACTTTGACGTATCTTCATATTTTTTTGTTTAATTGTCAAAAGAAAAATTACTTGTCCAAGATCTTTTTATTATCTAACTGATGGACTAATTTTAATATCATTATTTTGGCACAGGTGACTAGCCAATTCGACCAGATATGAATAAGATTTTTTAAGGGGCATTTAGCCGATTCACCCCCTCTCCTTATGTCAGAAACATCTCAGGAATTATCAACGAAAACTTACTTCTGGCAAGGGAATCCCTGCAGCATAGTTTCCATCTGACTGTCTATAACTTCATCGAAGTTCGCCATTTTCTTCTTTGACAGCAAAGGTGTGTCGGTAGGGCCGAAACACATGGCCAACAAACGTACACCTGTTCTTGAGTAGTAGTCTTCATGCTATACACAAGATTGGTAAAAATTACATACTACGTGAATTTTCAAAGTCTAGCGCCCAAGATTTGAAATAAAGTATTATAAGAGAACGGAGATGTAATTCGTTTTTTATGGAAAGCTTCACTACTACATAGTATAAAACAAAGTCGCTGCCCGCTGCCTATCTGTCCGTATGATGCTTAGATCTTGAACTAGGTACGCAACGGATTTTGGCGCGTATTTTTTTTAATATAGGTATAGGAGGATTCAAGAGAAGGGTCTACATATTTATATACAATCTATAAAAAAACATTTTTAAAAGGTTAACTCAAAATGATTAGTCTACAGTTTCGTCTCCAAACTTCGTTGGCCATACCCATGTGTCTGAGGCTTTTAGTAAGATTACTGGTGTTCTCCGTGCCTTGTACAAGAAGTAATTTTTAATTTACTGCTCAGTTTTAACTGATGAACTTGTTAATAAACCTGCATTTTGTAATTTTTATCATACCCATGATAATGATGATGATGTTTCATCACAATACTACTACATTATACAACTGCCGCTTTGAATCATTGCCAAAATGCCAATACTACCTGAGCTGAGATACTAGCTAGATACTGCCAATACTAGCGGAGATCCGCTTTTCTCCAAACACTACTAGGAAATTCAACAAAACCTCAGGAAATTCGGGTATTCCCGACAATACTCGATCTAGCACAGGCTCTATTTTAAAAACTAACTCACGCTGAGGCAAAGAGTAAATTGCAACACGGCGCTCTTGGTACCGTAGTACATGGGGTTGATGGAATAGTTCATCAGAGCTGCTATTGATGATATGTTGATGATGGTACCTCCTTTGCCGCCCTTGTCTTTTCTCATCAACTCGAACGCTTTCAAGGTGCAGGTGTACAGGGCTGTCTGAAAAAAAAATGTTTGTCTCTAAAGTCGGTTTACGGATGATAATTTTATGTGACGGTGGAAGAGAGATAGATGCGTCACAAGCCGAACGCTTAGGCTGACCGTGCTTCTCTATTGCTTGATCCGCGCTCTCGCTTGCACACGGAAAGTGACAGTTTTTCGGTTCTGGAGCTTTCTGGAGCAAAGCTACCCAAGAAAAGAAGGGCAATCAGGTAACTAAATTGTCATGGTTGGGGTCCCCGTACTCTCGAACCACAGAAAAGTATGCAACAGAAAACCTGTCAATTGGAAGTGGTGAAGAATAATCTTTCTTATTGTGAAATTTTGATCGTTTTAGACACTAAAAAAGTTTTTCATAACGTCAGCCCGTCAATATAAACAACTTTTCCTATGGGAACTCAATTTATTTTGACATTCCCATATAGATTGACTGGGCGGGGTCGAACATTTTTGTATGGAAATGTCAATTTCTATTAATTCCCAGCATTGGTACTATAATAAAAGTTGTTCATATTGACGGGCTGAATCAGCCCTTTAACGGTCCAAAACGATCATAATTTTACCGTGTATAAAAACCGACATAATACAAACCAACTGAACCGATTTTGATGAAATTTAAATGGGACCATTCTGGATACATATCCTAAAAAGATTTTTATAAATCAGTTCATAAATATGGATCTAAGAGAATCGGTTTTTTTAATGTTGGTTACAAACATTAAAAAAACAACGGAATTAATTACCTCCTCCTGTTTAAAGTCGGTTAAAAATGGTTTCGGATGTTTTCGCGATTGTTACACATTTAAATAAAATCATGTTAATATGGTATTATCGCGTATATTACATTATTTTTATCCGGAACGTTATCAATAAATATTTTAGGCGGTAGTTTTGTATAGTTCTTATAACACAAAGACAAATGTCAACTTAGTCTACTTGCTACCATGAAAACTGTAAAGTTTCCGAAACGTTAGGTGTAAAAAATAATGTAATATAGGCGATAATACCGTATTAAAGTGATTTTATTTATCGGTTAAAAATGCATAAATGTGTAACTAACTACAGATGTTAAAAGATACCTTACCACATTTATATCCACCATCGCCTTATAAACTTCATAGCTATCATTCATTAAAGCAGCATTATTGACCAGCACGTCTAAGTACCCATACCGGTCAGTCACTGCTTTGAAACCAGCGGAAAGTTGTTCGTCATTGGTGACGTCACATTTGACGAAGGTTATTTTGTCCCCGAATGTTGAGTTCAGTTCTTTTTCCAAAGCAAATCCAGCATCCGCTATGTCAAGTACGACAATATGCTGAAAAAAAGTAAGAAAGCGTAATTTTACGGTCAATAGATTGATGATTTGTGGTAATAAATTGGCAAAAGAAACATTGACGAAAGAAGGTGAGAATGTGGACCGAGGGGAAGCCAAGGCACCACATCACTTGAGTCCGTCAAATGTATCAATGCAGTCAAGGCTTGTATCGTACTTTTCTCAATTGCGCGGAATTTCAAACAAATAGGTACATAAGTAGGTACAAAATTTTCTTATGAAACACATTCATAAAAATATATTTATTTTAAAATTATTTGTAAGTCTTCGAATTTTAAATAAAACCTTTGAAAAGTTACCTCCGTTGTAGCATTAGTTTGAAACAAACCGGTGTGAACTATTAAAAATGTAGGTAGAGAGCCTGGACAGGTGTCTCGGTACCTGTCTGTACTTCTTAACTATGTTAAACCATATTTATGCAGTCAAGGCTTGTATCGTACTTTTCTCAATTGCGCGGAATTTCAAACAAATAGGTACATAAGTAGGTACAAAATTTTCTTATGAAACACATTCATATAAATATATTTATTTTAAAATTATTTGTAAGTCTTCGAATTTTAAATAAAACCTTTGAGAAGTTACCTCCGTTGTAGCATTAGTTTGAAACAAACCGGTGTGAACTATTAAAAATGTAGGTAGAGAGCCTGGACAGGTGTCTCGGTACCTGTCTGTACTTCTTAACTATGTTAAACCATATTTACGTATAGTTAGTTACTCTATTAGGTTCTGTCTTACCTTCACTCCTTCAGTTCCGACTAGTTTTCTAACAAGCACGGCCCCTATGCCAGTTGCTGCTCCAGTTATTAGAACAACTTTGTCCTTCCATAGATACGCCATTATTGCGTTAGATCAAAATCAGAATGATCTTCGAGACAATTTAGCTAGCACTACAGTACTAGTACACTGTGTGTACAAGCTATCATTGAGATAACAGATAGGTTCGTTAATCTTTTAGGGTATCATATGCATGTATTGAAGATCAGAAACGCTTACGCATGTTAAGCAACCTTAGGCGCACTCCGCACTGGGATGGGGTGACCGGAAATGGCATAAAAATATCTCGAGCTCCCCCGTGCTTCTGGACACACGATAAGCCGTTGTTCCCGGCTGTCATCATTCATGGCAGTCGTTAAGCTATGTCAGATGCCTTTACGCAGCTTGAAAAATGTCACACCAGTGTGGCCCGTTTACACACGAAAAAAACAAACAATGCATATGCATGCATTCTTTGTTTGTTTTTCGTTTGTATATGACAGTAATCACAATATGTTAATAAAATACTGCTATGTAGGTAGTGTTAATATGACCTATGTGGGTAGGATTCGTAGTTTGAATAAACCAGTCTGAATCAACTTGCCGGCTGTATCATTCGTGTCCCTTCAATATATATCAGTGGCGACGAGGATTTAAGTAAAATTTTCCACGCAAGGCTACGGAATGTTACCCAGCTTTGACCATACGCACCAAGATTGGGCGACTTTTATAAAGAAGTTAAAGCAAACTTTCATCGCGAGCGGAATCACGGACGAGACGGACAAAGCCGGTGTTAGGAGGCGAGCCCTTTTGCTGAGTGCTCTCAGCGATGGTACCTTTCGGTTGGCCAGCAATCTTGTTCTGCCGGACGAGCTAGAGGGAAAGGAGTTTGCTGAGATCGTCAAGGTTTTGACCGATCACCTTACGCCAAAGCGATGTGGGTTTGCGGAACGGTATCATTTTTACGCGGCCACGCAACGGGAAGACGAAACCTACGGGCAATGGGCAGCTCGGTTGAGAGGACTCGCGGAGCACTGCAACTTCAAACACCTAGAGGATGCATTGCTGGACAAATTCGTGATGGGGATGTTGCCAGGACGTGAGCGTGAAAAATTGTTTGCTCAGGACATCGGTGAACTGACTCTGGTGAAGGCGGTAGACCTGGCAGAAAGCGTGCGGTGTGCACGCGTTGGAGCGGCTGCGGTCCCGGCAGCCGTGGCCACGGCTACGGGCGGCGGCGGCGACCCCGTGTGGAAAATCAGTGACACCGGCAAAACGGCAAACGTAGGCGCGGAAACAAAATGTGCAGTGTGCGGGCGTTCAAACCACAAAACAAAAGAGTGTCGATTCGCGAGCTATAGGTGTTCTAAGTGTAAAGCTAAAGGGCATTTGCGTAAAATGTGTAAAAGTGCAGTTAAATTCGTGGAATCGAGGGAGGTGAGCGAAAGCGACGATGACGGTGAGTTATTTTTCATTCGTTCGGATAACGGGGCTCCTATGACGGACATAGTATCGATTTTGGGTATAAAATTTCGATTCGAAATTGATAGTGGATCGGCTGTGACAGTGATTTCCGAGAAATTATATAAAAATAACTTTAAATCTGTGCCGTTATCTACTACCCGAAAGAAATTAATAAATTACACAGGGGGTACTATTAACTGCTGCGGAACGGCCCGTCTACCCATAACGTACATCGATCAGACGAGAATTTGAAATGTCTTTGTAGTCCGTGACGGGGGCCCTCCCTTACTTGGCCGCGATTTTATTAGTTCTTTTAAATTAGAATTAGCGCCGATAAAATTTTGCTCGGATTCTGAGGATAGGTTACAAACAAAAATCATGTCAGAATATTCCAGTATTTTTGATGGCAAGTTAGGCTGTTTCAATAAATATAAAATACGGTTGACATTAAAAGACAATGCTAAACCTGTTTTTATGAAAGCGCGACCTTTAGCATTCGCATTAAAGCCTAAAGTCGATAAAGAAATCGACCGACTATTAGAGTTAGGCATACTTAGTTCCGTCGAGCACTCGGAATATGCATCTCCTGTCGTACCCGTGCTCAAAAAGGACGGTTCGGTTCGGCTGTGCGCCGATTACTCGCAAACCGTAAACAAACAATTGATGGTCGAGAGTTATCCCTTGCCTACGGTAGAAGAACTGTTTGCTAAACTACACGGTGGGGAGCATTACACTAAGCTGGATATGTCTATGGCGTACAAACAATTCCAGTTAGATGACCCGCAAAATATAACCTGTATTAACACTCACAGGGGGTTATTCCGTTTTAACCGCTTGGTTTTCGGATTATCATGTGCTCCCGCTATGTTTCAGCGCGCCATGTCGGGATCGTTGGCAGGGATTGAGGGCGTTTTGTGTTTCCTAGATGATGTGTTGATTACCGCCAGTAGCAGGTCCCTCCATATAGAGAGGCTTAGGGCGTTATTACAGCGGTTTCAGGAGGCTGGCCTTACTTTACAAAAGGAAAAATGCACATTTTCTCCAAGACGAGGTTTCCTATTTAGGATACATAATCAGTAAGAAGGGCATCAAAAAATGTCCAAAAAAGGTTAAAGCAATCGATGATGCCCCGGTTCCTAAGAATGTTAGTGAGCTTCAATCATTTTTGGGACTAGTAAACTATTATAGGAATTTTGTGCCAATGGCATCCGCCAAACTTAGTCCTCTCTATGATTTGCTAAAAAAAGGAGCGAAATGGTCGTGGTCTGAGACACATGATAAGGCTTTTAAGGATGTAAAAGACTGCCTTAGCTCCGAAAGGGTTCTAACGCATTTTAATCCAGATGCAAATATTATACTGACAGTGGATGCATCGCCCAAAGGACTGGGCGCAATATTATCGCAAGTCGGGAATGGACAAGAAAGGCCTATAATCGTATGCTTCGCGTACACTTAATGCCTCAGAAAAAAAATATTCCCAAATTTCAAAGGAAGCGACAGCAATTGTTTTCGGAGTACGGCGTTACCATCAATATTTATATGGTAGGAAAGATCCCTTCATTCTTAGGTCAGACCATAAGCCTTTAATTTCAATTTTCGGAGAAAGGCGTGGCATTCCCGAGGTTTCGGCAAATAGGCTACAAAGGTACGCTTTGTTTTTAGCAGCATACAATTACCGTATTGAATACGTGAAGAGTGCCGATAACAGCGCTGATTTTCTGTCGCGCGCGACACTATCGGAACCCGGCGGAGGGGCCGACTGGTGTGCAGACTCATCAGCGGGCAGCGAACAGGCCGCATACGTCAATTTTGTTGTTGAAGGAAGCCTGCCGGCGCCTATCACGCTGGAGCGGCTGCGCGACAAAACCAATAAGGATCCCGTATTAAATAAAGTAATACAATTCGTGCAAAAAGGCTGGCCGCGAAATACGCACGATCCAGAACTAAAGCCGTATTTTAAATGTAAGCTTCAACTCGATTACGAAAAAGGTTGCTTGATGAGAGGTCATAAAGTAGTGATCCCTCAATCATTACGGGACACTGTGTTATCATACATACACGGTTCTCATCTAGGGATTGTAAAAAGCAAGGCAGAAGTGAGGTCGAGGTTTTGGTTCCCTGGCGTTGATGACGCCTTAGAACGATTGGTAGGCAGCTGTGCGGTGTGTATGTGTTTACGTCCTTCCCCAGCCCGCGCCCCTCTCGCGCCTTGGCCGTACCCGCGTCAACCATGGGATAGAATTCATTGTGATTTTTTAGGACCTATCAATGCACAAATGTATTTAGTGATAGTAGATGCATATTCTAAGTGGGTGGAGTGTTATAACATGAAACACAATATAAGTTCTAAAGCGGTAATTGCAAAGCTATACGATTTCATGTCTAGGTTTGGCGTGCCTAACACTTTGGTAAGTGATAACGGCACATCGTTCACGTCACAAGAATTTAGTAAATTTTGCACTGCAAATGGAATTTCACACGTCACATCCCCCGTTTATTGTCCCGCTAGCAACAGACAGGCGGAATCTTATGTGAAAATAGTAAAAAAAGGTATCAAAAGTGCAATATTGTCCGGTAAGAATACAGAAGACGTAGGTAATAGACTAATGAAATTTCTATTTAATTATCGCAACTCCATTCACTCGACTACGGGCTCTTCGCCTGCCCAGTTGCTATTCGGCAAGAAGTTAAGATCCGTGCTTGATCTGTTAAATCCTCGCTCTCAATCGTCGCTTCCGCCCTCTGAACTCGATATTTTTGTTAAATCCAAACAGTCCTTGCAATGTAAAAATTACGGTGGTGTAAACAAAAAAGTGTTTCAGCCGGGAGACGATATACTGTATAAAAAATACGTGAACAAATCAAAATATGTTTGGACTAAAGGAACTACTCTGCACAGAACTGTAAAAGTAACCTATTTAATTAAGGACCCTGCTCATAATCAACCAGCATTCAAGAGACACAAAAACCAACTTCTTCCGTTCAAAGGAGATTTGAATCAAGTAAAGTCACCGACGGCACCGCATGACATTTCTTCATACCCCGTTCCCTTCATGCCATTGGAAGCTATGTCAAGTAGAGATTTGTCAGTCGAAGATGGGAGGCTAGAGGTTAATCAACCAGAACATATTTCTGAGCTTCCGTTTGAAGACGCAGAGGACATGATAACTACTTCAACGCGCCATCCTGGTGCCGATAGGGCAGCTCAGGAAGCGTCAGCTGCTATTGCGACGGGGGAGGAAGATAAAAGTAAACAACATACAAGCGACCAGACCCACGGTGAAATCGTACCGCGAGAAGTCAAGCAGGGTCCCAGCCAGAGTGCAAGGTCTAGGCGTTATCAGAAGCGCGAAGAAGATAGGAAACTTTCCTGAACTTCATATCAGTACGGGGTATCTTTTTTATAATTGCAAATTTTCGGGGAGGAAGTGCTATGTAGGTAGTGTTAATATGACCTATGTGGGTAGGATTCGTAGTTTGAATAAACCAGTCTGAATCAACTTGCCGGCTGTATCATTCGTGTCCCTTCAATATATATCAAATACCTTAGGTACCTTAGTTTTTTTTTTGACATTTTTATACTCATTGCCGTCCGGGGCGGAACGCTTTTGTATGAAAATGTAATTTTTTTTTTGAGTTCCCAGCTTTGGTCCCGTATGAAAGGTTGGTTATTTTGACGGGCTGAGTGAGTCACCTCTTCTCCGGAATGTCGTTGGTTATGATACACGTTGTATAATTGTAATTTTAGATCATTCATTCATCCCTAAATAGGCAAAGGATGTGATGAAATAGCCATGTAGTAAAAGAAATAACTTAATTTATTAATAAAAAAAACTTATAAAATTTTACTTTTTTAGTGTTGCCAACATAATGATTTTCCCCTAGGAATTTACATTTATAAATATATAAACGCCGTTCACAAAGGGGCGCCTGCGGCTTCCTTCTGTGCCCGACGCCCTGGGCGGTCGCCCAACCGCGCCCTATCGCCGCTACTGTGCGTAAGGATGTATCATGTATCAAGAATTATTGTAACATTTGTTGAAAAACCTAATAAATAAATAATTATTTTGTTCCAAAACTTAAATAATTATAGGTACTGAACCATCAAATTGTTAATGGATTGGCTATCTAAGTACCTATAATATTTAGTGATAAATTATCACAAAAAAATTATGTCAGAATTCAATATAAACACTTTAATATATTAAAATACGTTAATGATAAGTGATATATCTAGTGATAGTTTTATCATACTTACTTGGCGTTTTTTTTAATGCCACAGAACTTGATAATATGTTTTGTCTTTTTAACCGACTTCAAAAAAAGGAGGTTATCGATTCGGTTGTATTTTTTTACGTTTGCTATCGCATAACTCCGTCATTTATAAACTAATTATTATTTTTTTGATTGAAAAATTTAAATGTGACCAACTTGAATAAATACTCTGCTTTCAAACTGGTCTCATTTTTTCATCACAATCGGTTCAGTAGTAAGATTTATGCCGCTTTTTTTTAGTAAAAAAGTTTATAAATCCACAGAAGTTCGGTCACTTTTAAAAGGTATTAATCTAGGTGTGTACACCTCATACCGAGTGCGTTAATTTTTGCAATATCTTCTAAGATATTTATTGAAAGGTATGTTTATAAGTTCTCAATTTTAAGGTAACTAACGTATCTAAGTTAATAAGTTTTTTTTTCAATTACTGCATTGTACGTGACCAATTATTTAGAAAATATAATGGGTATAGTATCCTTTTATAAGCTATCCATCAAAGATAGATTATTTGTAAAAGAGGAATATCCCACCATATATTATTTTGGTATCTCAAAGACAGCATTTTTGAAGCTTCTTGACGGCTTGTTTTTTTCCGACACTTCCAACAAATATCGTTTCAATCAGTTTACACAAAACCTTGACAAATTATATACCTAAATCTTTCCTCATGAATTATCATATGGTTTCATCAATATATATATATTGATGAAAAACATATGAAAAACTGTGCAGTCGTTTTTGAGTTTATCGCGAACAGTCAGACAGACGCGGTGGAAGACTTTCTTTTTAATATGTAGTGATTCTCATTTTTATCAAGTTTGTGCTAACGCCATCTCGTGACGGGTGGAAAAGACTGCTACTATGCACTACAGCGCCGCCGCCGCCGCTCAAAGTGTCAGCCGTGGAAAATAATGGACCTAACTAAGTCGTGTCCTTTGTATAATAGCCAAGACTTAAGTTGGGCCAATATTTTTGTATGAGATTGCTGTCTTTACGGTTAAGTTTGGGCTTTAACATAGTAGGTACCTAATTTAAATTCATGTCTAGATAAGTTATTTATCAGAACACTCCTCCAGTATCAGTAGATCAATGATTTAGTCCGACGACCGGACTTAAAAATACCATTTTATACACATAAAAAAAAACCGGCCAAGTGCGAGTCGGACTCGTGCACGAAGGGTTCCGTTCCGTTATCTATAAAAAAAATTATGTCTGTTGTATGGGAGCCCCCCTTTAATATTTATTTAATTATTTATTTCTAAAGTGAATATATAATTAAATATTCACACAATATTTCATGCGTCTACCTGTTTCCGTTAACGTAACGAGTAAAAACAAGCAAAAAAATCATGTTTGTTATATAGGAGCCCCCTTATATATTTATTTTATTCTATTTTTTAGTATTTGTTGTTATAGCGGCAACAAAAATACATCATCTGTGAAAATTTCAACTGTCTAACTATCACGGTTCGTGAGATACAGCCTGGTGACACACGGACAGACAGACAGACAGACAGACAGCGGAGCGAAATTAATAAGGTCCCGTTTTTACCCTTTGGGTATGGAACCCTAAAAAGATAGCTTTTATAAGAAGATTATTAAATCGACTTGTTCCTTAAAAAATACGCTAGGGGTCCAACTGAATAAAATCCAAATTGAAAACAACAACGTATATTTCTTTGTGTTAACGAGTTTTAACTCAGTACAGCGCCATCTATGGAGCGTTTATGACAATTCTGTTGTAAACAAATCCTACGATTGAACAAAGATATTTCCTGTATTACTAACGCCATCTGTTGTTTAAAATAACAAGGGTGAAAACTACGCGAGCCCACATAAGCACGCTTTTTAATACTAATATACCGAAGCTACACCAATGATTTTTTTTTTAAGATTTCTTCGTGAAGATGATGATCCTCAAATCATTGTGTCAGCTAAAATCTTGTATGCCTTTGTGACTGCTTCCGTGATGTTCTTGACTGGTTTGTCATCGATCGCCAGCCAAGTGCTGCCGTTTTCTCCATTTTTGTAAGCTTCAATCACGCCAATGGCTGCGCTTTCAGGCCTATAATATAATAATGGGTACATATTAAAATCCCAAAATACATAATACCTTTAAAATGTACGAACCCAAAATACCCGAACTCAAAATACCTTAAGATTTAAAATACCTCAACCGATTACACCTTACTTTACAATGCCGGAATTCGAAACACTCAAACATTATAACGTTAGATTTTTAAAATGCCAAACCTTAAAATATTAAATTTTCAATTAACCTTACATTAAAATTCCAAAATATGTTAATACTCGTATTCTGGTAGCAGCTCGATACTGACGGCGATTAGTTTTCTGGTGGGGTCGCAGTTCTAACCCAACCTAACCTACTATTCTGGTAGCAACTCGTCACCACCACGTCAAAGGTCGAGGGGCGGTTTCGAAGAACTCTGACACCAGGGTGTGTATGGTTAATTGACCATGTCACCTACACGAAATGATGATGATGGTAGCAACTCGTTTTTGACGTCAATCCGTTTTTTGGTGGGTCACAGTTCTAACCTAACCTAACCTAATAGTCTGGTAGCAGCTCGTTTCTGACGGCGATTCGTTTTCTGTTGGGATCGCAGTACTAACCCAACCTAACCTAATATTCTCGTAGCAACTCGTTTCTGACGACAATCCGTTTTCTGGTGGGTCACAGTTCTAACCTAACCTAACTAATATTCTGGTAGCAGCTCGTTTCTGACGGCGATTCGTTTTCTTTTGAGGTCGCAGTACTAACCTAACCTAACCTAATATTCTGGTAGCAGCTCGTTTCTGTCGGCAATTCCGTTTCTGGTGGGGTCGCAGTTCTCACCTAACCTAACTTAATATTCGTGTAGCAGCTCGTTTTTTCTTGAAACTTATAAAATCAGTTAAATTAGGTTAAGTCTTTTTAAAGTCAGGTATTTATGGATAAGGTATTCTGTAATAAGATGTTTTGTGCTTGAGCTATTCAACCATAAGGTAATTTAAATATTTTATTTTTTAAACACTTGGTATTTTAAATATACGGTATTTAGAATTCGGGTATTTTGGGCTCGTACATTTTAAATAAAGGTGTTATGTATTTTGAAATTTTAATAATTATGTACCCATAATAATAACTAGGACTAGTAAGTAATACTTGCGCAATACTATATTAATTAAGATAGGTAGTCTATTATTGATATTTTCTGAAACTCGCTTGCCGTTCCTACTTTATTTCTGCAATGGGTTCTTATTGTACCTATTTTAATTACAGTGCAGTGACTATATTGTTATAGCCGATGTATTGTACATTATGAAATGCAACTTAATAAATTGAAATTGAAATATAACAAGTAATAGTATACATGCTAAGTGAATATTTAAAAAAAAAAAACACAACACTTGTCATGGCATAGCTGCATGCTGGAACTGGGATTTTTTCGTAATTATTATGTAACACTTCTTGTTTTCTAAATTAGAGATTGGTTGAACAAAATATTTTTTCTTGTAATGTTCTTGTATGTATTTAGTGGCTATAATTTCATGTTGAGCTGTCGTATTTTTATTCTATAACAGTAAATAAAAAATTGGTTGTCTGTAAAGTCAGTTACGTACGATCATTTTGCGTGATAACGATGGCAGAGAGATATATGCGTCACAAGCCGAACGCTTAGGTCGATCGTGCTACCGTATCGCTTGTTCCGCACTCTCGCTTGCACACGGAACGTGACACTTTTTCGTGCACGTAGCCGGCGTCCATCGATGTAAAACGTCATGACAAAACTATAAGGGTTCCTTGTGGACTACGGAACCCTAAAACGGGATATTAATATGGCTCCACTCTCTATCCGTCTGTCTGACTGTCTGTGTGTCCGTCCGTCTGTCACCTTGTTGTATCTCATGAACCGTGATAGCTAGACATGGCCTGGTTGGCGGCGTTCCGCGGCGGCAGTGTAATATCTACCTTATAGCTACTTACTTTTGTAAATAAAAGCTGTCTACCATATCTTGCTTTTCATTTTCTGCTGCTTTATCGAAATGTCCCAATTTTTGTACAGAAAGAAGGGGCGTTCTAGTAGCGCCGAAACACATTGTAATTAACTTTACTCCAGTCTTCAAATAGAAGTAGTCCATCTGAAAAAGGTTAAATATTTAATAAGCTTCGAACATAATTTTCAAAGGCAAATAAAAACACCACTGCCGACCTAAAAAATTACAGCCAATGACACTAGGGAAGACATTTGTCACATTCAAATCTGTTCAGGCATTTTGCAAGTAATGATGGAAAAAACTCACATAGGTAATTATACGATATCCCTGGCAATAGTTGAAAGACGGAATCAGAATCCCTAAAAACCTACCTACGTCGACACGGCCTGTCGGTTTTTTTTTCATATTTGTTTTACGGCATTAGGCTTTCTATGCCTTTTAACTCTTCATATTTTTCTACATGTTATCAACGAAATGGTGGTGTAATTCATTTAGTGGATTCAATGGAGCCCCTGGCGGCAATTCCCACGAATCCACTGGTTTGATCATAGACGTCGCAGTAAGGCGAGCGATCACCAGCTCGCTATGTAAATCTCACTACATCCGCACCATGACACTTTATTCTTGTTATTCCACACATTGTACATAAACATGGGCATTTGTAACACCAAATTACACCAATTTCACATTACAAAGTCCACTAGAAATAATTTGCAAAACATCCAAAATAAAATCCGTGCAGTCCGCCGAAATTCCCGCCAAGAACTCCTCTGCCGGTATTCTTGCCAGGTCAATATTTTTGTATGAGCTTGCCAGTCAATACGTAGTATTATACTGTCTTGGCCAGAAGCCACGGTAGCACGACCATGTATGTACTTACACTGAGGCAAAGAGTAAACTGCAGAACTGCGCTTTTGGTGCCAAAATACATCGGCCCCACAGGGTGTTGGAAAAGACTGGCAATAGAGCTGATGTTTATGATGGCTCCCCCTCGCCCGCCTTCGTCCTTGCGCATTATTTGTAGAGCCTTCAACGTGCAGGTGTAAAGGGCCGTCTGGAATTAAAACAAATTGTTTAAGAAACCCCAATAAGAGAGTTAGATGACCAGACCAAGGTCGCAGGGAGAGTTATTACGGTCCCCAAAATCTTATACACAAGGGGATCTGTTTTATTTTATTTAATTTTATCCCGGTCCGATCTGCCGTCCAGGGTATCAGAAATAATATTTATATATTGTATTAGGTTCGGATCCCCAAACATATTTTTGGTACAGTCAGAAACAAAATATTTATGTAGTCACTACTGGAAAATATTTTTGAGCTGGTAGGTATATAAATTGTAGCTAACTTATGGTTAAAAGCTTCATGCAACAACTGTTTTTACCAATGAAAAAGGTAGGGGATCAGTCCGCACTAATACATTTGCAAGGGTATCGTACCGAAGAAAATAATTAAATTAATTGACTGTGGATCCATTGAGTATATCATACAGCTGATTGAAAAAAATCCTGTGATTTGGTTGCAGTTTGAGAATTTTCTTTATAATGTATGTAAGGTACTTAACAATTTCATTTCGTCATTCGATACATAAGTTGCCTAAGTGCCTGCAGTGTATGCGCACGTTTAGCAATAAGGGTGACTATTGTAGTCACCACATGTAAGAGCAAACCAGCGCAGCTCATGTTTAACAGTCGCTGTGGCCGAAATCGGCCGGGAAATATAATTATTTTTTTGAAAATTCTAAATTTCTCGATTTAGTAAGATTTGCAAAATTCGGCTGGTATCCTGAGAAGAGTCTCCTGAGATTTGGTAACTCTACTCGGAGTTCATTCGACCTGGTATCTGTGACACAATGCTATTCTGGCATGCTCTTATTCCCAATAGCCTAGCCAAACGTGCACGAAGCGCGAGCGAAGCGTCAGTTCTAGCTTGGGCCGAAAGTTGTTCGTATGTTCCAATATTTGGTTGTTCTCACGGGTTGTTCTACTCTACACGTCGCATTTCTCAACCGATTCTCATTCAAATTTTGTGACACAGTTCAATAGTTATATAGGATATTTTTTTATTAATTTGTCGATTCATTATTTGGCTTTTTCCAGAATGGCGGAATTTGCACAAGGGACCATACAAATACAAATTCTTTTATTTTGCTAAAAATGTGATACACAGACAGGTGTTATTATAAATTATTAAGGTATCATCAATCACACATTTCACCAGGCTGTGGCATGCAAAAATTAATAAAACTTAAGTTACAAAATTGTAATGGGCATTGGTTATTGTTTTATATCTCTTATAATATTACTAATACATGTCAAAATAATACATTTCACAAAAATATATGTCAAAATAAGATTAGGATAGGAAAATGATGCTTAATATAAATCAGTTCATTGTATCACAACAGTCAAAAAATTCATCAACAGATTAAAAACAATTACTTATTATCTTATTATTAGCCAGCGTTTTAATTTTGTTTTGAATTGATCAAAGGCACAGACTACATATCTTTACCGTGTCTATTATATATCTTAACAGCCATTTGATAGCTGTTGTAGTTGCTGTTGCTTTATACTGCTGTAGTCATTGGTAGTAGATTTAGTCTTTTAGGCTGCCTACAGCTATACTTGTTTATGTCGCTCCTTTTTTTAAATAATTTATTAATTGCCATTAATATAGCGCTTAGAACCATTGTGAGTTCGCTGTGTTAGGAGTAAGTCTCGCGAGGTCTACGGACCAGCCGCTAGTTCTAATTAAATGTTACTTACCACATTGACTTCGACCATTTTCTTATAAGCTTCGTACCCGTCATTCATTATACCAGCATTATTGACAAGCACATCTAGGTATCCAAACCGATCTACAATGGATTTGAATCCAGCATCAACTGCGTCATCATTGGTAACGTCACATTTGAGGAAAGTCACTTTGCCGGCTCCGACTTTTGAGTTCAGCTCTTTCTCTAGAGCCACTCCTTCCTCGCTTACATCGAGAATTGTTACATGCTGAAACAAAAAAAAAAAACATTCATATATATAAGTCTTCTATTCGTGTCGATGGCTGAAGGAAGAAAATTTTGTCACTCCAGTCTGCACTGCCAGCAAATCTGATACTCTCCGATGCAGAGTATATTATAGATCTGTTGAAACCTCAGGTTGAAATTAATATGTATTAATATAAATAAAGATATGAACGCAACCTAAAAAGTCAAAAGTCATTAAAACGTCATCTGTCACTTAGTGTGTCATACGTCAAAATTTCAACTGGACTTCTCTCTCTTGGCCTTTAGTCCTTATTCTGAGCTGTTGGCTTGTACGAGTATCAGTTACGGTGACTACAACTAGTCCTTGTTCTGAGCCTTCCACCGTGATATGATAGATAACACAGCTAAGATACAGCGAGATTCCTAATCGAATAAATAACTGCAAGGGAGAGGTCTGTTCGGCCTCTTTGAGATTTCTATCTTTTATCTTATCTGTTGTTTTTGCACACTCGATCGCTAACATAACGTGGTTCCACGAATTCATGTAAATTGAAATTGTATATAACATGAAAGCAGAAAAAAAGAAAAGAAAAATATTCAAATGTAAGATATCATACAAAGCCTTTCGGGTAAGTAGGCGATCAATACTGTTGAAAAGAGTTTCTTTTCACGTCTTCTTCTCTACAGTGGTCGGTTCTGAAACGCTAGTAGTTTGTACTTTTGAACAATAATTTAAGAAGTATTATTATTGCCTGAAAAAGCCTTTTTTTAAATAAACATTTGAAGAATATAGTAAAAAAAATACGAAAAAGTAACAAGTTTTTTTGCAAAAATTACATTCTTGCGACAAGATTTTATAAACGAATCCACACTGTAAGTGCTTTCTAAAACAAATTAAATAATCCCAAATAGGATTGGTGTACCTTGTTTAGTTTAAGAGTTCCAATGGCCACCTTCCGACTCCATCATCAGACCAGCGCATCGATTCCATAATATTTTACTGGATCAAAAACTTGCAGGATTTGATTACAGACAAACATCGGGACAGGTGAAACTAAATAAACGCTTGTAAAATTAGACCTTCCATAGTCACCGATATTTATATGGGAAGTCTTATTTTTGACCTTTTTATTATTTGACTTTGAATGTTTGCACCAAAATAAAAGTTTTTCTATAATATTTAAAGTATGTGAAGAGAAAATGCAGTGATGTTTGTTGCCGTTTCTTCAACAGACGCGTTTAGGAAGCGACACTTTGTTGTGAAGACGGGAGCGAGTGCTGTCAAATAAAATTAATGCAGTAAAAAATCGCCAATTTCATAGGTAAAGAACCATTTCATTGCAATGATCAGTCATCCAGTGAACACGGCCGGTGCAACCTAGGCGAAACGTCTGGAGAAAAAAATCGGCCAAGTGCGAGTAGGACTCGCGCACGAAGGGTTCCGTACCATTATCTAACGTTTAAAAACAAGCCGACATAAGACGGTGGTAACTAAAGAAAGATTTATAAAGTCCTACTTCACAAGGGAAATTAAAAAAAAAAATATTATACATTTAAGTACCACCACGAGTAGAGGCAAGCGCTGGTTTTGTAACAAGATTTCGTAGGTATATTACCTACTTTGATTTTGGAGCGCAATAGGTACCAAGCGGCCTCCTATCGTTCCGCCAAGCATTGCGCGCTGTCGAACGTAAACACATGCTATTATTTTAGGTATTATTATTATTTTATATTTACTTCACCTTACGTGGTTCAAAAATTTATATTCAGTAAGTATATTCAATATATGTTTTACGTAACTAACAATTGTCTTAACTATTTTTTTATTCCATTTGTATGAAATTTTACTTTAGCGAGTCTGTTTATAATTTGGTCGACTATAACTCTTTAATTTATAAATTCTACTTTGCTCTGATAGTTTTCCTTTAAACTTCGTTATATATACTACAGCCGTGAATTTTTTCACGTGTTTATTTCGAACCATTTAGTAGATAGAGTGGGGGGATACTGGATTCTTACAAAAATGTAGACTATAAAACCAAATATTTCCGAAACGGACAAGTGAATCGGAAAATTATGTTCACAAGTTCAAATATTTTTAAAAGACCTATTCAACAACACCCCACACGTTGGGTTAGTGGGGAAGAAAAAATGCCTCACCATCTTGCCTGGAAGCCGTACCACCGTAAAAACAATTTTTTTCAAGATTTTATTTTACCACTATTTTGGTATTTACTATTATTAAAAAATTAATATACACATTCATACCAAATTACAGCTCTCTAGTACTTATAGTCTCTGAGTAAAACCGCAGATGGACAGACATGGCGAAACTAAGGATTCTTCGGGACCCTAAAACGCCCATTGTCTTTACAGATGAAATTGGTGATTGCCATTTTGCGATTTTATTTATTTTAATTGAAATTGGACTATACTATTAACATTCGGCATGCATATTTTTTTTTCTTTATCTGGATTTAATTATTGAAATATGCTAATGAAAATAACTTCGTTTCAGATGCTGACCGTTTTGATCAAAAATGTCGTCATTTTTCTCTTCTTTTTCTAAACTTTTGTAAAGTTTATAATGCGTAAATCAAGATTACTCTTGTAAAGTATACATTTCAAGGTATTATATTATTATGATTTTGGATAATTTATTATCAGAAATAAAAAAAAATATATATACCTACTAGAACAATTACCTAACCTAAAACTAAAAACCTAAAAATGTAATAACTAAAATATATTATTAAAAGGAGTCCCTTTAGGCAAGGTTCCGAAGATACTGGCAGCATTCCCCCTTTGAATAGCTAGACTAATTCTTTGTCCGAGCTAGCTGCTAGCTATTCGGTCTCTTGTGATGTCGACTAACCTTTTTGCAATTTCCTTAAAAAGCCTTATAGCGCTAGGACCCCCACGGACCAAGTATTATATACATTATTTTTTTACACCTAACGTTTCGAAAACTTTACAGTTTTCATGGTCGCAGGTAGACTAAGTTGACATATGTCTTTGTGTTATAAGAACTATACAAAACTACCACCAACAATATTTATTGAAAAAAAAAGTAATGATACGCGATAATACCGTATTAAAGTGATTTTATTTAAATAAGTAACTGGTCTTATTTTTCTCAAAGAATCTTAAAGAAAATTGTTGAAATATTTTCCTCAGTTAATAAGACAGTCAATTCTGGAATGAAACATAAATTTAAAAATAATAAAAAGACATTCTACGTACCTTAATATTTTCAAATTCTACTAAATTTCTAACTACCAAAGCGCCTATACCTGTAGCGGCACCGGTTATAAGAACGACTTTGTCTTTCCATTGACACGCCATTTCTGAAGAAAAACAATCTTGTAAATGATGAAGAAATCACACCTCGCTTTAATATATAAAAATAAAGTAAGTTCACAGAACGTCGTATGTCACTATCTGTGTATCCGGATCAGAGTTCTGATAATTTTATTGACTTACGGCCTTTTGGATATTTCTAAAAGTCAAGTGAGTACTTGAAGCACAAGTTAGTCGTCAAGATAGAAAAAATAAGTATGTCTGGCTTTTAATACATATATTACATACATAACATACATAATATTACGTCTTTGTTCCTTGGGGGGGGGGGGGGGGGGGTAGACAGAGCTTCCACCCGAAAGATATCTTCCCTGGCCAGTCTTAAGTCTCCGGGCTGGTGATAGGAGATATTGAGAAAAGGTAATAGGGTTGATCGTAGTTTACAGCTTCTTTCTCCATACTTCGATCGTACAGGTTACTCTTATTAACTATTACAGCACATAACAAGGACTATACATTTACACTTTAAATACACCCGACACAAACTACACAGGAACACTTTATATTAATAAATAAATAATAAATATATACGGACAAATCACACAGATTGAGCTAGCCCCAAAGTAAGTCCGAGACTTGTGTTATGGGATACTAACTCAACGATACTATATTTTATAACAAATACATATATAGATACACATCCAAGACCCAGGCCAATCTGTAAAAGATCATTTTCCATCTTGACCTGGCCGGGGTTCGAACCCGGGCACTCTCGTGTCGCAGGCTGGCATGTTGACCGCTGCGCCACGGAGCTAGCCACATTAGCTAGTTATTTGTACACAGAGTTAGGTGGGGTTTCTCTATCAACAATTTCTGTGACTGCAGTGCCTATCAGTCCATGACTCACCTGCCGTGCCCTAACTGCAAGAACCTCAATGAGCTACTAATGAGGCAATCAGTCTGTTTAGCCGAATACTCGTCAAAATAAATATAATCAAATGAAGCCTTTTTTTTGAATCAAAAAGAAAAAATACGAAATAATGGTCCTTAAAATAAGAGTGTATTTTTATTTACCGAGTTGCAAGGCGATTTTTTAAAATATGATCAGTCCTTAAAACACTTGTGTGATGAACACATTCACGGCATAATAATTAAGAAAGAAAGAAAGAAAGAAAAATAATTTATTTGGAACCAAATTAAACAGACAATACTTATTTCTAATATTTTACAATACAAGGCACCAAAAGGGGTCACTCAGCATTAGGCGGTGATGTACCTGAGTAACATCACGCCGCTGGTCTTCCGTGACACCTGTTCATAAAATTAAGCAGTAAAAAGTAAAAAAATAACACATAAAAATAAAAATAAAAAGGAGACTGTTGGACACCTGTTCATAAAATTAAGCAGTAAAAAGTAAAAAAATAACACATCAAAATAAAAATAAAAAGGAGACTGCTGGACGGTATTGTAGCTTAAAATAGGTATTTACTATGTTGCGGTTCTATTTTATAGAGTTTCGTTCGAAGAAAAGTATTTATAGATAGCAATATATACTTAAATACATAAAAAAGTAGGTGACAAATAGAACACACAGAACTACTGTTGGTTAATTATTTGGGTGTTCAGAAGATGTCTCATATAGTTTTTCTTAAAAGTACAAAATTAGTGTCAAAAGTTGCATAGGTAAATTA
Organism: Elegia similella; assembly: GCA_947532085.1. NCBI lineage: Eukaryota > Metazoa > Arthropoda > Insecta > Lepidoptera > Pyralidae > Elegia > Elegia similella. Next base: position 23,360,272 of record OX383932.1, on the reverse strand, counting down.
CTTTAGCATGTGAATGCTATAAACTCTAATTGACAATGCTATACAAAAATTCGACAGTTGTACATGTAATGCCTGTCAACCCCGCATTTCTTTTACATAAACTTAACAGCGAAGAGAGAGTAGGCCAAATCCTCTGTCTGCTCTGGCCAAGAATGGTATATCCGGTAGTCAGAGAGAGTCATGCTCCTGCAGTGGAGACGAAAAAGACCTGATGATGATGATGATGAAACTTATATTAAAGTGATCCAAATGATTCAAAAGAATTCTGCCGCCCGGCCAGTTTGTATGGGAATGTCGATATTTTTAAATTCCCAGCATTGTTCCCATAGGAAAATTATGTTGTTCATAATGATGGGCTGAGTAACCCTGTTAAGGGAACGTCAAGGGTAAATTTACACGTTGTATAGTAAGAAGTATATAATAGCCGTGTGGTATCCGGCAGAGTAGAATAGGACATCTCCAAGTCTTTCCGTGGATGTCATAGAAGGCGACTTAGGAAATACAAGCTAAACAAAGCTTATAAACATCTAAGAGACCTCTCCAACCCGTCTGGCCAGCGTGGAGAGTGTAGGCCAAGTCCTCTGGCTGCTCTGGCCAAGTATGGCCCTAGTAGTACAGAGAGGGTCGTGCTCCTGTAGTGGAGACAAAAAAGGCAAGACAATACACTAATCTATTCATATTCCAAAAACTAATAGTTACATGAATGTGCATTAAATTTGCAAAAAATTATAATATGTAAGTTTCAAAAACTTACACGTAAACACTTCCGTATTTTAGTTTGGACTATGTAATACATTACACAAGTAACTGCTTCTGTGGTCCAGTGCTTAAGGCGTTTGCCTGTAGACTATGTCTTGGGTTCGATTCCCTCGGGAAGCATACTTTGTTTAGTTATTTCAAGTTTGGTTAGGACATTGCAGGCTTGAAGCACCTGATTGTCTGATAATTAAGATGATGATGATTTCGTGCTTCGGAAGGCGCGTTAAGCCGTTAGCCCCTGCTGCCATCTGGTATTCGTTAAGGAACCACGTCAAAAGCTGAGAGGCGGTCCCGAAGACGGTTTAATATGAGTCTAAATGCAATATCCTATCGATACTTAGGTTTTACGATCGTATCGTTTTATGTTTTTAGGGTAAAATCCGAGGAACCATGTTAATAAGCGTTGCGACTAGCAATCCATCACTATTTTGATACCATTTTCCACCTAATGCCCGTGCACTAACATGCTAAACGTGGCCTTCAGGTCTTATAGACCTAGGCTCTGTCTACCCCGCAAGGGAAAAAGACGTGATACTATGAATGTATGTATGTGTTTTTAGAACTTGTAAACAAACTGCCAATTTTGAAATTCACTATAGTTTTATGAATGTCTGGACACAGACATATGTATTCTATATGACGCGTTATCATCATTATGATCTTAGAAGTAGCGATCCAAGGCTAGTTTATCTCGTTATTTCTTTTTTTTATGTATATTTGACGGCAAACGAGCAGACGAAGGAATGCCTTAAGCTGTTTATTTGTCTTATAAACAAATTAAGGCATTGTTCACAAGTTCTAAAAAAATGCACTGTAGACATAAGTACCAAGTTATAAAGCAATTTAAAACATACATACATAGTATCACATCTTTTTCCCTTGCGGGGTAGACAGAGCCTAGGTCTATAAAACCTTACGGCCACATTTAGCATATTGTAGGGCGTGTAGATGGAAAACGGAATCAAATACTGATGGGTTGCTAGCCGCATCGCCTATTGACATGACTCCTCAGATTTTAGCCCAATCCCTCGATTGGCTTTTACGATCTGCGGGGGAAGAGAAGCAGCTGGCACATTCTAAGTTTTTTCTTTTCTCTGCATACATGATCGCGCAAAACACAAACCGTTTCTTGGCAGTCGGGTAAAAACAAACACGAGGCTAGCGCTTTATAAAACTTATCTTCTTTTCATATGTATGTTAAATGTTATCAACCGAGTATTGAGCCACACCTACGCCTCCGAGAGAGGTTATCACTACATAGTATAAAATAAATCAATGTCGCTTACGCTGTCTGTCTGGCCCTATCTGCCCCTTATCTTTAAAACTACGCAATAATACGCGGTTTTATAGAGTAATTCAAGAGGAATGTTTATATAATACTCGTATGTATAATCTTCTGATTACTTAAAATGTAAATTTAAATTTCTTTCTGAGACTCATGATCGACAGCTGCGTTCTACAGACACCCGTCTACTCTACACCCCCCTCTTACGGACAAATTTTATGTTTAATTCATTTACCCTTCATGCTTCACGACTCTGGAATGCATTGCCTGTTGACATAAAAGAATCTTCAACAAAATTCCCCTTCTAGAGAAAAGTGCATTCTCACCTTCTAAACTCTCTATTTAATTAAAACTTTCATCTGTCACTATCTTATCTATATATTTAATAGTTTAGTTTATATATGAATTATATTATTAAGTACCTATAGATTTGTTTAAAATATGTATATTACTATTATACTTATTTAATCAGTTTACCTTTTGCGCCGCACAACTTTCTCCGTTTTATCCTTATGGTTGACTGGGAGAGAATGCTCATAGCATTAAGTCCGCCAATAGTAACAATTTTACTTGGGTACAATAAAGTTTTGATAAATAAATATAATTTCTTGCACCCGTGCGAAGCCGGGTCGGTTCACTAGTAACTAATTATACATTATGTTTTCTAATTAAACCTAACCACAATATCCGTGGCGCAGTGGTTAACACGGTCAGGTCAGGATGGAAAATGATCTTTTCCAGATTTACCTGGGTCTTGAATGTTCATCTATACAGCGTGAAAATTGACCCTAGACGATCCCATAAAGGGATGACTCAGACCATCAATATGAACTTTTCCTATGGGACCAATGCTAGGACTCCAAAAAAAATTTCGGCATCACCATACAAAAGTGTTCTGCTCATCAATCTGTCATGCTGTATATGTATTTATTATAAAATTTAGTATCATTGAGTTAGTATCCCATAACACAAGTCTGGAACTAACTTTGGGGCTAGCTCAATCTGTGTGATTTAACCGCATGTTTATTTATTATATGCGTTTTGATAATCCTCAAGTCCTTGCAAAAGAATACAGGTACATTCCAAGAATGCTTCGTGAGGTTAAAAAACATCCTAATTTCAATAAAGAGGTTAGTAGTTACCACCAGCTTGGCGATCCTGTCATCTATATCTATATCTATCTATATATACATACATATAATAAAACAGTAAAAATATTTTGTCTGTACATTTAGAATTTTTGACTAAAATGGATAGAGGGACACTTAAAAAGAATAATAGAAAGAAAAATTTTTTTTTCGAATTTCTTTTCTGTCTGTCTGCCTGTCTGTCTGTCTGTCTGTCTGTATGTATGATCACGATTATCTCCGAAAATACTGAACCGATTTACTTCAAACTTTCACCAATTGCTTTGTTTAAACTCAGCGAAACATTTAAAGTTTGTTTCATCAAATCCGTTCATTAAAAAAAAGTTATCGTCATTTGAATGAATCATGAGTTTGCCTGCAAACATATAGCAAAAATAAAATAAAATAATAAGTGACATAAGAAAATTAAAATCCAAAGTCAATTCATCATCATTATACGACAGCATTATACCTATCCATACTATCCATAGTAATCCATACTAAAAAAAAGGAGAAGCTGACTGACTGACATATCAACGTAGGGGCTAAACTATAAGGGTTAGGAACTTGAAATTTTGCACAGGGGTTCCTTTTATAACGTAGGGGAGCACTAAGAAAATGATTTTTGGAAATTTATCTCCTAAGGGGGTAAAATGGGTTGCAAAGTTAGTATGAAACTTTGTCGTTTTTAAGTTATTCGAATTAAATTCAGCATGAAGGTTCTTTACTGAAAGGTATGAAACACGAGTAAAATATTTTACTCAAAAATCATCCCTTAAGGGGGTAAAATAGGGGTGCAAAGTAAGTTTGAAACTTAACCATTTTTGAAGTTAGTCGAATGAAATTCAGCATGAAGGTTCTTTACTGAAAGGCATGAAACACGAGTAAAATATTTTTCTTAACAATCATCCCATAATTATAACGGGGATGCAAAGTTAGTATGAAGCATTCTGTTTTTGAAGTTATTCAATTGAAATTCAATATTAAGGTGTTTTATTGAAAGTCATTAACTAATGTATTCCGGGTAATTCTACTTTTCCTGAGAAATCGACACATACGCGGGCGGAGCCGCGGGCCAAAGGCAAACCTGACTTATATTTCAACGCACAGCCGAAACTACTGTGCCCAGAAACTTGAAATTTGGCACAGGGATTCTTTTTATGATGTAAATGAGCACTAAAATGGATTTTTAGAAAATCAAAGGGGGTGAAGTTTTATGGAATTTTCTCATTTCTGGACCTAGAAGTTTTAAAAGTAGGTACACAAGTTCTCAATTAAAATTAAAAAAGATCTGTTTAGGTGAACCAGACAACATTCTCCCTTGAAGAGGTTAATAGGGGGTAAAGTTTGTATGGAAATTTTCCATTTCTAGACTTAGAATATAAAAATAGGTATGTAAGTAATCGATTACAATTTTTATGGACATTTTCTCATTTCTGGACGTTCTGGATTACAATTAAAAATGTATGTAGGTAAAACCGACGAAATTTTCGTGTGAATGGATAAAATAGGGGAGTAAAGTTAGTATGGATTTTTTTCATTTCTAGACTTAGAAGTATTAATATAAGTACATACGTTCTAGATTACAATTTAAAAAGATCTGTGTAGGTGAAATGTACAAAATTCCCCACTTAAGGGATGGGGGGGGGGGGATATTGTATGGAAATTTTCTAATTTCTAGACATAGAAGTACAAAAATAAGTATATATGTTTACATTACAATTAAAAAGTGTAGGTGAAATGGGCAAAATCCCCTCCTTAAGGGCTAAAGATCTATGCAGGTGAAATTTATTATTCCCCCTTAAGGGGAAAAAGCAGAGGGGGAGGGGTTTGTATGGAATTTTTATCATTTCTACTGTTCCCAAGGGAACGACATTAACGCGGGCGGAGCCGCGGGCAACAGCTAGTCAATTTAATAACATCTCAAGCTCATCACAAGACTGCAAGACCTTCGGATAGTTAGGTGTAAAAACTAATATTATAAATGTGAAAGTGAGTTTGTTGGTTTGTTTGTTACGCTTTCACGTTGTAACTACTGAACTGATCATCAAGAAATTTTGTATACACGTTACCTGTGGTACGGAGAAGGACATAGAGTACATTTTATCCCGGGAAAAAGTACTGTTCCTGAGGGATCGTCATTGATGCCCGCGGAGCCGCGGGCGAAAGCTAGTAATGTAATAAAGGAGATAAAACCGCATTAAGTGTTAATTTAATTATTTATGCATTTTTATTTTTATATAGGTACTAATGTATCATAAATACATGGGGTCGTGCTCCTGTAGTGGAGACTAAAAAGGACCAAAATAGCAATAATGTATCATGATCATGCATTTAGTAGTTGAATAAATATCTTATATCATGCAATTTGTATGATAAGCAAATTATGTAACTCAAAGTTGATGATTAAATAATATGGTCGTTTCACATTCAAAGACGCCGATGACGTGAAAAGTGGTGAAAAAGAAGGCGCAAAGAGGACTTCCTGTTCCCAACCTCATATCTCAGGATGCAAACGTGATTACGCCGTGATGAAAAAGATATATTTCATTTCAACTTCTGATTTGAAGAAGCGGTTCAACGCAGCTTCAAGAGTCTACAAGAAGCAGATCACTGCAGCAAAGTTTGCGCACACTGCGCGCATTGGTAGGAGACTGGTTGGCTATCCCTCCGGGAGTAGAGCATTCTGGTCTCTTGCTAAGGCAGCGCAGGGGAATTTCTGTCGCCCTTCACTTCCATCTCTGCACAATCGTCAGGACTCGCTGGCTCACTCCGCAAAAGAGAAGGCCGATCTCTTGACTACTCTCTTTGCGTCAAATTCTACCCTTGACGACGGAGGAGCATCGCCGCCCTTTTTACCGCGATGCGAGCACTCAATGCGGGAAATTCGCTTCACTCAAAGTGCAGTGCGACGTGCTCTGTTTTCCCTCGACGTCAGGAAGTCCAGCGGGCCTGATGGCATTCCAGCAATTGTGCTCAAAACATGCGCCCCTGAGTTGGCTCCGGTGTTAGCACGCCTATTCTCGCTGTCTTACACCTCAAGAAAAGTCCCGTCTTCGTGGAAAGTAGCCTACGTTCACCCTATTCCTAAAAAGGGTGACCGCACAGACCCGTCTAACTATCGGCCTATTGCGATAACCTCCCTGCTATCTAAGGTGATGGAGCGTGTGATAAACATCCAGCTCCTTGGTTACCTTGAAGATCATCAGCTAATTAGTGACCGTCAATACGGGTTCCGCCACGGGCGTAGTGTTGGTGATCTTCTTGTGTACTTAACGCACCGATGGGCAGCCGCCATCGAGAGCAAGGGAGAAGCACTGGCATTTAGTCTAGATGTCATAAAGGCTTTTGACCGGGTCTGGCATAAGGCTCTTCTCGCGAAGTTACCATCTTTCGGGCTTCCTGAGGGACTATGCTTGTGGGTCGCTAGTTTCTTATCTGGGCGAAGCATTCAGGTCGTTGTAGACGGATTATGCTCCGATATCATGCCCATCAATGCTGGCGTCCCCCAAGGATCTGTTTTATTACCTACGCTGTTTCTTCTGCACATCAACGACATGCTTAACACTAGTAGCATCCATTGCTATGCAGACGACAGTACGGGTGATGCATATTATGCAGGTCGTGCAAATATCCCTCAAACACAGGTGGAGGAGAACAGAAAGAGACTTGTGTCTGACATTGAGACCTCTCTGGAGCAGGTCTCTGAATGGGGTAAACTAAACCTAGTTCAATTCAACCCTACTAAGACACAAGTCTGCGTGTTTTCCGCTAAGAAGACCCCATTTAACATAGCACCGAAGTTTCGGGACACCTCTCTTACCATTTCTAAGAGTATTGGGATCCTTGGCGTCGATATGACGAAGGAGGTCCAATTCCGAAGTCATCTGGAAGGTAAAGCCAAAATGGCTTCTAAAAAACTTGGGGTGCTCAATAGAGCGAGGCAGTACTTCACTCCGGGTCATAGACTTTTATTATATAAAGCTCAAGTCCGGCCCCACATGGAGTACTGCTCTCATATCTGGTCTGGTGCACCTCAATACCAACTCCTTCCTCTTGATTCCATCCAACGCCGGGCAATTCGTATTATCGACGATCCCACACTCACAGACGATTTAGACACCCTCGGTCTACGGAGAGACGTTGGCTCTCTGTGTGTATTTTACCGTCTATACTATGGGGAGTGTTCTGAAGAACTTTTTGAATTGGTGCCACCGTCACCTTTCTACCACCGCACCGCTCGCCACAGGAGTAAAGTCCATCCCCACATCCTTGACACTTGGGTCTCCAAAAATGTCAGAGCGTCACGTGGTTTTTTTCCTCGTACAGCAAGATTGTGGAATGGACTCCCTCCCGAGGTTTTCCCTGTGTGCTATGACTTGAGGTCCTTCAAAAGGCGGGTTTACAGGTATCTTAAGAGTCGGCAACGCATCAGCAGCTCCTCTGGTGTTGCAGATGTCCATGGGCGACGGTGACCACTTTCCATCAGGTGGCTCGTCTGCTCGTTTGCCGTCGGATATACATAAAAAAAAAAAAAAAAAACAACTAATTTATTCATTGTTTCTATTTTACAGATTCCATGCTTACAGAAAATCGTATAAATTATTATCACGAAACCAGGGCACTACAATATATTTGAATCCTTGAGACGCAATTTTTTTTTTAAATCTATGCAATTTAAAACTTTAAAACTATATGAAGCGTACAATGTCAGAATTATAATTTAAAATACTGGCCAAGTGCAAATCGGACTCGCGCGCGAATGTTTTCGTACCGTTATTTATAAAAACGCCAAAAAATCTCTGTAACATTTTCAACTGTAGGTAAGTTGCGTGCATCAGACCTTACAAAGTCTCTCATTTTGTATTTTTTTTTTCGGTTGAGAAATCGAGGGTTTTGTCTGTAATTGCAGTCGAAGTCATGATGACGAACAACCGTCGGAGATATATCCTGAAGGACGGTACGGTCGACATCTGTCGGGCATGCCACCGTCCTGGCGAATCACTCAGGCATTTTATTTCTTATTGCCCTCATCTGGCTAACGGAGACTGCTTGGACACTTATTAAATTTACATGCTATCTTTATTGGCTGATTAGGAGTGAAATTAAACCTCTGTAACATCAATTTCTGTACCCCATTCATATGCAAATAAACATTATCGTGTTTCTTCTTCGATCAAAGTTTCTTACATTATACCTAACCTACACCTAACGTTTGGAAAATTGTACGTATTACGTGATTTATAAAAGTATCAGCACAATTTCGATTTTGTTCTCAAATCAAAATTAATTTCAAACCAATGAATAACAGACAAAAATTATCGACTTCTTCCTCCACCTCTATAGGTTTTATGAATCCCAAACAATCAATCAATCAATCGTTTATTTACTCAATTTGCTTAGCCTAGGGTACAATTATAGATCACTATGATTAACTAAACTTAATTAATCAAACAATTAACCAATCATAAAGTTTTCGTATACAGTAGGTAAGTATATTCCCTATAGCTACAAAAAATTAAAGAAAAAAAAAAATTTTAAAAACAAGCTTTTATTATTTGTTTATAAAATGAACTAAAAAGTTAAAAATAAATTAACTCTAAAAAGAAATATAACACTTTGTAACTTGATTGTAACCTTTAACGACAAATAAGCGTCTTCGTCTGGGACAAAATAATTCCATATTGTACAAATTTATTTAATTTTAACACTAAAACTTTTCACCATACATAATTATTCAATCTTGTCCCCCCTCTTTATCATAGTCCCCATTTATAAATGAAAGCGTGTTACATTTAATACAACACAACATTTTCCTCAAGCTATCACAATGTAACACGCTTTCATTTATAAATGGGGACTATGATAAAGAGGGGGGACAAGATTGAATAATTATGTATGGTGAAAAGTTTTAGTGTTAAAATTAAATAAATTTGTACAATATGGAATTATTTTGTCCTAGACGAAGACGCTTATTTGTCGTTAAAGGTTACAATCAAGTTACAAAGTGTTATATTTCTTTTTAGAGTTAATTTATTTTTAACTTTTTAGTTCATTTTATAAACAAATAATAAAAGCTTGTTTTTAAAAAATTTTTTTTTCTTTAATTTTATTTTTAACTTTTTAGTACCTCTGGGCGCAACGTTAGCGGCAAGACATGTTTATACACCCTCATACCATTCAGCCCTCGGCACGTGCTCACCTTGGCATTGGGTCATCCATCCAATCAATCATATATAATTAAGATGGGACGAAAGCAAGAGACTCGTCAAGACGAATCAAACGAGACCTAACTCGATGGGGTTGCGTCGTTTAATTACGGAGTTCCTATGGCCACCTTCCGGCTCCAACACAGACCCTGGTTACCATATAGTATCAAAGTACTCGTCAAGACTAATCCAATGAGCCCAAACTCGATGGGGTTGCGTCGTTTAATTACGGAGTTCCTATGGCCACCTTCCAACTCCAACATCAGACCCTGGTTACCATATAGTATCAAAGTACTCGTCAAGACTAATCCAATGAGCTCAAACTCGATAGGGTTGCATCGTTTAATTACGGAGTTCCTATGGCCACCTTCCGGCTCCATCATCAGACCCTGGTTACCATATAGTATCAAAGTACTTGTCAAGACGAATCTAATGAGCTCAAACTCGATAGGGTTGCATCATTTAATTACGGAGTTCCTATGGCCACCTTCCAGCTCCATCATCAGATCAGCTCTATGTCACAATAACATTGCATTGTCATCCGATTTATACATGCATTCTAAATTTCAGCTCAATCGGAAACCGGGAAGTGGATCAAATTTAAGTTGTAAGATTTGATTACAGAACGACAGACAACAGGACAGGTGAAACTAAATAAAAGTTTGTAAAAATATGCAGTTACCTATCCGCCGAACTAATTAAAAATTGTATTACGGCAGATATTTCACAACGTAAACACATATAACAACAAATATAAGATATAGTTGGAAAATCGAGAGAGTATGCTTTGACGACCTCTAAGGCTCAAGTGCCCTCCTTGAATCGCAGGATCCCGGGTTCAATCCCCAAATGAACGATCTTTTTCGGATTAAACTCCGACTCGACTCTAAATGTAAATAAGTGTTTCACCATTACTTTTACGACAAAAAGGAGCTGGATTAAATTTGTTTATATGTAAGGGATCAACCACTGGCTCGTATGAATGTAGTTAAGTAAGATTTGGGTGTTTACTTTGATTCTAAATTGGATTTTAGACATCATTTTGATCACATATCGCAACGTGGTTACCAGTTGGTTGGATTTGTAATGCGAGTTATCAAGGAATTTCAGAAGATCCTCTGCTTTTGTCTACCTTTTTAATGCTTTGATTCGACCTATTCTTGAATATGCATCCGTAGTGTGGTCACCATACTATAGTGTACATTCGGAAAACATTGAACGTGTCCAAAAATGTTTCTTGCGAATTCTATGTCGCAAATGTGGACTTATCCGTCAGCGCACGAAGCTGGACAACCGTAGAAAATATTTTGAGCTAGTTTACCTTCATAAGATTGTACACTCCTCCATCAATTCTCCTGAATTGCTTAATTTAATTAATTTCAACGGACCGTCTCGCCTCCGTAATCCTTGGATCTTTCGCCTCAACGTTTAAAAAAACAATACATCTTTCTTCAATCGAATAGTTAGAATGTGTCGAGATTTTGACGAACTGAGACAGGGTAACTCTGATCTCGACATTTTCAATCCAAACTTGTCACAATTTAAAAGATCTATATTTGCTTAATTAAATATTTAAAAATTTTCAGATATCGATAACTTTGTTTATTTCAATTCAAACACTACTTATGTTGGATGCTTGTATATTGTTAAATACTTGCTTATACATGAAATTAATCAATCTGTGTACACTGTAGTGGATTATTGACTAGTTATAATATCTTGTACGTGTCAGTCTGTTCTGTATTGTCTTTAATCTGATTGTGTGCCTTTTTCAATAAAATTAAATAAAACTGGGTTTTGGACGTTTATCTATACATATATTTGTTATAAAATCTAATAACTATCTTTGAGTTAGTATCCCTTAAGACAAATCTCAAACTTACTTTGCGACTAGCCCAATCTGTGTGGTTTGTCTGTTTAAGTATATTTTTATTAATATATATTTTTCACACAGCGTGGTCGCGAGAGACGCCATTTTAAAAAAATCTATGGTTGGCACGTTTTGGCATATGAGCGTTTTTCTATGATTAGTTTCATACCCTTGCGTTCTGGCCTTGTATAGAATGGAATGACGCTGCGGCGTTTTCTTCTTCACTTTTCACGGTCTTCTACGTATTTGAATGTGAGACGAGTGACGACCATATTATTAAATCATCAACTGCTAGTTACATAATTTGCTTATCATAAAAATTGATTTTTATTCAACTACTAAAACATGCATGATTATAATTACTAGTTATTATATAAAGATAAAAATGTATTAAGTATTAGTTATCTATAGGAGTGGCTCGTACTTCGTTGATACAATTTTACATATTCCGCTAGATTGAACATTATAAAAAAAAATTGAATAGTAGCTTTTACCATGCCTGAGAAATAAGGATATATACACATGAGTTACTAATTTGATGTTCGCTGGACAATGTCACAAAATAAGTACCACTGGTACTTACGTACAGAAGTAGCACTCTGTAAAGGTAAACAAAGAAATATCAACTCAATGTAGTTAGCGACACGGTGTAATTTAGCTCGCGTCAGAACGCAGCACCAGTAGTTTAGATACCTACAGCAAGCCAATTGTATACTTAAGGCTCTGAACAAACGATTCATAATTCGTTTAAGTCGGTGCACACATACCTATAACCAAACGCGCGTCGTTCTCACTGGTTTTTGTTCGGTTTTCACCTTCGAAAGGTCTATTTCAATTTTTTTTCCGAAAAGTCATTTGCTTGTAGACACAAGTATATTTTTTTCCTAGGAGCTGGCAATTTCTTTTGGCTATCATAGCTATGGCCACAATATCGGTAAGCCATCGATACAAAAATAAATAAATAAATATATACGGACAAATCACACAGATTGAGCTAGCCCCAAAGTAAGTTCAAGACTTGTGTTATGGAATACTAACTCAACGATACTATATTTAATAACAAATACATATATAGATAAACATCCAAGACCCAGGCCAATCTGAAAAAGATCATTTTCCATCTTGAGCTGGACGGGGATCGAACCCGGTCACTCCGGGTCGCAGGCAGGCGTGTTGACCGCTGCGCCACGGAGCTAGTCAAAAAGGAAATTAATTTTATATATCTAGCTTTAGCGTCGTGTTTGTTTTTACCCGACTGCTAAGAAAGGTTTTTGTTTTGCGCGATGACGTTCCTATGTTTGTAAGTTTCTTTCCAATAGACCTTTTTGCCGTATGGTATCCGGCAGAGTAGAATAGGACCACTCCAAGTCTTCCCGTGGATGTCGTAGAAGGCGACTTAGGAAATACAAGCTAAACAAAGCTTTAAACATCTAAGAGACCTCTCCAACCCATCTGGCCAGCGTGGAGAGTGTAGGCCAAGTCCTCTGGCTGCTCTGGCCAAGTATGGCCTTAGTAGTACAGAGAGGGTCGTGCTCCTGTAGTGGAGACTAAAAAGGAGCTGATGATGATGAGAACTTTTTGTATTTATTGTGTAAATTTAGGTGCGAAAGAAGAGCTAAGGCGCCAATGAACTGAGGTGCGAAGAGTTGAGGCGCGAATGAACTGAGGTGCGAAGAGCAAAGGCGCGAATGAACCCGGTGGACCAAGACAGAACTGAAATCTCCGTGGCTGGCTTGAACTCAGAAGCAAAGAAGAATATTCATAAAAGATATGGTGAACGAAACGAAAGAAAAATGTGCTTATCCATATTTGTAAGGTAGTCTATCGTGAAAGTAATTGCTACTCTTATTTCGCACCTAAATTACACACTCGCCTGTAAGGCCATTACAGAAGGTGACATCATCATCATTTCGAGTAGGTGTCACGGTCAATCAACCATGCACACCCTGGTGTCAGAGTTCTTCGGAACCGCCTCTCGGCATCTGACGTGGTTCCTTTAACGTGCCTTCCGAAGCAAGGAATCTTCTTTATTATCAGACAATCAGGTGATTCAAAGCCTGCAATGTCCTAACCAAACTGGAAACAACTAAACAAAGTATGCTTCCCGTGGGAATCGAACCCACGACCTCCGGGTCAACAGGCAAACGCCTTAACCACTGGACCACGGAGACTGTTAGACGGTGACATAAAAACACTTAACGCTTTTTTCTTTCCTAATTAAAAGATTTACGTCTGGGGATCATTATAACAAGTTCGTAAAATTTTCTAACTACTAGGCTTCTATACGTAACGTTCATTTAATTAATGCTCTTAGCTAACTTTTCCTTTGACTGGCTGAAGCACAAAAATAATTGGGATATACGCTGAAATAACAATATTTTCCATAATACAGCTTTTTCAAACTAAGGACTACTGAGATCCATATCTAATTAGTCTTAATTTATACAAACGCGGAATTGAGGGGAACTTTAAGAAATTCACAGGGCACAATTGCCTCTATGTACATACTTATAAAGTTCAAATTCCATTCAACAAAAAATGTTCGCTGGAAGTCGCGCGATTACGAGCTTCTGTTTATTTCTTCATACAAATTTGAACTTTATTGAAATACTCATAGGCCTCTATGAGAATTTCTTGTTTCCCTCGATTCCGCGACTATATAAATTGAGCCTTACTTACTAATATTATAAATGCGAAAGTGCGTTTGTTTGTTTGTTACGTTTTCACGCCCTAAGTACTGAACCGATCATCATGAAATGTTTCTAACCCGTTGTCTGGGGTACGGAGAAGTATATAGGGTAGGTATATTTTATTCCGAAAAATTGGTGTGTTTCCGAGGGTTGATCCCTCGGAAACACACCAATACCTTATGACGCGAGCGGAGCCGCTGGCGATAGCTAGTATTTAATCAATTAAATTCGCGATATGCGACTTCTTTTGTAGACGCATATTTCTGACCCTGTTTAACCCCGTTTATATAGATTTTGTTTCGAAAAATAATCGGCTTTTTAATTATGGCCATGTTACATGAAATAAGAAACTGGCGCTGAATATATGTATATATTGGTTCTGTAAACATTCACAGTGGTTTTTTAGATCTCTGGTTTTTTTCTTCCTTGGCTAGCTTGCTACCCTTCCAAGAAACTGACTTCCACTGACGTTTTTCTGGTTTGGAATATTTTTTGGTTCACTGGTTGGTCAATCTGTGTGGTTTATCCGTATACAATTATTTATTATTACGGTTATTCAAGTCCAGCATTTGAATTTTTTGTAAATATTGGTGTAAAACGGTGACAGATTTGACGTTGGCAAAAATACTGCACAACCGATCTGAAATTGCACACAAATTTTCCTATTCGTAGATACAAATATATTTTCATCCAGATTTATAAAGAGTGCAAGTATTTCACTTAAATTTTTCACTGTTAAGATTCAATTTATAATTTTCTTGAATAAAATTTCACCGTGTATATATATATCACTAGCTTTCGCCTACGGCTCCGCCCGCGTTAATGTCGATCCCTCGGGAATAGTACTTTTTCCCGGGATAAAAGGTAGCCTATGTCCTTCTCTGTACTCCAGAGTACTTGTATGCAAAATTTCATGATGATCGGTTCAGTAGTTACGGCGTGAAAGCGTAACAAACAAACATACAAACAAACAAACTCACTTTCGATTTATAATATTAGTAAGGATTAAAAATCTTTAATTACCCCTGTCTGTCCCTATAATTATATTTTATAGATATCTACCTTTATAGTTACCATGCAAATCCACAGACTTCTGTAAACGAAGTCAATGAGTACTCATTGACTTCGTTTACGTATTCGCTAGCATCGGCAAAAAATTAGCAAATGCTATAAAAAATAACAGCCCTGCGGGTGAGAATAAGTCATCTGACTCTCAGACCTCTCAGGTTTCCTCTTTCGTACTGCTGGATACAGACTGTGCAGAAGTGTATGAAATCTTGATGGGACTCAAAGCTGATAGTTCACCGGGTTGGGACAATATTCCGGCAATATTTTTAAAGCTTGCGCACAAGGGGTTATTCCCATTCTCACCCATTTGGCCAACCTCTGTTTTAAACAACGTAAATTCCCCCCAGCTCTGAAACAAGCGATTATTACACCAGTGTTCAAGAGTGGCGACAGAGAGAATGTTTCAAATTACAGACCAATTTCAGTGCTCACTGTAATTTCAAAAATTTTAGAAAAACTTATAAATAAAAGTTTAGTGTCATACCTGTTAAAGTTCAACATTATATCAGATTCACAATTTGGTTTTAGACCGGGTATCTCTACTGAAGATGCAGTCTATGCAATGACGTCAATCATTGTTGAAGCAGTTGACAAATGCAAAAAGTGTCTTACATCATTTTTGGACTTAAAAAAAGCCTTTGACACCGTCTCTGTCCCCATTCTTGTCCAAAGGCTAGAAAATATAGGTATTAGAGATATACCCCTGGCTTTGCTAACTGACTACCTACAAAATCGTAGACAACTTGTCAGGGTAGGCCAACATACAAGTAACTTGACTGAAACTGAATATGGAGTTCCTCAAGGCAGTGTCTTAGGACCCACTTTGTTTCTTATTTACATAAACGGACTATGCAACATGAAAATTGAAAATGGCTACATATTTTCGTACGCAGACGACACTGCTCTGGTGTTTGTTGGTGACTCTTGGGATGTTGTTAAACAAGCTGCAGAAACTGGTCTTGCTAGAATTGCTACATGGCTGAAACTCAACTTACTGACTCTAAACACAGATAAAACGAATTATACCTTTACTAATTACAACAGCACCCAACCTGACTCGGACTTTAAAATCAAAATTCACACTTGTAAAAACGAAAAAACCTGCAATTGTGTTGATATTTGCAAGGTCGAAACAGTCAAATACCTGGGTGTGACAGTTGACCAGCGTCTGTCCTGGCACGCCCATCTAGAAACCATAGCGTGCAGAGTTCGAAAGCTAGTGTGGATATTTCGAAACTTGAGATACATAGTAAATATACATCTCACTAGTTCAATCAAAACTGGCCTACTGCATCCCCATCTGGGGTGGGGCGTCTAAAACTGAGTTCCTAGACCTAGAAAGAGCGCAAAGATCACTGCTAAAGTTGATGTACTTTAAGCCCTTTAGATACCCCACCTCTGAGCTTTATTCGGAGTGTGACCTTCTCACGGTTAGGCAGCTTTACATATTAAATATCGTCCTCAGAAGACATAAGATGACCCCTTTTAAAGAAACTGCCCTACTTAGAAGAAGAAATCACGCTGTTGCTACGGTTGAAATAGTAAAAACAACCTACGCTCAAAAACAATTCTCCTGGCAATCCTCACACCTCTACAACTCCCTAAACAAAATATTAAACATCTATGGAATGACTTACTTTGTATGTAAAAAGACTGTAACGCTGTACCTCAAAACATGTAACTACGAAGATACAGAATCCCTCTTGAACAATAATACGGCACACTCCTAACTCTCTCATTGTGTTGCCTTCTACTCCTTCTACTATCTGATGTAAATTTTACTATGATCAAATTAAAATTTTAATTTATTTGTACTTAATTTTGTTATTCTGCATTAACTTGACGTAATAATTTTGTGTTTCTGAAATTGTATACTTAATTTATTTGAGTGAATTTCATTTATTTGCCATATTTTTTGGTATAATTTTAATAACTTATTAACATCACATATAATGTTATAGTAATAATTTGTTTTGATTGTAAGCAATAATTGTAAAATTAAACTGAATAAGATAATGGAAGAGCGGGTTCTCCAAACACAGGTGTACTATTACACTTAAATAGAGATCCCAATACTGTTCTGATAATGTAAAAATAATTTAATGAATAAACAGATTATTATTATTATTATTATAGTTTTATAGCAAAACAGCCGTTATTTGAAGAAGCGTGTATCCTAGTTTACCTGTATGTACCTTGTGTTGTGGAGAAGGCAAAACAATTTAAAATAGAAATAAGAGAATGTCGGAAAATGTTCAGTCATCCGATCGTCAAGATATTTCCAAAAGCACCTGTATTTTGATATAGGTACGTACCATCACCAGCAAAATTCCATACATTCATTAAGGTAAAAATCGATTGTACTGAGTAGAGAGGCATATATATTTAGCAACATCACAAACCTTACATGTTCTACATGTTTATACATTTAAGTTAAAATATCTGTTATTTTTAAATAGTGTTAGTGGCTACAATCGACTTTTTGGGCAACTTATATATGGACTTTTGCAGACGACCGTACCTACTCGTATTTATATGCTGCGGTATTAGATATGATAACATTATATTACCGCTAACATTCCGTCAATGACAATGTCAGAATTAGCTGATAAAGTGGCCATAGTGACTGGCGCAGCTGGTGGCATTGGGTCGCTGGTGGTCAAGAACTTACTGAAGGAAAATGTTAAGGTAAGCTGGCTTTCATAAAAATCATCCTCTGTGGTCCTGTGGTTAAGGCGTTTGCCTGTTGACCCGGGGGTCGTGGGTTCGATTCCCACCGGAAGCATACTTTGTTTAGTTGTTTCCAGTTTGGTTAGGACATTGCAGGCTTGAATCACCTGATTGTCTGATAATAAAGATGATTCTGTGCTTCGGATGGCACGTTAAGCCGGTGGTCCCGGCTGCCATCTGGTAGTCGTTAAAGGAACTGCCTCTCGGCCTCTGACGTGGTTACGTCAGAGGCCGAGAGGCGGTTCCGAAGAACTCTGACACTAGGGTGTGCATGGTCGATTGACTGTGACAACTACTCGAAATGATAAAAATCATGAACATATGCTTACTTATAAATTCATCCTACCTATCTCCCTAAATAATTTTAAGACATAGGATCAATTTGATGAATCCTATCGTTACAATACTGTACACGGAATGTAAAGATTTTTCCAGCCTCACCGTCGCAGTGTCACCGTCGCACTGAATTGCCATTCGAATATCTTACCTAGATGACCGACCCTGCTTTGATGTCATTCAATTTATTTATTTTTTATTAAAATGGTGATTGTGATCCTTTTTAAGTATACTATAGTTTCATGATTGTGATAGACACTCCTTGAATCCAATATTTCGAGTTCTAAACCTGAAATATAAATAACACACAGTAGATTTCGTCCGTAATAGAGAACATAACTTTTTAGTACTCATGATATTTTTTTACACGCAGAGCTGGATAGACTTTCGTTTATTTTTAAATTATCTGTGATTATTTGCGATTGGCGAGCTCCGTGGTGCAGTGGTTAACACATGACATGAGGTTGCTCGGGTTCGATCCCCGGTCAGGTCATGATGGAAAACGTACTTTTCAAGATTGACCTTGGTCTTGGATGTTTTTCTATATAAGGATTTATTATAAAATATAGTATAGTTGAGTTAGTATCCTACGACACAAGTTCACAACTTACTGGGGAGCTAGCTAAATTCGTGTGATATGTCACTATATATTTATTTAGGTAGATCAGATGCAATTTGCTGTGATCTACTAACTGTGCCGAAAATAATAATATCCTTGTATTTTTTTTACATTTTCAGCATGTAGCTATCTTGGATGTAGCTGAAGCAGCGGGCTTAGCCCTTAAAGATAAATTAATCTCCAAATATGGAAACAGAGTAAGCTTCTATAAATGTGACGTTACGAAAGAAGATCAGCTACTGGATGCCTTCAAGTCTACAGTCAATGAAAATGGCGGTCTGGATATTTTGATTAACAACGCTGGTATATTGAATGACAGCTGGGAGAAGTACAAATTGCAAATAGATTTGAATGTTGTAAGTTTATAGCATGATCAAATAAGGTACCAAAATTAAAATGCGAAGCTGTCAAGAAATCTATATTTTCAGGGTTCCGTACCCAAAGGGTAAAAACGGGACCCTATTAATGTTGCTCCAATGTCCGTCTGTCTGTCTGTCAGTCTGTCCGTCTGTCACTAGGCTGTACCCAGAGATTTAAAAAAAAAATTGCGTCTCGCTGTACCTCATGAACCGTAATAGTTAGACAGTTTAAATTTTCACAGATGATGTATTTCTGTTGCCGCTATAACAACAAATACTAAAAAATAGTATAAAATATATATTTAAGGGGGCTCCCATACAACAAACGTGATTTTTTTTGCTTGTTTTTGTTCGATATTGATAACGGCAACAGGTAGACGCTTGAAATATACACATAATATTTAGTTATATATTCACTATAAAAGTTAATAATTAACTAAAAATAAAATTAATTGACCGAGCGAGCGAAGCGAGCGAAGCGTCTCAGTTTCCACTGGCCCAAAAATTCTTTTGTCCGTCTGTCTGTCTGTCTGTCTGTCTGTTCTCGCCTACAGGTCGCATTTCTCAACCGATTCTAATGAAATTTTGTGAGCAGGTTCGGTAATTATATAGAATTTTTTTGTCGTGCCAGTTTTTCGAAATTTTAAAAAATGGCGTATATATGGGGGTCCGAAACTTAAAAAAGCTCATAACACAGCTATTTGGAAAAAAAATCAAAAATGTCATTAGACTTTTTTGTTATTCTCATTAAGACGCAACTTTTTTGTCTAAACAACTTTTTTGTCTAAACAACTTTTTTATACGATAAACTTGAACGAGTTTATAGTCGACAATTTGCCCAAAAGTTGTCTGAAATCGATTTTCTGTATATTTATGAAAGAAGTTGAAGTACGTGAAGTGGGAGAGGGAGTGAAATTGAACAACTTTCCCTAGGGAACGAAAATCAAAATATGAAAAATATTTTATGGCTTAAAGCATGATACTGCGTATTACTTTTATAATTGAAAACTTAGAATCCTGAAATAAAAATTAAAAATAAATAAAAAAGATTCACATGCTATCCTGTGACTTGAACCCGGGCCTTATAGATGCTGGCCACTTCTTAACATAAAGTTCGCATGTTTGTCTGCCATAATAGTTGAAAATTAGCGTCCTATTAAAATTTTGACCAATTGGTAACATAACAACTATGAAACCGGGTACTTAAACTTTGCCTCCCATTCACCCATGCCAAGTTCGCTATTACGATATTTCCGATCTTGAAGAGGATCACTCCAACTAAGTTCATGTTAACAAAAGCATACTAAACATGGTGCTCAAGGGCCGTGTTTCCATACAAGAGTAGTCCCGTGATTCCTCGCCGGATAGTACCAATAGAGTAATGATTTTTTTACTAAAAAAATCCGTATGTTACATTTTTTTCATTAATGAATTATTTAAAGAGATATGAACATTCAAAAACATAAAAAATTGGTACGAATTTCCGTTGTGTTCAAACATCAAGAAAACAAATTTGGGCAATTATATAAGAAAAAGAAACGCAGAAACACAGCCATAGCTAGCTATGTAAAAAGAAATTAAATCTTATTAATAAAATAGTTTTGGAGAAGAAATCAGAGGACTACGAAGCGTTAATTTTGTGTACTTTTTATAGGTATTTTCCGGCCGAGCTGCAGTTATCTCTATCGCACTCTGCGGGGTTTGTTTGGGCACGCGGCGCGACAGCAATAGATATTATAAATATATATTTTTCAATTCTCTCGAGCTTAGTGTTTCCTCTTAAAAAAAGGGTCTGGTCGGGTCTTCTGCTAAGGGAAATGTAGGTTTAAATATCCGTTTCTTCTGGTACCTAATTAAGACCAGCGGAGATTGAGAAATGGTAACTGAAGGAAATCATCCTTTAGTCAATTAGCATATCAGTAACAGATATATTTTAGAGCACTGGACGGCTAAAGTGGATGTTGGTTGTAAGGGCTCGCGAGGTCTACTGTTCTCGCAGAACCACTAGTAATAAAAGGGGCCCTCCATACAACAGACATTGTTTTTTTGCCGTTTTTTGGGGTCCGTACCCAAAGGGTAAAAACGGGACCTTATTAATTTCGCTCCGCTGTCCGTCTGTCTGTCTGTCTGTCTGTCCGTCTGTCACCAGGCTGTATCTCATGAACAGTGATAGCTAGACAGTTGAAATTTTCACAGATGATGTATTTCTATTGCCGCTATAACAACAAATACTAAAAATATTAGATTAAAATAAATATTTAAGGGGGCTCCCATACAACAAACTTGATTTTTTTGCTTGTTTTTGCTCGATATTGATTACGGCAACAAAATATTCACAGAATATTTAGTTATATCTAAATATTCACAGAATATTTAGTTATATATAAATATTCACAGAATATTTAGTTATATATTCACTTTAAAAATAAATAATAAATAATAATAATAATAGAGTTGGTCAAGCCCTCGCCCCCGACGTGTCTTCATCGGTCGGGGTGGAAACTCAAGAGGGCTCGCAGGACTCTCGGCTCTGGCTTGCCTTAGTTGGCCGTCCAGAGAGGAGTCGTGAGAGCTGTTGCTCCGGGGGTTGAAGTGTTAAAGGGCATAACGCCGCGAGTAACTACGGAGAAAGCGCAGCACACCTCTCGACACCCCTGAGTCGCCCACTACGGTGTTGCCCCTTTTGCCGGCAATAATCGTCGGATAGTTTGAGGGGCCCATCTAGTGGGCGGTAAGCCACCACCCGCCAATTGTAGTCAGTTATCTTGATTATGGCAGGTGTCCGACCCTTTGCAATAACCCAACACAAGTCCAGTCACATTTCAATACCATAACCGACTAATTTATCTTTAAAAAGCAATAGTTTCTCCTCCGTCCATAATTCTCTGTCTTGTGCCTTCCTTGTCCATGTCGCTCCTGCTACTTTTTTGATATCTTCTCCCATCTGCAATATGGTCTGCCTTTTCTCCTTTTGTTATATCTTGGACACCACTCTGTCAAGTCTTTTGCCCACTTATCTTGTTTGGTTCTCATCAGATCCACCGCCATTATAGAATATGTAACATCTGTGACTTTTGTATGTTTTCTTATAGTTTTTAATTTTACTTTGTCTTTTCTTCGTATATTCAGCATACTTCGTTCCATACCATGCTGGCATGTCTCCAACTTTTTGTATTCTTTGCTTGTTAAACTCCAGGTTTGGCACCCGTAGGTCATGTTAGGTATTATGCAGCTGTTGAATACTGTTCTCTTAGCTTTTTGTGGTAACTCAGGATTTTTCATAATTTCTTTTAAAGACCAATAACGTTTCCACGCTATGTTTATTCTGTTCTCGATTTCTTTTTTTTTTTGATATGTCTTGATTTGTCGTTTGATATTTGTTTTTTTTTTGTTTGTCTTTTTGGGGAGATAATCTTAAAAATAAATAATTAAATAAAAATAAAATTAATATTAAAGGGGTGCTCCCATATAACAGGCATGATTTTTTGACGTTTTTATAGATAACGGTACGGAACCCTTCGTGTGCGAGTCCGACTCGCACTTGGCCGGTTTTTTTGCTTGGTTTTGCTCGTTATTGATAACGGCAACAGGTGGACACTTGAAATATTCACAGAATCTTTAGTTATACATTGACCTTAAAAAATAAATAATTATATAAAAATAAAATTAATATTAAAAGGGGGCTGTCATACGAAAGACATGATTTTTTTGCCGTTTTTATAGATAAAGGTACGGAACCCTAATGCGCGAGTCCGACAACACTTGACCGGTTTTTTTTTATATGTTTCCACGATTGAATTTAAATGTATTACAAATTTAAATTAAATCACTTAATACTTAAAGTTTTCAAACCGTGTGGTGTAGTAGGTAATAATCATGTAATAACGTGATAGAACTGTATTTTTTTTTCATAACCTGTTCTGTCACTGTTGGGCAAAGGTCTATCCCATCTCCTTCCATTTATCTCGATCCTGAGCCATATCTGACCAGTCATGCCGAAAGGCGTCGAGATCATCCCGCCATCTTTTCCTTGGCCTGCCCCTTCGACGACGACCATCCTCAGGTATCCAAGAAGTCACTTTATTAGCCCATTTGTAAATCGGAGTCCTTTATGGCGTGAGCTGTGGTCGTTTGACGGTTGATCGTCGCCGCCCGGGGATTTTTCGCACCCCTGACTCTAGTGCCATCTCTGAGCCCGTCACCGCCAAGAAAGCAACTAGAGCCGCCGGGCACTTGGGGCCGTGATATTTGTTGTCTACTCATACTTAGATGGGAGGTGTGGACCGTAACCCAAACTGTATTAAATTATTTATTTTAAATAAAATACAATAGGTTTACTTTTGAAAATCCTCATTGATTCAAATTGTTTATTTTAAGACTGCTTTGATAACGAGCAGCTTAAGAGGCATGGAACTGATGCGCGAAGACAAAGGAGGAAAAGGTGGAGTTATCGTCAACATCTCGTCTGTAGCTGCTTTCTGTCCGTTACCACTATCACCGATCTATAATGCCTCCAAGAGTGCAGTCTTGCAGTTCAGCAATTGTATTGGCGTAAGTGCTTATATCAGTAGGTATTTTTTTTTATTTATTTATTTGCATCAGGCATCAGAATACAAAATATTACAGGCCCATAGAATATACATATACCTTATATATGTATGGTATAGGTACATTTCTTAAATTAAGAACCGGGCAGGATTTGAACCAGCAATTGCCCTCTTTATCCTTATCCTAACTAATATTATAAATGCGAAAGTGAGTTTGTTTGTTTGATTGTTTGTTTGTTTGTTACGCTTTCACGCTGTAACTATTGAACCGATCATCATGAAATTTTGTATGCACGTTATCTTGGGTACGGAGAAGGACATAGGGTACATTTTATCCCGGAAAAAAGTACAGTTCCCGAGGGATCGACATTGACGCGGGCGGAGCCGCGGGCGAAAGCTAGTGATGATATAATTATGAGACTAGTTGATCCAAAATAGAGGACAGAAAAAAAATTGAAAACAATAAAGCTAAGCTAAGCAATAAAGCTTTATAATTTATTTTTGTAGATAAAGAATAAAACTACGGCTCATTTCTTCAAATGTACATAAAAAGTAGGGTAAAACGAGGAGTAACTGGCCACTTAAGCGTTTTTTTCTACTTCAAATATTTTTTTGTCCTAAAAGTATTGATGTATAATTTTTTTTATAACGTCATTCGATTTATTGTTTATTTCTATGTAATTTCTGGTGAAAAGAAAATTAATTAGAACAGCCTTCGTTTTTTTATAATTTTTTAAGAAAAATAGGTACTATGTTATTAGTAACTGGCCACAAAAATTCAATAACTGGCTAGTACCTGATTAGTAACTGGCCTCATGAAAAAACATTATCTTTGGATATGAAAAAGATATTAAAAACTCAATTTTAAGGCATAATAATAATTAATATTAATTATCATACTATCTCATTTTCATATTTTTAATTATTTGTAATATATTTATACAGAAAAAAATATTTTGGAGATCAGTAATCATTGGAAGATAGTTTATGTTGATATTTCTATGATAAGCTCTAAAAACTACCTACTTAATGAATTTATAAAGAACGTAAAGTTTCTTAAAATTAGTTCTCGGTCTTACTCCAGATAGGGGTTTAAAAAAGCCGTGATTTTGAGCTGATTTGACTATACGGTTAACGATCTCTATTTTGTTTTAAAACATATTTATATTTATTACATCATTTTTCTTTTGCTTTTCTTTCTTTGCGAAGTCTATTTCTGATCTGTTTTGACCTCTTCTTCTCGGTGTTTATTCAACTGTTTCGCTTTTTGAACATATTAATTAAAGGCAATTTTCATGATAACCATTTTCTTTGTCATTTTAATGATAAGGCTTCAAAAAACTTTTTGGTTAGCATGAGAAAGCCTCATTTTTTATTATTATTAATTTCTATTGATAAGTAGTCAAAGAAAACTGCAAAGTTAAACTCCTGTAAAGTTCATTAATTGTATTTTATTATTTATATTTTATTTATATTTATATTATTGTAGTTTTCTTGTGATATTGCACCACGATGATATAACTGATCTGGTCTCAAATGTCAGAGTCTCAGATCCAGTTGACTATTTCCTTCTTAAGATTGTTTTGCTACTTCTTCCTTATCTTTCCTAAAGTTTTTACTTCCTTCATTAAGAATCGGGTTAGTTTTTGTTTCTTCCAGTAAAATTACCTTATAAATTTCATAAAATTTAGTCTTTAACCTATTGATATTTTGTTCTTTTGTATGGCGCCTTACCTTTTTATTCTTTCGACTACAGAGACGCCTGTATAAGTAATCAATTGTGTAGCGTTATCAAAAGTATACTGCTTTTTTTTTGACATGATTTAACTTCATGTATCAAAGTTTCAAAGAAAAAAATCTCATTCAGTAACTGGCCACCTTACTGGCCACCTATGCCAGTTTCTGATAAATGATGATAAAAATTCCTGATATTTTTTTATACGGTTTTATGTCTAATGCACAATGCAAATAAGAATAGTTTTTAATCAAATTCCGTCATTGACTATTTTGTCAGTGTTGACGATACATGCAAATAAACGGCTCACGGCTATATTCTCACGGCCTTTGTACCTAAAAATATGTAAAATATAAATAAACATAAAAATACTTACCTATTGTGTCTCCGCTCGTTCCTCCCTGAAAAATATAAAATTGTTAATAAATTACTCAACAAAAAGTATAAATAAATAAAACTTACAACCTGTGTATTATAGAAAATAAGTACTTACCGTTTACTGCGTTTTGATGATTATTTGCATATTGTATTTGTGTGCACCATTTTTTGATAATATTTAGTATTTTTAAATAAATAATTGTTGGAGTACGTTAAGGTGATCAGCTTGTATGAGGCGCATCTTTATTGTAGCAGTTTCCCTCCACCACCTTCCCCTGGCAGGGCGATATATATACTCGATGGACTTCTACGAAGGTCAGTTGCAAAAATCAATTAGCGAGCCAACACGTATCTCGCACGCGCATCATACAAGTTCGACGCACTTCGACCCTTCAGGATCAAAAGAACCTCTTGTTTTTCTTCTCACCAGTCCTCTATCGTTAACAGTCAGTAACTGGCATAGGCGGCCAGAAACTGAAATCTTGCATTTATTTTTTTGAGTTACTGGCCACCCCGTCTATCTCAGCTTTTAATGTATTTAAATTAGATTAAACATCAAATAATTGTCGCTTACTGCTTGAACTTCTATATTGTTACAACTCGCACACTTAATTTGCCTTAATTAATCAGAAATTAGTTTTTTTTTACCACAACCCTCCTTAACGTTTTAACAAGAATACACCTTACACGTCGAAAGACAAACGACAAGCGACAAAAAATTACCGCTAACTTTGGCGCCAGTGTCCATAATGGAAATTATTTGTACTAAAATGACAGCTAGATAACTACAGAGTTCGAAATTAAATAAATAGATGGCGTATTGTTAACAAATCTCTTATTCTAACTGAAATTAGTATAGAGTGGCCAGTTATTGCAGGTGGCCAGTTACACCTCGTTTTACCCTATCACGTCTTTTCCCTTGCGGGGTAGGCAGAGCCTAGGTTAAAAAACCTTATGGTCACATTTCGCATTTTGGTGGGCGTGTATGTGGAAAACGGAATCTGTGATGAGTGATGAACTGCTGAGTTGCTAGCCATTGCCATTTGACATGATTCCACAGATATTTGCCCATTCCCTCGATCGGCTTTGACGATCTGCGCGGGAAGCGAAGCAGCAGCATGGAAGGCCTCAAATATAGAACTTACTTTACTTTATGTACTGCAAGATCTATAGTGATTTTAACAAGTGACACCTCTATATTCTTTTACTCTAGTAGATATCGAAAAAAATGGCCATTATCGTTAAACTATATAAATTTTTTGTAAAAAGTTAGTTACTAAACATTATGGCTCTTTATTCTGTAAATAAAATAACCACACTGACCCATCTTGATGAGACACCCTAAATATCACACAGAAAGGTGTGATGTATTATTTTTACACGATTACCTTATTAAGGAGTGTTGTGTTTTCAGAGTTCATATGTTCTTAATGCCTAAACGAATTCAGATGTGTTAGGTGTTGCTAGAATATTTGGATTAATATTTGCAGGGCAACAGTGTTTTTGGATTTCTTCAAAAACAAAGCATGTTTTTATAATTTTTCACAGATGGACGATTTCTACCTAAGAACTGACGTTAAGGTCATTACAGTTTGTTTCGGGGCAACAGACACCCCACTCCTGAGTTTGGATAATATGGGATTTTTCGACCTTGAGATACAAAATAGAATGATTGAGCGTGTTAAAATACTGCCTACACAGAGGTATTGAATTTGCCTTTCTGTTACCAAAAAGTACTTGTTTTTTAGCCTTTGACTTCTTGTGCTTTCGTCGCCGCTGCCCATCAAAAGCATTTCATTCATTTCAAATAGGTGTCACGGTCAATCGACCTTGCCCACCCTGGTGTCAGAGTTTTTCGGAACCGCCTCTCGGCCTCTGACGTGGTTCCTTTAACGACTACCAGATGGCAGCCGGGACCACCGGCTTAACGTGCCTTCCGAAGCACGGAATCATCTTTATTGTCAGACAATCAGGTGATTCTAGCCTGCAATATCCTAACCAAACTGGAAACAACTCAATCAAAAGCATGACTAAGCTGGAGTGGGATAGGAATTTGTTGGCTTTGAGAAGAGAAATAATTTATTGGGATATTACATAAAAAATAATTTATTGCTAGCTCCGTGGCGCAGCGGTCAAGACCCCTATCTATTATTTATCTACTATGTATCTATTTAACTACTATATTATCTGTGATTGTTTGCGATTGGCGAGCTCCGTGATGCAGTAGTTAATACGCCAGCCTGCGACATGAGATTGCTCGGGTTCGATCCCCGGCCAGGTCAAGATGGAAAATGATCTTTTTCAGATTGGCCTGGATCTTGGATGTTTATCTATATATGTATTTGTTATAAAATATAGTATCGTTGAGTTAGTATCCCATAACACAAGTCTCGAACTTACTTTGGGGATAGCTCATCTGTGTGATTTGTTCGTATATATTTATTTATTATTATTTATTACATATTAAATACTGGAAGGAAATGGGTGAGACCTTTGTCCAGCGTATTTAATGCCATACGCAGTTGAGGATGACACCCCTGACTGATTCTTTACTATGAAACGTTTGGTTTGCCATCTTGACTTGACCGGGGATTGAACCCGGTACCCTGCGATTCAAATGCACTTGCGATACCACTGAGCCACAGAGGTCGTCAAAATGGGGAAGCAGCAGTGGGATAATGTAGGTTAAGCTAATATTTAGTTTAGCATAAGGTGTTTATTACTCATTAAGAAATATAGAAATTTATTTAAATGAGAAAATACAAATTTAACTTAGTATAAAAAACATTCATGTGCGTACAAATTCGATGAGTTAATCATAATTAAAAATTTTAACTTACATATTGGAGTGACTATCGGCATGGTTACCGGATTATCTAACTCGTATTCCAGGCCAGAGTCAGCTGCAGCGGGGTTGGTAGAAGCTCTGAAGAAGGGTGACAGTGGCAGCACCTGGCTGGTCCACGCTAATAAACCAGCTCAAGATATCACCGACAAAGTTAAAGAAGCTTATAGTATTCTGTCGAAACTTGTTTTTGATGTATAAAAATAAAATATACCAGATCATGACATTGAACAACTGTCTCCAGAGGACCTTCTTCATTCGAATTCTTTTTCGTATTTTGAAAGTTATTCAATATCATGGGCTGATCATGCCTCTTAAGTCTTACTACCCTTATTTTTTAACAGATTGTACAATTGATATACAACCTGTTAATGAAAAAGCATAGTCCCTGGTTTTAGTTTGTCCAGTATCGCGAGTAGAATTAATTTTACTAACAAAAAATAGGGGTCTAATTTTAACCAAAAACATATTGTTTGATCATTACTTTACTCTCGCGGCGGCACGCGAACGCGAAGCGGACACTTAGCCCTAGGTCGCGCGTAATTACCATAGAATTTATAATGTACAACAAAGACAAGAAAACAAAAAATTCATAAATCTTCGTAAATAATCCGCGAAAATTAAATTTCATAATTTATTTAATTGTTTTGTAATAAAAATAAGTTGGGGTATCTGAGGTTTTGCGCTTTTTCAATAACACGACTATCTTTAGATTACAATACCTATAAGATAATTTAAAGTTATAATTTTAATAGATTAATAGATACGGAAGAATATTGATAACCTTTCTTACTTTCGGAAGTTTTAAGTTCGAATTTCAACTGTTTGAAACGGTGTTCTAGAAATCCTAATTTACCTTGTACCCACAGAAGGCAATACAATTTAAAATAGAAATAAGAGAATATCGGAAAATGCTCAGTCATCCGATCAACAAGATATTTCCGGAAGCACCTGTACTTTGATGTATGTACGTACCATCACCTGCAAAAGTCCATACATGACATTTAGGTGCAAATCGATTGCAATGAGTAGAGAGGCATATTTATTTAGCAATATCACGAACCTTATGCTAAATTTTTATACATATAAGTTAAAATTACTGTTATTTTTAAATAGTATTCGTAGCTACAATCGACTTTTTCCGCAACTTCTATATAGACTTTTGCAGACGACCGTACCTACACGTATTTATGCTGCGGTATAAGATATGATAACATTATTTTGCCGCTAACATTCCGTCAATGACAATGTCAGAATTAGCTGATAAAGTGGCCATAGTGACTGGCGCTGCTGGTGGCATTGGGTCGCTGGTGGTCGAGAACTTACTGAAGGAGAAAGTTAAGGTAACCTGGCTTTCGTAAAAATCATGAACATATGCTTACTTATAAATTCATCCTACCTATCTCCCCTAAATAATTTCAAGACATAGGATAAATTTGATAAATCCCATCGTTATGTAAGATTTTTCAGACCTCACGGTCGCAGTGGCAATGACTGCTATATTTCGCTGAATTGCCATTCGAATATCTTACCTAGATGTCCGACCCTGCTTTGATGTCATTCAATTATTTATTTTTTTATTAAAATGGTGATTCTGATAGACACTCCTATTGAGTTCAATATTTCGAGTTCTAAACCCTTCAGGCAAGTAGGCGACCAATACTGTTGAAAAGAGTTTCTTTCGGCGTCTTTTTCTCTGCAAAGGTCGGTTCCGAAACGCTAGTAGTTTGTAGCTTTTGAACAATAATTAATAATTTGAACATAATTTAATGAGTATTATTTAAAATGTGAATTGATGTGAATAAGGGCCTGAAAAGGCCTATTTTCTGAATAAATCTTTGAATCTTTTGAATCTTGAATCTAAACCTGAAATATAACGAAATATAACTAAAACAACGACGTGGTCTCAAATAGGAAATTGCAATCCCTGGAGCATCGCCGTAAAGTCGCTTGTCTATCGGTATTTTATAGGATCCATTTTGGAGAGTGTGCGAAGGCGCTCTTTGAGCTAGTTGAACCCTCACCATTCCTCCATCGGACTACAAGGCGCAGACAGAAATTTCACCCTTTTATCGTTGGAATACCAAAGAGTCGAACTAAACGCTTTGACAGTTCCTTTTTGGTTCGAGTAGCTAAGGTGTGGAATGAACTGCCTGCGTCTATATTCCCAAACAAGTACAGTCCCGGGACATTCAAAAGTAGAATAAATGGGTATCTCTTGGATAGGCATGTAACATCCTCGTCTTCATCGTCACTTACCATCAGGTGAGATGAGAGACAAATGCCTAATTCAATATTTAGTAAAAAAAAAAAAAAAAAATAATACATAATAGACTTTATCCGTAATAGAGAACATAACCTTTTAGTACTCATGACTTTTTTTTACACGCAGAGCTGGATAGACTTTCGTCTATATTTTAATTATCTGTGATTGTTTGCGATTGGCGAGCTCCGTGGTGCAGTGGTTAACACGCCAGCCTGCCACATGAGATTGCTCGGGTTCGATCCCCGGTCAGGTCATGATGGAAAACGAACTTTTTCAGATTGACCTGGGTTTTTGGATGTTTTCTTTTTGTAT
Source organism: Elegia similella (assembly GCA_947532085.1). NCBI lineage: Eukaryota > Metazoa > Arthropoda > Insecta > Lepidoptera > Pyralidae > Elegia > Elegia similella. The sequence continues at coordinate 23,329,137 of OX383932.1, read as the reverse complement.
CTACGACACAAGTTCACAACTTACTGTGGGGCTAGCTCAATTGGTGTGATATGTCCCTATATTTTTATTTAGATGTGATGAAATTTGCTCTGATCTATTAACTGTGCCGAAAATAATAATATCCTTGTATTTTTTCAGCATGTAGCTATCTTGGATGTAGCTGAAGCAGCGGGCTTAGCCCTTAAAGATAAATTAATCTCCAAATATGGAAACAGAGTGAGCTTCTATAAATGTGACGTTACGAAAGAAGATCAGCTACTGGATGCCTTCAAATCTATAGTCAATGAAAATGGCGGTCTGGATATTTTGATTAACAACGCTGGTATATTGAATGACAGCTGGGAGAAGTACAAATTGCAATTAGACTTGAACGTGGTAAGTTTATAGCATGGTCAATTATGGTGCTAAGGTCTAAATGATAAGCGATGAAGAAGTCTATATTGTATGTCTGAATTTTGATTTGAGAATAAAACCGAAATTTTGCTGATGTCATTAAACACTTATTACGTAAAATTTTCTAAATGTTAGGTGTAGTTTATAATAATGTTAGAAACTTTGATCGAAGAAGAAACACGATAATATATATTTGCATATGAATAGGATACAGAAATTGATGTTACAGAGGTTCACTCCTAATCAGCCATTAAAGTAAGCATGTAAATTTCTTATTAGGAAATTATAGTTATTATATTATTACATTCAATTATATCTTAATCATCAATTTATGTTTGTCAATAATATATTTTATTAATATTAAAAAAATCTTAATTTCGCTATATATACTTGAACATACCTTGAACTACATCAATCTATCAATCTTCAATCTTCTTCTTCTAAATATATATAACTCAAAGGTGACTGACTGACATAGTGATCTATCAACGCACAGCCCAAACCACTGGATGGATCGGGCTGAAATTTGGCATTCAGGTAGATGTTAAGACGTAGGCATCCGCTAAGAAAGGATTTTGATCAATTCTACCCCCAAGGGGATAAAATAGGGGACGAAAGTTTGTATGAAACTATGCTTATTAACGCGAGCGAAGCCGCGGGCAAAAGCTAGTTATAATATAAAGAAAAAATAAGTAAGTTTGTATTGTGCTATTTTATTGCTGATTTAAATCAAATATATTAGATTTATTTAAAAAAAAAAATATTATAATTGTTTATTTCAAGACTGCTCTGATAACGAGCAGCTTAAGAGGCATGGAACTGATGCGCAAAGACAAAGGTGGAAAAGGCGGAGTTATCATCAACATATCGTCTGTAGCAGCTCTGTGTCAGTTACCACTATCATCCATCTACAATGCTTCCAAGAGTGCAGTCTTGCAGTTCAGCAATTGTATTGGCGTAAGTCCTTATATCAGTTTAAGTACTCTTATTAAATTAAGAATGCGGGTAGGGTTTGAACCAGCGACCTTTGTTGGAACATAGACATCATCATCATCATCATCATTTCAGCCGCAAGAAGTTCACTGCTGGAAATAGGCCTCCCCCAAGGATTTCCAATACGACCGGTTGGAAGCGGCCTGCATCCAGCGTCTTCCTGCGACCTAAGTCAGTTCATCCGACAATCTAGTTGGTGGATGTCCGACGAATGCTCTTACGTGGTCGCCATTCAAGAACCCTTCTGCCCCATCAGCCATCGGTTCTACTCGCTATGTGCCCCGTCCACTGCCACTTCAAAGAGCTAATCCGCTGAGCTATGTCGGTGACCTTCATTCTCTTACGAATCTCCTCGTTTCTGATTCGATCTCGCAGATAAACACCGAGCATAGCTCTCTTCATAGCTCTTTGAGCGACTTTGAGCTTCCTTATGAGGCCCATAGTAATGGACCATAGCAGTACATAGACATATTGTCATATTTTTTTTATTGCAGTCCCTTGGGAGTAGCGGCCTTTTGTCAATTGTGTGTTGTTACAAAATATGACTCTACAGATAGTCAGCAGTTTGAAAGAGGCAAGTATGTAGTAGAATGGAAAGGACAAAGTAAAATGGAAGAGACAATATCGTACTCTAAACCAAGTAAGAACCGAAGAGGAAGAAAAAATACCATTGAAACTAACGTGAGATACAGACATTATGTACTACAAAACGGGTCACTCACGTGCTATTTCGTCGGGATTGCCGACTATAGTTTCGGACTCGTCAGGAGCCCATTTTCAAGGCGAGTGCAAGACGCGCGGCGGAGAAGAAAATGGGCTGACGAGTCCGAAACTATAGTCGGCAATCCCGACGAAATATCACGTAAATGACCCGTTTTTAGTACATGATAAGAAAAAATACGTTTATTAGTTTACACATTTTACTGTTGGGTTCCCTTTTCAAAATGTGTGAAGGATAATCCCTCTTATTTACATAGTATAAAATGATGTCGCTTCTGTTGTCTGTTCGTTTAGATCTTTGAAACTACCCAAGGGATTTAATGCAGTTTTCAGCAATAGATAAAGTGATTCAGGAGGAAGGTTTATGTATATAATTTACTGCTCATATTAGTATCAACATTGCAACCGTGCGAAGCCTGGACGGGTTTCTAGTTATTAATAAAGTGTATATACTTGGATAAAAATTGTTTTAAAAATGCACTAAACATTTCATATGTTGAACAAAATGCAATAACTATCTTATCATGTATGCCAAGGATATGGTAAGATACACGCAATATGTACTTATTACTCGCTTGACATAAGATAAAGGTCCCTATAACACCTGATCGTACTATATTTCCGGACATATATTAAAGTTGATTGAGATTTTTTATCTTAATAATATATTTATGTTACCAACATAAACTACCTTTAATTTGATACCTAATTAAATATATAAATAACTAAATATAAAACAATAACTCTTAAAAATTCGCTACCTTATGTACTAAGAGCGCCATAAAAATGGCGCCCTTAGTACAAAAGACTGGATTAGACCACGGAGCAGGATTAGACATTACATAGCTTATATATAACCAGCAGACGGTCAAGACGCATCTGACGATATGCCATATGTCAAGTTACTGTGGGTAGTTTTAGAGAAACAAGAGTACATACTCACATACATATATGTTAACAAACATCCCTCTCCAAAATCATACCCCTCATTTCGGCTTTGCCGTAGTCGAGTAAATATAAATTCCAAAATAAGCGTTATTTTTCACATTATGAAATTCAGTTTTTTTTTTTTGTTTATTACAAATCATAAAATTTTGAATACACTTTGCATTACATTACAAAATATGACCATACAGAAAGTCAGCAGTTTGCAACAGGTTGAAAATAACCAAGGCTTGAAAATAACGCAAGCAGAGCCACGGGGGAAAGCCCATTTTGTCTACATCGATTCAGTTTTGGACATGACAAATGGGATAAGAAAACTCATACACCAAGCCAAGACCAAGAAGACAAGAGCTAAAAGTGGGCATAGCAGGAATACACTTTTGGAGCTCAGTGTTAATGAGAAGATTATTTTAAACTAGACAGTAAAAGCAAGTAAAAGCAGGATAGTTGCCCCGGGGGTATAGTTGCCTTGGTTGCAATTAGTCTAGCTTTGCCAATGACGCGGTTTTTTTTAAAGATCTAAATACTCGTTTAAGTCTACCATGTCGCTGTGCGATTGCATGAGTAAGAAAATTGCAATCGACGTTTTTGGAGGTTAGATATCCCCATTTTCTCGGTGGCGCATCCGTCCCCAACAATACCTTTTCTCTTAATGGGGTAAATGTCCCAAAATAAAGGAGTCTGAAAAAATCGCTATATCTTCCAATAAAGTACAGTCACGAGCATAGATATGTATACACATTGGTTAGGTCTAAAATTAAATACAATTATATATACCTATATGTTTGTGTCTGTACTTATTTTGCTTCATGTACCTACTGAAATATGGTGAAAAATTCCACGCGGGCGAGATTTTAACCAGCGACCTTACGGCTATGTACGACACCATTTGAACTACCGCGATTTAAACATTTTCGCCGAGGTTTGAGGCGCAGTAGTTCAATTTGCAGAACATATGTCATACAACCAAATGACAGCTCCGTGGCGCAGTGGTTAACACGCCAGCCTGCGACACGGAGTGCCCGGGTTCGATCCCCGGCCAGGTCACGATGGAAAATGATCTTTTTTAGATTGGCCTGGGTCTTGGATGTTTATCTATATATGTATTTGTTATAAAATATAGTATCGTTAAGTTAGTATCCCATAACACAAGTTTCGAACTTACCTTGGGGCTAGCTCAATCTGTGTGATTTGTCCGTATATATTTATTATTATTATTATTTATAACCTAAGGTCGCTGGTTCAAATCCCGCCAGCGTGGAATATTTTCAAATAAAATAAAATTCAAATAAAATTAAATATTTAAATATAGCATTGTGAATGCAAAATAAACACTTATATGAACAAACAATGTTTTTACAACTTTTCACAGATGGACGATTTCTACCTAAGGACTGGAGTTAAGGTTATCACAATTTGCTTTGGGGCAACTGACACCCCACTCCTGAGTATGGATAATATGGGATCTTTCGACTCCGAAGTAAACAATAGAATGGATGAGCCTCTTAAAGTGCTGCCTAGTCAAAGGTAGTATTTGAAATTTCTTTTCTGTTACCAAAAAGGATTATTAGCTACTCTTTCGCTTCCTGAAAAAATAATAGCTGCACCGGTTTTGTGATTGCAGAAAAGTATGGATTCAATTCCTGCAGAAATATTAGGTCTGCCTTTACTTAAGTTTAAGCCGACTGTAAAAAAACCGGTTAATAAAAAAGACTTATTACTGCATTGATGATTATATTATTGAAAAAATGCGTGGCAATTAATATAAATTTAATTTAATTAAAAGTATGAAAATTTGTGTCTAAGGTAAACAATGTATTCAGAGCCTTTTAGGCACGTAGGGACCAAGTCTCGATTGAGTTTCTTTCGGCGTATTCTTCTCACCAGTGGTCGTTCCGAAACGCTAGTAGTATTTCGATTTTGCATTTATTAAAAATATATAAGAAATAAAAATATGACGTTCAAAAAGAGATACATGTACCCAATTTTGAATAAAAATCTTTGACTTGTACTCTACCGCTGCTACCCATGAAAAGTACTTCAAAACTGGGGAAGGATAAGATTTGTTGGCTTTGGGAAGGTAATTAATGTATTGTGGGGGATACTATATATTCGAATGAATAGGGGATAATAATAATAATAATAAATGTTTATTTTCTCTATTTACAAAGGTTAGTGTTATGTCTATGGGTTCTTAGAGCTAAATTTTGTCATTTTAGTGTTGAGACTAGTTAACCTTTGTGTGGAGACTAGTCCTTGAAATTGGTTCCTGTGGGAACCTGTGCTGCGGGATAAGCAAGTAGCAGCTCGGGCGACCAGGCGTGCGTACCCGATGTCATACCTGCAACCGGCCAAGCAGTTGATAATGACACTCCTGACTGGTACTTTACAATGAAGCAGTTTTTCTATCCTGACCTGACCGGAGATTGAACCTGGAACCCTGTGATTCAAAGGTACTTGCTACCACTATGCCATAGAGTTCGTCAAAATGGGGAAGAACTTTGCTCAACAGGACAATATAGGTTAGAAAAATAAATAACCACAAGTTAAGACAGTATTGGAGTGTCCATAGATATATTATGGTAGTGACGGGATTATCTAATTCGTGGGTTCGATTTCCACCGGAAGCATACTTTGTTGAGTTGTTTCCAGTTTGGTTAGGACATTGCAGGCGTGAATCACCTGATTGTCTGATAATAAAGATGATTCCGTGCTTCGGAAGGCACGTTAAGCCGGTGGTCCCGGCTGTCATCTAGTAGTCGTTAAAGGAACCAAGTCAGAGGCCGAGAGGCGGTTTCGAAGAACTCTGACATTAGGGTGAGCATGGTCGATTGACCGTGACACCTACTTGAAATGAATGAATGACGGGATTATCTAACTCGTATTCCAGGCCAGAGTCAGCTGCAGCGGGGTTGATAGAAGCTCTGAAGAAGGGTGACAGTGGCAGCACCTGGTTGATCAACGCTGACAAACCAGCTCAAGATATCACCGGCAAAGTTAAAGAAGCTTATGGTATTCTGTCGAAACTTGTTTTTGATGTATAAAGAGTAATAGATAACTGTAATTATGCAAGGGAATTTGTTAAAAGAAATATATTTTCAAATTACCTAAATCTTTCTATTTTTTTTTCGGCCTACATTTCCTGCGAGGTTGGACATCTCTTTTTTTGGGTAGTACTTCCGTAGAAGTTCCAAGCCTGAAAGGGTAGAATACAAGATACATGATCGCGCCAAACAAAAACCCTTTCTTGGCAGTCGGATAAAAACAATCACGAGGCTAGCGCTATACAAAACTTATCTTCTTTCCGTATCGACGGATTTTACGATAAATTTTATCAACCCATTATTGAGCCACTCCTATTGTCGCCTCCGAGAGAGATATAAAACTAACTAGCTTATGCCCGCAGCTCCACCCGCGTTAGTGTCGATTCCTTGTGAACAGTAAAATTTCCTGGATATGCGGCCTGTGATTGGTCGCTCAAAAACAGTCGAAAAAAATATGGCGTTCGAGTCATGTTAGCGCGTCGCTTGCGCTGATATAATTTCTAAAAATAACGACTCCTAAGAGCTTCGCTGGCCGAAAACAACCTTAAATCTCATCCGCGAGTGTGTGATGGTGTACCACAAGTGTAGGCAGTGAGAAAAGGAATAAAGTTCAAACCAGGGAGGTTCCCAGCCAGCCGCCACGAGGGCCTGCCGCGGGCGATCCTTCCCCACGTCCTGTTCACAAAGAATCCAGGTCAGTGTTTACTTTTTCCCTTGCTGTGATTCTGGGGTTGATCGGAGAATGCAGTGACTCTTTCAGGATGTCGCAACATTAATATATGGTGCCTCCTGTGAGGACATTCCTCACGTACTTATTTCAAATTTACCCACTTAATTTCAATATTTTCAATTAAAGTTATTTCCAAATATGGATAACTAATTTATTCATAAATAGACTTATTATAGATTCAAATTAACTAGGTACTTACCCACCTAGCATTTCTCTATTTGTCTAACAATCTCGGATCAAACAGGAAATTCCATACCTGTGCCATACCATAGTAAATACCTATTGCTTACAAGTACATACTTCTTATCTCGTTAATTCCCTTGTAATAATCCCATAATCGTTCGATTTGTATGCCATAAGGTACTATCTTGTTACTCAGGCTTTCGAACTATTTTGGATAGCCTAGATACCTACCTAAGGTTAATTAATAGCAGCGAGGTGTGTATTTATGATTATAAGTAATAGTCCGTAGTTTTAAAACCTACGTGTTTTGTGAATATCTGTTCCATTACTCAGTTTCCATTTAAACTTTTGCTACCTACCTACCTTACTCGTACTTTCACAATTAGTGCTTAGCGAAAACATGGCAGAAGGAGAATTAATGTCAACCATTAAAAAACGTGAATATGAGTTTAAAAATATGCAAATACTTTATGACTTAGCAAAAATTACGAAAGAAAATAAAACTAAATTGGCATCCTTTCGAGCTAGGTATAAAAGAATTGATAAAATTCGTGATAATTTCTTGGAATGCAACGATCGTGTAAACCAGTTGCAACTCAAACTAAATCCTCAATTTGTTATCGATAATAATGCTTTGTTGTCATTTGACGAGTTATACTATTTTGTCATTGAGTTTGCTGACTCTCTCGACGTCAGTTCGCGCTCGGAACTGTGTCAAGGTCATGCGCATTCCAACTCTCAAGTGAAATTACCTAAATTGCAAATAGCTAAGTTTGATGGTAAGATAGAGAACTGGCAGATGTTTAAAGACAGTTATACGTCGCTTGTGCATAATAATGTTTCGTTGTCGGACACAGAGAAATTTTACTATTTGTTGTCATGTCTGTCTGGATATGCCCTGACACTAGCTAAGGGTGTTCCTATAACATCAGCTAATTATTCTGTTGTTTATGCAGCGTTGCTAGACAGGTATGATAATAAACGTATTTTAGCTACCGCTTATTTAGAAAAAGTAATAAAATTAAATCCGATCCAACGGCCATCATTATCAAACTTATCACAATTAACCAACACACTTTATGAATGTGTTAGTGCCTTGCGCGGGTTAAATATTGATGATTTAAGTGAATTTCTTTTATTTTACATAGCATCTCGGCCGCTTGATACAGAAACTAGGAAAAGGTTTGAATTACAAAATACCGAAGAAATTCCTAAATTTAATAATTTGATTGTTTATTTACAGAATTATATAAAGGTATTAGAGGTTAGTCAACCTAGTAATTTACAGTCATTCAATTCTACAAATAAACAAAACCACAATAATACAAAGAAAGATAATTTTTCTCGGCAATCAAATTCTTCCTTAATTACTTCTTCGAACTCAAATAATAATAAACCTAATCAGGCTGTCTGTGCGTATTGTCATGAAAATCATTCAATGTATCGCTGTGGTAAAGTACATTCTATGAACATAGGACAGCGACAACAATTAGTTAAAGAGTTACAATTATGTCAAAACTGCTTGAGGCCCGGTCACACTAGTGCAGACTGCAAGTCTAAGTCCATGTGTTTCATTTGTAACTCAAAACATAACACATTATTACATGAAGAACTTACCTTGGGGCTAACCGTTTTCTCAACTTGGAAAAGCGTCTTGCCAGCCAGACTGAGTTGAAAACGGAATATAAGGAATTTATGCAGCAGTACGAAGATCTGGGACATATGCAGCCTGCTGAATCTTTGTCTACTGACCGTTATATTATTCCTCACCATTGTGTAATACGACCCGATAGTACAACGACACGTTTACGAGTAGTCTTCGATGCCAGTAGTCGGACCTCGAATACTCTGTCACTCAATAATATTGTTCATGTGGGTCCTGAGCTGCAAGTGGATATTGTCGATTTAGTGACAAAATTTAGACTTCACAAAATAGTTTTTACTGCCGACATCCGTCGTATGTATCGGCAAATATTGATAAGACCCGAGAAATGGACTACTAACGCTCCTCGTCTTCTTAAGGATGTTCCTCCTGAATTTTGTCAAAGTTCCAAATCCTTCGATGAATCGGGAAATGAGTTTGTCAAAATATTAGGGATACGATGGAATCCCATTAATGATTCTTTTTCATATGCCTTTTCAGACTCGTTCGAAGTCAAATTTACTAAAAGATCCATACTCTCTTTAGTAGCCCGCATTTTCGATCCACTCGGTTGGATATGCCCAGTAGTCTTTGCGACCAAATCGCTGTTGCAAGAAATATGGCGGTTAAATTTATCGTGGGATGAGACTATTCCAAAACATTTAATCAAACAATGGCATTTAATAGCGGCCAATTTGTCTGATTTACAAAAAATTTCTCTTCCGCGGTTAGTTATACCTTCCAATCCGATGGAAGTACACTTGGTAGGTTTCTGTGATGGTTCTCTGAAAGGCTATGGTTGTTGTGTGTATATTTGTGTGGTTACTAATGAGCCCAGAATTTCTACTGCGACTAGTTTACTGATTGGAAAATCTAGAGTAGCTCCTTTAAAACCTACCACGGTAAATAGACTCGAGCTAAGCGCAGCGGTGCTTCTGGCAAAGGTTCTATCACATATGTATGATTTGCTTAAAGACTATATAACTATTAATTCTATTCGAGCTTATTGAGACAGCAGCACTACCTTGTCATGGCTTAATACAGCCCCTCATTTGTTAAAAATGTATGTAACCAATCGTGTCATTCAAACAACTGATTTGATTAGTCCCGGTCATTGGTATTATGTTTCGTCTAAGGATAACCCGGCCGACTGTTGTAGTCGCGGAGTGTCCTGTCCAGAGCTTATAGACCATCCTCTGTGGTGGAAAGGTCCTTCTTGGCTACAGGATTTGCCTAGTCAATGGCCTAACAAACGGGTTCTACTTCCAAAAGAATACTTACCCGAGTTTAAATCACTAGAAACTAAAAGTCTTCACGTGATTAATGTGAGAAACCCACTTCTGGACTTAATTGCCAGACATTCCTCTTTTACAAAAATTCTAAGAATTGTAGCATGGTGTATTAGATTTATTTCAAATTCGAGGGTTGCAAGGCAAAATCGAATTCTTCCATTTCTCAGTAGTACTGAACTCGAGAAGTCAACTGAAGTATTATTTAAATTGAGTCAGTATCATTATATGTGTTCCGAAGTCAGTCGAGTGCGAGATAATGAACCATGTGTAAAGTCCATTCAAAAACTTTCACCTTTCCTGGACGATGATGGGATCGTGCGGGTGGGGGAACGCATCGATGAGGCTAATCTGTCACCATCTGCGTTACACCCTTTTTTGTTACATAAACAATGTGCAATATCTAAAATTATAATAAAACATTTTCATAAAAAATATTTGCATTGTGGACCTCGAACCTTACAATCTCTTATTCAACGCCAGTTTTGGATAATTGGATTGAGACTTCTGATACCTACCGTGCTGTCAAAGTGTGTTAGATGTTTTATTTCGTGTCCGCGCTCTCGTTGGGTCATGCTTAAGAAAATTACCCAGAGATTTTGGCGCGTATGGCAGCGTGATTATCATCATACATTACAACGAAAGAACAAAAGGTTCGTACATGAACCAAATATTAAAATAGATCACTTATTCATAGTTAACGAACCTAATCTTCCGCCGATGTTCTGGAAGTTGGCACGTATTGTGCAAGTGCATGCTGGTTCGGATCAAGTAGTCAGAGTAGTTACTCTCCGAACTGCTAACGGAAAGACCTTTCGTAGGCCGGTAGTAAAGGTTTGTCCCTTACCAATTAGTTTAGATAACATTTTTACCTTTATATAGGTACTAATTTATCATGACCATGCATGTTTTTGTTGTTGAATAAATGTCTTATCTTTCATCATGCTATTTGTATGATAAGCAAATTATGTAAGTAGCAGTTCATAATTTAATAATATGGTCGTATCACATTCAAAGACGCCGATGACCGTGAAGAGAGAAGAAAAAGCGGTAAAGAGGACTACGTTCCTAACCTCATATGAACCTCATACAACGTGATTTTGAACCCCCAGATTTCAATATAGCTATATATTAAAATCTGGGAATCAGAATCCCTAATGAAATACAGAATTGCAAGAAAAAAAGGTAAAAAACGAAAACGAAAATTAGGTTTCCCATACAAAGTCGTCGATCAGCTGGACGAAATTCTATGACAAGTTAAATTTATTTTTTCGTTTTATAACTTTTTTTCTTGCAATTCTGTATTCCATTAGGGATTCTGATCCTCAGATTTCAATATAGCTAGGGGGTTCAAAATCACGCTGTATAGTGATGAAAAATATATAGTAAGTTCTAAATTTGTGTTAAGGGATACTAACACAGCGATTATTACCATATTTTATAACAAATACATATATATCTATACATACATATATGCCGAAGAGTTTGTTTGTTTGAACGCGCTAATCTCAGGAACTACTGGTTCAAATTGAAAAATTCTTTTTGTATAGTCCATTTACTGAGGAAGGCTTTAAGCTTTAAAACATCACGCTGCGACAAATGGGAGCGAATCATCAATAAAAAATGTTGTGAAAACGAGGGAAAATGATTCATCTATTCTAAGAAAAAACTAATTAATCAAAATAACAAAAATTGCCGCGGACGAAGTCGCTGGCAACAGCTATTTATCTATATATATATATATATATATAGATATCCCCATGGGCACTTCCTGGCTCAACCGTGCCGTACGAGCAGCACTTAATTGCTCCGTTTTCATTTCTGACTCCGGTTTGATTTTCTGACTCCATTGCCGTTTGCCCGTCAAAATATGACTCCGATTGGAGCCATAAATGTCGACGAGAGTAATAATAAGAATTAGGCATTTTTTATACAAATCCACCTTTTTGGCTTTCAAGCACTTCTTGCTCCGATTCAAATGGGCCAATCAGAGCACACCATACCTATCGGTATCTATGATTGGCTTCTGCCGGCTACTCACTATGTAGGTTAGATGCTAGCGCGAGCAAGTTTTGCTTCGTAATCATTTAAGTTGGTGTTCATTAGTTGCGTCTTGGCAAAAAAGGGGAGATGGGGCCGGAAGGTGAAAGAAACTTCTGGCTAAACTAAACAAGATATCCGTTGTGGACTCGTTAAAAAAACACGCATCCCGTTTCTTCAGTGACAAGATCATGTAGCTGGTTTGATGATGGAGTCAGAAGGTGACCATAGGAACTCCTAAACGAAATAAGATACGCTCGTTGAGTTTTGACTTATTTGATTTGTATTAGCAAGCACTTCCGTGCTACATGATATTCAGAGCCTGGAGATGGAGCCGAGAGGTGGTAATAAGAACTTCTGATAAAACCTTACAAAACAGAGCCGTCTCGGGTATGAAGTTGTTAATAAAACAACTAACCCCTATTCTCCACGTGATCCCCACTGCTGGGCAAAGGTCTGCCCCATTTCCTTCCAAACATCCCTATTTTGTGCCACTTCAGAACATTTCTTTTCATGGCTCGTGCTCGGAAAAAAATATATTCTTTATAATATTTACTTGCCCTAATGTTTTTTAAATCTTTTGGTATCTGTATTTTTGTAAAAGTCTATTTCACATGTATTATTTTATTTGTTTAAGTTGTATTTTGCTTAAAATAAATATTTCTATTTGACTTTGATTTTATCTGTGGTTGTATTTGATGATGAATCAACAAACACTATGCCTGTTACATCAGGCTGGCCTATCACGGTATGTGCACTGAAACCAGACTGCCTGTTGTGACATTGGCGGTTTTTGTTGAGCGGGACCCTCAAGATGTTATTTTTTTGCCTAAAGACAACAAACACGACACCAGTTGCAAGAAGCAGCCCACTTATACCTATAATTCTGCGACAGCCATGCGTTTTGTTGACTGAGGACGATATTCAGTTCTAATGTCAAATATAAATACGGGTTCATGTGTCATTTTATAAAATAAAAACCGGCCAAATTCTAGTCAGAAAATTACTATTTTAACAAAAAAAAAACATGAATTACACAATTCTGATAGGAACGTAATTTGGAAAATCACATTATTAAATCGTAATAACGGAATAGTGTATTTAGTTATAAATACAGCCAACACGCCTCGAATTTTTAAAATAGCTACAAGCAAACTTTTGGAATTATTAATCAGGCTTGATAAAAACATTACATAAAATAATTCTCAAAATAGGTTAACTGACGAAGTTTTGAATAAACAAATTGTTACATAATTCCCCATGAAAAATATAATATTTATTATTTAGTTTTTTTTGTTATTATTCATCATCATCATCAGGTCTTTTTAGTCTCCACTGCAGGAGCATGACTCTCTCTGTATTGCCGGAGCCATACTTGCCAGAGCAGACAGATGATTTGGCCTACACCCTCCTCGCTGGCCAGACGGGTTGGAGAGGTCTCATTGATGTTTATGAGCTCTGTTTAGCTTGTATTTCCTAAGTCGCCTCTTACGACATCCATGGGAAGTCTAGGAGTGGTCCTATTCTACTCTACCGGAAACCTCACGGCTTGTTATTATTACTGTAAAAAAATAAGTAGTCTTTTCTAGATTTGTCATTAACTGCTCAGAGATAATTAGATACTTTCTGGGTTGTCACATTTGTAGGTCACATTAGTGTTAGGATTTCAGGGTTGCGTTTTAATAAAGATCATTTTATGCCTTTTTTTCTAGAAAACTGCTTTTTTGCGCAATACTTCTTCACACAAAGCTTTCTCCTGGATTGTTTTGCTTCAATGCGAATGATTTTCAGTGCTGCATCACGGATTCAATCTCAATGCTGCTCCGTTTGGTTTTAGTTTTCTTTCATCTTTTTCTCAACTTCTTCTTCATCTGATTTCTCATCATTTTCATCATAGTTTTTTTGAGTATATTTTGGTCTTTTTTTTTCTTCCTTATATATTTATTTATTAAATTCATCGTCATTTATAATTTTTGTTTTTTTTTCTGTTTATGTTTTCCTTTTTCTTCACAAGATTGATCACTCTCAGTATTTGATACTAATCTTTGCCCTATTTTTTACTCTTATTAATTTCATAGAACCAAAAGTATTTGTTTTAACTATTTCATTTTGTTTGTAGTCACTTGCATTATATCTTTCTGATGATTTTTCTCTTTTTGTATATCTCAAAATAGATTTGTGCAATGTATTTACAGACAGGTCTGTTTCAGTTTGTTGAGTGTTCTCACTCTAGTTGCTGTTATTCTTGATGTCTCTCTCATTCACTTTTTTATTTTCTTTGCAACTGATTCTGTCTGGGTATCTATTATTTTTGTCATCATCATCGTCCACGGCTGGACATAGGCCTCCCCCTAGGATTTCCAATACGACTGGTAGAAAGCCGCGTGCTTCCAGCATCTTCCTGCGACCTTAGTCAGGTCGTCCGACCTTCTGGTCGGTGGGTGTCCCACGCTGCGCTTGCCGGTACGTGGTTACCATTCGAGAACCTTTCTGCCCCACCGGCCATCGGATCTGCTCGCTTTGTTATTTTTATCAGTACTTTATTATTAGTCAATGTTTCCCCCGCCTTTGTATACATACGGAAGTGGATCTAATAAGTTACAATCTTTACGAATATAAAATTAGCCGGGCAAATTCCTTATATGAAATGGAGTCAACAAAATACAAGTTTTGAATAAAATGCGGAGACAGAATGTGCTGACAAGTTAAAAAGATATATACGTTACGGATCAAATAAGTTTTGAAATTTAGGTAAGTATATAAGTCAGTGAGTATAAAACGGAGGCAACAATGTTCAAGTGTTGAATAAAACGTGGAGTCATAAAGTGATAACGAGATTAAAAAAATGGAAGTGGATCTAATAAGTTACAATTTTTACGAATATAAAATTAGCCGGGCAAATTCCTTATATGAAATGGAGTCAACAAAGTACAAGTTTTGGATAAAACGCGGAGACAGAATGTGCTGACGAGTCGAGACCCTGCGATTCCCAGGCACTTGCGGTACCAAAAAAATTGAATAACACATCAAAAGACAAATCCGTATTGTGCAGAGCAGAACAGCCTTTCTGAGGGGATGAATCGTAAAATTGTGGGAAAAGAAAAATATATCCTTTAATACTTTTAAACTTCTGCGCTGCATATTTACTCCTCACGAGTCCATTTTCAAGGCGAGTTCAGAATGTGCGACGCCAAAGAATCCCGGGCCGTTTTCAAAACATAATGTAGGTATTTATGTTACGGTTGGTTTCAATGATAAAGATATAATTTGTGGATCTTTATTTTCATTTGAGCAATGTAGGTTTTTACTGATGGTCACAAGTCCATCTACATGCGAAGATTTTAGATATTTTCTTTGATATCGATATAATCAATTTATTATAAAAAAGAATCTAAAATAAGTTTTGAAATTAATTAGTTGGAGTTACTTTCGCATTTATAATGCTAGTACGGAAGTATGGATAGTGTTGTAAAAACCCGAGTCTGTCAGTCTACATTTGCAAAACTTAACTAATTTTGCATACTTGGTAATAATAAGTCAGAGTCGAGTCGAGCATGAGTAGTCAGAACACGGACTCAAATCGACTCAGAACTTGAGTCGCAGAGCCAACTCGAGTTCGAATACCAAAGTCATAACGCCTTCTACTCAACAAACTAGTTAGACAAAGCATTACAATAATTCAAAAGTTTATTTGATATTAATGATAGGTACACTACAAATAACTTTATTTCACACCACCCTCAATAAAAAGAAAGAAAAAAATTTTTTCGCCAAAAAACAAAAAGTAGCAACAATAGGATAATAAGAAATACTTAAGAACTCTACAAAAGTTAATTGCCGAAAAGGCAGCAGGCTCAGCTTTATGCTTATGGCGGTGAACCACAGCGCTGATTTTCAGCTGATACCAAGGAGGAC
Source organism: Elegia similella (assembly GCA_947532085.1). Classification (NCBI taxonomy): domain Eukaryota; kingdom Metazoa; phylum Arthropoda; class Insecta; order Lepidoptera; family Pyralidae; genus Elegia; species Elegia similella. Next base: position 23,313,243 of record OX383932.1, on the reverse strand, counting down.
GTAGGTTAGATGGCTTAACTATATATAACAAGCATAACTTTTTTAAATATATTTTTAACTACTCATTTACCACATTTATATATATGAAAAATTTCATTATAAGTAAGAACAAAACAGCAACAATGAAATTGCCAATTATATTTTTGTGAAATCATAATTGTAAAAAAGTTATATTTGGGAAATTAAAAATTGTTGACAGCAATGCCATCAATTTGACGTGATAATGTGCACCTAGCGATAAGAAGAGCGGAGTCTCCTGGCACTAGCATATTTTGCTTAAAAGGGGGCTCCAGCAACTTTTATATTTCTTAAAATGATCTTACCCAAAAATATATATATTTTTTTAAATGTAATTTATTTTATTTGTATAAGAAATGTGGCGACAGAGGAATAGCTACTTACCAGACGCGACTCAGTCCATAATCAGACTCGAATAAGTGTTAGAGTCTATTACGACAGGAGCTTGAGTAGGTATAACTAACACATCGAGCAGTGGAGTCTCCATTTATGAGTTAAGTCTTGTAATTTACAGTCAAGTCAAAATATTTAGACTCCCGGAGTCTTATTTTTTTACAACACTAGCTATGGATTGGGAGCTTCATCACCTTACACATTTTGTTTTTTCAAAAAAGCTTTTTGTTGTTCTTAGTGTTAGAATTGACTTATTAACACTATAATTCTTTATAAATATAATAAATGGTACGCTGATTGATATAAAATACCAATACATTATATCAATTCATATAATTTATTCCAGAATACTATTATTTATGAATATTGTTTAAAATGATAATTAATAACAATGATTTTTGACATTGTAAATTATAATTGCCTTTATGTGATCGTTAACAAACTAAAATGTAAACAACCCTACCACAACACTATTTGTATTTAAATGAACGCATTGTAATGGTGGGATTCATTCTTGAATTGACAGTTGAAGGAAAATAAACTACGACAATGAAGGCTGAAGTTTTATTTTAATGAGATTCCTAAGTAACATATGGTGATTTCTAACAAATCAGAAGTGGAAAAATCTGTGCCTACACGTGAGTATTTTTTTTTTATCTTTGTATTTGTTTTTATATATGTGAAGTTAATAATTTTGTTTTTGGGTAAATGGATGCCAAAAAAAAAATATTTTAATATCTGATGACGTAATAACAAAGAGCTGCTCACCAATGTTCCTAAGATAATACGTCGCAGCTTCAGATACTTTTACGATTGGATGATTCGCCTTCTGTAGTCTAAGCTGCAAAATAGAAGATTCACAACACTTCTATGATGTTGATTGGGAGTTTCTTAGCACAAATAATCTTTATGTTTCAATGATCAGTTTGATTTCAACGGATATTAAAATGCGATCGATGCGATATGCAATCGACTCAAATCAAACGTTTACTCGCAGTGTTGCCGTTATGCAAATCAAATCTATCATCGTCGAAACTTGACATTTAATCCTTATTCATAAAACAATTCTAAATAAAATGTAGCAACATTTATCATGGTTCCCGGCTATTACCAATAGATGGCGCGACGCGACTAATATGAAAATACATTTTAGAAATGTTGCTGACATAATTTACGACTACTTTAATATTCCTTAATTTTTATTGTTATATAATACTATATCGAATAGATACTATATCGAAGAGAAACTGTTGGTGTTATTTTATTTTTCAGAAATCGCCATTGATAGGGCGGTAGCTATTCGTCCTGCGATCGATAAAAGGATATCAATGATCAAGCAGACAAACGAGGAGAAGATGCAGTAGGAAACTGTAGTTGATGCAATTTTACTTCTGTCACGGTAACATGAAAGGACACCCTGAACAAACAGAATCTTATCTGGTTTCAACGTTTTAGATATATCCATCATAACTGCACATCGGCTGCAAAGCCGTAGTCGTTCGAAAGCCTCAAGTCTGTCTGTCGCTGACAGCGAAGCTCAGCCGCCACAAAACCAGAGGTACACCGTAGGATGCACGAACCAGTGCTGCCATAAGGCAGAGTTACATCACTGTTGCAGCGGCTCCAGAGATTTAACAATCGAGTTACACTGGTATGTCAAGCTTTACTACCGAAATTTATACGTTTTGTCATGCATTTTATGAACAGTTTTGGTTAATTACATAAATTAATTGTGATTAATTAACCCATTTGTTACAAATCATATGGCATAAATTCAATTAATATTTGGATAATCCGAATTGACTTTTTACTTTTCCACGACTATATAAATTTTTTTACAATGCTAAATAATAAGCACCAACGATTCTCTGAAATGGCAGGAAAGTTATAAACTTGCATTCTGGACTGAAAAATAATTATGTTCCTTGAACATTAATTTACCTTGTGTGATAAGTACAGTTATTATATACAGGGTACTTGTAATAATGTTATTTTAACAAACAATATGGACACAAAATATAATTTCAATGTGCCATCATCTAATTGTGTGATAAACAAAACTATTTATTTAGAGTACACTTGTTATACACGTGTAACAGTTATTAAAACGGTAAATAATGTCTTAAAATATATTGCTTGATTTTGGAAAACACTGCGCTTTACTTAATGCTGGTATTTTTCCGTGGTATTGTTCATAAATGTAACTTAGTATTGCTTTAGGCGAAAAGTCAATTATTTTCTGAATATTTTAAATTGTAACTTGTGTTGTTCATCCTGAGCAGTTGCGTTTAACTATACTTATAGGGTCGAATTTCACTAAACTATGTCTTGGTTAAAATAATTAATGATGTCGTGCATATCGCGACTTACAATTTACTGACGGGTTAGCCCAAAATTAACCACTAAGTTACTGATGATATGAAACTCAGAAAGATTCCGTAATTGATAACCATTCTACATAACGCAATATAAATTATATTCAAAAATACTGTATTTCTGTTCCTGGAAGTTCAAGATACAGGAAATAGTTTGCTTTACTAAGTATACCATCATATCATGTTACAAAAAAAAGGGCAATAAAAAAAGTACATTAATATTCAAGCCATCAAAATAAAAAGTATTGCAACTGAAATTCCTCAGGCTGAGGCACACTTGTTATTATAAAACTCGTTAATAAATAAATTATTATATCTAAAAGCATACCATTAAAAGTCATAAAGCTTTTGCACAGAACCTAACGGGATGAAAACTAACGCGAGTGATTTATCCACGAGCGGTGCTAGTGTAGCGAAAGAAACGAGGTTTGCTCGAAAAAAAAAAATACACTTTCCCTGGCGTTTATCTAAATCTAAAATACTTAATTGCTCTTTAAACATAATAAAGGAGTGTTTTTATAGACAACGGTAATGTAATTGAAACACAAATGTCGCTCAACAGCGGCTTCCAGTTGTGAGCTCAAAATAGTAGACCTTATTAGGCTGTGTCGATACGTGTTTTCCGCAATGGATATTCGATTCTGTTATAAAGGAATAAAACGGTTAAATGAACAATGAACTAATTCGAATTCTTTTTCTTGGATATTATTGTATGAATTGATACATGTGTATGATATGTAATATTTGCGAAAGACTGTATAAAACAAGTTTTGATATTTTTTATACATATGAGTATAAATGTGTTACGCAAACACGCAAATATTGATTGATTGAAGAATCACCACTTCATGTTTCAGTATTATTCTGCTATAAAGACAACTGGAAGGCAACATTTGTGCATTGCTCATCGAGCGTTAATTGTTAGACGATTAAACAACATTTACTTTTACTCCGTATTGAACATCAGTTGAAAGGTACCAAATACTTAATGTGTCCCTTAATATTACCGGATTATTTATGGCATATAAAGATTCATATTCAGATATTTATTGCAAGTCATAAGTTTGATACATACATGAAGTACAAGTACAGGTGACGCCCTGTTAGGGCACTGTAAACATTGAGGGCAACTAGTTTCCTGTTTACTTACAAAATATCAATATCAGATAACCTAATTATGTCATACTATATAGAATTGCTTAAAGGCCTCGAAAAATTTGAATGGATATTTAATTTGTATTTAATTTAAGTGTAGCTAACGCTTAAATAACATTAAATATTTAAAAATAATATTGTAATATTCATTTATTGAATTCACATTCTTTGTTATGATATTAACTCTGAAGATGTCCAACCTTTTAATAAAAGCTATGAATAACTTCCCATCTCCAACCAATGTCCATGAAGTTCAATAATTTACCGGCTTGGCCAGCTATTTCAATGATTTAGGAAGTTGACACATCTCTTTTCTTTGACAACATGTCCTATTACGACCTTACATAAATAAAAATAAGTATAAGCTTGAGTTAGCAAAGAATCCGAGGTAATTAAACATTCTTAGAAAAAAGTTTTTCAACTTAAATGAGATATTTTTACCTAGAATTTATGGTGTATGGTTTTTATAAGAATCGTATTCTTTGATATAATTTTTCCATACCGGTACGTAAATACAATTACTTAATCTATGATATTGGTAAAAAAAAAGTGTACAAGTGGCTCTGTTTTCTGCACAGACCGTCACTAGGTGATTTGTTCTATTATATACATATATGCTCACGCACACGCTTAACGTGACCTTTGGGTCTTATGGCCTTGCGCTTTATCTACCTCATAAGAGATTTTTTGTTATAACTTTTTAACGTATCGACAAATTATACATATACATATATGTAATCATATTGACGCGCTAAGCTGTAAGTCCATACTATGAAGCTTCTACGTAATGAGTTCTGAGACACCACGATTTTTGGATATTACAAAAGAAAATAGAATATTACATTAACAATGTAATGTTAGTTAAAATTGAAGGGTATAAATAATCTTACGTGCGAGGATAAAATGGAAATGTGCTTGCAATGCCATGACACTTTTAATATTTTTTCTGCAAATAAAACTAAAACGAAAAAGTTATTGGCCAATTCATTCATTTTTGCTTATACTAGGATTATGACAAAGAAAAAAGAAAGGGTTTTTATATACTATATCTAAAATTAAAAAAAAATATCGTAGCGCTGGCCATATTTTCAACATGAACTATTTCGTCATATGTTGTTACAATTATATATTCTTACTACTTAATATTTTAAGTAGTAGATAGATTAATGATTTTGTGTATTATTAAACGCTTTGCGAGATTTTACTATGCTCCAGCGGTTTGAGATATCCGATAGAGAACGTAGCTTCACTTCTTAACAGTATGAAAAGTTTTTAAGAATTTCCTCATATTAAACATATCTTGAATACAGTAGCTTAATCGAGAGAAAATAAATCGGAATACATTATCTAAAGCATTGTTTGGGTGTTTATTGAAAAATGGTTTACAAGAACATACAGTTGTTTTTTTTTGTATCTTATAAAATGAATTATAAACTTGATAATGATAGATATAAAGTATCGAGCATTTGTAGTGTGACAGGCAACTAACGTGAAGTGAAATTAAACTAATGTCGGGCGAGTTTACACTTCCTAGAACTTATTATATTATGACATAAATTTTTGTTGATGGAAAATGATAGAGGAAGATATTAAATAATAGTAAGAAATCCTTTTAAATTAAATTCTATCATTGAAAAGTTGGTGTATGCAGAATGGGTGTGTCTATATTTATTTTTTTCCATATAAAAAAAAATGCCTAATTAATATTATAATATAAATGTGAAAGTGTTTATAATGTCCTTTCAGCAGGCTGTTTACATAGATACAAAGGTATATGTAAATTTATTTCTTTTATATTTAATTGTATCGTATACTTAAAATTGTTTCTGTTCTTTTATTTTACACAATTTTACACTGAACGATCTCTTTGATCTATACCTGCCGAGATAATATCTTAATTTTAACTTGATATGGATCATCCTACTACAATTAAAGTATGTAACATTTCACTATTCGAATATTTTCGCTGTTGATGACATTCAATCATAGTTGATCCATGATTAATGATAATTTGAAATGTAACTGTTCTGATGTTAGGTGTTTTTCAACGAGTGAATTGAATAATGATAATTTGAAATAAAACTGTTCGTAATGTTTAGTATTTTTCAGTAAGTAAATTTTATAAAAAAAAATCCGTTTAAAGTGAATTAAGTGAAAAGTAAAAAAAATATATATATACTTATGGTAAAAATAAAGAAAGTGAAAATAGAAAAAGTGAAGTGAAAATGAGTGAGCCTGATGAGTGTTCCAGGCATAAATAAGTGGCCTGATGAGGGTTCCGGTATTTAATGAGTGAGCCTGAAGAGTGGTTCCAGGCATAAACAAGTGGCCTGATGAGGGTTCCGACATTTAATGAGTGAGCCTGAAGAGTGGCTCCAGGCGTTTTTTTTTGTAAGCCTGATGAGTGTTCCAGGCATGAGTGAAAATAGTATCTTAAGAGTTTTACTACAACACCTTATTTATTTATTTACAAAATAGGAATGTGAACGAATATGTGGTTACTGTTTGTGTGATATATATTTGTTCTGATTATATTCCAATTTTTAAAAAGGTATAAAAAAAAAATTGTTCTACTTATGTTCAGTAATTTAAGTTTGAGGACAAACTAGTTACTGTCAGGAAGGCCGAATGTTAGAATTGACTTATTAACACTATAATTCTTTATAAATATAATAAATGGTACGCTGATTGATATAAAATACCAATACATTATATCAAGTCATATAATTTATTCCAGAATACTATTATTTATTAATATTGTTTAAAATGATAATTAATAACAATGATTTTTGACATTGTAAATTATAATTGCCTTTATGTGATCGTTAACAAACTAAAATGTAAACAACCCTACCACAACACTATTTGTATTTAAATGAACGCATTGTAATGGTGGGATTCATTCTTGAATTGACAGTTGAAGGAAAATAAACTACGACAATGAAGACTGAAGTTTTATTTTAATGAGATTCCTAAGTAACATATGGTGATTTCTAACATTAGTCATTGTAGCAGTCAGTATTAATCTTTTTAATCCTAAGTTACTTAACTCAAGTTACTTATCTTCTAATGACGTTCATTTTTTTATGTTCTGATAGCAATATCTAATAGGCCTTACAGTTCATTACATAAAAATTCATAACTTTTTTTTTTTATTTATTTTTAAGGGCTTTTATCCTAAAAGGTTTGTCATCCACGTCGTATCCTCTTTAAAAGATCTACGTCTGAGGGAATATTATAACAAAATTGCAAAATATTTCAGCAGCCACCGAAGTAGCTGCGATCAAGTCTGTGTTTACCATAAGTATATACTTAAGGTGAACACCTACGCGCCGCAGTCGCTTTTGTTTTAGGTAATGCGGCGACAGCGGCGCGTGCGGTGCTGCTCAAGTCTGCGTTTAACTTTAACGTTCATTTAATTAATTCGCTTAGCTAAGTTTTCATTGATTGGCTGAAGTAATAAATAATCGAGATATACCTACGCTTAAATAACAATATGTTTGATTTTACAGTGTTTTACAACGAAGGATTACTGAGATAGGTATATCCCCGTTTTGTGACGTCATTCGTGGACGCTTTTTTGCTGACCTTAAGAAAAATATATATGAACAGGGTAACCCTGTTTATATAGATTTTCTTACGAAAAATAATCTGTTCTTAATTATGGACATTATTCATGAAATATAGTTACTTAGAAAATTTACTATCGGCCTACTTACAATAAAATAAATATGGCGGGGAAGTTTATTAAACGCGAATTTTGATGATTCGCAATGACGAAATAAGTTTCTTAAAATACTGTTTTCTTACGAATAAAAAGTGAAATAGAGCTTTATGAAAATGTTAGTTTTTCATTCCATCATAACTTCAATATGCTGACTTCCTTCCTTCATTCCAGTCTCTCAAAATGCTCAGTCATCCGATCAACAAGATATTTGCGGAAGCACCTGTACTTTGAAGTAGGTACGTACGATGCACCTGCAAGGCCTTAAGGTGAAAATCGGGTGCACTGATTAGAAAGGCATATATATTTAGCAATATCACGAACCATACATATAAATATTATCCATAGATACCCACGGCATTTTACGCAACTTCTAGGTATATGGACTTTTGCAGACGACCGTACCTACACATTTATATGTTGCGGTGTTATCTATGATAACAGTATTTTGCTGTTAACCATCCTTCAATGACAATGTCAGAATTAACTAATAAAGTGGCCATAGTGACTGGCGCTGCTGGTGGCATTGGGTCGCTGGTGGTCGAGAACTTACTGAAAGAGAATGTCAAGGTACCCTGACTTCTATAAAATTATGAATATATTTTTTAATTCGGCTTAAATTTTGAAATTCATCTTATCTATTCAAATCATTTTACAAGATAGGATGAATTTCAAGAATCCAATCGTAACAATTCTATGCACAAAATGTAAGGATTTTCAGACCTCGCCGGTGCAGCTTAGTCTTAATGTCTTTCAGTGTAAACGTGATTCCGATAGAGGCTCTTATTGAGTCCAATATTTCGAATCCTAAACCTGAAATATAGTTAATGCACAATGAAATGCACAATGAATGTATTCCTTTATTTTTAAATGATTTGTTTCTGATATTCTGATTATGTAGATGTATTGCAATTTTCTCCTTATATATAACTGTGCCTAAAATAAGATTTGTATTTTTTTTCTTATTAAGCATGTAGCTATCTTGGATGTAGCTGAAGCAGTGAGCTTAGCCCTTAAAGATAAACTGAACTACAAATATGGAAACAAAGTGAGCTTCTATAAATGTGACGTTACGAAGGATGATCAGCTCCTGGATGCCTTCAAGTCTACAGTTAACGAAAATGGCGGTCTGGATATTTTGATAAACAACGCTGGAATATTGAATGACAGCTGGGAGAAGTACAAATTGCAAATAGATTTGAACGTGGTAAGTTAAGCATGGTCAATTATGGTGCCAAAGTTTAATTGCTAAACACCAAATATGTACTTAAAACTTAAAATTTAGAAACTTACCTAGATATAAGACTCACCTTTGTAAAGGAGAAAATAAACGTTTATTATTATTATTATATTATTAATGCTATTAAGAAGTTACTATTTTTTGTCCGTTATTCACTACATAAAATTGCGTTGGTTCAAAATTCATTTGCATTTGAGAACAAAACAGAATTTGAGCAATTCTTTTCTTATATATGTTTTACACACTCAAATTAAATCACTTAATACGTAAAGCTTTTGGAACGTTAGGTGTATTAACGCGATAATACCGTATGAAGTAATTTAACTTAAAATAAAATACTATATTTTGACTTTAAACAAATTTCATTGATTTAAATTGTTTATTTTAAGACTGCTTTGATAACGAGCACCTTACGAGGCATGGAACTGATGCGCAAAGACAAAGGAGGAAAAGGTGGATTTATTGTGAACGTCTCGTCTGTAGTAGCTTTTTGTCAGTTACCAAATTCATCCATCTACAATGCTTCAAAGAGTGCAGTCTTGCAGTTTAGCAATTGCATTGGCGTAAGTGATTGAATATAAAAAGTAAATACCAATAATATTGTAAGTATTACAAAAATCTTAAAGCGGGCTTTAGATGTTCCGCACCACGAGCCGAGTGTCAGCCGTAGCACGGTCAATCAGCTGGTTCATTGCCTGTAATTTACAAATACGAACTTCGACTTTCACGGTTGATTCATACCTACAATGTCCTAACCAAACTGGAAACAATTTATCAAAGTATGCTTCCTGTGGGAATCGAATCCACGATCCCCGGGTCTACAGGCAAACGCCTTAACCACTGGACCACAGAGGTAGTTATAGTGATGTTAAAAAGTGATCCTCTCCGACTTTTACTCTAATAGGTAAAGAATACATTCATCATCATCATCGTCAGCTTTCCACGACCCACTGCCAGCAGTGAAGTAGGCTTATACCCAGGTATACCTAAGCCTACTTTTGTCTGCGCCAATCTTCCTTATCATAAGCCTTCGCAATTCAACTCTTCCCATGGATGTCGTAAGAGGCGACTTAGGAAATACAAGCTCAACAAAGCTCATAAACATTAATGAGACCTCTCCAGCTCGTCTGGCCAGCGAGGAGAGTGTAGGCGAAATCTTCTGTCTGCTCTGGCCAATTATGGCTCCGGTAGTACATAGGGGGTCATGCTCCTGTAGTGGAGACTAAAAAGACCTGATGATGATGATACTTTGCAGGGCAGCAGTGTTTTTGGATTTCTTTAAACACAAAGCATCCTCCTTACTAATATTATAAATGCGAAAGTGAGTTTGTTTGTTTGTTGTTTGTTTGTTACGCTTTCACACCGTAACTACTGAACCGATCATCATGAAATTTTGCATACAAGTTCTCTGGAGTACGGAGAAGGACATAGGCTACCTTACCTTTTTATCCCGGGAAAAAGTAATATTCCCGAAGGATCGACATTAACGCGGGCGGAGCCGCGGGCGAAAGCTAGTGTTTTTATATTTTTTCACAGATGGACGATTTCTACCTAAGGACTGGAGTTAAGGTCATCACAATTTGTTTTGGGGCAACTGACACCCCACTCCTGAGTATGGATAATATGGGATCTTTCGACCCCGAGGCATACAATAAAATGACTGAGCCTCTTAATGTGCTGCCTAGTCAGAGGTATTTGAAATTGCCGTTCTGTTATCATTATCATCATTTCGAGTAGGTTTACGGTCAATCGACCATGCACTTCCTGGTGTCAGAGTTGTTCGGAACCGTGGTTCCTTTAACGACTACCAGATGGCAGCCGGGATCAACGGCTTAACGTGCCTTCCGAAGCACGGAATTATCTTTATTTTCAGACAATCAGGTGATTCAAGCCTGTAATGTCCTAACCAAACTGGAAACAACTAAACAAAGTATGCGTCCCGTGGGAATCGAACCCACGGCCCCCGGGTCTATAGGCAAACGCCTTAACCACTGGACCACGAAGGCAGATTGTCTGTTATCAAAAAAGTACTTATTAGTAGTTAGTCTTTGACTTTTTGTGCTTTCGACGTTGCTGCTCATCAAAAGCATGTCTAAGCTGGAGAAGGATAGGAATTTGTTGGCTTTGAGAAGATAATTAATATATTGGGATAGTACGTACTCGAATGAATAAGGGAAAAGCAAGTATCAGCTCGGGAGACCAGGCGCGCGTACTCGATGCCATCACCGGCCACTGGCCTGGTACTTTACAATAAAGTAGGTTTTCTATCGTGACCAGACCGGAGATCGAACCTGGAACCCTGCGATTCAAAGGCATTTGCGGACCTCTGAGCCAAAGCGATCGACAAAATGGGGTTAACCTTTTCCTAGCAGTGGGACAACGTAGGTTAGAAAAATAAGAAACCATGAGTTAAGGCAATATAGAAGTGACATCGAGATAACATAATATGGTAGTGACGGGCTTCCTCCGTGGTCCATGCTGCCTCCATGGTCCAGTGGTTAAGGCGTTTGCCTATAGACCCACCACGGGAAGCATACTTTGTTTAGTTGTTTCCAGTTTGGTTAGGACATTGCAGGCTTGTCTGATAATGAAGATGTTTCCGCGCTTCGGAAGGCACGTTAAGCCGTTGGTCCCGGCTGTCATCTAGTAGTCGTTAAAGGAACCAAGTCAGAGGCCGAGAGGCGGTTTCGAAGAACTCTGACATCAGGGTGAGCATGGTCGATTGACCGTGACACCTACTTGAAATTAATGAATGACGGGATTATCTAACTCGTATTCTAGGCCAGAGTCAGCTGCAGCTGGGTTGGTAGAAGCTCTGAAGAAGGGTGACAGTGGCAGCACCTGGCTGGTCAACGCTGACAAACCAGCTCAAGATATCACCGGCAAAGTTAAAGAAGCTCATGGTATTCTGGCGAACCTTGTTTACAAAGAGTAATAGTGAACTGTAAATATGCTAGGGAATTGGTTTATAGAAATATATTTTTAAGTTAACAATATTTTTTTGAAATTAAAAATATTTGCATACTGAAAATCTTTTATTTTCATGTTGACGCCAGATCGATCAATGAATACCATTAATTATAGGCAAATAATAATATAATAAATATTATTTGTTTTAAACGTGACAATAAATAAAGTCATTAAAATATATCACTCAACCAACTATAGAAATATCATCGTAAAACCACAATGAAGTGAACGTGAACAGAAAAGAAAGCAGGATATTTTTTAAAGGAAAAACCATTCAAATGTATACTTTTAATTCTATTGCTTTTCATGTTACAGGTATTATTTTTCTATCAAAATTATATGTAACATTAAAAAACCGGCCAAGTGCGAGTTGGACTCGCGCACGAAGGGTTCCGTACTGTACCCTACCTATGTGTATATTTTTTTTTCTCTAGCCTACCCTTACTATGAATTCCTAACTGCACCAAATACTAGCTGTATTACTCTTAATCTACTTTATCAACCTACATACCCTATTAATGTTTTGTTTCTTTGTTCAAATCTATATGGCATGATCATATCTAGCGGAAGTAACCCTTGTTTTATCATAGTAACCCCTGGACCTTCTTAAATGAAGTGATTTTGATCTTAACCTATGGTGAGGAAGCCTAATCCTATCTTATGCTATGCCTAAGGTTGTTATCGGCCTTGTGTATGACTAATTTTTACTTATAAATAAGAATAACCTTATCGTAAGGTACGCTTATGTTTTTCCTAATAAATATTGTTCAAATTGCACTTTGTGTTATTTTCTGTTGCCTGCTATTTCACATTAATATAATTGCCTTATTTTATGAAGAATTGGTTAATTATTTTCATTAAGGAGCATATTGCTTATCTAGCATGGTTCATTCTACAGAAATTGTTCCTCTACCAGCGGTTTATAGATATAGTATTGAATTTCGGATATGTATAGTAAGTATTAGAATGTAAGTATCCATATTGATCTATAATGAGTTATAGATGTCCACAACTGTAGATATTGGATAGAAGTCTAAGGTAATAGTTTAATATTGTCATTGTATGTATTAGTCAGTGGTGGTAGATATACATTATAGTGAATGTACCCAGCATTTTGGTGTTACGGTTTACTGTCGAGCCCCGCCTTCCGCCCGCCAGAGTACCACTCGTCATCCAGACTTGGACGTGATTCCTCCGTATGCTAATTTCTTTTGGAAAGCAATAGGGATACCCATTAAAGAGTAAATAGTACCTGTTCCCACCTAATAGTAGGATAGGCAATTTGTCAGTAAAATTATGTCTGACTATTAATTCAGAGACAAGAGGGTAGACTAAATGTCTTCAAGCGTATTACCTGCTACACAAGCATTATGCTCTCATTGTGTTCGCTGGGATGAGTTCAGACTTATTTACTTTGAATTAACACCACGGAGGTGTAAAAGCAAAGAACTCAAATTATGAATTTACAACAAGCAGGTAGTACTAGGTACTCAGATGGAGTTTTATAGCAAGGGTTTGTTTGTCAGTCAAACTATACCTCAACCTTCACTGTAGAAAAGGCATCCTTACATGATAATACTTCCTGTATCAATTGTTACTCATTATCCTATTATTTTCAGGAATTATGTAGTTATGTATGTAAGCATGTAAATGTTATGCCATGCTGTTATGTATAAGCACTATTATGCACTAACTCTAGATCTTAGAGATAGATGGAGATGAAATGTCTATTAGTATTTAAGCACATTTACTTCAGACTTATTTGTCTCAGTGATTCAACCAAATTTAAGTGTGAGGATTGTAATATTCCTATATTTCAATAAATAGGGATTGGAGTCAACCTTACACTCGCCCTTGGTAGTATATAAGGAACATTACTCTCCCAGAATTCACTATTCATTCCAGAATTAGATGAATCATATGGTATATATGTGGATTGTCAATATCTCAACCTTACAGAATTTACATGACTTCCATGGAACCAACAGACCATCCCCTTCAGAGAATGATTATCATGATAATATATTGTCAGAGAGTTATGAGATCTCACTGGACTAAACAAATCTGAATTTTTCAACAAAATAGGTAGATCAAGAAGGTATTTATTTAGTAATTAAATAGACAACTCCGACTCAATCCATTGTCAAGTAGCTATGAGATTATGCCACAAGTTATGATATTAGTTGTTCATGGCCAATCTATGTGATTTTACAATATGAAAATCCCCAAATCATTCAGGTGGATACTCTATACACTATTATATATCAGGGCCTTGTACATAAAAATTAAGGTTAGGAATTTCATACCTTTGTTAGAAACAGATTCTCTGAATCTTTCACAATCAGAATACGCACATTTCGTCAGCATTATCACTTGTCACTATCACAGAACCAACTTATGCCATTTTGTTATCATATTTTCACATTCAACTTCACTTTCATATTAGATACGACTATCTAACTTAAAATTACTGTCGAAGATTAATTGTTTGAATTATTAACGTCCTACCCACCAGCAGCTTGGATGGTTATATTGCTACCACCGGATTTACCGTGAAAACGAATGGAATTTTATCTCCTATACCCCTCTTTTCCTTATCCTGACGCAACCGTTAATGGGCCTAATCTAGTCCCTATCAGTCCCTAATTTCTAGTCTAAAGGTGTTAAGTTACTGTCCCCCCATCCCCAAAGTGTGTGTGTGTGTAGAACGAACTCCGGTGTAAGAGATCGCTCCCTAATCTAGCTAAAAAGATTTGAGGAAGCTTCCCTCGCCCTATTTTAATGATTCTACCTGCCTGACTGCTCCTAAAATCAGATTTCCTACTCTGGTAAATAGATTAGGTTCCTAGCAAGGATCCGTCATCTCTAAGCTGTAAAAGGGAGCCAGAGTTTGGGCCCACGAACCTATTATTCCTATCACTCTTGGGTTGTGGTCATCTCTTGTGGTCAGGATCGAGACTTCCACGCCCTAACAAAGGTTTGAGGTCCCAGACGTGTCCCCAAGTGGCTAGGGAGCTGAAAACTAGCGCACCGTTCGGACCGTAGGTTTCCGTAGGCACAGAGGCCGTCTGGACGCCCCAAGTAGCATAGCTAGGCTGGAAATTGCAGCCCATTCGACCAGCTACAATGTCGAATTATTTTTACTCCTACTTGGCCGCTACCCTCATAAAGAACAATCGCTCTCATAAGGAATAGAGGTCCAGCGTTGATCTTGGCCATGTATTCCCCAATTCGACACAAAACTCTACTAAACTTAAATTAAAATCAAACAAATAGAAACTAGATATCTCAGATTTGATACGGAGAAGATTTCGAAGAATCAAAGATCTCCCCAACATCATTTCCTCAATATCATTCAAAACTTTACAGTATATGAAACTATTATAGTGAATTTACTCTGGACAAGCTAATATTCATATATTTCAAAAGAATCTACAATATTTTAACTTCAGAACACGATACCAATGTGCTTCTTAGCTAAAATATTTTTGCAAGGGACTTCGCGGGATTTTTCGATCCTAATTTGCCAAGATAACGCGATAACCCACACTTTAAACTACTTCTTTCTTGATTTAAAATAAAACTTGCAGTGGCGTTCTGGCAGCAATTCCTCTTGACTCTTCAAATTTCCCGATGCGTAATGACCCAGACTAATGGCGCCGTAGCCTTTTATACTCGCTACCGTGCGGTTCTCAGAAATCACACCACTTCGACTGAAAAACCGTTGGCCAATATTTTTTTTAAAAACCTCATGCAAATATCTAACTAATATCTCTACATTTAATAACTAATCTGCCTTGCTCATTCCTGTCGATAAGACCTTTTTCATTAAATTCTCAATTGAATAAAGTTTTTCCATTGGTTAGTTCCAAAACTTTCTAAAACATTCCAAGACTACCTGTCTCTTTCTTCACCCCTAATAGTAACGAAATAAAGGTCAGCGTGCCTTGTATCAAATTTAATTCCATAGACAATCTCATAGCTTTCTTTTAATTATTAGTGTTCCCTGTGCTATCTATAGAATCCCTTGAATCGACCTATTAGCATAATCTGGTATCACGAGATATTATAATAAATTTTACCATTTAAATTTCTTTTACGCTGAGTATTAATTTATTTTAATATTTATTTAATTTTGATTGAATCGATTCTCTCGATTATCCGTAAAATGCTTACTTTTTTTCAACTAGACAAAAGAATAAACTAATTATCAATTATTTGATCAAATTTTTGTTATCATCATGATTATTTATTTCCTTGTTCTTACTTAAAGATATAAAGTCAGTCAAACTATACTTTTAATTTCATATTTTTAATTTAAGTTCTACTTTTCATAGATCATAGATCAATTTTCTTCCTCGCGTCAATTATAGATAAGACAAACTGTCAATGTCATTCTGCTTCACAACAAACAAAATAAGATGGATATAATGAATTATTGTGGAACAATTTACAAAGGACTGTATTTATGATTGAATTTCAGTTTTCCAGTTAATATTTGAGAATCATGAACGAGAACATAAGTGTTCCGTTACAGCCGACCCTTCAAATTTAGACGAAAGCGACTTTCTCAAAGGACCTGGAGTTTAAATTTTACCAAATTTAAATTTTAAATTAAATTCTCAAATATTACTATATATGTTAATTATTTAAATATAAGCAAAACAACCCCTTTTTTTTCAATTCCCCCCCTTTTCCAAAATATTATTCTCCCAAAACCTTCAAATGGTGTAGCCCTCATCTGTGTATGTGTGTCCTTAAGCTAGTGTATAGTGTATTTAAACCAAGGACATGTTTTTCATCACCAAAGCTACGGATTTGAACTAATACCTTTATTTATAACCGACAATTACCCTTCTCAAGTTATAGATCAACGTCCAGGATGGAGTAGGTTGTGAGGCTACTGACCCTAGTGGTCCTATTATGGGCATATGAATTGATTCTACCTTACAATCAAAACTATATCCGCCATAAGTATCCTTCCAAGAATCTGATCTGCCTTTAAGGAGAATGACCTTTGTAAGCCATACCTAAAAGTCATATTCAAGACTTTCGCTCAAGCAAATCTTAACATCGCCTTGGAGAGTGTGTAGTGTGAATTTGTAGTAGCTCTCAGCTTCTTGTAGAGTGTGGAGTTTCATACGGGTGTTATAACACTTGGGATTATTTCCAAGAGAAATGTCTCTGAAAATTTAAAATTTACCCTAACACCAATATTCCCCCCGTATAAAACTCGTTTGTGATGTGTATATTCAAGGTCTTGGGCAAATAACATTGGTAATCTGGCTTCACATCTGGTATACCAAGGCCCTTCCTAGACGTTATCCCCCCTTCCCTTTTCCCCATCCCTGTTCTAACCACCAAGTTCATTCCTTCATACTCAATCATTCTTGCCAAGAATACATCAGCGCTTCACCAGATCACTTTCAACAATATAATATATTTCCATTAAATATGTAAAATAATCAATAAATAAGTATATCATTTCACTCATGTTGACCCGCATGACCCGCATGCTCCGCATGAACCACAAGTTCCTCGTCATCCGCATGAACCGCGTGATCCGCGTAATCCGCATAATTTGCATGACCCGCATAATCCGCACGAACTGCATGAGCGCGTAAACCTTAGGAACTGCGTGAGCCGCGTAGACTGCAAGATCTACGTGACTAGACATGAATTGAATGAATTTAAATCAAATCTACTTAAATGAAAAAATAATTATTTGAATTTATAACATTTTAACTAAATATTTTTGGACTAATCTGTATATATTTTTTTTTTTATTTTATTTAAATTTATATGAATTAATTTTAATTAATTTTAATTTATTTGAATTTATTTGAATTAATTTGAATTTATTTTAATTTATTTGAATTTATTTTAATTTTTTTGAATTTATTTGAATTTATTAGAATTTATTTGAATTAATTTTAAATTATTTTAATTTATTTTAATTTATTTGATTTTTTTATAACTAATAATAAACCTGGCGAATCTCATACCACCGCCCCCTTAAGTAGCCGGGTAAAATATTAGGCCAATTTTAGAGCGCCAACCACCATTACACCAAATTCCATCAAAATTTGTACAGCCGTTTCGAGCTATCATTTATAATAAAACATTCAGTCAAACATAGAACCTCCTCCTTTTTTTTTCTTTAAAGTCGGTTGAAAATTATCTCTGTGGTTGGATACCTCTAATTCATATACGCTGGACTACCTACTATCTGCTATAATATTACTACAGAGTACCTACGTCTATTACCGTGTTTCCGAAAATTTAAATATCCCGCCTTTTAGAATAGTTATGCTCGCGAAGTATACAGAAGTGCTATTCTCGAAATGATGCTGTCCGCAAACGAGCGATTCATCTATATCAAATGTACCCGAAGACAAGTGTCACAAAAATAGTCCCCCTAAAAGCATCGCATCGATTGATTTCTGATTTCTGAACAGACTATCTAAACATCCTATGTCATTTTCAACATGGCCGTCGTCAAATGAAACTTGGATCCCCATTTAGTTTGTGGTCAAATGAAACTAATTAACAAATCATAGTAAATACCTGATTATTCAAGGAATTAACGCATGTACGATCTCTAACCAACCTATAATGTGTTAATATAATATACCTCGCCGCATCAAATGGTACAAATGGATAACCAATATCAATGTATTCAGGACAATACGCTTTAACAATCGTAAGTATTTATGGACCCTTTTATCGTTAAATCTTTTCAATAACACAGTAGGAATAGTAGTAAGAGAGCTATGTTGAGCATATAAATGCCTTCCTATCTATAAACTCATGAAAGTAACAGTTTACAATACTATTGTGATACTAACCTAGAAATAACTTATTCATACTATCTATTCAACCTAACCTCTATATAAAAGTACATAAAACTACCCAATGACTCGTCATAAAGATACATCCTTCAATAATGCGACTCCTTTAATGATTTACATTAACTTCTTGATCAAATTGTTGTAAAATATATAAACATAACCCTACTTCTATTGTTTCAGATAACCTGAATAAGCATCTATCTGTGCAGATCTATGTAATGCTACGAGAAATCTAATCAAGTCCTACATATATTGAAAAATCTGAAGAGCCTATAAGAAGTCATTGTCGGAATGTGACCTAAGTGTGAACTGTGACATAAATGTTATAGCCTTATTTATAATTAGTGAATCTATTTGAATAAAAATATGTTTTACTCTGTCTAAAAGATTTACTATGCCATACCTTGTAAACATTTAAGGTACCTATCATGTAAGTATGAGGACCATTATGTATGACCTTTTACTACATAATGTATTGCCTAAAGATATCTTAGTTGTTTTGAGACAAATTCGAATACTTGGATTAAATTACTGTAGTTGGACTCATAGTACTAAATTTATATTAAAGAAAACAAACATCAGCACATGATACAAGTAAATGGTTCGCTTTAGTTATCACATCCTAACCCTTCTTGTAATGAGTGGTACTATTACATAACCGTCAGTGTACAGCACCTAAACCGAACACTTCACTTTTATTTGAACACTATCACTTTACTTTGAACACTATCACTTTAACTTTCACACTTTCACTACATATTCCTTATTCAATCTAATTATTTTATGTATATAACTATTTTATATTAAAATTCCCCCCCAGAAAAGCCGCCACAACTCCCCTCTATCTGACCTTACGATTAACTCTGAGTATTTTTACTTTACCCTGACCTTAAAAATTCAACTTAACAGAGTTTATTTACTTTATGTTATGTTCGTTAATTTAAATTTAATTTAAACAATAGCATATTCCAGGTTTTCCTATAGAAAATATGCATGTATGAGAGTATCTTTTCAGCTAGCCAAGAGCGTTTTGAATTTCCTCTTGCGCATGGCAATTTTTCTTTTTACTCAAGCGAGCTAATTCCCATAATGTCAGATAGGCTTTTCCCTAAGTCCACCAGATTCTACACAAATCTACCCCTGAACTTTATTTATTAATTCTTATTAAATGATTCTTATTCAAATTACAATATTCAACCTTAATTAGCTAATACAAAAATATAAAGATCAAAATTAAACCAAAACATAACTTTTTTATAATAAATTTCTCATGTACATGTATACTAATGTGAGGGAAAACTTATATTTGATAACTTTTAGACATTTCAACTAATTAAATTATAACTGTATGTTCCTCACATTCTCCTAAACTTTTGTCTACAATTTTAATTTTCATCTATGATCACTTATAATACCTCGACAGATGTATAGTGTTAAACTTTCCTCTTTCTTTATTTGTCACCGGATCAACCAACAGATAGACATTTTTATAAGGGTTGGCTGCAATCACATATGGTCCTTCATATAACGGCTCAAACTTCTTTGTTATTTTCATCTTAGCATCTGATCTATTTAACCTTCTTAATTTAACTAAATCTCCTATCTGGTATTGTATAATTCTGTATCTTCTATTAAACTTGTCAACCCGTACCCGACTTGCCTTCTGCAAGTTCTCTCTAACCTTTTCCCTAATAGAATCCACAGTCTGAGTTCTTAAGTCAACACCAATTTCCTCATCAAAAGTTAGTTTTGTAGATTCACCATACAAAATCTCACAAGGTGTAAACCCAGTACTCTCATGAAGTGTGTTATTATATAATATTTCTATTTTTGGCAACACAGTCACCCAACTTTGATGTCTTGCACTACAATAGGTTCTGAACAGTCTGCCTAACTCCTTATTCACTCGCTCCGTTGTGTTTGGACGTGGGTTTCTAACTGTTGTATAAATAACCCTAACACCATACTGACTCATAGTTTCCTTCCACAACCTGCTAGCAAACTGAGACCCATTGTCTGACATAATAGCCTTAGGCTTAATTATTTTAAAGAATTGTTTAGTCTTATTAATAACTGAAACCGCTGTTGCTTTCTTAAGGTCAAATAATTTTACAAATTTACTAAATGAATCCTGAATCACTAAGATATAGTTCATTCCAAATTTCCCACTGGGTAAAGGGCCATATAAATCTATCATCACTAAATCTCCTATATTTTTAGATATTATTGATTGACAGGGCCCTACAAGCTTAACCGTATCGCTCTTTGAAATCTGACAATCATGACAACCCTTCAACACACTTTTGACCTGCCTAGTAAGTCCCCTCCAATAAAATCTATCTCTAATATATTTAATAATTTTATATGCCCCTTGATGTCCCATTTCTATATGAACTTGCCAGATAATCTCCTCCCTTAGCATTTGAGGTAAATAAAGGACTTGATTTACTATTCCATCTGGTAAAAAATATAACAACCCATCTTTCAACATATATCTTTTAAGCGTTGAATTAGACTGACTATTTACCCCCTGTTTTCTTAATTCTGAAATTATTTTACTGATCTCTAAGTCATCCTGTTGCAATTTAGACATTTCTTTCAATTTACTTAGTAATTCCCTATTTGGCCTAACCTCAGTATAAGATATTTTGGGCAAATCATGTTTATCTTCCTGCAAAATATCATTTACAGGTGGATACCTGGATAAAATATCCGCTACTATATTATCTCTCCCCTTAACATGCTGTACCTCATACTGAAACTGTTCCAAATAGTTAATCCATCTAGCTAACCTTGCATTATATAATTTACAGTTTTTCACGAAGGTTAAGGCTTTATGATCAGTTTTAATTATTACTTTAGATCCTCTTAGGTAAGTTTCAAATTTTTCTAAGCAACAAATAATTGAATAGAATTCCTGTTCTGTAACAGTCCAATTTAACTGCGCTCCTTTCAAAAGTTTACTATGAAATCCTAATATCTTTATTTGCCCTAAGTTATCTAATTGATACAAAAACCCAGCTAAACCTATTCCTGAGCTATCTGTTTGCAAATAATATGGTTTACTGAAGTCTGGGTGGTTTAGTTCTACAGTTTTAATAAATAATGATTTTACCTTTTCAAATGCAGCCTGTTGGTTTTCTCCCCACTTCCAGGCGCTCGCTTTCTTCAGTAAATCACACAATGGTTGAATATGGAAACTATAATTTGGTATAAACCTTCGATAGAAATTACACAAGCCTAAAAAGGCTCTAACTTGTTTTAACTTTTTTGGAACTGGGAATTTTTGAATTGATTCTATTTTGTCTGGATCTGTTTTAAGTCCAGAAGTGGAAATTATGTATCCTAACATTTTCACTTCACTACACAAAAACTTACACTTTTCTAGGTTACAAGTTAGCCCAGCTTTTGCTAACTTTCCCAATACTATATCTAAATGCTCTAGATGGTCTTCTAAACTTCCAGTAGTTATTATAGCTAAGTCATCTAAATAATTAACACAAAAATCACTAACTTCGTGTCCCAATATAAAATCCATAGCCCTACTAAAACTTCCGACTGACGTTTTTAATCCTTGAGGTAGAACATTGTATACATATGACTTTCCGTTAAATGAAAACCCTGTGTACTTCTTACTATCTCTCGAAATAGGGATCTGAAAATATGCGTTATTTAAATCTAAAATACTAATAAAACTGGCTCCCTGAAATGAATTTATTACATCTAACTGTAAAGGAGGTTTCTCGGTTTCCGGTACCATATGTTTATTTATTTCTCGAGCGTCTAATAGAACACGAATTGTACCATCCTTTTTCAAAGTAAATGTTAATGGGCTACAATAAGGAGTGGATTCACGACTAATAATTCCCTGCTCTAGCATTTCTTTTAATTTATTTTCTATCTTTTCCCTATAAGCATATGGGATTGGATAAGTTTTCCTCACTATTGGTGCATGAGGTTCCATGGTTATAACATGTTCATAACAATTACTACGTCCCAATTTTGATGAAAATAACTTGGCATGTTTTAATAATACCCTTTTAAGCTCTACTTTCTGATAATTACTTAATTTTAACTGAGTTATTAAATTTTGTATGTTCTTATACGAACTCTCGACTACTTCGTTCACTTCCAACGCCTGTTCCGGACATACCACACTGTTAATTTGCCGACTCTCATGGAACTTAAACAGACGCTTTTCCTGACCTATTAATATTTCGATCCCTTTTTCATGTTCGTCTAACTTAATAGAAACTTTATTTTCCTTCATCCAGTCGAAACCAAGAATAAGGCTGGAGGTAAGCCCTGGAATTATTAATACAGAAAGGTCACTTTCAAATGGGCCTATCCCTAATTTAACTAAAGCTATTTTACGAATTTCTATATTTTTTTGTCCTACTGCTATTTTAATAAAGAAAGGTTTAATAGGTAAGGAAGGTATATTAGGATTTTTAGAAAGTAAAAGATTCCAAAATTCTTCTGACACACACGTTATATCGCTACCTGTATCTAAGAGAGCAACTATCTTTTCGTCAAAGATGTTCACTAGTAACTCAGATTTAAAATTACGACTGCCCTGTGATTTTTCGACCCTTTCATCGAAAACCGCTGACACTAAACTGCCCTCATGTATATCAAATAATGAGTGTTGACTATTTAATTTTAAAACCTCTACTATTTGACCAGCTATATCTTGCGTTTCAAAGTCTAATTTCCCATATCCTAATCCTTGTCCGTCATAGTTAGCTCTTAATTTAAGACATATGGGATATTTTGACCCAGTACTAAATTTCCCTAACGCTTGACCCGGCCTCCAATTCATTCGAACCATCATATGATATCCCCTGTCCCCTGATGTCGGAGTTGATCCGGAGACTTTATCAACCCTCTCTAGTTTAACACTACAGCATCCGCACTGTTTACATTTTCGACTGAATTTACAGTTTGATTTTGTTTCGACTGCGACTCCTGTTGAGGCTGCTCTTGTACGTTTAACATCTTCTCCTAATTCGTTTATCTTTCTTGTCAATAACCCTACGGTTCTCCTTAACATAGATTGCATTACAGCTATTTCTTTTGAACCTTGTTCTCTACGTATGGGTTTTACTATACGCCGACACCTTCTTTTCGTTAGAGGTTGATCTAAATTAGTTTCATCCACAAGTGGTATTTGTTCTATCACTGATTCTTCTAGAGGTTGAGATAAATTAGTTTCACCCTCAAGTGGTATTTGTTCTATGACTGGTTCTTCTAGAGATTGAGCTAAATTAGCTTCACCCTCAAGTGGTATTTGTTCTATCACTGGTTCTTCTTCATTTTCCCTATTAGAATCCTGAGGTCCATACCTTCTCGGGATTTTACGTTTACGCTGAGGTCTAACCATCTTATAGGTTTTCAGCACGATTTAACACTGCAGTACACGCGCGGGGTGAATATTCGCCCCAGACCATCGCTTTCATCAATACTTTTTTAATTACTTGAGTACGGACTGTGTCGCCTAGTGTAATCCTCGTCAAGTAAACAAGCTTCAAGGTCAGTACGTCACCGGCACTCGTCGCGGACGCTAGTGGCAAAAAAAGGGGTGAGAAAGTGTTTGGGACGGAATTCCACCCCACGCGACTATCGGCGTTACAAAAACTCTCGTTCGATTCTGAAGTGTTTCTTGTAAGTATTCGTTTTACTTTTTCTTTTATTCGAGATGTTCTCAGTTTCTATAAGACTTTTGTATATTTAGCTATGTTAATTGTGTTGTTCATTACAGATTTGTCGCCATTATGGACGAACGTCAGTAAAATATGATACGAAGCTGGTTAGAAGATGTGGAGGTTGAGAGTGATATTGCACCTAGTGATACAGAAGATAATGAAGAGGAATGTGTTGCAGAACTTAACCATGACTCAGAAACAGAGCAAGAATATGAAAGTAGCACAGAAGAGATGGAAGATAGGAGCACAGAAGAGATGGAAGATAGGAGCACAGAAGAGAGGGTAGATGTAGATAAAGATATGGAAGAAAACATTGAGGATAGCTTTTCAAGCGATGACAATATTCCTCTGAGTACTTTTTCAAACTACTACCAATCTAGAAATGGCACTCGTTGGTTCAAAACACCACCACCGTCATCAAGAACGAGATCCTACAATATTTTAGTGCAACAAATTTTTAAAATACATTTTTGTTTTTGTTCATTTAATAAACATTCAAAATTGCTGTAGTAGTAAGAATAAATAATAAATACTTTTCACTATTAGAACGCATTTTATTTTATATTATATTTTATTTACCTAAAATCGATCAATGAAATTGGTCTGAATATTCACCCCACGCGAGTAAAATATTATAAAATTAGGGCGCGTGTACTGTAGTGTTAAGATCAGATAATTGTTACCCGTATCGTAAGGTCAGATCTGACAACCAAAACAAACCACATATCAATATCCCTTCCTTCAATAATAAATCCCAGTGTCCGAATATATACGCATTAAATCCGTAGTAATATATTAAAACGATAATAGGTATAATTATTTTGTAATAAAATGTTTTAGTATGTAGATATTTTTTCTTTAGTTTTATGTAGTTTTCTACCTAGCTCAATATGCAAAAATTTTTTTTTGAAAAATAAATATTTAGGAATATCTATTTAAATATTAAGGTAATTTAAATAACGCGATGCTTAGAACTAATATCAACCCGTACTATCAATAGTTCAACTAGTGATCACTAGATGACGCCGGTGATATAAAACATTTTCATAGCCGTAGATAATGTCTTAATAATTTCATACTATTATTTTGTTTAGTAGCTATGCAAAGTTACCATAATTACGAAATCGTTTTTATTTCTAAGTAAATTCTAATTGTTATTGTTAAATTATGTTAACATAATCCAGCAAACAGAAAACAAATCAACATTAATTCTATAGAGATAAGAATCTGCTTAAAATATTCTCGCATAGTGTAGAGCCTCACTCGTATGGCTGCATAACACTACTTATCTTTGCTTAATATACCAACGACAACGACTACTGTCAAACGTGAAAATAATGACAGATTCACAATATCAAAATGCGTAGCAGCAAAATTAAGCATTCATTTCCCTTCCATTAAGCCATTTTATTTGTTTCAGGCATCTAAATTGACATATAATACAACTCACAGAAAACACGACCCCACCACCCCGCTTACGGTTTCGAGTGATGTGAAATGTGGCTCAATCCAACACGACTGAAAAACATGAAACCATCTCAACAAAATCACAACATCTCCTCCATGTCTCGGCATCAAAATGCGACCAAACGAAGCCATCCCCATGGAGAATCGCCTGTCCAGTCACCAAGCGGGCCCGAACAGTGAAACAAAACAATAAATCGAACACCTCCACTATCAAATCAACCCATGCATGCATACACTGCCATGCCAACACTTTGGATTATTGGGGCCGTAATCAATCAAAATACTATTACTAGTAATACAGCCATCACACCAGATATCCTGGTCACGGGACCAAAATTGTACCCTACCTATGTGTATATTTTTTTTTCTCTAGCCTACCCTTACTATGAATTCCTAACTGCACCAAATACTAGCTGTATTACTCTTAATCTACTTTATCAACCTACATACCCTATTAATGTTTTGTTTCTTTGTTCAAATCTATATGGCATGATCATATCTAGCGGAAGTAACCCTTGTTTTATCATAGTAACCCCTGGACCTTCTTAAATGAAGTGATTTTGATCTTAACCTATGGTGAGGAAGCCTAATCCTATCTTATGCTATGCCTAAGGTTGTTATCGGCCTTGTGTATGACTAATTTTTACTTATAAATAAGAATAACCTTATCGTAAGGTACGCTTATGTTTTTCCTAATAAATATTGTTCAAATTGCACTTTGTGTTATTTTCTGTTGCCTGCTATTTCACATTAATATAATTGCCTTATTTTATGAAGAATTGGTTAATTATTTTCATTAAGGAGCATATTGCTTATCTAGCATGGTTCATTCTACAGAAATTGTTCCTCTACCAGCGGTTTATAGATATAGTATTGAATTTCGGATATGTATAGTAAGTATTAGAATGTAAGTATCCATATTGATCTATAATGAGTTATAGATGTCCACAACTGTAGATATTGGATAGAAGTCTAAGGTAATAGTTTAATATTGTCATTGTATGTATTAGTCAGTGGTGGTAGATATACATTATAGTGAATGTACCCAGCATTTTGGTGTTACGGTTTACTGTCGAGCCCCGCCTTCCGCCCGCCAGAGTACCACTCGTCATCCAGACTTGGACGTGATTCCTCCGTATGCTAATTTCTTTTGGAAAGCAATAGGGATACCCATTAAAGAGTAAATAGTACCTGTTCCCACCTAATAGTAGGATAGGCAATTTGTCAGTAAAATTATGTCTGACTATTAATTCAGAGACAAGAGGGTAGACTAAATGTCTTCAAGCGTATTACCTGCTACACAAGCATTATGCTCTCATTGTGTTCGCTGGGATGAGTTCAGACTTATTTACTTTGAATTAACACCACGGAGGTGTAAAAGCAAAGAACTCAAATTATGAATTTACAACAAGCAGGTAGTACTAGGTACTCAGATGGAGTTTTATAGCAAGGGTTTGTTTGTCAGTCAAACTATACCTCAACCTTCACTGTAGAAAAGGCATCCTTACATGATAATACTTCCTGTATCAATTGTTACTCATTATCCTATTATTTTCAGGAATTATGTAGTTATGTATGTAAGCATGTAAATGTTATGCCATGCTGTTATGTATAAGCACTATTATGCACTAACTCTAGATCTTAGAGATAGATGGAGATGAAATGTCTATTAGTATTTAAGCACATTTACTTCAGACTTATTTGTCTCAGTGATTCAACCAAATTTAAGTGTGAGGATTGTAATATTCCTATATTTCAATAAATAGGGATTGGAGTCAACCTTACACTCGCCCTTGGTAGTATATAAGGAACATTACTCTCCCAGAATTCACTATTCATTCCAGAATTAGATGAATCATATGGTATATATGTGGATTGTCAATATCTCAACCTTACAGAATTTACATGACTTCCATGGAACCAACAGACCATCCCCTTCAGAGAATGATTATCATGATAATATATTGTCAGAGAGTTATGAGATCTCACTGGACTAAACAAATCTGAATTTTTCAACAAAATAGGTAGATCAAGAAGGTATTTATTTAGTAATTAAATAGACAACTCCGACTCAATCCATTGTCAAGTAGCTATGAGATTATGCCACAAGTTATGATATTAGTTGTTCATGGCCAATCTATGTGATTTTACAATATGAAAATCCCCAAATCATTCAGGTGGATACTCTATACACTATTATATATCAGGGCCTTGTACATAAAAATTAAGGTTAGGAATTTCATACCTTTGTTAGAAACAGATTCTCTGAATCTTTCACAATCAGAATACGCACATTTCGTCAGCATTATCACTTGTCACTATCACAGAACCAACTTATGCCATTTTGTTATCATATTTTCACATTCAACTTCACTTTCATATTAGATACGACTATCTAACTTAAAATTACTGTCGAAGATTAATTGTTTGAATTATTAACGTCCTACCCACCAGCAGCTTGGATGGTTATATTGCTACCACCGGATTTACCGTGAAAACGAATGGAATTTTATCTCCTATACCCCTCTTTTCCTTATCCTGACGCAACCGTTA
The DNA here is from genome assembly GCA_947532085.1 of Elegia similella. Classification (NCBI taxonomy): domain Eukaryota; kingdom Metazoa; phylum Arthropoda; class Insecta; order Lepidoptera; family Pyralidae; genus Elegia; species Elegia similella. The sequence goes on along the minus strand of OX383932.1, from coordinate 23,284,792 downwards.
ATGGGCCTAATCTAGTCCCTATCAGTCCCTAATTTCTAGTCTAAAGGTGTTAAGTTACTGTCCCCCCATCCCCAAAGTGTGTGTGTGTGTAGAACGAACTCCGGTGTAAGAGATCGCTCCCTAATCTAGCTAAAAAGATTTGAGGAAGCTTCCCTCGCCCTATTTTAATGATTCTACCTGCCTGACTGCTCCTAAAATCAGATTTCCTACTCTGGTAAATAGATTAGGTTCCTAGCAAGGATCCGTCATCTCTAAGCTGTAAAAGGGAGCCAGAGTTTGGGCCCACGAACCTATTATTCCTATCACTCTTGGGTTGTGGTCATCTCTTGTGGTCAGGATCGAGACTTCCACGCCCTAACAAAGGTTTGAGGTCCCAGACGTGTCCCCAAGTGGCTAGGGAGCTGAAAACTAGCGCACCGTTCGGACCGTAGGTTTCCGTAGGCACAGAGGCCGTCTGGACGCCCCAAGTAGCATAGCTAGGCTGGAAATTGCAGCCCATTCGACCAGCTACAATGTCGAATTATTTTTACTCCTACTTGGCCGCTACCCTCATAAAGAACAATCGCTCTCATAAGGAATAGAGGTCCAGCGTTGATCTTGGCCATGTATTCCCCAATTCGACACAAAACTCTACTAAACTTACATTAAAATCAAACAAATAGAAACTAGATATCTCAGATTTGATACGGAGAAGATTTCGAAGAATCAAAGATCTCCCCAACATCATTTCCTCAATATCATTCAAAACTTTACAGTATATGAAACTATTATAGTGAATTTACTCTGGACAAGCTAATATTCATATATTTCAAAAGAATCTACAATATTTTAACTTCAGAACACGATACCAATGTGCTTCTTAGCTAAAATATTTTTGCAAGGGACTTCGCGGGATTTTTCGATCCTAATTTGCCAAGATAACGCGATAACCCACACTTTAAACTACTTCTTTCTTGATTTAAAATAAAACTTGCAGTGGCGTTCTGGCAGCAATTCCTCTTGACTCTTCAAATTTCCCGATGCGTAATGACCCAGACTAATGGCGCCGTAGCCTTTTATACTCGCTACCGTGCGGTTCTCAGAAATCACACCACTTCGACTGAAAAACCGTTGGCCAATATTTTTTTTAAAAACCTCATGCAAATATCTAACTAATATCTCTACATTTAATAACTAATCTGCCTTGCTCATTCCTGTCGATAAGACCTTTTTCATTAAATTCTCAATTGAATAAAGTTTTTCCATTGGTTAGTTCCAAAACTTTCTAAAACATTCCAAGACTACCTGTCTCTTTCTTCACCCCTAATAGTAACGAAATAAAGGTCAGCGTGCCTTGTATCAAATTTAATTCCATAGACAATCTCATAGCTTTCTTTTAATTATTAGTGTTCCCTGTGCTATCTATAGAATCCCTTGAATCGACCTATTAGCATAATCTGGTATCACGAGATATTATAATAAATTTTACCATTTAAATTTCTTTTACGCTGAGTATTAATTTATTTTAATATTTATTTAATTTTGATTGAATCGATTCTCTCGATTATCCGTAAAATGCTTACTTTTTTTCAACTAGACAAAAGAATAAACTAATTATCAATTATTTGATCAAATTTTTGTTATCATCATGATTATTTATTTCCTTGTTCTTACTTAAAGATATAAAGTCAGTCAAACTATACTTTTAATTTCATATTTTTAATTTAAGTTCTACTTTTCATAGATCATAGATCAATTTTCTTCCTCGCGTCAATTATAGATAAGACAAACTGTCAATGTCATTCTGCTTCACAACAAACAAAATAAGATGGATATAATGAATTATTGTGGAACAATTTACAAAGGACTGTATTTATGATTGAATTTCAGTTTTCCAGTTAATATTTGAGAATCATGAACGAGAACATAAGTGTTCCGTTACAGCACCGTTATCTATAATTTGTTAAAAATTATTAAAAATATTTTTATTATATGATGTAACTAAAAACTTATACTTTTCACAATTTTTCCTTTATCTGTGCTAAATGACGTTGCTTCGCACCAAATTTCAAGATTTTTAGTTCACGGAAAGTACTCTGTAGGTTTTGATTCCTATACGAATGTTGAAAATTTGCGGCATAAAAATTAAAAATATTTTTATTATATGATGTAACTAAAAATTTATGCTTTTCGCATTTTTTTCCCCCTATCTGTGCTATATGACGTTGCTTTGTACCAAATTTCAAGATTTTGAGATCACGGGAAATACCCTGTAGGTTTTGATTCACGTGCGAATGTCGAAAATTTGCGGCACAAAAATTGAAAATATTTTTATTATATGATATAACTAAAAACTTATGCTTTTCGCAATTTTTCCTTTATCTGTGCTATAAGACGTCGCTTTGTTCCAAATTTCATGACGGAAAGTACCCTGTAGGTTTTGATTTCCTTGCGAGTTTCGAAAATTATTAAAAATATTTTTATTTTATGAAATTATAAAAAATGTACGCTTTTCGCAATTTTTTTTTATTTGTGCTAGAAGACGTTGCTTCGTACCAAATTTCACAATTTTGAGTTCACGGGAAGTACCGTGCAGGTTTCGATTCCCTTGCAAATGTCGAAAAAACAACAAAATTTGCGGCATTAACGGCTAAATCTTTTGATTGCGTTGGCTTAGAAGTTTGATTTTTTCACAGCTCCAAGGGACAGTAGACCTGAGTATTTGATATGAATTTCAGCTTGATACCTCCACGCGTTCCTGAGAAAAAGGGTCTTGACAGACTGACAGACAGACAGACATACAGACAGACAGACGGACAACCGAGTGATCCTATAAGGGTTCCTTTAGATAGATAGATATATAACATATTTATTTTGTTCATTGTAGTGTCCTTTTTACCTTTTGAGGTACGGAACCCTAAAAAGAAACATCAAAATCGGTTCACAATTGGCGAAGATATCGTGTAACAAACATACATAAAAAAATAAAAACATAACCTTCGCCTTTTTTGAAGTCGGTTAATAAATTATCTTATTTCTTTTTAAAGAACGCCTAGCCGAAAATTGATAACAACCTGACGATCTCGTAAACGCAAAAAAAATATTAATAGAACAAGAAGAAAGACAACAATATTTAAAACGAAAATCTGTATATTCCAAATGTACACTTCTTCGAGCTTCTAGAAAAATTGAAATTGCGCGCGCATTTTGTATGTATCACAATTTTTCTGAGTATTTTTTTATTATACCTATTTGGCTTATTTTTTTTTTACTTATTTTAGAGGCTATAGCTCGAAGAAGTTTACATTATTAATCGAGACACTTCGCTATAAGACCGTTTGCAGACACGACTATCAGGGCAACGACCGTCGAAACTATCAATCAATCAATCATAATTTATTTGCAATTAATGTGGACAAAAGGTGGTACAATACATATAGGTATTTAAGTTTCACACATTGAGTCCTTTTAGGCATGCAAAATTTACAGTTTTAGAAGTCAATAGTAATTTTATTATAATGAATATTAAAATAAAGTATGCACATTAAATCAGTAATAATAATAATGTTTAAAGTTATGCGGAGTAGAAGTGTATATCTAAAATTTGTCTACATCCCACATGGCAGTTACCTCGTGAGCTAAGTCAAAGTACTTGCTAAGCTTATCCTTCTTGGCCTTTACGAGGTTATAGTATTCTCTATAAATAGTTTAAATTCGAACATTAATCAAACTTGTAACTCAGTTCAGAATGAATCTTATTTTATTATCATCATCATTAGGTCTTTTAAGTCTCCACTGCAGGAGCATGACCCTCTCTGTACTACTACTGGAGCCATACGTGGCCAGAACAGACAGAGGATTTGGCCTACACTCTCCTTGCTGACCAGACGGGTTGGTATTTTATTATGTTAGTGTCTATTACAAAAACAAGGTCAGTGGCCGCGCGAAAACAAAAAGGCGTGAGGCGCCTTTTCGTTTTGCGCGGCATTGTGTATTACATGTGTGTATTACATTTCGTGTTTATTTTACTGACAGGTGTGATAAAAAATTCTAATGATTTTGTGAGCTATTTTGACAATAACTACTTTCGAATTTTTATTCCCCTTGTTTGCTTCTATTAATACAACTAGTGTTGTTATGATCAACTTAGCACGGATGCGCATTTTCTTACATTACTTTTTATGTCATAATAGCAGTGCCCGCTACTCCGTTCGCGTAAATTTTATGTTATGTTTGTATGGGGGCTAACATATCACAACTGTAGATAAAAAAAAAATTAAGTAGCCTATCCTGTGTCCTGTACTTCTAAATGTTTATCAACCAAGTTATATATAATTAAGTCAATTCGTTTAAGAATTATGGAGAACATACATACATACAGAAAAAAAATTGTAAAAATCGTCAATTTCGTTTCAGTATCATGAATAGAGTTTATAAACACGATATCTCTGAACAAAGTAAATATTACTCCATGACCAACCCTTACAGATTTATTTTAGTACAGATTATCGGAAAGCTGAAATTACAAAGTACGTAAATAGTCAGTTTGAGCACTTATAATATTTTATAACTGACAAAATACAGCATTATTTAATCACTTCTCAATCATAAGATTTAATTATCAGATAGCCAAAGGCGAATGAAAGTGTGCGATATACGACGTAAATTTTTAAATTTCTATGTTTGAAACAAAATAGGTGAAAATATATTCACTTTGTTTTGAGAAACGAAACACAAAGGGACTGTTTGAAGTTCGGCAACAATGGAAAGTGTCGTTCAATAGACTCTGAGATAAACAAGGTCAGTAGCCGCACGATAGCAAAAAGGCGCTAAAGCTATTGTCTGTTGTAATCATCATCATCAGCTCCTTTTTAGTCTTCACTACAGGAGCACGACCCTCTCTGTACTACTAGGGCCATACTTGGCCAGAGCAGCCAGAGGACTTGGCCTACACTCTCCACGCTGGCCAGACGGGTTGGAGAGGTCTCTTAGATGTTTATAAGCTTTGTTTAGCTTGTATTTCTTAAGTCGCCTTCTACGATATCCACGGGAAGACTTGGAGTGGTCCTATTCTACTCTGCCGGATACCACACGGCTACTGTGGTCTGTTGTAATATTTTTTGTTAAGGGCCCGTACTACCTCACACTGCTTTGCATGATTGACTGTTATATCAATAATAATTAAATACTCAAGTTGAAATAAAAATTCAGCAAAGTCCAGGACTAACTCTGGTAACTATATGACTCAAAAACACGATTGCGTTAAATTTTCTCGATAGAAAAAAATTGCAAAGTTGCCTCCAATTCACGTCTAATTTACTCGGTATAAAGCATTATTTACCAAATACATTAAAATTAACCTTAAAAACGAAAATATCCAAAGCAGCCAACGCGTTTAGACCATCCGCGTTTGTACCGCCACGCCGCCTGGCATATGGCGGGCTCTTAATGTTACTCATCATCATTTCGAGTGGGTGTCACGGCCAATCGACCATGCACACCCTGGTGTCAAAGTTCTTCGGAACCGCCTCTCGGCCTCTGACGTGGTTCCTTTAACGACTACCAGATGGCAGCCGAGGCCGAGACCACCGGCTTAACGTGCCTTCCGAAGCACGGAATCATCTTTATTATCAGAAAATCAGGTGATTCAAGCCTGCAATGTCCTAACCAAACTGGAAACAACTAAACAAAGTATGCTTCCGGTGGGAATCGAACCCACGAGCCCCGGATCAGGCAAACACCTTAACCACTGGACCACGGAGGCTGTTGTTGCTGTTGTTAATGTTACTGATAGGCTTGTTGAAAAATGTCATATCATTTGTGGTGAACTATTTTGATAACAACATTCAAGCTTCTTCTCGTACAACAACTCGCGTGGTTATTATTTTGCACACTTATAATTTACTTAAAACTTTCGTTCAAAAAGAGATACATGTATCCAATTTTGAATAAAAATCTTTGACTTTGACTTTGACTTATTATACGTACTGTACAATCAGGTTACTGACACGAGTATACTGCTATCCTTATCAAATTCGGCATATCAGGCCGGCATAAAGGAACTAGCTGTTGCCCGCGGCTTATCCGCGGCAATTACTGTTATTATAATTAATTACTTTTTATTATATATATATTGAGGACTAGCTCCGTGGCGCAGCGGTCAACACGCCAGCCTGCGACACGGAGTGACCGGGTTCGATCCCCGGCCAGGCCAAGATGGAAAATGATCTTTTTCAGATTGGCCTGGGTCTTGGATGTGTATCTATATATGTATTTGTTATAAAATATAGTATCGTTGAGTTAGTATCCCATAACACAAGTCTCGAACTTACTTTGGGGCTAGCTCAATCTGTGTGATTTGTCCGTATATATTTATTTATTTATTCTATTTTATTAACATAGATGATTAATTTTCCCCCGTTTTTAAAACATTTTTTATTGATGCTTCGCTTCTATTGGTCACAGCGTGATGTTTTATAGCCTTTTTCGTTAAATGGACTATCCAACACAAAAGTAATTAACCAATTTGAACCAGTAGTTCCTGAGATTAGCGCGTTCAAACAAACAAACTCTTCAGCTTTATAATATTACTAGCTGTTGCCCGCGGCTTATCCGCGGCAATTACTGTTATTATAATTAATTACTTTTTATTCTATTTTATTAACATAGATGATTAATTTTCCCCCGTTTTTAAAACATTTTTTATTGATGCTTCGCTTCTATTGGTCACAGCGTGATGTTTTATAGCCTTTTTCGTTAAATGGACTATCCAACACAAAAGTAATTTACCAATTTGAACCAGTAGTTCCTGAGATTAGCGCGTTCAAACAAACAAACTCTTCAGCTTTATAATATTAGTATAGAGATCATAGAAGTATAGATTAAGTGGACTTGAATTGCTCTGTACTATACCTACTATCGCGATAGATAAACGGAATAACAATTTCTCGTTCATTACGCATCGCTATTCCGTTGAAGTTAGAAGTGTAGATCTCGTCACATCTGTTTTGCTTACGGGTTAGACTTAGTGCAATGTATCAAGTGCAAGATAAAGTAGTTTTGATAACTGGTGGGGCTGCTGGGATTGGCAGGGAGTTGGTTCAGGCATTTCTGGATCAAGGAGCTAAGGTAAGGTTATGGTTTTAAGTGTATGTTCGAATGTGCCGCCTAATTATATTTATGCTTGCTATATTTATTTCATAATATGTACAATATAATTATACTAAAATAATAGTAATTATGATCGAGGTATCCCGCGACCAAAAGGCTGGCAATTACCTGGCTCAAAGGATAAGCATTGCCATCCAAAGTGGCAATGCTGCCAGCCTTTAGGGCACGTTGCCGCAGAATGACGGTTTGCAAGGACTATATAATTTGTAAATAATTATATTTTTAAGTAGTTTTAATTATTATTAGTATTATAAGTTAATTAGTATTATTTTGCTTGCTTAGATTTATACTACCTCCGTGGTCCAGTGGTTAAGGCGTTAGCTTGTAGACCCGGGGGTAGTGGGTTCGATTCCCACGGGAAGCATACTTTGTTTAGTTGTTTCCAGTTTGGTTAGGATAGGACATTGCAGGCTTGAATTACCTGATTGTCATCAGACAATAAAGATGATTCCGTGCTTCGGAAGGCACGTTAAGCCGTTGGTCCCGGCTGCCATCTAGTAGTCGTTAAAGGAACCACGCGTTAGAGGCTCAGAGGCGGTTCCGAAGAACTCTGACAACAGGGTGTGCATGGTCGATTGACCGTGGCACCTATTCAAATTGAATGAATGAATGAATAAAATAAAGTGATGATTCATAAAAAGAGTAGGTAGTAGACTATTACATTAAATTTTTACAGCGATTTTAACATAATATTACCACACGATAAATAAATAAAGAGAGTGATAGGTATGATCAAGCGAGAGAGGTTTGTAAGGATCGTGGCAAGTGGAGGTCCTTAGTAGAGACTAATAACAAAGGATAGGCAGAGGCCTATCCTTAGTCCCAAAGAAGGAGGTGTAATAATTATGTAAACATGTAGATTAATAAGATTAAAGCTGCGTTTAAGATAGCAAAGTATTTATTAAAATTAGTAGGTAATAATTAACTACTTTATTTTCTTGTGTATTCGATATAAAATAACAAAAAATGCTATTATATTGGAACATTAGCCGTTTGGTTTCCGGCAGAGTGGAATAGGACCGCTCCAAGTCTTCCCATGGATGTCGTAAGAGCCGACTTAGGAAATACAAGCTAAACAAAGCTCATAAACATCAATGAGACCTCTCCAACCCGTTTGGCCAGCGAGGAGAGTGTAGGCTAAATCCTCTGTCTGCTCTGGTCAAGAATTGCTCTGGTAGTACAGAGAGGCAGTGGAGACTAAGAAAAAACCTGATGGTGATTGGAACATTGGTAAAAATATCTCAGTGGTGCTTTATTTTGACTTGAGTACATAGTAGATATACTTACTTAGTACTTATTATATAGTTATAAAGTGTGCTTTGGAATATCTTAGCAAGAATATTCTGTATTTTACGAAATAACAAAATTTGCTATATTTTATTTAGATTTAAAAAAAAACATACTAATTAGCACTAAATAAAATAGGACTGTAGAACATAAAGATGACTTTTGGGTTCCATGCGACCGAGTTACAACGGAAACCATACAGTATAGTACTCCTGGTGTCTGTCTGTCCGTGCCTCCGGTTGTCACAGCCTCCGAATCTACTGGACCGATTTAAACGATATTTGTCACACTTATAGATTTATGTAACTCAAACACGAGCGTTCAACGTAGATAAATAAATCTTGAGGTTTAGGGCTGTTTTGGTCACAAATAGAAGGAAAGTTTAATAAAACTATACCGTGTTACGTTAAAATAATAATAAAAGGTGAGTGCCACACAATAAAAGGGGTTCTCTTGGCGTTGTTAGGGTTCCGCATCCAAAGGGTAAAAACGGGACCCTATTAATATGGCTCCACTGTCAGTCTGTCTGCCTGTCTGTCCGTTTGTCACCAGGCTGTATCTCATAAACCATGATAGACAGTTGCAATTTTTACAGACGATATAATACTGTTGCCGTTATAACAAAAAATAATATTAAAAAAACAGAATAAAAAATATTTAAGGGCGTTCCCATATAACAAACGTGATTTTTTTGCTCGTTTTTGCTAGATGTAGATAACAGAAACAGGTAGACTTTTGAAATATTCACAGAATTTTTAATTACATATTCACTTTAAAAATTAATAATAAAATATAAATCAAATTATTATTCAAGGGGGGCTCCCATACAACAGACACGGAACCCTTAATGCGCGAGTCCGACTCGCACTTGGGCGGTTTTGCTGCCTAGTTGAGTTAGTATCCCATAACACAAGTCTTGAACTTACTTTGGGGCTAGCTCAATCTGTGCGATTTGTCCGTATATATTTATTTATATTTATTTTATTATTTATTTATTTATTACTGAAACGTCTAACCACAGATTATTAAGAACAATAGTCTTCGTGCTCGAAAGAATTTTGTTACCGTCATAAGGGAAGCCATTTGGAAGAGGTTTTAAGAATATTCGTACATCATAGTCCTCATACAAGACACGTGGATTTTATAGTAAAATATTGTACGGTTGAACCTTGGTGACTGAATTTAACGTTCGGCATTGAACTTTAGACAACAAAGGAAGGTCAAATTACTCAGAATACATCATTCACTCAAAAATATGAATTATATTAAAACTCTGGAATCAGAATCCCTAATTGAATACAGAATTGAAAGAAAAAAAAGTAAATGCAAAATATAAAATGAGACCTCCAAAACAAAGTTGCCGATCAGCTGGGCGAATTTCTATTGGAAGTCAACGAAGAAAAAGATTTTCGTTTTTGACCTTTTTTTCTTACAATTCTGTACATTTTTTACTTATGACAAAATATTAGTAAAATACTGTATGATATGCTAAATCTATTATAATTTTTTATCTTTTTCAGCATGTAGCAATATTAGATTTGGATATAAAGAATGGCAGCGCCTTAGAAGAGGAACTAACTACCAAACATGGACCAAGCAAAATACAATTCTACAAGTGTGACGTCACCACCGAAGATCTCAATGCATGTTACGATATCGTTGTAAAGGAATTGGGGTATATAGATGTAGTTATCAACTGTGCCGGCCTTTTAAATGACAGTCCAAAGGTTTATTTGAAGGAGATAGCTGTGAATGTGGTAAGATTTTATCTAAATAAATAATTTACACAGAAACGTAAATATAGGCGCTATTTATATAGAGATTACAGACTTCTAAAATCGCAAAATTACCTGTCCATTCCCCTGATCGAGTTATGCAACTTCGCTTTGAAAAGTAAATTATTGATGTCAGCAATGTTGAGAAGTCAAATCTGACTAACGTTTTGAGTTTGAATACGCGAAACATTTTTTGAGGCTTTGTAGGTATTTAAAGGCTTAATAATAAGTCTGTTTATAGCGCTTATTAAACCACCCTGAATTATGTCACTGACGAGGGGGCCGCCGCTATATGTTAAATAAGATACAAGATATCTCCAATTGTATTGCACGTATAGCGCCGTCCCTCTCATCGGGTCTGATTCAGGATGGTATAATATCCTCTAATCACCAGCCCGTATATGTGAGTTAGGTATCTACCTAACACTCTGTGGAAATTTGGTCATCTGATTAAATTTCTATAGAGTGGGTATTTCTATTGTTGTTAATGAAAACAAATAATAAATATATTCATCATGCTCATCATCTCAGTCGCAGGAAGCTTCCTCTAAGGACTTCGTTATTGGGTTTTTCCATACTCATCACGCTTGGCAGACGGTTTTGGTAGGTGCAGTTTGTTTTGCTTATCTCGGGTCCGACGCTGCTGTTCATCGAAACCGTTTTATAAGCGACGGAAGAGAAGTTTGTTGGACTGGGAGAACAGGATAAAGGTATTTGGGATGGTTCTTCTTTGGATGGATTGGGGATAAGAAAGTAGCAGCTCGGAAGGCCGGGCGCACGTACTTGATGCCATTACCTGCAACTACAGGACAGGTAGTTGACATTGACACCCCTGACCATGACCACAAATATACAATAAAACAACATTAATTTTGGGTACACTACATGCCAGGTATATGACTTTTTTAAAAGTTAAATTGGCAACGTTCCATCTTGAATAACTTATTTGCCCTAATTTTTAGCTAAGTGATTTACAAAAACTCATTTTATTTCAGTCAGCCTTAATAGCTAGCTCCATGAAAGCCTATGGTTTGATGCGGAAAGACAAAGGAGGTAGAGGAGGAACCATCATCAACATATCTTCGATAATGGGACTCATGCAGTCTGCGTATATACCAATCTATGCGGCTACCAAAACTGCTGTCTTGCAATTCAGTAATGGTCTTGGGGTGAGTTTATTGTAATTATTTATAAGTAACTAGCAAGATTTGATCAGCTAAAGCTGGTGGAAAGAGTAGTTTATGAAGTGCATTAACTACTCTTTACATGCTGGTGGTGTTTTATTATACGCTTTCCAACGAGCAGTACGCGTACCATGCCTGCCCCGGAATGGTGATCCTCGCTCAAGAAAATCTCAGTCTCTGAGCAGTCGCCGGGGCCCGACGCTGCGTGAGGAACGCGACGATCTTTAGGGACTTGAAGATGAAGGGACTCGACGCCTTCATCGCTCGCCTGCCCGAAGTGATGTTTGCAAGTGCGGACGTGTCGGCGCATGCCTACTTGCGTGGCATTGCGTCTCTCCACGCTCCCCCGCCCGACTGCCGCTCTAACTCGCACGCACCGCCATCACCGACGTTACCGCTTCCAAGGACGCGTCGGCCGACTCCCCGTGACCCCCAAGGATACTATAGGAATACTACAGGCCGTCACGGCCACCCCAACGACTGCAGAAGATCCAGTCCTGACCAGTCACCTCACCGCCTCCTACTCTTTGACTGATTCTCCATCACCTTTTCGGAATAAAGCAATATATCTACCATATTGAATATTTACAGCTTAATAGGAAACAAGGATTTGACGATCCTGTGGCTTCGTGGTACCACAAGTGCCTCTGAATCACAGGGTCCTTGGTTTGATTGCCAATCAGGTCAAGATGGAAAATAATCTTTTTTTAGATTTGGCTGGGTTTTGGATGTTTATAGTATCGTTGAGATAGTATCCCACGACACAAGTTTACGACGTATAGTGAGGCTAGCTCAATCTGTGTGATTTGTCCCTATATAAGCATTTATTTATTTATATATTCAATACATACACACATATATATATGTATTTTTCAGATGGAAGTAAATTACTCCCGATCCAATGTCAGAGTAGTAACAATGTGTTTCGGTTGTACGGACACCAGTTTGCTTCAAAAAGGAAAGATGGAAGGCATTGATAAAGACGTGGAAGACCAGATGTTTCAGATCTTAGGACAGATGCCTTTTCAGACGTAAGTATTTAATTTCATCATTTCAGTCGAAAGAAGTCTACTGCTGCTTCTCCCAAGGATTCTTCGTACTATGGGAGGATATTGTCATACTCACCACGCTTGGCAATGATTGGCAAGCGCAGTTTCTTTGGGTTCTTTGGTTTCCGACGCTGCCCATCAAGGGCATTTTTTAGCTAAGGAAGGAAAGTAATTTGTTGGATTTGGGTACGAAAGGTAGGTATTGGGATACGACTCACTCGGCTGAATGGTCTGAAATCTGATAATGTAGTAGCCGCTCGAGAGGCAGGGCGCTGGTACTCGATGCCATACCTGCCACCATTGACCAAGCCCAAGCAGTTGAGAATGACATTTCCTGACATCCCTGACAATAACATGACGTAAGCAATTAAAAAATATATTTTTGCCACAAAAGGTCTTATTGAGATTACATATTTTTTGATATATATTTAATTATATTTTTTTGGAGCACCCTGTAGTTTCGGAGCCTATTCAATGCAAATAAAAAACAATTATATTTCCTCTTTTTACTTATTAGTGTAGAAGTGTAAAATGTACATTTGTGTATACCAAATTACCAATTTATTGTTTGATAGTCTTAAGCGCAGCGATAAGTTTTCACTTCCATGTATTTGGCTGTTTCTTATAAGATAAGATAAGATAAAAACTCTTTATTGCACCAGGATAAGAAATAGTAATAATTATAAACAAAACATAGTAGTGTACAAAGGCGGCCTTATCGCTAAAGCAATTTCTTACAGGCAACCTTGCTAGGGAAAAGGAATTTACTGTAGAAATAACGGTATAGCGCAATTACATAATAAACGTACATAAACACACCTACATACATACATAAATAAATACATATTACTAATATATATGTAAATATACATAACTAAAATATATAAAACATTATACTTACAAAACAAATATGGTACTAATGTCAAAAGAAGAAGATAAAAATGAATAAATAATACAAACACAAATGATGGCGTTTACATGTTCTAAAAGAGAAAAAAAAAATGGGAAAATAAAAAATCAAAGAAATAATATTTTGTATATATATATATTGTATCTTATAATGATTTGTTCAGACTAAGGAACTACAAATGCACATGTTTTTTTTTTATTATCCATACACATTTAGCTAAAAGTAACACGGCCTATCCGAAGATGCTTTAACTCGTTTTAATCTGAAATATCAGAGACGCCACTTAATGTATATATTCGAAATCTTTTTACACCTTTTTGTAGAATATGCAGTGATTTACAATAAGATGAAACAAGGGGTTCAGTGGGACTCTACTTGTTGATCAAAACTTAATTTGTAGGTACCTACTCGACTGACCAAAAAATTAGTGTTATATTTTCAGAGTTAATGTATGTATTTAATAAGTATGAATATGTGTAAGGTAGGATATATGTGTGATGATAACACCAAAAGATGTTCTCACTAGAAGAGTTATCACCAGAAGAACTTAATGCCAAAATAGATTTGGACATATCATATAAGGAATCTTAAGAATGCTTGCATATTTTCTTCAAAAATATTATCGTAAATTATTTTAATTACAGGATTGATTCAGCCGTTCGTGGCGTGCTAGAAGCATATAAAAATGGAAGTAGCGGCAGTACGTGGCTGGCGACAACCAATAAGCCAGCTATGGACATTACGGCAAAAGTAAAAGAGGGGTTCAGTGTTTTAAGTTCAGTGGTATTCCAATGAATAAAAGTAAATAAGTAAACATAGACATAAACATCGGCGGTAGAAACGATGGGCAGCTTGGGCGCCGATGCCAAAAAGCTCATTGGTGAGATAGGGACCAGAATAGCGGAGAGAACTGGTGACCCCCGCTCTAGTTCGTTTCTCGTGCAAAGGATGGCCATCGAGATTCTGCGAGGAAATGCTGCCAGGGTATTGGGCACCTTTGCACGGGAAACAGAAAGGGTTTTTAAATATTTGACGCTCTTTTTATAATTTTAAGAAAAAACTATGTTTATTATTTAACTTGATTTGTATTGTGTATTAATAATTAGGAATCCATTAAATGATGCTTCACAGTAAACATAGTATTATTGCAAGTATTATTTATACTGGGTTACTTTAAAAACACTAATAACCTAACAGGACGAGATATCTAACATTATAAACAACAACTTTTGTTTTACGACTTTTAATAATTTGTTTATTTTACTTTTATACAAAAATAAATATTAATTAAATTTTCCAGTTGAATGTTATTAACTCTACGCGCATTGCCAAGAAAGATTGGGCGCGAGCACACGGCGATAGACTTACAAATATCACGAAAGAATATTAAAAACTTGAAAAAATATGTATATATTTAATTGATTAAGTTATGTGAGAACTCGTAGAACAAACGTTGTTATTTATGATATTAGCTATCCTGCTAGTCCTATGAGAGGTTATTAGTGTTTTACAAAAAATCCTATGAAAATATTATCAACTTGTAAAAGAAACCAGCTCTTAACTTGGAGGTCTCCTTCAGGACTAATAAATAAAGAAATATGATTTTATTTTGGCAACAACGAGGCCCATTTATTAATAACAATTTTTAAGCTAAATTGTTACTAACGTGCCTCGCATTTGTTAGTAACAATTTAGCTTAAAAACTATGTTACTAACATTTATTTAGGAATTAAATATTGATTTTCACTCCGCATATCGATATCGAAAACATACCTACGCGCGGCGACCCCTTCGAAGGGAAAAACCGAACAAATCCGGTAGGAACAACGCGCTGGTCACGTGTTCACTGACTTTAACGAATTATGAATCCTATGTACAGAGCTATAAGTATAAATTTGGCTTGCTGTAGATATCTAAACTAAAAGGTGCTGCGTTCTGACGCGAGCTAAATTACACCGTATCGCTAACCACATTGAGTTGCTATATCTTTTAATACCTTGGCTGAGTGCGCCTTCCGTACGTAAGTACTAGTACTTATTCTGTGCCAGAGGTGACCTATTTTTAATGAGATGTTCATGACGCCAAATAAATAAAACAAATAAATCATGCAGTAAATAATTTTATTTTAAAAACTTCTTATTATCATTATAACTCTTCGTAATCATTGTTTGAACGTGAAATTATCTCTGTATCTCTGCTTAGCTTATATCCATTATTATTGTCTTCCAGGATAACGTGTGATAGGTAGTTACCGTTACAAATCATTTGATATGGCGAACTGAGGAAATCTGGAATTATACTTATGGAAGACGATAAACACTTCCTCTTACTTCTTTGAACCTAGTAACTTACTTAGCAATAAATATCTGACATTATTAATTCAAACTATTTTTTGGGTAAGGAAATTATTATACAGTGTGTAACCAAATGACAAACTATAAGGGGTTTGATCATTATACTGAAATACTTGCCCTAGATTGCGTACTGCGAAACTCGATTAAAAAACTTCGACGTGCCATACAAAATGAGCATTATTGATCTTCAACAGATCGAATTTCTATGGAAAACAACATATTTCTTTTTGACGTTTGTCCCCTGGTGGAACTTGTTCAACACCATGGTGTAATCATACCCATTAGATACTATTTGAGCATTTTGCTACATACTTTATAAGTACATACTTTCTATTAGCTGAATATTTTTTGCAAAGTTTATATGTATTTTTTTCAAACCGGTTGTGATTTTGTTCGATAAAATTCTTATACAAAATGAGAACAATAAACTTGAAATAAATACATAGTAATCACGTCTTTTCCCTTTACAGGCAGACAAGATCTAGTCCTCTAAATAGTTTCATTTAATAATGACAGACCCTTTGTAACATAAAAAAATTACACAAATTTACAAAGCTAAAAAGCCATGAATATAAACAAAAAACAATTTTTAAATAAAAATTGTTTTCGTAATTCAAACTGTTATTTTCTTCACATGTCCTATCTAAAATTCAAATATTCGAATCTCTAGATGATTATTACTAAAATTGACTTAAATGAGACAATTCAAGGGATATAGTTATTGAGAACATTTTTATTTTATTTTCCCGAGTTATTTCTTTATATTTTATAGTAACATTAGCAAAACTTCTATTTTTTTATTTTACTTTAAACTGCTTTAAAATGTCATTTAATATTAGTTACCATTGTAAATTGTCTCCATTTAATATCAAAGTTACTACAATTTCACTAATAGTTAACGCGATATTATAAACTTTAATAATTTCCTTGGGAAACAAACATATATCACTTCAATACACTTCTAAGATATGAATAGGTTTAATTCTATTTACATTTCCATTTTATTTGAGTAGGATATTCCAATATCAATGTCTCTATAATACGAAAATTAGTTTTCAATCGTTTTAATAGGAATCTTCATACAATATGTAAAGTTGTGAGTCCACGCGCAGACTGCAAAATTTTTATGCCAGGGGAAAGCTTACCCTGGCATAAAGCAAAGGTATTTTAAAGAAATAAAGTACGAGTGATTGAAGCTGGCTTTCTGTATAGGCTAAACTTGTCGAACTAATAAATTTATAATATTTTTTAGTGAGTATTTGCGAAGTAAAACCTTATAGTATTTTCTTTTCTCTTTCTGCTAGATTTAACTGCTATGCTATATTATGATAGCTTAGCTCTTTTCGGTGTCATTGTAGTGAAAGAAACGCAAAGCTATTGTTGTTAGCACCTTGATTGATTTCTTTTTTCCAATCTTCTTCTTCTTTATTAAATTATAAGTACAAAACTCATTTTTTTATTTTTATATATATACTGTTATTCTTACAAATATGATCTTTTCGTCTTTGAGATGCGCGTATGCTATGTAATGTTAAATGTTTAAAATCTGAATTAAAATATAAGAAGGAAGATTCTCATTTTAACTCAATTACTGCCGATAGTTTGTAGTCTGCGAGAAGGCCCACACCCCAATTGACGGAAACACAAGACGAAAAATTACTTATTTACCAAAACGTTCAACCAATCCCATTTTAATGAAAAATCAATCCTAAACGTTTAAAAACAAGTTTTACTTTTCTAACTTCGTTTAATTGAACTCGAGTTCTTACAAAAATGGCAGTTTTATATCACGTATACCAATTTAGAGTAACATTTAGAACACAGGTGTCGACACTTCGATCGTAACAAATGAAATTATTGCCACATCATCACTAAACTAGACATTATAACGAACCTTCAATGAGACTACTGAATATATACAACCTAAGACGATTAAAAGGGAGACTTGTAAACACTAGTGTACATTATTCCGTTTTCATGTATAAAATTAAACGGACGCGGAAAGAGCTGTAAAGTGAAATAGTGTTACACTTTACATCTCTTTCCGCGTCCGTTTCTTATTACTTTTTTACTTATGTTATTTATCTTTAACATACTCGTTAATATATCAACCAAAATGTAATAATTTAATTGTGATTTAAGAGTTTCAGGGTTTAAGTATTAATAATAAAATATGTAAACAAAATAAATCACAATGTTTCAGATGTTAGCAATTAAAATTTAAATAAAATATTTATCGTAAATTTATGCTATTGTTGCTTTTTTAAAAAATAAAATAATAAATGATTTTCACCAAATTCAAATACAAAGATTTTTCTTTAGAAATGTAGGTAAATCAAAGGGTATAAGTCGTACGTCGGTACATCATAAATAAAATATATAAAATAACTCACTTAAATTACATGAAATAAGATCTTGGAAAAATTATTTTACTACAAGGTAATCAAGAATATATAAAGATATATTATATATTCAGTAATTTGATCAGAATTTTTCTTATTATTATAATTTTACATACATTTTGTTACTCTATTAGTAACAAAAAAGACATATATTTTACAATGTCTTAATTTAACTTGCCACTTATTTTACATTGTCTTCCCTTTTAAGTCTAAGTTTACAACATGCCCAACACATCGCATGTAACACGCACTCGAAATGTGCCCGAGTCGATCGGTCAATCATACGTAAATGCATACATTGTGCGTTTGTCTTTATACCAGTAATTCCAGTATCATACAGAATGGCCCGTGGAATTTATTTTAACGAGAGTACGAATAAAATTTTAGATCATAAAATAGCTATAGAAACTAAATGTAAAATTGATGTTACAAGTAGTATAAGTTTGGTTGAATATCGGAAATTAAATGCAACCCGTTCTAATCAATTGTAACTAAACTTTCCTAATATATTTTTTAATTGTAATAAAAACGTAAAACGTAAAGAAATATTTTATTTAAATATTAATGAACCTTAAAATCATAAAAGTACAGTAATGTACTTAAATTACTTCCCTAACATTTCGAGTAATATCGTAGATTAATTCCCAAGTCACAAAAGGCGTTTTGGCCACCGACCGACTGCACTTGGTCCGATATAATAACTTTCAATCTATCTCCACTACTTTATTATTTACATGTACGAGTATAATAACCTTGATTACACTTAAGGAGTACTTACAGGTAAACTTTTGTGTTTAGTGAGTTACAGCTTCATACAGAAATGATAAATATGTGACAGCAACTCAGAAATCGCTTGAATGTGAGATTTTTTTCAAGAGAGAAATGGCGGTAAAGCTGTTAAGTAAAAAAAACCTTTTTTCTTCATTAAAAATAAAATTAACACGTGTCTCAAAAACTCTCTAGTATTTGCATTTTTTTTACGTGAATAGTCTTATAAATCGATGAACACCGGCAGCATGCACGAAAACGGTCACACGTTCCGGAGCAGTAGCAGCAACAGCTGCTGCTGCTGGAATTATAGTAGTATCTATCACGCATCTCTCACCGTTATCACGTAAAATTATCGCCCTTAAACTGATATTACAGACAGTCAATTTTTTTACGTTAATGTTGCTTAACGACTTCTTCTTTTCGAATCAAAATGTCTTTAAATCAAAATACATTTAGTTAGATATCGAGCAGTATTTATATATTATACTATATGTATTACGCTGATCACCTCATTGGCTTCAATGAGATCCTGTACCTACCGTGCAAGTAGTGAGGCAGGAAGGGCACTACAGAAGGTGAGACTGGGCACCGGAGTCAAACAAAAAACTATAAACAAGGATAACATTGCTTATTCTCTAAAACAAGCTCGACTGAAATTATATACTCGTTACGTGTAATCAAGTAATTTAGACTCAATAGATGAACATTTTACATACACTCTAACCGACCAAGGATTCTGTCAATCACACCACAGCACAATATCATTGTGTCTACTCATACACTGTAAAATAGGTACCTTTATTATTCCAGATATTTTCATGCATTTTTGCATTCATATCAATTTTGATTTTTTTTCTATATGAATAGTAACAGGCGATATTAGTTAATAGATGGATTTATATTGATAAGTTTTTTTGTTTAACAAAACTAACGCCGCTATAAATATATTTCAAAATATATGTAACGAATGTTAAGAGTATAGTTATATATTTTTAATTATTATTCGTAACTTAAAAATGTTTAAATTATACAGTCCAAAAAATTATAAAACTTTGACCTAAAGAAAAAACAGTTAAGAAAATAGCTGGAACAATAAATATTTTCCTAAAACCGCCCTTACATCAAGAACTCTTAAAACCAGTCAACCTACGGCCAAAATCAGGCACAACCCTACCCAAAGACTTTTAAAAAAGTCCAAGCGAACTGGAAAAGTCACAGTTCACAAAATCTCTGAAGAACACCCAAGCCTTTAAAATAGTCAAGCACGGACTCTGCGCGGGAAAGCATCACACTGTGGTGACGCGGTCTATTTCCACGTATCGCACAGAGTCCTCGCTTGGTCAGCAAATCACTTCCTTCTCGTCGAAGATGGCTGTGTCGGAGGAGAGGCTCTTCAGTCGCTGCTGCAACGCCGAGCGCCGCCGGCGGCACGAACGTGCTGCCGCTATCTGTGGCCAAAGGTTCAAGTTTTATCTTCTTCATTTGTGATGGCAAGAGATGGGCCGAGTACTCGGTTGTTACCTATGGTTGTTACTCGGTATACTCGGTACCTTTTTCAGTACTCGTACTAGGCCGAATAACTAGGTTCAACTTCCGAGTATTTGTTAACCTTTTCAACGCCATATCTGATTTAAATGACATAATAACTAGGACGCCTGACATAACAGGAGTGCAGAAAAGTTGCCTGTTTGTTGAAGTTGTATCCAAATTGGCGTTCAAAGTGTCAATTATGTAAGTAATAAAAGCTAAGAATAAAGGCAATGTTTATGGTAGTCAGTCATATTTATCAAAATAGTAGGATTTTTATGTAAGACCGAGCTTCATTTGAATCAACCAACTTATTCGGCTAAGTACGATTTGATGAAGGCAAAACCGAGAAATACTATCAAAAAATAGGTATTCGGTTACTCACTAAATGTAGTACTCGGCCCATCTCTACACGAATGTCTAACTAATAATATCTATACCGCATCTAAACAATATCTAATGTTTTTCACCATACCAAGTAAAATTTCAGGAAAATATATGGTGACAAACTGCACTGAGCAGAAAATCTATCCGCGGATTCCACAGATAATGGAAGTGTTTGATTTAGATAGTGAAAGTCAAAGACCGATAAATATGTGCAGTCAGCCACGATCCTTCACAATTCCAAATCTGAATTAAATTCTTTCAGTTTATTTTTTTTGCTTTTACATATCTGTGAAAAATCTCGGTCTTCCAAATGATTTTTTATCTGATTACAAAACTTTTTGGATCTAGTAGATTTGACACACATGCGTGGTATCGTCGTACCTTCATTAAATTTAAAAAGTAATTTACTAAAGCGTAGCTTTCTGATTTAATGGAATTTGTATAAAATCTTGCAGCCCACTGCCGTAATATAGCTATCCAAGTATCCAGCTCACTTTGCTTGCGTTTGTTGACACGTTTAAGAAGAGTAGGTGTAATGAAAAATAATATGTGTTCTAAGCATTCATTTTAACCCGGTATTAAATTGTTTCATATCCTCAAGTAGGCGACGGACAGAAACTTTATTCAAATGGTGAAATGCTAATGGTATAACAACTTGGTGTGTCGGATAGTTACTACCCGTCACACCGAGTTCTGAAACGCTTGTCTGAAACGGGTGAAACGATCAAGAAATTATTCATACTAACCACAGCAAAAGCCGCTAGGATAGAGAACGCCAGCATGGCAGCGGCATAATGCGCTGGCACCCTCAGTAAAGCGGAACATTGAGCAAGTCTTTCATCTTCCCCCTGGGGACATTGTGCGATGCCGTCGCACCAGAGATCCGGCGCTATGCAGGCGTCGAGAGAAGAACAGCGGTACTCGCAATCTCCTGATAGAGCGAAGACGCCACCACGTTCGCTAGCATGTCTGGAAAATAAATAATACAATAACCATTGGACGACGGTAGATACTTTATTATTTTTGTTTCAAAGTTTCACCAGATGGCAGCACTGAATTATAGGGTCAGGAGTGTTTTTCTATAAATGTCGCTGTTCATAAAAGAGACGAGTGTCATACTTTCAAAAATAGTACTCCAGAGTAGTCGCTGTCATTGGATAAAACTTATTTGACAACCAGCAACAACTGACACATTTTTGCCCAGTGACAGTTTACTGGACTCGATGCCTCAGTACTGCTGCAGAAAGCCCTCATTCATCATCATAATAAGCTTTCTACGACCCACTGTTGGATATAAGCCTTCTTTTGTCTGCGCCATTTCTCTTTGTCCCCAGCTATCGGTAATCCAGTCTTATGTCGTCAACCCACCTCGCTACTCGACATCCAACACTATGTTTCTCATTTCTAGGATATCACTTGGTGACAGCCGTACTCCACCTCATCTCAGCCGCAAGAAGTCCACTGCTGGACATAGGCCTCCCCCAAGGATTTCCAATATGACTGGTTGGAAGCGGCCTGCATCCAGCGTCTTCCTGTGACCTTGGTTAGGTCGTCCGACCACCTTGTCGGTGGGTGTCCAACGCTGCGCTTGCCGGTACGTGGTCGCCATTCGAGCACCTTTCTGCCCCATCGGCCATCGGTTCTTCGAGCTATGTGCCCCGCCCACTGCCACTTCAAAGAGCTAATCCGCTGAGCTATGTCGGTGACCTTTGTTCTTCTACGGATCTTCTCGTTTCTGATTCGATCTCGCAGAGAAACACCGAGCATAGCCCTCTCCATAGCTCTTTGAGCGACCTTGAGCTTTCTTATGAGGCCCATAGTAAACGACCACGTTTCGGACCCGTAAGTCATCACTGGCAACACACATTGGTCGAATACTTTCGACTTGAGGCACTGAGGTATTTTGGACGAGAAGACACTTCGGAGCTTCCCGAACGCTGCCCAACCGAGAGTTGCAACCCTAGAGAGCACGTCGTGAACTTTTGCTCGACGTCGGATCTCAGTATTGCGATATCGGTCTTGCTATTTGATGCCGAGCATGACTCGCTCCATGGCTCTCTACGCAACCGCAATCTTATAAATGGTTATTTTTATACGAGTCCATGTCTTGGCACTATACTTTGACCGTCAAAACAAAAAAAATATAAATACGCTATTAATTGGTCATATTGAAGGTCGTCCCTTTAAATTTTGTACTTACTTTTTTTTTCTTATTAATGTGTATTTTTTTGTATTGTATTATGGCAGCAAATAAATGAATTATCTATCTATCTAAATTCGATACGAACATAAACATGGAGTAGTAGAATCATACATAAGTACCAACCTATTATTTTTTAAATATTCGCGAACACAAATTTTTTTACGGCTTTGTCATTTGCATAAAAACACAAAAATATCTACACTTATATTTTATTCCGATCTTGTTTCATGATGTTACGCTTCACTGGCTAGAAAACGCGGGAAGAGGAAATAAGTAGCATGTATACTCTCTACTGGATTTTGGTCAATGCCAATTGAATGCTAATTGAACGCATTTTCCAATCCCAAGGTCCTATTGCAAATATGTTGTCATGCGAACATCTTTCTTGACCTTTACGTTAATATCCGGCTTGTAAAACAATGCACTATGTAAAAGAAAACGCATAATGTTATATTTGCAAAAGGCATTGGTTGTATAATGTAGAACTGGTTTGTTATAGTACGTAGTACTATTATAGGTATTTTGTGGTTATACCAAATTTTTTTTTTTTTTTTTTTACAAAATTTGAATTAGGCATTTGTCTCCCATCTCACCTGATGGTAAGTGACGATGAAGACGAGGATGTTACATGCCTACATAAATTACGGTACTACTTAAATATAAATAAATATATACGGACAAATCACACAGATTGAGCTAGCCCCTAAATAAGTTCGAGACTTGTGTTACGGGATACTAACTCAACGATACTATATTTTATAACAAATACTTAAATAGATAAACATCCAAGACCCAGGCCAATCTGAAAAAGATCATTTTCCATCTTGACCTGACCGGGGATCGAACCCAGGGCTGGCGTGTTAACCACTGCGTCACGGAGCTCGCCAATACCGTTAATAGTTTTAATCCACCGGACCCTCTCTCGGTCATATCATATGCCTGCCTGCTATTTAGATAAGAACAGTGTAGAACATTTAGTAGAACAGAACATGTTTTATCAATAAAACTGATAATAAAAAAAATAAATAAGACGAACCGTGTCTAGTTTTCGATCACACGTCAATATTAACGATGTAAAGCGCGATGATAAACTGTGCCAATAGTTACTCCTATATTGGCACAGTTTATCATGTACCTACTTTGCTTCTGTTTAGTGTTAGTTTGAAGACGTAGTCTTTTTATTCTATAACCATCAAAGGTAATAAAATGATCTCTTTGCTCTAAATAGATCTTTCTTACTCTAGTGTATCGTTGTATAAACTTAAAAATACCAATAATGCAATACAATATTGAATGAAAAGACATACCTTCTAGACAGCTCCAGCCATGTGACGAAATAGGAACCACTTTCTACAGCTATGAGCTCCACAGACAACGACCTGGGCCAGTCCAGGTCAAACCTGTCTGCGGAGGGCGGCGGCGCCAGCACGTGGCGCGCCAGATGGTCCACCTCCTTGGACCACCCGTCGGAGAATATTTCTACTGTTTCTTCATACTGAAAATAAGGTTATGCATAATAGTATAATTTTGCCAATAAATATTGTTAATAAGCTTTCACCCGCGGCTCCTTCGGGAATAGTACTTTTTCCTGGGTTAAAATACACTATTTTTTTCTCCGCACCCCAGACAACGGGTATGCAAAATTTCATTATGATCGGTTCAGTAGATAAGGCGTAAAGGCGTAACAAACAAAAACACTCACTTTCGCATTAATAATATTAGTTAGGCTTATTTCAATTAATTGGAGTTCTACAAATTTAATCTCTATGAACTTTTTATAATATATAAATAAATATATACCGACAAAAGAAGCGAATCTTTCTTCCATGCTGTTCTGGGAGAAAAGAAAAAACGTAGAATGTACCAGCTGCTTCTCTTCCCGTGCAGATCGTAAAAGCCGATCGAGGGAACGGGCAAAATTCTGAGGAATCATGTTAATAGGCAATGCGGCTAGCAACGCACCACTATTTTAATTCCGTTTTTCACCTAATGCCCACCAATATCCTAAACGTGGCCTTCGGGTCTTATAGACCTAGGCTCTGTCTACCCCGCAAGGTAAAAATACGTGATACTATGTATGTATGAAGTAAGAAGCGAAGAGAGACCTATGCACCGCAGTGGACGGAAGACGCGACGAGATGATGATGTGATACCGACAAATTACATGGATTGAACAAGCCCAAAAGTAAGCTCGGGCTTGTGTTATGGAACATTAACTCAAAAATACGTATAAACATAAACATTGACATCCAATAACAAACACATATGTTATGTTCAAGACCCAGATCAAACTGAATAAGATAATTTTCCAATCTGACCTGCCTGGGGAATACTGGGGATCGAACCTGGGTGGGACCCCTGATAGCCTGGCATGATGACCACCGATACACAGAGATCGTCGAATCATATAAAAGACTAGCTTTCGCCCGCGGCTCCGTCCGCGTCAATGTCGAACCCTCGGGAATAGTTCTTTTTCCCGGGATAAAAGGTAGCCTATGTCCTTCTCAGCACTCCAGAGAACTTGTATACAAAATTTCATGATTTAGTAATTTATGATGATTGGTTCAGTAGTACAAGTTCTCTGGAGTACGGAGAAGGACATAGGCTACCTTTTATTCCAGGAACTATACTATTCCCGAGGGATCGACATTGACGCCAGCGGAGCCGCGGGCAAAAGCTAGTTATAAAAAAGATAGAGATATCTACTCTTCCAGGCTGATCTGGGAGAAAAGAAAAAACGTAGAATGTACCAGCTGCTTCTTTTCCCGCGCCGATCGTCAAAACCGATTGAGGGAATGGGCAAATAAGATGAATCATATTAGTAAGCGATGCGGCTAGTAACCCAACCCTAGTTTAATTCCATTTTCTACATAACGCCCACCAACATGCTAAACGTGGCTTTCAGGGTTTAAAGACCTGGGCTCTGTCTACCCCGCAAGGGAAAAAGACGTGATACTATGTATGTTTTATTGTTATTTCGAGTAGGTGTCACGGTCAATCGACCATGCACACCCTGGTGTCAGAGTTCTTCGGAATCGCCTCTCGGCCTCTGACGTGGTTTCTTTAACGACTACCAGATGGCAGCCGGGACCACCGGCTTAACGTGCCTTCCGAAACACGGAATCATCTTTATTATCAGACAATCAGGTGATTCAAGCCTGCAATGTCCTAACCAAACTGGAAGCAACTAAACACCACGACCCCCGGGTCAACAGGCAAACGCCTTAATCACTGGACCACGGAGGCTGTTAAAACTATGTATGTAATACCTACTCGTATCTACGTAGTATCTATGCTACTATGAAAAGCTCATAATTACAAGTTAGAAGAGAAACAAACATCGTAGTAGATTTCTAAACTATTAGAAAGAAGCGTAAAGATTCAGTATTGAACACAGGCCTTTTCTAAGCATCTCGAAGATTTTTTTAAATAAATGCTACGTAGGGACGAGTTATATTCATTTTAAAAGTAATCACCTGATCATCAGGAGGATCTGGACATATAAAAATTGGCGACAACCCCCCAGCATAGATTGCTAAGCGGTTCTGCGTCCGGCATAAGTGCCTCAGGTCGGGCGCTACGGTAATATTGTTCAGCAGGGTGAAGTTGTCCAGTTCTGGTTCTTTGATGATTCTGCCGCGGATTTGAAGGTAGAGATATCGGCCGGGAGAAGGGTCGATGAGCCAGGGACGGTGTTCGCAACGATTCTGGAAAGAAAATTTAATTCTATGAAAAATGATAACACGTAATATTTTTACAAGTATTTTTATATCGGTTGACAATAAATTACATAACAGAAATGTGGGCGTAAGCACCACGGTTAGCGATTACGCCTGTGAAGCAACCCCGGGCAATAGGTATAAAAATTCTCAAGTTCCTCCGTGCTTCGGGAGGCACGTCAAGCTATGTCAGATGCCTTTAGGCAGCTCGAAAAATCTGGCACCAGTATTGGTCACTAACACACAAGAAAAACAAAATAAAATCCCAAAATATGACAAGTGATTTCTCTTATTTAGCCAAATCATTTTATTGTTTGAGGTGTATAAAGAATTTTTCTGTTTTTAAGCGTTACCTCCCGTCCCGTGGTGGTGGTTGTGGATCTGGAAATACGCTTTGACTTTGATGAGAGAAAAAACGTTCAATCCAAATTAAAATCGCGTAGAGAGGGTTCCATATGACAAAATTTTTCAATTATATCCCCAATATTTTAACTATATTACATTTCTTATAGATTTTCCTGTCATATATAAGTAAAAACCAGACAATGGAATGGGCAATTTTCGTCCACTTTGTTGAATAACTTTTAAACTGTTCATCTTAAATTATGGAAAAAGATATCCCCACAATAATAACATAACATAACAATAATCTTTTTATTTGATATGCCATATGGTATGGTTTGCACAGTAGAATAGGACCACTCCAAGTCTTCCCGTGGATGTCTTAAGAGGCGACTTAGGAAATACAAGTTACACAAAGCTCAAAAACATCAATGAGACCTCTCCAACCCGTCTGGCCAGCGAGGAGATTGTAGGCCAAATCCTCTGTCTACTTTGGCCAAGTATGGCTCCGGTAGTACAGAGAGCGTCATGCTCCTGCAGTGAAGACTAAAAAGACCTGATGATGATGATGATGGTTTGCAAAACATTTATATATTTTTTATCTTTTCGATCTCCAAATGAGTTCATAGGGGCTCAAGATTTATTTACTTTCGAAACATATCATTAATAACAGTTGGCAGACATAGTGATCCGTTAAGGGTTCCGTTTTATCACTCGTTGCACGGATCCCTAAAAAGAAACAAAAGTTGACTTACCGGTTCAGCAGCAGCTCCAACGGAAGACGACAGCCTCAGATTCCCACTCGGACCAAACACTCTATGTGAACTCTCACACTGCGTGTCCAGTCTGACGAACTCCACCGACGCTTCAAAGCCAAAAGAGCGGAAGTCATCAACGGCTGACATATTGACGACGTCAAACTTCAGCTCAGCGACGGTACCCGTGGATGTGAATTCGTAATCGCCGGTGTCACTGAAATGAGAGAAGAAAATTATCAACATTATAAAAGTTCTATATGTACAAAATCAAGTCTTCGATCCTTGTCTTTGCAGTAGATTAACGGATGGCGACCGCGAATCTACTGCAAAGACAAGGATCGAAGACTTTTTTTACTGTTCTCCCAGACCAGCATGGAAGGGTTCGACGTCATTGTATGTACTGGTTGGTGAGATCTTCATTGAGTACCTACGTTAATCTTCTTGATTTACGCTTACGTTTTAATTATTAGTTACTTATCTTATTCACACTCGAAAACTAGTAATCAAGTACCTGCAAAGGCAATCTCGAGGAATACCAGGGCCACTGCTTTTCCAAGGTCTGTCAAAGATCCTGACAGCAGCGGTAGGGTCCCCCGCGCAGCGGAACCACGGCGAATGGGCCGAGTGGACGGAGCGGCATAGGCGGCCTCCACTTCTGATACCCCAAACTCGAAGCCGGACCACTTCACCTGGGTTGGCTTCGAAACGGTATGTGCAACTGGAATAATTTAACAAAAACTGATTAAGTACAAGGATGATTTGAAAAAAGATACTTATGAGGAAATAGGACGGCCGTATTTCCATACAAGCGTAGTCCCCTGATTCCTCGCCTGATAGTACCAGTAGAGTAATGAATTTTTTAAAAGAAATGTATATAAATATAAGCATGTCCATAACGACATCCTAGGGGTCGTGGGTTCGATTCCCACCGGTTTAGTTGCAGCATTGGAAAAAAAATTGATATCGAAGCACGGGGACGGGAATCACCTCTTTAAGAGTCTCTCTTAGGGTATAAAAAAATGAAAAAAAAAGGAGGGCATATATTACCTGATATTTCTTGATCCACCTCTACCGTACAGAAACACATCTCTTGGCGAAGAAAAGGTAACAGGTGGGTCAGGTGGTGCTTCCGGGAAGGATCGCGAGGCAAACCTTCTGGAGCAGAGCCCCCGGCCCCAGGGCTCGCCATCCTGATGTAAGTCTACAAATTCGTAGAGGGCTTTGAAGAATATTGGTCTGAAATACATAAAATTAGGTAAAATGAAATAAGTATGATATATTTTTAAAGAAAAATAAAATTTTCTGTGCCTACCTTCCATATTGACTACCATCATAGAAATCTGAATGTTATGACTATATTTTAATACTTTAAATCTCCCAAATCAAACGATTTGGAAGAATGAAAATTATTAACTATAACAGTTTGTAACTATAAGATATCCATATACTCTTTTTTGGTCTATTTATTTGTATTCTTTGAACTGGCACATAAAATTTAATCGTCTAGATGTACATTTACAGCTAAAATTGTATGGATATTTAGATAAACATCCATTAAATCAATACTACGATACAAGTTTATAACTTACAGTGGAACTGACTAAAAGTGTGTGAG
The DNA here is from genome assembly GCA_947532085.1 of Elegia similella. NCBI lineage: Eukaryota > Metazoa > Arthropoda > Insecta > Lepidoptera > Pyralidae > Elegia > Elegia similella. Next base: position 23,255,360 of record OX383932.1, on the reverse strand, counting down.
TTGTCCGTAATATTTATAATGTATATCTCTGGCACAGACATTGTTGCTGGCAATGATTTTAATACCTACTTACTAAGATAAATTTTAAGAAACTTTCTGAAGCACTACCTTTAAGGTTTAGCAACCGAAATATCTTGGTCAGAAAGATACCGTAATTTTTTTAAAAATATAGTGAATTTTATTATTAAAAAAGCAAAAATGTAGCTTACTAGTAGTAAGTAAATTCACCATTAAAAGGTAAAATATTTTGAAGCATCGCTCCCTCCGTAATCGGTCCTTTGCTGATATATCATAATATAAGTTACTCTCCCTGCTGAGAATTTATTATTGGATTAGATCCCGAGTACAATGGAAGAATAAATTACTAAAGTACTTACTTCAATGCTGTGCCTTGCGTCAGTTTAAGCTCCAGCGTCAAAGAGTCTCCTTTCGACAGAAAGCTTTCAGTCCTCGCGCACGCTCTAGACTTTCTCAGCAACGCATGTTCACATGTCCGGGGCGCACGCTCGCGACAAAATCGTGCGACTAACGTCGCGTTTGTCGGAGGACGGCCGACAATCACCGACTGCGGAGATGTTGCTCTTGACATTTGCACTGATCTCTCTTTGTCACTGAAATTAACAAAACGAAAATTTATTCCACCTTCTGGTCACTTGTTGATGATGAATAATTGATGAATAATTAGATTTAGCAAGGAATAAATTGACTAGATACTCTGCGCCCGTAGCATCGCACCCGCGACGCTGTTTTTATCGCGCGATAAACTGTCCACATCTCGCTCTTTGATATTACGAAAAACAAGATGGCGATAGTCGATAAACGCAGTCGCGCGTGCCATGCTACGGGGGCTGGAGTATAGGCCAAAATTTAAAATATTGGAGGCACTTAATTCGCAACAGAAACTATTATTTATGATAGCTTACTTCTTGTGGTAAGTATATGAACACACAGAGAAATAAAAACAGAAAAAACCCATGTGGAGCCAAAAAACCAGCCAAGTGCGAGTCCGATTAATATAACGTTATCTATAAACACTCATATCTGTTGTATGGAAGCTATCTGTTGTATGGAAGCCTTTATTTTAAATTTTACTTTTATGTAATTATTTATTTTTAAAGTATATAATATAACTAATTATTCTGTGCATATTTCAAGCGTCTACCTGTTGCTGGTATCAATACCTATCGAGCAAAAATAAGTAAAGAAAAAAACACGTTTGTTGTATGGGAGATCCCTTAAATATTTTATTTTATTCTATTTTTTAGTATTTGTTGTTATAGCAGCAACAGAAATACATCATCTGTGAAAATCTCAACTGTATATCACGGTTCATGAGATATAGCCTGGTGACAGACGGACAGACAGACAGACAAACAGACGGACAGCGGAGCGATATTAATAGGGTCCTGTATTTACCCTTCGGGTACGGAACCCCTTAAAAAGTAGAAGACGTCCAAAACTACCATAAATCGACAAACACTACCTCTTGAGAAAGCAAAACAAACTCCTCAATTATTGATAACTTTGGCATATTTGGCTTAAGGGAATTTAGGTTCTGCGATACCGAGGACAGCTAAATCTCAGCGGTAACTTTAGTGACAGCTATAACACAGTTTATGGAGCTATCAACTTGTTATTAGACTTTAAGCTAAGTAGCGCAAAGTTCTAATTGTTAACACCGTTATTGATTTATTATGTAATTGTCTATGTACTGGGTGGCGCAAAAGTAAAGACCCTATTTGGTTCGGCTATAACATTTTTTCTAAATTAGAAAACTAGATTTAGGTTTTTTTAAATGTATATTTGTGCCATTAAATTTCGTACCATTAGGATTTAAAGATGATGTCTTTTAAATGGTGACCTCCAGAGTTGATACACATTTGAGCCCTATTTATGACATTTTGCATAACTTGCCGTAACACTTCCTGCGATATGTTCGTTATTTCTTGACGAATGTTTTCTTTTAGAGCTGCGAGAGTCTGTGGCTTGTTCACATACACCCGAGATTTCAAAAAACCCCAAAGAAAGAAGTCTGGACTGGTCAGATCGGGTGATCTTGCAGGCCAAGGCAAATCGCCAAAACGAGAGATAACTCGGCCTGGAAAAGCGTCCCTCACTAAGTCCATAGTGTATTCCACGTTCTTGGGGAGTAAAACGGTCCATGTTTATTTTCAGTGTATTTTACATTTGTTCACTACACAATTTTCAAAAACAGAATGACAGAAAATGTCATATAAAAAAAATAAAAGTATTTTCTTTAGTGCCAGTACTTTTGCGCCACCCAGTATATCTTATTATGTGTCATACATATCCCACGACACAAGTTCACAACTAACTGTGGGACTGGCTCAATCAGTGTGACCCTAATATGTTTATTTATTTCTAAAAATCATTACATTCCCACGAGTTTAGTGAATAAACCGTCACACCCGGTATTGTACCGGGTGAAGGCTAGCCTTGTTCTGGGATCCCCTGGTACCAGGGCAATATGGCACGCTTTGTATTTGCCTCACCCCTATTATGCATAACTCGGCATGGCGGACTTTGGATTGGCGAAGTAATAGGGAAATTGAAAAATAATATATCTGCAATTATAACAAGGAAATATTTGATTTGCTGTTAAAAGGAAAAATTAGTAAGAATCGTACATTATCCCTGATGAACTTAGGCTATAGACTTTTTTTTAAAGTTAGGTATCCGTATGAAAATTTATATAAGTGCAAAGCCAGGGCGGCCGCTAGTTAGTATAATAATAATAATAAATAAATAATAATAAATAATAAATAAATATATACGAACAAATCACACAAATTGAGCTAGCCCCAAAGTAAGTTCGAGACTTGTGTTATGGGATACTAATTCAACGATACTATATTTTATAACAAATACATATATAGATACACATCCAAGACCCAGGCCAATCTGAAAAAGATCATTTTCCATCTTGACCTGGCCGGGGATCGAACCTGGTCACTCCGTGTCGCAGGCTGGCGTGTTGACCGCTGCGCCACGGAGCTAGTATGGGATTATAAAGAAACATGGACATGATAATTTGGATTTTACATGATGAAGGTTATGGTGAGATGATTTGGACATGTAGAGAGGACGGTTAAAATGAGATTTACGAAAGGTATGCAGCAAATGTGGTTGAGACAGTCGGTTAGGGCCTCGACGAACGTATCGTGACCAAATTGCAACCGTTCTTGAAAAAGACAAGAAGGCTGTTTGAACGGTAAGTCCTGAGGCAAATTTTCGGACCAATGCGCCAAGAAGACGGTATATTCCGCATCAGAATGAACTTCGAACTCGAGGCTCTGATAAACAAAGAAACCATCGTCAGGTTCTGCAAGTCACAAAGGCTGCGATGGGCAGGCCATCCGGAAGGAATTCATGACACTAGAGCTCCCAAAAACATATATAAATGGACCCCACAACAAAAAAGGCCCCGATGAAGTCCTAAAAAGCGGTGAAGGATTGTCTGGAGGAGGACCTGAAGAGACTAGGCAAGAAAACATCCTGGAGACGGGAGGCTAGAGATAGAGTGAAATGGAAGAAGATCGTAGAGGAGGCCAAGACCCACAAAGGGTTGTAGCACCCAGGAAGTAAGTAAATAAATCTTGCAAAAGGACAAATATGTACCCAAAACCGGCGAGCATGCATGAAAAGAGTGATGGATGAAGATGAAGTGAAAGAGGTTTGTAAGGATCGTAGCAAGTGGAGATCCATGTCTTTGCCTGTTTCCAAGGGAAAGAAGCGTGATAATCTGTATGTATTACTCTTTTTATAAACATTGATAAATAAAATATATTATAGCTATCGTCGTCCTCATCCGAGCATCCATTTGAATCTTTGAGACAGACAGAGCCTAAGATACAAAGGCTACAGATCGTGTTTGTTGGCGTAAGATTAAAACAGAATCAAAATAGTGATAGTTTACTATGTCTGCTACTTATTCAGAATCTCATTATGAAAACTAGGATTAGGAGCAGAAATTCAAATGAACATGACTCGGAGTGCGACAATTAGAATGCGCCTAATGACTATGGTGAGAATGTGCGCCTCGTTAGTGGCTGTAATTTAGTGCATCTGCACTCGACACAGGGATTGTGCGACTCGTATCTCTTGTGAATTACAATTTTGTGCGGGACTTGTGAAAAACAAGTTAAATAAAATCAAAAATTTTAAGCAAACCCGGTATAAAATTCCCTCTATCTTATAAACGACTGGACTGATTTTGAGATTCTGCTTTCAATTTGAAAATATAATTGCATGCGGATCTGTTTACTCGTTTAAGAGCTACGGTGACACAGACAGACATATAGCGATCAAACTTGAAACACCCCTCTTTTTGCGTCAGCGGGGGTTACACACGAACACCTTTGCTTAATTATTCTTGTCTGATGAGTATGCAATATACAATCAGGAACTTAGTGTTTTGCCTTCGAGTGAACATAAAAAAGACAAGACACTGGGCCTCGTTTGCGGATAGGCGAGGCGTTGCGTAACAACAAGCATAATATTACTTCACAAACCTGAAAAAAATGTTTTGCTTCATATATCCGTGTATTTTCTAATAAACTTTTAAAAAACGGTCGCGATTTCGTGGAGCTATACGCGTTTTGCTTTAGCAATTGAATTGAATTTGAGGCATTTGAGCTTCGCGCGGTGCTTGTGCGCGAAGAAGTTTAACATTTTAACACCCCATTTGTAGATACGAAACCACGAGTAGTCAAATGAAATCGATAAACAAAGTTATCTAAAATTGAATTCGCTCACCAAAAAATATCACTGCAGCCAGGCGAAATTCTCATCGGGCCATCCCATATATTCAAATGGCTGCCGCAGTACTCATCCTCCGGCAAATTCGGATTCAACGCATTTGTCACGTAGAACTTCAGCACGGAAAACCACACACGAAACCGTGGCGCTGAGAATGACGTCCTCCTGAAAATAGATGACAGTGTGTGTTTTCGATCACTTTGAAGACGTTTAGATGTTAAAAAAGGTAATCGAAAACACTGACTTACTTAACACTTTCGCTGACACTGAACCAGACACAAAAGCAATAACAATAGAATTACGTCTACAGGCGGGCAGTGTCAGCGAAAGTGTTAAAATAAATACTGAAAACCTAGGAGGGTTCCGTATATATAAATATGTTATTTTTTGATCTTGTCCTTTACCTGTATTATAAGACCTTACTTTGAGCCAAATTTTTAACTTTCAGACAACGAGAATGAACGAATGCGCAACATTTGAGACATATGTAAACTAAACAGCCTTATCTTTCGATTGCATTTACTTAGTTTAATATTTATTTGTATTTAAATTGCAAATCTGTACAATGTATAAATTACCTGGGTATTTTAGACATTAAAGCTATAATTTAAAACACCAAATGTATGTAGTAATTAACGTATATTCAAAAAATATAATTATCTATGTATATTTACAAAATCGGGCAAGTGCAAGTCATAATTCTAAGGGTTGCGTTATGCGTATAATATGTAACTACAAAATCCACGGTTCTTTTATGTGGACACGGATGTATAAGGATGCACGATACCTCTTCCATATTATGACCTCTTTTTTGACGTTTTGGTTAACCTCAACTCTTTCTTGCACCGCCATTGTTTTTCTTAATTGTCTGTTTGATGTTTCAGCTGAGCGTTTCAGTAATAAATGAGACGCAGCTTTGGCAGAATCGTGAAATAACACCATACAAAACATGCTTCTTTAAGGGATCCACTTTAGTTTAATTTTGTTTTTTTGTTATAGTGGCAAAAGATATACATTCTGTGAAAATTCAAGTCTCTACCTATTCCGGTTCAAACAGATATAGCCCTGTGATAAACGACATTGGAGGCTTAATATTAGAGTCACATATTTACCCTTTGGGTACAGAACCCTAAAATGACCAAATACCTGTATATAATGTTCCTCCCTGAAGGCCCCGACGTATCAATTCCTTGCATATGATAAAGGCATGTCGTATTCGGCGGCAGTGAGTGTTGCGGGTGTTCCAATACGCCCCTTCCGGTCCCTCGGATCCAAAACTCGCAGGCCCTTTTGTTTTTTGCGTATGTAGGAGATTGCTGATCCACAAATCTGACCTGAAATTAATTAATAGATTACCCACAGCTGGTTACAGTAGCGTATATTGAGATGACATTATACGATGTATTATATTAGCCGCCCACACGTAGCCTACGTTTTCACAATACAAAACGGATTTTGTCAAAATTTTGCACACAGATAGATGCTCGTATTAACATACAGTCATCCAGAAAAAAGTTTAGTTGGCGACAGTATGTTAATAAATATTAAAGACAATATTTTAGTTTAGACTCAATTGATTTCTAAACTATATTTTACTAGCTTTCGCCCACGGCTCCGCCCGCGTTAATGTCGATACCTCGGGAATTGTATTTTTCCCGGGATAAAAGGTAGCCTATGTCCTTCTCCGTACTCCAGAGAACTTGTATGCAAAATTTCATGATGATTGGTTCAGTAGTTACGGCGTGAAAGCGTAACAAACAAACAAACTCACTTTCGCATTTATAATATTATAGTAAGGATAAACAGACAAAAATCCTTTTTAGTCTTACATGCCACATTTTAGGTGACTAATTTCCATGAGGTGGCTCCTTGGCTCGTTTGCCGTTATACCTATATACTCGTATAAAAAAATGCCGAAGAAAAAAGGATAAATACAAAAATGTGAGCGAGGCTCCCTTTACCACCAATCCATTCTGTGTCATGGGCTCTTGGCCTTTTTAACCTTAAATTACATACACAGCTGGCTGGATACCCCCATCGTTAATCACAGTGAAGGGTGACAGTATCCGCGTTGTTTGCTGTTATCTGATTAGTTTGGAAATAGAAAGCAGTGAACTATATATCACGGAGATAAATTAAAAAGATATAGACATTTTTCACATATTTTTCATAATACCAACTTCAATAGAGCAGGTTTTCAATTCGTCAGAATCTCTTTTAATACATGGTGAAATTTTTACGTTCTGAACCCTTAAAGGGGTGATTCAGCCCGTCGATATGAACAACTTTTCCTATGGGACCAATGCTGGGAATTCAAATTTATTTGGCGTTCCCATACAAATTGACCGGGCGGCTGAACGTGTTGGTATGAAACTGTCAAGTTTTTTTTTTGAGTTCCCAGCATTGGTCATGTAGGAAAAGTTGTTCGACGGGTTTTTCTTTTTTCGCAGACCATCATGGAAGAGATAAAAAACAGCTATCGAGAAACATAATGTAGGTAACTAACATCTCAAAAACTTTAAAAAGATAAACTAAGTTAGACAAAACTGACGACGTGGCCCCATTCCGTAACTTTGAGAATATACTGGTAGGTCTATTATTGAGAGCGAGCCATGCCTACTAATTATACTTTGGCAGCGGTCCAACAGAGGCTCAGGCGTTACTTGATTTATTATTGTTCAACGAAACACTTTAAATAGTACTCCCTATGATACATTACTCCATTAACCCAATTTTGGGACCATACGAGAATTAGATTTAGGACTATTAAGGTTTTAGTGGATTTTCAGACCACTATGGCTCCATTTCCTATTTAGAACTTCAATATTTACAAACTGTACCTAATTGGTTTTTCAATAAATGAATGGTACGATCAATCAATTTGATATAATAATAATTTGACGATCTCTGTCAAGGTGGTGCCAGTTTTACTCAACTTACTTACAGAAATGATTGCAATAATTTCGTCTCCGTTACGATGGTTACATAGGACTTTTGTTGTAAAAAATCGTGCATTCCGGCAAAATTCCCGCCAAGAACTCCCAACAACACAAAACACTGTTTCCGTTCTTATTTGTGTATGTGCTTTTTGTCAAATAAACATTATATCATAAGAAACAAAGTACTTTTTTATTAGTTAATCTTTTTTTATGAACCTGTAAAATCTCGATAGTTAAGTACGTTTTAATAACGCTGATTGGGTTAAAAGCTCCGTTATTTGAAGTACGTGAGAGCTTATGAAGAAAAAGTACGAGCTTTCGTTTAATTGCATTTTGGCTGCTATCCAAAACTTTAACCTTATTTCCTCTTCGGAATTTTCATCAAAATTGGAAAATGTGAATTCGTTTAAAAGCTATTGGGTGGTTTGGAATCAAACCGAAATGTCAATAAACAATCGTAAAAAGAACACGAAGAACGAATTTAGCAGTCACTTGAAATAACCTATAACTTGTGCTATAACTACAACTGTTTAATTATTTATGTGATTTTCTTGACAACATTTCAGTTGTTATCATCATTTCAGCCGTTAGAAGTCTTCTGCTGGACAAAGGCCTCTCCCTTTGTTCCATGGAAGAATATTGCCATACTCACCACGCTTTTCAGGGTAGTTGGAGAACGCGGTTCCTTAGGCTTCTTGTGCTTCCGACGCTGCTACCCATCGGGAGCATTTTTAAGCTGGGGAAGGGAATAGGAATTTATTGGATTCGGGAAAGGAATTAAGGGTCCGTACTACCTCACACTGCTTTGCATGATTGACTGTTATATCAATAATAATTAAATACTCAAGTTGAAATAAAAATGCAGCAAAGTTCAGGACTAACTCTGGTAACTATATGACTCAAAAACACGATTGCGTTAAATTTTCTCGATAGAAAAAAATTGCAAAGTTGCCTCCAAATCACGTCTAATTTACTCGGTATATAGTATTATTCACCAAATACATTAAAATTAAAAACTTTTGATTATTATTGCATTACAGATAAGGCAGCCATCATATGTTTTTCTTTTTCGAATAACCCTTGAATATTCCTAAAAAACGAAAATATCCAAAGTAGCCAAGGCGTTTAGACCATCCGCGTTTGTATCGCCACGCCGCCTGGCATATGGCGGGCTCTTAAGGTATTGAGAGACTTTTCACTCAGATGAATGGGGAACAACTAGCAGATCGGGAGGCCGGCCGCACGGACCCGATGCCTGACCTGCAACCACCGGACAGGCAGTTGTGGATGACACCCCTGACCATATGACAATTATTCCGTATTTTAATGAAAACTTTGTGAGCGGGTCTCCGGATACAGGTTATTTTAAACTTAATTGGAGATTCTCTGCTACCTATTTAGTTATACAAAAATAATAAAATCGTCTTACAAAGGGTGAAATTGAAATCAAAAGTAAACTTTTAAGAAGTGACTCAGATCACGAACCTGAACAAATTTCGTTAAGAGGCCAACTACGACATCGCGAAAAAATTTCTTGCTGTTTCATACAAAAATTGAATATCTACTTGCCCTAAATCTATGGAACAGCTGTTTTTTTTTCGCAATGTCTGAGTTGGTCCCTTATAGATAGAGTATATCAAATTGCATTTTGAATGCAAAATATAAAACACAAAAAATTTAAGAAAGTTGTTCAGATTCATGGTCTGAGTAGTGACTCAGGCCATGAATCTGAACAACTTAAGGAGTGCCTTAAAAGTTTGCTCATGACTTCAATTTCACCCTGTATAAAAATTAAGTCCTTCTACTTGCCTCTACTTCCAACTGAAATCCATGTAAAGACTGCGCCGTAGCCGGCTGTAGAAACGTTCCGAAAGGCGACGTCGTGAATTCCACCAGCAACTCAGGGCCACTCGATATCGCTTCCGGTACCGACACGCCCCCGCCACAGAACCTCAAAATAACCGGGTCCCGAGTGGTGTACCCATCGTATACGGTCACGTAGTCCTGAACTTCATCGCATTGCTGCCAGAATTTCAATTCCCTCCCATTATTACCCCTCTCTTGTTGAGCTGCGTACAATGCTTTCTGACTCCTAATAGAAACTAGCTGTCCATTCGGTTGTTTTACTACAATCAAGGCGTGTTTCCCTTGGGGTACCTCGTGTTGACGTACGGCGTAGTAACATGTTAAGTTTCTGGGATAGACGCCGGGGAAATTGGGCGACTGTAGCCTACAGTTTTTACGATCGCAGTCGCTGAAGATCCGCGAGCAATAAGTCCCGGAGATGAGGTCCCCGAGGTAATACTCCCCGGCTTTGGGCTTAGAGACGGTAGTGTCTTCACCGCGTGATATGTTTACGGGATAAGGCATTGGCCGGAGCTTGAAGAAGGGACGCTCTGAAAGAAAATACACGTATTTTAGTTTGTTATTTTATATTGAAATTCAAATAAACATAGTTTCTTAATTACTATTTCATTAATGTTTGCCTAAACTAAATGTGCTCAACAGCGACAACACATGTCCAAAAGGGCAATATCACATAATACAAGGGGCTCAATATCAATCTATACAGTTTTTGTTAGATTGGTCTCATAGTAAAAGTTGTTCATTTATTGAGTATATAAGGTCAGTTTAAATTAAGCGCATATATTTTAAAGGCTGCTACTCATAAGCTAGAAAAATGCTTTAGAAGCAAAATAACTAGTTTTCTAGATATCTGCACCTAAACATTTCGAAAAACAGACGAAAAAAACACCCTGTGTAGAAAAAAATAATTTCTAGGCCAACAACTTTTTACTATTATCTACTATGGATACTAAATCACTGACATCGACAATCCAAACAGCTGATTTATCGATTTTGACAAAAAAATATTATTTTGTATGAAAATATAAAAAAAACACGATTTCTTAAAATTTGCTTTTAAAGCTTTTCTTTGACCTACGAGAAAAGCCCTTAAAATATTTGCGCTTAATTTAAATAGTGGTTGTATGGAGAATGTTAGGGTTATCTTATCACCATTATCTCTCAAACTATCGAATCAGCCCTTTAAAATGAACGAACAACTTATCTTAAGGGGTCAAGTCTAAAAACTTTCGACATTTTTATACAAATTTTCGAGCCGGTCGAACGGTTCGTATGAAAATGTCGAATTTTACTATCCAGCATTGGTCCCATAAGAAAAGTTGTTCATTTTAACAGACTGATTAGATGGTTTGTAGGACAATGGTGTCTACCCTAACATCCTATATTCATTTCTTTCCAACTTAGTCAAAATTCTGATATACGCATCGGAAAAACGAAAGTATGTCACGAGATATTTTCGACACTGAATACAGGTGACAATATGAACATCCGGCAAAGCGTAACATCGCTGGAATATTTCGAGGCAAAACTCAATAAAGCCATCACATTACATACCCGACGGAGGCGTACCCCCATAGCGAACCGTTGCGTATTCCCTTCTCAAGACCTTGTACGCCATCCGGAAATCGAAGTTATAGTTATTCTGGTCTTTGGATAGATGGAGAAGGCGTATTATGAGGGTTATCGATTTAGTTTCGCTGTAGTATATGGAGGGGCCCCAGGAGGTACCACACCAAGAGCCTCCGACTTGGGGACGGCTGGCTTCTTGGATTTGCATGTAGCCATCTGGGCAGCCATCTTCGGTGAATGAGGTGAAACGGCCTAGCGTAAAGCTGTCGAAGAGGACCTGGGAACAAGAGAAAAAATATGTTAATAAATAGAAAAACAAATAACACGTTTTAGTACGTCTCATAGAGATAAAATGGAGCGGATAAAAACGCTTGACCAGTTGACGAAATTTTCTCGCTTGAGCAATTATCCCCTACATTAGATAATCCTATTACTATTCCGGTAATATGACATGGAGAGAGCAATCATGTGGTTTTTAGCGGGTGCGAGTCCCGCATAACTGTTCTGTACCCTCATAGCAGCTAAATGCGTTTTGCATACTGCATAACGCATTTACCACATGTAAAAAAAAGGAGTCTATAGTACGTCTACAGTACTTATTTTGATAAAATTATCTACTAGCGTAAAATGGATTTAAGGCTGAACGAGTCGATACGTTTCCCATAGAAATTTCGGGAGGGGGCTGTACTCCATTGTTTGACATTGTACATCCAAAGTTTAACATGATATCGTTTTGTCTCATTATTAATTTTGTCTGTACGGTAACAGATTAGTAAAATAAAAAGCCATTAAGAAGTTATGAGCCAACACACTTTAGCTTTTCTTACTAATTTTAACACAACTTTGGGCGTAAATAAGTAATAAAAGAAGTATAATATATTGAAAACAAAGACCGTACCGACAGAGTTCAATTATCGAAGATTTCAATTAACTTTATTTATAATTGATTTATGCAGTAGTTTTTTCATAAAATCCAATTTTCCAAAGGACGTTTTGCAATTTTTCACGCGCTCGGTACTGTTTGTGTGCGTGCAATTCGGCGTATGCGTGTAGATATAGCGTCTAACTGCTCATCCATATTTCAGTACTCATTACTGATACTATCTCTGTCGGACACAATGCTAGGTGAAGCAAGTGCTTTTTGGCCGCGCTCGCCTGTGAGTTCGAGCTAGCAACTTGTTCGTCCTTATTCGATGGTATTGTACCATCCTGAACTCAGTCACTACCGAGAGGGACGGCGCTATACGTGCGATACGATTGGAGATATCTCGTATCTTGTCTAACGTATAGCGGCGTGACTGAATTCAGGATAGTTTAATAGGCGCATTAGGGTTAGAAGGTACCTAATCTATGATGATTGCTTGTTTGTGTTTCGTGTGCGTAAGAGGCAAACACTGATGCCAGATGTTCAAGCTGCCTTAAGGTATTTAACAAAGTTTATCGACAGCCATCAATGATGACTGCCGGGACCAACGACTTAACGTGCTTTATGAAGCACGGAGGCGCTTGAGATATTTGTAATGATACTTACAGTCACCCATCATAGCGGGGACTGGACTTGGGGATGCTTAACATGCGTAAGCGTTAATATTGCTTACATGCCCAGCAGGCGCCTCGATAATCGCTTAACATGAGGTAAGCTGTACTTTCGTTAGATATAGATAGGTATTTGTTAAAAAAAAATGTTCAACAAAATATATTTTTGTCCAGTGGTTAAGGCGTTTGCCTGTTGGTTAGGACATTGCAGGCTTGAATCACCTAATTGTCTGATAATAAAGATGATTCCGTGCTTCGGAAGACACGTTAAGCCGGTGGTCCCGGCTGCCATCTGGTAGTCGTTAAAGGAACCATGTCAGAGGCCGAGAGGCGGTTCCGAAGAACTCTGACACCAGGGTGTGCATGGTCGATTGACCGTAACACCTACTCGAAATGATGATGATGATTGAATTGATCGACACTTTGGTTTATATTATTAAGTTGTTTTAAATATTCATGGTTAATAAAAATATCAAAATTATTACTTTGCCTGAAATGTTCATACACCATAAAAATTTATAGGTACGGTAAAACGCTATGAATGCTTATACGGTATTTAATTTTGCCATTTAAACCCGCAGTAATATCGTAGGCATAAAAACAAATGTGTTATAATCCTTACTTAATATTATAAATGCGAAAGTCAGTTTGTTTGTTTGTTTGTTACGCTTTCACGCCGTAACTACTGAACCGATCATCATGAAATTCTACATACAAGTTCTCTGGAGTACGGAGAAGGCCATAGGCTACCTTTTATCCCGGGAAAAAGTACTATTCCCGAGGGATTGACATTGACGCGTGCGGAGCCGCGGGCGAAAGCTAGTACTAGTATAAAAGTAATTAAAATTAAACGGCTTGTCTGTGTCGTTCAGGATTAAATATTGTTGGTTATTATAACTTACTAGCTGTTGCCCGCGACTTCGTCCACGGTAATTTCTGTTATTATGATTAATTTGTTTTTTATTAGTATAGGTGAATCATTTTCCCCCGTTTTCAAAACATTTGTTATTGATGCTTCGCTCCTAGTGGTCGCAGCGTGATGTTTTATAGCCTAAAGCCTTCCTCAATAAATGGACTATCCAACACAAAAATAATTTTCCAATTTGAACCAGTAGTTCCTGAGATTAGCGCGTTCAAACAAACAAACAAACAAACTTTACAGCTTTATAATATTAGTATAGATTATATAGTAGTATAGATAATTACCATAAAATATAATAGTTTGGTTAGGACATTGCAGGCTTGAATCTGATTTTCTGATAATAAAGATTAATTCCGTGCTTCGGAAGGCACGTTAAGCCGGTGGTCCCAGCTGCCATCTGGTAGTCGTTGAAGGAACCGCGTTAGAGGCCGAGAGGTGGTTCCGAAGAACTCTGACACCAGGGTGTGCATGGTAGATTGACCGTGACACCTACACGAAATGATGATGATTACCATAAAATGCAAAGTCAAGTTGTGACACCACACTACTAAACCCATCATCATGAAATTTTGCATAATAATGGGCAAGGCTACTGCAAAGTACATAATGTATTTTATTTCTTCGCAACAAAGTACTGTACCCGGGGGATTTACATTTAATACAATGATAATGATTATACAACATATGGTTAAAAAGTTAAAATCAGTGAATATAAACCTCGTGAGAAGAATATTTTCCTTAGAATAATCTAAATTCAATAGTATAAAGAAAAACACAGAATAAAGATCCTGTATATTTTAGGGTTCCGTATTTAACAAAAAAACCGCTAGTTTCGCCATGTCTGTCCGTCCGCGGTTGTACACATAGATTATAAGTACCAGAAACTTGTAATTTGGTATGGATATGTATATTAATCATACCGAAAAAGTGGTAAAATAAAATTTTTAATATTTGGTTTTATAGTGCAGATTTTTGTTAGAGTCTGGACTCTAACAAAAATCTGGACAAACATCAGGAAGGGGAGAGGACACCAGTGCCCCCCCCCCCCCCCCCCCCACTTCCTGATTTTTGTTATTATATTATGTTATTATAGTAGATAGAGGAAGACTACTACTCTATCTACGATCTATCTGCCGTGAAAAAATTCACGGCAGTAGCATATACCTAATAATAAAGTTTAAAGGAAAACTATCAAAGCATAGTAGAGTTTACAAATTAAAGAGTTATAGTCGAGCAACTTATAAATGTACTCGGAAAATTTAATTTCATACAAATTGAATTAAAAATTAGTTAAGACAGTTGTTAGTTACGTAAATCAACTACTTAATAAAAATTTAAGAACCACGTGAATTTAAGAAAATATAAAGCCATAGCAGCTTTTATAATACCTAAATTAATAGCAATGTGTTTATGTTCGACGGCGAGCTGCGTTTGGCGGTACGATACGATTACCTTGTAAAGTAGGATTTTACAACTTTTTATACAGCTACCTACCACCGTCCTACGTTTTTAGACGTTTTTAGTCGTGAATTCAAAGCTGGCATTGGCAAGTGGCACGACACTTGGCCGGTTTTTTTTTTACTTATTGGTAACTTTTATTTAGGATTAGCACTACATAACTTATATCTACGATCGATTATTTAATATGTACATACTTATGTACCTTATTTCTAGCCCCTTATGAACTAATTAAGCTATTAAAGACAATGCAGCATAATAGCATATGAGTAATATGCATTAGAATATGAAAGCATTCCCTCTGTTCCTGCCGTCAGAAATTGGAGCCAAGTCAGTGAGCACTTACTTAATGGATCAATTAAATTTGCAGATCTTCCTGTGCGGCAATTAAAATTTAAAAGCTACTCGTATTTAACAGAACATCCAATTAAGAGGTACGATTATTAACTTCTTATATTGCCTTCGTATTCTTCCTTACCTTATCCTACTTTTTTATGTGGGATCGGCATTTTATATTTTATGCATAGATATTAAATCATAAATTATTTTCACGGTACTTTAATGATTAAAAAAATCTTTTATTTTTGTCTAAATTCGCTGTTAACAATATAAAAACAAGAACTACTTGTAGCTATATATGTACCACTGTTTCTTTAAGTAAGACTAAACTAATATATAACTTATTAAACGTATTAGCTCTTTGATTAATATTATTGATATTGTATCCCACATAATAGAACTTAATATAAAAATTACGTATGCATAACATACAATATGAAATCGTATTCTCTGCTTCAGCTTTCGCTCAGTAAATTAAAGTAAAGTACATACGCGCTTACTTAATGGATCAATTTAATTCTCAGATCTTACTATGCGGCGATTAAAATTAAAAGTTATGACTTTTAAAATATAATAGAGATTACTTAGGAAGTGTTTAGTATAACAACAAGTTATACTAAGATTATAAAGTTATTGTAAAGTATTTTTCATATTAAGCCTGGGTCTTGGATGTTTATCTATTTTTAATGATATATATGTCGTCATAACCGCTGGGCGACTGTGTCCGCGATGCGCGCGCAGACTGAATAAAAACAAGAGACTAGCAAGCGGCTCGGCCCGACGACGGTCACGTCAAAACGTTACATAAAAATATATTTAAATGAATAAGTAAATAAAGAAGTTTTCCAAGATCACGCTATTTGCTGGAATCCTTTGCGGCAGCCTAAACATTTTGGTGACCCCGACGTGAAGACATCAGCACGACCACGAAGAAAGCCCTGACTAGACCCTTGACCTTATAAAGTTATTTCTCTTGCACAAAATATTAGAGTAGAGGTCGCTACTGAGCACTGTCAACATCGGTACGTCGTAAAATAAATAAACAAAAATACTTCTTGATAAAAATCAGTGACGAAAAGTGTATAAACGGACAGATCGTGCCCTAACTTCATAGTGACTGTGTTATCTGTGCAAAACTTTGAATTAAATTAAATTGAACCCAGAGTCACAGTGCTACAAATTATAAGGACATGTAAATAAATCCGTCAAGAAACCATCGTAAGTGATTGAACTCCAGTGCGTATAATCATAAACAATTAAATAAATGCAACTAACACAAATTAAGAACTAAATTATATGTGCATAATCAAAAATACACTTTAAAAAATCCGTTATTAAATTTAAACATTGGGTTCATATCTATGTGGACACAAGACAGCATAAAGTGTACTTGTAGCAGACATCATCTAAAAGCAAGAGACTATCAACGCCATCTAGAGTTTGCCGGTGACATTAGAACTGTGGATATTAACAGCAAATAAAATTATGCTAATATAAATTTTCGAACCAGCACTCATCACATACCTGGCGCAGAGGACCACGCAACCGATTTATTTCGTACGTTACGGATGAATCCAGGTCTTAACCTTGCACCACACATACTGCTTTTACCTAGTACAATACAATATATTTCAAATCAGTGCCGCCATCTGTTGTCGAATAGGAGAAACCTGCGACATCTAGCGATTTTAGCATCAACTGCCAATATTGTAGTTAGCAACGCCATCTGACGACAGATGTTATCACTACCTCAACTTTGCGCACACGCCTGTTCTATGTAGTAAAACAACCTCCACAAAACACAAGGCGTAATAGTTACATCCACTCGCCGCTAGAGGGTGCTCAAAATAGACTAACTCAGGTGTAATACATTCATAATCAACCATCCACCACTAGATAGCGTTACCAAGATGGAAGTACAGAAAAACAAGAAAACTAACGCATGTGCGGGATGTCAACAAGAGTTGCCTAAAAAAGAATTCTTAATATGTGCTTATTGTCAATGTCCCTACGACTTAGTTTGCGCTAACGTCCCACTCCAGCGATTCTATAACACAATGCAGAAGGAACATAAAGAAAACTGGAAGTGCCCTAGCTGCATTTGTAAAATGCCCAAGACGGACAATAAAAATACCCCAATTAGTTTACGTACTCGAGAGATAAGCCTATCTTCAAACTCCCCGTCTCAAAATAATATAACACATCGCAGAAAAGCAAGCTCCATGAACATGACTTTGACAGGCTCAGAAGAAAACTTGAGCGTGCTAGGTGAAACCATAAATAACTCTACAAACAAGGACACACCACAGATATACAGTGCCGAGGTAACACTCGAAAACTTAAAAGAAATAATGAGCCTTCAACTAAAAGAAAATAATAAATCAATTATAGCAGACTTAAAGCATACAATCAAATCGGAAATTGATAAAGCTATATCAGAAATCAAAGAGGACCTTAAAAGAACAACCAACACTTTATACACTGAAAATTTAGAAAGAAAAGCAGAAATAGAAGATATGAATGCGAGGATAAACAGACTTACTGAAGAAAACGAAACGTTAAAAAGAGAAATATCGGAAATATCTTCAAAATACTCCACAAGAGAAAATTTGGAAACGGATAGTAATAAAAAAAAAAAAATTGTCTTATATGGACTCACAGAATATATCAACGAAAACGAACAGGACTTATATTATAGATTAATCGAGATTTTCAATGAAATTCTTATATTATAGATTAATCGAGATTTTCATTGACCTCAGTGGTTATATTGAGGAAACATACAGAGTTGGAAAATACCACAAAAACTACAACCGCCCCCTGGTCATTGAATGTCACTAGAAAATATATATTACTTCCAAGGGACTGGGTTATCGATAGCAGAGTTTTTGGATAGGAAAACACTAGAAAACAGAAAATATATGAGAGAAGAAATGTTGAACGCACGGAAAAAAGGTTTATATGCTATAATAAAAAATAACAATTTATATATAGAGGGAAAACAAGTAACAATAAGTAAACAAAAAATTGAAAAAGAAAATGAAAAGAGTTTTTTAAGATTAGAAAATTCGGGAATTAACCTAGATAATACCAATAACTCAAGATTATCAACCAATAGAAAAGACCATAACAGAAGTTCAGGAAATAATTCCTTTCGTCAAAACGGAGTGTAATCTAAAAATATTTTTTCAGAATTTTCAAAGCCTCAATAATAAAAAACATACACTAGAAACTTTTACAAGACTCAGAGACACATATACAATGCAATATGTGTCTCTGAGTCTTGGTTCACAGAAACTAAGCTAAACCTGACAAAATTCACAGGCTTTAAAACAGCAGCATCATACTGTAGGAAAACTAAAAAGGGAGGTGGAGTCTGTATCTACCTAAAGGAAAACATAGAAAGCAACGAAGTTTGTGAGATCCGGGACCTGTCCATCGAATACATCATGGAAGTCTGCGCCGCACATCTTGTAAAAGAAAATATTTTGTTAGTCAGCTTATATTGGAACGAAAACGAAGAAAATATTTTTTTTAACGACTACAGAAATTACTTAAATATATAAACAAAAAATATTCTAAATCAAAAGTCATATTAGGAGGCGACTTTAATATAGATATCCTTTTAAATAAACCAATTAAATTTAAATTATTAGAGTTAATGACGGAATACAATTTTATACAACATATTAAACACGCTACTCATTTTGTAAAGAAATCAGCAACCGGTATAGATCTACTTTTTACAAATTTCAATCATAATATATTATATACAAAAGTAGAAAACTTTGGATTTACAAACCATCACGCAATCATTCTAAGCATGAAAACTTCATATTCAAATCCAATTATACAATGGACAACAACTAAGACATTATTAAACGAAAAAAATATAGAAAAATTTAAATCCGAGCTTAGCTTATTAAATTGGTTTGAAATAATAGACACAAAAAATAATATAAATGAAAACTACGTAGCATTTCATAATAAAATTATAAACCTTTTCAAAAAGTGCATACCGTCACAAAAAATTAGATTAAAACATAACTCTAAAAAATACTGGCTTACTACTGGATTAAAAACTTCATGCAGAAACAAACGATTGCTAAAAGCGTTTATAGTTAAAAATGATAATAAATTACTAAATGACTATTATAAAAAATACGAAAACTTGCTAAAAAAGGTTGTCCGAAAATCTAAACGTTTAAACTTTATAAGACGAATCAATAAATCTAACAATAAAATAAAAACAATGTGGAGCATAATAAACGAGCGCACAAACAAAAATTCCCACAAGGATAAAAACAACATAAGCCTAAAAATAAATGGCAAAATAATATCAAAACCAAACCAAGTAGCAGATACATTTAATAAAATTTTCTCCACTATAGGCGAGACCTCAGCGGAGAACATAAGCGGACAGCGGTGTGGCCGCCGAGTACTTCACCCCACTGAAAACTCTTTCTACCTCAGTCCCGTCACACAATCAGAAATATTTAACATTTTGAAAACCCTTAAAAACAAAAAAAGTCACGGCATCGATGAAATACCACCCATTATATTTAAAAATTGTGCAGAAGAACTAACCTTACCCTTTTACCTTTTAGTAAATCAATCGTTCAGTGAAGGAGTTTTTCCAGATATGCTAAAAATAGCCCTAGTAAAACCTATACACAAAAAAATGACAAAAATAGACCCTAATAATTATCGTCCTATTGCCCTTCTGCCAACTGCATCGAAAATATTCGAAAAGGCTATGTGTGACCGCGTTTATAAATTCTGCGAAAAATATAACATTTTCGATCGGTCCCAAAACGGCTTTCGGAAGAAACGAACAACCTCCTTAGCGGTTTTTAACTTCATACAAGAGGCTTTAAAAATAATAAATGATAAAAAATACGCAATTGGGATTCTCCTTGATATGACAAAAGCATACGAAAAAGTCCAATATGATGTATTATTAGACAAATTATACCAAATAGGAATACGTGGCATAGCATATAATTGGTTTAAGTCCTATTTGAAAAATAGACAACAGTGTGTTGAAATAGAATACTTTGACAACTCATCTAGGCAAATAAAATACATCAGATCAAAATGCGTGACAATGAATTCGTCTATTCCTCAAGGATCTGTTATCGGATGTCTTCTCTTCCTAATTTACGTTAACGATCTCCCGAAAATAATAAAAGAACCATGTGTCTTGTTTGCTGACGATATTTCTCTCTTAACATCTTGCAATTCACCGGTAGACATAAACGACAAACTCTTTTCAATTTTAAATACGACAGTAAACTGGCTCTATGACCACAACTTAGAAGTAAATTTTAATAAAACCAAATTAATGACATTCCACCCGCATCAAAAATCGCCAATTGACATACAATTCTCATACAAAGACATGCAACTCCAAAAAGTAAACGAATTTAAATTATTAGGTATAACTATAGACTCACATATCACGTGGAAAAATCACATAAAATCAATTCAGATGAAATTAGCCAGTTTTGCATATGTGTTAGCGATTTATATGAAAACCCAGTATAAATAAACGTATTTTTGCGTATCGAAAGTATTATTTAAAATAGTAACACTTATATCTCAAAAACAGCAACAATGGCAACACTGGTTGTATCGAGTGTAATTATTGTTGGTACCCACCACTCCATTTTTAGCAAGACGTCATGGAGTGGCGGGGACGATCGCTCTTGTGTGGTTAGATCGAAGACTCGGGCATTCTGTTTGGCGCAGCTGTAACGTTAAGACGTAATTAACCTTTACTTGTTGTGAAGTATGGTTTTAAATAGTTTTCCGTAAAGTGTGGAGATTGTATATTTAAGGTAAGATGTATTTAACTAATTTCGATATTCTGTAAAATGAGTAATTTCAAAATAAAATATTTAATCATTAACGGAGTTTCCTTACATATCAGAAGTGGGATCAACGGAATAATTTTCTTTTTTTTCTCTTCTTTTTATACTTATTCCGTTAATCCCGCCCACAATCACAGTATTTTATATTATTATATATCATTTTAACCATTACATTTTAATAACGAAAGGCGACTCCTGGTAATGATATTACTATATTGCAACAGTTTTACATTAGTTTTCTGAGGTGAATTTTACGATTGCTTTATTGTTGGGTTCACGGTATATAGTTTATGGTATACAATTAGCTAGGGCACTCCCTCGGATTGTTTACCGTATATGTGGATCATTATGCTCATTATGCTGGAGCTACAATCTAGGAATAATCTTCAAACCGTTGCTATAGCATTTATAAACAAAAAGAACTATAAGTGACATTGCAATTTGCTAGGGTACCCCCTAAAATTTTTATGTGTGTACGACTTAATCAATTCAGTGTCCAGGGCTACACTCTAGAATGTATTATTTCATTCGGAAATTTTATAAAATACATACGAACCGTGAACCTTCTGTATAAGCATACATATCGTTAAAAATATTAACGCATACGGTTGAATAATGTAAAACTGTTTTTATAGTGAAATAATATTGAACATGCACTATAAATCTTATAGCCAATATCATGGCAGGCTATTTTAATAACATGTACAGTTTTGCAGGTGAGTAACCTATTACTGGTTACGGAATTATGCAGTATACTTATTTACTTTATTGTCTCATTCTGTTGGACGTGTGAGTACATTACATTTAAAGTAAAAAGACATTTCAATGTGACAGTAGCTAACACCCACAAAACTGTTTGTAAGTCCTGCTTGTGTCTGACAGAGATCTTGTATCAATTTACTGATACTATTACATCGCTACAGTTGATAACTGTTTTAACAAAAGAAAAAATAATACTGTTCTCTGAACAAAGAATAATATCACTTGATTACGACGTCAAATAAATAAACGTCATGATCTTAGACGTGCTTCCAAAATAATTTAAATAGAATGTAGACTAAATGTAATATAATAACAAATAGAATTGAATTTATTGGTGAATAAGATTTAAATTTACGACGCATTGGTCATCGTACTAAAACTGCTATAATTGAATTCTGGGTTCGAACCCCACCTGAGCAAATATATACATTAATAAATATCATAAATACGTACCATTATTCAATACTGTTATATCATACTAGCATAACATCAATAATTCATCATCATTTCGTGTATGTGTCACGGTCGAACGAACATGCGCACCCTGTCGTCAGAGTTCTTCGGGCCCCCCTCTCGGCCTCTGGCGTGGTTCCTTTAGCGACTGCCGGATGGTGGCCGGGACCGGCGGCTTAACGCGCCTTCCGAGGCACGGAATCATCTTTATTGTCGGATGATCGGGTGATTTAGGGCTGTAGTGTCCTAACCAAAATGGAAACTATACAAAGTATGCTTCCCGTGGGAATCGAACCCTAGCTACCCCCGGGTCAACAGGCAAACGCCTTTACCACTGTACTAGATAGATAGATAACATATTTTTATTTGTTCATTGTAACACACATAATAAAACAGAAAGCTACAATAAAACTTAATACTTAACATAATATATGTATGTGTGCCATTATATTACAAAAAGGCTATAGCTCAGCGAAATGTTACTCTAGTGAGCAACTACTGATTTTCAGCTGTCACCTTAGAAGACGCGCACTAACAATTTCACAGAACAGGTTGTCTCACAAAGTGTAAAGTCAATGGGTGAAACACATAATAAATTAATCAACAAATGGCAGATAAAATACTAAAATACTTGTTATTAATACTAATTATTATTTAAGGAAGAGCTCAGTTTAAGTTTTAGCTTTGCGACAAGCAAAGTATTTTTGAATTAATGTCCGTTTTCTGAAGAGTAAGTAAATGTGATTTCAGTAGCTTTTTAAATGGAAATTTCTTATTTAAATTTCTTAAAGGAGCAGAAATATTATTTCAATACTTCGTTGCCGCATAAATGCTACTGTCCTTTGTCTTGTAATGACGTTCAAAAAGAGATACATGTATCCAATTTTGAATAAAAATCTTTGACTTTGACTTTTCTCTGTATAGAAAGTACAGGACGAGTGGCCCTCGGATAACGTTGCGAAGTGAACTGCAATTTCATGTAAAGATAGTCAGTTTTTTTTTAAACCCTCATTATGTCAAAAAGTAAACTCGCGAGGTGCAACTGTCTACGAGCTTCCATATTGAGAAGAGAGGCTTTGTTTATGACTACGGAGGCAGTAAATAAATAATTAAAATCTACTTTCTTCAAAACACTTCATCTATCAATCAATAATTTATTTGTCTGAAATAGGGTATGATATCGATATTTAAAAAAAAACTATTATTTTAACTGTTGGAAACAGTAGACAAATATTTCATTAAAATAAATATAATTAGTTTATAATTGACAAAGTCATAATTATTTACTTTTGGGTTACACATGCATTTAATTGAACATTTCTTTATGTCAACATTAATATAAATTAAAATTACTTCATCTGTAATTTCGTATTAATTTGTAAACTTTTCATACAAGTACAAATAAAAACAGAATGAAACACTAATATAATAAATCAATAAAAAATATATTTATATGTCTCACACACATTCACATATACATATATACACCTTCATCTCTTACGCTCATATGCATAAACACGAACACATCACACTCACTCATACACACTTACACACACATTTACACCACAATATATTTTATTTTTACTAAATTGTTATCTGAATATAAATTTGCTCCGCGTGCCGGCGTCTAATGTTTAAGGTAACAACAGTAACCAGGCTACTACGATACAGGCACAGCCTAGCGTGGAAGCCACGAACGTAATGTCAAACTGTAATGTATTAAGTTAGTAAAGAAATTTATTATTATCATAAATATAACGTTACAAAAAGATAACGTTACAAAACAATAACAATGATTGGAGACGGATTGGACTGCCCTTACCTCCGACATTGCAGCGATAGACATGTTGCTGTAATGCCTGAGGTGAGAAGGTATTAGAATAGGGTAATTTAATTATTGTAATTTAATTCAATTGTAATTTAATTCAATTGTAATTTAATTCAATTGTAATTTAGTGAATAATTTTAATTTAATTGACAATTTGAATTAAAATGATTTTGTTTTTAAAAACATTATGGAATGCAATTTCTGAAATAAATCATTATTATTATTAATATTATTAATGACAATTTAACATTCAGATATAGAGACTACATCTTCTGTTGGAGATGTGGTCAGCCGCTATAACGTGGAGGGTGAGCCGGCAAGCGTATGGCAGTCCCCACGGCAACGGCACTATAAGAACGAGGGAGCGGATGGGAGTCTGATAAGTAACAGGCAAGTCCGTAAACGTTCTTTAATTAAATCGTACGATGGAGTGGCAGGGAGCCTGGTTAATAACAGGCAAAGCCGCAAGCGTATACCTATCCGATCATACGAAAGGGCGGAATAGCCTGGTTAATGACAGGCAAAGCCGCAATCGTACGCCTACTCGATCGTACCTCCGCAAGTATCCATTAAGCAGATCAAGAAGCAGAGAGCCGATAATAGGGCTGATTAATCAGTCGCGAAAGCAGATCTCCAATAAAGTAGAGATACTACATCAAGTTATATATAGCTATAGAAGACGAATGTATGAGCTGACCTAATTATTTGCATAAACATGTGTAAAATACATTAAATGGATATGTTATAAGAAGACCGACATGTTTACCATTACTGGTGTGCGAATTCATATACGTTCAGAAGGCATGCAATTACCTAAATTTAAAAAATAGAACAATTAAAATAAAAGGGAAAATAATGTTTTAGTATTTACAAAGAATCCATGTCCAAAAAAATACAATACTTCAGATTTTCATATAATAATTTGTTAATACTTTAATAACATTTTTCGCATAACAATATTTTTAGCTTTTTCTTAATAAGTGTCAAGTTTAACTCCTTACACTGTTTTGATATTATGTTAAAATCATTGGTACCATAACTAAGAATGGATTCTACTAAGCCATAATATGCTGTTAATAGTTCATCATTATCTACTTTTCTCGAAAGTCTAAATAAAGCATAACTTGAAGTACTAAGTCATTTGCAAAGATTTTCTATCTGTGGTTTCTAATTTAATCGCGAGTCGATTATTATGCCGAGAAAGTTGTTTGCACCAACACTATTTGCTATGCTGCCATGATATTCCAATTAAGTATTCTAATAAGGTCTTTGGCTGAAATGCATTATATTTGTTTTATCAAGATTTATTTTAAGTTATTATTATCTAACCACGTAATTATTGATGCCAATGTTAAATTTATATTAAAATTGTACGAATTGATGTCAGTGGATTTAATAGTGACTGTGCTATCATCGGCAAATAATGTCATGCTATGTTCTATATTATTGGGAAGGTCATTTATATCAATTATAAAAAGAAGAGGACCTAAATACTCCCCTGTGGAATACCATAGCGTTCGTCAGACGTGTATCTTTTTTTTCTGTTTAAGAGTAAACATCCAGTTAGGTTATTTCTGTGATTTGACAACGATCTGATAAATAAGATTTGACCAATTGTAATACGTTACCTCGAATGCCATATATTTCAAGCTTGTCTAATAGTATATTATGATGCACATAATCAAATGCTTGCGTCATATCGCAATAGACGGCACAAACACGTTTTTTTTTCTGTCCACTTCATTTAAAATATTTTTCAATAACTTAATAAAAAAATAAAAAAATAATTAACTAAGAGCAATTGGTCTAAAATGTAACTCTCTATTGTTTTTGTTAAATGAAGGTTTTATAACAAGATATTTGCAGATCTTATGGAAAGACGCCAGATTTTATACAAAGATTTATAATATGACTAAGATGACGGCATATATATATATATAGTCATTTACTGCTTTAATTATTTAAGTTTAAATGCCATCGTTACCAACACTTTCAGTGTTGTTTTATATTTTTTGTCATTATCATTTAAATATCTTATGGTATACTAGGGGGCATAAACATAGATTGTAAACTACGTGTAATATTTGAGCTAATATTTAATCCTTAGTTCAGGAAGGGTTTAATTTCATATACAAAGTAGTCAATAAATGCCTATGCTATTTTGATTGGATCTGTTATGTAATCATTATCAATTTTAAGACGAGTTATCGGTTCGCTATGTAAATGTGTTATTATTTATCATTTGCCATGTTGTTTTAAATTTATTATTTGAAGTTATTGTTTTATAATTATGACTTAATTTTAATCTTTTAATATTTAAAAAAACAGTTTTGAATATCTATGATATTTAATTTTATGTGATTTAGATGGGTTTATTCTACATTTCCAAAGAAGTATTTTATGATTAACTTTTATTACAAGTTCTTTTTGAGGGAAAAAGAAATCATAAAACTTTTTAAACAAATTTATAAAATTATTGAAAGCTATGTTAGGGTCCTCAGTGTCGTAAATTTCAGAAAACTAAGTTTTTTTTAAAACTCTGTCACTCCATCAGAATTACTATTTGAGTTCAAAATCAACAGTGGCCCTGAAAAAATGTCCTTAGTGAAGTAATAGATAATACTATAGGGACACGCCATTAGATAATTTAGATCAGGTTCGTAAAGAAGCATGCAAACGCATTGCAGGACAAGTAAACTAAAGATAAAACTAGATTTGACTTGAAGCGGTTCAAGGTTGGTTATAACTGCGGCAATCTGGTGAACCTAAAACGAGAAATAACATGTCATGGTAAATAAAATAAAAAAACTAGCTGTTAAATTTCAAGGCCTTTATCGGATCGCTAAAGTTTTACCTAATGACCGCTATTTAGTAGAGGATACACCATTGACTCGCAAGCGTAGCCTACGTCGGTATGAAAATGTAGCGGTAGATAATCTGAAACTTTGGCCTATATTTAATAGAGATATCGTTACATCAGAATCTGATGCCGATGACTGTTCAGATAATTAATTTTATGAGAATTTAAGATAATTGTAATTTGAATTCGTTAACATTTTAAGTGCCTGGTAAATTCTATATTTTATAAACTAGTACTCCTGTTATTATTAGTATGTCATGTGAATCAAAATACTGCGCTTGATCACAAAATTGAAACACCTATTAGTACCTTCATTAACCTATTGGGCGCCATTGACCTTTTTTTTCTTACTTTAGTTGCAAAACAGTCGCGTGACTGAGACGCAATTGACAACTAAAGTTATTACTAATTTGTATTAGCCTGGCGTCAGGCGTGAAGTAACGTAAACAAGCGCTGGTGTGCAAAAGGTTATTGTGTATTCTATTACTTTAAAATATTTGTTCAAGATAGGCAGTGCTTAAGTGTGTAAAGCTTCATATAGCGGAGGGACCCGCTATTGCAGGATGGCCGAGCTGTTAGCGATTTATATGAAAACCCAGTATAAATAAACGTATTTTTGCGTATCGAAAGTATTATTTAAAATAGTAACACTTATATCTCAAAAACAGCAACAATGGCAACACTGGTTGTATCGAGTGTAATTATTGTTGGTACCCACCACTCCATTTTTAGCAAGACGTCATGGAGTGGCGGGGACGATCGCTCTTGTGTGGTTAGATCGAAGACTCGGGCATTCTGTTTGGCGCAGCTGTAACGTTAAGACGTAATTAACCTTTACTTGTTGTGAAGTATGGTTTTAAATAGTTTTCCGTAAAGTGTGGAGATTGTATATTTAAGGTAAGATGTATTTAACTAATTTCGATATTCTGTAAAATGAGTAATTTCAAAATAAAATATTTAATCATTAACGGAGTTTCCTTACATATGCTTTGCACGAAGTTAAAAAGACTATAGACCTAAAAACAGCATTAGTCTCATATTACGCCTACGAAAATGCGTGGCTTAATTATGGTATAATTCTGTGGGGAAATAGTGTCGACGCCACTGCAGCCTTCACTGCACAAAAAAGACTTATTAGAATATTAGCAAACATAGATAACTTAGATTCATGTAAACCTCATTTTAAACGCTTTAAAATTCTTACCCTAACCTGCATGTACATACTCGAAATCTGCAAGTTTGTCAGAAAATATTCAGAATATTATAAAAGACGTGACGAAATGCAAACTAAATACTCCCTCAGACAGGCGCGAAAATTACAAATAGTCGCTCCGACGTCGCTATTAAAAATGCATTCATCGGGCCCTTTGGCAATGTCTATAAAGATATATAATCATTTGCCTTTACATATAAAAACCGAAATTACCGATAAAATATTTACACGGGACTTAAAAAAATTACTTTTAGATAAATGCTACTATAACGTTAATGAATACCTACAGGACAAACTTTAAACCAAAATATGTAAATGGATATTAATATAAAAATAAAATGCAAATAATTATTAAATTAATATTAGTTATTAAATATTCATAAGAACAAATTAAGTAATAATACATGTAATTAAAATTGCTAGGAATATATTAATGTAAAAATTGGCCCCCTAGACCTCTCTTATTGCGGTGCCTATACTAGGCCCATAATGTTACACTGGACAAATAATGTTACTCACCACCCACAATTGGATTGTATTTAAAATTATGTAATATTATGGAGAGCAATAAATATTTGATTGATTGATTATAGAGACTAGCAAGCGGCTCGGCCCGACGACGGTCACGTCAAAACGTTACATAAAAATATATTTAAATAAATAAGTAAATAAAGAAGTATTCCAAGATCACGCTATTTGCTGAAATCCTTTGCGGCAGCCTAAACATCTATATATTTATTTGTTATAAAATATAGTATTAGCGTTAATATCCCAAGTCTTGAAATTACTTTGGGGCTAGCTCAATTTATTTATTTATGTCAACAGATATGTCCATATGTTTGCTACAATAAAAAGTATCAGTTTTTACAAAGTGCATGACTGGTATTAGTCATACTAAGGGAAATACTAGAAGAATTCCTTACTCTAATGAAAAAACAATCAGCTATTATAAACAGCATGTTAATATCATTAAGCTATATAGGTGTGTATAACATGAAAGCGTCTCTGTTCCCGGCCTCTCCAAGTCACTAAGCGCTTACTTAATGGATCAATTAAATGTTCAGACCATTTTATACGAAGAAATTATAATTAAATAAATATAATTTGTTTATAATGAACTGTAATTAAATTAAGTAGTACATAATTTGTTCTATACGTATTAATTTGTTGTTATCTACTTTATAAAAGATCAAAAATAAATATTGAAAGTTTTAACTGCATTAGTATCTTCATTCTCTTTTTGGTACTCATATCCTAAAGAGTAAAAGTACTATAAAATCTATTAGTTATAAAGCTGAAGAGTTTGTTTATTTGTTTGAACGCGCTAATCTCAAGAATTACTGGTTCAAATTGGAAAATTATTTTTGTGTTGCATAATCCCAAGGATCTATGAGCCAAGCATCAATTAAAAAGGTTTTGAAAACGGGGGAAAATTGATCAGTGCGAATCGGGACATAGGGCGGCCGTCTCGATGCACATTCGCCCTGAGGAAGACCTCCGGATGAGGTCGAAACATGCCTGCCAGTAGTTGAGTTCGTACGTGAGTAACCAGTTGTTAAATATTTCATAAGTCTTTATCTCACGTTAGTTTGAATCAAAAAGTAAATGTACTAATTAAGTAACTTAGCCAAAACTAAATAAATCACTACTCAACAGGAAAAACTCTTACTTACAAAAGTTTCTAACACTAATTCTAGTTAAAACCAGAACAATAATAGAACCTAATACAAAACCACATTTGTTATTTTGTATATATTACATAATTTGAAACTTATATGAAAGTATATTCCCTCGCCAAGTCAGTAGACACTCACTTAATGGATCAATTAAATTATCTTGACGGCAATTAAAATGAAAGGACAACTCGTAAAATTTAATAGGAGACTTCTGAAACGGCTGCCTTTTATGTCGTAATATTATTATTATCTTCCTGTTCTCTGGATTCATGCTACAATAATGGTTTTCTGAGACAAACAAAAGGCTAACAAGTAATTTGTTATTAATTAAATGACAATTTATTTTAAATGAAATTCGTCAACGAAAGTTTATTACACTAAATCTACTCAAAACTATTATTACACTAATATAGAACCTAAATAAAACCACATGTCTTATTAAGTATTTATTACATCATAGTATATTCCCTCGCCAAGTCAGTAGGCGCTCACTTATTGGATCAATTAAATTAGCAAACCATTTTCTTGGCGGCAATTAAAATGAAAGGGCAACTCGTGAAATTTAATAGGAGACTTCTGAAACGGCTGCCTTTTATATCGTAATATTATTATTATCTTCCTGTTCTCCGGATTCATGCTACAATAATGGTCTTCTGAGACAAACAAAGGGCTAACAAGTAATTTGTTATTAGTTAAATGACAAACTATTTTAAATCAATATATATAATATCGCTTTCAATAGCTAGGAGTCCAGTCCAAGAGCTGACAACAATGTTACAGATGAACAACTTTTTATAAACGGACTCAAAAAAAATTGCATTTCCAAACAAATGTTCAGCCGCTCGGACAATGTCTATTGGAATGTCGATTGTTTTGGGTTCTCAGCATTGGTCCGATAGGAAAAGTTGTTCATATTGATGGGCTAACTCATTGGGATGAGGATGGGATCACTCTTTTAAGGAAATGTCAAAGTTACGGTAATTTGGTAAAAATAAATTTGAAATGTTCCGGTTGTCGCTCGAGGTCAAAATCCTGGATATACCCATTACATCCCCATTAATATATAGAAAAAAAACTCAGAACTACCTTATTTGATGAAGGGCAAAATGTACCATACTTATTTTATAATGAAATTGATACATTTTGCCCTCTTTCTCAACCTTAAAATATAATATAATTAATAGAAGAGAAGTTCATATAGTGATTCCGAGCCCCTGACAATTTTATATTCTCGGAATCAGAAACTCTATAGAATTCAGAAGGATATAAACAAATCATTTTAAAGCAAATAATGTATCAGGCAATTTAAATGAACCTAAGCTCTTTTTTTTTTTCTCATGACTCTTGAAAACAAATTGAAGCTTCTAGAAAATACTTATGTTTGAGTTTCAAACGATACAACATTCTCAAAGAAAACTAGCGAGTTGCATATAAATAAATCACGTTCAAAACGAAAAGACCAAACTCGCGGGTGATACGGACATACTAAAGTAGTAAATACATTTTAAAACGTAGGGTTGTCGTTTAAATGTTCTCGCGTTTGTGCCGTGTGGTTTCCGGCCTAGAATGTTATCACTTCGTTCCATATTGATTTCGTATTGAAAGAACTAGTAAAAACTAAATAAACAACTAAACGACTTTTAAATATTTACTGAGTAGCTTTTTTTTATAACATCCCTATCCTGACCCATGACAGAGTTTCTGGTACTTACGCAATTGCGGGGTGGTATACATTCAATAACAAAGGAGTCAAATTAGTGGGAAGTGGTTTTCTCAAAACTTCAAAACCTCTTTCGATAAGTCTGCGATTGTATCCAACCCACCCACTCCATAAGAGAAAGAAAACAATAATACTGCATTTTTACCCAATTTACGTATGCATGAAAATATTCAGCTCATATTAAAAATGTACTTACTTGATAACTCATAATCTTTTTCGTTGGAACTACATGGTGATCTATATATCTGTATCCCTTTTTTGTTATCAGGATCTCATTTTCTGCAAAATGTTCCGAACATATGCAACTCGATTTCGTTGGCATCCAGTTGATTCTACCAGTCGCTGTAATCCACTGCTCTTTTATATTGGCATCTTTAGGGAAGCTAAAAAAAAAAAATGTCTCGTACAAAGGGCCATCTAAGGAGAGTAGGGTGCAGGCGGATAGTGAAACGAAAAGCGTTTAATACACTAGTAAAAAAACCTATCAAATCAACAGATTAAGGTAGCCTAGCTAGATTTATTAATGGAAAAAATATAAAACATAGGTAGCTTTGACGCTTTCTTTCTGCTGGGATGCATTTAATGCCTTAGCAGGTAGCCCTAGTGTAAGCCCCTGTTAAGCAATACTGGTTGCGGGCAACACTTGGATACTAAACTCTAAAAACATAATTACGAAGTCATGTTCAACTATTGGCTCCTGGTTGGGCAGCTTCAAAAGTTTACACAACAGTGCAGCTTTGTAAAAATAAAATCACGACTACCGAATCGTGAACACGAGTAGCATATGAATAAATTACGTACAAAACGAAAAGGCATGTACGACGTTTCGCTCGTATTGAAAATATGATTTCAAAAGCGACGGTACATTCTCGACTTTCATTTTGTGTGCAAGAAATAGAGTAACGGACCAAGATTCCGGTCTAGACATGTCTGAAGGTGGCGTCGGAGAAGGGTAGAGAGAGCATCGTGAAAATTGAAAATAATTTAGCGTTTTCAATGAAAAAAGATATGCGTCATTTTAAGCTTTGACGCCTTGTGGTCGGATACATTATAATGCCTTAACTGATTCAAGTAGTTCTAATCGTGGGACTTTGATATTTGGATACTGACTAAACAATTCGAGCTACTCCATTATTTAGACAGCATGTTCAACCATTAGCTCCTTGAAAAAATACACAACATCACAACTTGGTAAAATTTAAATCACGGCAACCGAAACGTGAACACGAGTAGCATATGAATAAATTACGTACAAAACGAAAAGGTATGTACGATGTTTTACTCGTGTAGAAAATATGATTTGAAAAACGCAACGCTTGGTGACATTTTAAACGCGATGGCATGTTCCTGAGTTTCAATTTGAGTGCAGGAAATAAAGTAACGGAGCAAGATTCCGGTCTAGACATGTCGGGGAAGGGTTGAGAAATCATCGTGAAAATAGACAATATTTTAGAATTGTTAATGGAAAAAAAATATATACATAAGAAGTTTTGACGCTTTGTGGTGGGATGAATTGAATGCGGCGGTATACCCGAATCGATACGACATTAGAACTTCTTAAAATACCGTAAACGCTCTTGTCACACCCCAGGTGTTGCAGTAGTGGGCAGCGGTGATCGCTTACCATCAGGTGACCCGCTTGCTCGTTTGCCGCCCTATGTCATCAAAAAAAAAAGCTTAGCACTTATTGTATCGGACCACATTTGGATATTGACACTAAATAATTCTAGCTACTTCATGATTTTGAAGGCATATTCAACTTTTGGCTCCTTCAAAAGTTTACTGGCTGGATGAGACTGCTTCAAAAGTTTACACAACAGCACAACGTTTTCAAAATTAAATCACGGCAACCGAAACTTGAACACGAGTAGCATATTAATAATTAACGTTCAAAACGAAAAGGTATGACGACGTTTCGCTTGTATATAAAACTAGCTTTCGCCCGCGGCTCCGCCCGCGTCAATGTCGATCCCTCGGGAATAGTATGAAAGCGTAACAAACAAACAAACAAACTCACTTTCGCATTTATAATATTAGTAAGGAAGTAAGGATTATATGATTTAAAAAGCGCACATTTTGAACTCGACGGCATGTTCTCTTGTTTCAACTTAAGTGCAGGAAATACCGGTCTAGACATGTCTGAAGGTGGCGTCGGGGAAGAGTTGAGAAAGAATCGTAAAAACTAAAAAATATTAGATTTTTTAATGTAAAAAATATGGGGCGTTAGTAGCTTTGACGCCTAGTGGTCGGATGCATTATAATGCCTTAACTATCTTAAGTAATTCTCGTGGACTTTGATATTTGGATACTGACTAAACAATTCGAGCTACTCCATTAATTAGACGGCATGTTCAACTATTAGTGCCTGGTTGAGACTCCTTGAAAAATTAAACAACAGCACAGCTCAAATTTTAATCTCAATAAACAAAACTAAAAGCACTAACACGAGTAGGATTTCAGTACAAAACGAAAAAAAATATGTACAACGCTTCGCTCACGTAGAAAATGTGATTTTTTAAATGCGACAGCATGTTCTACGCTTTCAATTTGAATGCAGAAAATACGAGTAAGATAACGTTGTTACTAAGATTCCGTCTAGACATGTCTGAAGGTGGCGACGGGGAAGGTTTGAGAACGATGATTAAATTTGACACCTATAGGTGATATTGATGATAAGATGAAATAATAATAAATATATAAATAATAAATATATACGGACAAATCACACAGATTGAGCTAGCCCCAAAGTAAGTTCGAGACTTGTGTTATGGGATACTAACTCAACGATACTATATTTTATAACAAATACATATACAGATATACATCCAAGACCCAGGCCAATCAGAAAAAGATTATTTTCCATCTTGACCTGGCCGGGGATCGAACCCGGTCACTCCGTGTCTCAGGCTGGCGTGTTGACCGCTGCGCCACGGAGCTAGTCAAATGTTATGATTGAAAGAAATGCAATATGTTTCAATATAATTATATTTTTATCTTAAAAAAAAGTTTAACTTTATAAAATTATAAATGCAATTCAAATGTGATTGATAATTTCAAAGATCGACCCTATACATCCTGGTGTCAGAGTTCTTCGGAATCCCATCACGGCCTCTGACGTGGTTCCTTTAACGACTACCAGTTGGCAGCCGGGACCAACGGTTTAACGTGCCTTCCGAAGCACGGAATTATCTTTATTACCTGATTTTCAGGTGATTCACGCCTGCAATGTCCTAACCAAAATGGAAACAACTAAACAAAGTATGCTTCCCGTGGGAATCGAACCCACGATCCCCGGGTCTATAGGCAAACGCCTTAACCACTGCACCACGTAGGTAGTTAGTGTGTACATGGTCGATTGAACATGACACCAATTTGAATTAGAAACGACAGGAAACAAACCATGACGGTTTTTCACAATTGGTTTTTGACTAATAATCTAGAGCTCAATATAAGTAAAAGTAATATTCTTCTTTTTAAGACAACTTCACGTCATAAAGAAAAATTAACAATAAAACTGCAAAATAAAATGATTAATAGCGTGACAAACGTCAAATTCTTGGGAGTACACATTGATGCAGACTTACATTGGAAAACAGAACTTAAAGCTGTAGAAAATTCTATAAATTCTTCCTGTTATGCGCTTCGTAGTCTCAGAGACGAGCTGACTATTCAGCAGTTAAAGGTGGTATACTACGCACTGATTGAATCGAAACTACGCTACAGTATAGGATTTTGGGGCAGTAGTTTCAAATGCAATGTGCAAAGAGCCTTTGTAGCTCAGAAAAGGGCTATACGCATTATGACAAGAATTCCGTCTTGGGAGTCTTGTGCTTCCTATTTCAAAAGCCTTGAAATATTAACTGTGCCCAGTTTATATAACTTGGTTCTTTTAAATAACTTTTATAAGGAAAGACATCTTTATGAGACTCAAGAGGAGATGATAGAAAGAGAAAAGACTCGTAGGAAGAATATTAAGAAAGGAATGCCTCCTAATTTAAAAGTGATACAGCAAGGCGTTCGTTACCAAACAGTGACTCTTTTTAACAAGTTGCCTATAGAGCTAAAGACTGTACGTAGTCATAAAACTTTTAGTACAAAATTAAGAGCTCTTCTTTTGGCAAAATGTTGCTATACCTTGGATGAATTGTGATATTAGTTTAAGTAGTATTAAGTACTTTTATAACTATCAATCGAAAACAATATTTTTTGTTAACGAATAAATAAATAAATGATGATGATGATGATTTCAAAGATCATTTCATAAAAGTAATAACTATTTGCTTTTCAAAATTTACATTTGTCTGTGTGGCTATACCGTCAAATGTCTGTAATTGTGTCTGTTACTGGACCAGTTGTACCATGAGTATATTGAAATGTTATGTTAAAAAAATCTTATCTGTTATTTGAGAAAACTTCACTCAGTTCGTTAATCATCGAGCAAAAGTTCACGACGTGTCTTCTAGGGTTGCAAGTCTAATATGGAACTGGATAGACACTTGGCTAGAAGCAACGATGGTAGATCGGCAACGCATCAGCCCCTCCTCTGGTGTTGCAGATGTCCATGGGCGACGGTGACCACTTTCCATCAGGTGGCTCGTTTGCTCGTTTGCCGTCAAATATAAATAAAAAAAAGGTGAATTGAGGCTGGCACCGAGTAGTATCGCAGAAATCGGTAGCTTAGTGTTGGACGTCCGGTAGCTAGGTGGGTCGACATTAAGGCAAATTGCTGGAAAGAACTGGATTGTGTTGGCTTAGACAGACAGAGAGACATGGCGCAGACAAACCGAGGCTTATACCCAGCAGTGAGTCATGGAAAGATGATAATAAATAAATATACCTATACGGACAAATCACACAGATTGAGCTAGCCCCAAAGTAAGTTCGAGACTTGTGTTATGGGATACTAACTCAACGATACTATATTTTATAACAAATACATATATACATCCAAGACCCAGGCCAATCCGGAAAAGATCATTTTCCATCCTGACCTGGCTGGGGATCGAACCCGGGCATTCTCGTGACGCAAGTCGGCGTGTTGACCGCTGCGCCACGGAGCTATAATGATGAATTTAATGCTATAAGGAATTAAAATTTTTAAAATCTCATATATATTTTCTAGAATTTTATTTACTTATTCGTAGCGAAATCAGAAATGCTAAGTTAAGGCGGCTCAGAGAAACTTTTAATATGTTAAATTTTAATATAGTGCGCTTGGTTGAAGTGTCGGGATAAAATTAATATCGTGTCCAACACCTGCGAAATTGTCAACAGAAGTTAAATTTTAATCATGAAAAATATATTTTTTGCTTACGAGCATTCAGTTTCACATTTTCTACGAAAATTATTGTATTTTAACATGACTTTACGCAAGCCTTACTTTACAAAAAAATATCTATTTGTATTTATTTCGTAAAGCGGTGTGATTTTAAACCGACTTAAAAAAGGAGGAGGTTATCAGTTCTATCAATGGTTTAAAGTGAAAACTTCTTTAACGGCGTTGTGTTGTAATCGATAACGGCACTTTTTGGGATGGGTAAAAAATGTTAAACTCGCGTCAGGACACGTGGCCTGATTACACGTGGATGGACAAATGACGCGCAGCGTAGGAGAAGAAGTAATATTCCCCTCTCTTTCTACCACGCGGAGTATTCACTTCTGCCGGCTCTCCCGGAGTGTAACCCGTGTTTTTTTTTAATATTTGTTACGTCATAACTCCGTCAATAATGAAATAATTTTTAAAATTCTTTATTTGTTTAAAAGGGTATGGTTTTAAGTTGGACCTATTTAAATTTCCTAACAATCCGTTCAGTAGTTTGATTGAAGTCGGTTTCTTTATTTGAAAGATTATGTGTTTTGTGGTTATATACCTATTTCGGCGTATATTATATCACAAATGACGCGCAGTGTAGGAGAAGAAGTAATATTCCCCTCTATTTCTACCACGCGGAGTTTTCACTTCTGCCGGCACTCCCGGAGCGTAACCCGTGTTTTTTTTAATATTTGTTACGTCATAACTCCGTCAATAATGAAATGATTTTTAAGTTCTTTATTTGTTTAAAAGGGTATGGTTTTAAGTTGGACCTATTTAAATTTCCTAACAATCCGTTCAGTAGTTTGATTGAAGTCGGTTTCTTTATTTGAAAGATTATGTGTTTTGTGGTTATATATCTATTTCCGCGTATATTATATCACAAATGACGCGCAGCGTAGGAGAGGAAGTAATATCCCCCTCTCTTTCTACCGCGCGGAGTTTTCACTTCTGCCGGCACTACCGGAGTGCAACCCGTGTTTTTTTTTTATATTTGTTTCGTCAGAACTCCGAAACGAAAACATTAATGAAATAATTTCATTCAGCTTGGTTTTAAGTTGGACCCCATTTAAATTTCCTAACAATCCGTTTAGTAGTTTGATTAAAATCGGGTTTGTTTGAAAAATGATGTGTTTTGTGCTTATATATACCTATGTAGGGTTCGGGAATCAAACGAGCGTCCGTAAATATAAGTTATCTTTATTTTTAATATTAAAATACCCAAAAAACGTACGGAGCGCGCGTGAGTCTTCGATCGGCGTATATTATATCCCATTTACACTTTCATTCCCGCCCCCTTCTTTCCTATCATTCGGTCATTTCTGCGTTCCAATCCAAGAAAGTAAGCTACCTTTACTGAAACGTTCGTACTCCTATGGTATAAATAAATATTTGACCAAAACTCCAGTAAATAATCCACTTTATCTCCGAATCCTATGTATCTGACTAATCTCTATAACAAATTTAGGAATGGTTTGTTATTAAAAGAGAACCATAATGGTATTTTGAATGGTAACTGCATGCTTATTACATTTTTTTTTCTCTAATTTAAACAACTTATTATTGTTATATTATTTAAAACCACTCTTTCATGCTGATCTGGGAGAAAAGAAAAAACATAGAATGCTTCTCTTCCCGTGCAGATCGTAAAAGTCGATCGAGGGAATGGGTAAAATCTGAGGAATCATGTTATTAGGCGATGCGGCTGGCAACCCATCACTATTTTGATTCCGTTTTCCACCTAATGCCCACCAACATTCTAAACGTGGCCTTCAGGTCTTGTAGACCTAGGCTCTGTCTACTCCACAAGGGAAAAAGACGTGATACTATATTATTTAAAACCAACCTGTGACTGAACTTTGTTTGCCGAATGGCGCAGCATAGAGAACTGTAACTATACTAATACCACGTAATACCTGTCTGACAAAATAAATTAATCTGAATCTGCATTCACAAGTTGCATTTTCAAAAGCAACTAAGTCCATTTTTCACAAGTCCACACTTAGCATCTCTTGAAAGAATCCTCTAACTTTCCAACAGCTTGAACAGCTTGCTTTGTTGCACATAGAATAAAAGCATTGCAGTACGTGAAACTTTTGCCATAATTTACGTAATTGCATGCTACAGAAGTTTTTATTTTTTAGAAACAGTACCTACATGAATCAGATTTTTTTGTTCTCGTACTGATTCAGCGAATAATTTTACGACATATTGTTTTCACATATATAGGGTTATTTGTAAAACACTATTATCCTTACAGGATTAGATAGCTAACATTATAAACAACAACGTTTGTTGGTGGTGGACATAGCTTAACTTTGATCAAATATAATACACGATTCGCGCTCGGAAAGTGGCACCGGCAAAACAGCGCCCTAATCGAGTTTTGGCCACAGTCTCAATAAACCGCGTTAGCACTCACACGTCTAGCGATGACAAAGGTTAGTGAAAAGATGCAAAAACTACTCTTCAAAAGTGAAAAAGAAAGATGGAGTGTCATACTTTCAGTATGTACCATTTTTGTTGTTGTTTGTAAGTATGCATGATGTTTTGGCTCGGGGACATTATTTAGGCTTAATTTTGTGTGAGACTGTTTATCTACCAATATATTTGATCGAAGTAGCTTAACGAATTTAATTTTTGACTACATTCTCGTCCTCGCTAGCAACGAGACCCTCTCGTTGCGACTACGATGGATGTAACTCCATTGTAACGTCAACGGAAACAAATAATAAAAAGGTTTGTGCTAAGTGTCGTTTATATACATACCTAATTATATGGCTTAACGACTGCCATCAATGATGACAGCCGGAACCAACGGCTTAACGTGCTTTCGAAGCACGGAGGATCTCGAGATATTTTTACCACTAACAACCTTTTATTTTTACGAGTTCCTATACTTAATATTTTTAATGTTATGTCGTGTCATTTATAAACGACAGGACTACCTGAACGCTCGCGCATTATCTTTCTTTGCGATGCGCGTAGATTTATTACCATTCAACCGAAAAATATGATCTAACAAATTGTTAAAAGTCGTAGAACAGACGTTGTTTATGATGTTAGTAATCTAGTCCTGCGAGCTTATTAATCTTCTTCAAGTAACCCTGTATAATAAAGAACATCACCAAGTTAAACTTTCGCCATAGTACACGTAATTGCTTGCCATGAAATTAG
Source organism: Elegia similella (assembly GCA_947532085.1). Lineage (NCBI taxonomy): Eukaryota > Metazoa > Arthropoda > Insecta > Lepidoptera > Pyralidae > Elegia > Elegia similella. The sequence continues at coordinate 23,215,079 of OX383932.1, read as the reverse complement.
CTTTCGTACTTTTAAAATAAGCTCGCTACTCGCTACTAATTTCTGTAGAACAGTTGTTCCATAATAGTAAGACTGAAACGTGGCTTTTATGCGGTAAGCAATTAAAGAGCTGATAAAAGTTTAAGAAACGTGTTTAGTTCGCGTCATTTTGGGAATATCATAATAATCCTAACTAACATTATAAATGCGAAAGTGAGTTTGTTTATTTGTTACGCTTTCACGCCGTTACTATTGAACCGATCATCATGAAATTTTGCATACACGTTATCTGGGGTACGGAGAAGGACATATGATCCATTTTATCCCGGGAAAAAGTTACTGTTCCCGAAAAATCGACATTGACGGCGGGCGGGCGGAGCCGCGGACGAAAGTTAGTTTTTTTATAAACTACCTGACTCGGGGAACCTAAAACACACAAGCCGTAAATAAATTACCTTCTTTTTTTGAAAAACATGAATCATTCCTGCTACAGATATTATACTGTATCTACTTGTGTCGTGGTATATTATATTAAAGACAACATATAGATAAACATTCAAGACCCAGGCCAACTCGCATAATATCGTTTTTCATCTTGACCGAACCCAGGATTCTGTGACTCAAAGGCACTTGCATTACCACTGAGCCACGGCGGCCTTAATTTGAATAAAGCGCAAATATTTTAAGGGTTCACACCCACAGATAAATTATTTAAAGCAGATTAAAAGAGCAACGAGGGTAAGAGAAACGTGGTCCCTTACTATGGACCTCATAAGAAGCTCAAAGTCACTCAAAAAGCTATGCAGGGGGCTATGCTCGTTGTTTATCTACGACACTGCATCCATAGATCCGTAGAAGAACAAAAGTCACCGACATAGCAAAGCGGATTAGCTCTTATAAGTGGCAGTGGGCGGGGCATTTAGCGTGTAGAACCGATGGCCGATGGGGCAGAAAGGTTTTGGAATGGCGACCGCGTACCTGCAAGCGCGGCGTCGGACACCCACTGACTGGTGGTCGGACGACCAGCCGGCCTATTTGCTAACTCAGTGTACAACGTTTTAATAGTCATTTCAAAGTACATTACGTTTTGTATATCTTTAATAAAAATTAATCAATCATAGGAAACCCGCAATGTATTTTGAAGTGACTATCAAAACGTTGGTCACTGAGTTAGCAAATAGGCCGGCTGACCAAGGTCGCAGGAAAACGCTGGATGGCCGCTTCCAACCGGTCATTCTGGAAATCCTTGGGGGAGGCCTACGTCAAGCAGTGGATTTCTTGCGGCTGATATGATGATGAAAATATATAGACACGCTAGCTTCTTTTTTTTCCTCTCATCGAAAAAATTGTGACACATGTTATGACAACCCACTGTACTTACATGATGTGATATGGACTAATTCAAGGTAATAAGGCTGGCTTTAAATATATATTTATCTAAAATATCTGGCTATATCTACCAGTAAACTTATTCTACTAAATAAAACATGTTATTTGAATATGCAGTAAATTATCCCTATTATTACAATGCCGATTGCGGAACGGCTCATAACTTATCTGTACGTGACACCATTCCGACTCCAGTGAATCAAATCCCAGTCATTTTGGCAATGGCCGAATTCTTTGCTTTAGTAATTTCCATAAGAAAAGTAGGTATTCTCAGATTAAACGCGAGATATTATTATTATTTCTCAATATTTCTGAAGTGAAAACTTCTTTAGCGGCGTTGTGGACACGTGACCTGATCGAAAATTCGTAAGACATGTGACCTGAGACCGCAGGCGCAGCGTAGGAGAGGAAGTAACATCCCCCTCTCTTTCTACCGCGCGGAGTTTTTACTTCTACCAGCACTTCCAAAGGGCAACCTGTTTTTTTTTTTATGCTCAAATCTAACTAAAGCTTTTTATCCTCGCAAACTAAAATGATAATTATTTGATCATTTCTTCCAATACACAGGATGATTTCGATACCCCTGGCAATGTTTAATCGTCGAAATGACTTATGAGTGACTATTTAAAATTGCAAAATGGTATATAATTATAATACTACGAACCAACACCGGAGCAACTAAGTCTTTAAGCCAGACTTGGTTATTTTTCTATTATATTAGTGATTCTGATTTCAACATTTTAAATTTTTATCTAAATAAGTAGTGCACCAGTTGCTCTGCTTTCTGCACAGACCGTTACTAGGCGATACGTCTTGCAACACACCCATTAATTAGACTAAGATATCATGACAAATCTGGTAACGATAGAGATCAACTCTCTGAAGCTAAATATGTCGGTCCCCTTAATTTTTTTATGAAAATCGATAAATGTGCTCTTCTGATTGTTGATGTCAGTGACTAAGTATCCATAGTAGGTAAAAAGTTTTACGCCAAAAAAGCGTTTTTTTTTGTAGACAGGCTGATTTTTGCGTCTGTTTTTCTAAATGTTCTTAATTTGCTTTTAAGCATTTTTCTAGCTTATACCCATAAGCTAGAAAATTCAATTTCAAGGACAAGCACCCGCTTGTCCTTGAAATATTTGCTCTTAATTTAAATGAAAAATGGGTGAATAAGTATGAAAAAAAATTATAAGTTAAAGGGCTGAAAATAATACACACAGTAAGTACCAGTTGTACTGACGTGAATTGTGCAAAAACTGAACAAAAATACAATCTAAAATATTCCTAAAAAAAGTCTTTAAAAATAAACCTGTGGAACGTAAAATTAGAATGTCAATTAAATTTTCCTCGGTGGCTTTTCACTGCAGTAGTGACAATGCATTGATTTCCGTCGTAGCATCCGACTGTGTCATTAGAAATGCTTGTTTTTAGTGCAGAGGAAATGTGGTTTGCTTTTAATCATCTGATCTGGATCCTAGATGTTTATCTATATAAGTGTGCTATTATAAAATGTAGTGTCCTTGAGTTAGTATCCCACGACATAAATCCACAATTTACTGTAGGGCTAGCCCAATCTGAGTGATTTGTGTCTATATATTTAAATATAATAATAATTAAAAAAAAACATTCAGATGGATTTGAATAAATTTGGCACATAGGTAGACCGTGTCTTAACTTAGAATATAAGACTTTTAGATAGAAATAATGTTTCCAAGACATTTTGAGACACGCACCTATCTATTTTTATTTTTTTACTAAATATTGAAGTAGGCATTTGTCTCGCATCCCATCGCATCTCATCTAAAAACGAAGCATATAAATGACTTTTTGTACCTGTTTCTAATATTTCATTTGCTGACATCTCCACATGTAAAAATATAAGAAGGAAGTGAGAATTCACACGTACTCGTGTAAGTAGAACTCGGGCGTATAACCCGATGAGCGCTCTTAGCAAATAGTGCGGCTGCAGCGGTAATTAGCATTAATTCAGCCTTAGCTGTTTACTTTGACCATTTTCTTTTACCGCCATGTTTTGCATACTCGTGTGCAAGCAAAAAACATAGCGTCTCGCTTAACTCTCGCTTCAATCGCTCAAGCCCTTGTCTTTATTTTTGAGAGGATTGTGACCAATATAACGTATTTATTGATAAGGTATTTGAAGTTGTATTTACTATAATTTACCACTGCTAGACAAAGGCCAGCTGCGGGATTAGTTAAGCACATTCAAAAACACATGTTTAATTGATGTGTATACACTTTCAAAATGATGTGTATACAGACACAAGTTTACACTTACTCATGTAACATAACTTTGGCGTGTAACTTGATGAGCAGTCTGTTGTGGCCACTGGCCACACCGGACAGTGCAATGTGGTGCGGGCTGCGGACATAATTCACACTACACAGTAGAACCTCTTCCTTAGTAGCGATTGTAGTGTGATAGTGTGGTCCTTTCATCTCTATAATTTTGAATTCTAAATATATCTGGTATGTGTTTTTATCTTATTGATACAGGTCACCCACAAAAACCCACAGTAGTTTCTACAGATCTTTGCATTAAAAATGTGGCTACAGCGTTTATAGGCATGAACAGGCTGTTTTATGATCAAAATAATAATATCAAAGTCCATCGGTTAGATAATCAAAAAGTATTGACTCGATTTTTTTTTCTTTTGTCAACTCAACAAAAGTTTATGAAGATAAAGCGCATAAAAGTGCACGTGACGTCAGAATTTGCTAAAAAGTGTAGCAAACTGTAACATCACATGGAACTATAACGGGCTATACTTAAAAAAATTTAATTTACAAGAGAAAAGTACGTGTCCAATATTTTTAGATTAGATAACTGACGGACTCATTATATTATTTTTTTAAGAAACTAGCCTTTTTTCAAATCATGAATAAGATAATAACCATGAACTTTTTACATAAAAAAAGCAAGCGTAAATTCACACCTACTCATGGTAATTTAACTCGGGCGTGTAACCCGACAAGCGCTCTTAGCAAAAAGAGCTGCAGCGGTAATTAGCACGAACTGAGATTATAAAATGTTTGCTTTGACTATTTCCCTTTACCGCTATCCACTATCTTTTGCATGGTAATTTGGAAGTTTAAATAATAAACGAGATACTTTTTTCGATTTCTCTCTTATCACGTAAGTAATTTCGATTTGCATATAAATTTTACTTTTTGACTAATAATGGTAATTTATGCAATTGTTATATTTAACATTTTTAGTAAGGTTCTTAACGTATTTAACGTTTAAAACAAACATTTTTTTTGATGTAATTACAATATTTGAAAAATAATGTCAAACAATGTTACAATACATTATTGTTCAAATATACATTTAGACCAAATGTTAGTAAATTATTATATTGTATTTTGTAATGCACAAACACAAAAATAAATTGCATGCTTTTCTTAAAATGGCAAAAGGCTTGCGTCTATCTAGTACGAAACGAAAATCCGCTCATTATAATGTATTATGTGTATAAATGAAGATTACCGCTAGGACTCTGTCGCGTATTATAAAACAAGACCTGAAGCTTGGTGCTTATCGTCTAAATACAGGACCTGCCCTAAATCAATCTTTCAATTAAAGAGAGTGGCTCGACCAAAACGCCTTCTGTCGCGATACGCAGGTGAAGATACAAAAATACCTCTTTATGAAAATTTCACGATTAAAGAGCACTACAATAAGCTCAGATATAGTGTGCGGTTACAGGTCTTAAGAAGCTGCTCAAGTGGTCGGAAAGGTACAACATGGTCATCATCCTGTGTCAGTGATGGTTTGGTGGGGCGTGTCTTACCTGCATGTTAACCTTGTGCTAACCTTTTTCTAGCTCCTGCAATGGGCATGTTTTCTAAAAAAAATACTTGTCGAAATAATTAGTCCGTCTGGTAGATTATTGAAAAATATTAGTTACGTATTCTTTTGTCAATCAAACAAAAATTAATATAGATATAGCCCGATAAAGTTCCGAATGACATCACTGGCCGGTACACTTTTTACCGGCTTATTGCGTTGTGAGCCTCCACTTCTGAACTTTGATGCGCTTTATTTTTTACATATTTTGTTTGGCTGAAGAAAGAAAAAATACATATCAAATATTTTTAGATCTCTATAAGACGGATAAATTATTTTAAATGGTATTTTTTTAGGCACAAGTAAAAAAGTATCTTTTGGTTGAGTTCGTTTGCAAAAAGAGATATTTCTTATGGTTGCGCCGTTCTTATTTATTAAACCTGATTCTCTTCACTATATTATCGTTTCGTCCGCATCACTACTCCCTTCACTAGCGAAGATAGTTTTCTCCAGTCACCCGCTCAAATCGTGACCAAACGCACGCGCCTATTACACGCAATTCGCATACCGCAATACTCGATTCACAACGCGAACGACATACGATTGATTTGTCGCAAAACCACTAATTATTTATTGACTAGCTCCGTGGCGCAGCGGTCAACACGCCAGCCTGCGACACGGAGTGACCGGGTTCGATCCCCGGCCAGGTCAAGATGAAAAATGATCTTTTTCAGATTGGCCTGGGTCTTGGATGTGTATCTATATATGTATTTGTTATAAAATATAGTATCGTTGAGTTAGTATCCCATAACTCAAGTCTCGAACTTACTTTGGGGCTAGCTCAATCTGTGTGATTTGTCCGTATATATTTATTTATTATTATTTTTTATTTTTTATTATTGTGTTTGAGAAAGTTAAGGGGCCCCTCGTAATTGCTGAAACCAGGATTTGAAGATTTGCGCACGTCGGAAAATGCAGCCGCGAGTTGTCACGTGATCGCCAGTTGCAATATTTGCGAGGTGAGAGATTCCTTCATTTTTCCTACATAATAGCCCCCTTTATCCCGTAATTATTCCCTAAATATACAGTCCATTTAAACCCCATTCGCGCAACCATCTTATCTTGTTTAAAACTAAAATTTAAAGAAATAGGGACGGAAGATAGCGGAAAAGATAAAGAAAAGAGAAATAACAAAAATCTAAAATTTTGTAGGTACAAATACCTTGAAAATAAATAGTTGAAAATACTGCCTGTAGTTTGCATATGCTGGATAAATAATAACCCGACATATACCCGACTAAACGAACTTATGAAAGACATCAGTTAGATAGTAGTGGGTAGGGTCTACCCCGTGGTCACACCCTGCCGTTTTGGCTCATTTGTTATCTTGGGCTTGAGGTAATATTATTTTTATCCCTTCATTTAGTTTGATGGAGTTCGTGCCAGATTAAATTTGGGGTAGAACGTGCAAGCGTAATTTAGTTGTTTGTTGGTTTTGACATAACTGCCCAAAAAAGGAAGTGTTACGTATTCAGTTTATGTATGTGCTTATGTATGTAACTGAGTTTCTTTATTCCACCATCATTTCTAAACAGATTTGGACCTGTAATAGTATTGTGTGTAATTACGGAGTTATGCTAATAATATACATAAAAAAAGACTCAGATGAATTGAGAACCTCCTAATTTTTTGAAGTAGACTGAATAAATATTTAACTATTGTAGCAAAATGTCTAAAATCTGAAGGTGTTTTTGCAATTTCAGAGTGGTTATATAGCAGACCCAGGATAATCTTATCTCTATGAGCAGACCAGATACCAGTTGACGTTTGTATTTGTGACAAAGGTCAACTTAGTCTACCTGCGACCATGAAAACTATAAAGTTTTCGAAACGTCAGGTGTAAAAATAATGCAATATACGCGATAATACCGTATTAAAGTGATTTTATTTAAATGTGTAACAATCGCGAAAACATCATAAACCATCAGATACCAATTAGTTATTCTTACATACTCTTAAGAAAAATACTTTGAAGAAAGCACAACATAAGTTTACATACATAACAACAGGTGGCTCTCAACACACAGCTTTCGCGGTGGCGCGCCTCTTTGTCCCTCAAGAGATATACAAACACTGCCTCTGAAGCCAAATATAACTTTTCAAGGACAATTTTTTGCGAGTAACTGCGAACTCATTGTAATTTGTAAAATGCTACGTTTATTGTGGATAGTTCACATTTTACCCTCCTGTGGTTTTTCTGTTACTACCAATATATCCAGTATATATTTTTATTTATAGTTTTTTTAGATGGTATGAATTAGAATGGATTGTCAAGAATAGGTCATATACTCAAAGAATAATTTATTAATAATTTTTAATATAATTAAGAAAATTTAATATAATTACTAAAAATGACAAATAAATAATGCAGAAGAAATGCTGTTACAACGATTATTTTATTAAGTAATCGTGTTGTGTATTTAAAAGAAATAAAATGAGGCTTTTGCGGTGGCGCACCTCTTTATCCTCCAAGAGATACACAAACACCGCGTCTGAAGCAGAACATAGCTTTGTAAGGGTATACAGAATTTCTGCTAAATACAAAAACATGAGTTTCTTAGAGCTGTCTGAAAGATACGGTGTCTTTTTAGATTGTCGGCATTTTGAGTTCTTGTTTCTATATTAGATTCAGAAAATACAGGGATATACTCGGCAAATCAGAAAGATATTTCAATCTCAAGAGATTAGTTTACATAAGGCCTAACAAACGTAAGAGCTAGTTAGATAATACACAATTTTATAGATATTCTACGATAGGTAACAGAATTGTGGGTTTAGTGTAGCAAGAGATAACTTATATTTATGTAAAAACTTTTTCTATATGATCAATGAATGCGATGTTTGTTTATATTATTAATTATTGGGGTATATGTAGGTATAGCTATATAATTTAGTTTAGTTTAGAGTATACTTTTTCGGCACCACTTGTGGTAGACAAGCCGTCCGTCCTTTGCATATGTAAAGACGTTAAATAAATATTAAAAAAAAAACATGGTATTATATTTATACTAGGATATAACTAAATCACATTTTCTTTTTTTAGGCTGAATACTGTATGTACAGAAAAAAACTACGTAATTCAGTACTATTTTTGATAGAAAAACTACTTAGTTTGCAATTTCCCTATTAAGTAAAAAAAGAACAAATTCATATTTTAAAAGATACAATAACAATCCCAATTTAGTAAAAAAAAAACATATTTTAAAGAAATAATAACAAAAGCAAAACATAAAGCTGATATACGGCGTGTGGCTCTCAGCAAACTTATCTCGCGGTGGCGCGCCTCTTTGTCCCTCAAGAGATACACAAACACCGCCTCTGAAACAGAACATAACTTTGCGAGGATACACAGAATTTTTGCGGGTTACTGAATACAAAGGACGTCTTGTAAAGTTGACTGTAAAATGGTGCGTCTATTTTATATGGTTCAAATATTCTAAGCATTTTTCTTTTTATGTATATCTGTTCGAATACTGGCATCAGTGACGTCATTTGGAATAAATGCATTGTGCAGATTGTTGCCGCTTCTTTGCACTCCGCTTTGGAAGCAGCACTAAACTTGGCTATAACGTCAACGATTTGCAGTTAAGAAATTAAATATTATAACGCAAAAAATCATAGTAAATAAATTTTTAATTATTAAATCTTTAATAGATTCAGGTGTTACTTTGCGGAAGTCAAAGTTACATTTACTTTGAGACAATTTACTTTGCGTGCTTCCGCCACCAGTATATGACTGGTGGCGGAAGCACGCAAAGTAAATTGTCTCAAAGTAAATATTAAATCTTTGAATATTTTAAGCTATCTCAAGTCATATCACGTACGTTTTTACGTTAAGCATTTCAAAAAGGTTTGAATTTAAAAAGCTAATAAAAAAATGCAAATGTATACCGAGTTAGTTGAGAGAATATACTCGATGATACATAACTCCACCATTGCTCCTAAACTATAAGGAAATAGGCTAGAAATAAAAATAACAGAAACTCAAAATACACCGCAAACTGAATCCTGGCTTTTGAATAGAAATACTTGGCGCTTCAACGAATCCTGCTGTCGCTGTGTCTCCCGACTTTCAACTGTGAAGTGCCCGTTTGTTCCTTGTTTTTATTACACCAGTTTTCCATTTCCTCTGCAAAGTTCTGTCGTAAACAAAGACCAATTTCGGTCTTTCTTATTATTTTTTGTTTATTTTGATGAATTTGTAACAACAATGACCTTGAGACTTTTTTGAATCAATTTAGATCACTCGTAAACCGTGATCAGGGATAAAACAATGGTCAGGGGTGTCATCCTCAACCTCCGCGGCCTCCCAAGCTGCTGCTTGCTTTTCCCCATTCATCCGACTGAGTAGCATCCTTATACCTTCATTCCTTAATCAAACCCAACAAATTCCTATCCTTACTCAGGTTAAGAAAGCTTCCGATGGGCAGCAGCGTCGGAAGCATAAAAGCCAAAGAAACTGCGCTCGCCAACCCGCCTGGCAAGCGTGGCGAGCATGGCAACATCCTCCCATGAAACGAAGATTCTTTCGGAGAGGCCCATTTCTAGTAGTAGACTTCTTACGGCTGATGACGATGAAGACTCGTAAACAGTATTCTCTACATTTGTGATATATTTTCTGATATATTTTCTGACAACGCGAATAAGACCCTGGATAAGTATGGTAGTTAGATGTGAAAGCGTAATGACAAATCATCATCATTTTGTGTAGGACCGACCATTCACACCTCAATCGACCATGCACACCCTGGTGTTAGAGTGCTTCGGAACCGCCTTTCGGTCTCTGACGTGGTTCCTTTAACGACTACCAGATGGCAGCCGGGACCAACGGCTTAACGTGCTTTCCGAAGCACGGAATCATCTTTATTATCAGACAATCAGGTGATTCAAGCCTGCAATGTCTTAACCAAACTGGAAACAACTATACAAAGTATGCTTCCCGTAGGCATCGAACCCACACCGGGTCTACAGGCAAACTCCTTAAGCACTGGACCACGTAGTTAGTTATATATATGACAAATAAAAGACATGTACGTGTATGTATTTAGCCACTGCGTTTATTGGACTGACGAGCTCGGTGTAACATGACTGATATTCATTGCCATTAACTGTCCCAATGCTGGGCAAAGGCCTCTCTCCATTTCTTTCATCTAGGCAATGTTAAAACTAAATTAATTTCGGGTTCCCTAGTTCATATTAAAAAATGATTGTCATATTACCTAGTAATAGTCGTACATACGTCTTGTCCCTGCCTTCACTAAACCTTTAATAAAGTAGCAGTTCATTTTAACAGGTTCCCTGTTATAATATACTAGCTGTTGCCCGCGACTTCGACCGCTGCAGTTTCTGTTATTATGATTAATGTTTTTTTTTAGTATAGATGAATAATTTCCCCCGTTTTCAAAACATTTTTAATTGATGCTTTGCTCCTATTGGTCACAGCGTAATGTTTTATAGCCTAAAGCCTTTCTCAAAAAATGAACTATCCAACACAAAAAGAATTATCCAATTTAAACTAGTAGTTTCTGAGATATGCGCGTTCAAACAAACAAACAAACTCTTCATCTTTATAATATTAGTATAGATGTGAATATTTCAATTGTTTTTCTATTGTGTCTCGTTTATAGACAGGGAAAAGGTTAAAATCCAGAAATCGTAATATCTCAGGAACTGATTGCAATGTCTTTAATTTTCTTTACGTCCACCATGACAGGACGTTGACGAGGATGTGAGCAAACTCCCTTTGTGAGATTATCCGATCCGAAGAAGGTATCTCTTGGTACTTCAGGCCCTCCGGCTACTTATGTTCCTCTTGTACCTTGTTTTATCCTTTGTAATTTTGATCCTAATCGATAACCCTATAAGAATTTCCGAATTAGCTTTTTCCCGCGAGTATTTCCGCATATATGAGCCTGAGTGTTATTATCCTAATCCTTACTAATATTATAAATGCGAAAGTGAGTTTGTTTGTGACGCTTTCACGTTACTACTGAACCGATCATCATGAAATTTTGCATAAATGTTATCTGGGGTACGGAGAAGGACATAAGGTACATTTAATCCCGGGAAAAACTACTGTTCTTCCCGCAAAAACTTCGTTCTTTCTCTCTTTCGTAATAAATAGTCTTTTTCATTTACACTTCATCGGCAAACAGAAATTCTTGAAAATAACTTTAGATATATTGTAATATGTAGGTTTCGCCTGCGGATCCACTGGCGTTAATGTCGTTCCCTTTTTAAAATTTTATGATGATCCGTTCAATAGTTAAGGCGTAACAATCAAAAAATTAAACAAACTCACTTTTGCATCTATTATATCAGTTAGGATTATACTATCTTGTAGAACAGATCTATCCATAGAGACAGCGAGAACACATCCTCCTTTTAACTCAAGGGGGTTGACGCGGCGAAGCGACGAAAGCGCTGTGAAGCGCTTTGGAGTGCTTCAGCTATTGACTACGCAACAATAACGTCTAATAGTACACAGTGCTTGGGGTTTTGTTTCAAAAGGCATTTTTAGGGCGTACCGGCCGCAAGTGCCCGAGGCTGCTAGCCTATTTTATTTTGTGAAACATTTTTTCAGCCGATTCTTTTCACTTTGATATTTTTAGAATAAAAAATGTTTTTGTTTTTACTTTCTTTTACAACCAAAAGCTACGAGCACAAAGTTTGGGGTTTTTACGACAATGATTGTTAATTATAAATACGCTTTTTAATGAATATTTTTATAAGCTTTTCTGCATAAGTAAAAATATATTTACATACAATATACTACAATATCCAACATACCAACGTTTTTGACATCGAAATCAATAAAGTTATACAATATGAAACAAAGAAATATATAGGGACATATCACACAAATTGGACCTACACAGTAAGTTGCGAACTTGTGTCCTAGGTAACTAACTCAACGATACTATATTTTATAATAGATACTTATATAGATAAACATCCAAGACCCAGGTCAATCTGAAAAATATCCTTTTTCATCACATCGAACCCGGTGTCGCAGGCTGGCGTGTTAACCATTATGCCACGGCGCCTTAACAGGCTTTTGAATAATGTTTATCTATTCGGTACCATGCAAAAACTACATGACCAATAGAAATTATAATATAAGCGACCCGGACCCCGGCTTCGCGGGTGCAATGTACATATAAACCTGCACCTTAAATCAGTATAACTATTGAAAAAAAATGCAAATCTATGTGCAAATCTAAAATGTATGTGCTGTACTCTCTATCGGGCGAACGGAATAAGTGCAACTTTCGCTCAGGAATGAGCGAAAATCAGGAATCATGTTAATAGGCAATGTGGTTAAGCAACCCATCACTATTTTGGTTCCACCTACACGCCCACTAAGATGCTTAACGTGGCTTTTAGGTCTTAAAGACCTGGACTTTGGCCCCGCAAGGGAAAAGGATGTGATAGTATGTATTTAATTTCTTTTGTTCACATAACAAAAATAAATAACTGCTACGTACTGGATATGAAAATAAGGCAAAATTAAACGCCGCAAACTGCGGCCATATGCAGAAATAGCAAACATTTTGCTTAGCAAAATTGCTCACATAGTCCTTAAACGTTTTTATTCTAATTATTCCGAGCTCGCACATTCCCGCTTTATTAACATGTAGCGTGGAGCGAAATAATAATACTGACAAAGCGACCACTTCAGTCTGGCATGCGACGGAGGGTTGGAAGAGGCAGAGGTATGAGTGATTCAAAAACCGGAAAATAACGAATTTCTCGCCATTCCTTCTTGGATAAAGTATGCGAACATGATCCATCAGTTTTTTGTGATGATAAAGTATTCATTTCTGAACCAAACTAGCAAAAGCGAGGTATAGAGTTAACTCACAGGGATTTTATAAGTAGAAGTGGGGCAGAGAAAGGTCTGCAGGTGCGGCGATCTAACATTTGAGAGCTAGGCTCTTGTTGATTTCATTGTGTGGAAATAATGCACAAAATTACTATTTTTGGCTGCGAATAATTGGAGTGATTATGGCTATGAGTATGGCCCCCTCAATATTTGTGTTATTTTAATTTAATGCGTCTACCTATTGTCGTTATCAATATTGAGCAAAAAAATCACGTTTGTTGTATGGGAACCCCCTTAAATATTAATTTTATTCTGTTTTTTTTTTTAGTATTTATTGTTATAGCGGCAGCAAAAATATACAAAATTTCGACTCTCTAGGTATCAGAATTCATGAGATACAGACTGGTGACAGACGGATAGACAGACAGACAGACGGACAGCGGAGCTATTTTAATAGGGTCCCGCTTCCGACGCATTACAGCTTAGGACATAACCGGGAATAAATGATCTAAGCCGGGAACACACCCTGAAGGAGGAGTTTAGGTTTTTGCTCATTGAATAACAAATCTGAGAAACATATTTCTTACATGGTACATAAGCACATAATATCAAACATGAATGCAATGTTTCAACAGCTGCTCATCTAATGGGTTATGAGAAAAGCACATTGGCTCATATTATTCCTGTCCTAAACAATCACGCTGCGTTGTCAAACGGTCTAGACGAGATACTGAAATGTGGTTATCTGGATTCCAGCTAGATTACGTTCTATATTTAGTTACCGAAAGCGCCAGTTGGTGTGATGGCCTCCATGGAATAGTAATTAACTCGCCAGCCTGCTGCACGAGGGATTGAATGCCATAATGGGCAAATCATCATTCCACACGTTAAAGTCGACTGCTGGTCAAAGATCTCTCCCAAGGATTCTTCGTTCCATGGGAGGATATTGCAATAATCACTACGCTTGGCAGGCGGGTTGGCGAACGCAGTTTCTTTGGCTTCTTGTGCTACTTTTTTAAGTTGGGGAAGAATAGGGTTTTTTTGGATTTGGGAGTGGAATGAAGGTTGGGATATTTAACGGATTAATGGGAAAAAGCATATCAGGCAGGATATCTTGCAGCAAACTCCGAACTTCATCACATCGTAATTGAGGATGCAACCGGAAAACGCTCTCATGAGTAGGTGATAGAGAGCGATATGTAAGTAATTCCTCGACTTGGGCACATTCATCCCTCGTTATAAAATAAAAGATATCATGGGTGACACACTCAACTTCCGAGCTGCGACTTACTTATCCCCAATTCATCCGAGCGAGTAGCATTCCTTATACCTTTTTCCCGTACCCAAACAAACAAACTGCTGTGCTTCCCTCACCTTGAATAACGGTTTTGATGAGAAGCAGCGTCAGAACCGAGATAAGTCTAACAACAGATGGAAATTCTTGGGGGAGACCTATGTTCAGCAGGAGACTTCTTGCAGCTAAGATGATGATAAGACCAACACAATAGGAGCACCTAATAACAATAAATTATAAGTAGTTAATAGTTAATTGATAGAACATAATAGCTAGCAACAAAAACCAATATTTGCTTTTGCCTGCGTATTGTCATTGTTACGCTTCGTGTGGCCAACTGTAATTACATATGTTATTCAACATCTTAGAGCAACTCTCGACATCTTAAACCTATTCCACCTGGGCGCTAGTGAGCGCGATAACTTATGTTTGAAAATTTAAGTGCATCGTATTAAATCTGGCTACTTTTGCGGCCACAAATGCAATAGTCAATTATAGTGCATGACAGTTACTTACTACTAGATATTGCCAGTTTTTAGGGCTGCCTTTCCACCGAAGCTGTAAAAGCGAAAGTAGCAGCATGAGTAAAAATTCACCAATGACGGTGTCACTGGTGGATTTAATTTCCTTATATTGGTGGATTAGACTCCTAGACTCGATTAGAATAGCTTTGGTGAAAACTGTCTAGGAAGAAATGTGTTCTGTGTTATTTTCAGTCAAAAAACCTATGAAATGACACATTTTGGTGCAAACGCAGCTTTTCATCAAAGCGGCGAGAAAAAATGATTTTCATCTAGGGTGTTCCTGAAATTTGCAAAGATGCGTACTGATTGATTAGGTACTTTGGAGCAGAGATTAGTACTGGCAAAATTGCGCCTTACGAGTCTGCTCTTAATCCTAATAATATTATAAATGCGAAAGAGAATTTGTTTGTTTGTTACGCGTTCACTTAACTACTGAAATCATCACAAAATTTTGCATACACGTTATCTCAGGTACGGAGAAAGACATAGGGTACATTTTATCCTGGAAAAAAGTACTGTTCCCGAGGGATCGACATTGACGCGGGCGGAGCCGCGGGCGAAAGCTAGGATGCTATATATACCTATAGATCTTAAAGTCATCAGCGGTTTTTATTGTTCAACTAAGTTACATCGTTATCATAATTTCGCGTCATAATATAAAGTCATAACAAGACTTTATTGCAAGCAAATTCACGATATGTTATCTCTCTGTTATTATAAACTAGCTGTTGCCCGCGGCTCCGCCCGCGTTAGTGTAGATCCCTCGGGAACAGTAGAATTTCCCGGAATAAAAGGTATGTTTTTGGTTGTACCCTATGTCCTTCCCCGGGTCTCAAACTACCCCCATACCAAATTTCATCCGAATTGGTTCAATGGTTGACAGAGTTACTTTCGCATTTATAATATTAGTATGGATAGTATGGATAGGTATAATGCTGTCGTATAATGATGATGAATTGACTCTGGATTTTAATTTTCCCATGTCCCTTATTATAATGCTATTTATATATAATGCTATATTTGCAGGCAAACTTATGCCTTGAGTTCATTCAAATGACGATAACTTTTTTTTAATGAACCGATTTTGATCAAACAAACTTTAAATGTTTTTCTGAGTTAAAACAAAGCAATTGGTGAAAGTTTGAAGTAAATCGGTTCAGTATTTTCGGATATAATCGTGATCATACATACAGACAGACAGAGAGACAAAAAATTCGAAAAAATTTTTTTTGCTTTCTATTATTCTTTTTAAATGTCCCTCTATCCATTTCAGTCAAAAATTCTAAATGTACAGATAAAATATTTTTACTGTTTTTTATATGTATATAGATATAGATAAATAATTCGGAAAAATCGTTTCTTATCACCAAAAAGTCATAACAACACTTTATTGCAAGCTAATGCACGATCCGTTATCTCTCTGTTATTATAAATTAATAATTCTTATTTCTTATCACCAAATTGCAAAATAGTTCACGGTCATTTCAACTTTCCCGATGATATGATTAGCACCCTCGCTTCTGCAAACTGCACTCGATCGAAAGTTAAATTAAGACGAGGCCTCAAAGGTTTGGTACCATCGCTCGGCAAAGGCGTACGCAGACTGATCAAGTGCGCGCAAGGGATAGCTTGGCGGTTTAGCCCGTGAATGATGAGATAGGTATAGTCTCGAGTCGCTCAAAGAAAAAAACTTAAGCGCCAAATTCGTTATTTCTATTTTATATAAAATCAGATTCAACAATTAATTGTATTTTCATATTAAAATTTTAATGAACTACTAATAACCTATCTTTTAGTCTAAAAATCATTATTTCATTCGTCGCATTTGAGCTACAATAACAAAAACTCTGCGAACGAAGACCATTTTTCAAAAAATATTTCTATCGAGAAAATTTTATCAAAACGTGTTTGCATCTTACACTTTTGGAGATGAAATAGTCAAAAATCATATTACTTAGATTTGAAACTCCTAATTTAAGTATTTTGCGAGATAAATAAGGTTCAGAACGACCTTATTTACAGTGGTATCGCCTTAAAGGAACTAATTTGGTGTCCGGAGTGTGGTCAGGGGTGTCATCCTCACCTTCCTGTCCGGTGGTATCACGTGTGAGATCGGGTATGCGCGCCCGGCCTCCCGAGCTGCTACTTGCTTTTTCTCCTTTCATTCGAGTTAGTAGTATCCCAATTCCTTAATTCCTTTCCCAAATCCAACAAATTCTTATCCTTGCCGAGCTTAAAAATGCTTTCGAATGTCAGCAATGAACTTCTAGCAGCTGGAATGATAGTGAGGATAATGATGAAATGCTGAAAACTGTTCAGCGGGTCACTAGTTAATATATATAGCGTGATTTTGAACCTCCTAGCTATATTGACATCCTGGAATAAGAATCCCTAATGGAATACAGAATTCCAATAAAAAAAGGTAAAAACCGAAAAAAAAAATTGGCTTTCAATAGAAATTCGTCCAGCTGATCGGCGACTTTGTGTGGGAAACCGTAATTTTTTTTTTTTTTTTTTCAGCTTTTTTTCTTGCAGTTCTATATTTCATTAGGGATTCTGATTCTGAGATTTCAATTAAGCTAGGGGGTTCAAAATCACGTTGTATAAATAATAATGTTTAGCATTTAAGATGCAATTTATGTATCTAGTCCTCGCTTGCCTCAATCATGACCTAGCTGTTCTAATCTACGCTCTGCTAATAATATAGCACAGCTGACTGAGTATAGGTGATAGTCAATCTGGCTATAATGGAATTACTTCATTTTACTCAAGAAAGCGTGCAGTTTCGCCATAGCGATTAATCGATTACTGTTTAATGATGTTTTAGGTAGAAAATCTAGATAGATTTTATTGAAAAGTAAAGAGCTGCCTGCGGGGTCCAGTGGTGGTGGCGTTTGCCTGTTGAACCTGGGATCGTGGGTTCGATTCCACCGGGAAACAAACTTTGTTTAGTTGTTTCCAGTTTGGTTAGAATTTTGCAGGCTTGAATCACCTGATTGTCTGATAATAAAGTTGATTCCGTGCTTCGTAAGGCACGTTAAGCTGTTGATTCCGGCTGCCATCTGGTAGTCGTCAAAAGAACCACGTCAGAGGCTGAGAGGCGGTCCCGAAGAACTCTGACACCAGGGTGTGCTTGGTCGATTGACCATGGCATCTATTCAAAATCAATGAATGACCAAGTAATAGAAAACCGAAGTTCCTAATGATATGAATGAAGGTCTGTGAAATTCAAGAAGGTAGATAAATATTGTAACAAAAAAATTTAATCTTGAGATAAAAATAAACTGGCAAATCATATTACAACATGAATAGTAAAACCTAACATGCTGTCAAAATATTGGACCCTGGGCTACAAAGTTGTAGATGTGACACTTGGCTGAGAAAGTGTCAAAAAAGTAGGCAATAAAGTTACTTTGTCATAATCTAATTTAACATTAAAATTTTATCTAAGAATAAATAAATTAAAAATGTATCTCAATCATTTATCATACAAACAGGTGTCAGAAATATGCCTTTTTTATTTCCCCTTATGCCATTTGAAATATTACACATATTCTGTCAGTCGTGATAAAATTTGCATATACATTTTCACCGCTCATGAATATTTTATGATTTAACAAAACAATTAAGCGATGATCGCAATCCGTGCGCATGAAGACGTACCTTTTATCGGAATCCATTTTCCTCACCTTATCACTGATAACAGAAGTACCTACACCAACATTCATACACAAATTAGTTCGATAAACTTACTGTTTGGAGCGCCTTGTGTAAAGAAGTTATGTAAATTTATCTATTGTATCGTGATTATATTTTTTGGTTATTGATTGTTATTTTGATTCTTTTACGGGTTACTCACGTATGTAGTGGTGTCTATTTTCGAACAGGTGATTTCACAAGACGAGCGTTTTCCTATTCAATCTCGTAAGTTTCCGAACAGTCACTTATCCAAATATATCGACCTTTTTGGAGGTATTCTAATAAAAAGTGCTACCGTTTTTAATAAACTTTTTCGATGTGCATTCGATGGTCTATTAAACATTGTGGTTTATGTGATTGTGACGAAACATGAAGAAATGCGCATTGGATATCAAAGTAGCCATCAAATTATATAATAGATAGAAAATAAGGGTTCAGTTAACGATGGATGTGTATTGAAAAACAATTGCCTTGAATAAGACCTCCACCAGGCCTCCTCGCAATTTTTTTGATACCTGCGATGGTGTACAACGTTTTGATAACTTCAACATCCATCACTGTTTATTTATTTTAAATTAAAATATTCAATCATACGTAAGTCGCAATGCATTTTAAAATGGCGATTAAAACGTTTTACACCGTAGCTGTCAAAAGCAAGTAGGCCTGCAGATGAAGATCTAAGTATACCAATGACAAACTATATACGTGAATGTTAAACCTGTTTATAATATATTTATTTGACTCTCGTTTATATCAAATAATAGTTTTATCAAATAGTTCTTTGGATTGTTGAAAAGATGACCCTATATCCTCGTTCAGAAAATAGAGTGTGCTTAGTGATTGGTGGGGCGGCTGGAATTGGCGCTGCAGTAGTTCGATTACTGTTGATGGAAAATGCCAGGGTATGTATTACATTAAATATTTGGAAAAATTATTTGGTCAGTAATTCAATTGTTTCTAATCAAGTAATTTTAATTATTATTTATGATATTATTAAATTACGAGAGATATCAT
The DNA here is from genome assembly GCA_947532085.1 of Elegia similella. Lineage (NCBI taxonomy): Eukaryota > Metazoa > Arthropoda > Insecta > Lepidoptera > Pyralidae > Elegia > Elegia similella. The sequence continues at coordinate 23,195,487 of OX383932.1, read as the reverse complement.
ACTAAGATATTAAATAAAATGGTTTAGTGGATATCGCCGACAAACTTGAACGAATTCAGGGCGAGTTTCGTATTGTTTGCAATAATGACTAAATATGCGTACGTATTTCAAAAATAATGACTTTATAATGATTTATCTAAAGAAAACTTGACTGAGAATAAATACAATAAAAATAGTTATTAGGAAAAAAATCACGGTTGTTAAATTACTTATATATTGCCAATATAATAAACAAATTTTATAATCTGTTAGAATACAGATGCTTTGGGTATGAAAGCCTAAAAGAATAAAAATCTTAATACCTAATAATCTGAAATAATGACAAAAAAATGTTACACATACTAAAAGTAATGCGGAAACCTAGATAGATGCGTACGAAATTTAATTGAAAATCGATTGCTTCGGAAACACACATAGTTTAGAAAGTTATGCAAATTCTACTTCGGAAGGTATTGTTCACGAAGTCCCCACATAACTTGTTGAATTTCCTGTTTTGAAGTATGTGTTATGTAGCTTATACGGGCAAAACAATGACTGATAAAGATAAGTAATTTACAAGTTATGGAGCGTCTTGTCTTCATGGTTAAACATTGTATTCCTCTAATTTAAACGTAATGTCCATATCGATAAAGTGAAATATTCTATAAATTTATCCCTTTTTAGAATTTCATCTAAATTTTGTATCTTCTGTAAGGACTTCACAACTTTTCAAAGTGAATGTGAGTTGGATTGGATATTTTAAACTAGTACATGTCAAGATACCTTGTAGTATATGAAATATATTTCAACATGATCAGATAGGTGTGATACCTAAATTCATTGCTGGTCATTGAATTAGATTTTGAATAAGAGAATAAATTTATCATTTCTCGTAACTATAGCATAGCTGCCATCTTTCTTTTTCAATGAATCTTATCAAATCTTAAATGTCCATATCTGGTGACAGGAAGAGCAACTATTTTGGTGTAACACGAGAGATTTTGCCGTTACCAACAACATCATATGTCATCAACAAAGTTTCGAGTTCTGTAGTTTGAAAAGATTCATAGTTGCCACTGTTCAGTGTCGTTTGTAAAAAAATGTTTTATTCAATAGAAACATTTCTAAGTTATTAAATATTTTATAATTGATGCATGAATAAAAATAGATTAAGAGTAATAATATAACCATTATTTTAAAGTAACTACACAAATATAAATTTAGTTAGTGTTATGCATGCTATGGTTAAATAGGTTGGGATGTATTGCAGATTACGTTATCATAAAAATATGTACCGTATTTATGGCAAATAAACGATTTATGTTACTTATGTTATTGTGTTTACTACTCAGACTTTATATTACTGTTGTCTTTTATTAGTTGTTTGAACTTGTCGAGACCAGTCTCCAGGGTCGCGCCCTCTTACCGGCGCGACCGGGAAACTGCAATGATTAGTTTCGTTCAAGTTATATTGAGTATAGTGTAATCAACAGAATGTGTTTTTCTTAGACACTTTGATACAATCTGGCGCCTCCCAAGTACAGGGAACAGATAATCATAACTTTTCATAGCTTTTTCTTGAAAATATTATCTTACAAGTGCAATATAATCATGGTATTACTCACGCTTTATTAGTCGGAAACTCCGACTAGTTTTGGTTTGTTACGAAGGCCATCATTGGCAAGTGTTGGGGATGGCGACAAGATGGTTTTGCTTTCCTTAAATCACGTAAAGATGGTATTGCCGAAATTTCGGCGTATGTTGCATATGGTGTGTCTTCATTGTTTTTTAGTTCGGTATAACGAGATATTAACCGAACTGACCGTATCGATACCTCTTACAGTATTGCTATCAGAGGTTTCCAAAGTTTGAAGTGACCTTAAATGAATATAATAATATCTTGCGTAAGTTTTATATTATCTCAATTAACAATATCAAAATTATTTGCCTTTTGTATTAGTGGGCAACACTAAGATCTGTTAAGTCATGTCGGTTATCTACCGGTAGCAAGATAGTCGAACAATGAAATGATGGCTTCTGATACACAGAGAAGTAACGGTAGAAGAAAAGTACGGGGTGGAAGTATGCACCCATATGTGGTTGATATACCACCAGCTCGGACGAAGCACTTTTCCTCTTTGTTCATCTTGCGTACGGCGAAGGAATGGAATCTCTTGCCGCCGGAGGTTTTCCCTGACACATATAATTTGGGTCTCTTTAAGACTAGAGTGAAGAGGTTTTTAATGAGCCAACGAGATCCACCATAGACCACATCTTCACTTAACATCAGGTGAGATCATGGTCAATCGCTGGATCATCCAGAATAAAAAAAAAGAAGTTAAAACTGATACACATAATATAGTTTATACCATTTAAGAACATAGTCACTATATTTCATACATCTTTGTCGCTAGAAGCACAGATAAATAATGATGTTTCTACATTAGAAGTGAAAATATGGACTCGGGCAGTCTCAAAGTCTACTTCGCAAATTTTTTACTAATACATAAAATGTTCCGTTTGTATGTTAAACATACCTGGTTGGATAGAAGATAAAAAAAAAGAATAAGTACAATTTTGTGTAAGTATTAATTTTGTCAATGGTAAATTTTCAGGCAGTAGTTTTCCTAGACGTGGCAGAGCGTGAGGGCGTGGCCCTTGAAAAAGAACTCAAGGACAGATACGGAGCTCTATGCGCCAAGTTCATCAAATGTGATGTCTCTAATGAGGACGAGCTCGTCGACGCCTTCAAGCATGTTGTGGACAAATATATCAGGCTGGATATCGTGATAAACAGCGCGGCTGTTTTGAGTGGTGGCCGGTCTTTTAAGAGGATGGTTGACATAAATTTTGTAAGTTGATACTGATATTTCTGATCAAACGCTATCAGCCTACGGATGCTCTTGTGCAATCATGAATCGCTAGACTGAAAATTCATACTTTCATACTAGAAAGAAAGAAAGAAATGTAATTTATTTGGTACTTAAGACAAATTTAACAAAACACAAAAATAAATTTAACAAAACATAAAAACAAATTTAACAAAACAGAATTTTAAAACAGTAAACATATTTATGTACCAAAAAGGCACCACTCAGCGTATGGCAGTGATAACACGCCGCTGGTCTTCCGTGGAAACAGTATTGAAAAATGAGGTTGCGCCGCCAGATGGGAAGAGTAATATAGATCATTTCACAATATGCTCATGAGTTTAGGATATGTTTATTTAAATAGTATAGTATGTTTATTAAAATAATATAAATAAGTAGAAGTAAAATAAATAAGATATAAATACATAAAACACAGAACGACTGCATAGGTACTACAGGTTTGAAAGTCGAAATATACCTTTTGAGATGTTTCCTAAAGATTACAACGGTTTTGCAGGATTTTATTGGAGGAGGGAGATTGTTTCAACATTTACTATATGTATACTACAATATACTAAAAGCGGGTGGAGCCGCGGGCAATAGCTAGTAGCTAGTTATTTATAAAGTCGAATCGAACATGATTCCAGTGAACCAAAGATAGCATTACCGAGACGCATTTTTTAAAAATATATGGCATTACAGTTTTGAATGATTGTCATGTTGATTTGTCTGTTTGTTCCGACTTTTAAAACGATATCACAGAAAGAACTACTCTTAACCAAAGTAAGATACGGCGTTAGATAAGGTCAAAGCCAAAATATAAGATAAGGTTGAACGGAACAACAAGCAAATACTAACATCTGGGATGGATTTTTTATTAAAAAGAATTAACTATTGTTTATGCTGATATAGAAGATAATATAAAACGATTTCCCAAAAAAAATAAGTGTTATGTGACAAGATTTCATGAATACATGTACCTATATCTTCAATGCTGGTATGGCAGAAAGGAAAATGTAGTATGTATCAGCTGCGTCTCTTCTCCCGCGCAGTTAATTAAAGACGATCGAGGGAATGCACACAAATCTGACTAGGCATGTTACTAGGCGATGCGGCTAGCAACCCATCACTATCTTGTTTCCGTTTTCCATCTAGCGCCTACCTCCATTCTAAAGGTGTGTTTTAGACCTGGGCTCTGTCTACCCCACTTGGTATCAAGAAGAAGCGATAATATGTATGTATGTATCTATGTGAGTCTATTACACCATAACTTATTATTGCCTGAACAGATTTGGATGTGTAAGGTATCATTTTTGACTATATAAAGCAAAATAATAAAAATATTTGGTCCCGGTGACATGGGGTTTTTTTGACTGGAATATCGTGTTTTTATTTATCTATGAGAAGCCTTCTATCTTTCCAGACGGGGACTGTAGCCAGCACAATGAAAGCAATAGAAATCATGGCCGCAGACAATGGCGGCAATGGAGGAATAGTCCTCAATATCTCATCACTCCTAGCATTGAAACAGAACCCCCATTTACCTGTCTACGCGGCTACGAAGGCAGCAGTTCTACAGTTCAGCAATGCTGTTGGAGTAAGTATTGGGTGCTTACCTATAAAATTGGTGTTTTCTATACATTTTTCATACTCACATTTTTAGTACCTATCATTTTGGGTTTGATAAATTCAAGTAAAGCGAAATTTTGAATGTATTACGGACAACAGAAGCTTAATTTAAGTAGGGATTATAAAATTTACAAAAAGTTAGAAAAAGAATAGAAAAATAACTACATCTTTTATCAAAATGGATAATATCTGAAATGAGTTCTTTCTTTTCAAGAGCATTTATTAATGTTTATTAATTATAAAATTCGCAAAACAAAAGAATGTATTCAGAATAAACTAAAAGATAAATAAATTATTTTTCCTTTTAGAAACAGGCTCCTGCATACTTTCTATCATGAATGAAACACATTCAAGGTATCCACACATTTTTTGAATAAAGGCTCTGTAGATATTTCCTTTTGTAATCGAGTGATTTCAAAGTCATGTTCTCTGTGTAATACTTTTGGTATTTTAACACAACCACACAGCACCTTACCGTGATTATTTTTGAAATTTGTCTGATATTTTTGAACTTCCAACGTCTACCGCAGCCCTACAGTAAGTCCGTGAAGATCGCAGCTTCAATTTCGCCGAAATATCAAAAATAATCGCGTAATGATAATAACAGATTATGCCCGCTAAAGCTTAAAATTGTATTGTCATCCGATGACCTAATATCTGCCGCATAATTTCACTACCGTACTACCCGAAATAAATTAAAATTTTATTCCTACCACCTGGATATCTGGCAGACAACCACCGCACGTTTTTATAAAATCTTAATGACACGTACGACTGAACTGTGGAATGAACTTCCAGCGGGGTATTCTCGAATCGATATGACATTGGAACCTTCGAAAAAATGTCTATTTATATTATCTTGAAAAGCCGGCAATGCTCTTGTTTCACCCATGGCAAAGAATATATACGCTACACGAAAAGAAACGACACTCAAGCATGTGTGCACGTAAAAGCGCTTGCGGCTATGTGTGGGTGTCTGGATGTGCCCGGGGGCATCGAGAGGCGCGCGGGGCGGTGAACGAGCCAGCACTAAGTGGATTTACGTTTACACGTTGCGATTCAAGGTCACAGAAACTCGAAGTCACACGTACAGGGAGTGTCACCGCTGTGCCCATGGTGTTGCAGTTGTCCATTGGCAACAGTGATCACTTACCATCAGGTCAACCACTTGCTCGTTTGCCATCCTATGTCATAAAAAACATCAGCTTGATATGCAAGATTTCAACAAAATTGTAGTCGACTCAATTGGAAGTCGATAACACTAAATTTGCAAGATTTGATTACAAACAAAGAAAGATTTCCGGGACAGGTTAAACTAAACTACTAACGGAGAGGTAGTTGCACCGAAGGCTTATCTAATTATGTATCTTTCAGAAAATAGTATCGTTCAGTTAGTATCCTACGACATAAGTTCACAACTTACTGAGAGGCTAGCTCAATCTGCAATTTGCCTCTATACATTTATTTATTAAAAGTTAGAGCTACGAGTACTAATAAAGTTCTCTATTATCTATAAGCTAGAAAAATGCTTTAGAATCAAATTAAAAAAATCGACACATTGGTTTTCGAGATAACGGAAAGACTCATATCTTACCTTGAATATTTAAAAAAACAGACCTAAAAAACAACCTGTGTACAGAAACAGCTGATTTGACGATTTTAATAAAAAAACATATTAAAAAGCCAAAACCAGCGTGTCCATTTCATAAAATTTGCTACTAAAACATTTCTTAAACCTATACGAGCCAATCTTTAAAATGTTTGCTCTTAATTTAATTATATCTTATATACATTGTACAGGCGGCGCAGAATTATGAAAAAACTCAAGTCCGCGTCCTAACAGTGTGCCTCGGGCCAACCGACACCGCCATTCTGCAGAGGCTCAACTTGGAGAACTTGAGCAACTTGACCTCGTCGCCTCCTGAGCGGCAAAAGTAAGATTTTTATTACAATACTCTGCCTTAATTTACTTCTGAAGAAAAATGCCTGTAGGCAAAGTTCGTTTCAATTTCAGTTTGACTTTTTACAAACTGTAGTTGTAGTTGGAAATTGTATACGAGTACGTTTGAGCAGTCTGAAAAAGTTACTTTGTTTAAGCTAAATTGCAGTATTTTTTTTTTATTTTTTCATTTGAATGATGTATATTATAAGGACATATAAAATTCATTCAATGAACGGATCAAAGAGAATCCAAATAAGTTTGTATATTTTGCATACCTTAGATATCAAAGATGGTTACGTTACCATCTTTGATATCTAAGGTATGCAAAATATAACCTAACCTAACCTTTTTTTTTGAACAATAGTCTGCCTCAATTTACTCATGAATAACGCAAGGTTCGTTTTATATAATTTTTTTATATGATGTATCTAAAATTGTAAGCCTTTCGTAATATTTGTGCAATAAGATGTTGCTTCGTACCAAATTTGAAGATTCTGAGTTTAATGGAGGTTTTGATTCCCTCGCGAATGTCGAAAAAACACGAAAATTTGTAGCATAACCAGCTGTATCTTTTGAATACGTTGGCTTAGAAGTTTGATTTTTTACAGCGTCAAGGGACAGCACATCCGAGCAATTGATATAAATTTTAGCTTGATACCTCCATGCGTTCTGGAGAAAACGGGTCTTGAAAGACATACAGACAGACGGACAGATAGATGGACAACCAAGTAATCCTATAAGGGATCCGTTTTTCCTTTTGAGGTACGGAACCTTAAAAAAGCTTGTAACAAGCCTTTTAATAATTAAAAACATGTGCTTTGGGAAAAAAAAATATAGCCCATGTCGCTCGAAGAGGATTCTAACACTACCCCAAAAGTCTAAGTCCGTACATGAACTATCTTGAAAAGCAATTTACTCCTTTGCGTGTAAAGAAAAGCGGTAATTATGTAGGTATATTTTTATGCAAAATGTCTTGCAAACTATGCAATATCTTGATATAATATTATGTCTTATTGATACGCTAACTTGATCTCGCTGGCCCCTGAGAATCAAAATAAATATTTTTATCAGAATACACGGGCAACTTCGTGCGAACTTGACAGAATGAAATGTGAAAGTTAATTCTAAAGAATAATGCAAGTTTATACAATTTCCAGCAAAATCCAACATTTTCAAAGTGCAGCTGTGTCTTGAAATGCTGTTCTTTTTCTAGTATAAAAACTACTAAGTTTAACCATAAAGTTCTTTATATACTGAATTTTTTTTTTACTTTTAGTCGTGGTAGAGCCACGCTACCGGCAAAATGAATTGCTTGTAGCATGAATGGGCCGGCTCGTCCGGGGAAGTACCACACTCTCACAAAAAATCGTCGTCTGAGTAGAAGCTTTATCGCTACTATGCTTCGTTCGGTGAGTGAGAGAGCTGGAGGCCCATCTTTCCCCTTCCCCTCCCCATTTCCTTCCCCCAACTCCTTGAAAGGCCGACAATGCACCTGTCACACCTTGGTGTTGCAGTTGTCAATGGGCAGTGGTGATCACTTACCATCAGATGACCCGCTTGCTCGTTAGCCGTCCTATAAATTAAAAAAAAAATAGTTTTTAAGGTATCTTGGATGTCTCACTCACCTTGAAAATGGACTCCTGGTAAGTCCGACCGAAACTATAGTCAACAATCAAACAAAGATTTATAAACATAATTTATCTTGGACGCTTAACAGTATACCAAATCAAGTTTTAAAGTGTAACATGAATTTTATTTAAAACTATCCTACTATAAGTCTATGTTAAAAGACGTGGTAGGTACTATGTATGTTTCCACTTCGGGTGGTATCTTTTACATAGGTACATCAAATAAATCGAGAAATATGATATTTTAACCTGCTATTTAAATGAACGCAAATGGACATTCCATTTCATCAATGTCAAATAAGAAAATCACATCTGTGGACATCGCACGTTTAAAACAATTTTGATGGTTAATTAAACGAAATGTTTTACGATACCATATAACTGGCAGCAACGAGAAGAGAAAAAAAATAAAATTTAATTTTGGAACGTGAGTACGCAACGTGTCTCCCCCAAATGCATTATTCATAACCCGTAATATGTTACCTATATGAAATAACAATAGCAATATGTGATAATGAGATTCGTATTAGGTATAATAATCCCATCCTTGTTTTCGTGTTAAGTATCTCCTACATACGGTCTTTAGCTTAATTATTTTCGGGAACCGAAACATGGTTAAGGGATAATGTCGAGATGAGTGTAATCATATTGTTATGATAACACGCGATGTAATCTTTTTCTATATGCTGAGGCATTCCTATGCTCATAAGGAAAAAAACGGAACCCTTACAGGATCACTTTGTGGTCCATCCATCGAAGAAGAAGACGAATAGACAGTGAAAAAAAAAATTGGCGTAAATTACACGAATACATAAGTCGCAAACATCGCAAACTACTTTGGGGTTAGCTTAATATGTGTGATTTGTTCTTATGTGTTTATTTATTTATAGATTGAGCTAGCCCAAAGGTTTCTCTTGCGAGGTAGACAAAGTCCAGGTATTTAAGACCTATAAGTCAAATTTATCATGTTGGTGGGCTGAAAATCGCTTACTAACATGATTTGTCAGATTTTTGCCTATTCCCTTGATTGGGTTTTACGAGCTGCGCGGGAAGTGAAGCAGCTAGTACATTCAAAGTTTTTTCTTTTCTGCCAAACCAGCATGGAAGGTGACTTTATGTCGTAGGATACTAACTTAATGGTACTTTATTTTATAATAGACATAATATTATATGAATAAACATTACCGATGATTTTTATGAATAGTGAAGGGCGAGACTAAAAAATATATTTTATTCTTCCGTGCTGGTCTGGAAGAAATTAAAAAACATTGAATGTACGTACCGGCAGCTTCTTCTTCCGCTCAGATTGTAAAAGCCAATCTAGGGAATGAGCGAAAAACTGAGAATTCATGTTAGTAGCAACTCATCACTATTTTGATTCCGTTTTCCAACTACACACTAAACGTCGCCTTTTGCTTTTATAGACTTAAGCTCTGTCAAGGGAAAAAGACGTGATACTATGTATGTGTACGATAGTATGTATTTTTATACATAATTTACCATTAAACCATCTTCCATGCTGGTCTGGGAGAAAAGAAAAAACGTAAAAAGGCGAAAGATTTATGCGTTTTGAAGGGAAACCAGAGAGAATGTGCCAGTTGCTTCTCTTCCCGCGGCAGATTATAAAAGCTGATCGAGGGAATGGGTGAAAATGTGAGAAATCATGTCAATAGGCGATACGGCTAGCAACCCATCACTATTTTGATTCCATTTTCCATCTACACGCCCTCCAACTTGCTAAATGTGGTCGTAAGGTCTTATAGACATAGGCTCTGTCTACCCCGCAAGGGAAATAGACGTGATACTATGTATTTATGTTTGCCAGTAAAAAATATATCAATCTGCTTTTCAGGGTTGAGTCTGCGGCAACAGGTATACTGGAAGTGATCAACCGTGGCGAGAGCGGCTCTACATGGATGATAGCGAATGATAAGCCGGCCGTTGACATCACCCACGTTATCAGCAAAGGCTTTGAAGCACTGGCCCTTCTGCCTAAAGATTGATTGTTATGATAATTTTATAATAATCATGTTTTATACAGGTCCTTAGAATTTTTGGTCGAAGATTTTTTAAGCAGACGGTCTAAATTTTTTTTACGTACATATGAATGCAAACGGCACCTTGCCACCTGATGGAAAGTGGTCACTGTCGCTTATGGACATCTGCAACACCAGAGGAGGTGCTGATGCGTTGCCGACTCTTAAGATGTACATGTAAACACGCCTTTTAAGGGACCCCAAGTCATAGCACACAGGGAAAACCTCGGGAGTTTTCGCTTAATTATTAATCCGCAAGAAAAAAAGGAAATTTGATCAGCTGATCGGTGAAAAATGCGAGGCCTAATTTCTTTTTCATTTTTTACCCATTTTCTCTTGCGGGTCTAATATTATATTAGGTATTAGGATTCTGATTCCGATAGTAAAATTACAAGGGAATGCAAACCAACCTGTATCTCACCTCTTTATCATAATTCTCTAATCTTTCCTATTTATTATAGTACATGTGTTATTCATTTGATTAAAAAAATCATTGACAAGAGAAACAAATCATTTTTATCGTAATTGATGTTACTTTTTATAGTTTGTGATAAGGTTTTTAATTTATTCTGTATCGTACAATAAAGTAACAAACAAATGGTAATTGTTTTTGTCGCCGAAATATATATTTTTATATATAAGTGTTTATTTTGTGTTAACATACTATGGTGAAAAAAAAATTCAGGCAGGCGGGGACTGAACCAGCGACCGAAGTCTAATTATGTTTTTTACCATATTTTATTTCTTAATAAGGGTATACTGAATAATGAAACACTTTTGTAAAAATGAGACATTATTTTTAATAATCTTTAAAAATGTTTGATTGTGCGAGCGAGACAGTAAAAATAAATATAAATATATACGGACCAATCACACAGATTGAGCTAGCCCCAAAGTAAGTTCGAGACTTGTGTTATGGGATACTAACTCAACGATACTATATTTTATAACAAATACATAATACACATCCAAGACCCAGGCCAATCTGAAAAAGATCATTTTCCATCTTGACCTGGCCGGGGATCGAACCCGGTCACCGTCCGTGTCGCAGGCTGGCGTGTTGACCGCTGCGCCACGGAGCAAGTCAACCAAGAGATCTGGGAATCGCTCTTAATTAACGATAAATGTTTGAATACAACAACCACATAAATGAATTATTACCATGAAGCCACACCAACCAAAACTGCTATTGGCTGGGAATGAACGATCGCGATCATCAATAAAAGTTGGAACATTTCTCATTTTCTGATGACATTTACGCTTTGAACGTTGGTATTGTTGATTGAAGCATTTACGCGTTTGCGTTTTTTTAATAATTCCAGTGATTGTATTTTATCTGGATTATACGAAACTAGCTTTCGCCCGCGGCTCCGTTCGCGTCAATGTCGATCCCTCGGGAACAGTACTTTTCCCGGGAAAAAATGTACCCTACGTCCTTCTCCATATCCCAGATAACGTGTATGCAAAATTTCATGATGATCGGTTCAGTAGTTACAACGTGAAAGTGTAACAAACAAACAAACTCACTTTCGCATTTATAATATTAGTAAGGATTAGGATTACATTCGAAAGGATTTCAGCGATGCTTTGATCTTTGTCTTATATCAGTTTGTTTAGACTATGAACAGGGTCAGGGCTCTGTCTACCCCGCAAAGCACAAAGCCGTAAAAGTATGTATGGTATTTCTCACTAGTATAAAGTGTCTTAATATAATTTAGCTACACTACTACTACAACAAGCAATCGTGGGAATTTGCACGATTAAAGGACTAATAATATAGCCGATGCAACTAACAACCCATCACTATCTTGATTCCGTTTTCCACCTATGAGTCTTCCAATATGCTTAATGTGGCGTTCTGGTCTCGTAACCCCAGACTCTGCCTACCCCGCAAAGGATAAAGACGTGATTTGTATGTATCCTAACTAATATCCTAATCCTAATCCTAACTAATATTATAAATACGAAAGTGAGTTTCTTTGTTTATTTGTAACTCTTTCACATTGTAACTACTGAACCAATCATCATGAAATTTTGCATAGGTACACGTTATCTGGGGTGCGGAAAAGGACATTTTATCCCGGGAAAAAGTACTGTTCCCGAGGGATCGACATTGACGCGGGCGAAAACTAGTCTATTATAACTATTAAGTATCTAGAGTCAGTCGTTCAATTACTAGTGTAGGTTTTCTTATGTAGGGTGTAGTTGTAGAGTTGGATGGAAGTTCGAGTTGAGTTGAGAGTGCAGGGAGGAGATCACCAAACAATCACAGTTAGTATCACTGTATATTAGTTAAGTTTAGTTCGTAAAAGTTATAGATTTGGCAATTCCGTTCCCTTTGTGTCTGTCGCGGTGTAGTTGCGAACGCACTCTGGCCCAAAAATAATCCTTACTAATATTATAAATGCGAAAGTGAGTTTGTTTATTTATTTGTTTGTTTGTTTGTTACGCTAAGTACTCTGGAGTACGCAGAAGGACATAGGCTACCTTTCATCCCGGGAAAAAACACTATTCCCGAGGGATCGACATTGACACGGGCGGAGCCGCGGGCGAAAGCTAGTAAATTATATGTAAAACTAGATTTCGCCCGCGTCAATATCGGTCCCTGGGGAACAGTACTTTTTCCCGGGATAAAATGTACCCTATGTCCTTCTCCGTACTTACCCCAAATAACATGTATGCAAAATTTTATGATGCAACGTTCATGATGATCGGTTCAGTAGTTACAACGTGAAAGCGTTACAAAAAAACAAACAAAAAAACAAACTCACTTTCGCATTTATAATATTAGTTAGGATTAGGATTGTGTTGTGACGCGCGACTGGTGAAGGTCGCGGCATCAGCAACTGGATGTACAGAGACACTGTACATTATAACAGAATACAGAATTCTCGTAATTCGGACACACATATTCTGTGGTGCCTAATCAATTTCTGTGACCTTTCCTTCTTTTGTTTTGTTTATAAAAACAAATACTTCAACCTATTTTTTTTTTAATATATGTTGGATTAGGCATTTGTCTCCCATCTCACCTTTTGGATAATTATTGATTAGTTACATTAAAACAGACTCAATATCAATCTCCTTCGATTGTCAAACGTGCTTAAACTCACTTTATAACCGAACAATCTATACTAATATTATAAAGCTGAAGAGTTTGTTTGTTTGAACGCGCTAATCTCAGTAACTACTGGTTCAAATTGTTTTTTTTTTGTGTTGGATAGTCCATTTATTGAGGAAAGCTTTAGGTTATAAAACATCACGCTGCGACCAACAGAAGGGAAGCATCAATGAAAAAAATTTGAAAACGGGGAAAAATTATTCATCTATACTTACTAATTAATCATAATAACAGAAATTACAGCGGACGAAGTCGCGGGCAGCTGCTAGTATCAAGCTAAAAGTACTCAAATTACATCCATATGTATAGTTAATACTTTAGTATCCATAAAATGAAATAAGTTGTGCTTACTACTTTAGTTTGATAAGGCGATTCAACCTGATGTTCCCATAAGGGACGATAAAATCAACCGACGGACCTCACAAATGAAGAGTAAATGGGGGCAAAAGTAGCCCCGAGGGTTAATTCGGATAACAATGGCAATGAGATGTAAGTACAACGGAACCACTGGGAATACCCGGGAAAAACTTGCGAACTTTTACTACCCCGCCGGTGGAGTGGGACCGATAAAGTCTTACAATTTTATCGGGGAAGGTGTAAGTAATGATTCGCTGGATTTTTGAAATTAGCTTGTACATTAAATTAAATACTATAGGGATAACATTATTATGGACGCTTTAGTGTTATACAGTTGAAATTTAATTCATTAGCACATGTCGAAGGAGTGACTTAGACCACTACCATATAGTCCTGTGACAGATGGACGCATAGACGGACATTGGAGGCTTAGCTTAATAGAATTCTGTCTTTACGCTTAGGTACGGAATCCTAAAAAGAAGTAAATAAGGTTTTGAACTATGCAACGGATGATTAATAATCGTAAAGCTCGAGCAAGGAGTTCAGATGAATAAGTTATTCATGTCTGCTAGATACCCCACCTGGGCTTTTATAAATTGTAGCCCATGATGGATTATGTACTCAAGAGTAGAGCAGCTGTCTAGATTGTGATGGGGCACTATAATAAAATCTGATATATTGAAAACTAGCTGTTGTCTGCGACCTAATCCGCGTGGATTTTGATTTTATTAGGCAGATTTATCATCATGATTACTTTAAACACATATTTTTCATTAAATTCAAGAACCGGGGTTTTATAATTTCACGATTTTAATACTGCAATTTTACTTTTAGAAATTAAAGAGGGAGTACAAAAGAATATGCTATCATAACTGTAAAAACCGTATTTAAATAAATTCAGTATTATTTATGATAATGAAAAACATACACGGAACGGCAACAGACCTTATCTGATTTGACCTCAGGGTTTGACCCATATACTTAACCAAAAACGACCTTAGATCAGTAATTATAGAATCGATTTTTATTTATGCTACGTACCTAACGCCACACCTAACGCGTCGCCTAACGCGTCGCCTGACACCCCAATTTCTATAAACGAATGTATGTATTAGCTCCATATGTTTGATAGCCAACGCCACGTTCTCCACTACATGCTACGACACGGTGGCCGGTGGACGCTCACGCCTCTCCATAAACGGAAAACGCTCCACATGCCGCCCAACGCGCCGTTCAACGCCGCGCGTCTATGTAAACGAACCCTTACAGTTTGAAATTATACCTGGCTCTACTCACCTATCACAGAAAGCGAGTTCTTAAGACTTAATATTGCTTTATAAGGAGAACGTGTTAAGAATCTGTGTCAGAATATTTCGAAGGCAAAGCGTGCATATTTTATGACTTCAATATTGAGATCGTGGCGCATATTAATATTGCATTTTACACTTTTATTAACGTCATACTTGCACACTACGTAGGTATCTTTCTTATTATATACATATTTACGTACGGTAAGAAGATATTCTTATTTGTTTTCAAAAAGTAACATTGTAGTTGCGCAATCGGAGCGCTTCAGGCACGTAGAAACCAATTCTGAATTAAGTATCTTTCGGCGTATTCTTCTCAATAGCGGTCGTCCCGAAATGGTAGTAGTATTTCCATTTTATATTTGTTTAAAAATAAGTAAGAAGAATATGATTTTCAAAAAGATACATTATATCATTTTTTTTTAAAGTCGAAAGTATTCGGCCAATGTGTGTTACTAGTGATGACTTACGGGTCCGAAACGTGACTAATGGGCCTCATAATAAAGCTCAAGGTTGCTTAAAGAGCTATGGAAAGGGCGATGGTGCTGTTTCTCTGCGAGATTGAATCAGAAACAAGGAGATCCAAGAAGAAACAAAAAAAGAAGAACAAAGTTCACCGACATAGCTCAGAGGATAAGCTCTCTGAAGTGGCAGTGGGCGGGGCACATAGCGCAAAGAGCCGATGGCCGATGCGGCAGAAAGGTGCTCGAATGGCGAACACTTACTAGCAGCGTTGGATACCCACCGACCAGGTGGTCGGACGTCCTAACCAAGGTCGCAGGAAGACGCTGGATGCAGGTCGCTTCCAACGGGTCATATTGGAAATCCTTGGGGGAGGCCTATGTGCAGCAGAAGACTTCTTGCGGCTGACATTATTATCATTTTTTAAATAAAACTCTTTGACTCTGACAAGATAGATAAATATTTAAACTCACAGTAACAGCGCCTATGTTTGGAACCTTACTGACTTACAAGATGTTTTGAAATTTAGTTTTTGACATAGGCTTATTTTAATATAAGCTGATTAGGAACCTTTGACAATACTTAAATCTCGAAATTTTTTTTTTTATTTTTTTTTTTTACTAAATATTGAATTAGGCATTTGTCTCCCATCTCACCTGATGGTAAGTGACGATGAAGACGAGGATGTTACATGCCTATCCAAGAGATACCCATTTATTCTACTTTTGAATGTCCCGGGACTGTACTTGTTTGGGAATATAGACGCAGGCAGTTCATTCCACACCTTAGCTACTCGAACCAAAAAGGAACTGTCAAAGCGTTTAGTTCGACTCTTTGGTATTCCAACGATAAAAGGGTGAAATTTCTGTCTGCGCCTTGTAGTCCGATGGAGGAATGGTGAGGGTTCAACTAGCTCAAAGAGCGCCTTCGCACACTCTCCAAAATGGATCCTATAAAATACCGATAGACAAGCGACTTTACGGCGATGCTCCAGGGATTGCAATTTCCTATTTGAGACCACGTCGTTGTTTATGAGCCTGCGGGCTCTTCGGTCAACAGAGTCCAATGCTTCAAGCTGGTATTTCGCTGAGCCATCCCAAAGGTGACTGCAGTACTCCATGCAAGAGCGAACCTGGGCTGTATAGAGATTGAGCAGCCGTTCAGAGCTGAAGTACCGCCGAACCCTTGAGATGATACCCAACTTCTTGGAAGCAGTTAGTGCCATTGACTCAATCTGTTGGCCGAAGCTTAGTTTGGACGTGACTGTCATGCCTAAAAGCCCAAGGTGGTCAACTAACGGTAAGGAAACACCCTGGAAAGTGGGTGCAAGTGGGAAAGCACTCTTTTTTGCAGAAAATAGACACGCCTGTGTTTTGGACGGGTTAAACTTAACAAGATTGGCGTCTCCCCAATCGGACATCTCGAAATTTAGGTGACTCAAAATTGTAAGAAAAAAGAGCACAAAATTGTAAGAAAAAAAAAACAATAAAAGAAGCATTGAACCTCCTATACCAATTTACCACACAAAAGTTGGTATTTGACTTGATGTCCCGGTCTTGGTCTTTTACTTGATGCGGGCATCAAGTAAAAGACTAGCTTGTTTGCCACCTTAACATGGAGTTAAGGTGGCAAACAGTAAATATTTACATTAATAACGGAGTAAATACAATAAAATAAAACTATGTATGAGAACTTGGAAGTGGCTAGCCAACCTGACGTCTTATTACTATAATCAACAGTAGCAAATAGGTATAAATCGTGCACATGGTCTTGTATATGTATCGTCACCTGCAAAGTCCATACGTAGCCAGGTGAAATTAATTTTTGCTAGTAACATGAATGGGCCGGCTCGTCCGGGGAAGTACCACACTCTAACAGAAAATCAACATTTGAGTAGAAGCTTTATCGCTTTTATGCTCCGTTCGATAAGTTAGAGCAGGAGGCCCATCCTTCTCTCATTTTCGCCCCATATTCTTTCCTAACTCTTTGAAAGGCCGGCAACGCTCCTGTCACACCCTGCGGTTGCAGTTGTCCATGGGCAGCGTTGATCGCTTATCATCAGGTGATACGCTTGCTCGTTTGCCGCCTTATACTTAAAATAATAATATCATGAACCTTATGCCACATGTATAAGGTTGAAATTGCTGTTATTTTTAAATAGTATCCGTAGCTACACACGACTTTTTACGCACCATCTACATATACATATGTACTTTTGCAGGCGACCGTATTTATCTCGTTTGGTCAATCCATTCCGTCGGTCACCAGTAAAAGCTTGAAGGCTGAACTGTTTTATTTACCAAATAAATATTAAAACATATTTAATCCTGGATCGTATTTAGCCATTACCTCATTAATATTAAATCACACTACCCCTAATCCACGCTGTTGGTAACGGCCTGAACATTTGCCAAATTCAGACTGTTTAAGCATTCACTGCTGTTCCAAGGAATACAAATTAAGTTTAGATTCTGTATAACCGTACAATGAGGGCTTTCGTGTGAGAATTTTCCGCTAGAGGCGTATCTGAAACAAATACTAATTTTGCAAGGAAAAGTAAGGAGTACCCGGAACCAGCGACCGTGTATGAAAAGAGCGATGGATGTAGATGAAGCGAGGTTTGTAAGGATCGTAGCAAGTGGCGATCTATGGTCTGTGCCTACCCCCATGGAAAAGAGGCGTGATAATATGTATGTTTATATTTATAATACCTGGGAAACTGAGATTTAGATGGAAAATCTTATTTTTCCAGATATAAGATCGATATTTTGTGAAATCAGTGTAATTTGGTATAATAAATACCGATATTAATGAACAATATGTGGATAAACTAAAATAAAACTGTCATGGTGCGGCTGTACTGATCCGCCTCGTTGCGTTTGAGATCAAGCCAGTAGATTCGTGGGAATTATCGCCAGGGGCTCCGTAGAATCAACTAAATTACCTACATATAATTAAGAAAATTAACAAAAGAAAAAGCGCGGGAAATCATTTATACTTCATACGTTTATATAGTCACGTATAAAAGCCATAATTTAAAAGAAATGGTTTTTTGTAAAGTCGGATAATAATTTTGCAATGTAAACGGCCGTATCATTTCATTTCTTTTACTTAGAAGTTCAATGTTTTTCTCAGCTTTAAGGGACGACAGATTTCAATATTGATACTTCCACGCGTTTCTGAGAAAATGCTGTCTTGATTGACAGATTATACGGATAGACAGACAAGGGAGTGATCCTATATGGGTTCCTTTGTACCATTTGAGCTACGGAATCCTCAAAATCAAAACAAGATTGTATACTCATATGAAATTCTGAGTTATCCCAGAATTTCGTGAAGCGGCGTGATTTTAACTTAATTTGAAGTTTCAAAGGAATTTACAACTGACATGAGGATGTATGCATCAGAAAGCTACTTGACAGTTTCTCAGATCTCTACAAATTCAATTTTGATTTATATTTACGCTTGTTGGATTTATTGTTTTCTGTAGTTAAATGTGCTATAACAATTCATCAAATAGCTATCTATAAAATAAACGTGTTGTTCATTGTAATTTGTAAGTATTTCCTTGACACTATAATTGGCTAGTTTCCTAAAAAAATATAATTAGTCCGTCAGTTAGATATTCAAAAAATATTGAACACGTATTTTTCCTTTTGTCGATTAAACAAAAAAATGATAAAGATAGCCCTTTGAAGTTCCGTGTGATGTCATAGTTTGCTACAGTTTTTAGCAAACTTTGACGTCACGAGCCCCTACTCCTGAACTTTGACGCGCCTTATCTTTATTATTTATTGTTTGATTGACAAAAAAAAATACGTGTCCAATATTTATTGATTATCTAACTGACGGACTAATTGTTATGTTATTATTACGACCCAGAAAACTAGCCTATTGCTACAATACAAATGAAACCATAGTTTTGCCTACATGATGATTTACTTAGAACTTTCGACATAAAACATCATTATCGAATGAGCCATAAAGATGGCTTTGGTTTTTGGTAGTTACAAAAATATTTATTAAAGATACGAGTAATAAGATCAATACTAAAAACGTATCATCGTATGATTAACTATTTAGTATCACACAAAATAACAAAAAGGATTTAAAAGTGCAATAAAGAACTAAAGAGTTCTAAACTTGCAACTCGGATCGTAAAACTGCGAGATGGAAAATAAAACTATTAAAAACAAAAGTAATAAATTGTACACCTGAAAATAATGTAAAATGAAAAGAAGGGGTTAACCAACTTAAGTTATTGGATGCTATTCAGTTAGCGCGGCTGGTCTTGAAAATAGATCTATAAAATTGAGGAAAATATGTAGGCAGTCAGTCTCATGGGCCACGGTCGATTTGCGTGAGCGGCGAACCCGAAAATTACTTTAAATTACAACATCGCAGTCTGAAATCGATTTTAGAGCACTCGTTGTTATAAAATAATTCTCGAGTACGATGATGGCATTTTGATTGGAAGTAAAATATGTGCCGAAAGTGAAAAAAAGTGCGTCAAATTAATTGAATAGATTTTTGAGCACTCGTTTTTATAAAAACCATGATGGCGTTTTGATGTGCGATAATTCATTAAATAGAGTTTTGAGCAGTCTTTTTCATAAAAAAATATGATGGCGTTTTTATGTGTGACAATTTCATTGAATAGAATTTTGAGCACTTGTTTTTTTTTTTATAATCACGAAGGCGTTTTGATGTGCGACAATTTCATTGAATAGAATTTAGAGCACAAGTTTTTATAAAAACTATGATGGCGTTTTGATGTGCGTCAATTTCATTGAATAGGTTTTTGAGCACACATTTTTATAAAAAACCATGATGGCGTTTTGATGTGCGACAATTTCATTGAATAGAATTTAGAGCACAAGTTTTTATAAAAACTATGATGGCGTTTTGATGTGCGTCAATTTCATTGAATAGGTTTTTGAGCACACATTTTTATAAAAAACCATGATGGCGTTTTGATGTGCGACAATTTCATTGAATAGAATTTTGAGCACTCGTTGTTATAAAAACTATACACAAAATATAATGGCGTTCTGATTAAAATAAAGATTAACGTTTGAAATTGATTTTTTTTCATTAGTTCTCTAGGTTAAATTTTAGTTCGTTCGTTCGTTCTTTTAGTAACATTGAATTTGATTGCTTGATCAACTTGAGTATATGGAAGTAAAAATATTCAAACACAGAATGAAATATAATAATTAGATTGATGCTTAAAAATATGCATTTAAAAGAACTACATAATTTGATTACATGAGGTTGGATATATATCACAGCTTTCAAGCTTAAAAGCGCTTGTCTGTAGCTTTGATGTTAGCTCAAAAAATAAAAACTAGGCTTTCGAAGTGCCATCAAAATCCCTACTGGACTCGGCTTGACTGAATCTAATTCGTAGCGATTCAAAAGATTATTTTTGTGTCGCAGTTACAACTTATAACATCATGGTTCTAAAAAAATATTGACAAGGAGCAATATTGAAATTAAGAAGAGAGCTCTGCAGTGGAGACCGCGTTTAGGTAGGCGAAGTGTGGGACGCCCCCCGGCTAGATGGAGCGACGATCTGCGTAGGGTGACTGGCAGCAATTGGATGAGCATAGCTGGGGATCGAGCAAAGTGGCGCACCTTGGGAGAGGCCTACGTCCAACAGTGGACTGCAGTCTGCTAATGATGATGATAATGATGAATATTGAAATTATAATAAAAATTCTATAAAACAATCCTCAGAAACATTTCATAATATTTTAAAATAGCCTATGAAATGTCTTGTCAATATATTGCTAACTAATTCTTCTATATATTTTCAGCTAACAAAAATGAATTTATTTTTAAAGCATATAGTTGCAGATCGATGGTCAAGTACTCTTTATCAGCTTAAATAATACATAATAAATGTTTAGGGACATATCACACAAATTGAGCTAGCCCCACAGTAAGTTGTAAACCTTTAATAAACTATGTTCATCAAGTGATCTTTAACCTCTTGTATGCGGATAATACGAGACAATAGTTAAACAATGTATTTTTGCGCAGCGGTACTATTTTTGAAAGTATGACACATCTTCGAGCGATTTTTGTATGGAAAATGGTCGTATACGAACAACGAAATTTCAAAAATACCCCTGATCTGCTTTCCCGCACACGAGCGATTAATACCTGCATAAAATGAATCAATACCTGCCTGCATAAAAAAAATCCGTGATTCTGAAGGCAAATAAAGCCATTGATCCCGGCTGTCATGGCATATAATAACATCATATGAATGACAATGGTAAAGATAGCTTAACACTGTTTAAAGGCAATAGAAATCGTTCTAATTGCCTTTAGACCGCCTGAAAATGAACACACAATAAAACAAAAATCAGAGCCAGCTCAGTAGCAATTCTTATTTTTCCAAGCGATAAAGTACAAGAGATGACACATCTTCGAGATGAGAGTGGTTCACAGATTCGATTTGAGGACGAATGCTACTGTGACTGAGAGGTCACTTGAGATGCAGTGAATTGTTCTATATTCGATATTTGAATTGAACCTGTATTATTTCCTTTAGGACAGAAAGTGTTGTGAAGTAATTGCAATAAGATTAGATAAGAGTGGCTCGCAGTTTTGATTTGTAGACCAATACCAGTAAGACTGAAAGGACTTTTGAGATACAGTAAGTTTCGAGATCTTTTTACTTTCGACATTTCAATATTATTTTGTACTAGCTGGACCTGACAGATGTCGTTCTGACTTAACTATAAATAGACGTTAACTATCAAACGACTGGCATGGTTGTTAATATTTCTCAATTTTATTTTCGCACTATTTTCCTAATATTTTCTTTCATAAGAACCTTCTTATGAGAAAAACAAACACGACTTAAAAGAATTTGCCAAATCGCTCCAGTTGTTAACACGTGATGCCGTGACCAAGGGAAATAGGGATTCATTTTTATATATATATCGATTTTCTTTTTTAATAACAGTAAACAAGTTTTTTGCAAAAATTACATTTTTGTGACAAGCTTACTCGAATGCTCACTGTAAATTGTTTCCCAAGACAAATTAAATGAACCCAAACACGATTGGTGTACCCTGTTTAGCTTGAGAGTTTTTATGGCCACCTTCTAATTCCATCATCAGATCAGCGTAACGATTTCGTAATATTGTATGTCATCCAATTTACACATGCATGCAAAAATTCAGCTCAATTGGTAACTGGAATGTGGATCAAATTTAAGTTGCAAGATTTGATTAATGATTGTTCAAACACCTGTTGTATTACACGTCACGCGTAGACTCCCACGGAAGGAATGATGCCAAATAAACCAGACTGAGAACTGCCTGTGACCAAACCAGGGCATTTAAACACCGCTGCGGATGGATCTGTACAGGATACCTTACACATTTTATAGGACTGCCCACTCACGAGATATGATGGTGATCGAGTGGACCTATTCACCTTGGAAAATGACGATATCCTGTCGAAGAAGAAATTAAACTTTAGACTCTTGATATTTTAAGAACGACTCTATATATACGACTAAATAAACTAGTCAACTAGTTGTTGGGTAAAAAATTATCAGTTTTATATTTAAAAAGGAAGGTTGTGACTAGCCAGAAGTCAAAAAAAGGCAAATGACAAATATTTCTATTCAAAATTGAATACATGTATCTCTTTTTTAACGTCACATTTTTATTTCTTATTTCTTTTTTTATATATAATGCAGAATCCATAGATATAAACAAAAATTGCAAAATACTACTAGCGTTTCGGAACGGCCAGTACCTACAAAAACATTTCCGCTTTTTCCTAGCGATGTAAGTGCAATAATAGCTGATGAAAGTGGCTCACAGATTCGATTTCCTCGAATGGAGAGGTCACTCGAGATAAATCGTTCTTTTTTCAATATTTCAAACTGTATTTTGTATATTTTTCTTTTACTTATTTTGAAATCAGCCAGCAGAGATCAGCAGATTCTTTATATCGCTTTTAAATCTTTTTTCCTATGATAAGAAATTTCCAATAGGAGTGTTTCTACTTTAATTATTTATTATTTTTAATTTATCATTAGATGGCAAAGCCAGCCTCACTTATACTTCATTTTAGTTTTACTCTACATTATGTTTAAATTAAATATGTTTATTCATAAAATGAAAGACTTTTGTAAATATACGAAAATCATCTCACATTTTTATGTAAATTTTTGATAAACTTTAAAATCTTTATTCCAACTTAAATTTGGTAGAAACTAAATACTTCGTACATATTACCTATCTACCGATAGGTACCTTAATTGGTAGGTTTCTACAAATTTGATCTATCTTCGTTAGTCTTAATAAGAAAACCGGTACTCCTAAGTGCTCCGTAATCTAATCCCCACCGCTAAATTAACTTAAAGTCAAACGTGTGTACAACAAACGCCATTTCCGGTCACTGCGCGCACGCTTGACCTATTTAGGTGGCTGTACCTATAGACGTTATATAGCTCTTTGCTTGCAAACTTATTATTACACTAGCTTTCGCCCGCGGCTCCGCCCGCGTCAATGTCGATCCTACGGGAATAGTACTTTTTCCCGGGATAAAAGGAAGCCTATGTCCTTCTCCGTACTCCAGAGAACTTGTATGCAAAATTTCATGATGATCGGTTCAGTAGTTACTGCGTGAAAGCGTAACAAACAAACAAACAAACTCAAATTCGCATTTATAATATTAGTAAGGATTATATCTTAAGACGGTATTGCACGAAATTGTGGAACTTGACGTATTTTTAAATCACTAGTACAATTTGATGAATTAATTAAATACATAAAAATTATTTGCGTAGTTTAGTTTGATCCTTGCACAAAGTCACCGCCTTGTTGGAATTCGAAATAAAAACATAAGAAATTTAAAAACGATACATTTAACTTATGATACGAGTATCTAAAAACATTTTCCATTTCTGAATTTTACGTCTAAAACAATTTAATTCTCACATGAAAATATTTGTATCTACATCTCACTGGTCCCCCTTCGTTAATTTCTTTATAAAAATATAAATATGAAAATATTAAAAATTTTCAATTTTTTACATAATCGTCTAATGGTTTTGCGCAGCCTATTGGCTTGCGCAGAACTCACGTTCTTACGAGTTCTCGTAGTTCGCGTGGCACACTCTATTTTTTTGCAATACCTTATTTTTCCAAGCTTACCTTTTAGTAGTTTATTTGTAGCACAGGTGATTATGCGGTCATTCAAAATGTGATTTTTAACAATATAACAATACATGACATTTATTTCTGCGTGACCTGTTATGGTAGTTGTACTTTATATCGCTCGCCTTTTATAACTTTTATATCACTATAATGGCAAGCTCCGTGGCGCAGTGGTTAACCTGCGACACGAGGTTGCCCGGGTTCGATCCCCGGTCAGGTCAAGATGAAAAATGATCTTTTTCAGATTGGTCTGGGTCTTGGATGTTTATCTATATTTCTATATGTTACTTAATAATAGTATCGTTGAGTTAGTATCCCATAACACAAGTCTCAAACTTACTTTCGGGCTAGCTCAATCTGTTTGATTTGTCCGTGTATATTATATAAATTTTTCTTTTATAACATATGGCGGCAAACGAGCAAGCGGGTCACCTGATGGTAAGCGATCACTGCTGCCCATAGACTACAGCAACACCTGGGGTGTGACAAAAGCGTTGCCGGCCTTTATATATTTTATCATCATCATCAGGTCCTTTTTAGTCTCCACTACAGGAGCACGACCCTTTCTGTACTACTCTCGGTACATTATATATTTACTAGCTTTCGCCCGCGGCTCCGCCCGCGTCAATGTCGATCCCTCGGGAACAGTACCGCATTTATAATATTAGTAAGGATTATTAATTATTATTTATTACTATAGGAGAAAAGGTACGAATACGTCAGTTACCAATACCTACTACTGACTTTTTAGTTTTGGGTTACCTAGCTTGAGCGATGATAAAGAGGTTCTTATTTTCAAAGGCCGGGAAATAATACAAGTACATATAAATAAATATGGATGAAATAAGTCTTCTGCAATCTAATACCCTTTGCAAAATTAACCGAAATAAGCGCCATTTCCGGTTATTGCACGCATGCTTGACCTGTTTAGGCGGCTGTACGTAATGTCGTTAATAAATAAATAAATATATACGGACAAGTCACACCAAAAGTAAGTTCGGGACTTGTGTTATGGGATACTTACTCAACGATACTATATTTTATAACAAATACATATATAGATAAACATCCAAGACCCAGGCTAATCTGAAAAAGATAATTTTCCATCTTGACCTGCCCGGGGATCGAACCTCCCTGGCGTGTTAACCACTGCGCCACGGAGCTCGCCGTAATAAAATCTTAACAAAGCTTAATAATCTTTTTGATTTGATTTTATATAGAATTATTTCTACATTTTTATTTTAGTTATGGACCTATTAAAATTAGTTTGTTTTCAAACCTTATTCGAACTTACTTTTAGTAGAAGTATGTACTTAATATCAAGTATGTAGTTAGTATGTAGTACATACTTGTATATCAAGTACTTACTAACTACGTATATGATGAAGGTGATGATAAGATAATAGTCTTATTATCACTTATATCAAACTTAGAATGTACCAGCTGCATCTCTTCCCCCTCTTTTATTAATAGGCGATGCGGCTAGCAACCCATAACTATCTTGATTCCGTTTTCCACCTAATGCCCACCAACGTGCTAAACGTGGCCTTCTGAGTCTTATAGACCTAGGCTCTGTCTACCTCGCAAGGGAAAGAGACGTGATACTATGTATGTATGTAGTCTTATTAAAAAGTAGGTAGATGTCAATATCTGCCGTGATCTTAGCCTTAGTATTAATTTAACAAATGCCATTTCTGGTCATCGCGTGCACGTTTCAACTGCAACCTTACTCGCTGACGACTTTATATAGGTGTATCTTTTTGATCGTTTTTTCAAAATACATTGCGGCTTTCGTATGACTGACTATTTTTTATTTAACATATATGAACCGTAATGGATGTTGAAGTGACCAACAAAACGTTGAATACGAAGTTGTCAAAAGTTACAGAGTAGGACCGCTGTTTAGGTGGCTGTACTTTATGTCGCTCGCCGCTCGCAACCTCAACATCGTTCGTTACATGAGAAAGGGTCCGATCATACACAAGTATATATATAGCGACAGAAGGGGACGGATTAACACGATCACTTCCGAGATTTTCTATACAACAATGACAAAGCAAATTTAATTGTTTGAGCGCACAGTCCTGGTTTATCAGTAAATTATCGACCACTAACGAATCTTAGAAAGTCGTGGCCAAGCCAGTCTTTTTTTTTAACAATTAAGTTGAGAACATCTATATTACTTAAATGTTTACTCCCAATGGATAGCAGCGTCGGAAGCACAAGAAGCCAAAGAAACTGCGCTCGCCAACCCGTCTGCCAAGCGTGGTGAGTATGGCAATATCCTCCCATGGAACAAAGAATTCTTTGAAGAGGCTTTGGTCCAGCAGTAGAGTACTTATGCGTGAAATAATAATGATGATGATGATGAGGTGATAAAAAGCTTGGTAAAACTTGGAGATCATATCACTGACACTATAATGATCCACGAGGTAAAACACATAGTCAGTGCAAACTACAACATAATGCTAAGTTCTACTAAAGTTTTACGACTCACATGTACTGGCTGCAGAGAAATCTATAGACGTCTGTACTAAAGTACATAGAATGTTTAAGTTACTCCAAAAATATATTTCAATACAATATGTTTTTAAAAAGGCGCAACATTTGCTTGTATACAATATTCCAACCGCTCCGTGTGAACGTACCCTAAGTGTCGCAGCAAGAGTTAGAAAAATAAGACGATAAATTTCCTATTTTATTGCACTGCCTGCAACAACGTGGAATAATTTAGTTTGCGGAGTATTGTTAGCGTGAAAACTGACTTAGGATTTACTGGATTGTTACATATAGTGTAGAGAGAAATTTTAACTTGCGGAAATTCATAGAAATTACTTGATACTAAAAATTTTACCCACATTTTGGGTGTAGAAGAAGTTTCTTGTATCAGAATGCAACATTTTATTTCTTGCGTTTTTCATGAGATGTGACGCTATTTTGCTTCATACGATTTTCTTTTTTCTATTCTTTTATTGGATTGTCTTTTGTTTTATTAACTCTGCAATATACCAAACATTGGTGCTATAATACATAATAGTAATATGGATGTAATTAAAAATTGCATTTATTTTATAGCGATTAAACGAATTCCATTTTTTTTCATGATATGATGAATTTACAGAAACATAATTACATCAAACTTTTATTTTAACAAATTTTATTCGTTGTAGTCTTCTAAAAAAATGTACTTCTGCTTTTACTTTTAATGTCTCTTTTAGTGAAACTTAAGCTAGTAATTGTACATTCAAGACTACAAAATCTCTAATCCTAATGGCTGCTTTGAGAGCGCCAGTACTAATACTAACGCATCAATAAGAATTAAAAGTCAATGAACTTTCTCAATCCAGTCTTATCTCGCGTGTGTTTAAGTAACACTGTGACCAATAACTTCAGTTGTTTTTAAGTTAATTTTTGTGTTTTATTTTGCATTCACAATGCTATTTGATATACTCTTATTAAATTAAGTAATAATATATGGTTAAAAATTTACAGCGGGCGGGATTTGAACCAGCGACCTCAAGTCTATATACAACTTAGTCTAAATCGTTCATATATCGCTTGAAGTTTTTTCACCATATTTTATTATTTTTACGTTACCTAGAATATAAGAGTAACGTCAGTAAGAAACACTTGTTAATAAAATACACAGGGCCAAGCGAAATATTAAAACTGTGCTGAGATTAGACCAACATTCCATCATCTGAACATATATTCCACGGCTTGATTTCCTCAGTTTCTTCAGCATGCTTCAGTGTCCACTATCCGCTTTATAACGGCATAGCAATTATTACTTTTCATAATATACCAAAGGACTAAGTACATGAGGTACTTGCTTTTATTTATTTCATTATACTTATGCATGCAAAAAAACTCTAAAATAGGCATATTACTGAAAAAAATATTTTAATAAATCAAAAACTCTTCTCTCGACTGTAAATGCCGCTAAGAAAAAACAAAAAACTAGTGACGTCACTCATTTAGCATTTTGTACGCGTGATTTAAGAACTTTTTTTGGTCACTATGTTGCTATACATTTCAAAATCTCATTATTGAAAACAAAATCAATTGGAATTGGCATGGAAGAAAAAAAATATTTTGCGCTAAATTTAATTATTACATTCAGTTAAGCGCAAAATACTTTTTCTTGCATGCTTAATTGATTTTGATTTTTTTCATGCATTATTGAAAAAAAAATCAATTAAACATCATCATCATCATCATCATCATCCCCTTTAGTCTCCACTACAGGAGCACGACCCTCTCTGTACTACTAGGGCCATACTTGGCCAGAGCAGCCAGAGGACATGGCCTACACTCTCCACGCTGGCCAGACAGGTTGGAGAGGTCTCTTAGAGGTTTATAAGCTTTTTAATTAAACATAGAAGAAAAAAATATTTTGAGCTAAACTGAATGTAATAAGCAGATACAAGGAAGTTATTCTTTGTATGTTCTGAGCGACTATTTTAATTTTCAATTAAACTTTTTACTGTTTCGTTTATTACAGGTCACTAATTTAAGGCGCAAAGAAAGCTCGGCTTTCTTTAAAGTTCGATAAAAGTCTTCCAATTACTTGTAAATTAAAGGGTTCCTTTAACAAACGACTGGAATTAACTAAGGCTAGTAATAAATGAGAATGAACCGTGAACTCGCGCGGGAACTGTAATAAGGTATACGGGAACGCCTGTTAATATAAATTTAGTACATGGACGTGATTGTGTTACCAAAATGAATATAGATCTTGACTTTGTACTAACATGTTTAGAAGTTAAAGCAATAAAATCACAATCAATGCTACCATTTGATCAAATCAAGTCAAGTCAAATATCATTAATTCATCATAAGATACTTCACATATCATTTGGTGAACGTTAACATTTATTTTACAACATAATATTGTTGACGTTAATTTACTTAAAGCTAAGTTTAGAGCCGCTTCCAAGGCGGAGTGCAGAAGAAGCGGCAACAAACTGTACAGCGCATTTTCTCCAGACGTCAACTATAATTTATAGGTTTCTGATGTTTTCTCGATTGTTACACTTTGAAATGAAATCACTTTAATACGGTATTATATAACCGTGATATAATAACCTGCGGAGCCCAGTGGTTTTGAGTATTGAAATCGCTTACGCATGTTAAGCAACCCTGGGCGCAGTCCCTATTGTGATGGGTGACCGCAAGTGGCATAAAATATCTCGAGCTCCTCCATGCTTCGGAAGGCACGTTAAGCCGTTGCTCCCGGCTTTCAACTTTGATGGCAGTCGTTAAGCTATGCCAGATGCCTTTAGGCAGCTTGAAAATCTGACAATAGTGTTGGCCACTTACACACACGAAAAAAAACCAAACATGATAACCTCGTTTTTATCCCATAAGGGATAGACAGTGCTTAAGGCTATATCTAATACTCAATGTTTAGTGTGATGATAGGCGTGTAAGTAAGAAAAGAACCGTGGTGACTAGTTGCTACCCGCAATCACGGACTTAGTACTTACGTACCGCAACCATGCCATGATTACTCGGTTTTTCAGCAATCTCCTCGAATCAAAGTGGGAACAGCCTCCGTGGTCCAGTGGTTAAGGCGTTTACCTGTTGACCCGGGGGTCGTGGGTTCGATTCCCACCGGAAGCATACTTTGTTTAGTTGTTTCCAGTTTGGTTAGGACATTGCAGGCTTGAATCATCTGATTGTCTGATAATAAAGATGATTCCGTGCTTCGGAAGCCACGTCAAGCCGGTAGTCCCGGCTGTCATCTGGTAGTCGTTAAAGGAACCACGTCAAAGGCCGAGAGGCGGTTCCGAAGAACTCTGACACCAGGGTGTGCATGGTCGATTGACCGTGTTACCTACAAGAAATGATGATGATGATGAACGTATTCAATATCAGAAGGTAAGTAAAACCGCATATAATTTGCTGCAATTGTATCATTAATTTAATAATAATCCTCATATCTGATACATTCAGCGCTTTTTTATTTTCCCAGACGAAAATATGTGTAATAATGGTGAAATTTAAAAATAATACTGTATTCTCAAATTACTTTTACCGCATGATCCAGCTCATGAAACCACTTTTGAAATCCACTGTCACCGCAAAGCTGATCAGCTCGGTTTTATAAGCGGAAAACTAGTTAATTTAACACACGCTGAAATTACAGTATAACGTAGGATAATTTTATAGGTTATTTGGCGTGATAACGTATTATAAATTACTAGCTGTTGCGCGCGACTTTGGCCGCAGCAATTTCTGTTATTATGATTATTATTTTTTACTAGTTATTTATGGCAAAAGCCTCCCCTTTATTTTTCCACTTTGCTCTATCTCTTGATTATATAATAAAGATGAATAATTTTTCCCCGATTTCAAAACATTTTTTGTTGATGCTTCGCTCCTATTAGTCGCAGCGTGATGTTTTATAGCCTAAAGCCTTCCTCAAAAAATGGACTATCCAACACAAAAATAATTTTCCAATTTGAACTAGTAGTTCCTGAGATTAGCGCGTTCAAACAAACAAACAAACTAACTCTTCAGCTTTATAATATTAGTATAGATGAACCCGCATTTTTTATAAACAAAGACTACTATTTTGCAAATATTAAAATAATAATATGAAGTTTATAAAGAGATAAATGATATCCAAATTTGAATAAAATTCTATTTCATTTCAAATAAATAAAAAAATGGTTTTTATTTAAAAGATTGTGCTTTCCAGTTGCTTCCATTTAAATTTTATCAAAATCGCTCGCTTGTTTATTCTTCGTTCAAGACAAAATGCAAAAACAAATGAAAGAGTTTTAGCTAGCAACTAGCTGTAGCTCGCGACTTCGTCCGCTGCAATTTCTGTTATTATGATTAATTAGGCTTTTCCTTAGTATAGATGAATAATTTTCCCCGTTTTCAAATTATTTTGAATTGATGCTTTGCTCCTATTGGTCGCAGCGTGATGTTTTATAGCTTAAATCTTTCCTCAATAAATGGACTATCCAACAAAAAAATAATTTTCCAATTTGAACCAGTAGTTCCTGAGATTACCGCGTTCAAACAAACTCTTCAGCTTTATAATATTAGTATAGATTACCTACCTACTACCTATTATGAAATTGTTAGTCCCCGAAAGATACTTTATGAAATTAATAACTAGAGCGTGATAAAGTATAATATGCAGTAAATATGTATATTGACATACCTATTTGAATATTGATATGAATTAATTTGACCATTTTGTCATAACGATGGTCGCGCATAAACACAAATGCGTGAACGTTGGAGTTGATGTTTTTTCGTGATGGCTGCCCATTGGTCATTCAGAGAAATACGCGCATTTCAAATTTAATATATTGCTGAATATATAATTGCAGAAGTGCCGTGTGGTACCCGGCAGAGTAGAATAGGACCACTCCAAGTCTTCCCGTGGATGTCGTAAAAGGCGACTTAGGAAATACAAGCTAAACAAAGCTTATAAACATCTGAGAGACCTCTCCAACCCGTTTGGCCAGCGTGGAGAGTATAGGCCAAGTCCTGTGGCTGCTATGGCCAAGTATGGCTCTAGTAGTACAGAGAGGGTCGTGCTCCTGTAGTGGAGACTAAAAAAGACCTGATGATGATGATGATGATAATTGCAGAAACAGGCGATAGCCGCTTTTGGAAGTTAGCTATACCTAAAATAGATACCAGAATGAACAATTTTAGCTACGAACTAACCGCTTTCCGAACACTTTGGGTCTTTTCTTTTAGTTATGAACTGAACGCGTTCCCGGTCAGGGATGTCATCCTAAACTGCCTGTCCGGGGGTTGTAGGTATGGCTTCGGGTACGCACACCCGGCCACTCTAGCTGCTACTTACTTTTCCCCTATTCATCCGAGTGAGTAGTATCCCAGTAGCCTTATTCCCTTCCCATTTCATTCATTCATTAATTATCAGGTCCTTTTTAGTCTCCACTACAGGAGCACGACCCTCACTGTACTACTAGGGCCATATTTGGCCAGAGCAGCCAGAGGACTTGGCCTACACTCTCCACGCTGGCCAGACGGGTTGGAGAGGTGTCTTAGATGTTTATAAGCTTTGTTTAGCTTGTATTTCCTCAGTCGCCTTCTACGACATCCACGGGAAGACTTGGAGTGGTCCTATTCTACTCTGCCGGATACCACACGGCTTCATTTCTTATCATTCATTAATTATCAGGTCCTTTTTAGTCTCCACTACAGGAGCACGACCCTCACTGTACTACTAGGGCCATATTTGGCCAGAGCAGCCAGAGGACTTGGCCTACACTCTCCACGCTGGCCAGACGGGTTGGAGAGGTCTCACAGATGTTTATAAGCTTTCTTTAGCTTGTATTTCCTAAGTCGCCTTTTACGACATCCACGGGAAGACTTGGAGTGGTCCTATTCTACTCTGCCGGGTACTACACGGTTTATTCCCTTCCCAAACGCAACTAACTCCTATTACTCCCCAGCTTAATGCTTTCCATGGGCAGTAGCGTTAGAAACACAAGTAATCAAAAAATCTACGCTCGCCAACCAGCCTGCCAAGCGTGGTGAGTATGGCAACATCCTCAAATGGAACGAAGAATCCTTGAGAAAGGCTTTTGTCCAGTAGTGGACTTTCTACGACTGTAATGATGAGCGCATTCTGATTATTTCTGATTACTAACGTATTTTGTGTTGTCAGCTCTCAGTGTCTTTTCATACAAAATACGCGACACTTCCGCTGACACTGAACTTCAAAGTTAACGTTTAGATCCGTCTTCCGTGTTTGTTTATTGTTGAAACTTTTCTGGATATAGCATTTTTGCTATTTTATATTTTATTTTATATTTTATGCTATATGATGTAATCATTTATTTTGATCTTCGAACTGTACTTCATATATTTTTCATGCTAGTATACCATGAAAAATAAGGGTAACTGCGCGACGAAAGAATAGAAGTTTTACGGTATTCTTCTACTGTGACACCTAAAACTCGTTTTTAAATTTTTGACATATGACGTATTTAAAACACAAGCCAAGAATATATATATATACACTACGCGACACAAGTAAATCCTACTGCACTTTGTGAGCTGCAAAAACTGTACCAGTTCGTTACCCGTTCACTGGGAGGTCTTTTAACGTATATTAATGCGTATAAGTACGCCGGCTAAAAAGTCATCGAGCCGATTTTACCATTCTCAAGCGATAGGTAGTAAAGACTCAATTCTAAATACCTATATAATAATATCTTAAAACAAAATCTAAAGCCAATTCGAGGATTCAAATTTGAAAGTTATTCAAAATATCTTTTAAACCAACACATGCCTTTTCCTTATTCGTAGCTTTGTCATCAATAATTTCATGTCTTTGTACAAAATTGTAGTTTTATGAGCTTTATACATGATGAATTTTTTATCGTTTTGGTCCCTTAAAGGGGTGACTCAGACCATCATCAATATGAATAACTTTTTCTATGGGACCAACGCTGGGAACTCAAAAAAATTTCGTCATTTCCATACAAAAGAGTTCCGCCGCCCGGCCAGTTTGTATGGGAATGTTTTTGAGTTCCCAGCATTGTTCCCATAGGAAAAGTTGTTCATGGTCTGAGTCACCCCTTTAAGGGACCAAAACGATAAAAATTTCACCATGTATATTATAAATGCCAGATATGTCCGCTACAGAGCCATCAAACCCTACCTTCCTTTATTTTGCCTGCTTTTGTGTCCCACTTCTGGGCAAAGGCCTCCTGTTATAGGCCTTTTGTTTCCAAGTGTCCCTGTCAAGGGCCACATCACAGTCCGCCAATCCCTACCTTCCTACTCTAAGAAAATTATACAAAGTTGATTATAAATAACATAATAACATCTGTTAACTAAAGCCGCTTTGGGGTATTCAAACTTAAGACTTATTCAGCCAGATGCCTTTTTCATCAATCATCTCATTTCTAAGTTGGACATTGTGGTATTAAAAGTTGGCTGTTTGGCTATAAATTTAATGGAATTCTCTAGTTGTGGTGAAGTTAGAAACATTTAACTTTAAAAGCTCTCTGATTTTGTTTTCAATTGTGTAAGTGTAATTTATAAAGGTTAATTATAAATAATAATAAATATACAACGTGATTTTGAACCCCCTAGCTTTATTGAAATCTCAGAATCAGATTCCCTAATGAAATATAGAAATGCAAGAAAAAAAGCTGAAATTCAAAAAAAATATTAGCGTTTCCCATACAAAGTCGCCGATCAGCTGGACGAATTTCTATGGAAAGTAAATTTTTTTTTTCGGTTTTTACCTTTTTTTTGTTGGAATTCTGTATTCCATTAGGGATTCTAATTCCAAGATTTCAATATAGCTAGGGAGTTCAAAATCACATTATATAGGGACATATCACAAAAATTGAGCTAACCCCTAAGTAAGTTGTGAACTTGTCTCGTAGGAGCCCAACTCAACGATACTATATGTTATAATAGATACACATATACATAGATAAACATCGAAGACCCAGATCAATCCGAAATCATCCTCGTGTCGCAGGCTGGCGTGTTAACCACTGCGCCACGGATCTCGCCAGACGCCAGAATTGTAATACACATTGTTTTGTTATAACAAACTTTTATTTTCTTCTGTCTTAGTGTCTGCCTGTAAACAAATCTTGAGAGGTTATATTATTAATGCGAAAGTTTGAAGGTTATACCTACTTGCTTCTATGTCATAATGTTGATTATTCTCGCTTCAAAATACTGATATTAGTTTGATGAAATTTGATTTAGCAGAATAGCACTTAACAAATAATGCAGACAAAGTCATTGGCAAAAGGTAGATTTGTAAGTAAATAAATATACAGGGACAAATCACACATATTGACTAGCTCCGTGGCGCAGCGGTCAACACGCAAGGCCAATCTGAAAAAAAAAACATTTTACATCATGACCTGACCGGGGATCGAACCCCTAGAAAGGGGGCCTTTAATTCAAAGGTACTTGTAGTATACTGAGTCACAGAGGCCATCAAAAGTAATTCCAAGGAAACCTTCTTTAAAAATTGTTGCAATATAAGTTAACATAACACAGGTCAACTTCTAAAATTACTGAATTCCTTTTTTTTCTTGATAATAGGACGGCTAACGAGCAAGCGGGTCCAGGATACCAGGGGTATTACAAGAACGTTGCCGACCGTTCAAGAAAACATTGCCTCTTTTTTTCCAAGGTTCCAATGTAGTATCGATTCAGAAATGCTTTTTGTACGCAAATAAAATTAAGAATGATTATAAAATATAATTTGAAAAGCTACTACCCAAAATTACCGGAACAATCGTCTTGAACTTCCTTGCACAGTTTATTACCGTTTTTAATTGAGTTCGGTAACTCTGCACAATTGCTTTAGAAGTGTTTTAGGAATTACTTATTCCTGAGACTGGCTATAAATACTTAAAAAATGCGGTCGATAACTTACAAATGACTTGTTTCTTTTTTCTGATATGTTGTGCCTGGTTGTAAGACGCGTAATAAAGTAAAAAGAAAAGTAAAAGTTTATTTTATCTTATTCATAACAGTGATTTTTGAGCACAGATTGAAGGAGACAGGAGCCTGACGAAAGCAGCGCCTCCAGGTCTCTTGTCTCTGGATGAGCAATAGTATTCTGTCATACACATTTTATTGGGGTTGTTTGCCCTTTCGTGAGGTGTACATTGTTGAGAACAATAGGCTTATATTCTTAAAACTATTATCTAATCTAATACTAAATTATTATCGATAGTACATCAGTCGTATAAAACAAAATAAAGATAGATAAAAGTTGTAAAGTACTAACTGTACATATTAATTGATATTTAGATAATCATTTATAGGAGTAACTTAAGGGCCCGTACTACCTCACACTGCTTTGCGTGATTGTCTGTAATATAATAATGAAATAATCAAGTTAAAATAAAAATGCAGCAAAGTTCAGGACTAACTCTAGTAACTATTTGACTCAAAAACATGATTGCGTTAAATTTTCTCGATAGAAAAAAATTGCAAAGTTGCCTTCAAATCACGTCTAATTTACTCGGTATACAGCATTATTCACCAAATACATTAAAATTAACCTTGAAACTTTTGATTATAATTGCATTACAGATAAGGCAGCCAACATCAATTTTATTTTTTCAAATAACCCTTGAATATCTTTTAAAAAACGATAATATCAAAGTAGCCAACGCGTTCAGACCATCCGGGTTTGTACCGCCACGCCGCCTGGCCTATGGCGGGCTCTTAACTTGAGATCAAATAGAAACTAGACGATTAAGCTAGCGGACATAGATGTTAGGATGGTAACACTCATTGCGGTGATAGATAAAATTTTCAGTGTCATTATATTATTAGTACCTACTACAATGACACTATAAATTGTATGTCTTCTCTGTTTGAATTACCCAGCTATGTACAATGCGCTCCAAATCCATTACAAAAAAATCTCGAGTGATTCGTACCGTGGTAACGGTGCAAAAGGAAGGACTCATTCAAAAAGAGCTTGGATCGGAATCCGATCGCGGTTCGTATCACTCATGGTGCGAGACGACGAAAGACCCGCAGCGTCACGTATAGCAAACAACCGGAATAAGTCGGATGTCTATATTGTAGTAACATTAGTATCGGTTCTTGATGTAATCGTTTCTTTTATTTAATGACTTTTTGAATGGTTAAATGGAAATTTGATTAAAAAATATATTGAAAAAGAAAAAAGGCATAAACTTATAATAGCATAACTTATTTACAAGTTAGATGACTCACAAACACTCGTTTGTCTTCAACCAGGTCGAATCATGAATCATCATCATCACCATCAGGTCTTTTTAATCTCCACTGCAGGATCGTAATCCTCTCTATAGTAGCCATACTTGGCCAGAGCATCATGAATATTCCTTTAAACACCATACATACTATCATATCTACATACTATCACATCTTTTTAGGAAGACAGAGCATGTTGATTGGCGTGTAGGTAAAAAACGTTATCAGAATAGTGATGGCTAGCCGCATCGCTTATATGATGCTTCAGATTTACTCCAATTTCCTCGATCAGCTTTTACGATTTGCGTGGGAAGAGAAACAGCAAGTACACTCTACTTTTTTCTTTTCTCTTGTTACTTCTTCCATGCTGGTCACATGGAAGAAATAACAAGCTGTTTTAATTCAATAAGCCACAGATGAAAGTTTAATTCAAAGAGTACACAATTTCAGGCCCCGTTTCTGCTATAACGGTTAGTGCAATTTTCGTGGGTATTAACGACGAAAGCGTAACCCTATAATACCGTGACACACGCAATATTTGCATTAACCAAATACGTTTTCTTCAAACAAAACGCCGCAATGTTCGAGGAATGGAAACACTTTGCCATTAGCATTAACTTCGTCTTTTTTATTGAAAGCACTCGAATTTGAGCGATGTTTATTTAAGTGGATTATTCTTATTGAATGTGTGTTTTGACTGGGTTTAGTCTCATTTGTTTAAGTTATATTATATACTCGTGACTCCGCCCACGGTAATGTAGATCTCTCGGGAACATAACCTTTTTTCGGATGAATATTCTACGTCCGTCTTCCCACATTTCGTCTGAATCAGTTTAGTGGTTGAAACGTGAAGAGGTAACAAAAGGATAGACAAAGAGAAACTTACGCATTTATAATATTGGAATGAATATGGAAGATATGAATATGTCATTGGAGAAAGGTAGGTGAATATGGAAATTTCATAACCTTTTTACCGCTATGAATAAGATAAATGATAAGAAAAACACTCGATTGCTAACCATGTGTCAATAATATAATGTTTATAGTAAAATTAATCTAATGATATCTGTGAAATGATAGCCGTGTGGTTTCCGGCAGAATAGAATAGGACCACTCCTAGTTTTTCCTTGGAGATCGTAAGTGGCGACTTAGGAAATACAAGCTAAATAAACAAAGCTCATAAACATCAATGAGACCTCTCCAACCCGTCTGGCCAGCGAGGAGAGTGTAGGCCAAAACCTCTGTCTGCTCTAGCCAAGTATGGCTCCAATAGTACAGAGAGGATTATGCTCCTGCAGTGGAGACTAAAAAGACCTGATGATGACTTGTAATTTAAAAAAAAAAGGATAAAAAGACAAATCGTCATAAAAAGCCCTTCAAGCGAGTAGGCGACCAATACTCTTGAAAATAATTTCAGTCGGCGTTACGTTTTGAATATTAATTATAAATATTACTAAAACCCTTTGAAATGTGATATGATGTGAAAAAATGCCTGTAAAGGCCTATTTTCTGAATAAACGCTTAGACTTTGAACCTAAAATCAATGTTTTAAAAAGCAATATCGAAATGCTTTAAAATTAGCTGCAAAATTTATATATAGTCTATAGATAAGAACAAAGCTTGCCGAAACATTCGTTTTATACACACATATTAATGTGAAACTTATAACACTCCTCTTTTTAGTTGAGGATTAAATTATATTTCAACACGCAACAATTCTTGTCCGCCCCTCTCCAGACTGTCTGGCTCTTTCAATTTTAGCCGTCACAATCTCGAGGGCATCAGCAGTGGCGAATGAAATACGGACAATATTTTTGGGTCTTATATTTTTCTGTTTGAAAATCGTTGGTCTATTTTCATTTGATTATGATAGCGCTGTGCATCACAAGAATACCGTAAAACGTCTATTTTTTCGTCGCGCAGTTAGCCTTATTTTCCATTGAATACTAGCATGAAAAAAATATGAAGTACAGTTTAAAGATCAAAATAAATGGATACATCAATATATTTTAAAAAAGTAATTAAAATCTAGCAAAATAAAATAGCAAAAATGCTATACGCAGAAAAAGTTTCGTCGCGAATTACTTGATATTTTCAGCGACAACTACCAACTTTTTTACGACTATAAAAAGTATAACTAAATGAGCCAGATGGATACCTAAAAAAAATACAATATTTGGTTATAATTATTGAGTTATTAAATTAAAAGTGAAAATTAACACGGAAATGGCCGACCCGGGTTTGAAATGAGACTAGGGACAGGCCAACCGGTATCGCCACTTTCAGCCGCTACAAAGGGTTAAGGGATACAGCGCCATGACAATAAATAAAACTGTACAAGTGCGAGTGGATTAACAGACATACTCTATAGGGTCTGAAACACCGTACACGTATGGTATAGAGTCCCTAATCTATAAAAGTACGTATGAACACACATGAAAGAAAGAAACAAATACAGGGTGATTTTGAATTACCTGGTAGTGTTTGCAATATTTTAGTTTCGGAATTAAATATTCTAGTAATATTATAAATGCAAATGTTTTTATTGGTGTCAATTTGTGAGGAGGACACTTTCGCAAACAGATAGTTTACCAGCCGGATCATCATCATCATCATCAAGTCTTATTAGTCTCCACTGCAGGAGCATGACCCTTTCTGTACTACCGGAGCCATACTTGGCCAGAGCAGACAGAGGATTTGGCCTACACTCTCCACGCTGGCCAGACGGGTTGGAGAGGTCTATGAGCTTTGTTTAGCTTGTATTTCCTAAGTCGCCTCTTACGACATCCATAGGAAGACTTGGAGTAGTCCTATTCCACTCTGCCGGAAACCACACGACTATACCAGCCGGATTGAGGTAATATAATCCATACTAATATAAAAAAATGCAAAAGTGAGTTTGGGGGAGGATATGGGGTGAAGAAAAAGGGAAGGTGGTAGGGACAAAGGTATGAGCCTCTAGCGTCCTTACACACTGAACGAAGCATAGAAGTGGTAAAACCTTCACTCAAACTTTGATTTTCTGTGAGAGTATGGTATTTCCCCGGATGAGCCGGCCCTTTCATGCTACTAGCAAAAATGAATTTTGCTGGTAACGTAATACCGCGGCTAAAAGATAGCAAAGAAAACTTAAAATAGTTTGAAGAGAGCGAATAAATCTTCCGTTTTACATTTCCACGAACTATCTAGGTTAAAAGAAGGACCTACAGTTCGAAAGCGAGTATGAAAAGACTCTCTGACAGAACATTTTTCATATTCCAGAGTTCGGTGCACGGATCGACTACAGTTTGGGATAGAATGGAATAATTTTGAATTCATAGTACTTTATATAGAGGAAGATTAATATTACTTATGTTATCGACGTAGCACAGGAGTGATACTGTGTCACCTGAAACTTATAAGCAACTTCTCTATGAATTCTGTACGTATTTGGTAATTATCGGTTGGCTTGTAAGAAAAATTTTGTTACTTTTTAGTTTGTTGCTCGATGCGGTGATTCAAAGTTACGGTGGTGTAGTTGGTAGCACACTTAGGATGTTAACCTAAGGAACGTGTTCAAATCCTACCTGTGGCGAGTTCATCACATATAAAAACTGTTGATATATTGTTTTTTAATAACGTATTTATCTTGTATATCGGTATTCCTCCTTTTTAATTCCTAATACATTGACAAGTACTAACCTGTACTAAGTCCCCATGGATCCCTCCAGGGGCGGTGATGGTGATGAGACACACGTAGGGGACAAGATCTTCTCTCGGGCGATGGAGCTCCAACTCGTAAGTCCTGCCGATGTCTCCGTAGTATGTTCTGTTGCAACCTGGAGGCAAAAGAAAATATTTTAATTAACTATTTGTATATATAACAAAAACAATACCTAATTCAACGAACTGATGCCATTTACATAGGCATAAAAATAATATAATTTGAGACTTGATAACATCACATACATATAACAAAGTTTCGTAAAATGCATTCAGTGCTAGTTTGCGCGAAGAAACAAAACTAAGACATAACTAATACATCATCGTCATCGCAGCCATATGAAGTCCAGTGCTGGACAAAGGCTTCTCCTATGGGTTCTTTGTTCTATGAGAAAATATTGCCATACTGCTGTTTCTTTGTCTTCTTGTGCGTCTGACGCTGCTGCCCATCAAAAGAATTTTGAAACTAGACTTCTCAAGTTTCAAAATTCTTTTTTGGATTTGGGATGGAAATGAAGGTATTGGAATACTACTCACTTAGATGAATAAGGGAAAAACAAGAAGAGTCAAAATATACGTGTGTATAAAATGGTGACGTATTTTCAAATTGGAAAATACTGTATCGAATACGTCGCTATCAGTATAAACAAAGTGCAAATATTTTGTCGTCGCAGCAAGATCCAAAGGCGTATTTTCCTAAGAATATAAACGACGCCTTCAGAATAAACTGTCTCATCGCTCACCTCAAAGCCTCCAGTCACAAAATAAAGAGTTCATAGATAGAGAGCTTTTTACGAATCTAGTTGTACCTATTATGATTTAAAAAATCTGATTTTTGAGCATCAGCAGCTCAGTCTACCAATAGTGCTAAAAGACATTTTACACACGATGACTGGGTGTTTTAAAACACTGGAAATCTTATGAAATTATGCGAGAGAGCTGTACAGATATTTCAAATAGGTTCAGCTGCCAATGAAACAATATAATACAATACAAATATTCTTTATTGCACCATAAATCACACAGAACAAAGAAATAAATAAAAAACCAAAATTAATTAAAAACAATTCATGATACAAAGGCGGACTTATTGCAAAGCAATCTCTTCCAGCCAACCTTTGTGTAGAAAGAGATGTAAACTTAGAACGTGTGGGGCGCAGTAAATCAATAATTACATATAAATAGATACGTAAATACATAAATATATAGATAAATATTACATACAATATACTAAGACATATATTATATAAACAGTTTATGCATAGAAAGAACACACAATGAACACGCAGCTAAATTTATTTTAATTCCGAGGAGAGATAATGAGCTTTTAAGCGGTTCTTAAAGCTGGGCAGAGTTTGGGTAGTTTGAATTTCAACGGGTAATGAATTCCATAGTCGAACAGCTTGTGCAGAGAAGGATTTTGAATAGTATTGGGTAGAATGGATGGGCATTTTAAGACGGAGAGTAGAAGAACTGCGTAGATGACGATTAGAGACCTCACCGAGAAAAGTGAAACGTTCTTTTTGGTATCTAGGAGAGGTGGGGATAAAGAGTATCGTATAGAGAAGGGTAAGGATGTGAAAATTACGGCGAAGCCTAATGGGGAGCCACTTGAGTTGTGCGCGAAAGTTTGAGACATGATCATATTTGCGTAAACCAAATATGAATCTAATACAAAGGTTTTTGAGGCGCTCAAGTTTATTTAATTGCTCTTCAGTGAGGTCCAAATAACATGCGTCGGCATAGTCAAGGATGGAAAGGAGTAAAGTTTGGGACAGCGAAATTTTGGTCTCTGTAGGAAGAAAATTCCTGAGTCTTTTAAGGGAACCAGTGGCACCGAAAAGTTTTTGGCTGACTTTAGTTATTTGAGAGGACCAAGATAAAGTTCTGTCTAAGATGACACCCAGATTCTTTACATTTTCGCTATATTCTACCACGATATCATTAAAAATAATGGGAGGAAGGGAAGACCAATCAATTCTGGAGAT
This sequence comes from Elegia similella, assembly GCA_947532085.1. Classification (NCBI taxonomy): domain Eukaryota; kingdom Metazoa; phylum Arthropoda; class Insecta; order Lepidoptera; family Pyralidae; genus Elegia; species Elegia similella. The sequence goes on along the minus strand of OX383932.1, from coordinate 23,152,540 downwards.
AAACCAACGACTGCCTATGATAATAGCTTGGGGTTTCTGAGGGTTAACAGTAAGACCATGAGATTTAGACCACTGAGAAATTCGGCACAAATCTTTATTTATTGTGCTAATTCCATTGGACAGCTCGTCAAAAGAGGTATGACAATATATTTGTAGGTCATCAGCATAGAGATGATAGGAAGTACAGAGTTGAAAAGTAATGGAGTTAATAAACAAAGCAAAAGGTAATGGAGAAAGCACACCACCTTGAGGGACGCCAGAATTAGTCCAACACCAAGACGAGTAATGATTTTCGATTCGAACTCGATGCCGGCGTCCATGAAGATACGAATGGAACCAGTCGATAACTGAAGGAGATATGTTCAGTGTCCGCATCATACCCAAAAGCACGTCAAAATCTACCGTGTTGAATGCGTTACTAAAGTCAAGAAGAGACATGACAGTCACCTGATGATTATCCATAGCATACCGAATGTCATCGGTGATTTTAACTAATGCAGTTGTTGTACTATGACCTGCACGGAAGCCGGATTGGAAAGGATTGAGAAGGTTATGCTTGTCAAGAAAGGAGTTGAGCTGCGTTTGAACTAACCGTTTAAGGACTTTGGAAAGAAAAGGAAGTATGGAGATAGGTCGAAGATCGGAAAACGAAGAAGGATTTGATTTTTTAGGTATAGGAGTTATGTTTGCAGATTTCCAGGCAGATGGAAATGTATTGTTGGACATGGAATAATTCATGATATGGGTGATGATGGGGAGAATGATATCCAGGATTGGCAAGATCATATTACAACTGATGTCATCCGTTCCGACGGCCTTCGAAGTAATGGACTGCAGACACTTTTGAACATCACTAGCAGTGACCGGACAAAATGAGAATGGAGGATGGTCAGGAGTTGGAATTGAAGAGAGATGGTTTAACGTATTTGTTTTGTCATTGCCACCAAATGAAGACGAAGAGGAGAAATGCTTGTTAAGCTCGTTAAGATTAACGTTCATGGGGCTACTCACATTACTTTTTCCAACTCCGAGAGACCTAAGAAATTTCCAATCCTTGGCCGGATCGCCATTTTCAACGGATTTGTGAAAGTGGTTTCGTTGTGCTTCCCTGCACTTCCTATTGCTAAAGTTACGTGCTTGAACATATTTGTCCCGATATTTCTCAGGGTTTGCTTTAAATTTTGCCTTTATATTGTTCTTTTTATGAATAGCAGCCTTAATGTCATCGTTGAGCCATGGTGCCGGATGATGTTTAAATCTCACCGGCCGGACAGGAGCATGTTTATCATATAAATCAATCAACAGCTTATTGAATAGCTCAATCTGGTCATCAACTGAAGTCAGCTGGGTGACAGAGTTCCAATTACAGTTCCCTGCATCTTCGCGTAAGAGATCAATATTCATAGAGCCAAAATTTCGCTGAAGGAGAATTTTGGATCTAGCTTTAGGAGGGCGAAGTTTAAAGGAGAGAAAAATAAGGTGGTTAGGAAAATAAATCCGCGTTGTACTGTCCGTTATTGGCAACTAGATCTGGAGAGGAGACAAGGATATGATCAATGAGAGATGGTTTAGAATTAGGAAAGTAGTGGGTAGGTTGAAGAAGTGGAAGAATGGAAAGATTACAAGACTCGACAAGGGAACGGAGTGCGCAAGTACGATGATCATCTTTGAGTAGACAAGTATTGAAGTCACCCATAATAATTGTCTGATCAAAATTAGGAGTAAAATCTTCCAGAAGCTTTTCCAGGTGCGAGAAATAGTTAATAGTGTCATACGGACTGTAGAAAACGCCTAACAGGACTCGGGAGTGGTTAAGGGTGATTTCAATAAAAAGATACTCGGCTTCATGTGAAGGATTAGTAGACTGAGAGATACAAACAACTTTGTATGAAATATGAGATCGAAGGTATATGGCAACACCACCACCTCCTTTACCAATACGGTCATTACGGATGAGTTGGAAGCCAGGTAATGAGTAAGAAGTAGAGGGAAGAACAGGCGCTAGCCATGATTCTGAAATTAAAATGGCGTGAATATTTTTACTGTCAAAGGAGGATAATAGTTCAGGATAGTGTCCTGGGATACTCTGCGCATTGATATGTAAGACATTGAAACACTTAGGATGCTCCGAGAAAGTCGAATCTATTGTTTCATTAAGTGGGATAGGAATGGAGTGGAAGCTGTCATTATCTGAAGTAATGGAGACAAAGCTTTCATCATTCTCAGTGTTCATTATTTAAATATAAATATATATATCATAAAATTATGTATTAAAAATATAATGAATAAATATAATAACGTTTATAATACTATTTAAAGTTTAAATATACACAATATATCCACCCGCCAGTTCAGGAATCGAATCTGTACACAAATTAGGCAAAGAATTACAAATTTAACAAAAACAAATATTTAAAAAGAAAAAAAGAAAGATATTAAAAAAAAAAAACAAAAAGATTGGCCCTTTACACTAAAACACCTGTGCCACATTACAAGAGAAATATCACATTTGACATTGACAGCTGACAGCAGGTTGACAGTAAAATTATTCAGACAGTGAAAGTTATTTGTAAATGGTGTGTGGGTCAACAAAAAACAAAACAAACATTAACAAATTCTAGGGTACCTAACACAATTGAGAGAAGAAAATGAGGTGAAATGCAAGCCACCAAACTGTATTGAACCTGACATTTTTACTTTCTGCCGCGTTTGGGACGCCCAGTCGCTGTCGCAGCCGCGGCAGTTTTGGGCACTGCTGCGCTGGCCTGCTGTGTTTGGACTTCTGTTTCTTTGGTCAAGCGTGGTGAGTATGGCAATATCCTTCCATGGCACTATGAATCCCTGGGAGAGGCCTGTATCCAGCAGCGAACTGCTATTGGCTGACATGATGATGAATGAATATATTTATAAGCTGTTGATTGCGTTATATCTACGCTATCCATATTTTAATGCCGAGTTGTTCAAGTCCCGTGTATTTATTGTTTGGGCAATCAACTTGAAAGCGCTCTGCAAACTTGCGTTCGTCATACACGGACTCGCTTTGTTCAGAGCCGAGTAGCACGTCTTTTGGAATCGCACTTTGTTTGTTCTAAACTCTGTAGCGTTTACGGCGACATGGCAATGCTAAGTCTAAGAACAAGGAACGAATACAGATGAGTTTGTTATATCCTACTTTTTAATGATAATTTGCTTTAAATATTTTAGTACTTATGTCTCTTTTTCAAATTTTTACTCACTATTTAACCGACCTCTAAAAAGGAGGTTCACAATTTATCACATTTTTTAAATGTACATAATGTTTCTTCATAACTTCAGTTATGAGACTATCGATTTTTATAAATATTTTTTTTTTTATATTGACAGATAATCTTTTTAATTGGTTCCATTTAAATTATATTACAATCACGCCAGTGCCTAGTTTGTTGAAGTCAGATTCTTTCTATCTGGAAGGTTATTAATTATTTAATTGAATTAACAACATTGGTCCGGGATAAAATACAATAATGCTCTTGCTGCTTCTTCTCCCATACATACCGGAGAAACCGATCGAGGGAAGAGGCTGAGAAATCATGTTAATAGGCGATGCAGATACCAATCGAGCACTATTTTAATTCTAGCCGTGTGGTATCCGGCAGAGTAGAATAGGACCACTCCAAGTCTTCCCGTGGATGTCGTAGAAGGCGACTTAGGAAATACAAGCTAAACAAAGCTTATAAACATCACAGACACCTCTCCAACCCGTCTGGCCAGCGTGGAGAGTGTAGGCCAAGTCCTCTGGCTGCTCTGGCCAAGTATGGCCCTAGTAGTACAGAGAGGGTCGTGCTCCTGAAGTGGAGACTAAAAGGGACCTGATGATGAATGACGTGATTAGAATGTACGTATGTCTCTTTTGTTATCTCGCTAAGATAATCGTAATATTATTAAATGCCGTAAAATGAATTCATATCATGTGACCCATTTTGCCAATTATTGTAGAAAATATTATAACTTAAGAATCATGTTTTTAATCATTGTATCAGGGGTGTCATCCTCACCTGCCTATCCGTTGGTTACAGGTTTGGCATTGGGTACGCGCCCGGCTTCTCGAGCTGCTACTTGCTTTTCTTCTATTCATCCGAGTGAGTAGTATCCCAATACCTTCATTCTCTTCCCAGTTCCAACAAATTCCTATCCTTCCCCAGCTTATAATGCGTCCGATGGGCACAGCGTTAGAAGCACAAGAAGCCAAAGAAACTGCGCTCGCCAAACCACCTCCCAAGCGTGGTGAGTATGGCAAAATCATCTTATGGAACGAAGAATCTTCAGGGGAGGTTGTCCGATTTCCTACGGCTGGAATGAAGATGAAATGGTAGATCGTGATATAGTAACCATTTTACCTTACGCAATGATATATTTGAGTCATATTTATTCGTGTAGCCCTTTTAGACCTAAGCCTTAAAATGTTGTATTGAGGCAGAAGCGGTGGTGGCCCAGTGGTCTAAGAAAGCGACCTATAAGCAAAAGGGTTCAAACTCTAGCCCAAAACCGACTACGAGTTTGAAGACCGATCTGACTCAAGTATGGTCATTTTCATCGGCCTCTACCTGCTTCAGTTGAAGAAAAACTTCGTGAGGCAACCTGCACACAAGCGAATTGTTCACTAGTGTGTGAATTGAAGAAGGCAATGTAAAACCACTTCATTATTTCCTGCCAAAAATAGTCATTATGTGCGTTGTTTCCACACGATGTTACCGGCAAGAGCGACAGAAGAGTATGTGCACTAGTGAGTGACAGAAGTTTAAATCTGAACATGTTTCTTAAAATAGTAGATAATGCACATGTCGTAAAGCAACGTTTGAGTTTTTGGTGAAAAGACCGAAAACCCAGGTTTCAGTTTATACCGATCCCTCGTTTCATTTGTATGCAACATCACGATTCTTGGAGAATGTGCTATAATTTGATTGCACACAAACCGACTAAACTCCGCTGTTATTAGCTGAGCGCGGCAAACTGTTTACTCCGCAATGGTTATGGTTTGTCTACAACTTTTTGGTTATTAGATAAAAGTGTTTGGATTTAGGTAAAAAGGAAACCGAATATTTAATTTCTCCGTCATGGGCTAATTTCTAATTATGTATTTTTTTCTTTATCTGTGGTAGGTTGTAATAATATTTGACATGCTTTAAAGCTTTAGTAGTTATTAACCACATCTTATTGCCAACTACACAGCTAGAAGTTAAGTTTCCGGTGCAAAAGTACACAACTTACAAAATCATTGCCTCATTTTTTAGGGTTCCGTACCCAAAGGGTAAAAACGGGACCCTATTAATATGGCTCCGCTGTCCGTCTGTTTGTCCGTCTGTCACCAGGCTTTATCTCATGAACCGTGATAGCTAGAGAGTTGAAATTTTCACAGATTATGTATTTCTGTTGCCGCTATAACAGCAAATACCAACTCATCGATACTATATTTTATTATAGATACTTATATTGATAAACATCCAAGTCCCAGGTCAATCTGAAAAATATCGTTTTCCATCATGACCTAACCGGGGGTCGAACCCGGGCGCCCTCGTGTCGCAGGTTTGCGTGTTGACCACTGCGCCACGGACCTCGCCAGTATATTCTTATGTAATGTGATACAAAAAGAGTACTTAAAATTTTAATGTATATTTATCGTAGGTACGGAGATAGACTCAGCATGATTTGTGTTTGTTAATGCTCTCAGTCAGCATAGAAACGAGAGTGATCGATTTTCATTCACCCAAAAACTCCTTTAATATAAAATGTGTTGTTATACGGTTACGATGTAGAGATATGGCGCGTAGACATTGCTACGACATGGAGACGGTTCTACGCAGGTGTTACGGCGCGTAGACATTGCTACGACTACGTAGGTAGTCGGTTCTACGCTGCTTCGACAAGAAATAGTTGTAAGCCAAATTAGGTCTGGAAAAGTCTTTTTGTAGTGCGAATTTATCTATTCATACTAAAAAAATATATTGATATATAAATTCAAATATATTTTTTTAATAATTTAAATATTTCTACAGGTACTCGCGTGATTTCTTCACGTTCACCATGCTTTTGGTGCCCATATCTTATTTATTTTTAAGCCCAATTCTTTATCAGGACATCTAAGTAAAATTTTTTCTACTATTAGTTTACGGGTAACTTCGATCTCGCGAATATTTATTTCAATATCAACTATCCTAAAATTTGACTCATCATCATCATCATCAGGTCTTTTTAGTCTCCACTACAGGAGCACGACCCTCTCTGTACTACTAGAGTCATACTTGGCCATAGCAGCCAGAGGACTTGGCCTACACTCTCCACGTTGGCCAGACGGTTTGGAGAGGTTTCTCAGATGTTTATAAGCTTTGTTTAGCTTGTATTTTATAAGTCTCCTTCTACGACATCTACGGAAAGACTTGGAGTGGTCCTATTCTACTCTGCCGGATACCGCACGGCCAATTTGACTAATATTGCCTAATCAAAATTTTATCATAATCGGAGCACTGGTTCGCCAGTTCTCTAAAAACATATATTTATACAAAATATATGTTTTCACCCCAACTCGATTGAAGACATTATTTGCTCACTTGGACAAGTATTAGATTAAATTTGCCAAGTCTTTCAAATTTAGCAACCCGCACATTTCAATTCAATAGTGAAATTGCTCGGAAATGCAGACTAAAAGCCGAGTATCATCGCGATGAACATTGTTGACTCGCTTTGATTGTGTTGTGCTTCTTAATTGGATAACGAGTTTTGATTTTGATTGTACCGGACTATTTTCCGAGTTATTAATTGTTTTATCAAAGTTTTCGTGTTGTTGAATTTTGGAGTTATTTCATCGAAATATGTCTATATAAAGGACCGAAATATCAATGATATGAATTTTAGTTTGAAGAAAATGTCTATTTATAGTTATTCAGAAATACATAAGTATATATTGTCTTATTTGAAAACGTATCCTCTCCATTTTGAAATTTTCTTCTGTTAGACTAAATTCTCATGTCACAATGTTTGTAACAAAACTTCTCCGAAACATCATCATCATTTCGAGCAGGTGTCACGGTCAATCGACCATGAAAAATCTCAAATGTCCGAAACGGCTTTACCGATTCTTAATAAATTTTGTATATTCAGTAGGTCAACACCGCTCAGTGATAAAGGTGGTCCATAATAAAAATGGAAATGGATTTCAGGACCCTTTGATAGCAGACTAGCATGTACCACAAAAGCCTTCACAATACAATACACATATAATGCTACAATTTCTTGGAACAATCTCCCAAACATAGGTTTGCATTTCCATTCCACTGATTCAAAACTATCGATAAATATATTAATTTGACTAGCTCCGTGGCGCAGCGGTCAACACGCCAGCCTGCGACACGGGTTGACCGGGTTCGATCCCCCGCCAGGTCAAGATGGAAAATGATCTTTTTTTTTAGATTGGCCTGAGTCTTGCATGTGTATCTATATATGTATTTGTTATAAAATATAGTATCGTTGAGTTAGTATCCCATAACACAAGTCTCGAACTGTGTGATTTGTCCGTATATATTTATTTATTATTATCCAAAGTATAGAAACGCATTATACTCAAATGACAAGTCTCAAAACACAAGTTCTAAAGAACGGTATTCTACAAACTAATGCACATCTCTAAGCGCCATCTTTGATTGCGGCATTACAGCCGGGGCCGAAAAGTTTTCAATTTAGTTTGGTAATATTGTAATTATTTGTTTGATGTGGTTTGTTTGTAAATAGATACTGTAACTGTACCTCTTCAACCCGTCTAGCCAGCGTGGAGATTATAGGCCAAGTCCTCTGACTGCTCTGGCCAAGTATGGCTCTAGTAGTACAGAGAGGGTCGTGCTCCTGTAGTGGAGACTAAAAAGACCTGATGATGATGATGACTGAAACTGTGCAAATAATCAATTTGGCTCATATTTAGACAGATATAACTAGTGGTTCTGCGAGAACAGTAGACCTCGCGACACTTACAGCCAACATCCACATTTGCTTTCCAGTGCTCTAAAATATATCTGTTACTGATATGCTAATTAACTAAAGGATGATTTCCTTCAGTTACTATTTCCCAATCTCCGCTGCTCTTAATTAGGAACCAGAGGAAACGGAAATTTAAATCTACATTCCCTTTACCAGAAGACCCGACCAGACCCTTTTTTAAGAGGAAACACTAAGCTCGAGAGATATGAAAAATATATATTTATAATATTTATTGCTGTCGCGCCGCGTGCCCAAACAAACCCCGCAGAGTGCGATAGAGATAACTGCAGCTCGGCCGGAAAATACTTATAAAAATTACACAAAATGAACGCTTCGTAGTCTGATTTCTTCTTCAAAACTTAACCTATTTAATTTCTTTTTACATTAAAAATTTAAAATAAGCTATTCCTGTGTTTCTGCGTTTCTTTTTCTTATATAATTGCCCAAATTTGTTTTCTTGATGTTTGAACACAACGGAAATTCGCAACACACACAAAATTTTAACATACGGATTTTTTTAGTAAAAAATCATTACTCTATTGGTACTATCCGGCGAGGAATCAGGGGACTACTCTTGTATGGAAACACGGCCCTTGAGCACCATGTTAAGTATGATTTTTTTTACACATTAACTAAGTTGGAGTGATCCTCTTCAAGATCGGAAATATCGGAATAGCGAACTTGGCATGGGTGAATAGGAGGCAAAGTTTAGGTACCCGGTTTCATAGTTGTTATGTTACCAATTGGTCAAAATTTTAATATCAAAATTTTAATAGGACGCTAATTTTCAACTATTATGGCAGACAAACATGCGAACTTTACGTTAAGAAGTGGCCGGCATCTATAAGACCCGGGTTCAAGTCACAGGATAGCATGTGAATCTTTTTTTATTTATTTTTAATTTTTATTTCAGGATTCTAAGTTTATTCAGTGTTTTCAATTATAAAAGTAATACGCAGTATCATGCTTTAAGCCAAAAAATATTTTTAATATTTTGATTTTTGTTCCTTAGGGAAAGTTGTTCAATTTTACTCCCTCTCCACTTCACGTGCTTCAACTTCTTTCATAAATATACAGAAAATCGATTTCAGACAACTTTTGGGCAAATTGCCGACTATAAACACGTTCAAGTTTATCGTATAAAAAAGTTGTTCAGACAAAAAAGTTGCGTCTTAATGAGAATAACAAAAAAGTCTAATGACATTTTTGATTTTTTTTCCAAATAGCTGTGCTTTGAGTTTTTTTAAGTTTCGGACCCACATATATCCGCCATTTTTTAAAATTTTGAAAGACTGGCACGACAAAAAAATCTATATATTTACCGAACCCGCTCACAAAATTTCATGAGAATCGGTTGAGAAATGCGACCTGTAGGCGAGAACAGACAGACAGACAGACGGACAAAAGAATTTTGGGCCAGTGGAAACTGAGACGCTTCGCTCGCTCGGTCAAAAATAGATTTTAAAAAAATGGCGTCTTTTAAAGGATGTTTTAAAAATGTACGCTAGATTAAGTAGAAAACTCGTAGTTTTAGTTTTTTGTGCAAAATTATCATGATAAAATAGACAAAAGAGTGCGTTTGTTGGCACAAATGGGCTCCATGAATTTGCTGGCCCAAACTCATTAAGCCGTTTGCAAATATTTGGCTTTTGGTCATGCAATCTTAAAAAAATCCCTAATATGTCAGTGAGTCTATGAGTTATGAACCTCCCGAATCACATTGACCTCACATTGGTCAGCACCATATACCAATAGCGTTTAGAAGCTTTCTGCTAAATTCTCTATAAAAAAAAACAAAAACGAAATTAACAACAAAAATCTAACCTGCTTACACAAATTCATGAAAGGTGCGACCTGTAGAAGAGTACAACCAGACAACGAGAACTACGAAAATGTGTTGCCCAAATTAAAACAGAGACGCTTCGCTTACGCTTTGTGCTTACTTTGTCAACTTTGTTTCATAAACTTCGATAAAATATAATAGTAGATACACGATTCGCGCTCGAAAAGTGGCACCGGCAAAATAGCGCACTAATCCAGTTTCGGAGCTGTTTTGTCCACCATTTTCATTAAACCGCACTAACACTCACACGTCTCGCGATGACGAATGTACAGTGAAAAGACGCAATAACTACGCATCAAATGTGAAAAAAGATGGAGTTATACTTTCAGAATGTACCGTTTTTGTCATTGTTATGAGACTGTATATCTACCATTATATTTGATCGAAGTACACAAAACACAATACAATCAGGACGAGCAACTTGGTACAAAGGCAGGCTTATTGCTAATCGACCCTAATCAGTTATATTGTGGATGAAAAAGAGAAACGTCATTGGCATGGTGCACTTACCAACACTTGTACAAAATTACAATTTACTATCGGATGCTTCGTTAATTATTATTTATTAATAAAAGTTTACCTATGAACATAATCTTAAGCAGAAACACATTATCCCCAAATGGCAAGTCACAGTCACAGTTCTAACGGGGTCTTAAAAACTGATGTACGTCTCTAAGTGCCATATCGTGGCAATCAAAGAGAGAGCTTTTACAGCCAAAGTTAGAGCTTTGTTTCCAGCAGCTTTTAGTAACATGTGGGTATTGTCTACAATTTTGTTTAGAAATATTTCTATTGCTATGTTAACGGACTGTTTGTTTTCTAGCCTTTGCTGCTTTCAAAATTACCAATTAAAGAGTTTTTTTTGGGTCTTTCACTTTATTTTACCTTTCCTTATTTCTATATTTAGACTAATATTTTTTTTTCACTCCAATAACTAAATACCCTGTTTGTATTTAAGCCCTCTCTAATCTAACTTAGTATTGCCTTTAACTTGTTATCTCTGGTTTTGTCTAACCTTGAGAATGATGAGTTTAATATCTTGTCTAATTACTGATGCCCACATCAGTTTAATGACCGAAATGAATAGTAAACTTAGAAATTTTACTACTGCTTAAACACTGCAAAAATCCATCAACATAAGCATTACCCAAAGTACAGCAACGCATCATCCTCAAATGGCAAAGTCCCACAAGTCCCAGTTCTAACGGTGTCCTACAAACTGATGCGCGTCTCTAAGCGACATATCGTCGCAATCAAAGAGAGAGCTTTTACAGCCAAAGTTAGAGCTTTGTTTCAAGCAGCTTTTAGTAACATGTGGGTATTGTCTACAATTTAGTTCAGATATACTCGAATTGTTATAGATTTTATTGTTAATAGTTTGTTTATAGCCTTTGTTTAGATTAAGATCTCATTTCAGTTTTTTTGTACATAAATAAAGAATATACCCAGTTAGTTTATTAAAGACCTCTTTCTTATGTTACCGTGTAGTCTTTGGCTTGTAATCTTCGAATTTGTGTACCTTGAAAGAGTGTTTGGCGTGATGACTTGTCTAATGCAATGAATGGTGTCTACATAACTTTTATTATAAGATAATCAGTAGTAGTTTTTTAATGTTTCTGTAAATGAAACGTTTCAAAAATCACCCAACAGTATTTTCTATATATACTTTGGACGTTAAACCTTTATATCATCATAAGTATAACTGGCTATAATAATATGACAGGGCAATCGCACGTTTTTAATTTTAAATAATAGTATAGGGTTTTTGAGTGAGGATTTTTTAAACGAAATGCATCTGAGATAAATTCAAACTGCACGCAGTACATACTAGAGTTATAATCTTAAAACTACTTCAATCCAACTACTGAACCAATTATAATAAACTTTAAATGAGACCAACTTAAAAGCGTACTCTTTTATCGAAAAAAGAATTTTTAAGTCGGTTCATAAATGACGGAGCTCTGAGGTAACAAACATTAAAAAAAAACAACGGGTTGCACTCCGGGAGTGCCGGCAGAAGTCAAAACTTCGCGTGGTAGAGACGGATATTACTTCCTCTCCTACGCCGCTCCGTGGTGGTCACAGGTTACGTGCCTGTCTTACGAATTTTCTATCAGGTCACGTGTCCTGACGTGAGTGTTAAATTTTTTATCCTTCCCAAAAAGTGTACAACGACGCTAAAGAAGTTTTCACCTCAAAAATACAACATAATTGATAAACTTCTCCTTTCTGAAGTCGGTTAAAAAGAACGTGGATCGAGATGTAACACTCGAAATGTATCTGTTTTCATTACTTGCAATATGCGATGTGCAAAGTATCAGAATGCAGTTGGTTGGACGTCAACGACTCTCGATCGGTCAATACAATACCGAGCTTGCCTTTGTTTTCCTTCTCCCTCATATTTACAGGTTATCTTCAATTCTTTCGTTTTATCTGTCGTTTAAATTTAAAAAAGCTGTCACACCGTATGTGCCTGGTTCGATCCCAGGTCAGGTCAGGGTAAAAAATTATCTTTTTTAGATCAACCAGGTCTACTTGTAAATATCCCATAACACAAGACTCGAACTTAGCTTAATCTGTGTGATTTGTCCGTATATATTTATTTATTTACTAGACTTTGCCCGCGGCTCCGCCCGCGTCAATGTCGATCCCTCGGGAACAGTACTTTTTCCCGGGATAAAATGTACCCTATGTCCTTCTCAGTAGGTGTACTGATCACTAGTTATCACGTGAAAGTGTAACAAACAAACTCACTTTCGCATTTATAATAATAGTTAGGATTAGGATTTAGTTCCAAAGCTATGCAAGGCCGGTTGATGTCAGGCAGGTGTTTTGCTATAACTGTTCCAAATAATATCATCATCATCATCATCCTAGACTCATCCATTGCTGGAAATAGGTCTCTCCCAAATCATAATTTACAACATGAATTAATATTACACCATCAAAGCAAAGAATCCCGGGCTCGCATCCATTAGGAAGATTGAAAACATGGTTCACTATGTAATACTACAAATCGCGCCTATTTTCTTTAGATGTTGAGGCGCCCAATGGCTCAGCAGGCGTGAGCATTTTTAGGGCTTACCCATGTTAAGCAATGGGTGACCGAAAGTGGCATAAAAATATCTGAAGCTCCTCCGTGCTTCGGAAGGCATGTTACGCCGTTGGCTGTTGTCATTGATGGCAGTCGTTAAGCTATGTCAGAAGCCTTTAGACAGTTTGAAAAATCTGACACTTTTGTTGGTCACTTGCACACACGAAAAACAAACAAATATTAGTAGGAATGTGTGATGTGTATTGAGCCGGAACGCCGTTTGACGTCAACAAATCTCGAATGGTCAATACAATACCGATGCAATACAGGGCTTTTGTTATCCGGCAACAGCCGAGTATCAATGTTTCGTTCGCTAGCCTATTTATTGTGTACGGCTAGCTTAAGTTAAGTCGACCCCTTTGTGAGAGTACTAGATGTGGTATAAGTTTTAAAATTAACTTGAGTTTTTTTTGTAGTAAAAACTTCTTTAGTGGCGTTAACTGCCTCCGTGGTCCAGTGGTTAAGGCTTTTGCCTGTAGACCCGGGGGTCGTGGGTTCAATTCCCACAGGAAGCATACTTTGTTTAGTTGCTTTCAGTTTGGTTAGGACATTGCAGGCTTGAATTACCTGATTGTCTGATAATAAGTAAAGATAATTCTGTGCTTTGGAAGGCACGTTAAGCCGTTGGTCTCGGCTGTCATCTGGTAGTCGTTAAAGGAACACGAGACCGAGAGGCGGTTCCGAAGAACTCTTCCACCAGGGTGTGTATGGTCGATTGACCGTGACACCTACCCGAAATGATGATGATGATGTGGCGTTCTGTACTTTTTGGGATGGGTAAAAAATGTTAAAACTCGCGTCAGGACTCGTAGCCTGATCGAAAATTCATAAGACGGATTGAATGACGCGCGGCGTATTTACACGCTGTGTATTTCTCTCTTATTGTGTACATTGTATTTCTAGCTGTGTGTATAAAACATTGATTAGATAACAGAAGGAAAACGCAATCATAACAACGTCATCTTTTATCAGAGACTTTTACCTCTAAATAAAAGTAAAACAAAACAACAGTTCCATCCCCAAAATATATAAGGCCATCCATTTTCAGCACAATTTCCCATTACAAATACGAGGAAAACAACTCGAGATGGTATGATCCAGATAATTTTGGCAGCCCATATGGTTTTACACGACAACGTAAAGAAAACACTCGATATCCAGTTTTACGGTCACGGTCCCCATTCATCTTATCTTTGCCGGTTTATAGCGGGATTCAGTAATGGTGTTTACTAAGGAAGGGAGCCGTTATCCTCCGGCTTTAGGGCGAAATTTTTTAGTTATATATTTGTAAAGTATCTACGTTATTCGCTTCGTAGTGCGTATTCTGCCGAAGTTATTTTGCCCGTGAGAATTTTATTTTTAGGCCTATAATTTTTCTGCCTTTTACTGAAGGGTATCCAATTATATTGGATTTTTAAGCGGATGGATTGATTTTTTGGATAAGCGGTTTAGATGGGATGGAAGGGAAAATAAATAATTATTTTTGGAAGCCAGATTTTGTTTTATATTTATCGGTATTTATCTCGGCCGCAAAAAGTCCACTGCTGGATATAGGCCTCCCCCAAAGAATTTGGTTGGGTTGCCATAATTACCATGCTTGGCAGATATTTCTTCCATGTTGGTCTGGGAGAAAAAAAAAACATAAAATGTGCCAGCTAGTTCCCTTGCGGGGTAGGCAGAGCCTGGGCAGAAGTCATGAAGACTATGTATGTATGTTGGCAGATGTGGTAAGCACAGTTTATTCGGCTTATCTACGGTAAAACTGATTTCGATATGCAGCCGCCTCAAAGCGGCTTTTTTAGGGAGAAGGTAGGAGTTTGGGAGGGAAAAGGGATAAAGGCATTTGGGATGCTACTTGCTGGGGTGGATTGGGGATAATATGTTGCAGCTGGGAAGACCAGGCCCCCGTACCGATGCAATGAATGCTACTGTTACCGCACACGCAGTAGAGGAAGACAACCTTACCACATGACCAGTACTTATCTAATCAAGTATAAAAAAGTATGTTTGACTTATTATGCACGTCGTGGCTCCTAAATAGATATAAATATACAATATGTAAAAAAACCTCTCCGGTTCTTGGGATAATTCAACCTGTCAATATGAACAACTTTTCCTATGGGACCAATGGTGAGAACTCAAAATTTTTATTGGCGTTACCATACAAATTGACTTGGCGGCCGAACATTTTTGTTTGGTAATGTCCATTTTTAGGGTTCCGTACCCAAAGGGTAAAAACGGGTCTGTCTGTCTGTCTGTCCTTCTGATGATGACTATGACCGTCTGGTGACAGACGGACAGACAGACAGATCGAGAGGCTGTATCTCATGAACCGTGATAGCTAAAGAGTTAACATTTTCACAGATTATGTATTTCTACAAATGCGATGATATTAATAGGGTCCCGTTTTTACCCTATGGGAACGGAACCCTAAAAAACAGAGTAAATAAGCAAAAAAATATCGAGCAAAAACTCACGTTTGTTGTATGGAAGCCCCCTTATATTTATGGGGGCTTTTATACAACAAACGTGAGTTTTTGCTTGATATTGATACCGGCAACAGATGGCCGCTTGAAATATTCACAGAATATTTCGTTAAATATTCACTTTAGAAACAAATATTTAAATTAAAATAAAACAAATATTTCCAAACAACAGACATGATTTTTTGGTACGGTTGGTTCGAATGGTACGTATGGTTCGTGCGCGAGTCCAACTCGCACTTGACCGGTTTTTTTAGGTCCCAGCTTTGATCCCATAGGAAAAGTTGTTAATATCGACAAGCTGAATCACCCTTTCAAGGATCGGATAGGATTCTCCATTATTACCATTGCCATTTACGCACACATCCTTACTATCCTTATTACTTTACTTAATATTATAAATGCGAAAGTGAGTTTGTTTGTTTGTTTATTTGTTTATTTGTTTATTTGTTTATTTGTTTATTTGTTTATTTGTTTATTTGTTTATTTGTTTATTTGTTTATTTGTTTATTTGTTTATTTGTTTATTTGTTTATTTGTTTATTTGTTTATTTGTTTATTTGTTTATTTGTTTATTTGTTTATTTGTTTATTTGTTTATTTGTTTATTTGTTTATTTGTTTATTTGTTTATTTGTTTATTTGTTTATTTGTTTATTTGTTTATTTGTTTATTTGTTTATTTGTTTATTTGTTTATTTGTTTATTTGTTTATTTGTTTATTTGTTTATTTGTTTATTTGTTTATTTGTTTATTTGTTTATTTGTTTATTTGTTTATTTGTTTATTTGTTTATTTGTTTATTTGTTTATTTGTTTATTTGTTTATTTGTTTATTTGTTTATTTGTTTATTTGTTTATTTGTTTATTTGTTTATTTGTTTATTTGTTTATTTGTTTATTTGTTTATTTGTTTATTTGTTTATTTGTTTATTTGTTTATTTGTTTATTTGTTTATTTGTTTATTTGTTTATTTGTTTATTTGTTTATTTGTTTATTTGTTTATTTGTTTATTTGTTTATTTGTTTGTTTGTTTGTTTATTACGCTTTCACGCCGTAACTACTGAACCGATCATCATGAAATTTTGCATACAAGTTCTCTGGAGTACGGAGAAGGACATAGACTACCTTTTATCCCGGGAAAAAGTAATCCCGAGGGATCGACATTGACGCGGGCGGAGCCGCGGGCAAAAGCTAGTACTAAATATACACATTCTAAATATACGTAATACCATACATTTAACTCTGTAATACACATAATCTCTGCTCTATTGATATTTTAAAAAGGCTTGTAAAAATTCCAACCGCCCCGATTCGATGTAGGTATCATATAAATATCCAACGTAAGTACATGCTGTATCGGTTATAAAACTCGCCTAATCCTGAAGCCTTTTTCAGCTTGATCACGTCATACGAACCCGGATTATAATAATTCCCTCAGCAATGGCGAAAATGTCTACTGAATTTGAGTACTAAATTCACCAAGGGTATTTCACGGAATAATTTTTATATTATTATTTTGACCTTGGAAAGTAGACAATTTTAGGTTGCTCTCAGGATTATGAAATAAATACCATGTAAAATGTTTAGTCGTTTTACAGCCCGAAAAGAAAAAGGTCATGTCAATCCCCTGCCTCGTTTAGACGTATTTTAGAAATGTATCCCAAAATACCCACCCTGTTCAGGTCGAGTGTTTATTTTCGGCTTCATTTTAGCCGACCAAAATGCAAGCTAGTACCTTATTGATTGAAAGCTTTGCCTACGATAATAGCCTTCTCTGTATATCTACAGAGACCTATCGGTCTTTTATTATTTATTAATAAAACCTAAAGTGTATACCAGGCGATTTAATTTGATTCTTGGGAAATCTTTTTCATGTCAGGTGCCAATCTATACTAATATTATAAAGCTGAAGAGTTTGTTTGTTTGAACGCGCTAATCTCAAGATCTACTGGTTCAAATTGGAAAATTCTTTTTGTGTTGGATAGTCAATTTATTGAGGAAGGCTTTAGGCTATAAAAACATCACGCTGCGACTAATAGGAGCGAAGCAACAATAAAAAATTTATCTATACTAAGAAAAAAAACGAAATTATGATTAATTAGTTGAGGGCGCGACCGGGGACGAAGTCGCGGGCAACAGCTAGTTATTGAGAAAAGGGCAGATATTTCATAATAAAAGGATATAATTAATTAACTTCAGATTCTTTGAAGTTGGTAAAACAAACAACAGGCTTTATCGAATAATATCATCAAAAAACATGTGACTGGACTGACTTTCTTTCGGCGTATTCTTCTGAGCTGTGGTCATCCCGAAACGCTAGCAGTTTTTCGATTTCGGAAACATAAATGAAAGAAAAATAAATAACAGAAACATATGACGTTCAAAAAGCGATACATGTATCCTATTTTTAATAAAAAAATATTCATTTTATTTTTTTTCATTTTTGACATTTTAAATTATTAACTGGTGTCACAGCATAATATAAAGATTCTATAAGTAAATACACACATTCATATCTATTTATGCATTAAGAAGTTATCAGAGAAAAAAGGTGATGATGGCTTGGTATGTTCATGAACTAGACATTAACCCTGAAGATATAACTCTCCTATTTTCTAAAATACATGATTTTTAATGAAAAATCAAATAAAATTAACCACCTATGTACCATAAACATTCAAGTTGGTAATTTTTAAGCGTCATCCTTGAGAATTAGTTTGCGACGAAATTAAGGTCAAATCAGGTACTATGTCAACGTACCAGCCGGCCTATTTGCTAACTCAGTGACCAACGTTTTGATAGTCACTTCAAAATACATTGCGGGTTTCCTATGGTTGACTATTTTTATTAAATATATATATATATAACGTAATGTATTTTGAAATGACTATCAAAATTTTGTACACTGAGTTAGCAAATAGGCCGGCTGGTCTCATTTTAACTCCCAAACCAATGCTGAAATTGTAGAGTGCCAAATAACTTTTCCATGCATTTATTATACGAATGGTTGTAATGTTTCCAACTCAAACATGTGGTCAGGGGGGAAATATGCACAAAATGGACTTTTAAATATTTTCTACAATTTAAATTGTCTTTTCTATTTACATATTGGCCGCAACCCGCCCGATATGCAAATATCGCCGTAGCAAGCTGTGAAATACACCAACTCCGTGGATACAGTAACGAGATCATAGAAGGATAGCTACAATGTGTTATCATAATCATTTATTTGCAAAAGTCAAATTAAGGTCTTATTATAAGATACTGGCGGCCCGTCCCGGCTTCATTCGGGAAGATATAGGTATCTAAATAGCCTATGATCATCAGGGACAATGTAGGATTCTAATGGATAAATAATTTTGCAAATCAGTCTAGTAGTTTCAGAGCCTATTCGATGCAAACAAACAAACAATCAAATCTTGAAGAAGTATAGATAGTATAGACGTACTAATACAAACCTGCAGAAAGGTATGCAAATGTTATAATACATATTGTTAATAAAAAAAACAATACAATTAAATGTTTGTATTGATTGAGTGATGATGTTATTTTTTGAATTTGTGTATTCATATTTTATTTATTAAATATAAATAAAATATGAAGAAATTCAATACTAAAATTCAATAGTAAACATCGTGATTGAAAAAAATATCAAGAAACCTCTTTCTCTATTATGTTTTGAAAGATGTGCCTTCTAACGTCTAATTTGTTGTGTAATTGCCGCTGTAAACTGTTTGATTCGCGACTGATTGCTAAAAGTATAATATGTGGTATCAGGGTCGAATAATATCTATTAAGTAGGTACAACTTGCAACTCTGAGTTCATAGTTCTATCTGAATCATGGAGATTTTAAACTATTCAACAATAATTCTACGTGACATCAAAGTTCGGTGAAAGGTTCGAATAACTAAACAGTAGTAAAACTGTAAATGAGAGATATTAATAAGCAACAAACACGCTACAGCAGCAGAAAAATACATATCTTTTCTTCAATTTCACAATCATCTTTTGAACAACAAAAGGAGCAGTCTTTTAAGTCGAGTTAGGAAAAACACATCTCATGCGTGTGTATGTAACATGTTAGTTCTTTTGATAATTCTCGAATCAATGCTCTATTTGAAATAAAATTTGGAACATTTTGTATAATGTATAAGTAATACAATTTTTAAGTACGTTGAGCATTAAAATCAGTTCAATAGTTTATGAGATATGCAAATAAATGTTCACGAGGTCCAAGATCGCGGCAAACTACTAGTGACTAAGTTCTTAAATGAAGTTTTTCATTCACTCTATGAGCAATTAAATCTTACGTTGGTTATTTAAGAAAATAAATAAAAAAATATAAAAGCACTAAAAAGTGCTATATTTTATATCATTTCTGTACTTTCTGTATTTTTGTTTCTACTGCCTTTGTGAGTCAAATTGTTTGCGCTTTACAAGTTTGATCAGGGTTATTGATGAGTTCTTGTTTTACTTGTACATTGAGCGGAATGTATATCGGAATAATTTATGCATATCAACGTAATGGGTCGCAAAGGATTTGATGCTTAAGGATGCTGAATGAGAAATTTGTACGTTACTTTGACGGCTTTTGGGATAAGAAGTCCTTTTGTTGCATGATAGTAGTACAAGTTTAAAAATAAACATCTACTTATATATTATTAAATTGATGACAGGATCCCAAGCTGGTGGTAACTGCCAAACATCTTCTCTATTATTTTTTTCTTTTGTCTTTTATTCGGCCCTCAAACTTCATTCAGAAGCTTAATTTAGCCAGTGTCTAGTTATTTTTCCAGTGTTTCTTGCTTGTGTATCAACGAAATGATGGTTTAATTTATTTCGCTGAATTCGACGGAGCCCTTGGCGACAATTCCCATGAGTCCTCTGGCTTGATCATAAACAACGCAAAGAGGCGAGCAAACACCAGCCCGCTAAATAAATCTCACTACAACAACACCATGACACTTTATTTTAGTTATTTCACACTTTGTTCATAGACATAGGTATTATAAAACCAAATTACACTGATTTCACATTATAAAGTCCACTAGAAACAATTTGCAAAACAATATTTCACATTACAGAGTCCACTAGAAACAATTTGCAAAACAATCTAAAACAAAAGCCGTGCAGTCCGCCGAAATTCCCGCCAAGAACTCCTCAACCATCTTCTCTATTGAAATTAGGATTTCTTTTTTTATTTCAATAGCCTCACGAAGCATTTTTGGAATGTATCTTTTTCTTTTGCAAGGACTTGAGGAGTATCAAAACGCATAGAACGCTTGGGGTTGTCCAGAGCATGTTCACTGACTTATTTGAGCGTCTATTCTCTCACATATTAAAAATATTAGAGGAGGGAAATTATTTTTTCTTTAGGTCGACAAGCCTATGAGCCATAAAATCCATACCAGTAAACCACGGAACTGAAAACATTGCCCCATTATTTTAGTATACACAATAGAGCGAGCCCAGAGCGAACCATCCTTTCGTGCACAATATTGCACGCTCGGACCTGTGACCTGGTTTCGTATTGGTGTAAAAAAATCATTATTGCCTTGATATTGCCATTATGAAGCATGTTTATTGAGTCAGGAAGGCTGAGAAACTTCATTGTCCATTCGCAGTTTAACAAGCAGAGGGAAATCTGTTGTTACCATGTTGTTACAATATTTCACGTCTGAATACACCTTATTTTGTGATAATGAGGGATTTTCAAAGTGAAATTAACAAAAAAATTATAATTACTATTTTTCGGACTAGATGGCGTTGATGAAGTCAAGTGTCAAATAAAGCCCTAGGAAAAAATAAAGTCAGGATAAAATATTATCATCCATGACATTCTTCATCATCATCATACTAGCCGCAAGATGTCCACTGCTGGACATAGGCCTACCCCAAGGATTTCTTTCTATTCTTCTTAATTTAATAAATTATGAATCTCAGAAATAAATTACCGTTCACGTGTTGTTGGTGGGACTTCACGGCTTTTGTTTTAGGTAGTTTTGGAAATTGTTTCTAATAGAAATATGGTGTTAAAAATACCCATGTTTACGTATAATGTGTGGAATGACTAAAATAAACTGTCATAGTACGGCTGTAGTGAGATTAACTTACTTAGCGGGCTGGTGGTAGTCCGCATCGTTGCGTCGTCTGTGATCAAGCCAATGGATTCGTGAGAGTTGTCGCCGGGGGCTCCGTAGAATCAATGAAATGAACTACACCACATTACACACAGCTACACTATCATTACGGATGCGAAACATGGCTCGTCAAAAACGACATCACCAGCCGACTACAGGTGTTCGTAAACAAATTTTTACGTCGCCTATTAGCGATATATTGGCCACGAACCATATCCAACGCAAGACTATGGCAGGTAACTGACCAAACGCCCATCCAGCAAGAAATCCTATTAAGAAATTGGCGATAGGACATGTGCTGCGAAGCTCTGATAACCACCTGCCCAAACAAGGTCTCTTGTGGAATGCCCAGGGCAAGAGAACACCGGGCTACAACTAGACTCAACTGGAGCGAGCTAAGAGTCACAGCCCAGGACCGCGAGAAGTGGAGAATTCTTCTGCGAGCCTTATGTCCCGGGGCCACAGGACCACATCATCATCACACCATCATTAGATTGATTAAAAAGCGCCAGTCGACAAGCGGACCCCGGGTTCCGAAGCACCATGGATGAGGCAGACAGTAAAAAATATCAGGTAAGAGAGTAAATATTTTTGAATTGATAACCATTTTGTGGCTCAGTGGTACCGTGGGTGCCTTTGAATCGCAGGTTACCGGGTTCGGTCCCGGTCAGGTCAAGATGGAAAACGATCTCTTTCAAATTGACCTGGGTCTTGGATGTTTGTCTATATGTGTATTTCTTATAAAATATTGTGTCGTTGTTATATTATAGTATCGTTAAATTTTATAACTATATATTTATTTAAAATCAGAAATAATCGGCATGTTGTTTTCAGGACAACACACAAAGCTACATCGGTGTTGCGAGAGGATATTTCTTTGTAGCTCGCTCTATCGCGCGCTGAACTAATTCCATTACTGCCGGTACGGGGTCACACGCTAATAGGTGCACGGTTGGCTAGCTTTGTCTCTATGGCATTAGCACAGGTATTAGATTCTGCACATAAATTAATTTATTTTTTAATCTTTTAATAGACTAAAGAAACAGGATATTCAGGGATATTCTTATAACCGAAACCGAATTTTCGGTTTAGGTCTAAATTTCGGCCGAATCTGAAAATGTTTCTTTTTCCTGTGTTTTAGTGGCCAACAATGTTGTCAGATTTTTCAAGCAACCTTAAGGCATCTGACATAGCACCAACGGTCAGCGTGCCTTCCGAAGCACGAAGGAGCTCGAGATATTTTTATGCCACTTGCGGTCACCCATCGCGGTGGGGACTGCGCCCAGGGTGGGCACGATGGACATGACCAAAACCTCATTCAGAATATGAGAAGAATGCAAAGTATACTTAAATCTTGAAAACGCTCTTAATTTAAGGATAATGGCCTCTGTAGCTGAGGGATACCGCAAGTAGCAGGATCCCGGGGTCGATCCTCGGCCAGGTCATGATCGAAAACGATAGTTTTTCTGATTGGCCTGTTCTTGAATGTTTCTCTATATAAGTATCTATTAAAGAATATAGTTTTGTTAAGTTAGTATCCCACACGGCACAAGTTTACGACTTTCTATGGAGCTATTCAATCTGTGCCATTTGGGCATATATATATATATATATATATATATATATGCCCAAATGGCCAAATGTGATAGGTGGCCAAATGGCCACCTATCACAGGAGGCACAGTATATATAATATATTACTAAAATATGATTGCCTGATTATAAGAAAAATGCAGTCAATACAAAACCATATTGCATTTATATTTCTTTTGGCATACGCAGAGGTAAAGTCTGTAAGAATGAAAACTGCGATCAGAAAATCGAAAATGCGATTCGGAAATGATCGGCCAGTCAACATAGTTATTTTTTTCTAACCCAGTGAATTATGCGTAGGAAGTAACTACGTCTTGGAATTATCGGACCCAATATGTTTACATTTGGTTCGGTAACCAAAAGTGGCAATAAATAAATAAATAAATATATACGGACAAATCACACAGATTGAGTTAGCCCCAAAGTAAGTTCGAGACTTGTGTTATGGGATACTAACTCAACGATACTATATCTTATAACAGATACATATCTATATGGATAAACATCGAAGATCCAGGCCAATCTGATAAAGATAATTTTCAATCTTGACCTGACTGGGGATTGAACCCGAACTCGATCCCCGTCGCGTCGCAGACTGGCGTTTTTAACTTATGCCACGGAGCTCGCCAATAGTGTTTTTATTGCCACTTTTTGTAACAGGATACAGTGGTAGTAAAAAAACAATAAGCTACATACAAATACTTGTGCTTCACGATTATTGCTCCTAAAGGAAAATGCCAGAATAAAATACGTTTCCGCCAAGATCCCTTAGCTTCGTTACTGAACTAAACTTCCATTTCCGGATCTGAAACAATGCTGAATCCTTTCCCCTGTGTAAATTTACTTACGACTGATAGCTCTGTCGCCGCGTAAAAGCCTCGGGGATTGTGGGGAACTAACGTTTTTCTTATCAAGCCGCTCTTGTACTCCAATACTTTAGTTTCAACTTTTTCACTCCAGCAAGTCAATATGACATTGCTCTTTACGCCTAAAAAGAGAGTAATGTTAAGTATGTTTCGATACGAGTTTATTTTTTTCTATCCCGGCTAATAAGCGGTTTTGCTAGATTAATAAGTTAATAAATGAGATAAATGCGAGGAAATGCCGCCAGCCTTTTTGGCACCCCGACCGCTGACAAACTTGATTTTTTCACAGCTCCAAGGGACAGTAGACCTGAGTATTTGATATGAATTTCAGCTTGTTACCTTTACGTGTTCCTGAAAAAAAGGGTTTTGACAGACCGACAGACAGACAGACAACCAAATGATCCTATAAGGGTTACCTTGTTTTCCTTTTGAGGTACGGGACCCTAAAAAGGCTAAAACGAATTTTATTTATGCAGCAGTAAAATTTCTGATTTCACACATATTTTATTATGTAGGTATATTTCGGGAAGTACCAGAGAGAATGTGATAAATTATGGATTTCAACTAAATCCATGTTTATGAAATTAATATTTATTACAAAATTGGAACGGTTACTCAACGGTTTTATGTTACACCGCGTCCATCGGTCCACCACCGGCTACAAGTCGCTTAGTCTGGTCGCGTAGGCGTCCCCAACACCCTCACCCCTATTTCGCGTTGAAACCTCGGCTTTAGAGTCGCACAGAATTAATATACCTAAGCACTAACGATATTAGCCAACTGTTGTCACCATTTTTTCTCGTATCGCAGGCTGGCGTGTTAACCACTGCACCACGGAGCTCGCACAAAGAGTGTATAAGGCCATTATGATTTAATAACTTACCTACAGGACAAAATAAAAGACAAATCAAACTCTTGCATTTTGTAGTCACAACATTTTAAGTTTTACTTTGAAATTTTAGTTCAAAACAAGTGTCTTACTTTCGTTAAGTTCTTACGTCTGAAGTTCTGAAGTTGTGGGTTTGGATCCGGTTGGCTGAACTTGTACATTATCTTCGAAAACTGGGGATACTGGACCAAGGTACTTTCAACTGTTTACAAGAGCCGTGGCTATTCTTTGTTTTAAAACTCTACGTTAAATTCTATGTTAGGGATGTTTCCCGAACACTAAGGAATGTAAATTATGTAAATAGTATGTGAGTACATAAAACGATATGGTTGTCTTGAAGCTTTTTATTGCACTGTTTTATAAGTGTGTTAAATTATGTGACGCGCCCGCAGTCCCTTAGACGGTAGTTTTGTAATACAAGTAAGATATGTCGGGTTTACCCGTACATTCTTCTCTTTGAATCTATCAATGTTATATTTTTATGTGTTTTATTTTGCATTCACAATGATATTTTGATATACTCTTAATGAATTAAGAAATAAAATATGGCGAAAAAAAGTCAAGTCAAGGTCAAGTCCCGCCCGCATGAAATTATTTCAACATATTTTATTTCTTAATTTATTAAGTATAAGAGTCTATCAATGTTGATAAATCTATCAGTATTAATGTCGTTGATTGTAAAAAAGAAAATTTTATATATGGAATAATTATTGTTGATGTACCCAGAATTCGCTATAAACTAGTGCACGCAACAGCTAATTTATTATCCAATTTTCTTTTTATCTTAATTTTATTGAGCATTTTTCCTAAGTTGGACTAAAGTAGTCGTTTTTATGCTTCACATGAGTTTTGGCCGACAACATTTATAATCACATTATTTTCATTTATTTGACAATAAAAAACACAACATAATAACGATTTTGCTAATATTTACAAAAATAACCCACAAAAAATGACATGTACTTACATGTAAAAAAGGAAATCTAAACAAAAGATTTCTCACTGGCGTCACTAGAAAAAGGTTAAAGGGTGTAGATTTTTATGCTCGAGTGAGGAGGGTGTGGGAAACCGAGGAGTGGGGAATTCAAATGGGAATTCCAAATGGAACAACACATGGAGATATGTTATTTGTAATAATAGAGCAGACTTAAAACAAGACAAAAAAGCTAGTGTCAATATTAATCGTAAAAACTCTTCAAATTTACTCTATATTACTCACAATTTTTCCCTCTCTTAATAATCATTTTTACAATAATCGCAATCAAATAATAAAAAGATAGCTATTAACTTACTTCACATGTGAAAAAAGTTCTAGTTTCGTTTAAAAGATAATAATTATTTTAATGTCAACTCTTTTCGTATTAGTAGAGGTACAAAATCTCTTTGGAGCAACTGGAAACATGTGTATGTGAGGCGCAGTACAAATGAACGGGAATATTCAGGGGCTGAATTCAGCTATGTTGAACTTTTTTAGAAAGACGTTGGGTTTAAAATTGCTTGCATTGCAGTTTTTTCTATAGAGTCGGTGGAATTAAAAATGAAACGCTTAAATGGAAACATAATTGGTATTCTTCTAGTGGACGGACACAAAGTTTCCTATTATTTATAAGATAATTAATATTTTATTATTATAATAGTGTCTTGTATAAGTTTGTTATTTTGTATACGGCTATTCGGCATTCTGTGCCTTCGCTCTGTCTGCTCCATAAGGTATAAACACGTAATAATTCAAGTATCTGTATCCAATTACTATAAAAAATAAACACGCAAAAGAATATTCAGATATTGGATTTAAATTATAAGTTTTCAGTTGCCCCAACTCAACTTGCAACTTACAAAACCTAGGATCCATTTGAGCGTAAAATCTAGATTGAACAAACACTATCCATATTCAGGTGGTGTGAAATTTTGCTGATACGCGTGAACAGTGAAACGTCGGGGTTAGCAAACTCACGGCTCGTTTGAACATGGTCATTCGACGGCCGAAAGGCAGAGTAATCAAATATGTAACAGTTTGTGCTTTTACTGAAATCTATGGGAATACCTATCTAGTATATATTTAAGCGGCAAATTAAATATACCTAGGCTCTATAAAAATTTCAACTTTTTATATAAGGCTGTTCAGTGATTAGAAAAAAATGTGACGTACATAAAAAAATAACAATAATGTAAATAAACAGGTAATAGAGTTCCGTAGACATTGACACTATTTATGTAGATATAAAATACTAAATATTTAACAAACACTATCAATATTGAAACGTGGGTGTTACCAAACTCACGGCTCGTTTCAACATGGTCACTCGTCTCCCGAGAGGCGGTGCAATCAAGTATGAAACAGTTTGTGCTTTTAGTGAAATCTGTGGGAATAAATATACCTATCTAGTTAATATTATAACGGCAAATAAAAAATGGGCTCTTTCAAATTTATATATATTTGGGTCCTTCAGGGATTGGCAAAAATTGTGAAATACAGACACCCACATATAAAACCGCTTGCAAATAAACAGGCAATGTAGATTAATAAAGTTCCGTTGACACTTTTTGAGTTTAATACAAACACAGAGCTATTTTAGCGTGAAATCAAATTTAACTAACACTATCAATATTGAAACGTGGGTGTTACCAAACTCACGGCTCGTTTGAACATGTACACTCGTCTGCCGAGAGACGGAGCAATCAAGTATGAAACAGTTTGTGCTTTAAGTGAAGTCTGTGGGAATAAATATCTAGTTTATATTTAAAGGCGCTGTATACCTTAATCGTTTGCAATGGACATCGCGTGATATTATTATATATACTTTTTTAAACTTTCGCGCTTTAAACACATAATTATGTATATAAACGGGACTTAGCTCGAAACCTTTTTATTATTTGTTTCCGTTGACGTTTCAATGGAGTTACATCCATCGTGGTCGCAACGAGGCTCGTTGCGACCACGATGGATGTAACTCCATTGAAACGTCAACAAAACAAATAATAAAAAGGTTCGTGCTAAGTCCCGTTTATATACATAATTATTATATATAAACGTAATGAATTATGGTTGAAAGTGGCGATACCGGTTGGCCTGTTACACTCATTTTAAACCCGTGTCTGTAATTTAAGTGTTAATTTTCATTTTTATTTTAATAATTCAAAAATTATTATCAAATATTGTATTTAATATTGTATTTTTTTAGGTATCCATCTTGCTCATTTAATTATACTTTTTATAGACGTAAAAAAGTTGTTAGTTGTCGCTGATAATATAAAGTAATTCGCAATGAAACTTTTTCTGGATATAGCTTTTTTGCTATTTTATTTTGCAAATTTTTTTTTATTTATTCATTTTATTAATTATTATTTTTTCATGATAGTATTCCATGAAAAATAAGGCTAACTGCGCGACGAAAAAATAGAAGTTTTACGGTATTCTTCTGATGCACAGCGTCTTAACGGCAAATAAAAAATGGGCTGTTTCAAATTTAATATGTCAGGGTCCTTCAGGGATCGGCAGAAATTGTGAAATACAGACACAGATAAAGACCGCTTGTAAATAAATAGGCAATGTAAATTAATGTAGTTCCGTTGACACTTTTTGAATTAAATATATACAAAAACTCAGAGCTATTTCAGCGTGAAATCAAATTTAACTAACACTATCAATATTGAAACGTCGGTTTTACCAAACTCACGGCTCGATTTGAATATGGCCACCCGTCTGCAGAAAGGTAGAGTAATCAAATATGACACAGTTTGTGCTTTTAGTAAAATCTGTGTGAGAATATTTACGTATTTCTTATTTGAGTGACCAATAAAACTTCAGGAGATACTAACTGATAAATATAGACACTAAATCACACAGTTTTTTATATACTTTTTTGTGGAATAATTATAAAAAAATATTATATCGACATGGAGTTTTTTTTTCTCAATTTTTTACTTTACACTTATAACTTTTTGTTTATGGTTCTACGACTAAAGTTACTGGACCTAAATGTATATAATTTTATTAGCAACATTTTTTTTATATGTATTGTTTGGCATATAAACAGTAAAAACCATTTAAACCCCTTTTTCCAAGATGGCGGCTGTGGGACCATGATTGCAACCCCGCACACTTGGATTTAATTTTACACATACCCCTCCCCCCCCCCCCCCTTCTTATCTAAAAAATAAAACTGCGTCCTTTAACAAACGCAACTTCAAATGTTACTTTTCAATGGACTAAAAGGCCAATCACTCTTGTCTACTGAATTATTTACACCGCAGTACGTTAGACAACGGAACAGACGGATATATCTTCTTTCATGTCTAACGTACGCAGCATCCCTCTCGTCAGAAAATTAATTGCTCGTATGCGGGAGCGCAGATCTGCGTAAAAGTGCATTGTATAACTATTGTGTCTGGTATTGCCGCATACAACAGGTTAATTCAGTCAAGTGTTATTGGGCTTTTAGTGACTTGATTCAACCTGCTGGGAAAATTGCTAGTCATAAGAGAACATTACATTATTATATGTAAGTTTTAGTTGGCCACTTACACACATGAAAAACAAAATCAAATAACTTATAAACAGACATTTTTGGGACCGAAACCTAAAAAATCCTGAAGATGTGTTAAACATAGATTGAACAAATTCAGGTAAGAGTTTACACAAGCACCAAAATTTCGGCGTTAGTAAACTCAGTGATTGATCGCCAAAATGAACAATCGTCAGTAAAAAGACTGAAGGATCAAATCATGATCAAACATAAAGGAGGATTTATGTGATTTTTCTGGATTGAGTTTCTTTATGCTTTAATTGAGTGTTTCTCTTTTAGTCGTTGTTAGTATTTCGAAGGTTCATGAGATAAAACAATAACCTTTTATAATCACTCGTGTGTCTGGATGTTCGTCTGTTACATTCAATGTGCTTCGAATCTACTCGAATTTAAAATTTGGTTCACTTATAGATTTATGTAACCTATACGCGAACAAGGTAGCGTAAATAAAATTAATTTAAAGAAAAGTATTGCACACTATTCTATGTGATATTTTAAATAAAAGAGCTTATTGCATGGATCTTAAAATATAAACTTTAAAAATTATTTAAACTATTCAGTATAAGATACCTTACAGGCTGAGATGGTACGGTCACGTAATGCGTAGAACCGAGGATCATGTCGTGAGGTGTCTTTCTATGGCTAATAAAAAGAGGGGAAGAGGAAGACATCAGACCAACTGGTTGACGAATGTCCAGAGGGACATGAAGGAGCTGGGTCTGAGGGAAGAGGACGCACAGCGACGGACCACGTGGCGTCGCATGATTGGGAAAGCCGACCCCGTGTAGCGGGACAAGGCGAAAGAAAGAAGAAGAGTATAAGATACCTTACTCCGAAACCACTGGTCCGATAATGTCATAAAAATTACATCATATACGTATTTACTTATAGATTACAGGAAAACCTATGCGTAAGGTAGAGTTTCATTACAAGGGGTACAATTGGATCTAAATCATAAAATTCATATCATCGTATGGAACCACGCGACTTTGACTCGCAATTGGCTAGCTTTTTTCTTCATTTTATTTGTTGTTATAGCGGCAACAGAAATACATCATCTGTGAATTTTCAACTGTCTAACAATTACCGTACATGAGATACAGCCTGGTGACAGACGGACAGAAAGTCAGACAGACGGGCAAACAGAAAAACACACTGACAGACAGCGGAGCGATATTAATAGGGTCCCGTTCTTACCCTTTGGGTACCGAACCCTAAAAAACGAAAGTCCGTTACGTAGTTTTGATGATCTAAGCATACATATGGACAGACAGACATGTTTTATAATGATAACGTAGTGATATATTGTCAAATGTAAAATTATAACGTCCTCTGTGTATAGTTGCAGTGCATTTCTTGATTGTATGAAAAGTCGTGGATACGTCAAAAATGATGCCACCATGCTAAGTTCGAAGCATATCTTTCTCGTCTGAACTTTTACCCGATTTCATACTTAGCTGTGATGCGTTAGAGCCCAGGCTCCACTATTATGACATCATCATTTCGAGTAGGTGTTACGGTCAATCGACCATGCACACCCTGGTGTCAGAGTTCTTCGGAACCGCCCCTCGGCCTCTGACGTGGTTCCTTTAATGACTACCAGATGGCAGCTGGGACCACCGGCTTAACGTGCCTTCCTAAGCACGGAAGCATCTTGTTATCAGACAATCAGGTGATTCAAGCCTGCAATGTCCTAACCAAACTGGAAACAACTAAACAAAGTATGCTTCCGGTGGGAATCGAACCCATGACCCCCGGGTCAACAGGCAAACGACTTAACCACTGGACCACGGAGGCTGTTTTGACTGTTGAGGACTATTATGACAGCATTCATGTTAATATGATTTGACATAGTTTTTACAGTCGGCCGCCTTCCTGACGCCAACTCTCCTTGGCTTTGCCAATAATCTAAGATCCAAAGATTAATGTGAACAAATAATAGATGTCAGAACAACCCACAAACATTACGAGTTAGTCGAAAACGGGCCCGTTACCGAAACAAAAGTAGAAATTGTTGCAATCTGAAATATGATTGTAACATTTTTTACTTTTGTTCGCGATCAAAACCTGCATCGCTCGGGATTTTTAATATCAAGTTTTGCTCTTAAATTACCCACAGAAGTGAATAGGCGCAGGTCTTTCAGAATTTCAATTTAACTTGTAATAAGCTGCGCAACTTGTCGAAATTAACTTGGGGTTAGGTATCGGTCAAAGTATTAGCGTTTAGCGTTAAAAGCTATAATTATGTATATAAATGGGTCTTAGCACGAACTTTTTTATTATTTGTTTTCGTTGACGTTTTAATGGAAATACATCCAGCGTGATCGCCCCGTTTATATACATAATTATATGTATATAACTCGAAACTTTAAAAAAGAAGGTTAAAGCTTATTGCGGAAAGGTTTATTAAGGCATGTATTTTTATCTGAACCCGTCAAAAGGAAATTTATTTTTCTAATGGGTGTAACAAAATATTTACTAAGTCATCCTAAACAATACGATTGAGTCATTAAAAATATCAATGCCTGGAAAAGGGAAATAAAAATCAAGAAAATTATAAGGAAAATGCTGTATCGTATTAGGAACACAAGTTATCGAACTCTATTGTCAAGAACAAAAACGTAATTTAAAGAATGATAGGAATGTTCAAAGCATCGATTTATTAAGGTCTTTTAACAATTTGTATTATCGCCGGCAGTAAGACCAAAGCCGATTTTTTGCCGGATTTACAAACGAGAGAGCGATTTCGCGCAAATACGAGTATTACACTGGGATATTCTGATCGGTTTTCCTTTAGTTTCCCTTTGAAGTTTCGTTGTACGAAATCGCTGGCAGTACGATTTGTACTCAGTATTTTTCCCTCTATGGTCTGATGCATTTTCCGATAGATTCACCTGTCATGAAAGGGTTTGGGGGCTCTGGAATGCTATTGTGAACAGTGTTCCTCACATAGACAAGGAATTATATTATGTCTATGATTCGTCGCTGACATTTTTAGGGTTCCGTACCCAAAGGGTAAAAACGTGACCCTATACATATGGCTCCGCTGTCCGTCTGTCTGTCCGTCCGTCTGTCACCTGTATGCTCTGTAGGCTGTATCTCACGAACCGTGATAGTTAAACAGTTGAAATTTTCACTTTAGAAAGAAATAATTAAATTCAAATAAAATTAAAATTAATATTAATAAAAAAACAAAAATTGCTTTGAAACTATGTAGATCAAACCATGCAGTCTTGAGATAATCTAATAAAATGTTAAAATTTGAGGTGGCCTTCTGATTGAGTAACTAGATCGAATAATTTCAGTAAAGAAGCATTTTTTACTCTACTTCTAACTATAGATTGAATAAAATGCCAGAACTAGGATAAACGAGACTTCTTTGAGCATTGAGCAAGAATCAAACCGTGAAACATAGGGATCTTTTACTAAAGATCCCATCAGACGATTGAAGTGTTTAACAGAGCTAGTAGGATAGAAACAAAAGGACCTGTGATTAGCTGAACGAAACTAAAGCCTCGCTTTATAATTCGCTCTACCAGGTCGACTGGATTTTAATAAAAAGAAAGAATTGATGCTTTTGAGATATGGTGCTGACGGTGACTACTTCATATACCATGGACTAACATGAAGGTAACGGAGGAACGGTAAATGGAGTATTCATAAGGAACTCCGCATAACAAAGCGTCTTCCGAGCGAGCGAGCGACCGAGAGAAAGGACCCTTCATTTTATTTATGGCATATAATGCGTTCCCCGAAACACTGTTTGGAAAAGCATAAAATTGTGGGCTAAATAGTAGATAGACATGCCAGAAAACCACCAGCCAGATGGGTCGACAGCATCAAAAGAGCTGTTGGTGGTTCCATGTATAAGACTGTCCATAGTACTGACGCCCATAAAGCCTGGAAAAACATTTGTGGTCCCGATCCTAAGCATTGAAGGATCGACGAAGAAGAGGGAAAAGAAGACTGGTTCGAAACATTGGCTATCGGCCAATGCCATAAAAGTTATAATAAGCTGAAAGAGGATTTAAGTACTCATGAATAAAAATAAATTAATTTGGAGTGGTCCAAATACCAATCATTGGCACTGGAGCTGTTAAGATTGTAATAAGATAAATTAAGTATTAGTAAATGAAATTCTTTTTAGAAAAGTCGGCAAATTTTCAATAAGAGTTGAACTAGTTAAAACAGGTAGTGAGAATAAAAGGAACATGTGATAAGCTGAACGAAACGAAAGCCTCACTTTGTAGCTAGCTCTATCGCGTCAGCTGGAGTAATTCAATCAGATCACAGGTCCGACGTGTTGGCTCATATAGATCGTTAGTCTGAAACACAAAATTAAACTGAAAAGGGTTAATTGTTTTATTTATAAGAGACGAGAATCAATACAAAAAAGAAAGTAAAGCATGCATTTCATCAGCCAGCTACATTGATCAGTGAACTGGCGAGAATGGGTAATTTTTAGCTCGCTATATCGCGTCCGCTGAACTAGGTGATTCAATTAGACCACAGGTTAGACGTGAAGGCTGAAGAATCATCATCATCATCAGGTCTTTTTAGTCTCCACTGCAGGAGCATGACCCTGTACTACCGGAGCCATACTTGGCCAGAGCACACAGAGGATTTGGCCTAATAACTCCATATTAAGCTGAAAAAGGTATAATAGTGCTCTTACTGGTTTAAATCCTAATCACAATTACAGAAGCCGCTAAATTTTTATAAGAGACGAGAATCAATATAAAAAATAGTGTTAATGAGGACATTCATTTTATCAGCCATCTACATTGATCAGTGAACTGGCAGAAACGGGTAATTAGCTCAACGAAACGCATGGTCTCGCTTTGTAGCAAGTTCTATCGCGTCGGCTGGACTAGGTAATTTAATTAGACTACAGGTTCGACGTGAAGACTGAAGTCAAAAAGTCCATATTAAGCTAAAAAGGTTTAAGAGTGCTCTTACTGGTTTAAATCCTAATCACAATTACAGAAGCCGTTAGGATTTTTATAAAAGACAAGAATCAATATAAAAAGGAAAATAGTATTATTGAGGACATTTATTTCATCAGCTACGATTGATCAGTGAACTGGCGAGAACGGGTAATTAGCTCAACGAAAGGCATGGCCTCGCTTTGTAGCTCGCTCTATCGCGTCGGCTGGATTCAATTAGACCACAGTTCCGACGCATTGCCGACACGTTGGCTAATGCAATGTTAGACGACAAAGATATTTCCAGTCAAAAGTGATCAATGTTGTATGCGTGCTTTCAAGTTTTACCGACATTACACAACAAAGAGGTTTTCAGTTCCGTCGCATGTTTGCTGATTACATGTGCTTTACCTCATAAGGGAGCACCCATTAATTACGTAAGACGATTTTTTTTTGGGCAACACTCTTTATTGTTATGTATGCGGGCAAAAGGAGCGAGTGAAACACACGACTGCTATTAACACACTGGCTTTATTCGTGGTTTTGTGAAGAGAGTGACGCAGCACTCACACGTACATACGTAACATCTCTCCCCCAATAGATCGGAAATACCTAAAAATAATATTTAACTAGATACTACTAAGACTGGTTAGGGTTGCTACTACATGTGTTTGTCTTGCGGTATCGATTTGGGCACGCTCGACGGCTCTATATCCACGGCCTCGTAAAAGTCGTCTTCTTCATCAGCTTGTTCGGGGCGCTTGACCCCTCGAGTGGTTGTGACCCAAGATGCCGATGTATCACAGGATGTGTCCTCACGTGACTGTGTCAGAGTTGATTCTGATGATTCTGGAGGACGTCTGACACCGCGCGTGACCGTCACCCAAGTTGACGGTGTGTCGGATGTGTCAACGTCTTGAATGGAATCCGCCGAAGTTGATTTGACGCCATTACCCGAAGAACTCGATATCAAGTTTTCTACTCTTCTCTCCCCTGGTGGCAGACAAATGCTATCGTCACTAACGGGGAGTGA
The DNA here is from genome assembly GCA_947532085.1 of Elegia similella. Lineage (NCBI taxonomy): Eukaryota > Metazoa > Arthropoda > Insecta > Lepidoptera > Pyralidae > Elegia > Elegia similella. The sequence continues at coordinate 23,117,148 of OX383932.1, read as the reverse complement.
CGCAACAGCTGAACCAATCGGTGGCGTCTCGACGACATTGGTCGCAGTTATGGGCCCACAGATATCCTCAAAAAGGTCATCGTTGTGTACACCTTTATATAGCCTGACTTGATTCCTATGTTTCTTAACAACCGCTGACGTCACACAGTCTTTTACAAGATACAAACGACTGCCTAAACATTGAACAATTATCCCCTTTTTCCAACAAAAATTGTCTTTATTAAAATAACGTTTGTACATAACATATTGTCCAGTTGATAGGGTTAAGTTTTTCGCCCGGTTTGCTTTAATCTGTGAACACTGTTTTGATTTGACCCTATTAATCAGTGAGGTTGACGAGGGCGGCGACAAGATTGGTTTTAATAAATCTAATCGCGATCTTAACTGTCTACCAAAAACTAAATGGGCGGGTGAAACGTTCGTTGTAGTGTGTATGGAGTTACGATAGTCAAACAAGTATTTGTACAACTTTAATTTACTTTCTCGAATATTTTTTTAAATGTAACACACTCGCTTTAATGCCTTTCTTTACTACTTTTACATATATTTCAGCCTGACCATTACTAGATGGATTGTACGCCGGTGACGTCATATGTGAAATACCATTTAAATCACAAAACGTTTTAAATTCCTGAGAACAAAACGCCGTGCCATTATCAGTCACAAATCGCTTCTTTAGAACGAAAGTGGCTTAATTCAAAAACTCAACTTTTTGGGAAATCGCAAAATAAGATTTCAGTTTTAGTCATTTTTGCATTAGTTTAAATATATCTTCCAAACTTATTAAGATAATTGCTCTCTGATTGCTGATATGTTTTAAATAACTATTAGGCTTGATATTCATTGACATTTTTTTTAATTATTTAAATAAATAATATTTTGAAATAACGATTTTCAAAAACTTGTCACTATTAGGTCACTTTTTGACCGAACTTCTTTATTATCGTTTGACTTAATATGTATTAAGTCAGTTTCGTTTTAATAACTTAAAATTGGTGAATGGCCTCTTAAGTATTATGTCATTTTCGTATTAAAGTTAGAATAAGTCGGGTTTACTAATAAGTCACTTAGATCAAAACTGTTTTGTAATAAAAACTTGGGTTTTATTACAAAACAGTTTTGATCAAAGTGTTCAAGTTATTTATTGTATTCAGAGAATAACATAAATTATCGTTTTTTAAACTTTCGCGGTTTAAACACATAATTATGTATACAACGTGAATTTGAACCCCCTAGCTATATTGAGATCTGGGAATCAGAAGCCCTAATGGAATATAGAATTGTAAGAAAAAAAGGTAAAAAACGAAAACTTTTATTTACTTAACCTTTTATAGATATTCGTCCAGCTGATCGGCGACTTTGTATGGGAAACCTAATTTTCTTTTTCGTTTTTTACCTTTTTTCATTAATTCTGTGTTCCATTAGTGATTCTGATTCCCAGATTTCAATATAGCTAGGGGGTTCAAAATCACGTTGTATAAACGGGACTTAACACGAACCTTTTTATTACTTTTCGACGTTTCAATGAAGTTACATCCATCGCGGTCGCAACGAGACTGGAGTACTGCGGTGTCATCGTGTGGTGGTGGACGCAGTTTCACTAATAATTTTGATAATTTCACTACCCACTTAAAGTATAATGTTTATGCATTAGCCCCGGTACACACTACGCTAACAGTGTCCGACTTTTTGTATGACTCCGGACGACGCGGTTTAATAAAAAGGTTCGACCTAAGTCCCGTTTAAATACATCATTAATAACATACATTGTTCCAAATAAATTACTATCAGTTACTAGTATGGTTGCATGGAGACAAATAAAGATAAAATAAGCTATACTTACCATATGCATTAACTGGAATTAGCGCGAACATACCGCTTTTCTTCAGTAGTGTGTGCTGGTAGTTGGATAAAAAGTAATATGCCGGTGGATGAAGATACCACCGCGCCGACGGAGTATTGACACCGCTGTATCAGTCATCCAGTGACCACGGCCGGTGCAATCTGGTCGAAACGTCTAGAGAAAAACGGTATGTTCGCGCTAATTCCCGCTAATGCATTTAGTAAATATGCAGCGCGAAAGTTTAAGAGTAAGTATTTATACGCTATACTTATTCATAAATTACACACAGTATACATCAGGTCCCATCGAGCCCATGTCATTAGAGGGTGCAAACCGATACGCTCAGATTAGAATTACTAGTATGGTTTCTAAGGATTCAGAGATAGGTGTAAAAAGGCTATATTGAAATAAACACAAGTAACATATTATTTAATTACTTTGATTTAACTAAAGATTAAGTACATTCATTAAATAAGTAAAGGTTTAACATTTGGACTCTTACATCTACTTATCCGTAACGATTAGATAGTAAAAAATAAATGTATGTACTTATAAACAAGAACAAATTTAAATAAACAATCTCTTTGGCGCGTTATTAGTATTTTTTGAATTAACAACAATCATTTACTTTAGAAAGTAGGTATAATTGTAAGTTTAATTAAATAAAGTAAGTAAAAATATTAAGTGTGTAAAAGGTGAACTTACACAAGGAGGTAATCTTATCAATCACACTATGAAATATATAAATTTTTAACAAAATCTATATTATACTCTCCATATAACATTATACACGGAGGGGCTCCCTGTGTATAATGTTATATGGAGAGTATGAACAAAGAGAGTATAGGGGGATGCTGATGTCGTTATAAATTAGCACATGATGCTTGATAAGACTTGTATTTGTCAGCCAAAATGTCACCTTGGCACAAATACTATTTTTGTATACGTAACATTGTCTTAGGCCTCGCTTGGTTGCAACATTTAAATCTTAATATCTCATCAACGCTTTGTAAGAATTGAGAAAGCAATGGTTTTATTGCCTGTGTAAAAGATGCCCTAGCTCCTGGATGAGGTCTCATCACACTATCAAATACATACATTTTGAACAAAAATCTCTAGGTACTATAAAAAGCGTCTGTTTGGGCAAATGCTTCCTGACCCCGTGACAGAAATTGGTCTAACCTGCACAGGACAGTGCTGCCGTTCGTGCTGATAAGGATTTTTACACTATCAAGTACCTACTACAAACTATATTGTTTTGACAAAATTTGCATTTTTTAAACTGTCTAGCTCCTAAACGCTTCCTATCCGGATGTAAGAAAATGGTTATTTATGTTCAACAATAAAGTGCGCATCTTTGTATTATAGTCTCTAAACACTATCTTATCCATCAGAAATTGGCGTTGGGACGACGGTCTAATGAATATATTACTTACAGCCTCAATCAGATTCAAATGGTTAGTTTCTTGATTTTCACGATCTTGCCGTTTCAATAAACGACGCATTCGGGGAAATATTTTCACTATTAAATTGTGCTTCCTGAAAAAGCAAAAAATAAAAGCTCATATCACCCAAAGCAGCAAACTAAATCTTAAAAATATACGTTACTAAATTTTATGCTATACCTATTATTAGCAAAAGTTTCAATGCGTCGTTCAATTCGTGCTTTTATGCTTATATGCTATGCTATCTATATTTTAATGATAAATTGGTCAAAACAGAGTATTTTCACAACTTAAGAGTATAAAACAAAATATGCTTACCTGCTGCTCATTCTCGTCTTCGTCCACACTCTTTCTTTTTGTAGTATTTTCCAAAGTCATGAGCGTTCTCCTTTTCCTCTTTCACGAATTAAAAAAACAATGACCTAAAATAAAAAACTTATGGTAGCATTGGAATTAAATCGACTGAAAACTCAAAAGGACGGTATTATCAATAACCGTTTTAATATAAAAGAGACTTAATCCATAATAGGACAAAGAACATGACGAAAAGTTTTATAAAAAAGTGACTTATTTGTTGTTAAGTCATGACGTGTAAAACAGATTTTAGTAATAAAGTGGCGTAAGCACGAATAAGTCGTAAATATAATGACAATATTCGGAAGAGTATCGACTTAAAGCCTTTTAGGTCATTTTAATAACAAAAATTAAAATGTAATTCTTACCGTTTTTAGGAATGAAAACGCCTCAAGCACTAATTGGTCACTTTATTTGCATTCCGTCAACGTGTTGCGCTTGCCTGTGCGGGAATAACCCTAAAAGGGGCATTGACGTTCCGACCCGGGACCTTTTCGCGTCCAGTAATAAAGAGACGAAAATTGTGCGTTCGTACTCTTCTAACACAGTTGGGCCATTTTCCGATTAACTAAGCGATAGAATACGATGTGTAGAGTCGTTCGGAAACATTAACTCAAATTTAAGATTTTTTGAGTTAAGTCGGTTTCATTCTAAAGACGCGAAATGTTTGTGGTAAGCCGTACCTCGATATAAATTCATACAACCTTTCGATCAGTGCCGTAGACGTGCAAGTATTCATCTCATACACTTCAACCCATTTAGTATAAGCGTCTACTATTACTAAAAACGTCCTGCCTTTTATGGGACCTAGAAAATCTAAATGTACCCGATGGAAGGGGTGCGGGGGGTGCGGCCACGGTGACATCGGCACTCGCGGCGGCGACGGCCTCAATTGTATACATATTGCACATGAATTTATCAATTTCTCGAGGGCCTCATCAATGCCTGGGAACCACAACCGGGAGCGAGCTTCGGCTTTCGCGCTGCTGTAGACATTCGGGTATGACGGCCTTATGACCCCTCATTAAGTAACCATTTTCATACGATAATTGTAATTTACACAAATAAAATGGTCTAATAGCGGCATCTGTAATTTTCCTTGGCCATCCTTCCTGTACGTAACGTATGACTCGCTTTAATGTTGGGTCCCCGTGGGTAGCATCTCGCAAGTCGCGGGTCGTTATCGGCAAGGTGCCGTCTGTCACGAACTGCACGTAAACAGCGCGGTCGCACACGTCGGCCTCGTCCCGCGCCCCCGCCGCGCCCGCTTCGCTTACTGGTAAACTCGCCCGTGACAAATAGTCTGCGCTATTATCTTTACTTTTAACATATTCGATTTCGTAGTTATATCCACTTAGAAACAATGCGTACCTTTGCAATCGATTAGCCGACACTTCAGGGATCCCCTTATTAGGCCCGAAAATAGAAAGTAACGGTTTGTGGTCTGTGCGTAGTATGAATGGTGTTGACCGACCATATAAATATTGGTGGAATCTACGAACACCAAATATTATGGCCGTCGCTTCTTTTTGGATTTGTGAATAGTGTTTCTCGGCACTATTTAATGTACGCGATGCAAATGCGATCGGTTTTTCTTGCCTATCACTGTCTATCTGCGATAAAACAGCTCCCAGCCCGCTAGGCGATGCGTCAACTGTTAAACATATCTTTGCATCGGGGTTAAAATGTGTTAGTACTTGATCTGACGTTATATTTTTTTTTATTTTCATAAACGCCTCATTTTCCCTACTTGACCAACACCAATTAACCCCCTTTTTCAACAGCTCGTACAGCGGACTGAGAACCGACGATGCCCCCGGTACAAAACAACGGTAATAATTAACCAATCCCAAAAAAGATTGCAGTTGACTTACATTCGTAGGTACCGGTGATTCTACAATAGCTTTTATTTTCTCTGGTGACTTTTTTAATCCCTGTTTGTTTATAACATAACCTAAGTAACTAATTTCATCTTGAAAAAATTGACATTTTTCCTTTTGCAAAACAAGCCCTGCGTCCTGTAGCCGCTGTAATACTTGATGTAATTTCCCCATGTGTTCGGTGCGGTTTCGGCCGGTAATCAAAACATCATCAAGCAGACACAACACGCCTTCGATCCCCGCAAGCAAGTTTTCCATAACGCGCTGGAATATGGCGGGCGCGCAAGCTAACCCAAACACTAATCTAGTGTAAGAGAACAATCCGCGATGCGTATTTATGCATGTATACTTTTGTGACTCCTCGTTTAAAACCAGCTGATTATATGCCATTGATAAATCAAGCTTCGTAAATTGTTGACCTCCGTGAAGCTTGGAAAACAATTCGTTAATTGTAGGTAATGGGTATTGATCAACGACAAGCTGTTTATTTATAGTTATCGAGTAATCGACGCACAGGCGGACCGACCCGTCGCGCTTTAACACCGGTACTATCGGTGATGCATATTCAGCCTGATCTACCGGCCGCAACACGCCTAACCCAATTAATCGGTCAATTTCTTTATTGACTTTATCCCTAAGCGCAAACGGTACAGGACGCGCTTTAATAAATACCGGTTTAGAATTTTCTTTAAGGCTTAGTTTAACAGTATATTTATTGAAACGCCCTAATTTCTCTGAAAAGATGCTAGGATACAGTAAATGTAACGAATCAATTCCGCCCGCCACCAGATTACAATTATAGACGGGCGCGAGCTGCAGCTCGAACTGAGCGATGAAGTCTCGGCCCAGCAGCGGCGGCCCGCCGTCGCGCACCACGAACACTTGCAGCTCGCGCGTGCGCCCCTTCCACTCTAGCGGCAAAACTGTACAACCCGCACATTTCAAAACTTCACCCGCGTAACCTATCAACCTTTTCGTAGTACTTGATAACGCGACATTTGCAAAATGCAACTTATATGTTCTTTCCGACATGACGGACACTGCCGATCCACTATCAATTTCAAATTGCATTTTTACTCCGTTAATACACACTACCTCACGTAACGGTTCGCCTTTCAGAGATCGGATATTGTGAATAGAATTAATATGCAACTCACCGTCGTCGTCGTTACCGCCCTCGTTTACCTCATCCATTGCAACGTATTTCACCGATTTACACATCCTTCGTAAATGACCTTTTACATTGCACTTTTTACAGGTATAATTAGCGAAACGACACTCCGCGGTTTTGTGATTCGTGTAACCACATACGGAACACTTTATTTTATCACTTTTAATACTGCTGGACATTTCACGTTTCTCGATCTTGTACAGCTCGTTTTCGGTGATCGATGAACTGGCGGCAACGGCGGTTCGGGCGCCTCTCAAACTCTCTGCTAGTTCTACGGCCGCAGCCAGCGTTAACCCGGTTAGATCCCGAATGTATAGTTTCTCTTTTTCGACTCCCGGTCGCATCCCCATGATGAAACGGTCTCGAAGTGCCTCTTCGACGTTACTAAATCCACATTGCGCGGTGAGGCCGCGCAGTCTCGCTGCCCACTGAGAGGCAGTCTCCGTTGGCAACTGAACCGCTGCATAAAACTTTTGCCTTTCCCCGAAGCCAACTTGTTTTGGTGTAAAATGAGTGTCCAAAATCTTCAAAATGTCCTCGTAGGGCACTTCTTCTAACGGCTTCGGTAGTGCCAGGTCAGCAGCTAATTTGTACGTGCCGTCTGCGAGTGCGCTGAGTAAAATTGCACGTCGTTTGACTCCTGCTGGATCTTTCACCGCGTCGACATCGTTCGCGATGAACCATTGCGTGATCCTGCCCTTAAAAACCTTCCACGTTTGCTCGTTATGATCGAAATTAGTTAGAACGCCGAAAGTTAACGACATTTTTAACTTTTATTTTCCTATTGTGGGTAGTCGTCGCCACTGTTATGTATGCGGGCAAAAGGAGCGAGTGAAACACACGACTGCTATTAACACACTGGCTTTATTCGTGGTTTTGTGAAGAGAGTGACGCAGCACTCACACGTACATACGTAACAGAGAAGTAGTGAGATTTTAGATCGACCCTATTCTATCTCACTGTCTTTTTTACATCTTCATCTGATTTTTTTTTCTTTTGTGTCTTTTTTTAATATATTATTAAATGGGTTTAGCTTTGACCATAATCTAGGCCAAAGGTAAAGATATGTTCAAAGATGAGCGAGCATACCCAGAAGAAGCCTATTCACTCTAACAAAACTAACTCTGTATGTGCATAAATATTTGAAAATGTATTCAAATTTAAATAAAAGCAGATGAAATACGATTACAAGGACTTGGAGTGATGACTGAATTTAGCGTGACCAAGAAGAATAAAATTTTAAACGGAAAAATGAAATGAAAAGAATATTTTTTATTTGCCGAACATAGACGTATACTGTCGTGTAAATGCATTGTAACAATGAAATAAACTGCTTTTGAAATACTTGTATGCCCGTTACATTAAAATACATGAAAAGAGAGATTACCACAAATAACAACATAATACCTACGTTTCTTTTTGAATTCGATTACCAAATGAAATGAAATATTTCAGTTGACACGGAATTTAGCTTAAGCGATTACAAAGTATCCATAATAATAATTCACTTATATTTTACACGTAAAAACGTAAAAACACATTCTTAGTAATCTTTTGTGCGAATCTAGGATATAAAGTGATGTAGTGTTGTCGTAATGTCGATAGTTTGGCTATCGATAGTTTACTTTGGAATTTCTCAAATCTAGAGAGTGTTAGTAATATTGTCTATTACGTTTTATAATTATACTTTTGGCGAGCTCCGTGGCGCAGTGGTCAATACGTCAGCCTGCGACACGAGGGTGCCCGTGTTCGATACCCGGTGAGATCATAATGGAAAACAATCTTTTTTTAGATTTACCTGGGTCGTAGATGTTTATGTATATATATATATCTATTATAAAATATAGTATCGTTGAGTTAGTATCCTACACAAGTTTAGAACTTACTGTGGATCTAGCTCAATTTGTGTGAACATATCACATATATTTATTACCCTATATATTTATAAATATAATATAATATAAATATATACGGACAAATCACACAGATTGAGCTAGCCCCAAGGTAAGTTCGAGACTTGTGTTATGGGATACTAACTCAACGATACTATATTTTATAACAAATACATATATAGATAAACATCCAAGACCCAGGCCAATCTGAAAAAGATCATTTTCCATCTTGACCTGGCCGGGGATCGAACCCGGGCACTCCATGTCGCAGGCTGGCGTATTAACCACTGCGCCATGGAGCTGTCAAATTTATTATTTATTTATTATTTATAACAATGACTAAGTTAGCAAATAACGGTTTATCTTGGGTTCGTCCATGCTTAAAGAAAAGCATATCATTAATGTGCCTTAATCGAATCGTTAGTAATGACTGTGACTGAACACTTTGCCTGCGGCAGTAATTATGTCAAATGCCTGCAATAGCAACAGAATTCCAACTCAAGTGCCGTACCGGTATACATTAACAGTTAATGTACAGTGAAAGTGAATTAACTGTACATTCTGAAAGATTTTTTTTTGTCATTTGTATGTACTAATGTTATAAAGAATAAAAATTTGTTTGTTTATTTGTAATGGTACTAATATATAACACTAAAAACGACTGCACTGCTTCCGAAAAATATTTCACCCTAATGATAGCTCCGTTACCGTCCGTAGCGGGTGAAATAGAGTTTATAACAAAGTTGTGGAAAAATAGTTAAAAGATAAAACTAAAGTAATAGGCGGTAGCTCAGATGGCAGAGCATAGGTCGTACAAAGACCTAGGTCGCCGGTTCAAGTCCCGCCCGCATGAAATTTTTTCATCATATTTTATTTCTTAATGTATTAAGAGTATATCAAAATAACATTGTGAATGCAAATACACATAAAAATAAAGTAATAGGTATGTCTTCCGTTAAGAAGAAGCTATACTTTAGATTCATCTGAGGTATTGATCGACACTGTCGATAGAGACTTTTTACTCGTACTAACATACATTACTAAAACAGGGTTTTATCAGAGGCTTTCACGCCTTCCGGCTGTTTATCCCAGGGGACATACCTGCTCGATAATAAGGTGCCAGCCACAAGGGTAGCAAGCGCAATTTGATTTTACCAAGGTATTTATTAGTCAGCTTAACTTGGGTTGGGAAGCCTTAATCTAAAATAGATTGTCCTTTCGTTGACATATTTTAGCTAAACAAGTTCTAGCCCTAGATAAGTTATTCTTGTAATATTTTATGATAAGAAGTGGTAGCCTTTTTCTGCTTACTGTAAGGTTTATTTTGTAATAACTCTTATTTACGATTCAGTGAAGCAGCTTTGGATCGTGTTGAATTGGATCGTGAATAAATATAGCAATCCAATATCCTGATGATATAGTCGGTTTATTCCAAACTTAGGCAATCTTTCACATCAAAACACATTCTGAAGGATCTAATTTAGTTATAATTGTATTATTAATAAATGTTCAAAAGTTGCAGACTACTATGGCGTTTTGGATCGACTACCGGAGAGAAGAAACGCTGAAAAAAGGACTCAATAGTATTATATTGGTCGCCTACCTTGCCTAAAGAGCTTTTTATGACAATTATTTTTCTTTGTCTTCATTCTAACTAATAGATACACAATTTTATTATATACATACATATAAAGAAGAATACAGACAACACAAATAATCTCTTTTTCTTTTGAAATATTATAGTTGCACTTTAAAATATCTTGAGATTTATATATATTTGCCGCAAGTGTGCGGATAAAATTTTGTTGAAAAAGATGGAGGTTAGCGTGTTAAGTTTACGATAAAAAAATCGACACCAATATGTGAAATAGCTCTTTAGTTAGTCAATAGGCAAATATGATTTTTTCGTTTTTATTTATACCTACTCAAGTTTTCCTCCAGGCCAAACTGAATATGAATGTGATTTTTCGGAAACTAGTTTTTATCAATCAATCAATCAAAAAGTTTGTTTATGCACAAAGTGTGCATCCATCACTTATTTTTTAGCTGTATCCGAGTCATTTAATTATTTTAAAAGCTTATTCGAAAAGAAAGTAATTGAAAATTTCATTGCTGGCTTTAACGTCGTAAATAATAGAGGAACAAAAACGACATTGAGCAATAAAAACACTTTCTGAAAAGCCCTTTAAAAGACCGCGGGGCGTCGTAAATTATAAGGAGGAAGCTGCATGACTGAAAGGTGTTTATTACTTTGAAGTCTTTGATTCAGAAGTCACTCTCCAAATTCATTTATAATTGTTCTTAAAATAGAAATCATTAACGATAAACGTAGTCAATTTAACTTTATACTGCCCAACGTATTCTGTAGCTGTAATAAATAAATAAATATATAGGGAAATATCACAAATCGAGTTACCGCCACAGTAAGTTGTGAAATTGTGTCGTTGGATACTAACTCAACGATACTATATTTTATACTTATATAAGTAGATAAACATCCAAGACCCAGGTCATTCTGAAAAAGGTCGTTTTCTGTCTTGACCTGGCCGGGGATCGAACCCGGGAACCCTCGTGTCGGAGGCTGGCGCGATAATCACTGCGCCACGGAGCTCGTTAGTTTTATTATCTGTTTTTACCTTTTATAAGGCTATAAGAGCAATACATTTAATATATGATTTATGTTTAAAATTTTGTTCAATGCACAACACATAATTTCAGCCGTAAGAAGTCCAATGCTCCCCCTCCTCCGCCTCCCCCAAGGATTCTTTGTTCCATGGGAGGATATTGCCATATTCACCACGCTTGGCAGGCGGGTTGGTGAGCGCAGTTTCTTTAGTTTATTGTGCTTCCGACACTGCCGCCCATCAGAAGCATTTTTAAGATGAGGTAATAATTTGTTGGCTTTGGGAAGAATTTGAAGATATTGAGATATTACTCATTCGGATGAATAGAGAAAAGCAAGTAGCAGCTAAGGCCGGGTGCGCTTCTTAATGCCATACCTGCATCCACCGGCCAAGTAGTCCAGGCTGACACCCCTGACCTGACGTTTTACTCCAATTTGTATAGGAGCCCCTTCTAGGTACCTGTTAAGTATTTATTATTGTATACCCGCAAACGATCAACTTTTGCCTTGAAAGTGTACACTCGATCTGTTGATTTATTTTACCCCTCAGAGATATTTTCTTTCCGAACGTACGCTATTTATGTTTATTATATTTTTGGATACAAGCTTATAATGAACACTTGGTCTTAACTGGATTCGTTTTCCCTTAACGTTATTTCTGTTTCCGAACGAAGGTTTACGGCCGCTCGTAACGATAGTTAGGAACCGATCGTAAAAGAAAGTGAGTGGACCCGAGTTGTGTTGACACACATTTGATACGAGATATCGTCCACCCAATTTATGTCATTTTGAAATTCAGCATTCGTGTCTTAGTAACTCAATCTTGCTGCATAAATACAATATTTAAGTTAATGAAATAATCCTTTAAGTTGCTGGTGCTTTATACTAAAACTTAGAGCTCGTTTACGGAGCGGCGCGTCGCGTAGCGCAGTGCGTTAGGCGTAGCATGGAGCGGTTTCCGTTTAAGGCGCTGTATCCCTTAACCGTTTGTAGCGGACATCGCGAGATTTTATATACTCGTGTCATACATGTCATCAGTCTCAGTTCAAACCCGTGTCTGCCATTTCAGTGTTAAATTTCACCTTTAATATAATATTCCAATAATTATAACCAAATCTTGTATTCTTTTTAGGTATCCATCTTGCTCATTTAGTTATACTTTTTATAGACGTATAAAAGTTGGTAGTTGTCGCTGAAAAAATCTAGTAATTCGAGACGAAACTTTTTCTGGATATAGTTTTTTTTGCGATTTTATTTAGCTAGGTTTTAAATCTTTTTGAAAATATTTTGATGTAACCATTTATTTTGATCTTTGGACTGTACTTCAAATTTTTTTCATGCTAGTATTCCATGAAAAATAAGGCTAACTGCGCGACGAAAAAATAGTTGTTCTACGGTATCCTTCTGATGCACAGCGCCTTAAGGAGAGGTGTGCGTGTTCAACGCAGTGTAGTATGCAGCGGCGATGCGGCGTTATACGCAGCTTCGCACGCTTTATCTCAATCATACTCGTGTGAAGCTCGGAGAGGCGACGCGCGTGGCGTTTGTCACCGCAGAATCCGCGCCAACTTCCGCCAATATGGTTCGCAGCGTAAAGAAAAAGCATTCTATTTTGTTAGTGTAATGACGATTATTAGATAATCAGAAAAAAAAATTATATCTTTTATCGTGGTGTACGCTAATATGGTTCGCATCGTAAAGAAAAAGCATTCTATTTTGTTAGTGTAATGACGATTTTTAGATTTTTTTATTAGCCTTTTGTGTCCCACTGCTGGGCAAAGGCCTCCCCTTTCTGTTTCCACACTTCCCGATCCGGGGCTATTTGCTGCCAACCTATTGAGTAATATAATATGGTGAAAAATTTATCAAGAGTACCTAAATCCAAATAGCATTGTGAATGCAAAATATTTTAGATCTTTTATCATGTTGTATTAATTTCTTCGGCCTGCACTTCCCATCACACCGCGTGCGTTGTTGAGTTTACTGCTGCGTACTTTGTCATATGATTAAAAATTTTACAACACGCCCCACTGAACATGACGCGCCGCCTTACCGTTAAGGACGCCTTGTGACTTCATACTACTCCTCTCCATACTCTAGGATAACTTAGACCTAACTAAGCATACTATTTTCATGTACATTCAAAGGAACTCAATTCTAGCAATATTTTTTCATCTACAGGCAAAAGTATTCTAAAAAACCGGCCAAGTGCGAGTCGGAGTCGCGCACGAAGGGTTCCGTTTAAAAACGGCAAGAAAATCATGTCTATTGTAGTGGTAGTAACTTTAATATTAATTTTATTTTTATTTAATTATATTTTTTTAAAGTGAATATATAACTAAATATTCTGTGAATATTAAAAGCGTCTATCTGTTGCCGTTATCAATGTCGAGCAAAAACAAGCAAAAAAAATCACGTTTGTTGTATGGGAGCCCCCTTATATATTTATTTTATTATACTTTTTAGTATCTGTTGTTATAGCGGCAATAACGGTCATGATATACAGCCTGGTGACAGATGGACAGACAGACAGACAGACAGAAACGCATTTAAATTTTGATTCAATAGTAAGAACTTGGTCTTGCCTTGATTTCTTTTCCCTCAGGGATATTTCTGTTTCCGAAGGAGGGTTTACGGCCGCTCGTAACGATAGGTAGGTACCGATCGTAAACGAAAATGAGTGAACCCGAGTGGTGGATTGTGTTGACACATTTGATACGGGCTGACGTAGCTTGAGGGATATTTGCAATGGATAGTTTTGCCAAACCAGCATTTTAGGGTAAGGTAAATTATTACGGGTTCAAATTACGGGTGCTGCTAGGGAGGACTGGTGTTCTCGGCTTCTCTCAGACTTCCCTGTATAATATATATCATCATTGCACACTCGCTAACGTGACATGTTCCAAATAAATCAAGAATATAATAAAATTACTTATCTTTTAATTGAAATTCAAAAAAAAGGGAAGAAAAAGGAAAATTACTCATAAAAAGCCCTTTAGGCGAGTAAGCTACCTAACTGGTGAAAAATAATTTCTTTCGGCGTTTCTTCTCTGCCGTGGTCGGTTCCGAAACGCTACTAGTCTGTTGCTTTTGAATGTTATTCAATAATAGAAATATAATTAATTAGATCCTATAAAATGTGATTTACCTTGCGAAAGTGCCTGTAAGTAAAAGCCTATATTATTTTCTGAACAAGTACTTTGACTTTTAATTTCGAAGGTACCGATTTTTAAAAAAAATCTACATTTTTTTTACATTGCCTGTGCCAGGTCGTCCTCTGTTCCAGGTTCCATTTATTTACAAATCTAATGCCTTGCTTATGAAATGACTTTCTTCTCTTCGGATCAAATAAATAAATAAAATATTATTTTAAAGTGAACACAAGATGAGAGCAAACTTGATACTTTTAAAAACATGTATTAGGTTATCCTAATAGGACACGAAAGATCAACTCTGCGTCGTCTGTACGAGTACTGTGTACAACTGCAGTTTATGCGGGCTCTGGCTGAACAAATAACCGAGGAACTGGCCCAAATCTGCTGTTTTCAAACATTATCACAACGTGAAGTTTTGTACGTACAGGATTATTTTTAAAGTAAAAACTTTTTTAGGCGCGTTGAGCGATTTTTCATAGGGATCTTATTATAAAACGTGGACTAAAGTACTAGATAATAATAAATATCCTATTGACAAGAAAACACCATATTAAGTACTAATGCATCATTCAATGGTACTAGCGATATTAACTAGGGTCAGTTGTACTATTGGTACTATTCAATGGTACTAATGACATTACGCAATGACTGCGTCTGACTTTTTATTAGTAGACAAAAATTTGACATTTGCATAATATTAACGCATTTAAAAAATCTTAGTTTAGAATTCATGAGTAAAACTGCCACAAAACCGTAAGTAGATTAAGTCTTTTAAGGATATTTTTTCTTTGCTTTTCGTGTATGTGAGTGCCCAAAACTGAAATCATATTTTCAACTTCGCCATCTAACGATGACAGCGGGATCAATGGCTTTACGTGCCTTCCGAAGCATCCCTCCATATTCGAGATAATTTGAGCCAACTTTTAAAAACAAAGTTATCAATTCGATCGGATATATGTATTGTCAGAATTGCACCGTTTTATACATGTTATCCTATACCAGCTTCGGAATGTCATTGCCAAATTTCATAAGTGTATATCTCAAAAACTGTAAGTGGATTGAAAACATTTTTTTAGTTTGACTACATATAGTCTAATTTTGTGAATCATTCAAGGTTCATTTCAGTACTTACTGCATAAATGGGCCTTTAGTCAGAAATAGTCAGAATAGACCAAAATAATCTTTTAAAATGGTGTCTTTTACACTGCGGCGTGAATTACTATAGAACTTTTTGAAATCGAACAAAACAGTTATCTGTTTGGATAGGTGAATTCGGATAGAAAAAATACCCATAATTTATGAGTTAAAAGAAGGTACATAATGTATCATATGTCCACTGTGTTAATATTATTTCGTGCTATTGCAATGTGAAATTATTGAATTAATATTAAATACATTGATTTACATAATACAAAAAATATATTAATAGGTGGTATAAAATGGAGCCGATATACGCACACATACATATCAAGAATCCCACATAAAATCCTTGCATCCTTAAACCCTGGAGTACACGAGTACGTGCGTCTTTACCATGTGGACCGTAGCCCGTATTGACCCATTCCATTCGCTGATAGTGAGAAATGGCTAAAGAGCCATTATCATTAGGATTAAACAAGTATGCAAAATTGTAACTAATTTAGAAGAACCTTCCAAAATTCTAACGTAGCTCTGTGTCTCAGTGGACCTCAAGAAAAGTTCCGTCTTCGTGGAAAGTAGCCTACGTTCACCCTATTCCTAAAAAGGGTGACCGCACAGACCCGTCTAACTATCGGCCTATTGCGATAACCTCCCTGCTCTCTAAGGTGATGGAGCGTGTGATAAACATCCAGCTCCTTGGTTACCTTGAAGATCATCAGCTAATTAGTGACCGTCAATACGGGTTCCGCCACGGGCGTAGTGCTGGTGATCTTTTGTGTACTTAACGCACCGATGGGCAGCCGCCATCGAGAGCAAGGGAGAAGCACTGGCATTTAGTCTAGATGTCACAAAGGCTTTTGACCGGGTCTGGCATAAGGCTCTTCTCGCGAAGTTACCATCTTTCGGGCTTCCTGAGGGACTATGCTTGTGGGTCGCTAGTTTCTTATCTGGGCGAAGCATTCAGGTCGTTGTAGACGGATTATGCTCCGATATCATGCCCATCAATGCTGGCGTCCCCCAAGGATCTGTTTTATCACCTACGCTGTTTCTTCTGCACATCAACGACATGCTTAACACTAGTAGCATCCATTGCTATGCGGACGACAGTACGGGTGATGCATATTATGCAGGTCGTGCAAATATCCCTCAAACACAGGTGGAGGAGAACAGAAAGAGACTTGTGTCTGACATTGAGACCTCTCTGGAGCAGGTCTCTGAATGGGGTAAACTAAACCTAGTTCAATTCAACCCTACTAAGACACAAGTCTGCGTGTTTTCCGCTAAGAAGACCCCATTTAACATAGCACCGAAGTTCCGGGACACCTCTCTTACCATTTCTAAGAGTATTGGGATCCTTCGCGTCGATATTACGAAGGAGGTCCAATTCCGGAGTCATCTGGAAGGTAAAGCCAAAATGGCTTCTAAAAAACTTGGGGTGCTCATTAGAGCGAGGCAGTACTTTTAAAGTGAACACAAGATGAGAGCAAACTTGATACTTTTAAAAACATGTATTAGGTTATCCTAATAGGACACGAAAGATCAACTCTGCGTCGTCTGTACGAGTACTGTGTACAACTGCAGTTTATGCGGGCTCTGGCTGAACAAATAACCGAGGAACTGGCCCAAATCTGCTGTTTTCAAACATTATCACAACGTGAAGTTTTGTACGTACAGGATTATTTTTAAAGTAAAAACTTTTTTAGGCGCGTTGTGCGATTTTTCATAGGGATCTTATTATAAAACGTGGACTAAAGTACTAGATAATAATAAATATCCTATTGATAAGAAAACACCATATTAAGTACTAATGCATCATTCAATGGTACTAGCGATATTAACCAGGGTCAGTTGTACTATTGGTACTATTCAATGGTACTAATGACATTACGCAATGACTGCGTCTGACTTTTTATTAGTAGACAAAAATTTGACATTTGCATAATATTAACGCATTTAAAAAATCTTAGTTTAGAATTCATGAGTAAAACTGCCACAAAACCGTAAGTAGATTAAGTCTTTTAAGGATATTTTTTCTTTGCTTTTCGTGTATGTGAGTGCCCAAAACTGAAATCATATTTTCAACTTCGCCATCTAACGATGACAGCGGGATCAATGGCTTTACGTGCCTTCCGAAGCATCCCTCCATATTCGAGATAATTTTAGCCAACTTTTAAAAACAAAGTTATCAATTCGATCGGATATATGTATTGTCAGAATTGCACCGTTTTATACATGTTATCCTATACCAGCTTCGGAATGTGATTGCCAAATTTCATAAGTGTATATCTCAAAAACTGTAAGTGGATTGAAAACATTTTTTTAGTTTGACTACATATAGTCTAATTTTGTAAATCATTCAAGGTTCATTTCAGTACTTACTGCATAAATGGGCCTTTAGTCAGAAATAGTCAGAATAGACCAAAATAATCTTTTAAAATGGTGTCTTTTACACTGCGGCGTGAATTACTATAGAACTTTTTGAAATCGAACAAAACAGTTATCTGTTTGGATAGGTGAATTCGGATAGAAAAAATACCCATAATTTATGAGTTAAAAGAAGGTACATAATGTATCATATGTCCACTGTGTTAATATTATTTCGTGCTATTGCAATGTGAAATTATTGAATTAATATTAAATACATTGATTTACATAATACAAAAAATATATTAATAGGTGGTATAAAATGGAGCCGATATACGCACACATACATATCAAGAATCCCACATAAAATCCTTGCATCCTTAAACCCTGGAGTACACGAGTACGTGCGTCTTTACCATGTGGACCGTAGCCCGTATTGACCCATTCCATTCGCTGATAGTGAGAAATGGCTAAAGAGCCATTATCATTAGGATTAAACAAGTATGCAAAATTGTAACTAATTTAGAAGAACCTTCCAAAATTCTAACGTAGCTCTGTGTCTCAGTGGACCTCAAGAAAAGTTCCGTCTTCGTGGAAAGTAGCCTACGTTCACCCTATTCCTAAAAAGGGTGACCGCACAGACCCGTCTAACTATCGGCCTATTGCGATAACCTCCCTGCTCTCTAAGGTGATGGAGCGTGTGATAAACATCCAGCTCCTTGGTTACCTTGAAGATCATCAGCTAATTAGTGACCGTCAATACGGGTTCCGCCACGGGCGTAGTGCTGGTGATCTTTTGTGTACTTAACGCACCGATGGGCAGCCGCCATCGAGAGCAAGGGAGAAGCACTGGCATTTAGTCTAGATGTCACAAAGGCTTTTGACCGGGTCTGGCATAAGGCTCTTCTCGCGAAGTTACCATCTTTCGGGCTTCCTGAGGGACTATGCTTGTGGGTCGCTAGTTTCTTATCTGGGCGAAGCATTCAGGTCGTTGTAGACGGATTATGCTCCGATATCATGCCCATCAATGCTGGCGTCCCAAAGGATCTGTTTTATCACCTACGCTGTTTCTTCTGCACATCAACGACATGCTTAACACTAGTAGCATCCATTGCTATGCGGACGACAGTACGGGTGATGCATATTATGCAGGTCGTGCAAATATCCCTCAAACACAGGTGGAGGAGAACAGAAAGAGACTTGTGTCTGACATTGAGACCTCTCTGGAGCAGGTCTCTGAATGGGGTAAACTAAACCTAGTTCAATTCAACCCTACTAAGACACAAGTCTGCGTGTTTTCCGCTAAGAAGACCCCATTTAACATAGCACCGAAGTTCCGGGACACCTCTCTTACCATTTCTAAGAGTATTGGGATCCTTGGCGTCGATATTACGAAGGAGGTCCAATTCCGGAGTCATCTGGAAGGTAAAGCCAAAATGGCTTCTAAAAAACTTGGGGTGCTCATTAGAGCGAGGCAGTACTTTACTCCGGGTCATAGACTTTTGTTATATAAAGCTCAAGTCCGGCCCCACATGGAGTACTGCTCTCATATCTGGTCTGGTGCACCTCAATAACAACTCCTTCCTCTTGATTCCATCCAACGCCGGGCAATTCGTATTATCGACGATCCCACACTCACAGACGATTTAGACACCCTCGGTCTACGGAGAGACGTTGGCTCTCTGTGTGTATTTTACCGTCTATACTATGGGGAGTGTTCTGAAGAACTTTTTGAATTGGTGCCACCGTCACCTTTCTACCACCGCACCGCTCGCCACAGGAGTAAAGTCCATCCCCACATCCTTGACACTTGGGTCTCCAAAAATGTCAAAGCGTCACGTGGTTTTTTTCCTCGTACAGCAAGATTGTGGAATGGACTCCCTCCCGAGGTTTTCCCTGTGTGCTATGACTTGAGGTCCTTCAAAAGGCGTGTTTACAGGTATCTTAAGAGTCGGCAACGCATCAGCAGCTCCTCTGGTGTTGCAGATGTCCATGGGCGACGGTGACCACTTTCCATCAGGTGGCTCGTCTGCTCGTTTGCCGTCGGATATAAATAAAAAAAAAAAATGTACCGCAAGCGTCGAAAGATTCCAAGTTCGTTCCCATGTCAGGTCAAGATAGAAAACGATATTTTTCAGATTGTCCTGGATCTTGGATGTTTATCTATATATATCTCTATTATAAAATATTGTGTCGTTGAATTAGTATCCCAGTGGGGCTTAGCCCAATCTTTATGACTTGACCCTATATATTTAGTATATATTTATTTATAAATATACCTACTAGTATTACAGGTATTCCAACATTATTAACTACGAACTTTAGACCAAACTTCACAGATTCTCAGCATGATTCAAAAGATTCAAAATTTTAATATTGAAGAGAATCATATCAATCTACTCTAAAACTTGAAAACTGAAACCGCAGAATATTTTATGTGCGAAATATGAAAACGTTCTCAGCTAGAATATAAGTCACAGCGAGAACTCGACAACGGGCTGGCGCCTTGCCAACTCCGCAGTTAACATCAGCTTATTCTTTAATATTTTCTCCGTAAAATTAATCTTGTATTAAACTAACTTTGTAATCTAATGACATTCTATAAAACTTAGCTCGTTGAGTCTATAGTGTGCGATATAATTATATCTCTCTCTAGTCTACATCAGAGTGTATCCCCGATTTTATCCTCAGCTGAATTGCTTCAGTGCTTAGATTCATTTGCAGTGACAGGTAAGAGAGAGTAATTTGTCGATTTTCACTACACATGACCATGCGGCGTAGGTTTTCTTGCAGTTTGTCTGCAATGTCACGGACATAGAGACTGCTACGAATGCAGAAATTTTTAAAGCGTTCTTTTCGCGGAACTTCACTATTTTTTTACTTTCCTATTTTTTTTTTTCTCTTAAAACATGTAAACGTAATCATTTGTGTTTGTATTATTTATTCATTTTTATCTTCTTTTATCACTAGTTCCATAGTTGTATTTTTTTTGTAATATATATTTATTTATGTATGTATGTAGGTGTGTTTATGTACGTTTATTATGTTGTAATTGCGCCTTACCGTTATTTCTATAGTAAATCCTATTCCCTAGCAAGGTTGCCTGTAAGAAATTGCTTTAGCGATAAGGCTGCCTTTGTACACAACTTATTTATAATAATTATGATTTCTTATTTATTCCTGGTGCAATAAAGAGATTTATCTTATCTTATCTTCACATATCCAGCGCAGCATACTTTTCTATTTAACTCATATCTCTCTCTTGTATTGCTCAAGTACGGACCACGCTTCACTTCCATATATGAGTCCAGGTTTAATAATAGATTTATGAACCTGTTCTAACTTAATCTGTATAAACCTTAATTTAACCAACATTTTGAGTCATGCTGCTGCTATGCAGTATTTAATAGGTACTCGTAACGCTATGGATAGACGTGCGAAGTACAGATTTCCATGTTGCAGTGGTTAATACGCCTCTCAGCTATCCGAAAGACTCTGGGTTCGATTACCAGCGTGAAAAAGTATTTTGTTTATATTCCCGAACATCCTTCTGCGGTTCTAAATTTATCCAAGGAAGATTGATATAACGCTTGTTGCGAATATTCGCATCTGCATCATGTTACATATATAGTCATATTTTATTTTTGTATATATAGTTATATAGTATACCATAGTATACCCAAATAGTTCATTTTGGAAAACTTTTTTTCTATCACGGGTGTTGGCGTGTAGTCTCCATTCCAGTACAAGCACAGAGGTTACAGGTGACAAGTAGACGTGTCGTGGAACATGAACGTGAGAGGCCTACCTACTAGTACTTCCCGTCCCATCGGTCATCGGTTCTACACGCAATTTTTTAAAAACTTAGCTTATCTTTTATCTTCTAGTATTGTCGAGACGAGCTGCGAAGGAGGCGAGGGCGCGGCGGCGGCAGAGCGCCGGTCTATCGGCGAGCGACGAGACTCGGCCAATCGACTCACTAGGCACCGTGCGTGTACCATTAGACTGCTTGAAATTATAATACCAGCATTATACCTTTTTATATACAGTCCGTTATTTATTTTACTACAACCTGTGTCCTGCAGGAGAACCTAGTAGGAAAAGGCAGTAGTTCGTCAAGTATTAATGATTAGAAAAAAATGAAAAAAAAAAAGGATGTTTGCTAGGATCATCGTCTATTGTTATCTACAATTTATAGATCAGAATATCGATCGGCTTTTATCACCTGCGTGAAAAAAGTATCTGGTTTTTATTTCTCAGATCAGTGTAGAAGAACAACTATACATTCGAGTACACATAAATTTACGTAAATGGAAAATTTCACCTGTAAATTACATTTCAGGTCAAACAACAAACTTGTTCTAAGCTGATTTACCACGCTACCTTTGTAATTAACGAGCTAAGCTACACCGATAAGCTGTAAACATTGATTGTGTTACAAACTAGTACCGAGAGTAGATAATAGGCAAACTTTCAACACGATATCTTTAGCGGTATCGTTTCTTAGTGTCCTAGTTTATCGCGCATTAAGAGTATCGGATGGTTTCAGCAAAGTTGGCGGAGGTTGGCGAAG
Source organism: Elegia similella (assembly GCA_947532085.1). Taxonomy (NCBI): domain Eukaryota; kingdom Metazoa; phylum Arthropoda; class Insecta; order Lepidoptera; family Pyralidae; genus Elegia; species Elegia similella. The sequence goes on along the minus strand of OX383932.1, from coordinate 23,094,708 downwards.
CTTGATAGCAAAGCGGGGGTAGCCCTCGTGGGCTTTACAAAAGCGTAAGTAAAAATAATTTTAAGTTTTCTGTAAACAAGGTAATGGTTTTCTAATGTTTTCGCCATTATTACATAATGATTACACATTTTTATTATATTGATTTATAGATTTACGAACATTATCAATAAATGTGTAGGTGGTAGTTTTTAATAGTTCATAAAACACAATAGACAAGTGTCAACTCAGTCTACCTACGAACACGTAAACTGCATTTTTATATACGGTGCATCTAATGTCATCTCTCAAGCTCAAACGAATAAATCTAAATAGAAAGAGCTAACCGTGATAAACAGTGATTATAAAGAACGACAATTTATAAACACTGCTTATAATATCATTACATCTTCATCGTTAAATATTCTCTATAATTGGCCTCCAAAATATAGACAGCTTTGGGCTTGGCAACAAAATAGACCGCTGTCCAGCAGGTTTTTATAAAAGTTAACGCATTGGTACCTATATTAGACAACTGTTTTCACTAATCTAGAATTAATTATACAGGGTAAAACTGTTTACAATACCATTGATTGGTCTGTAATAATACCCCAAAATCACTCCAAATTGTGCGCTTAAATTTACGCAAAATATCGAGTAAAAGCGCCATTAAAGCAATCACCTCGGAATCTGTGCAGGGCATATGGCGACGGCCAAATGGCACGCGGCGGTGATTGTCGGCGGAACCATGCCGTAACTTTCGATATATCCGAATGGGATTATTAAATGGCGTTGGAAATCCTTTCTAACTCATATTATTAATGCGAAAGTGTGTTTGTTACGCCTTCACACCCTGTCTACTGAACCAATTATCAAGAAATTTTGCATACCTGTAGTCTGGGGAACGGAGAAGGACAATGTACATTTCAGAGGGAAAAAGTACTGTTCTCAAGGGATCGACACTGACGCGGGCGGAACCATGGGTTCAAGCTAGTTTTCTCTATAATTAGTCTCCAAAATATAAACACCTTTGAGTTTGACAACAAAACTAGACTTTTGTCCCGCAGGGTTTAATAAAAGTTAAAGTATTGTTACATCAGTCAACTGTTATCACTAATCTAGAATACAGGTTAAACTGTTTACAATACCCAAAAATCATTCCAAATTGAGCGCTTAACTTTACGCGAAATATCGATTTAAAGCGCCATTAAAGCAATTACCTCGGAATCTGTGCAGGGCATATGGCGACGGCCAAATGGCACGCGGCGGTGATTGTCGGCGGAACCATGCCGTAACTTTCGATATACCCAAATGGGATTATTAAATGGCGTCGGAAATGACTGGCATAACTTGCCTGAATTAAGTAGATTGGATTGAGTAAATACAGTATGTATTACAGATTTTACAGTATGTATACTGACTAGCTCCGTAGCGCAGCGGTCAACACGCCTGCCTGCGACACGGAGTGACCGGGTTCGATCCCCGGCCAGGTCAAGATGGAAAATGATCTTTATCAGATTGGCCTGGGTCTTGGATGTGTATCTATATTTATTTATTTATTTATTTAGCCTGTTACACTGTATTGAGAGAGTATATGCTTTTGCTTTCGTTTGCCGCTGTGCCCGGCTACAAGATGTCTCTCAACTCAGCGTGCCTGTTGGCAAAGGCCTCCTCCAGTAGCTTCCATTGCTTCCTATCTTTAGCCACTCTCCTCCATTTGGGGCCTGCAGTAAGTTTTAGCTCATCTTCCCAGCGCATTTGTTGTCGTCCTCGACGTCTCTTTCCATCTCTTGGGTACCAGTCTGTTATTATTTGGCTCCATTTTTCCTGTCTAGATCTCAACATATGGCCGGTCCATCTCCATTTTTGGAGGTCTATTTTTTCAAGGATTCCAGGTATTTTGGTAATTGCTCGTAATTGAACATTACTAATTCTATCCAGCCTTCGTGATCCTATCATACTTCGTTCCATAGCTCTCTGGCATTTTTCTAGTTTGTCTCTGTGGTATTTTGTGAGAGACCAAGTTTCGCAGCCATAGGTGATGCATGGAAGAATGCAAGAAGTGAAAACTTTCCTTTTCGTTGCCATATTGTGATCCTTAGATTTTAAGATTTCCTTTAAAGACCAGTATCTTTTCCACCCATTGGCAATTCTCTTGTTTATTTCTTTGGTTGTTTGGTCTTTAGATGAAATGATTTGGCCCAGGTAGCAATATTCGTCGACATATTCTATGTTTTGTTCGTGGATTTCAATGGGTTCCATTTGTGAGTTAGTCATCAATTTAGTTTTGGTTATGTTCATTTTTAAACCCACTTTAGAGCTTTCGATGTTTAAGGTTTGAATCATCTTCTGGAGTTCTTTTGGACTTTCTTCTAGCAAAACCAGATCGTCGGCAAATCGTAAGTGGTTAAGTTTTCTCCCGTCTATGTTGAGCCCTATATGTTCCCAGTCAAGATTGCGAAAGACATTCTCCAGAACTGCTGAAAACAGCTTTGGGGACAGTGGATCTCCCTGTCTGACTCCTCGCTTGATCGGGAATTCTTTGCCCAAAACTTCCAACTGGATTTTAGCTTTGCTGTTTGTATATATAGTTTTGATGATGTTAGTATATATTGCAGGAATGCCTTGCCTTTGTAAGCTCTCCCATATTGCCTTATGACTGATGCAGTCGAATGCTTTTGCATAATCTATAAAAGCCACATATAGTGTTTTGTTATATTCATTGTACTTCTCTATTATTTGTTTAAGTGTGAGAATGTGGTCTATCGTATCTATATATGTATTTGTTATAAAATATAGTATCGTTGAGTTAGTATCCCATAACACAAGTCTCGAACTTACTTTGGGGCTAGCTCAATCTGTGTGATTTGTCCGTATATATTTATTTATTTATTATTATATTTATTTATTGTATACAGACTTTAAATACATAAGCGTTCTTTTAGAATTGTATTTACCCGTTTACGCTCCTTTACCGTTTACGCATTTTGACAGAAGTGAAAACTTGAACATTTGGTTACTTCTCAGAACAATAACTAAGGTTACTTATATAAAGAGGTATCGGTTCGGTAACAGTGTCGCGAGTTAAATGATTTCTTTCCATCTCAAAAAATGCCCAATGTGCCTTAAGAAATTTTTAAGTAGAGTAAAGGACTTAATTTAAAAAAACGAGTAAGTAGTGTGTGAACAAAATTTATGTAAGCTAAGGTCTTTAATACAAATTTTATTCACACACTACATGCTTTGTAAAATTACATGAACATTACTTTTTATTAATTTGGCGCGTAGTTGTGTATCTGTCCTATAAGGGAGGAAAACTAATCGTGTAAAGTGTGAACAATCAATGAAAATATATGCAATATAATTTGCATTTATTTATTTTATTTATGTACACAAAAATAAAAGTATGTAACACAATATGTAATATCTAGAGAATTAGTACAAGGGTACTACTTATTCCTATTATTTGTACATTTAGCATGCTGGACTCAGTTGATGGTTTGTGATACCGCTAATTCTTAACCATCTATGATTCTGAAAAAATAGCAGAAAAAGTAGTACACTACATAAAAAGCAATGGATTAAGGTGAAGACAACAAAAGATTGTTTGAACATTTATGTGGTTCGGATATCAAAAAATGTAATATCCAAGTGTTCCTTTCGTCCCAGATAATGATAAAAGTCTACATCATAGATTAAAACAAAATGGCGTCTCGTCTACGTATTACTTTTTGCCACGAAAAGCATCTGTAACAAAACGTTCCCTTGTATCCCATTCGCTGCTGTAAAAATATCGGCTTGCCAAAGTAACAAATAATTTACGGCGCCTTGTAAATGCAAATTGGAGTCGACAGCTGCGCTGTTATGTGAATGTGATTGAAAAGTATCGGACTTCATCTATCTCATAGATAAGCTGTGGACATTATTATTATTTATTACACTTTATTGCACATTTAAAGAGTATATAACACAAAATGTAAACAAAAGAAAAAAAATCTAGAGGCGGACTTATCGCACAGCAATCTCTTCCAGGTTTTGGGTAGATAAAAAAATTGGTGAAAGATAGAAGGAGGTAGACGAAACAGAGGTAGAACGAGAACACGATGGAGTTAACTACCTCCGTGGTCCAGTGGTTAAGGCGTTTGCCTGTAGACTCGGGGTTCGTGGGTTCGATTCCCACGGGAAGCATACTTTGTTTAGTTGTTTCCAGTTTGGTTAGGACATTGCAGGCTTGAATCGCCTGATTGTCTGATAATAATAAAGATGATTCCATGCTTCGGAAGGCACGCTAAGCCATTGGTCCCAGGCCATCTGGTAGTCGTTAAAGAACCCACGATAGAGGCCGAGAGACGGTTCCGAAGAACTCTGACACCAAGGTGTGCATGGTCGATTGACCATGTGGCACCTACACGAAATGAATGACTATGGAGCTAGCTCCAGTAAGCTTTCGCTACTTCACCGGGCGTTTGATTTGTGAGGGCTCCTCAGTCCTCAACCTGTGATGAAGTGACGATATGCGCAAATTTAATAAGACATGGTCAGAACTACCTATATCGATAGGTAGACCTGAAAGGAAATCGGGAGACTTTTGTCCAGCAGTGGTACAATATCATCATTACATCCGTAAAAAATCTACTGCTGGACAAAGGCCTCTCCCAAGGACTTTTTTTTCCATAGGAGGACTGCTTTTCATGCTTGGCAGACGGGTTGGCGAGCGCAGTTCCTTTAGCTTCTTGTGCTTACGATGTTGGAGCCTATCGGAAGCATTTTTAAGCTGGGGAAGGATAGGACTTTGTTAGGTTTGGGAAAATAATGAAGGGTATTGGGATACTCACTCGGATGAATAGGAAAAGCAAGTAGCAGCTCGGGAAGCCGGCCGCGCGTACAAGATGCCATACGTGAATTATTTTTATTTGACTGAGTAACTTTAAGCCGTGTGGTATCCGGCAGAGTAGAATAGGACCACTCCAAGTCTTCCCGTGGATGTCGTAGAAGGCGACTTAGGAAATACAAGCTAAACAAAGCTTATAAACATCTAAGAGACCTCTCCAACCCGTCTGGCCAGCGTGGAGAGTGTAGGCCAAGTCCTCTGGCTGCTCTGGCCAAGTATGGCCCTAGTAGTACAGAGAGGGTCGTGCTCCTGTAGTGAAGACTAAAAAGGACCTGATGATGACTGAGTAACTTTAGAAAAAGAATACTAATAAACGATTATACAATTAATTCGTTTTATTGCAAAAAGCGTGGTCTTAACGCGAAAAATTCAGTCAATTAAACTGTGCTGCAACCTGACTGGCTTACCATTTAATTGATGAGAGGTAATTAGTAGCGGAACTGTGGATTGCTATCGTTTTTATGAAATATTTACTAGTGGGAGCTATGTTTTAACTTATTTTTATTTTTTATATTATCACGTCTTTATCCCTTACGGGGTAGACAGGGCCTTAAGTCATAAGACTGAAAGGCCACGTTTAGCGTGTTGGTGGAATCAAAATAGTGATGGGTGCTAGCCGCATCGCCTATTGTTATGATTCTTTAGGTTTTCGCCCATTCCCTTGACCGGTTTCTACGGTCTGCGCGGGAAGAGAAGCAGCTTGGAAGATATACACTCGCTTTGTTTACATCAAAGCAGTCGTGTTTTGACTTACCATCAGGTGAGATGGGAGACAAATGCCTTATCCAACATTTAGTAAAAAGAAATATATATACATACCTACCAAAAATTAAATGCTACAACAGAAACCGTTGTCATGCTTTTTCACGTATTTTAGTAGGTATCTCCCTGAAGATGGCCTGCTATAAGTAAAGACTAATACTTGTTGGCGAAACTGACTAAAAATACATAGGTAAGACGATGTAAGGTTCTGATTACACTACACACATGCATATTAACAAAGAAATTCACAAACATAAATTAAACCGAAGAAAGAGATGGGTTTCTTTTGCCCAGTGAAGGAACAATAAGTCTAATAAAAAAAATTGGTTATCTGTAAAGTTGGGTTACGACGATGATTTTATGTGATAACGGTGTAAGAGAGATAGATGCGTCACAAGCACGCTCGTGGCTCTTTCTCGCTTGACACTTTTTTTGTCCTTACAGCCGGCGTTCATTGATTTATATGATACTAGCTTTCGCCCGCGGCTCCGCCCGCGTCAATGACGATCCCTCGGGAATAATACTTTTTACGAGGGTAAAAGGTAGCCAATGTCCTTCTCCGTACTCCAGAGAACTTGTATGCAAAATTTCATGATGATCGGTTCAGTAGTTACGGCGTGAAACCGTAACAAACAAACTCACTTTCGCATTTATAATATTAGTAAGGATTATTAAAACAAAAAAAAAACCGAAGAATATAAACTCTACTTTTTTTGGGCAGTCATGCATAACTACGTAACTGCCTTTTTCGTACTAAGGAAAAGAACCACAAGAAGCTTTGTTATCCTTATTAAGCTTAACGCAAACAAATTCACTTTGCAAGTAATCTCAAAAAGTAATTACTCGTGAAAATTCTATTTCATGAATAAACTTCGAGGAAGTAAAAAATCTCACCTCATATATAAAGTTCGGGCTGGTCGCCGACTTTGTATGGAGTTTCCCTGCTTTAGTCGTATAAACTTTTTTTCCTTGAATTACGGCGCTACCCTTGGAGTAGGCTGATTTAAGTTTTGTGTATACATCATACTTATTTATGTAAGTATCATGATTAAATTCCAAGCACTACGTAGTTGGAAATAAAAAGTGAGGATCCAGGTAAAATTTACGAAATTACAGAATATAACAGTGCATTACAATTTACTCATAATTTCTAGCATGGATAATATATTTATAATTCTACAGGAATAGTTTCATTTTTTTTTTATTTAGGTATTTGGCCCTCAAACTTCATTCAGAAGAATTATTTTAGCCAGTGTCTAGTTAATCTTAGAGTTATTCTTGTATAAATGCTAATTATTTATGCGCTATAAAAGTAAAATATACATACGGTTATCCTTAACAAGCTTCGTCAAAATGTCCCAGATGATTATCAGCAGCATGCTTCGTCAAATGGTTACAGAGAGTCATCAGCAACATGCTTCGTCAAGTGTTCACAAGTTATTATTGTGTATCGAATGATGGTGTAATTCATTTCGCTGATTTGACGGAGCCCTTGGCGAGAATTTCCACGAATCCACTGGTTTGATCATAAACGACGCAACAAAGCGAGCAAACACCAGCCTCTTAAGTAAATCTCACTACAGCTGAACCAGGAGACTTTATTTTAGTTATTCCACACATTGTTCATAAATATGGGGCTCTATATCACCAAATGACACCCACATCACATTATAAACACCACTAGAAACAAATTTCCAAAACAAAAACCGTGCAGTCCGTCGAAAGCCAAGAAAGCCAAGAACTCCTTCAGGAATAAATCTCTCATCCAGCGGCACGCGATCTGGCAAAGGCTCTGACAAGCTAACTTCCAAAAGTCATAATTGGACGGCAGTTGATGTCATCATCACCATCATCATCATCATCAGGTCCTTTTTAGTCTCCACTGCAGGAGCATGACTCTCTCATTACTACTAAAGCCATACTTGGCCAGAGCAGCCGTTGACTTGTACAGCCAAGTCCTCTGGCAGTACATGTAATGCTAAAAAATAGACTATTTAAAATATGTTAGGGGAAACATATGACGCATTTATTTTAAAGTTTAAATTGTAATCTAATTTAATAATTAAAAATGCATTTTACTGTAAATTGTAGTATAAATATATGTCAAATATATTACGTAACACCCTCTGTGTATAGTTGCAGTGCTAATAGTTGAAATGTGGAAGTTGAAACCACTATGGTTCTAGGCTCTCTGACTAAGTCAGCCACCAAGATACTTGATCCCGCCCTCTACCTATATCTTGAATTTTCTCTTAAACTAAAAATAGTATTTACATGAAAGTGTATATTCAGACATTCTTCTTTAAATCTTTCTGCATATATATTTTCATTTTAGATAATATTATTTTTGGTTTAAGAGAAAATTCAAAATATAGGTACAGGGCGGGGTCAGGTATCTCGGTGGTTGACTGTACGTTTATTTCCACATTTTGCATATTAACGGGATTTAGTAATACAACTCCTAATTTGTACCTCTCTGTGGTAGACAGGTATGTGGTCAACATACTGTGGCAGAAAGAAGAAATAACCCAAAATGACCCTCGTTGTCTACAGAAGACGGGAAAGGGTCTGAAAATGTTCTTCAAGAAGCACTTCGTTGAGCTTCCTTGCTTACTTCCTTCTTAGTAAGAATAATTTTCCCAATTTCAAAGAAACTTTAACTAGAATTTCTTTTCAGATTTTGCATCAAAGAAACAAAAAGCGTCATCACTCTAAGTACAGCCACAGTATTCACGTGCAAGAACTAACCAAATCGTGATTTGATTACGATAGCGGTGGCTGCGCGCGTGGACGTTTTTGTCACGTAAGCACGCGGCGACGAGTTTCCTTGTAAAAGTTTAATCTAGACGTTTTGATACTTTTACTTAGGCTTTTTAATTTTTTTTGTCGATTATAAGGTTTGACTCTCATTTCTTACAAAATAAAAAGAAATGTAGCGATAATTGGCATTTCTGAAGTAAAAATATCTTAGCAGTGTTGTGCACTTTTTGGGATGAGTAAAATGTTAAACTCGCGAAAAAAGAATTTTAGATCAGGTCACGTGTCCTGACACGCTGATCTAAAATTCTTTAGACGGATACGTGATCTGAGATCGCCCCGGAGCCGTGTAGGATAGGAAGTAATATCCACCTCTCTATCTACCGCGCGGAGTTTTCACTTCTGCCAGCACTCCCGGAATGCAACCCATTGTTTTTATAACATGTTCTTCTGAGACGGCAGCTACTATTCATTATTCAGGATAGGGTGAATGATCAGGTCATCAGTATCATCCTCAAGGATGATATAAAACTCCAATGTCATTTACTTACATTTTTTATATGCAGACTAATGGGCTGTCAGTGAAATCCTAGGGTTTCAAACTTGATGTTTGGAATACGTATACCCTACAGGGTAATATCTGATTCGAGAATTCGATGCGGTAATTCGTAGTCACGGTGGTATAGTTGGTAGCACACTTAGGGCAAGTAGTAAAACTAGTAGTAAACCTAAGGTTAGAATCTTCAATCAAATATAATGGATCGCGCTCGAGAAGTGGCACCGGCAAAACAGCGCAGTAATCGAGTTTCGAAGCTGTTTTGTCCACAGTTTCAATAAACCGCGCTAGCACTCACACGTCTCGCGTTGACGAAGGTCAGTGAAAAGATGCAAAACCTACGCGTCAAAAGTGGAAAAGAAAGATGGGAGTGTCATACTTTACGCAGTTTGTAAGTATGCATGATGTTTTAGCTCGGGGACATTATTTAGGCTTAATTTTGTATGAGACTATGTATCTACCATTATATTTGATCGAAGGTTCAAATTCTACTTGTGGTGAGTATATCTCTTCACAACATAATATTTAATGTTAATAATATACCAAACATTTTAATGCTATGTCATGTATTTGCACTACGAGCTTTGTGTCGAAAATTAAAACCCATGTAAAACGACGGCAAAAGGACACATTCCAGCATTCATGTAAGGGAGATTTTCTGGACTCAAGACATTTCGAGAATTTAATCCGAGCGTGATCGGGTAGCAACAAATTTCCTAATAATATAAAGGTTTTATTTGGACGTTTTAAGCTCTAAGCCGTGTGGTATCCGGCAGAGTAGAATAAGACCACTCCAATTCGACGACGAAAGGCGACTTAGGAAATACAAGCTAAACAAAGCTCATTAACATCAATGAGACCTCTCCAACACGTCTGGCCAGCGAGCAGAGTGTAGGCTAAATCCTCTGTCTGCTCTGACCAAATAGGGCTCTAGTAGTACAGAGAGGGTCATGCTCCTGCAGTGGAGACTAAAAAGACCAGATGATGATGATTGAGACGTTTTGATACTTTTATTTCCACCTATATACGAAACATCCACTGTATTTATTTTTTGTATCGATTATAAGATTTGACTCTCATTTTTTTACAAAACAAAAGAAATGTAGCGAGGTTTGTAATTTTTTGACGTGATATCACATATTTCGTGATTCGTGATTCGTGATTCGTGTGAACGTGATTTCTACACATTTTTCATTTTCATCTACACGCCCTCCAACATGCAAAATGTGGCCATAACGTCTTGAAGATCTAAGCTCTGTCTACCCCGCAAGGGAAAAAGATGTGATACTATGTATGACATCTTATAGATCCATAAACGCCGGCTGTACGAGCGATAGACAGGCACGACCGGCCGAAGCGTTCGGTTTATGACACATCTATCGGAAGCGTTCGGCTTGTGATGCATCTGTCTCTCTTCCACGTAAAGTTATCGTCTGTAAACCGACTTTACAGACAGCCTATTTTTTTTTAAAAGGTATCTTCTGATACGGCATCCACTAAACTACAATTGAGGACAGTCTTTACCGTATAAGATGAATGATGATCATCAATGTTATCTTCATGATTTTGTCGTTATCATATATTAGCACTACGAGCTTTGTCTCAAATGAAAACACAAGTAAAACGACGGCAAAAGGACACATTTCAGCATTCATGTAAGGGACATTTTCTGGACTCGAGACATTTCGAGAATTTAATCCGAGCGCGGTCGGGTAGCAAGAGTATTCCATGAATGCTACAAAAAGGGCTCACAAAATAATTTCCATTTGCAGAACTCTGCATATTACAAGTATGGAATTTCTTGCATAAAGTAATTAGGGAGAGAGATAAAATGTAATTTTTTGTGTACTCGCCCGCACCAACGGTTTTAGACGCGCCATGAAAATTGTATTTAATTTTTAAGGTTCCGCGGTAAGTAATGAGTGTGGAATTAAATGAACGATGGAATTAATATACTTCACGAAGTCGCGTTGGTGATATAACTTTTAAAAGATATTTTTCAGTAATCTAGGAGAGTACCTTTTTGTATGTTAGGTATATTTTTTTTTATTTGTATAGTGATGCAGACACTGCATATTTTAAAATTCTCAATATCATGGATGGAGTGAGGAGCCCGATGGTCCACTGGGTGTGGGCATTATTAACGCTTACGTAGATCAAGCAACCCGGGCGCGGTCCTCACTGGGATGGGTGACCGCAAATGGCATAAAAATATCTCGAGTTCCTCTGTGCTTCGGCAAGTACGTTAAGCCGTTGGTCCCGGCTGATATCACTGATGGTAGCCGCTAAGCTATGTCAGCTTTAAGGCAGCTTAAAATAATGTACATATATACATACATATTATCACATCTATAAAGATGTGATAATATGTATGTATATATGTAATTTTTTTGACTTTAGGCTCTGTCTACCTCGTAAGGGTTATCCCTTACGAGGTAGACAGAGCCTAAAGTCATAAGACCGAAAGGCCACGTTTAGCGTGTTGGTGGGCGTAAAGATGGAAAACGGAATCAAAATAGTGATGGGTTGCTAGCCGCATTGCCTAGTGTCATGATTCTTTAGATTTTCGCCCATTTCCTTGACCGGCTTATACAGTCTGCGCGGGAAGAGAAGTAGCTGACACATTCTACGGTTTTTCTTTTCTCCCAGACTAGCATGGAAGATAAAAAAATGCCGGCGCCCAAAAAGTCAAAGAAACTGCGCTTACTAACCCACCTGCTAAGCGTGGTGAGTATGGTAATATCGTCCCATGGAACGAAGAATCCTAAGGAGAGCCTCGTGTCCAGTTCTCAGTGTAATAAATACCATGAAATTTTCTGGGAAAATGGATTCAAACTTGCATCTACAGAGCAATTGGTCCCTCTTAAAAACTCCGCCTTCGTTTTAAACGCTTGAAAACAGCGAAACACTATTAGTTTCACAGTAAACAAAGTCCAAACAATTTCATAATAGTACACTGAGAGTTGAGTTTAGGGTGTTTAGTGCTTTACTGCAGTTGTTGCCAACTTTAATGAGCGGACTTAGAACGATTGTACAATTCTGAGAATTATTAAATTACTAATTCAATACTAAATATTGAATATAAATAAATAACTATATACGGATTATATAACTATAACTCAATATGCCATTTGAGTTTACAGAATTGCTTAGTTTTTAATATTAAACACCTTTCTCATAATGAGTATATGTACAATATAATACACCAAAAAAAAAAAACACTTCCTATAGAAACTTTCATAGATGCTTCAATGGTATTTCTTGTATGGTTGTGAAGCGTGGACCTTCAAGGAAGACCTCCGAAAGAAATTGAAAGCATTTAAGATGCGGAAGTGGTCGGTCAACTACCAAGCGCCCCAATCGGGAAACATAACAATAGATAATCAATTGTGTCTGCGTTTCTCGCAATTAGTGAGTTAAGATGTGGTGTGATCGTAGAATGCGGCAAGAAAGTGGAACTTCTGAGGACCATTACAATAAGAAAAGTCAACCTTGGTCATAAATTGAGAAATCAGTATTAGTAAAACGAAATTTTTGGAGGCTTATACTGGATTTGTTTCCCATAGTTTAGATTTTTTATTTCAATACAAACGTAGAAATAGCACATAAGATACCAGTGACATCAAACGATTAAAAAAGAGATCTGTTACAACGCTTTAATCACGTACTAGCGTTTGTATTAAAGTAAAACTGATTAACATGAACTGAAGCTACCTTAATTTTATTGTAATACGTTATAGTTGAAACTTTAAACGATTCACAAAGCAGAATAGTTTCACTATTAGCTGCATTGTAAACAAGCTCCAAACAGTTTCTGAGTTGTTCACTGCAAAGTTACATTCACGGCGTCTACTGCTATTTACTGCAGATGTTGAGTTGAGCGCACCTAAATCAAATGTACAATTCTTACAATTATTAAATATCTACCTCTCTATCTTATCTCTTCCATACTGGTCTGGGAGAAAAGAAAAAACGTAGAATGTGCCAGGCTTCTCTCGTATCGAAGGAACGGGCAAAATTCCGAAGAATCATGTTAATAGGCAATGTTAATAGGCGGCTAGCAACCCATTGCTATTTTGATTCCGTTAACGACTGATCGAGGTATCCCGTGGACTGGCAATTACCTAGCTCAAAAGATAGGCATTGTTACCCAACTTGGCAATTCTACCAGCTTTTGGGCACGATGCCACGAGGTGGCGGTTTGCAGGGACCCTATAATTTGTAAATATTTATATTTTACAATCCTACTGATTGTGCCAGCTGCTTCTCTTCCCGCGCATCATGTCAATAGGCGATGCGCCTAGCAACCCATCACTATTTGATTCCGTTTTCCATCTACACGCCCTCCAGCATGCTAATTGTGGCCTAAAGGGCTTATAGACCTATGCTCTGTCTACCCCGCAAGGGAAAAAACGTGATAAATAACGTATATTTAAAGAAGTTATTTAGTGAGGTAACTCAGATAGTTACAAAGAGATAGTGTGCTGCATTGCGGTGGTTGCAGGTTTGGTCTCAGCGAGATTTTATTTGGCAGTTTATCTGACCTACAAAGTAGCGATGAAACTTCTCTACGACTACTCGTGTGGCTTTAATTCTGCTAAAATTTAGGTGTTACGAAATTCGGTTTACTTTAGCACCTGGATTTAGGACAGAAATTTAGTACATGCATGTAAAAGTTTAACACATGTACGTACAGTCAGGAGCATTAATATGTAACTAGTTTGGCCATAAATACTGTAATAACCTTTTTTCTTTCAAGTTTTTAATTATTTTAAATTTGGAACGCGTTTATTATTTTAAAAAGTTCTTTCATGCCATTTCACATAATGTTTCGTGTTCATTATCAAATTACAATATAGAATGGGGTGTCAAAGAAAATAAGATTGCGGTGGCCGCCTTGCACAAAACGGGTATGGAGTCGTCGGTCATATTCCAAACATTTCACATACAATTGTATAAATATGAATGTTTGTTATTGTTACATATTTACAAAAAGGAGGTTTATATTTCCAGAGATTAAATATAAGTATGTATGTGAGTTTATTTATTCTATCATAACTTCTAAATGTCAGTGGATTTGGAAGTTTAAAGTAACGTAATAATAAGTTAAGAGGGAATCTGCATGTATAGAAGTTAACAATATTTCTTAATTTACCGTATAAATGAGTTAAAAAAACAAGTAATACATACTTTCCTATGAGGTCCCTTAAAATTAATAGCTACTTTTATTATAAGGATGATCTCCATTCATCTACGTCGTTTATGTTTAATTCCAGCGTTGTGATGCTATGTTGCAGTAAAGAAACTCTCATTGATACACACGCTGAAAATATAAAACTCTTTTCTAATTCTTGTGTTTATTATAACAGGTAAATATCAAGTTATGATTGATTGTAAATATACACCATCTATTTCTATTTGTTTGCCATAACAATAATCTAGGACAAATCAAATGTTTGCTCAATCCACAGCTCATCAAAGATTAATCTCCAAGAAAATAATAACCGAGAAATTATAAAACTCTATCTCCCAGCGAACACGTGGCAAGCGTGCCCATTGGCTTTTACAACGTGGCCGGAAAATTGCGTTCTATTTTTGTACAGCTCAATAATTGCGAAAAATTTATATCTGGTGTATTTTTATTGTCTTTGAAATCTTAATTTATTGAACTTGAATATTGTTTAGATGTATTTGATTATGTTCTTTGGCCATGAAACAATATTTTCTTCAGTATAATAAACGAATACCTATACAAACTCTCTTTCTTTCTTTGATTACTATAATTAATTAATGGCTATAAATTAGTTGCTGAAACAGTAAAAATAATGTTTAGGCCGAAATATATACCTATACAATTTCTGTACTATTCTGATATTAAGTTTCATAAAAATGTAGCCAGTAGCTTTGCGTGAAAGAAGTTACAAGTATTCATCTACATATCTTTCCACAGAAATATTCACTACACATACAAGGCTAGCAAAAAAGTCGAGCAAACCTTACAGTTGTTGTATTGTATATGTCGTGTCCATAACATATGTCAGTTATTTTGTTTTGATTTGTACCAGCTGACAGCAAACCATAACACTGTGCCTGCTCATTGGTAAATTCAAATAGCGCACGCTTCCCCGGCATCCTTTTAATTTATACTTCCATGATTTCGTGGAAATTGCATTTCAGGAAAGATATATACCTATAACACATAAAAATGTCAATTTTTATCCTAGATATGTACCTATGTATTTATTTTATATTATGTATTCGTTAGGAAATCGGATTTTTATTTAACTATTTTTTTACACACTTATACACACCTAGCACCCATTGTAGCATAACGAGAGACGCCTAGTGGTAGTTTTGGATACTACCAAATGTTACAAAACTACGAAGTAAAGGGCATGATCAGTCCATGATATTACACAATTATCCCCAGGGAACATATATCAAAAGACAAAAAGATTTGACCTTCCATAGAAAGTCGATCAGCTGATTGCTTATTTTGTAACGGAGATATAATTTTTCTTTTCATGTGTCGAAATTTTGGGGAAAGGTGTGTAATATCATGGACTGATCTGATGCCCCTTAGATGCTATTACTTAGTTTTGTAATATCCTAAAGAGTATATCTAAACACGGTGCAAATTTGACCTCCATACACTTTTTTGTGTAGCATGTAGTGGTTAATAATACATACCGTAACCATCTAGATAGGTAGATTAAAGTATATGTAACTGATGCTATGAAATTTTTCCTTAATTTTGGGATGAAAAAGTAATAAATCTGGGCCAAGATTTTCTGGGACAGGGCGCAAATAAGCCTTGCCTACGGCGGATTGAGCGACCATTATTAAGTTTTAATGACGCTCGCCACGATTCCAGCACCCGAAGCTATAAACAAAGGATAATGGCCGTTGTGTCTCACGTAATAAGATAAATAACCGCATTCGCAATCTGTGGCCTGAATGTAATCTCGAGCTAGCGAATTAAATATGAATGAAAAACTGAGCATGCAGATGTTCACAAAAAGGTTCAGTTTGTAATAAGTCCGCAAAAAATATTGGGCTTGGAAGAATTCATATGGGTGGTGGTTTTTTTTATTGGACAGCTTACAGTATTTGCTCAATGTATGATGAACATATATTTATTGTATGTTTATCATACATTGGGCAAATATCAACTAAGTCTACCTGCGACCATGTAAACTACAAAGTTTTCGAAACGTCAGGTGTAAAAATAATGTAATAAACGCGATAAAACCGTATTGATTTATTTAATTTAAATGTGTAACAATTGCGAAAACATTTACAAAAAAAATATTTTATTTAAATCAGTATTTTTTCTGAATTTCGATTTTGATGAAATGGAACCACATTTCATCAAAATCGGTTCAGTAGTTTGGTTAAAGTATTTTTATATGAAATACTATTATACACAGTAGTACAACAACCCCCATTATAGAATTCAAGGCGGTCTTTGACAATCATATTTGATAGAGACATTTGGCAGTGAACCGCTTCGCGATAATCATATTTTTTTAAATCACACAATAGGAAACTAACCTAGAATTGCATGTGCATACTCGTACTTCAGTTATGTATTTGTCGAATTTAAATTAATTATTACGTCACCTTTATTAATTCTCTTTTCCATTTACATTACGAATAAACAATGGATCTTTTCTAAAACAGTAATATTAATTAAACATATAAATATATAAAGACATATCACACAAATTGTGCTAGCCCTACAGTAATTTTTGTGTGAATTTCTGTCGTAGGATACTAACTCAACGATACTACATTTTTAATAGATACTTATATAGATAAACATCCAAGACCTAGGTCAGTCTGAAAAATATCGTTTTCCACCATGACCTGACCCGGATCGAACACTTTATATTGAAAACAATATGAATAAATACATAATTCAATAAACAAAGACTATTCAATAAAAAAATTAAAAGAAAAGGAAATACGGTCTATTTAAATCCAGTGTCACTCAGGATGACAAAAGGATTCTAACCATTAATACATTCCAAAGTATTCAAGCATATAGAATTTTAGTTGGTATAAAACACTCTCTCGTTATATATTAATTTTCATATATATGAACCCAGAAAAATCACTCTTTTCTTTGGCAGTTTTAATAAAAAGTCTGATAACCAGTGAACTTCAATAACGACAGTAAATTTAACAACCTCAGACACATTGGCTCTCGATAGTAGAACTTCCTTTCGCTACATTTCTATTCATTTCTTATTCATTAGTTCGGAAATACACTCCTCCAATCCGATTAGCTTCATCGTCAGATATTTCCTGGAAGGTGTGATATTTTCCCAGAAGTACTATTAATTTTAATTGAAATAAAGTAGATCTGATATTAATTGGGATTCCAGACTATGGAAGGATATATATAGTTATAATAAATAAATATATACGGACAAATCACACAGATTGAGCTAGCCCCATGGTAAGTTCGAGACTTGTGTTATGGGATATTAACTCAACAATACTATATTTTTTAACAAATACATATATAGATAAACATCCAAGACCCAGGCCAATCTGAAAAGGATCATATTCCATCTTGACCTGGCCGGGGATCGAACCCGGGCACTCCGTGTCGCAGACTGGCGTGTTAACAACTGCGCCACGGAGTTATGACGTGATAACGTCTTAAAAATCGATGGACGCTGGCTGCACGCACGATACAGTGTCACGTTCAGTGTGCAAGCGAGAGTGTTGAACAAGCGATAGAGAGACACGATCGGTCTAAGCGTTTCCGTAAAATTATTCACTTAAAATTATCGTCCATAAACTGACTTTACAGACAATATTTTTTTTGTTTTGATGAGAGCGACAGAGAAAGACAAAGAGAAAAATTAGTTAGTTATCCATTGTCTTGGAGACAAAGATGCTCCGCTTCGATGTGACAGGATATAGAGGAAAGAGATGGCCGAAAAAATCTTGAGGGAATGTGTGTGCAATGATATGCAAGAACGGGGTGCCGATATCGTGGAAAATTGATAGAGTTGAGATACAGAGACGACCCCAAATAGGTAAATGGTAAGGAAGAAGAAGCTGGTGTTGCAGAAGAGCAAAAAGTATATAACAACTTGTTAATATAATTATAAAATTTGACGCCAGTGCACTAGTAATTCGTGCACTAGTAAACAACAAGCAATGAAGTTGCTCCCATCGGAAATCTTCCGAGACCTGATCTCTTTCAGCTACGCCAAGACCAAGGACGAATGTAATGTCGTCAACGTTCCTAGTTTTAATACAATATTTGATTTCTACAAGGTAAGATATACAGTAATTAGGATCCAAATGGAGATTGAACATGGATACCATGAGAATATTTCACAGGTTTAATGGTCTACTATTTGAGTTTTTTACTTTAATTTGTGCTAGATATCTCAAAACAAATTGATCAGGTTTCTTTGATTTCTCTTTTTAAGTGTGTAAGTGACTAATACTGGTATCAGATTTTTAAGCTGCCTGAAGGTTTCTAACATAACTTTATATTACCGTACATAAGTCAAGCTGCGCCCGCAGCATGGCACCCGCGACGCCGTTTATATCGCGCGATAAACTATCCACATCTCGCTCCTTGATATTACGGAAAACAAGATGGCGATAGTCGATTAACGCTGTCGCGGGTGCTATGCTACGGGGGCAGGATAAAAAACATCGGAGGAACCAAGATCTTTCGCTTCGCACCTCCGTCTTTCGCATCTAAATCAAGGTCTCGTCTATGGGTCACGCTCTATTACCACTAAACTACTACAGATTCGTTCGTAACTTACTTTCAACTTGAAACTGTATCGCGTTCGTTACATTAGCTGACTCATAACTGCATTAAAATCTGAGTCTCTGAGTCCTTTGTCAGTGATTATTAGTTTAAACGCGAGTACAATGACGCCGGTAACGTCTAATGGCTTGAGTGAGGTTGCTAATAAGATTGACACCCTTCAGTTCTAGTATACTACGCTATTGCTGTGAGGTTTCTATATCAGTTAAAACTCCGCTTCACCAGAGATTATTTAATTAACGTCTAAAAGCTTGAGTGAGGTTGGTAACAAGATTGTCACTCTTTAGTTCTAGTAAACTAGGCTTTCACCGTGAGGTTTCTATATCAGTTAAAACACGCCTTTTTAGAGATTATTAAATTAACGTCTAAAAGCTTGAGTAAGGTTGCTTACAAGATTGACACCCTTTAGTACTAGTATACTAGGCTTTTGCCGTTCGGTTTCTATTTCAGTTAGAACTCGCCTTTATTAGAGATTATTAAATTAATGTCTAAAAGTTTGAGTGAGGTTGCTAACAAGATCGACACTATTTAGTTCTAGTATACTAGGCTTTCACCGTGAGGTTCGTTTCAGTTAGAACTCGCCTTTATTAGAGATTATATAATTATCAGACAAGTACCTACTTTTCTACGCCGGGAATTGAACCTGGTGTCCCTAGCTCATGTTAACTGGTGTGTTAACCACTGCGCCTTCGAGACTGACTGAGGATCGATTACATTAAACATTACCGCTTTTCTCTCTTTTTGTAAAAAAGTTTTTATAAATATGATATAAAATTGCTTTTGCTCTAAAGTCACCTTGTATCCATTTAAAAGACGTAGAAGGACTGTTAAAATTTATTTTTGTTTCACATAAAATAATCTTTCATATAAAAAAACCCGACATCAATCAAATTACTCGACAGATTTTGATGAACTTTAAATGGGACCAAATATTAAAGAATGCAAATATTGCAATATATGCAATTTTTCAAACAAAACTATAATTTTTAGAATCGTTTTACAAATAACGGAACTCCGTTATTTGTAAAACGATTCTAAAAATTATAGTTTTGTTTGTTACCTCAGAACTCTGAGGTAACAAACATTTAAACAGGTTAAAAATTGTAATTTACTGAAGTTACCACTACTAACTTATGTAAGGAATTATATGACTTGTATTTTGTTGGTTACCATAGCTGTCTCATAACTCCACTAAATCTGAGTCTCTAAGTCCTTTGTCAGAGATTATTAAATTTAAATGCGAGCATGATATCTACAGTCACGTCTAAAAGCTTGAGTAAGGTACCAACAAGATTGAAGCTCTTTGAGGAGTTCTGGTAACTAAGCGTTTGCCGTAAATGTGTGAAAATGGCCTAAGCTTGCAAGAGATGCATGTGAAATTTTTTTCGACAGGTAAATTAAATTTTGCGTTTACGGCAATGACCTCACAACAAAAGTTTTTGAGCCAACCTACTTAAAAGTATAATAAAACAAACGAAGTATATAGCATGTATCTCTTTTATAATAGAACCACAGGTTTTATTGTCTACTAATAAATAACAATACTATTTATAATTTCTTAATATAAACTAATTTAAAAACTACTTATAAATAAACCTAACTATATTCATACTAAAAAAAAAAAAAAAACCTTAAATATAAAATAATTAAAAACTAAAAATCTAAACTAAGATGTTGCCCGTGTGGCAAAGTGCCAAGAACACTAGCTGCATTCCCCCGCTGAATAGCAATCGCAATTCTTTGCGCGAGGAAAGAGCCAGCCCTCTTGTCACCAGCGGCGTCGATAAGCCTGGGCGCTAATCCCTTTATAAATTTCTTTGTGCTAGGACCCCATGGACCCAATGTTTCGACACCAAGCGGAACAAACATGTACTCATTAGTAAGAGAAGCATATTTGCGCCGCTTGGCGTCCTCTGCAGCCTCCGCCGCGGCTCCAGCCTTCAGCCAATGACCGGATTCAAATTCTGATACAGCACGAAGCCTTGCGCGGTCAGTGTCACTGATAGAATTTTGAATCAGAAAATTATGATCTCTCTGTACCAATGGAGCATCCCAAAGTTTTTGACGGTTTGGTGCCTCAGGGATGCTTTCATTGGGACAGAGAGTCCTCCAGGCCTCGATTGCATCCGATGCACAGTGTATCTCAGCTGAAGTGGATTTTAAAATTCTTGAACACATATGTGATACACTATGCACGGACGAAAGAAAGGCTGGAAGAGCAACACTTGAAATTTTCCTCACTCCGATGCCACCTGATCTAATCGGCAAAGAGGCTTGAATCCAAGCGTGGTCCTCGAGGTTTAAATTTAGAATTTTTACCAACGCGTTTTTGAGAGTGGCATCTAAATTGTCTAAAAGATTTGTATGCTTCCAGATTGGGCAAGCTCTTAGGATATAGGTAAATTTAGGTACAAAAAGGCAATATTTAAGGATGGTATAGGCGATGTGAGAATTTAGTAGGCCCAATCTGTTGATATTTTTCGAAAGTATTTCTGATTTATTTTCTAAAAAAGGTCTAACGCTTTCCTCGAGTAACGGCGCCCCTAGGAGGAAAAGTGTTCTATTTTCTAAAATTTTAATGCCGTGTGCAATATTTTGAAAATTTTGAATGATAGAAATTCTATCGTTTTCATGGAACTTAGGCGAAACGAACAGTTCACATTTGTTTAACTTGAGGTCTAAATTTATCTTTCGGAAATTGCTTAAGACTCTATTAAGGTCGTTTTTGACCGTATCTACTTTTCCTCCCAAACAGGCGTCATCTAGGAACCATGCATTTAATTTTGAATTTAAATTGGCAACTATGGGGCGGATTCCTAAGCTGAATAATGCTGGTCCTAGAGGGTCGCCCTGTTGAACGCCTACTTCTGATGAGATTATTTCACTGTTGAAAAATAATTTTGTGGGAGAACTGTAGGATTGCCAAATATAATTATAAATACTGGGTGTATGGATAGACACTTCGTTCAACAGGGTTGTCCTATCAATGCTGTTAAAAGCATTTTTGACATCAATTTTGAGTAGTACATCCGCCTCGTTGTCATTTGATAAAAATGTACGAACCGAATGTACTACTGCTTCACAACCTCCACGACTGCCAAATCCTAGTTGAGTAGGTTCGAATACTGACTTGAGTGTAGAGGAATTCTTTCTGCAGGCCAGCTTTGACGCCAGCCTACGGAGAGTGCATCCAACGGCAATGGGGCGAACGCCTCCATCTTTTTTGTTAAATGCACAGAGGCGCGCCCCGAAAAATAGCTCCCTGAAATTTTTCGTAAGAGTCCCTGAAAAAAGAAAATTGCAAAATTTTGTTATGTCGTTGAGTAATGCCCCGCCGGCGTCACCGGCGGACGCGCTGATCAGATCTTTGAGATGCTGAGGCGTGAGTCCGTCGATGCCACCTGCGGATCCATTAGGGAACGACATAATGGCATCCCTAGTATCTTCAATTTGGATTTCTAAAGCCGAATGAGTTGTAGTAGGATTTGGAGGCGCGGTTGTTGATATGGCCGTGGGGTGTTTGTCACGTAGGCTTTCCAGTGTATCAGAATTGTTCGGAGCTAGTGTGTCATCTGAAAAGAGGATCCTAGCTGCATTTCGCAGGTCCCCGTCCATTGCCTTGTTTTCCACTATTTTGGTAATGTTGTAAGGTCGCTTGGGGGTATTGGCGATGAGGAGGGGATCATTTTGGCGATGTGTGGTACAGTTTTCCTTTAAAATTGAAGTCAAAGATTTATTTTTATTACTTGGGGCATGAAAATGTTTATAAGAAAAGCTCAAAAGTTCCTGCCATGCTTCTGAATTATTGTCTGATTGATTTTTCATGCAGTTTTGTAAGGCAACAGATAGGGACCTGGCTAACGAGACTCTAGCTCCTCTTGGGATTCGTTTGACAATCCGAACATTGGCATGCAGGCTACAGAGGTATTTGTCAAAATTGCACTGATTATTTGTTTGGTGTGGAGGAGCGGAAGGTAAAGAAACTGTGGAGATCGTGGCGGGGGTTGTAGCTTTGTGAAATTTTGATAAATGTATGTTTAGACCACGTCGCCCTTTGAAACGCCTACCATCGGAACACTGAGTACATTTTTTTTTTGTTTTTTTTTTACTAAATATTGAATTAGGCATTTGTCTCCCATCTCACCTGTACATTCTAAATAATCATTGTCAGCGCAAGGAGGCTGTCTTAAATATGGTGCGGGTTGTGACAACGGTAGTGGCTGCATCGGTCGTTGTGGTAGCGGTTGGACTATGGCCTGTGGTTCTGTTGGCGGCTGCCTTCCACGCCGCACGCTCTGCGTTGGCGGAGGCAGCCGCGATGGGGATTCCTCGTCACTTGTGGCGTAGGGCGTGCGGTATTCAGTGATTTCAAGTATATAGTGATCATGGATAGATGTCAAATTAAAAGCTTGCTTTCTAAACAGATGTAAAGATTTTTTCAAAACTCTCATTCAAATTCAAACCAAAATATCGTCTTTTAGAACAGGTTATCAATTACCATAATTATAGATTCACGTATCAACCCTTCCAACGAGGTGACTTGGGACCGCAAATAAACCAAAATCCTGTAACCCAGTAGCGTCAGCAGCGAACAAAATAATTGAGTTTGGGACGCCGACACCGATATGGGCACAATTTAGACTTTGTAAAGCTACATCATGATCAAAGATCGGATATTCCAGTGCATATTTACCTAAATTTGATTTTTGGCTCACATATTGTGGCAGCCGCTTCTTTAAATATTTTTATCATAAATAAAATCCCAGTACTTAAATATAATTTGCCATTTCATTCGCGCACTTACAAAGTACTTATATTCCCTGAGTTAAGGCCCGATTGCACACTATTACAACATAACAAGAGTGTTTTATTTTCGTCAAAAATCACTAATAGTAAAACCAGCGAAAACCCACCCCATTACTTTGGAGCAGGGCAATAAGTGTATAGCGTGAGGTGTACTCACTCATTACAATTAAATTTTCTAATAAAACAGTGCTTTCCATAATTGCCAAATTCTAAACTTTATGTAAATATGCACTAGAATATCCGATCTCTGATCATGTTAGAAAGTGATATAGATAAACATTTGAGTTACATTTTCGCTCTTTTCAACCGACTACAAAATAGGAGGAGGATCTATGTTCGACTATCTTTATTTTATGTATGTTCACCGATTTTTAATCATCAAAAAAGTGTGATGTCAAAATTCTTTTAACATCACACTTTAGCATAGTTACTATTGGATTTTCTATAGCATGGTTGTTAGTATTGAATGGATGCATCGCGATTAGGTTTAAGATCGTTATAATTAAGATCATAAATGATAAAAGTGTAGTATAGTTTGCTGGTGGAGAGTGAGGAGGAGCCGATGCGCTGCTGACTCTTAAAATTCCTGTAAACACGCTTTTTGAAGGACCCAAGTCATAACACGCAAAGAAAACCTAGGGACCATTCCACAATCCTACTGTACGAGGGAAAAAACCACGTGTGACTTTATTAGGTTGCAGGACAATTATCCTACAGGACATTTCAATAGAACTCAGTGTCTAATCCAAACAAATCCCCACGCAAACCATCGACAAAATTAAAAACGTTTCTTTAAATTTCCGTAAAATGAAAGGGAGGATAGAAGAGGAAAAAGGGGCATCGCACTTATCTCCGCATTCAGTGGGTATGAGGAAACGAAACTAATCTCGCCGTATACCTGACCGACCCGGCCTCAATGCCCAAGGTATTGATATAACAGATGTGTAGCCTGCAATTATTATGTTACAAGACTAGTCAGTGCAGTGAGTGAGGCATTTAGGGCACTTCAAAAGGTGGCTCATAGATTGAACATCACATTGATCATTTACTAATAGCTTAGTTTAGTGCCGCTTCTAAAACGGAATGCAAAAGAAGACAAACTGCACAGCGCATTTTCTCCAAGCGACATCAACTTACAATTATTTAAGTTATTCTTAGCAACTAGATATGTGGACATAGATATTAACTGGGTTTTTTTTCTATGTATTTTAGACGGCAAACGAGCAGACAAGCCAACTGATGAAAAGTGGTAACCGTCACCCATGGATTATGAGCAATGTCTATTTATGAATTTTCAGAGAAGACGAAATAGTGCCCTCGTATAACGTGTCAAATCTGTAGTTTATTTATTTTAAGAACCGGCCTCAAAGAGTAATGGCACCTTTACTTCAACCTTATTGAAAGCCTTTTCGTACGGCTTCGTCCGTTTTCATCATATTGACGTTTTGAAAGTTTCGCAAATGCCAGGCAAAATACATTTCACTAGGATATTAATAAAAGTAATTGAGAGAAAATCAGTTTGACAAAGTGCAGTTCGGTATTATATACAATCGATTAGGTATATACGAATTAAAACAGTTATTAGTTACATTGAAATTTTGGGCAAAAACAAAATAAAACAAATAAAAACAAAATGGAACCCGGAATCTATAAAAGAGACTTGAAAATAAAAATATTGCCATTACGCCGTTGTCACTGATACGAAAATACTCTAACAACAGGAACTAACCTATACTTTTCTGCTAATTAAAAAGTGAGCAGGTTTCATAATGACTTAGAAAAGGAAACTGACGTAATATCATTTCCTACTTATTTTAGTACAGTGTGTTGCAAACTGGATAGGTATTATATATTGTAGAAACAGTTATAATAAAAATCTTGAATGCTTACTTGCAAATGGACGAAAGAGGAAACTTTGTTTCTGTACTTCATCACCATCAGGTCTTTTTAGTCTCCACTGCAGGAGCATTACCCTCTCTGTACTACCGGAGCCATATTTGATCAGAGCAGACAGAGGATTCGGTCTACACTCTCCTCGCCGGCCAGATGGGTTGGAGAGGTCTCATTGATGTTTATAAGCTTTGTTTAACTTGTATTTCCTAAGTCGCCTCTTACGACCTCCAACCTCCATGGGAAGACTAGGTGTGGTCCTATTCTACTCTGCCGAAAACCACACGGCTAGTATACTTATGCATACTTATAGGCTGATTCTGAAACCCCTGGTGATATTTAAATCTCGGAGTCATAGTTCTTAATAGAAAAAAATACTACGTCTAAGAATGTAGGTTAAAACAAAAAAGATACTAAAAATACGCTATGAAGTTTATTTTTCAAAGCCGTGAATCAAAATTGTCCCGAGCTCAATGTCAGTGTCCCAAACTCAATTATTGTGCCCGCTACTGGCGCTGCGGGGTAAAACTATTTTAGCTTTTTCGCTGTTGTAGGCAACCTTGCATCAAGGGTTGATACGTGTTTAGTAAAAGAGCTGGTGCTATTTCCATACGAGCGATTTAGTGAGCTCCGTGGCGCAGTGGTTAACACGCCCTGCTACACGGGGGTGCCCGGGTTCGAACCCTGGCCAGGTCAAGATGGAAAATGATCTTTTTCGGATTGGCCTGGGTCTTGGATGTGTATCTATATATGTATTTGTTATAAAATATAGTATCGTTGAGTTAGTATCCCATAACACAAGTCTCGAACTTACTTTGGTGCTAGCTGAATCTGTGTGATTTGTCTGTATATATTTATTTATTATTTATATTTAGCCCATTCAACGCCAACAATCATACAATCAAATCTTACCTCTTTATAATATAAGTGTAGATGTATTTTGCTACTACATTTAATTAATATGCAAGACGTGCAACTTCGCAAAATCTTAAGTTTTAAAACTCGAAAAGCTTTCTCAATTTGTATGCAAGGTGAATTTCAATTTCCTGTTATTTTCCATCTAATAATCTGAAGTAGTACGCACAAGTTGTTTTTAATTTGAATACAGTTTCGTACCATTAAAAAATATAAAACATTGGATGAAAAAAACTGGCCATGTGCGAATCGGACTCGCGCATGAAGGGTACTATCTAAAATAAATTTAAAATATTTTTTATTATATGATGCAACAAAAAATTTATGCATTTCACAATTGTTCCTTTATCTGTACTATGAGATGTCGCTTAGTAACAAATTTCAAGATTCTTTAGAAGGGAGGTACCCTGTAGGTTTTGATTCCCTTGCTAATGTCGAAAATTTGCGACTTAAACGGCTGTATCCTTTGATTGCGTTAGTTTAGGAGTTTTAATTTTTCACAAGTCCAAGGGACAGATCTACGTATTTGATATGAATTTCATCTTAATAACTCCATGCGTTCCTAAAAAAAAGGATCTTGACAGACAGATAAACGGACGGAACTAAATGATCCTGGTTCCATTTTTTCCTTTTGTGTTACGGAACGCTAAAACTAGGGTCAAATCAAATGCGGACCGTAATTGGAATTTTTTTTACGATAGTTGTAACATTTCTCATTATTATCCAGGCATGAAATTTTAATTAATCTCGGATGGAGTGAAATTTAGCGACAGGTATTAGTCAATAAGTCGATACGAACGGTTCTAAAATCGACTTCCTAATTAGTTTACATGATTGTTTAAAATGTTATCTAAAATAATAATTCAAAAAGAAGAACATAAAACTCGATGAATACAAAGCGGAGTCCGGAAGTGATAAATACTTCGCTTAGTAGGTAACGTAAATCTTTTACTTTCGTAGTCGTTAGAGTATGATTTTTAAGAGTAGTCCAACCGTTTACACGTGATCCAAGTTACCAAGTGAAAGAAAAATTTGGCGAGCTCTGTGGCGCAGTGGTTAATACGCCAGCCTGCGACACGAAGGTGCCCGGGTTCGATCCCCGGTCAGGTCAAGATGTAAAATGATCTTTTTCAGATTGGCCTGGGTCTTGGATGTTTATCTATATATGTATTTGTTATAAAATATAGTATCGTTGAGTTAGTATCCCGTAACACAAGACTCGAACTTACTTTGGGGCTAGCTCAATCTGTGTGATTTGTCCGTATATATTTATTTATTTAAAAATAAAGGGATTTATTTGTAGTTTTATGTAGATTAAATCTAAACAAATTATAGTTTTTAAACCTTACCAGTACGAACGAATCAGAATAAGCACCTTTATCTAAGATTACACGCCCGTATTGTATAGATTTCTTTTAAAATTCACCTACCAGGCCTAATCCCCTTTATCGGAGTTCCCGCGACCCCCAACCGGCCATTACTAGCACCCGTAACTCTCCTGATCCCATTATTGAACACTCGATATTCGATAAATTAAGCGAATCGCCTTTAGAGAATACGCTAACACCTGTGAGTTTCTAACTCTAACACAAAAGTGTATTTTTAGTTTATTATAAGTTTGTCATGTACGTTTGAAATCATTTATTTACGGTTGAACCTTAAGACACAACTTTTTTTTGTTTGCAAGGTAATTGAATCGCCTTTTTTGCTAGGTTGGTGGCTGGTATAAAGTTCCCTTTCTTTCAACTACGCTGCAATTCTATCATAACTGCAGTACATCCAGCACAAACCGGAACTTTGCTGCTCTAGAGCAGAAAAAATGTATGGAAATCCTTTGCACTGTTAAGTTTTTTTTTTTATCGCGGCGCCATATCTGTCACTTGTCACAAAATAGGTTGGTCATGAGGGCCATTCTGACGGCCGCATGGAGTTATGCAATTAGCCTGTAAAGTGACGTGTCTATTGCTTGGTCAAAATATACTGGCCATAAAAAAAAGAAAAGGCGGGAATGTAAACAAATAATTTTCACAAATCACATTTCTTGTAGTAGTTGAAAGAAAAGCAGATTGTGAACCTTGCATTGAATAATTTATATTGCACTCGTGCTTTTTAGAGCCCTCGTTACCGCTCGGGCTCCCAATAAGCACTCGGTGCAATAATAAATTACTTTCTGCTCGATGCAACAATCTACTATGGTTGGCAGCGTTGATCAAGTAAATATCTCATCGAAAGATCCGTCACACCAAGTTATCAAATGTAACTTCGAGAGAAATAAACTTCTTTTTACGTGATGTGATCTTGTATCTGCACACCAACACCTACAATCAACATCTTGTAATGAACGGCGTGATGGCTAGCACATTGCCGGCACTGTACAGACAGTAAAAGGATTCAACGTACGGTCGCCATCAAAAGTCTATACAGAAGTTGCGTAAAAAGTCGTATGTATCTACGGGTACTATTTAAAATTAACGGCAATTTCAACCTAATACAAGTGGCATAAGGTTCATGATATTGCTAAATATACAGTGTCAAATTGAATTCATTAGCAAACGTTTAAGGAGTGACTCAGACCACACATCTGAACAACTTTCACCCTGTATATGCCTGCCTAATCAGTGCAATGGATTTTTACCTTAAGGCTATGTATGGACTTTTGCAGGTGACCGTACGTCGTTTTAGTAAACCTGGCTCTAAAGCCTGGTATACTGTCAAAAAATCCAAACATTTTAGATATATTAAAATCGAAAATATGTGATGAAAAAATTTCGAAAATTAAATTACCTGTGGCGAAATTTTTTCATCACTTATTTTCGATTTTAATATTAAACCGAGCATTGTAATGCTATTAATATAATTAATTTTAGATATAGGTATAAAAATTACAAATGCTTACGTGTGCAGTGCCTTGGCTCATCCGAAGAGTCTCCACAGTCATTGGTACCATCACAGAATCTATTTATAGGCACGCATTTCTTATTCGCACATAAGTACTCCGATATCCGGCACCTGGTATCATTGCCATGGAGTACTGGTAACAACTCGGGTTCGGGGATATCTTTTGGTCTGTCTCTTTGGTAGATCTCGTTGCTTTCTGTGTTGGGAGCATTGGGGACGACGTCTCCGTTCAGTTCGGTGATAGTGATGATGATAATGATGCCAATTTCTATGAGCGCGCTGCTGAATCCTGTAACAATATAAATAAATATATAAATAAATATATACGGACAAATCACACAGATTGAGCTAGCCTCAAAGTAAGTTCGAGACTTGTGTTATGGGATACTAACTCAACGATACAATATTTTTTAACAAATACATATATAGATACACATCCAAGACCCAGGCCAATCTGAAAAAGATCATTTTCCATCTTGACCTGGCCGGGGATCGAACCCGGTCACTCCGTGGCGCAGGCTGGCGTGTTGACCGCTGCGCCACGGAGCTAGTCAACAATAGAATTGAAAACGTTATAAGTCATAGACTTTTTACAATATTTAGTCAAATTTCAGAAAATACGTCCACTGTACGCCTCTCTATAAGGATTCCTCATTCCATGGGAGGATATTACCGTACTCATCACGCTTGGCAGGCAGGTTGATAAGCGCATTTATTTAGCTTCTTTCTTCTTGCTGCCTGTCGAAAGCATTTTGAAGCTGGAGAAGGATAGGAATTAGTTGAATTTGGGAAGGAATTGAGAGGTATTAGGATACTACTCACTAAGATGAAAGCGGATAGCAGCTCGGTAGGCCGAGTGCGCGTACTCGATGCCTTACTTGCAACCATCTGACACTAGCTGTGCCCGCAAATCCGTTCGCGTACATTTGTATGTAACCTCTCCAAGTCTGGCCAGCGTGGAGAGTGTAGGCCAAGTCCTTGGCTGCTCTGGCCAAGTATGGCCCTAGTAGTACAGAGAGGGTCGTGCTCCTGTAGTTGAGACTAAAAAGGACCTGATGATGATGATGATGACATTTGTATGGGGGCCGCGTCTTATCATAACTGGAGAAATAATGTGCCCTGTACGTCGAAATGATTTTCTACCAAGTGTCATAAAATTCAATTCAATCGTTTAAGAGTTATTGAGAAACATACACACAGAAAATAACTAAAAATCCTCAGTTTAGTTTCAGTGTCATATATAGAGCTTATAAACATGATATCTCTGAAAACAAAGTAACTTACTCCATGACCAACCCGTACAGATTTATTATTAGTATTGATTCCTTATTTCAAGTTCTTAAAAGATATTATAAGAAACCACCTACATCAGCTTCAGTTTATAAATCCTGGCAATGGTTAATACTGTAATTTAAGAAGATAAGAGCTAAGCTAGGAGTAATAAAAGCTAACAAAGCAAACACATCGTGTTAGACTTTAATCTCCTTTTGTTTGTACGCCCGAATTGTTTGAGCACGCTGTTTGTAGTTTTCTCTTGCTTTTGGTTAAGGCACATGTAAATTCACAAAGACAATGAAAGACAACCCTTCACTAATTATTGAAACAGCCTCCGTGGTCCAGTGGTTAAGGCGTTTGCTTGTTGACCCGGGGGTCGTGGGTTCGATTCCCACCGGAAGCATACTTTGTTTAGCTGTTTCCAGTTTGGTTAGGACATTGCAGGCTTGAATCACCTGATTGTCTGGTAATAAAGATGATTCCGTGCTTCGGAAGGCACGTTAAGCCGGTGGTCCCGGCTGCCATCTGGTAGTCGTTAAAGGAACCGCGTCAGAGGCCGAGAGGCGGTTCCGAAGAATTCTAACACCAGGGTGTGCATGGTCGATTGACCGTGACACCTACTCGAAATGATGATGATGATGACTAATTATTGAGAACTTTTCAAAATTGCAATTTAATTTTTTTTAAGTTAGATAGAATTCATGGATTGTAAAATTGTATGGTGACTTTTTAAACTTGGGCCTTATTCGACACATGCCTTGCATCAGCATCTAGTGAAAAAAAATGTTATTTATATTTTTAAGGTAAGACTGGGAAACCAAAGCTCGGAACAGAGAAGAGTGGAAAGCAGAGAGGGAGGCCTTTGCCCAGCAGTGGGATTTAACGGGCTATTAATAATAATCCACACACATACTCACCATACTTCACATTAATCAGTAATCGTCACAAACCCAGCAGAACTCAAGTCTCTCAATCAACCAAACATCTTACTTATCCAAATACGATTAGATGGACCTCTGATTTTTACTTGGCTTTGGCCCGTGATTATCAGTATACCGGTTTGGAATAACACAGAACAACAAACAAAAACATAATAATAATAACAAAGTATTTGAAAAGCCCTCATAAAAATCAATGAGAGGGCAATATTTATTGAAATGGTTTATTTGTATGTGTAGTGAGCGAGGCGAATTTATTATGAATCTAGATTAACCGGTCAACTACCGAACGCCCTAATCGGAAAACATAACAATAGATAATCAATTGTGTCTGCGTTTCTCGCGATTGATGACTTAATCCGTAAACTGAAATGTCAACTAATCGAGTCATATACAAACCCATTCAATGTATTTTTTTTTTTTTTTTTGAAATGACTATGTAGCTATCTCCAAGTGAGCTTTCGCTACTTCACCGGGCGTTTGAGGAGAGGGCAGAGTGCCCTCGACCTTTATAGGCAACATCACCAAAGGGCCCCCAGGAGGGACGGACCTCGGCTTTGGGCGTTGCCTGTGTGCGCAAGGCTTGGAGAGACAGCAAACTCTCATATTGCCTGATGGGCCGCGAATGCGTGCATGCAAGCCTGAGGGGCCAATCTGAGAATCAATGGCAAAAGCCTTTGGAGAGCAGCAACTCTCTGCTTTTGCCTTTTATGGGCCGAAAGCTACGTTGCCAGAAGGACCTATCCTGGGTGCAAGTCACCCGGGACCGCCGGGCGGTCACCAGTAATCGGAGCTATTCAATGTATGCGATGACACGACCGTGAAAAAAAACACACACACGCCAAGAGTTCTATAACACCGTAAATTATTTTACTACAAAATCTACGTTTCTTGTGATGAAGTACGCTTAAAACCTTTTTAAAGCCTGAGGCTAACATGGCACAAATTTTTCTAGCACGAGTACTATTTATCTTATTTATGTATGGGTTGATCTCATTCATAAATAAACAGTAACTTTGAAAAAAACGAGCTGCTTTTCTTGTAGTAAGGATACCCTTCAAAGTTCGTTTTAATATTTATTGTTATAGCGGCAATCTTCCATGCTGGTCTGGAAGAAAAGAAAAAACGCAGAATGTACAAGCTGCTTCTCTTCCCGCGCAGGCCGTAGAAACCGGCCGAGGGAATGGGCGCAAATCTAAAGAATCATGTAAAAAGGCGGTGCGGCTAGCGACCCATCACTATTTTGATTCTGTATGCCATCTTTAAAGGCCACGTTTAGCATGTTGATGGGCTTAAGCCCATCAACATGCTAAACGTGGCCTTTCGGCCTTATGGCCTTAGGCTCTGTCTACCCCGTAAGGGATAAAAGACGTGATACTATGTTTGTATGTATGTATGTATAGCGGCAAGAGATATATACATGTTGTGAAAATTTTAAGGCTCCACCTATCACATTTCAATAGATACAGCCTCTAACAGACAGACGGACATCGGATACTAAGCAATAGAGACATCGGATACTTAGTATTAGGGCACCCTTTGGGTACCGAAACCTTAAAAATGTAACAATTTCAGTTTTAGAAGCTACGAGCTGAGCCAGGAGCAATATAATTTCAATAAAAAAAACCCGACTGCCTTTTTGACTGTTTACTTCCACCATATAGATTTTTGTTAACGTCACATAGCCTACGACACTCCGGTAAAGAATACGAATCTAATGATACTCGTTCCTCACACTTCAATATGGATCAAGCTGTTAAGGCTAAAAAATCCGACTGCTGTTTTGACAGTTTACGTCCACCATATAGATTTTTGTTAACGTCACATAGCCTATGACACTCCGGTAAAGAACACGAATCTAATGATACTCGTACCTCACACTTCAATATCGATCAAGCTGTTAAGGCTAAAAAATCCGACTGCTGTTTTGACAGTTTACGTCCACCATATAGATTTTTGTTAGCGTCACATAGCCTATGACACTCCGGTAAAGAATACGAATCTAATGATACTCGTACCTCACCCTTCAATATCGATCAAGCTGTTAAGGCTAAAAAATCCGACTGCCTTTTTGACAGTTTACGTCCACCATATATGTAGATTTTTGTTAACGTCACATAGCCTATGACACTCCGGTAAAGAATACGAATCTAATGATACTCGTACCTCACACTTCAATATCGGTCAATCTGTTAAGGCTACAGGAGACAACAATTGAATAGACATACATTCATGTAATCAAGCGAAAAACATTACCCTTCTTCTGGGGTAGGTCAGTTGAGTAAAAACTAACAAATATCTGCACCGCGTCGCCGACTGATCAGAAACAGTAGCATATTGTGTTTGACTTTAATCTCCTTTTGTTTGCAATCTGTAATTGTTTGTGCGCGCTGTTTGTAGTTTTCTCTTGTTTTTGTTTGCTTTAAGCGTGGTAAGTTTAGAAACTTACGGTATTACCGAGATATTACCGAGAATTTGCTTGTTATTATCACTGACTGTCTCCGTGGTCCAGTGGTTATGGCGTTTGCCTGTTGACCCGGGGGTCGTGGGTTCGATTCCCACGGGAAGCATACTTTGTTGTTTCCAG
This sequence comes from Elegia similella, assembly GCA_947532085.1. Taxonomy (NCBI): domain Eukaryota; kingdom Metazoa; phylum Arthropoda; class Insecta; order Lepidoptera; family Pyralidae; genus Elegia; species Elegia similella. The sequence goes on along the minus strand of OX383932.1, from coordinate 23,060,649 downwards.
TTTGATTAGGAAACTGCAGGCTTGAATCACGTGATTGTCTGATAATAAAGATGATTCCGTGCTTCGGAAGGCACGTTAAGCCGTTGGTCCCGGCAGCCATCTGGTAGAGGCGGTTCCGAAGAACTCTGACACCAGGGTATATCTTGCATCCACGGTTATCACGTAGAATTAGAATTTACATGCAACCGATTTCCTCTTTTATATTTTATTTTTCGTCAGCATCATTATTTCGATTTCATCTTGACCGTGACTCTTAGTCACGGTCAAGCGACCATGCACACCCTGGTGTCAGAGTTCTTCGGAACCGCCTCAGGGACTCTAACGTAGTTTCTGTAACGATTACCAGATGGTAGCCGGGACCAACAGCCTTCTGAAGCACGGAATCATCTTTATTATCGGACAATCAGGTGATTCAAGCCTGCAATGTCCTAACCAAACTAATTAAAAATTATTAGTCAATTGACGGTACTGGACAAAATTGTGAAAATTGACGTGTTTTTAAATCACTAGTACTATGCGCTGAATTAATTAAATACATCAAAAGTAATTGTATATTGCCATCTGGTAGTCGTTAAAGGAACCACGTCAGAGGCAGAGAGGCGGTTCCGAAGAACTCTGACACCAGGGTGTGCATGGTCGATTGAACGTGACACCTACTCGAAATGATGATGAAAAGTACCTATTTGTATAATTTAGATCAATCCTTGAACAAGATCTCTCCCTTGTTGGAATTTGAAATAGATACATATGAAATTTAAAAATGATATATATACGGTATGATTACTAAAAGCATTTTACATCGAAAACTTTGTAATTTTTACGTCTAAAACAATAATTCTCACATGAAAATATTTATATGTACGTCTCTGAGGTCGCCCACTTCCTTATTTCTTTTATAAAGATATAAATATAAAAATATTGAGACTTTCATAATTTTTCCTAATCGTTTTTCGTTCGCGCGGCACCCGCTTAACGAGTATACTTTTGCATTTTGCGACAAAAACAAAACAAAATAACGAAAAAAAAAAGGATTTTGCAACAAAAAGAAAAGACTTGCTAATCTCAAAATGATCCTTCACAAATAACCATTATAATTTAAAAGATAATGTTCTTTAGACAAACCGCGTCCCTCCTCACTAGGCAACTTTTTACTTCCCCTTTTATGAATAGAGTGGGGGGCTGTCATCAATCTTGCCTGGGGCCTCTCAATGACGCCTTTTCATGCTTTCCATCTCCTTGTATTGAATATTCTTGAATGCCGCGGTTATATGAAAGGAATTCGTATCGTCCTTTCAGCATTGACGTGATCTTTACTAATTTGCGTTTTGAAATTGAAATATTCCCAACTTTATGCATTTAAATATATACGGACATACGGACAAATCACACAGATTGAGCTAACCCCAAAGTAAGTTCGAGACTTATGTTATGGGATACTAACTCAACGATACTATATTTTATAACAAATACATATAAAGATACACATCCAAGACCAAGGCCAATCAGAAAAAGATCATTTTCCATCTTGACCTGGCCGGGGATCCAACCCGGGCACTCTCGTGTCGCAGGCTGGCGTATTGACCGCTGCGCCACGGAGCTAGCCAGCATTTGTTCATCGAATGTGGAAACACCGCCAGTTTTTTGGGCACCCTACTCTGCGACCCATTAGATCTGGGCTGGATCTGGCTGGGCTCTTTTAATTCTTACTAATAATATAAATGCGAAAGTGTATTTGTTTGTTTGTTATGGCTTCACGCCCTATCTACGGAACCGATTTTCATAATTTTGCATATCCGTTGACTGGGGTACGGAGAAGGACATAGTATAAATTTTATCACGGGAAAAATTACTGTTCCCGAGGGATCGACACTGACGCGGGTGAAGCCACGGGTGCAAGCTAGTATCAAATATTACTTAATGTTATGGGTATCCCAGTTTATTACGAAGCTGTAAGTTATCATTTTATTAATTGCCTTAGCCAGGGTGAAATAATCTATACATTTTTTTGGCATGAATAAAAATTATTTTGCAGCCTATCTGTATGCACGTATTCGTATATTTTAATTGTCCTTATTTTTAGTCAAAACATCGTCATTTATAAGCCGATTTAGAAAATTGTTATTTGAAAATATGTTGGTCGCATTTATATTTCATCAATCGGTTCAGGAGTTTGATTGAAGTCGGTTTTTTTATATGATAGATTATAATTTGCGTACGAGTGTACTTATCTGAATTCACAAAAAAACCCTTGTGTGCCTGACAAGTCAAGTCTTGCAATAAGGTTCATCTCTTATACCTTTGAGAGTTCATTAACATCTATAGGTATCGATATCACTCGAAAGCGGAAGAAGACCTATGTCATTTCATTATACAGGAATCCCCCATTGCCGTGCTACTCGTACATTATCATCTCACCCATATCGATAAGAAACTGTCAACGTTGTGAATACCGCAGAGAGATCGCACTGACTTATCAGTTTCTCCATGACGATTACTCGTGACAAGGGTTCGTATACTGCGGTCTTATTTGACAAGAATAAAGACACACAAAGTATTGAGAGAAGAGAAATCTGTTTGTTTCTTTTTTATGTGTGCAGCATTTCGAGTAGGTGTCACGGTGAATCGACCATACACACCCTGGTGTCAGAGTTCTTTGGAACCGCCTTTTGGCCTCTGACGTGGTTCTTTTAACGACTACCAGATGGCAGCCGGGTCCAACGGCTTAACGTGCCTTTCGAAGCACGGAATCATCTTTATTATCAGACAATCAGGTGATTCAAGCCTGCAATGTACTAACCAAACTGGAAACAACTAAAAGATGCTTCCTGTGGGAATCGAACCCACGACTACAGGCAAACTCCTTAACCAATCGACCACGGAGGCAGTTCATTTCAATATATTTAAAATATAGTATTATTCATTTATTATTTATGCAAGAAACAGTATACCAAAAGATACAATTCTAGCAAGCTTCTTCTTTTAGTGTCGAAATGGCTCCAATGGATCATCTTCCTTTGACCAGTATTAATAATAATAATATAACACTTTATTGCACCAGAAAATACAAAAAGAAAAATATAATATATAAAATACAAGATGCACAATAGGCGGCCTTATCGCTAATGCAATCTCTTACAGGCAACCTTATGAATTGGATAACAAAATAGTAAAAAATTACAGTGGTGCCAATAACAGGAAATTAATTAAAACAAAATCTGAAGAAGTACGACAAATCAGTAAAATCAATAAATAAATAAGAGAATATAAGAAGGATTAAAAACTAATAATAAAATAAATATATACATATAAAATAGATACATATTTCTTATATATACTATTAATATATATAATATAATATATACACTATATACCTATATATGACATACACATTAAGGTGGAGAGCGTGATGTCCAAAGGATAATCAAAAGTAACATTATAGTGACAGGAAATTTGATTTGACCTGATTTTTGAAGCTACCAAGAGTATGAGCACATCGGATAGAAGCAGGAAGGGTATTCCAGAGCCGTGCAGCTTGGACTGTAAAACAACGAGAATACATTTTTGTCGTGTGACTTGGAATTTGTAACATTAGGTTTCTAGAACTGCGTTGGGGACGGTCATTTACATTATTGAGAAAAACAAATCGGTCTTTCAAGTAGACAGGATAAGTAGGGATAAAAAGGACAGAATACAGAAGAGTGAGAATATGCTAGTCCCGTCGAAGGCAGTATTAATCGCGCGAATATTATTTAGATACACTAGTCTTAACAAGAATTTGGCTACATCCACGGCACGATCGTTTATCTCAACCAGATCCTCCACGGTACAAGAAGTGGGGAGCTAGGGCAATCCATCAGATGGGTCATCGTCTAGACAGCACCGCAATTTAGGCAGTTTGAAAAATCTAACACCAGTGATGGACACTTATATACAAGATTAACAATAAAAAGAAAGTGAGTAAAAAAGTTCCATACCTTATTTAATTTGTGATATAGGTGCGAATAGCCTCATTGTTATACCAGGAATATGTCACGCTTTGTCACATTATTAGAAAGAGGATGTTATGACACCGATACAGAAATGGAAATAGACTCAAGTAACATACATTTGAAGGGTTAATGTTCCCTTTCGTTATGGAGAAAATTACGTCACAACTGAATTTCGTCAAATATGACGTAGGAGGAAGTCTTGCGTCATTTACGTATGATGTCTAGTCACTTTGGTATTGACTGGCGATATTCTGCCCTAGACCCCGTTACAATGTCATTTATATTATGTGCTATAACAAACCACGCCTGATAGTCCCTATATTTAAGAGGAAAGAGTGCGCTCGAGAGAATTGAAAAATATGTTATTGTAAAATCTATTGCTGTCGCACTGTGTGCCTAAACAACTCCCGCAGAGTGAATAGAGACAAGTGCAGCTCGGACCGAAAATACCTATGAAAATTACACAAAATTAACGTTTCGTAGTGCTCTGATTTCTTCACTAAAACTCAACTGATTAAATTTTTTTTTCATTAAAAATTTATAATAAACTATAGCTGTGTTTCTATGTTTTCTGTTACTAATTCTCGTACAATCGCGTCGAATTTTTCTTGATGTTTGAACACAACGGAAATTCTTACCAATTTTTCAAGTTTCATGGTCTTGACGGTGGAGTATTTTCCATCTTTACATGACCAAACATTATCCCTGCGATAATGTTTGGTCATCTTAAACGACACCAAAATTTTATCAAAATCATTTTGGAATTCCCTTCCAAAATGATTTTGTATAGAAGTTCATCGATTTCGAGAGAGAAAAGGAAAGGCCAAGGAGGGCTTACATAGACGACGTAGCAAAAGAGAAGGCCAAAGTTGTGTCATTTAGAGAGGTCAAGGAGATAGCGGAGGATTGAGAATTTTTTTCAATATAGCGTGTAAATTCACGAATGGGTGTGTTCATGAAGTCAGTCCGTCAACATGAACGAATGTTTGGATTAGCTTTTGCACGAAATATCAGTACGTTGTCAAACAGTTGCTCGTTTAATATCCTTACTTCTAATTCTTATATCACATTTGATATTGGAATATTGCAAGGTAACCATTGCCAACGGAGTGGAAACACGTACGTTAGCCAATATTGCATTGACCCACTTACTAGTGGCTGGCGTAGGGAATATTATTCAATGAATTAAAGTCAGGCTAGGCATTACGTTCCAGGGTTATTTTGTATCAAAGTTAAAACTGTACAAGACTTTTGATATATGTATCCCACGATGGTATTAAAGAGCTTAGGTTGTGTGTAGTGCCATTGTATACACGGTGAAATTTTTATCATTCTGGACCCTTAAAGGAATGATTCAGCTCGTTGATATAAACAACTTTTCCTATGGGAACAATGCTAGGGATCAAAAAAATTTTTGACGTTCCCATACAAATTGACCGGGCGGCAGGACCTCTTTAAGGGTCCAGAATGATCAAAATTTACCGTGTATATTGTGAAAATAATGGTTAGCCGTGTGGTATCCGGCAGAGTAGAATAGGACCACTCCAAGTCTTCCCGTGGATGTCGTAGAAGGCGACTTAGGAAATACAAGCTAAACAAAGCTTATAAACATCTAAGACACCTCTCCAACCCGTCTGGCCAGCGTGGAGAGTGTAGGCCAAGTCCTCTGGCTGCTCAGGCCAAGTATGGCCCTAGTAGTACAGAGAGGGTCGTGCTCCTGTAGTGGAGACTAAAAAGGACCTGATGATGATGATTGTGAAAATAATATAGAGGTAGTTTTGGAAGAAACCTTCGAGTAGTTGACATTGCCTTCTCTAAAGCTGATGTGTGAAATTTTTTAACACCTGCCGGCCTATTTGCTAACTCAGTGACCAACGTTTTGATAATCATTTCAAAATACATTGCAGGTTTTCTATGATTGACTATTTTTATTAAAAGAGCTATAAAACGTAATGTACTTTGAAATTACTATCAAAACGTTGTACACTGAGTTAGCAAATAGGCCGGCTGGAGGAGCTTAAGCCTTGTTGGCGTGTGTATTAGGTATAAGCGCTTACGCCATAAATATCAGAATTGTGGCTTACGCATATTATATGTGTAAAACCCCGCGCGTGGTCCCCACTGTGATGGTTGACCAAAAATGTTTCCAAAACCCTCGAGTTCCTCCGTGCTTCGGAAAGTACGTTAAGCCATTGGACCCGGCTGTCATCACTAGATGGATAAGCTATATCAGATGCCTTTAGGCAGCTTAAAAATGTGTAGTCTCCACTGAAAGAGCGTCATGCTCCTTCAGTGGAGACTAAAAAGACCTGATGATGATGATGATGATAATAATAATATTAAGGTTATAATATTGTTCCTTTTTGGGATACTGACGCTCGTATGAGATCGATTTTTTCTGAATTGAAACTAGATAGGATCTTTATATCATGGACATTGGATTTTGACATTGGGACAATGACTGGCCAAAATCAAACCGACCTTTTAAAAATACAGCTGACAAAGCTACTGTGGAATCGTAGGATGAACGATGTAATATAGTGATTAATTCTACTGTCCAGGTTTGGAGATCAAGTAGTTACTTCAATTTAAAAGTAATATTTTAGGAGTAATTAAAAAAAAAAATTAAATTAAAAGCAAAAATTTAAAGGTACTTACGATGCGAGTCTAATTCAACGCCGGTAGGTTCTTATTAAGGTCATTAAGCAAATTGGATGCTAATTTCAGGAACGGTACACTGAGTTACGTGAATGTAAAGAGAGTACTACGAATACGTTTATAGGTTATTCTTTTTATGGAGTATTAAAAAGTAAACATACATACATACGTACGATCACGTATTTATCGTTTACGATGTAGACAGAGCCTAAGCTCATAAGACTGAAAGGCCACGTTTAGCGTGTTGGCGGGCCTAATGGTGGAAAACGGAATCAATACAGTGATGGGTTGCTAGCCGAATCGCCTATTATCATTATTCTTCAGATTTTCGCCCATACCCTTGACCGGCTTCTACGGTCTGCGCGGGAAGAGAAGCGGCTGGAACATTCTATGCTTTTTCTTTCCTTCCAGACCAGGAAACGTAAAAAATAAACTATGACTAGACTTAATATTAAAATAATCATCGTCAGTTTGACTACTAGAACTAGATTAATAAAAGCTAGAAGCAAAAACTGGGCGTTTTATAAAACGACCAGTTTTTTGCTTCCAGATCTGAACTGTACAAAAACTGGGCGTTTTATAAAACGACCAGTTTTTTGCTTCCAGATCTGAACTGTACATAAACTGGGCGTTTTATAAAACGACCAGTTTAAGCTTTCAGGATTTTCTGCGGTTGCAATTGTCAATATAAGTTAAATGCTGCAGTGAAAGAATGTCAAAAATTAGCAACGATAAGTATTATTAAACACATACGTGTACGTGCAACTCCTCGGGTATTGCAAAGTAACAGTAGATTGGAGATTCCTCATTATTTATAAATAATATATAAATAAATATATAGGGACATATCACACAAATTGAGCTAGCCCCACAGTAAGTTATGAGCTTGTGGATACTACTCGTAGAATACTAATTCTACGATACTATATTTTTCTTCTATATGTTATAAATGTATGTTCTAATATTTTATCTCCTACATTCGTCTTTTAATTATCTAAGTGCATGTTTACTTAATAAATTTGCTGAACATCCGTATTAGTTGTGGTTGTTTTGTGTGAAGCCTTATGGTAGATAAGCACCCTTTTTTTTAAATTGGCAAATCGATTTTAATATAAATAAACCAAAACTCATCCTAACAACAAACCTCAAATAATATACAAACAGCGGATCAGGCAGCGGATCGAGTTATCAGAGTTTGATAAATTGCATTTATACGGAATATTTCTTGCGCAAACTTTAAGTTATTGGTGTCAGCCAATATTTTCCTCCTTATTGGAGAGGCTTTTCACAGCTGTGACAGGCGCGGAAATGTCAGGCCTATAAGGAGGTCTGTTTCGACATCTGTCTAAATTGAAATGAAGCCCCAGTTTTAGCGAGATATTTGAAATATAGTTTGGTCTACGATTACTGATATGTTATAGTTAGACAACAGTTTTGGCGATCTGTTTGGGCTATACAATTTTCTTGTTGGAGCCTTATCACGGCTGTGACAGGTGTGGAAATGGCAGGTCTTTAAGAAACCCTGTATTAATCTTTCATGAAATGAAATTCATTTTTAGCGAAATATTTAAAAGAAATTTCGACTGGAATTACTGATATTTTATAGTTATACGCTACAGTTTTTGGCGCTCAGTTTGACTAATAAAGTTCCTTATTGTAGGTTCATCACGGCTGTTTCAGGTCCGGAAATGCCTATAAGAAGGACGCAACTTTAAAATATTTAGATATCTGTCACAGAATGATGCTTCACTTTTAACCTCCGACACAAAAATATATTTTTTTTTTAATTTAAGTCTTATAATTTTGGTTATTGCACTGTAGGTGAATTTTCGACTTGTGTGCATTTTTTTTGGCAGGTTTTCCAGTAATTGTTTTTAGAAATATTTCATCAAAATTGGATTTGCCTTTCATAAGAGATTTTCATATATATTCGGGTATTTTCGTTCCATGGGAGGATATGGCCCCATACTCGCCACGCTTGGCAGGAGGTTGGCGAGTAGTAGCAATAAGCAACTGTTGCTTTGGCTTCTTATGCTACCGACGCTGCTGCCCATCTGAAGTATCTTCTAGGTAAGATAGGAATTTGTCTGATCTGAGAAGGGTATAAAGGTATTGGAATACTATAGGGGAAAAGCAAGTAGCAGCTCGGGAGGCCGAGCGCGCGTACTCGATGTCATACCTGTAATAATCAGCGAAGCAGTTGAGGATGTCACCCCTTAAAAATATAACAACCTGCGCAAAACTAAATATTTGCCATAAGTTCGTTCCCTCCGTTCGTCGTTGTGTACTCGTATACTCGATCGTTTCTTAATGGAAGCCTGTAATAGATGTGACAGCGGCGGAAACGTTTGGCCTACAAGGCACCTGTCACAGTTTGGGTCGAGTCCTACTTACAGCGAGACACAACTCAGAAATCTTTGAAAGATATTTTGGCCTAGAATTGTGTAGTTACACAACCTATAATATTTGCAATCGATTTGTTCTACATAGTTATTCATTTGTTATTGGAAACTTAAAATAGATGTGACAGTGGCGGAAACGTCCGGCCTACAAGGCACCTGTCACAGTTTGGGTCGAGTCCTACTTACAGCGAGACACAACTCTGAAATCTTTGAAAGATATTTTGGCCTAGAATTGTGTAGTTAAACAATTTTTTATATTTTAGCCTAGAATACTGTAGTCAAACAAACTTAAATATTTGCCATCGATTTGTTCTACATAGTTGTACATTTTTTATTGGAAACTTGAAATAGATGTGACAGTAGCGGAAACATCCGGCTTACAGGGCACTTGTCATAGTTTGGGACGAGTCCTACTTACAGCGAGACTCAACTCTAAAATCTTTGAAATAAATTCTCTCAATTCTAGAAGTTAAACAAACTTTAATATTTGCAATCGATTTGTTCTACATAGTTGTACATTTGTTATTGGAAACATGAAATAGATGTGACAGTGGCGGAAACGTCCGGCCTACAAGACACTTGTCACAGTTTGGGTCGAGTCACACTTACAGCGAGACGCAACTCTAAAATATTTGAAAGATGTATTGACAATCAGGATCGCCATCGCAGAATGAATTCAAGACCTTAATATATGTACTGGAGTCGTTCCGTGACATTCAACTAACAACAATAGCAACTAACCCTGATTATTAAAGCTTTCAAATACCCCGAGAACAGGGGAGGGCTGCGGGGATGCCATATTGCGGGGACGCTGTAATTTTCCGTTCCATACGTGAGTACTAATATTAATCTGTGGCCGGGTTTCAATTTAAGCGAGATACGATTCAGAAATGTTTAATAAATAATTTGAACTTAAATAAAATAAAAACAAAAATTGAATATTTGGCTAGCTTTTATACTTTAAATACAAAAAGTTTCGGCTTATTTTTACAACTGGGCTGCCTTACATCAACCCTCCTTGGAAATCCTGTTATTTTTGCGCAATTTTTATGGTCGGCCGATGTCAACCCTCAATGCGAATGCTTTCGTTGTACGTAACATATGTGCTTCTAAGAGACTTGTAGTCGCCTTTTACGACATACATGCGTCAGAATGGAGTGGTCCTGTATTCTAGGCCGGAAACCACACGGCAATATGATTAAAAAGCCCTGATTCCAATCGCGATATCTACCTCTAAACAAGGCATAAAAGAATGTTGTCGCTCAAAATAGAAACCCGACCCTTGTCTCGTGAAGTGATTTCAGCTTCCGTACCTAATTCAATTGTTCGCCACCTGTCACCATTATTCCGCTGTTTTGTTTATATTATTTGATATCTGTGCTGTGTTTAAATATAAGTCTGGTTACTTCAATACTTGCAGTTATTTTACAATTACATTTCACAAACTTTAAATTAGCACGTGTACCAGTCAGTGACGTCACGCGGAACTTTAACGGGCTATATCTTTATCAATTTTTGTTTGATTGGCAAAAGAAAAACATGTGTCCAATATTTTTTAATAATCTACCAGACGGACTAATTATTTTGAAAAGCATTGTATTTTTAAAACATGCCTATTCAAAAAGTGCAAGGACTCAAAATTCGATCGGTACTTTGTATTTTTCTACTGGGAAACTGAAAAATTGTCTAATGGAACGGAACAATACATTCCGTTACTTTTTTGTTTAAAGTCACATTCTTTTAGAACTATAGCAGTCCAAGAACCGTTTCCCTTTTGAAAAGTAGGAAAAGAAAGAATGCTTACTATATTTTATTTCACACAATAGCTGCTTTAAGCGTGCCCTGCTTATCGGGAATTTGTATGAGAATGGCTGCGTTATCTAAGGGTTAACCCTGTGCAATTGTTTTTTTTTTTTCTTTTAAAGTCTGTCCTTGTTTTTATCCGGCATTGTAGGACCTTATCTATATATTATTACCAAATACAATATTTTGGTATAACTTATGCTTAAAGTGTTAGTAAAAAATTCTTAACCTAGTGACAACATTAAGCGTCCCACTGCCGTACCAGTCCCGCTAAAGTGTCACGGCAATGGTTGACATAATCGCAATCTCGCCTACTAGCGATCATAGTCAGGATGCTGTTGCCACTGTCCCGCACCAGGGACGCGCATCTCTTCCGCATTGTAGCGTAAAAACAATCTACGCGTGCTTCTGCGAACATCCCTGACGCGCTACAGAAGCGAGGTAGTCCCATCAGCACCCTGAATGCATTGTTATACTAAACGAAGAGCGTTGTAGGATTTCTGAGTATACCTCTTAAAAAACGCATAAAGTCGCGAGAAATACGAAATAAGAAGCGCCAACCGCAGTGATATCAAATATTATGAAATTTGAACAAAAGATTGTCATTGGTAATATTGACTAGCTACCTGGCGCAGCGGTCAACATGCCAGCCTGCGACACGGAGTGACCGGGTTCGATCACCGGCCAGGTCAAGATGGAAAATGATCTTTTTCAGATTGGCCTGGGTCTTGGATGTGTATCTATGTATGTATTTGTTATAAAATATAGTATCGTTGAGTTAGTATCCCATAACACAAGTCTCGAACTTACTTTGGGGCTAGCTCAATCTGTGTGATTTGTCCGTATTTATTTATTTTATTTATTGAGTTGCTGCTCTCCAAAGGCTTTTGCCATTGTTTCTCAGATTGGCCCTTCAGGCTAGCATGCACGTGTACGCCCATCAGGCAATATGAGAGTTTGCTGTCTCTCCAAGCCTTGTGCACACAGGCAACACCAATTTTTTTCGTAGGTTGGTGGGAAAAATATTCCCGTTGCCTTAAAAAGGGTTAAATATTGTATGTTAATACGGATCCTTTTTTGTGCGATTTTGACGAACACTTGGCCGGTTTTATTGGTGACACACTAGCAGCAAAATTATTTTGCCGCAATAAACCCAACTGGTCTACAACAGAAAAATCGTGTTTCCCTCAGTTGTTTATAGGTACATACTTACATTTAGTCACAGAGGAAAAATTTTCTTACTCCGCTATGCTCCCAGTTGCGCGATTATTCAAATTTCATTATATTTAGTCTCGTAGTTCATAACGTTACTGCGCCACCAAAGAGTTTCATTCTATTTTGACGCGGAATGTGGAGATCATTTTTTTTTTATATGAGTTGCTTAATTTAATTGCGTTTTCAAGGATTGAACGGTAGTAATTACTTGAAAGTATTCATGTTTATTTTGTCAGCTCAACGAAAAATACGTTGTTTGTACTCGTTATTAAACTCGTAGTAGTTAGTTCTCCCGACTACTATTGGCGTACCACCCGATATCGGATGTAACGGCCCATAACTATATCAAATAAAAAAAAAGGAAATGGTCTGAGGTGGCAAAAAACAAAGATGTTTGGAAAAAAATGGGGGAGTACTTTGCCCAGCAGTGGAACAATATAGGTTAAAAAAGGATAAAATGTTTCAAATCTTAAACAAGAAAATTATTTTATTCGGACCTACCAATGTGTGTTTATTTTTTGTGTGATATCTTGACTACAAATTTTTAAAGTAGGTGTTCAGCATAAATAGTACGCATTTTATTAAAAATAATGGATTTTGTTTGTAGTCTGCCTAGGCTTATCCGTGGATATTGCGTTTTCGATTTACGTTTATTCCTGTTTTCTTGGCAGCACTTTGGATTATTCAAATTTCATAATATTTGATATCACTGCGGTTGGCGCTTCTTATTTCGTATTTCTCGCGACTTTATGCGTTTTTTAAGAGGTATACTCAGAAATCCTACAACGCTCTTCGTTTAGTATAACAATGCATTCAGGGTGCTGATGGGACTACCTCGCTTCTGTAGCGCGTCAGGGATGTTCGCAGAAGCACGCGTAGATTGTTTTTACGCTACAATGCGGAAGAGATGCGCGTCCCTGGTGCGGGACAGTGGCAACAGCATCCTGACTATGATCGCTAGTAGGCGAGATTGCGATTATGTCAACCATTGCCGTGACACTTTAGCGGGACTGGTACGGCAGTGGGACGCTTAATGTTGTCACTAGGTTAAGAATTTTTTACTAACACTTTAAGCATAAGTTATACCAAAATATTGTCTTTGGTTATACCAAAGACAATATATATTGTCTTTGGTTATACTAACAATTTTGTGAGACTTGTTTCTTGAATAAATAATATTTCATTCATTCATATATTCATTTATATATTTTTAACTTGACATAGTTGTTCTCCCACTTCCACCGAATGACTGTCAGTCAGTGGTAGTCTAACTTTATAACCGTAGATATAGAATATATATTCTTTTACACGCTTTTTATTCACTTCACCTGTATGTTTGCTTATTTATTTGTAACGTTACGTGCGCATAAGCACCTCCTGTGGTGTTGCCGATGTCCATGGGCGACGGTGACTACTTTCCATCAGGTGGCTCGTCTGCTCGTTTGCCGTCAAATGTACATAAAAAATAAACTTTTGTTTGTAACTTTCTTTGATCTCGATTTTGAACTACTTTAAGCTTATCATGGAGCAATGATAATACAATAATTTGATAAATGCGTGTTTTTTTTTTTTTTTTTTTAACTTTATTTATTATATATATTGTAGCCTTTCAGTGGGGGTGCGGGCGGCAGTCAGTTACCGAGGTGGTCGTGCGGCTATTGAGAAAGGTTCGTGTAAGTTAGATGTCTAAGATGGATCAGGTAACTCGTGGTGCTTGAAAAAGAGCTAATATCCGAATGACTGTAACCCAGGTTGACAATTATTAAAAACCCACAAAATCTGAGAAAGAAGGGTTGCCAAATGTAAGTGAGGACCCAATGGCTTTATTAGGGCCAAATCACGTGAATAAACATCGTTTTTTAAATTAGTTTCATCCTGTCACTTTGTATATACCTAATCAAATCTTGCTATTTTAATATATCAGCGTTTGAAAATCATGAAACCAGTCGGTTGCACAACATTTTTGATGCCGAATGACTAGAGATACTCTGCATTTCAATACACTCATTATAAACACTAGTTTTTTTTTTAAAGGAATATGTACTTCTTTAGCGGTGTGTGCACTTTTTGGGATGAGTAAAAAATATTAAACTCGCGTCAGGACACGTGACCTGATCCGAAATTCGTAAGACGGACACGTGACCTGAGACCACCGCAAAGGTGAATTTTGACTTTGGCACTCCCGGAATGCAAAAATGTTTTTTTCATTTCTGCATTTTTCGTACAAATTCTAATATATAACTTCAATCTTACTGTGACACTATTACCCATGGCAACTCAACGTAATATAACGTGGCTACAAGACCGAATAGCATGTAATTTGAATAACCCCAGCATCGGGCTGAGGCGGAATAACAAAATGTACGTGCAGCTAAAATAAACCTGTGCCACTGACCTATACTACCAGAACCCTGGACTTGTCATGCCTTCTGAAGTATTAATTATCAGCCGTTTAATTTTAACTTTTGCTGTCACAATTACTATTGTCTCTACAAAATTCGCCGGTACCTGAGTCTACCAAGGACCAATTTGGCTGTGATTGAAATATGATGATTGAAATAATAGGTTAAACAGCAGCAGCCTTCCTAATCTATTTTGAAGGAAGACGAGCGACAGATAAAACAACAAATAGGTTATATTGATTGTGGGAAAGAGGGCGGGGGTAGGCCCAGTTTTGGGACCCTTACCAATCTCAATATTAATATATTGCACTAACTAACCCAACGCCGCTACTGGCTCGAAGCCTCCAAGCTCAAGACTCCACTCGATCGTCCTACTAGCGGCCGCCCTAGCTTCGCACGGGTATATATAGGAATTTATTCCTTATTAATATTTATTTCTAATCCAAATCGTTTAATAGTATTTCGTGTAGATTTGTTTTATTAGAGCATGTAATAGATACATCTTGCAAAGATGTACAATTCCTACCTATTACGGTTCAAAAGAAACATCCATGTAAAAGAGAGATAGCATTATAAATAACTTTTATGTTTCTGTTCTTGAAGGTTTGAGCATAAAATTATATCGAGATTAAGCTTAAAAATGTAAAAAAAATTAAATAATCACGGAGAAGCATCAGCGCAATATCTTAATTATAAAAAAAAATATGTAATAACGGGTTACTCAAGTACGAAGTCAGCTACTGGCCGACATATTTCGACCTTATCCGGAGATATTTCTCAGGGCGCGCAAGTGGATCGAGACGCGCGCCCAATGTCCCGATGCGCACTCTCCCGGTGAAGTAGCAAAAACTCACTTGGAACTAGCTACTTATATAGTCAATTAAAAAAAAAAGATCCGCACACTTGAGTACAGATTTCGGCCAGTAGCTGACTTCGTACGTGAGTATCAAGTTGTTACATATCCTTATCCTTACTAATCCTTACTAATATTATAAATGCGAAAACGAGTTTGTTTGTTTGTTTATTTGTTTGTTTGTTACGCTTTTACGCCGTAACTACTGAACCGATCATCATGAAATTTTGCATACAAGTTCTCTGGAGTACGGAGAAGGACATAGGCTACCTTTTATCCCGGAAAAAGGACTAATCCCGAGGGATCGACATTGACGCGGGCGGAGCAGCGGGCCAAAGCTAGTATTATAAATGCGAGAGTGAGTTTGTTTGTTTGTTACGCTTTCACGCCGTAACTACTAAACTGATCATCATGAAATTTTGCATACAAGTTCTCTGGAGTACGGAGAAGGTCATAGGCTGTGGGATCGAAATTGACGCGGGTGGAGCCGCGGGCGAAAGTTAGTTTCTTATTTTCAATTTTAATAATATACCGAGCATTGTAATGCTATTTCAAAATCAATTTAAATAAGTAAAAGCTTTCTTCAATTTAATCAACTTTCTATTCATCGGATATGAATGAAGTAGAATACCACACTACTGAATAGTGGGTAGTATTGAAGAAGTACGCATGCTTGAAATGCGTATACCCTACGGGGTAATATGTGATGAGAGAATTTGACGCGGTGATTCGAAGTCACGGTGGTGTAATGGTATCACACTTAGGGCGTTAACCTAAGGGACGTGGGTTCGAATCCTACCTGTAGCCGAGTTCTTTTTCATCACATATTTTCAATTTTAATAATATACAAAATCAATTCAAATAGTTTCTTATAATTCAGATAAAATACAATCACTGGAAATATTAAAACAACGCAAACGCGTAAATGCTTCGATCAACAATACCAACGTACAAAGCGTAAATGTCATCGGAAAATGAGAAATGTTCCAACTTTTATTGATGATCGCGATCGTTCATTCCCAGCCAATAGCAGCTTTGGTTGGTGTGGCTTCATGGTAATAATTCATTTATGTGTTTGTTGTATTCAAACATTTATCGTTAATTAAGAGCGATTCCCAGATCTTTGACACTTGGTTGACTGTCTCGCTCGAACAATCAAACATTTTTAAAGATTATTAAAAATAGTGTCTCATTTTTACAAAAGTGTTTTCTTGTTCAGTATACTCTTATTATACTGAACAAGGAAACACGAGCTAGTAAATTATAAATAAAAAGAGTAAATTACCTATACTACAAAAATGTGCGTCTTATATCTATATGAAAGTTTTACCTAACTCCGTCATACATAGGTCATTCCGGTCGACGCTAAATACAGTGCGCATAAATTCAATCTAGCGCGCTTAGCGCTTTAAAGTCTGTGACCCATACGGGCGTTTGTATGAATGCATTTTATTATATTTGCCCACTAGCCTTTGTACAAGGATCCGCTCGCGTGGAATCGGGATAAAACAACAAAGGGACGTGACCTTTGACTTACCTTCTGAGTTTTTCAGTGGAAAGAGCAAATTGTTACGCGAACTTAATGTTATATGTCTCTCTTTAGTTATACACAATAATACTTTGAGTAAATCTCAAAGTATTATTATCAGAATCTCAAGAATCTTTTTTCGTTCTGTTGAATTGGTTTCATATTTCCTCTAAAAATAGAAACAAGTTCAGTCGATTTTTCAATTTTTATATGTTTAATTAGCCAACACTGTGTTAGAGTTTTCAGGTTGCCTAAAGGCATCTGTCATAACTTAACGACTGTTATAACTGATGACAACTGGGACCAACGTCTTAACGTGCCTTCCAATGCTCAAGATATTTTATGCCATTTCCGGTCACCCATCCTAGTGGGGACCCCGCCCAGGGTTGCTTAACATGCGTAAGCGCTAATAATACTCACGCCTATTAAGCCATCGGGTTCTTCAAGTCTATAAATAAACAAGCAATAAAAGGAAAGTACTATCAGCTGGATAAAGTTACGATGCGGCCCGCAGTGAGTGTTGGTTGAAACAAACAAATATACAACTAAAAACTACTTTATGTAAGTGGCTAAGTTGGAGGGACTTTTTGTACGTGAGATGGATTATTATAACGTTATAGCTATAAAAGTCCTTAATTAGTACCTTTAAGTCCTTTTGATTGTCTGAAATGTTGTAGAAAAGAAGTGGATGACCTTTAAATAATTTTTCTTTAGAGTAATATGCTATATAAGAGTAAATATATATATAACATAAACAATAGACAAGTGACGTGTTATATTATGCCTTAAAATGTTATGCGATAAAGTGAACCTTTATAAACCAACGGCCTTATTTATCTAAATAAATAATTAAAATATACTGGGTGTAACAACATTGGACATGATCAGTCCATAATATTGAATAACTTTCCCCATGGAACAAACTTTGAAACATGAAAAGAAAAATTCGACCTCCTATACAAAATAAGCAATCAGCTTTTCGATGGAAGGTAAAAAAAATTTTTGAGTTTCGATATATGTTCCCTGGGTATATTGTTTAACATGGACTGATCATGCCCCTTAATTATTATTTCGTCATTACAAAATGACACATAGTATATGGATAAATCACACTGATTGAACTATAAATTGAACTAAAAAGCCGTGTGGTATCCGGCAAAGAAGAATAGGACCACTCCAAGTCTTCCCGTGGATGTTGTAGAAAGCGACTTAAGAAATACAAGCTAAACAAAGCTTATAAACATCTGTAAGACCTCTCCAACCTGTCTGGCCAGCGTGGAGAGTGTAGGCCAAGTCCTCTGACTGCTCTGGCCATGTATGGCTCTAGTAGTACAGAGAGGGTCATGCACCTCTAGTGGAGAAAAAAAAGACCTGATGATGAACTATAAATAAATATATAGGGACATATCACACAAGTTGAGCTAGCCCCACGGTAAGTTGTAAACTTGTATCGTAGGATACTAACTCAACGATAGTGTATTTTATAAAAAGTACATATAGGTACTTATAAACTTCTTGACCTGACCGGATATCGAACCCGAACCTGCGGTGTGGCAGCCTGGCATGATGGCCACTAAACCACAGAGCTCGTTATACCTTTCCATCATAAGTAGCTGTGTGGTTTCCGGCAGAGTAGAATAGGACCACTCCAAGTCTTCCAATGAATGTCGTAAGAGGCGACTTAGGAAATACAAGCTAAACAAAGCTCATAAACATCAATGAGACCTCTCCAACCCGTCTGGCCAGCGAGGAGAGTGTAGGCCAAATCCTCTGTCTGCTCTGGTCATGTATGGCTCCGGTAGTACAGAGAGAGTCATGCTTCTGCAGTGGAGACTAAAAAGACGATGATGATAAGAACAAGTATTATCGCTAATCAACAAATGGAAAACAATATCAATTCCGAGTTTCGAAACTAATTTGTAATGAATATGTCACAACAAGCACTAAAGAGGTGCTCGAAAATGTAATTTGAAATGGACATTTTCGGACCCAAAGCTAATTTAGCCAAAGTGACCTTGTGAAAAATGCAAAACTTAATTACCCTATCGTTTTGAAGGTACTTAAGTCGACGGGACAGTTCATTGCCATTCTGAATTATGAAGGCTGTTTGAATTCTGAAATTATGTAACAGATACTACTTACTTTGAAACATGTCGGCATGTCTAGTGAGTCATGGGAGGAGCTTGCAACGCAGAGGTCGGAGTGGCGAACTGCTGTCAACACGGGTATAGAAAACTTTGAGCGTTCCCGTCTTGAAGACCATGACGCCAAACGCCTGATCCGAAAAACTCGACCCAAGCCCTCCTACAACTATACTCGAAATTCAAGTGGGTCTCTTTACTGCGCTTCTTGCAATAGGACCTTCAAAACAAAATTTGGTTTTGCGAGTCATGCTCGCGCTCATGCAAGAGCACAGGCGAAGACGAGCTAAGGGTGTCGCCGTCGACGGATACGTCTGGGAGGACATCATCATCATCACTTTGAAACATACATAATATCCCGTCTTTTTCTCTTGCGGGGTAGACTGAGCCCAGGATTTTATATATACGTATATCCATTTTATAATATAAGATCTATAAGCCACGTTTACCCCGTTGGCATAAGGTAGAAAACGGAATCAAAATAGTGATGGGTTGCTAGCCGCATTGCCTTGCGATTAATTTTATAGAACAGCGGATTTACTCTTTAACACTTTGACTGACGGAATCGCAGATACAATATTTTTTAATTGCTTGTCTACACGGCGGCTATATGCGTGGCGTTTAGTTTGTAAAAGTAACAGTGGGCAAGGAATAGGTACCTATAGCGCATAAAAACAATGGTCGATATTCTTAGCGGCAGAAATATTTTCGAAAGCTTCTGACACTCAATGACCAGATGATCGGATAACGTGAAAAACATTACAAGGGGGCACTGGATGGGGCGCTGGATGCAGGCTACTTCCAAACGGTCCTATTGGAAATTATCAAGAGAAGCCCATTCTTTTTTCAACTTTAAATTCGACACTAAACACTAAATGAAACTTTAACATATGAAAATGAAAGATTTTGAAATCGTTAAACCAATGTCTGAGTTGTGAAGTAACAAAAAAAAGCATACAGTCGAATTAAGAACCTCCTCCTTTTTGAATAGGTTAAAATCTACTACTTTATCACACTTTCACATGATGATCTTTTTTCTAGGCAGAAACTATACAAAATAAGCTAATAAAACCGCTTATTTTAGTTTGTTTACTATAATATATTACGCTAGCCTTGCTTGCGTTATAAAACGTTAATTTACCACAGACCATACATTGTTTCCTAGCCTACACAGTCCATACATCAAGCCAACTACCGGCAAAGTTACGAGTCCAGTGGCATTCAAACTTTATAGCCAGAGTTATACGTCCAGTCCCATTTAGTTAACGACTCTTTAAATTATGAACTGCAGCAATTTTACATTAATTTTGAGATGCTGGTTATTCTGTTGGATCAAAAAATGTGTTATAACTTGTAGCAGCTATGATCCTAATTGATAAGAAATTAATAATGTAATCATGGATCTAAGAGTAATATGACTATTTGACACATATGTTTTGATTCTATAAATCTAAAATGATATTCCGCAATATCAATAGCTTGCGCAATATGAACTGACTTAATATGAATCATATTTTGTAAATTTGCAAAGTTATTTTCACAACAGATCTGTATACAAGCTCAAACATTTCAATTCTGAAGAGATATCCTAAAAGCGTAACCCGAAACAAGGATAAGAAATAGGCTTTTGTCGATTTTTACGTAGATTTTGACTGATCTTTCCTATAATATTGGACATGTATTCCATGCACTAGCCGTTTGATACTTCGATTTGGAAGACTTAATAATCTCTGTTAACTCAGAACATTTAATAGTTTAAAAGTTGTAGGTACATAGCTGTAAGATCTATTACCCTCTATGACGTACGTAACGTCAACTTGGGTCTAGGAAGCACGGCGTACATTGTAAATTACACTAAACTTAGTCTGCTTAATCCGTTTCGGATTTAATACAAGTAGACAGATTCATCCTTAGTAACTTTGGCGTCAAAAAGTCTCTGAAAGCAAGTAATTAAATGGTGAATTATGAAAATTCTACCTATCCTAGCAGTATATTTGTAAAATTGGGTTTGTTTTTTACTTTTACTAGATGAATCCATTATATCAGAATGAATCGATTATCATGAAATTATGCATGTTGTCAGAGACACAAAGAAAGACATACTCATCTCGGAAATAAATACTTTTCGCCTGTGGATAAACAAAAAGGCGGGCTAAAGCTATCGCCTATAAAAAAGATTACCATGTTATAATAATAAAAGAAGTAGATAACTTATTTTTTTTTACTTAGACAACATGTGTAATTAATTGATTATTATATAAATTTTAGCTATCAGTAACAAACTTATTGTGAAAATTGTTTATGATCAAATTACAAACATAATTTAAAATAAACATATTTCGACGAAATTAAAATGAATTTTCTGACTCGGTCTAGGTATCTTCGAGTAATCGGTATGTCATAAAAAAAGATTTCGATGAACTTAAGTATCTTTTACTCTCGTACATTCTAAGATATTTATTTATTCCAACGAATTTAAAAAGCCTTTTCTCAAAGTACATTTTCTATAGAATATACCTATATTTATAAATTCCTTCCTCTTTATCGCCGTAACCTGGAGGCTTTAATTGAAATTAGCTTTAGGATTAATTAAATAAATCCGCAAAGTCTTATCAGAACGAAATCATCTTTGACTGGTGCCAGCGCCGTATTCGGAGACAAAATGGGGGTGGCGTGAATTGGGTCACGTTGGAGAATTGTTTAATTAGAAAAGTATGAGAACGGTTTTTTTTTTACCTATTAACTTGAAAGAAGATTCTCAATTCCGTTGTTTCTTTTTTAATATTTCTAACCTTGTTTTCACTGTTATTATGAAAATGATTTTTATATTTGCAAGGGTTATATGTTATCCAATTAACCCCATTTAAATATTAAAATCAGTAGAGTAATTATACATTATTACAATACAATAAAACAATATAATAATTATGTATTATA
This sequence comes from Elegia similella, assembly GCA_947532085.1. Taxonomy (NCBI): domain Eukaryota; kingdom Metazoa; phylum Arthropoda; class Insecta; order Lepidoptera; family Pyralidae; genus Elegia; species Elegia similella. Next base: position 23,038,721 of record OX383932.1, on the reverse strand, counting down.
TTGTTTTATTGTATAAAAGACTAGTGTGGCATGTAAAATATATAAGACTGCTACTGACAAATACTTAAGACTTAAAAGTGCAAAGATTTGTTTGTTTGCTTTGAATAGCCTCCGAAACTACTAGTCTGATGTGAAAAATATTTGACCATTAGAATCACTACATATAATCCCTGATAAACATAGGCTATAGAATGAAATACCTACATATCTACCCATGCAGAGCCGGTGCGGAATGCTAGTAACGAAATAAAACATTTTTGAAGCACGGATGTACATCATATATCATTGTAATATAGATAGGTTGAACAAATGAGATTGACACAATGTTATACTCGTATTTAAAATATCCGTTGCGTAGTTTTAAAGATCTAAGCATACATAGGGACAGACAGCGGGAAGTGACTTGGTTTTATACTATGTAGTGATAGTGATTGTGATGATAGTAATGTATAAATAAATATAATATAATAGGTATATGAGAGAGAGAGTATTATAGTAATATAATAGGTGAGATGGGAGAAATGCCTACTTCAATATTTAGTAAAAGAAAAAAACAAAATATAAAGCCTAGGTATATATTTAGGGACTTACCACACAAATTGAGCTAGCCTTACATTACATTTTATTCCTAGCATTGTACCCATAGGAAAAGTTGTTCATATTGATGGTTATCCCTTTAAGAGAACGTCTTGAGTACATTTACACGTATAGATAAACATCCAAGATCTGAAAAAGATCGTGTTCCATCATGCATGACCTGATTGTGGATTCAACCTGGGAACCCTCGTGTCACAGACGCGTCTTAACCACTGTGCCACGGAGCTCGCCATAATAAAGATACTTGATACTTGGTTCTAAAGTATTCACGAAACGTATCCACATCAAAGTGTCGCATGATTACTCCACTCACGACGGCATCCTTTGCTGTGTTATTCAGAAAGTGTGGAGACCATGAATAAAGAGAGGCGCTAATCTAAATAAACCGCGTGCAAGATTGCCGCGGGGCAAGGAAATATTTTGTGCATATTTTTGAGGTACTGGGGAGGAATTGTTGATAGAATCAGATGGGGTTATGGGTGTTTAGATATTGAATTAAATCATCTTAGGAAGTAGTATAAGAGAAAGAGGAAAGAAAATACTCTTTGTTGCACCAAAAACTTTAAAGAAAATAACAGGTATAAAGGCCTTATCGAGGCCAATACGCTAACTGCGATTGAATTCATTTTTCGTCTAATCCGTAGTAAACTGCGAGGGCTGAATAATTTTCCATCTTTTCTTATGAACATATTGCAAAAGCTATCATTGGGTAACTTTTGCAATTCATTAAAATAAGAGGAAGAAACCGTTTCAGAACGTTACGATATGTATAATAACTGGCCAAGATGTAACCTTTTTCGAAAAGCAATTTTCCATCAATATAATATCTTTTTCTTTCTCATAAAATCATTTCTTACTTATACCCAGTTTACGCTTTACTGCGCCAATATTTTAGGGTCAGCATTAAACTATCGGCCAGAGGGTATCTAAATAATTCCAAATAACTAGATACAGAGGATCGCTTCCGTGCTGCTGCTGAATTCCAATGCGGAACCATTCCTAACACTCGAGCCGAGGGATTTGAGAATAAAAATATTTCAGGAGTGTTACGATTTATAGACGCATATGTGGTGTACCAGTAATAAATATACCGCTTATCCTTATCTACTTATAAAACAAACGCGAAAGTTTGTGAGTATGTATGTGTGACAATGACGCCAAAACGGCTAAACAAATTTTGACTTTTTTTTTCCCTTACCGGGTAGACCCTAAGGTCATAAGACCATTCCAAGACACAACACCACACGCTGAATGTGGCCTTTCAGGCCACGTTAATGACTAGCTTCCGCCCGCGGCTCCGCTCGCGTCGCCGAGCGTCCCTCGGGAGCAGTACTTTTTCCCGGGAAAATATGCCCTATATCCTTCTCCGTACTCCACGGGTACGGAGAAGGATATAGACAAACCCCGAATATAAATGGCGTGGATATTTGAATTGACTTTGTATGGACAACGGGTATGCAAAATTTAATGATGATCGGTTCAGTAACGTATTACAGTCCTGGCTGCGTGTCGCATACAAATAAAATGAAAACGGTTCAACGACGTTTATACTGGGGGTTTGTCATTTATATGGATTAGGTTGTCTCTAAGACAAACTCCTTTCTGTCGTAGATTAAGTTACATCGAAGACAAAGATGAACATGCAGTCGTTTAGAATGAAGACGTATTTGAAAAACTACTTGAATCATGTGCTATTTTTCCCTACAATTATATCAATAACAATTAAGGACAGGGTTGTCATCCTTAACCGCTTGTCCAGTGTTTTCTGATGTTTTCGTGATTGTTACACATTTAAATAAAATGACTTTAATACGGTATTATCGCGTATATTACATTATTTTTACACCTAACGTTTCGAAAACTTTACAGTTTTCATGGTCGCAGGTAGACTAAGTTGACATTTGTCTTTGTGTTATAAGAACCATACAAAACTACCGCCTACAATATTTATTGATAACGTTCCGGATGTACGCAGTATTGGCTCACGGTGTCTGAAGGTCTTGCAGTCTTGTGAGGAGCTTGAGATTTTATTAATTTGATGACCGGATTCCAAACTGGTGGTAACTGCCAACCATCCTCTCTATTGAAATTAGGATGATTTTTAATTTCAATAGCCTCACGAAGCATTCTTGGAATATATCTGTTTTCTTTTGCAAGGACTTGAGGATTATCAAAACGCATGGAGTGGTTGGGTTTGTCCAAGGCATGTTCACAGACTGCAGACTAGGTTGAGCGTCTATTCTTCATGTCAGCATAAGTTCTTTAATTCGGGTACCGATGCTTCTCTTTGTTTGCCCAACGTTAGGTGTACTAAAAATAATGTAATATACGCGATAATACTGTATTAAGGTGATTTTATTTAAACGCTTGTCCGATGGTTGCAGGTATGGCATCGGGAACGCGCACCTGGCCTTCCAAGCAGCTACTTGCTTTCTCCTATTTATCCGAGTGACTGTATCTCAAAACCATCATTCCCTTCCCAAATTCTAATTCCCATCCTTCCACAGTTTAAAATACTTCGGATGGGCGTCAAAGCACAAGAAGCTTAATAATTTGCACTCGCCAACCCATCTGCGAAGCGTAGTAAGTATGAAAATATTCCTCCAGAGAACGAATAATCTTTGGAAAGGCCTTTAACCAGCAGTGGAGTTCTTACGGCTGAAATGATGATGATATTATTAACATATAGAAACAATATAAGCTATATAAGCTACAAGCTTTCGCCCGCGGTTTCGCCTGCGTTAATGTCGATCCCTCCGGAACAGAATAGTTTTCCGGAAAGATTCTTCTGTTTGAGAGGTTCTTCGTTTGAAAGGTTCTTCCTCGGGTCTCAAACTATCTACATATGAAATTGCATCCCAATTGGTTTATTAATTGAAGCGTAAAGTGGTAACACAAAGACAGCCAGAGTTACTTTCGCATTAATAATATTAGCATGGATGAGGATCTTGCGCAGTTTTTTACCTAGTGCTATGGAAAGGCCTTTTAAAAATACCTCATCTTCGAATAGACGCACTGGTAGATGAAGCCGGTACTGTAGTAGTGGTGGAAACTGTAGGCTTGAAAATCAGCAAAACCAAAACTGAAACGTAACTCTTACTATCAGAAAGGTAACGATGTTACCCCAATGTGCTCTAACTTGAATATATAGGGTCGTTCTATATATATCTTGATAGGGAAGTAAATTTTATAATATATCTAAAATGTTTATTTATTCAATGAACTAATTGTTGTCACCAACCCTATGAAAGATATGTCGATATGCTTGGCGACGACAGGCAGGTCTTTGTATACCTTCAGTGAATACTGTATACCTTATAATTTCATATCGATTTTTATAATTATGTAATTTAATATTTATTTCATTGAAACTGCCCCAAATAAGACTTAATAGTAGTTTTTTAAACTATCATTAAATAAATAAATAAATATATACGGACAAATCACACAGATTGAGCTAGCCCCAAAGTAAGTTCGAGACTTGTGTTATGGGATACTAACTCAACGATACTATATTTTATAACAAATACATATATAGATACACATCCAAGACCCAGGCCAATCTGAAAAAGATCATTTTCCATCTTGGCCTGGCCGGGGATCGAACCCGGTCACTCCGTGTCGCAGGCTGGCGTGTTGACCGCTGCGCCACGGAGCTAGTCCGATTAACCGACGAACGACGTTAGCTACTAGCCGACATGTTTCGACCTCATCTGGAGGTCTTCCTCAGGTCGAATGTGAATCAAGAAGCGCTTCCGAAGTTGTCCCGATACACACTCTTCGTGGACGACTTTGTGTACGAGTATTATCGAAAAATGTTGACTTATTTAGGTCAGATAATAAAAAAATAAATAAAAGGAAATGGGGAGATATTTGCCCAGGAGTGGGATATTTTTAACTAACCTAAATTAAGGTGATTGTTGAGTTAATAAAAACAAATAGTTTAACCAGGTATTAAAGTGAGTCCTCGTTAAATAATAAAAAGGAATGGGTATGTTTTTTTTTTTCATGTCGGTTGCAAGCCTTGTTTTTGTTATATTTACTGTTCCCAGAATTCAGCATTAGTACTGTGAACAGATCATCTAACATACAGGAGCTGGTGCACAAAGAGCAGGAGAGTGAGGCGCCAAACAGATGAACAGCACATTGTTGTCGATCAGTCAACTTCAAGCAGCTGTCAGATATAACTGCAGCTGTCGAAATTGCAAGCTGCAGCTGTCGACATTGTTCGGCAGCAGAATTCGACACGTCGACCGATGCAGCCCACCAATGACTGCAAAAATGCTGCTGCCGAACAGTGCTGACCGCAGCACTTTGCTGTCGACCAGTCAACTGCAAGTCGACAGCAAAGTGCTGCTCGTTTATTTGTTGCCTAAGTGGGACATTGGGTTTGGTTGAAGAAAATAATGATACAGTGAATTAACAAAATGACTTGGAAATACGGCGCTGATTTTTTTTTTTTTTTTTTATTTATTTTTTTATCTATATCCGACGGCAAACGAGCAGACGAGCCACCTGATGGAAAGTGGTCACCGTCGCCCATGGACATCTGCAACACCAGAGGAGGTGTCGATGCGTTGCCGACTCTTAAGATACCTGTAAACACGCCTTTTGAAGGACCTCAAGTCATAGCACACAGGGAAAACCTCGGGAGGGAGTCCATTCCACAATCCTGCTGTACGAGGAAAAAAACCACGTGACGCTCTGACATTTTTGGAGACCCAAGTGTCAAGGATGTGGGGATGGACTTTACTCCTGTGGCGAGCGATGCGGTGGTAGAAAGGTGACGGTGGCACCAATTCAAATAGTTCTTCAGAACACTCTCCATAGTATAGACGGTAAAATACACACAGAGAACCAACGTCTCTCCGTAGACTGAGGGTGTCTAAATCGTCTGTGAGAGTGGGATCGTCAATAATACGAATTGCCCGGCGTTGGATGGAATCAAAAGGAAGGAGGAGTGAATTTCAGGTTCGCGATCAATAATGAGAAAAAACTTGGAAAACTGTTCTACGAAATTTATAATAGGTATAATCTGAAGATTCACCAGGCCTGTAGGTAGACCCGGGGGTCATGGGTTCGATTCTCACGGACATATTGAATTATAAAAAATACTTTAATTACTGTTTATAAAGGAATAAATAGACACGTATAGTATATGTTTGGAGTTGAATAACAAATTGATAAGGAGTTCTTGAGCCTCTAAAAACTGATTGTATTCGATCGAGGAAAACAGAATGAAATGAATTTGCTATAAAGCCCAGGAAATACAAGCCCGGGTCTCGGATCCACGGGTGGTAATTGAAATAAAGTTGGAAAGCCGCGTCTACAAGATTCTTAAGACATGGCTATTGAAGTTAATTAATCAAAATACTTTTATAATTATTTAGTACGTTGAAGAAACTCCCCAATTTTCTTATTTATTATAGAATTTTCCCGGTTACATACTCAGTTCCTGCGCGTTAGAACCCGGGGTCCGCTAGAAAGAAATCGTGTTGTTTGTTTGTTTTTCATGTATGTAAGTGACCAATACTGTCAGATTTATCAAGCTGCTATAAGGCATCTGACATAGCTTAGTCCCATTAAAATTCCATCAAAATCAGTTAAGGGACCGCCATAGGCCAGGCGGCGTGGCGGTACAAACGCGGATGGTCTAAACCCGTTGGCTACTTTTGATATTTACGTTTTTAAAGAATATTCAAGGGTTATTTGATTATTATCTGTAATGCAATATTATAATCAAAAGTTTCAAGGTTAATTTTAATGTATTTGGTGAATACTGCTGTATACCGAGTAAATTAGATGTGATTTGGAGGCAACTTTGCAATTTTTTTTTATCGAGAAAATTTAACGCAATCGTGTTTTTGAGTCAGATAGTTACCAGAGTTAGTACTGCATTTTGAGTATTTCATTATTATTGATATTGCAAAGCAGTTTGAGGTAGTATGAGCCCTTAAGCACTTTGATTGAAATCGGTTTTTTTATATGAAAGATTATACTTAACGGCGATTGATGAAAATGACCTTATATGGTCATTTTCATCAATCGCCGTTAAGTATAATCTTTATATCAAATTTACTTATCAGAGCGTCGTTCCGTCTCTATTAGGTTTACAAAGGAAAGTCATTAGTGACCAACCAATTCATCATCGGTGACCTCAAAACGGCCAAATGAAGGCTGTTTTTACTGGAGCGGCGGAAAAACCTATTTATTACGTCATTGTCAGTAGGGCAGGGTTACGCAATACGAGCCAAATAAGAACGGTTTGTTCGTTATACGAGTGGCGTATGTACGTGTAGAGTATGTAGGTGTAGGCGTGGAGCCTAAGTTCACAAATCACGGAGTTATGTAACTAAGATAAAAAACCGGCCAAGTGCGAGTCGGACTCGCGCACGTAGGGTTCTGTACCATTATCTATAATAAGTTTAAAATCATTAAAAATATTTTTATGATGTTACTAAAAATTTATGCATTCCGCAATTTTCCCTTTATCTGTACTATAAGTCGTTGCTATGTACCAAATTTCAAGATTCTGAGTTCACGTGTAGGTTTTGATTCCCTTGCAAATGTCGAAAATTTGCGGCAAAAACAGCTGTATCTTTTGATTTCGTTAGCTTAGAAGTTTGATTTTTTTCACAGCTCTAAGGGACAGTAGACCTGAGTATTTGATATGGATTTCAGCTTGATACCTCCACGGGTTCCTGAGCAAAAGGGTATTGATAGACAAACAAATAGACAGATGGACAACAAACTGATCCTATAAGGCTTCCGTTTTTACTTTTTGAGCTACGGCCCTAAAAAGCGTATTGTCAGTCCTTTTGTTTTTTTTTCAACTCCGTATTTTGAAATATCGTATTCGATTTTCTAATCGGGTATTTAAATTTGGAAATGTATTATAATTTCCAAAAATGACTAGACATCGAGATTATAAAAGCTTTTATTTAATTTGCAATGTATGTATGCAACTATGTTTGCTCGGGTGAAATCTTGCAACTCGTGCAGCAGATTTCTTTTGAAGCAGATATCTTCCACAGATTAAGCTGAAATTTTGTATACTCGTTTAGTTTGAATGACAAGGCATGGTTAGCTGTATGAAGTCATTCTAAATCCAACATGCCGTGGAGGTATCAGGCTAAAATCCATTTTAAATACTCAGGACTACTGTCCCTTGTAACTTGAAAAAAAATCAATTTTCTAAGCCAACGAAATCAAAAGATACAGCCGTTTTTGCCGCAAATTTTCGAGATTTGCAAGGGAATCAAAACCTACAGGGTACTTCCGGTGAACTCAGAACATTTTGGATTTAGTAGATTTGACTCTCGTATTGTGATAAAATAACTTTACGCGCTCTCGGGCGTAATGGAATTTGTATGGAATTTTATAGCCCGCGGGCATAAAAGAAGCTATCCAACCTACTTCGCTTGAATTTATTGACACCGTTTAAGAGTAGGTATAATAAAAAATATATTCTAAAAGCCTAAAATAGCACACAATTAGGAAATATCTCAGATAACTCGTTAGAGTCGTAACTGATATGAGGATTGATCATGTCCACTCTTTTTATAAATCAGACCGCTCGTATTTTTATCCGGTTCCATCCGGATAACGGATCAAAAGAATTACATTCAGGTACCTGCCCTCGCTAATACGCGTGAAAAGGGTGAAATTCCTATTTTTTATTCCGATCACATTGCGCTGAGAAATGAAGTTCACACTTCCCGTTGCCACAGTTTATTGCATTACGTTGACCCACCGAAACGATAGCTGGCTTTGAATTTGAGTTATATTAGATTTGTGTAACGTATATTGTTTGCATTTAGAGTTAGTACAGCTGTAACAGCTGGGCGTAGAAGTACGAAATGTTGCATAAACGTTTCTTACATGACGTACTTACGTTTGCGCAAGTATTTTTGGGTATTCATATATATAAGGGGTTGAAATTAGGGTTGGAGAATTTGTATGAAACTTTCAAAAAGTTAGAAATGAACAACAGATTAACACTTTCGCTGACACTGCCCGCCTGTAGACGTAATTCTATTGTTATTTCTTTTGTCTGGTTCAGTGTCAGCGAACGAGTTAAATGAGATTAGAACAAAATAATTACTTTCGAGTAAATTGTGGTTGAAAATTTTTATAAAACTTAATGTTATCAAATTTTGCATTTTTTAAATTAAAACAATTAAATTTAATAACTGCAAACTTACTATAAAATATAACATTTTTAGTACATATTTTTTTAATTTTTTAACGTTCAGTTTGTCATTGTTATCGATATGAATTCGGCAAGCGAAGATCCCAGCATTCTAAGTAGAAATCCTTCGTGGTGTAATTCAGCATAAATTCTCATGAATGGCATGAATATTCCGTATGCATGATTGTCGCTGGGTTAATGTTTTAAAGAGAAGAGTGATAAATAAAATAAGATTATGTACAACGATATATTATGATATTTAAGTTAATGAACGTGAGCTTTATTGACGTGATAACGTCTTTTAAATTAATCAACGCCGGCTGCACGCACAAAAAGTGTCACGTTCCGTATGTAAGCGAAGGAGCGGAACAAGCGATAGAATTTTAAAAAAATAACTTTTTTTAAACACCTATCTAAGGACACTTGGGTAACTTTTTAACTTTTGACTAGCTCCGTGGCGCAGCGGTCAACACGCCAGCCTGCGACACGGAGTGACCGGGTTCGATCCCCGGCAGGTCAAGATGGAAAATGATCTTTTTCAGATTGGCCTGGGTCTTGGATGTGTATCTATATATGTATTTGTTATAAAATATAGTATCGTTGAGTTAGTATCCCATAACACAAGTCTCGAACTTACTTTGGGGCTAGCTCAATCTGTGTGATTTGTGCGTATATATTTATTTATTTATAACTTTTGAAATCCACGCAGAGCCACCAAAAGATACAAGTTACCTAATAAAGAAGTTTACAAAGATACAAGATATGCGCAAATTACAGAACTCTTAGCTAAACGAAAGCTTATAATCATCAATGAGACCTTTCCAACCCGTCTGGCCAGCCAGGAGAGTGTAGGCCAAATCCTCTGTCTGCTCTGGCCAAGCATGGCTCCGGTAGTGCAGAGACAGTCATGCTCCTGCAGTGGACACTAAAAAGACCTGATGATGGTGACATAACTCTTCTTGGCAGTGAAGTATTCCAGTCTTTAGGTTGAACGTAAGTTAAAAATCTTTTTAATTTTACTGTTAAATAACTAAGAATAAAATAATCTTCCATGCTAGTCGGAGAGAAAAGAAAAAACGTAGAGTGTACCAGCTGCTTCTCTCCCCACGCAGATCGTAAAAGCCGATCGAGCAAATGGGCAAATCTGACGAATCATATTAGTAGGCTATGCGGCTAGCTCCATTTTCCACCTAACGCCCACCAACATGCTAAACTCGGCTTTTAGGTCTTAAAGACCCGGGCTCTGTCTACCCCGCAAGGGCGAAAGACGTGATACTATGTGTGTACGTATGTATATTATAACTAAGCTAAAACTCGTAAAGCAAAGCAGTTAGTATCATAAAAGCTCAGATTTCTGTGCTTAACTTTAGCATTAACCGACTGTGATTGAGGCTATCTATGTTTACACAACTACGGCCTTTTAGCTCGGGTTATGTAAATGTGGGCACGTGGAATTATATCCCTTTATTTGAGGGTTTGGTTTATTCCCTCTTTGACTTAACTAAAATATTATGTAATACATTCCATAACTTTCACTCTGAATGTTATTATTGTAGATATACATATTTTTAATGAGAAACAACACGCTAAAGTGGCCTTTTGGTCTTATGACTGTAGACTCTGTCTACCCTGTAAGGGATAAAGACGTGATAAGATGTATGTTTGTACTGAGAAAACGCATGCAAAAGAAATTTACAAACTTGCTTTGACAACTACTTGTGCTGTAGGATTTTCATTTGCTTGTGGAAAGTTTTCATAAAATTTGTTTTTATTTGAATTGAGCTTATTCTAAACGGAATCCAAATAGTGATTGATTGCTAGTCGCATCGCCTAATATGATTCCTCGGACTTTCACCCATTCCCTCGATCGGCTTTTACAATTCGAGCGGGAAGATAAAAACCTTGTACATTCTACGTTTTTTTCTTTTCTCCCCGACCAACATGTCAGATTATTTAGTATTCTATGCTGCTTTTAATTAAATAATGATAAATTACAAACGAAAATTTTTGTTTTTGGTTATGCAAAGTTGGGCAATGGCAATTAATACTAATTGTTAGCCGTGTGGTATTTCGGCAGAGTAGAATAGGACCACTCCCAGTCTTCCCATGGAGTTAGTAAGAGGCGACTTAGGAAATACAAGCTAAACAAAGCTCATAAACATCAATGAGACCTCTCCAACCCGTCTGGCCAGCGAGGAGAGTGTAGGCCAAATCCTCTGTCTGCTCCGGCCAAGTATGGCTCCGGTAGTACAGAGAGGGTCATGCTCCTGCAGTGGAGACTAAAAAGACCTGATGATGATGACTACTTGTGGCGCAAAAGGAACGCACCATTTCATGTAATGTATAAGCTAAGTATGATTATCGTGGTAAGTTACCTAAACGGTGGCATATTTTGGTTTGACTTAGGGTAACATCACGGGGTAACATACATAATATAGTTACGAAAATCTGTTAGACCGACTTTACCTCGGTGTGTCGTCAAAAGTTTGTCACAGAGTTATGCGAGTCTAATTTTGTGCGAGTCGTCTTTTATGGCTCTTGGAGTTGTAATTGCGAAACATATTCCACACACGATGACAGAATATTATATTTTAATAAGTAAAACATACGCATGTTACAAAATTACTTTCGTGTCATTAGTGTGTCTAGTGGTCATAACTGAGTCATATTTTCCAGCTTTTAAAGACATCATAGAGTCGTTAAACTATCAGAGAATGGGAAATGGGTCTGACCGGCAGTTTATGGTACATGGCTTTTATCCTTCGATCTGAGACTTTATCCGCGACGCAAACAAAAATATGTGGATTTGTATCTGCACCTATACTCCATGTAAATTTACCATCGAGATATATTTATATAGATACGAAATTCAGTTAAACCGAGTTTAACTTGATGTGTCGTCAGAAGTTTGTCACAGAGTTATGCGAGTCTAATTTTGTGCGAGTGTCATTTCATGGCTCTTGGTGTTATTGAGTCGCGTTGCGAGACATATTCCACACATGATGACAGAATATTATAATTTAATGCATGTTACAAAATTACTTTCGTGACATTCATGATACGATCAAAATTGAGTCATATTTTTCAGCTAACCAAAGACGTCATAGAGTCCTTAAACTACAACATATCGTCTACAATCAGGGAATGTGAGATATCTTGACATTAACATATAAAAACAGACGTAAAACAAATCCTGATCCGATCCGATTTCTAGAAATTTGCTGCTACAGAATTTCCATGACATATAATGTGCCAGCCCTTTTTAAATGGAGTTTATATAAGCTTGAATATGAAGAAAGAGTACGTATATACATATTTTCTTTGATGATGAATCATTTGTATTTTATATACTTAGGTAGTAACCTAAGTATATAAAATACAAATGATTCATCATCAAAGAAAACTTCTTCATAAATAAGTTAAGAGTCGGACACTAGTATCGGATTGTTTTAATCTACCTGAACATCTTAGTAGGATAATCAAAGAAATCAATTATGAAAGATGAGATGACCCCTTAAATATAATAATAAACATTTATTTTTTTCGGTAACAAAGGTGATTTATAAATAAATAATGGTTCTAAGTATGGTGTTAAGACAAGTTCACCATTGTCTGAAAGCTAGTTCCTGAAATAGGTTCCTATAAGAACCTGTGCTTACAGGTAGCCAGGACCCTCCTTCGGATCACATGGTCTTGATGTTTTATTGCCATTTATTGTGGAAAATGTAGCTAATAACTTACAATAAAAGATCTGGTTAGAAACATACAACAACAACGCAATATGCCAAATCATAACTTAAATGCAATAACACTTTCTAACTTAGCTTCGATATTTTGGGGGTAACGTCCCCAAGGTCGTCAAATAAGGTTACCCAAAGGTGCTTTTTATAAGGTCGAGGACCCAGACAGCTGCATAACTTTTATGTCTGCTCTGTTTTAACTAAAGGCTCTTAAATTAAAATTTATTTTGGTTTTATTTAAACTTCAATGCTCCCTTGCGAATAAAAAATATAAAATGTGCCAGTTGCTTTTGTTTTTTTATATTTACAACCGTGGCTCTTGGTCTTATGATCTTCTGTTCTGTTTGCCACGCAAATGGATAAAGAGCTGATCTGTTTCTTTATAATAATAAGCCTAACAAAATAATGGATATACGAAAATTTCCACTGGGGACTGAAGAAACATTAGGTTGCAAAAGCAATTTTGTGTAGAAATTTTCCACAAATATTATTATTAAAAATATTATTGTTTATACCGTGTATAAGCTACTTAGTGACAGAGGTTATGTCGCACCGAGTAATAAGCTCTTAGCTATCTCAAAAGTTCCTGATTTTATTTTTAACTCTTGGATCTCTAACCAAAAGAGATATGAAGGGGTAATTGGTTCTGTGGTGTGTATAACAGCGTATAATATATAACAGCCTCCGTGGTCCAGTGGTTAAGGCGTTTGCCTGGACCCGGGGGTCGTGGGTTCGATCCCACCGGAAGCATACTTTGTTTAGTTGTTTCCAGTTTGGTTAGGACATTGCAGGCTTGAATCACCTGATTGTCTGATAATAAAGATGATTCCGTGCTTCGGAAGGCACGTTAAGCCGGTGGTCCCGGCTGCCATCTGGTCGTTAAAGGAACCACGTCAGAGGCCGAGATGCGGTTTCGAAGAACTCTGACACCAGGGTGTGCATGGTCGATTGACCGTGACACCTACTCGAAACGATGATGATGATGACCTATAAGCCCCATTAAAACCCTGTCCGACCCGTACTGCTCGGGTTCTGAGTTTAAAGACCAGACTATATCTAGCCTCCGTAACATGCTCCCGCGACGCCATTTATAACAGTCTCTTTAATATTACGTAAAAAAAGGTGGCGATAGTCGATAAACGATGTCGCGCGTGCCATGCTTCGCATAGGACGGTAATTTTCATCATCATCATCAGGTCCTTTTTAGTCTCCACTACAGGAGCACGACCCACTCTGTACTACTAGGGCCATACTTGGCCAGAGCAGCCAGAGGACTTGGCCTACACTCTCCACGCTGGCCAGACGGGTTGGAGAGGTGTCTTAGATGTTTATAAGCTTTGTTTAGCTTGTATTTCCTAAGTCGCCTTCTACGACATCCACGGGAAGACTTGGAGTGGTCCTATTCTACTCTGCCGGATACCACACGGCTATTTCGGTACGGTAATTTTCATCAGCTACCTACTTCTAGTGCAGGAAAATATCGTGAGGCAACTTACACAATAGTGAATTATTTATTAGTCGGTGAAATGGCAATGGCAAACCACTCCTTTATTTTCTACTAGACCTCATGATGATGAAGACCTGATGATGATGATTTCCTACCAGTAAAAGGTAGTAATTCTGATTGTGTGCTGTTTTTCCTCACAATGAGACCAACAAGAGCCTTGCTTTTTTAGGATTCCGTGCCCAAAGAGTAAAAACGGGACCCTATTAATATCGCTCCGCTGTCTGTCTGTCTGTCACCAGGCTGTGTCTCATGAACCGTGATAGTTAGACAGTTGAAATTTATACAGATAATGTATTTCTGTTGCCGCTAAAAAAACAAATACTAAAAAATTGAATAAAATCAATATTTAGGGTGCTCACATACAACAAACGTGCTTTTTTTGCTTGTTTTTGCACGATATTGATAACGGCAACAGGTAGACGCTTGAAATATTCACACAATATTTAGTTATATATTCGCTTTAAAGATAAATAATTAAATCAAAATAAAATTAATCCTTCCCATACAACAGACATGATTTTTTGCCGTTTTTATAGATACTCAAACGTCGCTTGATTTTCTGTGAGATTAGCAAAAATAAATTTCGCCGGTAGCGTGTCTCTACCTCAACAAAAATATCAGATTGAGATGCTCTCAAATATCAGATAGGTCTTTTTGAGAGTGGTATTAATATTTGGGGGAACTCTACTTAAATTTTATTACTGAACATTTAGTCAAGCTACATAAAGATTTTCGATTATGTTATGGTCTTGAAATTCATATTTTATGAAATAGATTTCAAACCTGAGGTCAAGGACCCAGACGGTTGCATAATCTGCTTTCTGATAACTAAAAGCTCTTCAATTTATATTTGTGTGGATTTTGTTAAAGAGATGTATTAATATTTTCAGTGAGGTTTCACTGGCAATGCTTGGTATGAGTTAAGAATAGAAATAGGATGAGTGAGGGAAGAAATAATTCAAAAATACATGGGATGAGAATTCTTTTTTAAAAAAACGGTATTGAACTTTACATTTCATTCAGTTTTATATATTGAACTTAATATGCACTTTATATGTTCCTATTCCTATCAATAATTTGTATTTACGTTCCATGTTTATAACACTACTATTTTATAAGTATCTCTATATAGGGTAATTCTGAACTCCCTGGAAATATCCTAATGATGGAATCTGAACTGCTTCCAGATTCCGTCGTTTCATTTCTCCCAGACCAGCATGGAAGGGAAAAGACACAAAATATGTTAGTCATTAAAGTTAAAGACTAACATTGTCTTTAAGGTTTTAGCAATATATGGTACACGTCTACTACTAATGGTGGAGTTCTAGATAAATTGCCACTCACGGGACGCATTGTTCGGCACATTCTATGTTTTTTCGCTTCTACCAGACCAGCATAAAAGCGAAAAAACACAAATGTTAGTCATGAAAGTTAATGACTAACATTGTCTTTAAGGTTTCAGCAATATATGACACACATTTACTACTAATGGTGGAGTTCTAGATAAATTGCCACTCACGGGACGCATTGCTGTTTGCCACACCTTGCTGGCCAAGTAGAAACGCTGACAAAGACTATCGAGCTCATTGTATGAGCATTCGATGACGCATGTTAGTTTTCTAAAAGAATATAATTAGTCCGTCAGTTAGATAATAAAAAAATATCGATACGTATTTTTTCTTTTGTCGATTAAACAAAAAATGATAAAGATTTTGTAATTTCAAATTCCGTGTGATGTCATAGTTTGCTATATTTTTAAGCGAACTTTGACGTCACGAGCCCCCACTGGTGAACTTGAAACACTTTATCTTTTTCATTATTGTTTTTATAAACAAAAATTTAAATACGTGTCCAATATTTTTTGATTTATCTAACTGAAGAACTAATTTTAAATTCATTATGTTAATCCAGGAAACCAGCCTATTATACGAGAATATACAGGATGATTTTGAAATTCCAAATACAATTTATTTTTCATGAAGGGTCATGAAAAATAAATCGTATTTGATGAGGTGAAAATTTTCTTGCGGAGGTATATTCTTCTTAGAGATTCTGATTCCGTCATTAGAGCATTGACAGGGTGTACTACAGAATTACTCTGTATACTAGTATAATTATTTATGAAGAAGACAACTTTTTTTCAAACTTCTTGTAGAATGGCCTAGGTATAAAACGAGCTCATGTTAATCAACTATCCAACGCATTGTTCAAAGTAGTTAATTCGTAATTTTAATATGCCTGCAAATGAGAGCATAGCAGATTTTATATGTACCTATATGTTCCTAAAAAAATCCCAATCTTCCCTGTCCTTCCTGAAGGCACGTTATTATTCTCGGCTGAATAATAGAGATATTCTTTGCTGTATAATAGAGTCGTTCTATGCTGCCTAATAGAGTTGTTCTCGCCTATTTTTACGTATGTTAGTGGCCATCACTGGTGTCCGATTTTTCAAGCTGAAAGGCATTTGACATAGCTTAACGACTGCCATCAATGTGACAGCAAGGACCAACGGCTTAATGTGTCTTTTAAACCTCGAAGGACCCCGAGATATTTTTATGCCACTTGCGGTCACCCATTCCAATGGGGACCGCGTTAAAGGAACCATGTCAGAGGCCGAGAGATGGTCCCAAAGAACTCTGACACCATGGTGCACATGGTCAATTGACCGTGTCACCTACTCGAAATGATGATGATGATGATGATGGAGACTGCACCAGGGGTTGCTTTACATACGTAAGTGC
The DNA here is from genome assembly GCA_947532085.1 of Elegia similella. Classification (NCBI taxonomy): domain Eukaryota; kingdom Metazoa; phylum Arthropoda; class Insecta; order Lepidoptera; family Pyralidae; genus Elegia; species Elegia similella. The sequence continues at coordinate 23,021,945 of OX383932.1, read as the reverse complement.
TAATTATCTTTAGACCCACTGGACCACTAGGCTCGGCTGTATAATAGAGACACCTTGAGAAAACTTCGAAAATTCGCCATACGTCGAGTAGGTCACTGGTCTATATGTATAGAAAAAGGAAAAAATCGATACCGTATTTTATTTATTTTAAAACTTTTCCAAAAAGTAAAATAACCGAATTAAACACTTTTTGTGTGAAGTGTTCATTTGTTTATCAAGTATTCTGAGAAGTATTAAACTATAATAGTAAACTGATAAGTAGTACACTATAGTCGGCAATCCCGACGAAATAGCACGTGAGTGACCCGTTTTTATTAGGTACATAATGTCTGTATCTCACGTTAGTTTCAATGATATATTCTGAGAAAGTTATTTTTTATGCAAAAATGTTAAAAACAACGAATCGGCAAGAACTTAATCTGGGCACCTAAAATAATAAAAATGTTATGCTATAAGTAATAGAAACCAAAATCTTACCTCTTGAAATTTTCATTTTGATGCGCCAGGGATCTTGTCACTGAGCGGTCACAAGCGATTCATCTTCACAAACTTTTTAATTTAACGGACTATTAATATTCAAACTTTACGAGAAATTACATAATACCGTCTAACTTCACCCATCGTGTCTCACGAAGCATACCTAATGGCCACACTAATTTACTGAGAACTAGTTTATTTTTACACTAAGTTTATCACTAAGGAGAACACTAATTGTAGGACTTGGCTAATTAGCAAAAGAGCACACTTTTGCGGTAAATGTCAAGTGAGAGTGCAATGAAAAACATGGGACGCCAGCGCGGGAAAACAGGTCAAGGTTATACGCCGCCTGAATGAGACCGCCGCGGACACTGCAATCAAACACTCGCACCACCTAACACCGACTAGATTTAATCCTATTTCACCTATATTTAAACCTTACCCCCTAACTTTAAACACTAATCACACAACACCCATCAAGTCTTTCCGTTGGGACCCGGAATAAATCCACGTCGGCAGCGAGTGAGTTCTCACTTTCAAACTATTCCATTTTCAAATTTTTGACATTCGCGAGCCAAGGCGTCGCGCGATGCAACATCCCTCCCCTAGCTCCGAATGAAGGAGAACTGCCGGTAGAGGCCGCTGCTCGCGAAATTGGCGCAATTTCAACGCATGCGCGGCGCATTTGCGAACCGGCGGGACCCGATCTGACCCGACGCCCCTCGCTGATAGAAAAATCGAGGACGTAACATGACGTCAGACCTTCGTGCACAAATATATGGGTTAATCGAGTGAAACAGAAACAAGTAGGAAGGTACGACGCATTGAAGTTGAGAAGTCTTAGCCTTAAGTGGGGAGTGGGTGGGCACGATCAATTAATGTATGTGTACAAGTAAATTATTGCTTTCACTTACCCTCCAACCCTTATCATTCCATCCGCTTCCATTATTCTGTCGGGGAAAAAATACAAATCTCCTTTCTTAATCCCGATGGAGGCGGCGGATTGTTTTGAATATTCGGCTGAGAGCAGGCCTTTTTCAGCCCGAAATTTCTCTCACGCAAAATTTCCCTGCCTCCTTTTGTTTCATATAAATGGCGCCCGGGGGATACAAAAGGTGTTTTTGATATTAAGATTGCGGCGGTGTTGAAGTGTGTATTTTTGTGAAAGATATTAAATTGTCACTTCAACGCACGACTGCACGTGCCTTTTTCGTTTATACCAGCTTATATTTCTAGTTTAGTTGTCTTCAGCATCAGCTGTGTTACAGTTTCATGCGTCCTTTAACGAAATTCCTTTTATTTAGTGTCTTCACATACTAACATTTTATATTTTCTTTTACGCCCACCAATACGCTACACGTGGCTTTTCGATCTTATGACCTTAGGCTCTATCTGCTCCGTAAGGTACCCCGTACAGGAGTAAAGTCCATCCTCACATCCTTGACACTTGGGTCTCCAAAAATGTCAGAGCGTCACGTGGTTTCTTTTTCTCGTACAGCAGGATTGTGGAATTGACTCCCTGTGTGTTATGACTTGGGGTCCTTCAAAAGGCGTTTTTACAGGTATCTTAAGAGTCTGCAGCGCATCAGCACCTCCTCTGGTGTTGCAGATGTCCATGGGCGACGGTGACCACTTTCCATCAGGTGTTCATCTTTCAACCTCTGAAATGTTACAACCGACACTTAAGAAGCAACAAACGAAGTGGTAAGTCAAAGATTTTCATGTTTTCCTTCACCGGAATAAAGTCTTTATTGATGAAGCTAACAAATTATTCACCCAGTACATTTCGGTTGGAAATATTCAATGTCTACATAAGGAATGCAATCACCAAAGATAGATTTTTGTTTAGTTTTGCGTGTCTGTTAGTGGCCTACACTGGTGTCGGGATTTTCAAGCTGCATAAAAACATCTTATATAGCTTCACGACGGGTAAGTAATATAACATATAAACACAAAATATGTGGGAGATCAAATGAAACAAATATATATATTCAGTTATTATTATATTCATAATTTATCAAACCATATATATATTAGATTTATCATACAAAAGCATTTCATAATTATTACTTAGTCACCAATCAATAAATTATACCATAAATATTAATTATCATAATTATTATTAAAACATCATAAATATTATTAAAACATCATAATATCATCATAGCAAAATTAACAAATAAATAACAAAAGGTTTTACCTGACGCAGAGACAGTTCAGAGCAACGTGCCGTGTCCGATGCTAGACAATGTCTGATCCGTCGACATTTTTTTTTTTTTTTTGAAATGACTATGTAGCTAGCTCCAAGTGAGCTTTCGCTACTTCACCGGGCGTTTGAGGTGAGGGCAGAGTGCCCTCAACCTTTATAGGCAACATCACCAAAGGGCCCCCAGGAGGGACGGACCTCGGCTTTGGGCGTTGCCTGTGTGCGCAAGGCTTGGAGAGACAGCAAACTCTCATAGTGCCTGATGGGCCGCGTATGCGTGCATGCAAGCCTGAAGGGCCAATCTGAGAAACAATGGCAAAAGCCTTTGGAGAGCAGCAACTCTCATCTTTTGCCTTATGGGCCGAAAGCTACGTTGCCAGAAGGGCCTATCCTGGGTGCAAGTCACCCGGGACCGCCGGGCGGTCACCAGTAATCGGAGCTAATCCTACTCTACGCACTCTGTTCCGGTGTCGAGTGCGACGGGGTCGGATAGTGATCCGTAGACATTTTTTTTTTTTTTTTTTGGAAATGACTGTGTAGCTAGCTCCAAGTGAGCTTTCGCTACTTCACCGGGCGTGATCCGTCGACAACTAATGCCCCCGCTTATATAGGCGAGTAGTGGGGCAACTTTGCCGCACGTGGCCGGTGCACGTGTTGTTTACAACTTTTGCAGCTGATTCATAACAAATATGAATAATATATTTTTTTAATTTTAACATCTCCCGCAAATATATATCATTTAAGATAAATATCAACGAAACATATAATTTTGGTTAGTATAATTATCAAGTAAGATAAAAATCGAAAGAAATAACATTAAAAAAACTAAAATCTTTAATTATAACAATCATTCAACATATCAAACCTTTATTATACCGTTTTATTATTATAAACTTTAAAACATCGATTAGTTGTTATGTATAATAAACTTTATATATACATATTAGTACGGATAATAATCATTGGTTATACGAATTAATTGGTAGAAGATTCTCAATAAACCTAATAATTAAATTTAAAAAAAAAACCTAGCATCTCAAACAATTTTATTTTACGAGTTTCTTCCATATCTCCAAAGTTATCCATTATATCTTCAACAAATTAAAATGGGAACAACTTGGTAGTAAAGGCTTTTAAATAAAAAAGAAATATCAAAATCGGTTTACAATTGGCGAAGATATCGTGTAACAAACATACATAAAAAAAGAAACATACAGTCAGATTGATAACCTCCTCCTTTTTTGAAGCCGTTTAATAAATTATCTTATTTATTTTTATAGAACGCCTAGCCGAAAATTAATAGCGACCTGACGATCTCGTAAACGCAAAAAAATATTAATAAAACAAGAAAAGATAACATTATATTAAAACGAAAATCTGAATATTACTAGTGTGAATTTCTTCTCTAATATAAGTATAAAAAAAATTAAAAAAATAGGTATACTAAAAAAATACTTAAAAAAATGGTGATACATACAAAATGCGCGCGCATTTTGTATGTATCACAATTTTTTTAAGATTTTTTTTATTTATTTCTAACTTTGTCCTAATATTTATATACAATAAAATATTGTAAGTTATATTTCTACTTTTAAAAAAATTGTGATACATACATACAAAATGCGCGCGCATTTTGTATGTTTCACAATTTTTTTATTTATATTATAATTTGTCCTAATATTTACATACAATAAAATATTGTAAAAATTATCTTTCTACTATTAAAAAAATTGTGATACATACAAAATGCGCGCGCATTTTGTATGTATCACAATTTTTTTAAGTATTTCATACTTTGTCTTAATATTTACATGCAATAAAATATTGTAATAAGTTCTTTTGTTTGTTATAGTTTTTTGTAATCCTATGAAGTTAATGACTTCTTGTATTACTTTCAGTTTGCTTTACTGATGAAATCGATTACCTATTATTAGTTATTCGATAGTCTGTTTGAATGATGCACCTTTTGCTGGCTACTCCGATTTTTTTAACAAGAAAATGAAGTTTATGAGCTTGCGCAAATATGACTTATTTCGTAAGTATTACTGAAATAATTCAAATTCGCAAAATAGACATGGGTCCATACTAATTAGCTGGTATATTTTCTCTGCTATATATTTTTAATACGTATACATTTTATAGATTTTGATTCATATTTATTTTAAATACTATACTTTTTGAATGGTATACATTTTGGCAGGTATACTGCACAAGTTGTATAACAGGTGATATTTAGTATTCATAAACGTTATAAAAAATGAGTTTATGCTTTTCGTATTGAAAATATTATGAATGTTATAGCTTTTAAGAATATAACTTTTTAGTAATGATTATGTCAAGTTAACATTATATCTTTTGAACTTTATTGAAATGAAAATATATAATTTGTTATTATATCAATCAATACGCACCCCTTCACGACTTTCATCAATAATGACAGCCGGGCCCAACGGCTTAACGTGCCTTCCGAAGCACGGTGGAGCTCTAGCTTGGTTTTTGTGCCATTTGTTATCACCCATCCCAGTACGGACCCATGCCGGGGTTGCTTGACATGCGTAAGCGCTTACAGAGCGTACGCACTTACAGGGCATGGAGCTTCTTAAAAACAAATTATATTAAAAAACAACTGAAACATCTGCCTACACTCTATACTATACCTATCAGATCAAAAGAAATAGTCGTCCTTGCGAGAAATTGGGTTCTTAGAAACACCCACGCGAAGGCTTTTATAAGGACATTAAATAGAGTATTTTCTTATAAATGATTTTTTAATAAAAATAAGACTTTGTCTATCATATTAATTTCTACTGTATTCAATCAAGAATAATAGGAGTCCGAAATAGAAAATGTTTTGACCTTTCCTCGAAATGAATTCGAATAATAAATAGAATTCATCAACCAAAAGTTGTGTAAATATCTGAGGTAAATATTTATGAATCTGTAAAACTTTTGAATACATTTAACAAAGTTCAAAAAGAGTAACACAAAACAAAATGCATGCCTAATGTTAGAAAAGTAAGCTTAACCTTATAATCAGCTTCTTTAAATTGTTTTACCTATCAATAAGTATTATCATTCTAAATTAAATATATTTATTTAGAATATTTTGTCTTTTTATACAGCTTCGGTCGTCATTAGTTTAATAAGAGGTATGTAACTAAATGTAACAGGGTCAATGTAACAGCATTTACCCTTTAACTTCTTATAAGAGACTGAAACGTGGCGGCAATACCCACTAAAATAAGTGTACTTTTGTAATGGACTACGTAGCTCCAAGTGAACTTTGAGCTTTCGCTACTATATCGGGCGTTTGAGGCGAGAAAAGACAGCCTTCAACCAATACAGCGTGTATACCCTCGACGTTCTCTTACAGGGGTGACTCAGACCATTAAATGAATAACTTTTCCTATGGGACCAATGCCGGGAATTAAAAAAAATTCGGCATATCCATAGAAAAAAGTTCTGCCGCCCGGCCTGTTTGTATGGGAATGTCGATTTTTTTTTTATTCCTCAGCATTGTTTCCATATGAAAAGTTGTTCATATTGATGGGCTGAGTCACCCCGTTAACGGAACATCGTGCGTCAATTTACACGCTGTATAGGCAATATCGCCAACGGGCCCCCGGAGGGACTGACCTCGGCTTTGGGCCTGTCACGTATAAATTAACCTATCTATAGGGTAACCTATGCGGACAATAAAAGAATACAAATTATTTATCAAAGATACAATTTATTAATATGTACTACAATTAAGATTAAGATTTAGATTAAGTTAAGTTAAGGTTAGGTTAAGTTAAGTTTAAAGCAATTATTTTAATATGGATGTATAAAAGTACAAGAACTTAAACGTGGGTCCGAAGCCTAGATTCTGGGTATTAAGCTGAGAGTTGGGTCGGTTCTTCAGGAAAAAAAACCTCACGCCCCTTGGATGCGACCGCGTGGTAGCTCAGGCGGTTGACGGCAGCTCAGCTTATGTCCAACAGGGATGTGGATGACTCAGGCCTCCTCTGCGGCCCGTAGAGGATCAAGCGCTAACAGATAAACTACTTTTTTAAAAAGTGTAACAAATAAAAATGCATGCCTAATTTAAGAACAGTAAGCTAGTAGCGTAATTAATTTACCTATCAAAAAGTGTTATATTTTATGTTAGAATGCGTAACATAAAATATCTAATTTAACAATATTTTTTTTGTACACTGCTTTACTCGTTATAATTTAAATGTAGCAAATATCTACTAATAAAAGTCCCATGATGGTCTAGCTTTAACGGCTTGCGCGGTAAGTGAAGCAGCTGATACCTTCTTTGTTTTTTCTTTCCTCCTAGTCCAGCATGAAAGAGATCGCTTTTAATAAAATTAGTAAGGAAGTAGAATATAACATCTGTGTAGGTGAACTCTGCCACTCTGTCGTCTTTTCAAACTTCAACCATTGAACCGATTTGAATGAAATTTAGTATGCAGGCCCGGCGAAGGACATAGTTACCCTTCATTCCGAGAAATTCTACTGTTCCTGAGGGATCGACATAAACGCGGGCGAAGCTGCGGGCAACAGCTAGTTATTAATAATGTTCCTGGGCGGTTTTTAATACGACACACATAATTACGATTAAAACAAACGGTTACTGGCTCTACGACCAACAACTATACATAGCTGAAACTGTTTGTTATAATGTTAATTTGTAGTACTTTACATATTGTTACTTTAACTGAATTGTATATGTATTTAAACACAGACACACAAGCACAACAAGACAAATTACCTTAACATATATCTTGTTGCCCCCTTTTCGACGGACAACTCCTATTTCGTATGCAGTGTGGTGTGGCAAAACAAATAATTGTATACATTATGGGTATATTTATTTAGGCGATACTTGTTGTGGGTCGGGCCATTAGGAACTTACACCAGTGGGTGTTTATATGATAATAAGGGTACTTAGATATATAGTCTAAAGAAGGGTATATATTTACGGCAACATAGCAACTGCCATCTTCATAGGCTGTTTTCTAATACTCAGAACAATTCTTCCTGTATCTCTTACTGTATTTATCTAATATTTCAGTAATAATGCAGCTGCCATCTTCACAAGCTGTCTGTAAAATGTCAACTGAATTGTTACCGAAATATCAGACAAATCGCCTACCCAATCGGATACTATCATCGACCTAACATTAGCGCAATCCTTCCTGTATATGTTACTGTATTTCGGTATAAACGTGGTACGCTATCGGCAAAATTCATTTTTGCTAGTAGCTTGAATAGGCGGGCTCGTCCGGCGAAGTACCACACTTCTGCACTCCGCTTTGGAAGCGGCATTAAACTTAGCCATAAGTAATTGTCTGGCGTCAACAATTCTCAGTTGAAAATGTATGACAATTAACGTTTGAACACTCTCACAGAAAATCGACGTTTGAGTAGAAGCTTTATCGCTTCTATGCTTCGTTCGCTGAGTGAGAGAAGTGGTGGCCTATCCTCCCCCCCTCCTCCCTCCCATGTCCTCCCCAACTCCTTAAAAGGCCAGCAACGCTCCTGTCATACCCTGGTGTTGCAGTTGTCCATGGGCAGCGTTGATCGCTTACTATTAGATGACTCGCTTGCTCGTTGTCTTTCGTCGTCCTATAGGACAAAAAAAGACAAATTGCCTATATAATCGCATACCATCATCACAGATCCAACATTCAGCTCGATCCTTCTTGTATCTAGCTCTCACCAAACTGTTCAAAGCGTGCATTTGATTAGCTCTACACTGAATTAGACCCCTTTCACGACTCTTGTCCTGATTAATGGTAGTGTCGGATCTATTTGTCAAAGCGCTGAGCGTATAGACAAACATACACGCAGATAGATGTTACTGTGTAGTTGATAAATTGAAACTTTCAATTTATCCATAGTTATATATTCTAGAAATTCATTTACTAGCATGGGAGTTTGTCGTCTTTTGCTGCGTTAATAAAGCTACTGTAACATTTAATTGCGTGTATGTAATAAAAAATATAACAAATTATATAGTACATCTGGTCAACTATGGCTCCGGTAGTACAGAGAGCTTAGAGTCATGCTCCTGCAGTGGAGACTAAAAAGATCTGATGATGATGATTATGATGATAGTACCTGTAAACCGTCACCTCGCGGCAATGTGCCCAAAAGGCTGGCAGCATGACCACGATCTGGATGACAATGCTATTCCTTCAAAGAGTCGATAGGCTGATGGGCCATACAGACCCATATTTTTTACGCCAAAAGAACAAATATGTAGCTATCTCCAATATTAACTACATCTTGCATTGGAGAAACTTACATTGTGAGCCAATAATTAAAAGTAAAAAAAACTTTTTTAACACAAGTTTTTAGGCGTTGTCGGAGTGCACCAAAAAAAGCTAGTCTGCCATCTTGGGTGTTCCGCCATATTGGATTTAGCATGACGACACATAGCTAACCATGCATTGTCATCTAAACTATCTAATTCCCCACCATCAAACCAGCTTATTGACGTCATTTTATTGTATTGTCATCTGATTTAGATGTGTATATAAAATTCCAATTTAATTGCAATCATTAATTACAGACACATTCGCACGTGAATCTTTATTAAAGCTGATAAAAGTTATGTGCTTCAAAACCGTCATTTTTAAGCTCAGACTACTTTGCCGTAAAATCCCGGAAATATATCCGTCTGAGCCTGTAATCTAACTTCCGTATCTTACGAAAAAAAGGTTTGTTTTCATAAAATCCTGATATACAAACGATTGCAGAGAAATCTAATCCCTCTCAGCAGTGACACTATATACTGAGAGGAGGTCAGATTTTTTTGCAGCCGTCTGTATATCAGACATTGCTCGAGGGTTGTCTGAATGCTTACCACCAGGTGGCAGCACTGAATCGTAGGGTCCGATGACCTGCTGTCATCACTACATAGAACAGTCGCTTCCCTCTGACTGTCCCTATGTATGCTTAGATCTTTAAAACTACGCAACGGATTTTGATCCGGTTTTTTTTAATAGATAGAGTGATTCAAGAGGAAGGTTTATATATATTATTTATCGCACCCGTATAAAGCCGGAACGGGTCGCTTGTTGAATAATATTTAACAACCAGTAACAACTGACTCGTTTACGGGGAGGCGTGGGGCGGCGCGTTGAGCGGCGCGTTAAGCGGCGCGTGCTGTAAAAATATCAAACATATAGCTAAGTATAGGGAGTTTACGGAGAGGCGATTTTTCGAACGTTTCTTGAGATATGATGTTTGGTTATGTGACACACGCCGCGGGAAATGCAGCGTTGAAAACGGCTGTGCACGCTGCGTCGGTGACAGGGGAAGTACTATCTTCGAAATTTGTCTCCTTCGGAAGTTGTTCAATGTCATGGACCGATTAAATATTATTTCGCTATTTTGTTTGTTAGACACTTATCGTTTCATATGACATTTTTTTACCGAATTCATGACATTTCACTCGAACAATGTACAGTACAATCAGTGTACATAACTAGTTTTAAAGATTAACTATAATTTGTGAGTTGACGTCGCTTGGAAAAAATGCGCTGTTCAGTTTGTTGACGCTTCTTCTGCACTCCGCTTTGAAAGCGGCCCTATACTTAGCTTTATGTAAATTATTGACGTAAATATTTTTTAGTTGTGAAATGAAATATGACAATTAATAATTGTCATATTTAATTACTGTGTAGACATGCTGGCCCCTTCCCACCTTCGTGGGACCAGCATGCAAGCGAAAGCGAATACGAAAGGGGCGGTAGCAGAAGCGGCCGAAAACTTAAAAATACACAAATACAGGGGTCTCGGCTCCGAATACATTTTCATGCCGTTCGGAGTAGAAACCCTTGGTCCGTGGGGCCTCAGCGCCTTTTCATTGGTAAAAAAGCTGGGTAACAGGTTCGCTAAAACAACAGGGGATCGAAGAGCTGGCAGTTTCCTCGCACAGCGCATTAGTCTTGCGATTCAGAAAGGAAATGCTGCCAGCATCCTCGGGATAAAGCCGGATTCCCTAAATTTTTTAGATATTTTGAATTAGTTTAGTTAGTTTTATTTAATAACTTGCATTCGCCCGCGGCTCCGCCCGCGTCAATGTCGATGTCTCGGGAATAGTACCTTTTCCCGGGATAAAAGGTAGCCTATGTCTTTCTCCATACTCCAGAGAACTTGTATGCAAAATTTCATGATGATCGGTTCAGTAGTTACGGCGTGAAAGCGTAACAAACAAACAAACAAATAAATAAACAAACAAACTCACTTTCGCATTTATAATATTAGTAAGGATAAGGATAAGTTTTTAGATGAAGTATATAATTTAAATAAACATTCAATAAATAAACGTATGATTCTTAATTTTTGACTGATTAGATTTTAATCTTTTTTTTTTTTTTTGGAAGGGCATCATTGTTTTTATTTTTCTTTTAAAATATTTATTATTTAATTCTAATTAAAAATACACACTTTAATATGCTGTTCGGGCGTTGGCTCAATCGTATTCCCTTATCTGCCATAACGTATTCGAATCATACATCGGGCAAACGTTAGGGATTTCCAGATGATTTGTTATGGTCTCCCCTAGCACATAAACCATCTGGTTTGTACACAGAACAATATATTTATAAAAAACATACAAACATATTATCACGACTTTATCCCTTACGGGGTAGACAGAGCCTAAGGTCATAAGACCGAAAGGCCACGTTTAGCGTGTTGGTGGGTGTAAAGGATGAAAACGGAATCAAATTTGTTTTCGAAGCGAAGATGTGGCAACCCCACCAACTAAAAAGCATATAATGATTACACCACAGCCGCTGCAAGAATCATCTGTAAAAGATGTGCTGGCCAATTATGACCTTTATATACAGCGACATTTGCCGTGAGTTCGTGGTATCCCTAGAGATTTCGTGAAATCCCTAGATCCTCATTTCCCTGCGACATTATACCTGGTGAAATTTTGATCATTTTGGACCCTTAAAGGGGTGACTCAGACCATCAATATAAACAACTTTTCCTATGGGACCAAAGCTGGGAACTCAAAAATTTCGTCATTTCCATACAAAATAGTTCCGTCGCACGGCCAGTTTGCATGGGATAGTCGATTTTATTTTTAATACCCAGCATTTTTTTTTTTTTCATTTTGATGGTCTGAGTCACTCACTAAAAGTCCAAAACGATAAAAATTTCAACATGTATAGTTAGAAGGATAAGATAATATAAGAATAGGATAGGAAGTTAGAATTAGAGAGGATAAGGATTAGGATGGGATAATCAAGAAATATTGTAAACAGAACAGTAATTATTCATGAGAGATGGACGTCAATGGACTCTAAATTGATCGCTATTGTGCAATCAGGCTCACCTCGGACTATTCAAATTGGTGTAGCGACGATGAAGTTCGAGTTCGAGATCATGCTTAAAGAATTATATCTTACAAGCCGGCAGCATGGAATGCTGCCGGCTTGTAAGATATAATTCTTTTTAAAAACTTTATACATAATTGTATATTTTTGATAATTTCACTGCCCACAAAAATGCCTAAAAACAAAACTTTGAATGGGTAGTGAAATTATCAAAAATTATTAGTGAAACTGCGTCCACCACCCCAAGATAGCAGTACTCCAGTCTCGTTGCGATCACGATGGATGTAACTCCATTGTAACCTCAACGGAAACACACTATAAATTAATAAATAAATAAACAAATAATAAAAAGGTTCGTGCTAAGTCCCGTTTATATACATAATTATGTTGTAAGATATAAAATCTGTGCCGTGTGGTATCCGGCAGAGTAGAATAGGACCACTCCAAGTCTTCCCGTGGATGTCGTAGAAGGCGACTTAGGAAATACAAGCTAAACAAAGCTTTAAAACATCTGTGAGACCTCTCCAACCCGTCTGGCCAGCGTGGAGAGTGTAGGCCAAGTCCTCTGGCTGCTCTGGCCAAGTATGGCCCTAGTAGTACAGAGAGGGTCGTGATCTTGTAGTGGAGACTAAAAAGGACCTGATAATGATGAAAAAAATGATGATGATATAAAATCTAAGAAAGACCACAATTTGTGCAGTGGCCATGATAACATAGGATTTTTTGCGTTACTTTGTGTATTTTTCTTTGTCTTTTTTCCTCCGTGCTTTATTAGCTTAGTTTAAAAAACGAGCCAAGTGCGAGTCGGAATCGCGCACGAAGGGTTCCGTACCGTTATATATAAAAACACCAAAAAATCATGTCTGTTGTATGGGATACTAATTTTATTTTTATTTCATTACTTATTTTTAAAGTGAATATATTACTTAATATTGTGTGAATATTTCAAGCGTCTACCTGTTGTCGTTATCAATATCGACCAAAACAAGCAAAAAAGTCACGTTTGTTGTATGGGAGCCCCCTAAAATATTTATTTTATTCTATTTATTAGTATTTGTTGTTATAGCGGCTATAGAAATACATCATGTGTAAAGGTTTCAACTGTCTAGCTATCACGGTTCACAAGATACAGCCTGGTACCAGACGGACAGACAGACAGACGGACTGCGGAGTGAAATTAATAGGGTCCCCTTTTTACAAAAATTCGTTTTTTTTAGGGTTCCCTACGCAAAGGGGTACGGAACCCTAAGAAAACGATTTTTTGTTAATAGCTAAGTGTATAAATAGATAAGAAATATTTCAAATAGTATTTCAATAATAAAAATACATAATAATAATTAGGCCCCGAGAGACATGTACTCGTATATTTATATATATTCAAGTACCTCATTAAAAAAGTTCGAAATTTTTTTATTACTGCGATATATTTAGTGCGTGGAGTGTCGTACGGTTCAACAAAGTTTCCGTGTTCATAACTTAGATTTGCTTGCGCCTATATACTTGGTACCTAGCTTATTAACCATTTGACCGCGAACGTCGGATAAATCCGACATACATTTTGTAGGGTGTAATTGTAGAGTTGAGTAGAAGTAATGCGTGGCTGGCGATGCAAGTGGAAGTATGGTAGAGTTGGATGGAAGCTTGAGTTAAGTTGAGTTGAGAGTGCAGGGAGAAGATCACCAAACAATCACAGTTAGTTTCACTGTATATTAGTTAAGTTTAGTTCGTAGGTACAAGTTAAAGATTTGGCACTTCCGTTCCCTATGTGTCTGTCGCGGTGTAGTTGCGAACGCACTCTGGCTTAAAAATAATAAATTAAAAGTAAAACTGTGACGCGCGACTGGTGAAGGTCGCGGCATCAGCAAATGCATGTACAGTTCAGTGACACTGTACACATTTTCTATGAAAACGTTTGTCGGATTAAACACGTTGCAGGCTAGCTGGCAGCGTGTTGTTTGGGGTATAAGCTACCCCAGATAACTGTTCGTGTTCAACATACCTATTTTTTCATTTTTCTGAATTAAAAGCCTTAAACCAGGGGTTGGAATACCGGTAAAAATCCATTACCGGTACCTCTATGAAACGACAGTACCGGTAATTGGTTTGGTACCGGTACATTTGGTAACGGTAAAAATCAAGTACCGGTACCTCTATAATACAACGGTACCGGTAATTGGATTGGTACCGGTACCACAATAAAACGACGGTACCGGTAATTGAAAGAAGTACCTGTACCAAATACCGGTAAACAGTACCGGTACTTAGTACCGGTACTCGTATTGGGAATTATGATTTCGTTAATGTGTGTCGTTGCCGTGTTGTGCATGTGCGGCGTGAGGCGGGGGCCCACAATAGGGCGGCACTTTTACAGTCGAGCGAGTCCCATGCGGTAGACGGCAACAATGCGTAGGTACCGGTAAAATTAACGCAATTTTAATACCGTTAAAATTTGACAGAATAGAGATACCGGTACTTACCGGTACTTATAATGTGAATTTGGTACCGGTAACAAGTAGCGGTAAAATTACCGTTAACTGTTAACAATATTATTACCGTTAAATACTAGATTACCGGTACCTCATATTACCGTTAAAATTTTAACAGAATAGTAATACCGGTACTTACCGGTACTTATAATGGGAATTTGGTACCGGTAACAAGCCCTGCCTTAAACTAACCCAGCTACCCTATCAATTAATATCTTAAACAAACTCTCTTTCGCCTTTATAATATTAGTAAATAAAGTATTGTAATATGTATTATATACTTTAGATTTACGACTTTCTTTTCTATTAGGAATGCTATTTCCAATATTAAAATATTACCAGGGGTTCAGAAACACTGTATAAAAATGAAATATTGGATGGTGCGTTGAATTGATACATGAAGCTTAAAGTATGTTTGTTCCCTGAATTTGAGTCCAAGCGATTGTTTCAAACAGATTACTTTATATAAATTTTCGATCATACATTACAAAACAGAGAATGCACGCGTATTTTATTTATGACAAAGAACATGCCAATTAATTTATAACAAACAGACGTTACAATTATTCGGCTGCTAAAATTACTTTTCGGCGAAATTAATTCATCAGCATTTGCTAACAGAAACACGGAAAGAATAACCATATTATGTTACACGTTACTAACCATCGTAAAAAATATATTTAACCCATTGTATGATTGGATTTGTTTTGAACCACATTATTTGTTTTTTTTTTTGTAAAAACATTTTTTTTCTTTTTCGCACTACTAATACCTAAGTATTACTATATTTGCATTCCACGTTTATTCATAATATTTATACTACAAATTTATTAAAAAAATAAAAAAAATAATATCTCATTGTTCTTCATGGGGAGAACTTAGACTTTTTGTTGCCCGCAATGTGTAGCGTCTAACTTCTCTGAGTAAATGCTTCTAGCTATTTTTTTAATTACTCTTACTCAGAATTAAAAAAAACCGGCCAAGTGCGAAGTTTCCTTCATTTGAAATTATTAAAAATATTTTGATTGTATGATGAACTCAAAATTATTGAGTTTCTTTTTTTTCTTTATTTATGCTATAAGACGTTGCTTCGTACCAAATTTCAAGATTCTAAATTCATGGGAAGTACCTTGTAGGATTTGATTCCTTTGCTTGCGAATGTCGAAAACACGCGAAATTTCGCGACATAATCAGCTGTATCTTTTGATTGCGTTGGCTTTGAAGTTTGATGTTTCACAGCTCCAAGTGACAATAGACCAGAGTATTTCAACTAGATATCTCCACGCGCGCGTTCCTGAGAAAAGGGTCCTGACAGACAGACGGACAAACGAGACAAACAGTTGTTGCTACTTGACAAGTAGCAACAACTGACACTTGGTTGCCCCTTATGGTTGCCAACCAAAAAAAAAAAATTAACAGCCCGATGTTTCAGTCAAAGATTATATACACTCAGTGCAGCCGCCGCTTATCCTATCCTATAGGGTGGTTCAATGAGGGTTTTCTGAAACCCTCATTGAACCACCCTATAGGATAGGTTACACCAATCTTATTAGATCATGTTACTAGCTTGATTTCGTTGTTCAAGTTCATTCAGTTAAAAGCATTCACTTTGTTTGCGAACGAATAGCTCGAACAAAACACGGGTATAAAAATGATTTAGCTATCGTAAATAACGGTATTTGTTACAAATCTGGTTGGCTGGATCCAAAATATTTGTTGCTACATTTTGATCAATCTTTTAGTAGAATAAATGGGATTTTATTAGAATACATGGGACCTTTTTATATGGAAAAATGGCTGGTTCCCACCGTTCTCTCACTTTGGGAGTGGTAGCATGGGCTCGCCATGAAAACTCCATTGTGCCTCAAAATGTTTGCGTTGTCGCTAGGAAAGTTATTTAGCCGACACCAGGGCCGACGGTGATCAACGTGAATGAGTATACGAGTATAAAGTCGCTCTTCGCAGAACTGAAAATTTTCTTTACTCATTAATATGCACATGAAAGCACGCGTATAAACCCCCGCGTCCGTTACCCTCGAATATTGGATAATTCAATATCGGTTCAATAGATAAGGCGTGAAAGCGTAACAAACAAATTTCTCATTTATAATATTAGTTAGGTTAATGAATAACCAAAAAAACAAATTGCTATGCAATTAAATTTCAAAGCGCCTGTAAAAATTTAAGAGCAACCAGCAAGCGTAAGTTAATGCTTTGACTAAAGTATAATTTAAGTTCAGTTTATACAAGTATTGATTTAAATACAAAGTAACTGAAAAGTTGAAATTTAGATTAGAACTTATTTGGAGAAAACATTTTGGTTCACACAATAACCACCTACTATGTTTAGGTTAACAACAATACCCAAAAACAGTCTACGATTTATCTCTCAGCCACACGCTTCTATAATTCAAAGTTATGTTCTTATTTACTTGACATTTATCTCTGAAGCAAAAATATCTAAAGTATAAAGTCATTGATTTTACTTAAGTCCAATAAAATTTAATTACCAGTCCAAATCGTACCCGCAGTCAGCTAATCTGTTATTTATGTGGAATCGAAGGGTTAGCGTGGGACGTTTAGTAAACCCGTCGCTAGTGAAATATGGGCTATTTTGGCCTGACTGTCAATAGACGACATACCGACAGTGCATTTTGTATTCAGGCGTTTAATCGTTTTAGTCTATGGAGGATGAATAATTATGAAGTAGATGCGATTGGTTAGTGAGATGAAGTGGGTAAGCCTTTGTATATCAAATGCCTGTTAACTTAGTCACATAATGGCCTTTACTCAAACAACATTGTTTGTCTGTTTTGCTATTAACTAAATAAGTTAGTAAGTACTAACAAATAAAGTAGGGGTTGGGATATGTGATTACGAAAAAAATCCCTAGTTATTAGGTATATGTACTAACTTACTTATTTTTTCTCGCCTTTTTTCATTTGGGTCAAAAAGTAAGTGTTTTGTTTTTATATAACTAACTATTTTTCATAATGTATAATATTATGACATAATTTATAATTCAAGACTATCTTTAAACTAGGGATAGGTAAAATATCTCAATCTAGCGATGAAAACGTATAATTAGCTGCTCTTCTTCCCGTGCAGACCATAGAAATCGGCCAAGGGAATGGGCGAAAATCTAAAGAATCATGACAATAGGCGATGCGGCTAGTAACCCATCACTATTTTGATTCCGTTTTCCATCTTTACGGACTTTAGGTGTCTACCCCTTAAGAAATAAAGACGTGATATTGTGTATGTATGAAAACGTATCGGTCATAAATACATAATACTTAAAGCTTTATACAACGTGATTTTGAACTCCCTAGCTTTATTGAAATCTGGGAATCAGAATCCCTAATGGAACACAGAATTGCAAGAAAAAAAGGTGAAAAACGAAAAAGAAAATTAGTTTTCCCATACAAAGTCGCCGATCAGCTGGACGAATTTCTATAAAAGGTTAAATTTATTTTTTCGTTTTTTGCCTTTTTTTCTTACAATTCTGTATTCCGGGATTCTGATTCCCAGATTTGAATAAAGCTAGGGAGTTCAAAATCACGCTGTATGTTATAATAATAGTGGCCCGCGCCGGCTGCGCACAGGTAAATATTGGTATTTAATTATATAGCCTATGTAGGATTCGAGTCGTGAAAGATTTTTTAAATACGTCCAAATATTTTCGGAATCTTTTTAATGCAAACAAACAATATAATCTTTCCTCTTTCTAATATTAGTGTTATATACAAAGTGTTCAGAGACAGCCCGTCACATCACGTTATCACAGGACAAAGACGTAAAATGTATCTACGACGTCACCACGCTTTCAAGGAATCTCTTTACATCTTTTCTAATGGGTAACCTGAGTTTTCTCTAACAATAGCAAGCGTATACATTTCACATGCTTGGAATCAAAGTGAGATTTTCTCTTATAGATCTAGATCATATTGAAGACAAAGAAATGAATAGTGCTATCTTAATTGCCTGTAATTAGAGATATCTCCTTATTATTGTCTCTATCTGATGTCTTCTTATTATCTTCACAGACTCTGTGAAGATGGCGGCTGCAAGGTTGCCGAAATATAACACGAATCTCAAAAATAATCGCGGTAAGTCCCGTAATAACGATAATAATGATTGTGTCCGCGAAAGTTTAAAATTGTATAGAGATCTCTCCGTTTTAAAATGTAAATGTAAACGTGAATAAAAGTAATAAAAAAGTTTTTGTTAGGAGAAGGACTAACACGATACCAGTACGATGAGAAGAAAATAAATAGAAATCTATATAAAACAAAGTCTGGTTTTTTCGAAATACATAAATAACTTAAGAACGAGTGAAACGATTTTTATAATCGTAAAAATTATTGATTTTGTTTTCACCCTGTATAGCAGACAATCTATAATGTATGAAATATTATTTTTAATTTAAAAAACTTTATTGTTCCAAAATAAACATTTGACTACAATAAGCGGACTTAATGCTATGAGCATTCTCTCCCTGACAAAACAGAAAAAAAAAATTATTGCTCAAAAAAGTGACTTGTATAACATCATCATCATCATCAGGTCCTTTTTAGTTTTCACTACAGAATCACGACCCTCTCTGTACTACTTAGCCCGAGCAGCCAGAGGACTTGGCCAAGACTTGACCTATTATATAACATACTAGAAGTATATTAGGGAATGACAAATACAGATAGTCACATATTAAAAATATATACATACAAATATACATACATAAAAATATAAATACTACATACATACCAATGATGAAAACAAAATATTAACGATTAAAATACATAATAGCGAAACGAAGTTCGCCAGGACTGCCAGTAGATTTTACATGCTTTTTTTTGTGATTGGTACGGTTAACCTTTTGCAACATTTCAAAAATTATAGAGTTGGTATCTAAGCAAAAACAAAATGAGAAACAATCGATGAGAATAATAGAGTAGAGTTATATTTCCATAATGTGATCCCTATTGCAACCTGTAGTCCGCTTTTACGAAAGCATTTTCCTATTATTTCTTTATTCAGTAACATACACACGACTAAGTTAACTTTAGTTTATATCTATACTAATATTATAAAGTTTGTTTGTTTGTTTGAAAGCGCTAATCTCAGGAACTACTGGTTCAAATTGGAAAATTCTTTTTGTGTTGGTTAGTCCATTTATTGGGGAAGGCTTTAGGCTATAAAACATCACGCTGCGACCAATAGGAGCCATGCATCTATGAAAAATGTTTGAAAAACGGGGAAAATTATTCATCTATACTAATAAAAAAATCTAATTAATCATGATAACAGAAATTGCCGCGGACGAAGTCGCGGGCAACAGCTAGTAAGCTGATAAATAGTTTGCATAAGATACCCACACACGCATAAGGGCACCCACTCTCCTTGGATGTGCTTTTGCATAGCATGAAAGTGCTATAATCCTTCTCGTTATATTACATTTTGGCTGAACACCTCAATTTGAAAAGCTGTACAGATCTAGTGATGCGCACTGACTGTGGGCGGCCATAATAAGCACTAATTGACTCCCTAATCCAATGAAATTAACAGTATCACGCGTGGTTTGCCAGATTCAGTTCACTGGGCAATCAAATAGTTATTTTTAGGGTTCCGTACCCAAATGGTAGAAACGGGACCCTATTAATATCGCTCCGCCGTACGTCTGTCTGTCTGTCTGTCCGTCTGTCACCATGCTGTATCTCATAAATCGTGATAGTTAGACTTGACCTGACTTCTCCCTACGTGCCTGAATGGCTCTGATTACATTGTATACAGACATAATTTTTCATAGTATTATTTAACTTGTTTACATGAAATAAATTAATATAAATTTCCACGCATTTTTATCACTTATATAGGCTAGTAAATAGTGTTATATATTCGTACCTTAGGTATACAAACAAATACACCACACAACATTGCTGCAGTTGCGTCAATCATAATTTGCAATCTACTGCCATCTGACTGCGGATGGTCATAACAATCGCACTAATTGACACCCTAATCCATTGAAATTAATAGAGCCACGCATATGTGGCTAGTCAGATTAAGATTACGAGGCAAAAAAGGAGTGAATCTTAAATTCGTGTCATCATAAATGTTACGGCTAACAGGCGAAGTGCGGATACATCTAGTTCTAGCCGGGTACAACTAGGTGCAGCCGGGCACATGCGGTTAGACTTAAGTATATCCTACCTATCTTCGGTTAGCACTAGGTAAATTGTTCATCATAGCGGCTAGAACTAGGTGCAGCCGCACAACTTAGGTGCAACCTATTTATCATCAGCCAGAACTATGTTTTCAGGTTACTTATGGATTTTGTTTTTACTTTGAGATTCTTATTTTGCGTTTCTCAATTGATTGGATCACATGAAAAATATAAAGCAGAGGAATTTTGAAGTGACATTAATTATTTAGTATTTGACACGTTTAGAAAAGAAAAACATTTTAATAAAGAAAAGTTATGAAAATATTGTAGTTACATATCTTATAACATGCTTTCAAATTTGTTATAAATAATAAAATCTCAAAATATTAAAAACTTTCTCAGAATTAACAGAACGAGACAACTTGCAAAAAGTAAAAAGATAAAAAAAAATATAATTCTAGCCTCGACGCACATACCGTGACCAGATTACGGACGTTCTGGCCAAAGGGCAAGTTAGGAGTACCCGAAACCGACGAGCATGCATGAAGAGAGTGATGGATGTAGACGAAGCGAAAGAGGTTTGTAAAGATCGTAGCAAGTGGAGGTCCCTGGTCTCTGCCTACCCCCATGGGAAACAGGCGTGATAGTATGTATGTATATATGTATGTATAATTCTAGCCGATGTTAAATAGGTAAATAGGTGTTAACCTAAGTTTAACCACTAATGTGCGGCTGCGCGTAGTTCTAGCCACTATGATGAAGGCTTTACCTAGTTCTAACCGAAGATAAGTAGGATACACAGTTTAACCGCATATGCCCGGCCTCACCTAGACGTACCCGGCTAGAACTTGGCGTAGCCACACTTTGCCTCGGTCGATTGACCGTGAGACCTACTCGAAATGATGATGAGTCAATCAGCAGAAAATGGGAGAAAATTTTACCCATTAGGGATACTGTAAGCTAAAGGAAACTTACTTTTCTAAAGCGCTTTTGAATTCTTGGAAGTGCGCTGTGATGATGTTGTCAGCGATGAGGATGGAGCCGCAGATCACTCCTAGCATGATGTCCGGCTTTTCTGATTGCATCTGAAATAAAACATAATAAATAAATAAATATATACGGACAAATCACACAGATTGTGCTAGCCCCATGGTGAGTTCGAGACTTGTGTTATGGGATACTACCTCAACGATACTATATTATATAACAAATACATATATAGATAAACATCCAAGACCCAGGCCAATCTGAAAAAGATAATTTTACATCTTGACCTGACCGGGGATCGAACCCGGGCACCCTCGTGTCGCAAGCTGGCCTGTTAACCACTGCGCCACGGAACTGTCAAATTACATTTTATTAGTTAGAAATATTTTATCGTATAAGGCTGGATAGTTAAGGTCGCCGGTCGTATCGTACCTGGATGAGGGGGGCACAGGACACAGATAACTGCCTTTGTGATCCAGTGGTTAAGGCGTTTGCCTGTAGACCTGGGGGTCATGGGTTCGATTCCCACGGAAAGCATACTTTGTTTAGTTGCTTCCAGTTTGGTTAGTACATTCACCTAGACGTACCCGGCTAGAACTTGGCGTAGCCACACTTTGCCTATTACGAGTAGCCGTAACATACAAATCAATAAAAAAATAAAAACACTCAAATTTACTGTATTTGCGTCAATATTATTTTGTCTGTTATTTATGACAGCGGATGGCCTTAATCTCACTAATTGCCAATCTTATTACCTCATTGAAATGAGCAATGCGGCTAGCCAAATATAGGTTGCTGTTGTGTTGAAACACAGGATCATAAGGTAACCTCCTGGCAATATTCAAATCTCTCTCTCTCTCTCTCTCTCAAACCTGGAACAAGGATGGATTATTCACTAGTGCGTTATTGTAAAGACAAATTCGTATTCTAAAAGAAAAATGTCATAAAATTAAAATATTCCAGAATTTCAGCGACATTCAAGATTTACAAGAAGCGTCCTTAATATGGCCCCAAACTAAGAACTATGCAAAATATTCTGTAAGATTCGGTCAGATGAAGCTGAATAGCAAACAAATACTGATGTAAATACTTCAAGCGGCTGCAACATAGGAATCGGACCAGCGTTTCAGAGGAACCTTGCTTTTAGGTCAGAAGTCGGTATGATATCTATGAACGGCTATTTCCAAGAATTTTCAAGCTTTTATTTAAATTGCAATGTATGTAACTATGTTTGTTCAGGTGAAATCTTGCAACTCAGTTTTGAAGCAGATATCTTCCACCCATTGAGCTTAAATTTATATACTCATTTAATTTGGATGACAATACATGGTAACTGTGATAGGCTTTAAAGTGTGTTTCTGGGAGCTGTACAAGTGTACACCTCGCGAGTCTAATCGTATCATAGCTATTTCGCCATATTGAAAAATTACTAACTAAATCGACAATAAAACTACGTGTTTATCGAACCTGTCTTTAAAATTTCACGAGAATCATTTGACAAATGCAACGTATAGAGGAGAAAATCCGGACAGCGGGATGGATGGACATACGAAAGAATTTTCGCTCAACCTATCGGAGACGCTTTCTCCCGCCAATGAATTTCCGTGCTTCGGAAGGCACATTAAGCCTGCTGCAATCTGGTAGTCGTTAAAGGAACCACGTCAGTGGCCGAGGGCGGTCCCGAAGAACTCTGACACCAGGGTGTGCATGGTCGATTGACCGTGACACCTACTCGAAATAATGATGATGATGCTGCGAGAAAAGCTAGTAACTTCTATGAAAAGCTACTGGTGAGGGTGCGAAATGAGAAAAACTATGTTTTATTTTGCCCTCTTTTGTGTTAATCCGATAGAAAAAAGAACATGTAATGTATCAGCTGTCAAGCTGCTACTCCTCAAATCCAATAACTGAGATATTCATTTCGACGAGTGATTTGAATCTATTGCTTGGCAATCATTCCGTCCAAACGTTACTAATTATTATTTTAATTACTTCCACCTATGCACTTACTAGCCAACTAAAATGACCTGAACATTTTGATCTTAGGCTTGGTCTACGTCAATGTCGTTACGAGTATACCTAGTGTACATTTGATTATGACAATCTTCTTCTTCCTTTAATAATAATAATAAGTTCTTTATTTCAGACCATGATCCATAGAGTATTAGTAAAAAACAAAATACTTAAAATTGCGAGCCAGAAAAACACTTTACCTATTCTCGTTTTTTTTGTGGGGTCGGCACAGTATGTCAGTTCCCTCCATTTTGATCTGTCACCTACCATATCCATTGTCGCTCCTCGTTCATACTCTCCTTGACACAATCCATCCATCTTTTCTTAGGTCGTCCTTTCCAAAGCCTTCCTTGCCATATGACCTTCTTCTCTCCTCATCACATGCCCATTTAACATTTGACAATGACAATACATATACAATGAAATTGAATTCATTAGCAAACAGTTAAGAAGTGACTCAGACCATGAATCTGAACAATTTTCACTACGGGACCAACTTCGACATTGTGAAAAATTTTCTGCTTTTTCATACAAAACTGGCCAAACAACTTGGCCAAAATATATGGAACAGCAGATTTATTTTGCAATTTCGGAGTTGGTCCCGTAATGAAAGTTATTCAGATTCGTGGTCTGTGATGAATTAAATTTCACCCTGTATTTTTTAATAGTAAGCACCTCACTATTATTACACTACAAGGCGTGTAGTGGTTTCATTAATATATAAAAATTGTGTTTTGTACCACTAATTTGAATATTTTGTAGGAGGTATTACTTTCTAAATGTTCGAAACTATATAAAACAATATATCTTCAGCTACTCATTTGTTAACTACATACAGTTACATGCCCTTACAATCATCAAACATTTGTCATATTTACCAGCAATTTGTTTCTAAAACGTTTATGTTTCATACAAGCCCGTAAATTGTAAGACAACGGAAAGGTCCCGCTGTGAACATGTTTAATTGATTTGGTCGTCTAATCTTCTACCGCCTACTTTGCTGATAAAGGAGTTAACATGGTGCCACTGACCGCATTTATACACGGTAAAAAAAAATATCGTTCTGGACTCTTAATGGGATGATTCCGCCCGTTGGTTTAAACATGAAGCGACGTAGGCAAGGCTTACTAAATTTCGAAGGTGCTGCACAGTCAGGTAAGCGAGAATAGTAGAAGGTAAATAATACACGTAGTTAGCGCGAAATAGGTAAGGAGCAAGCAGTCATGCGTCCCGCGTCACAGCGATAATCAGACTAGTGTTTGTGTCCGCTCGGAGGCTCGCGGCGAAGTGTAAGGCGAACGACAGGCCTGCGCGGGCGCGGGAGCGGGGCAGGCCGGCCGGCAGTCAAACCGGTTGCGCTGGGCGTCGCAGCTAAACTACAAATCATTCATGCTACGAAACTTATGATGTTTGTCTGTTTGCTCCTTGACCATATATTTATTTAATTCATATTACAACTTTCAAACATTGTTCAGTCACTTGTATAATATATAAGTAGTTTATTATATAATTTATTAGGCTAGTTATAATAATGTTACCTGTAAGTATGTAAGTGTAAATAGATTGAATACAGAACATAAATTATACAATACAATGTAAATGACTAGATGTTGTAGGTCGTTATAATAGTTAAGAACAGTTGTAAAATAAAAATGTAAATAAAATTTGTAAACATAAAACTTTTGTAAATGTAAATTTTGTAAATATAAAACTATTGTAAACGTAAATTTTGTAAATAACAGTTTTGACTAAATAATCTTAACTAGTGATAAAAATATATGATTGAGATCACTACATCAGCCCCCCCTTGAGACCGTCAAGGGCGATAATAGTCTGGAAATCTAACTTTACGTCCAGATCTGGTTCTGAAAACACTTCCTTCGCGATCTGGTGAGCTCTGATTTCCCGATTGTGTCACATGTGTACTGGTATTGCGGGTGACATGTTTTTGAGGACGTGGTGTATGAGTGTAGGGCGCGGTATCTTGGTCACGTAGTATGTAGGCCGGCTTGACTCGGTCTATCGATACCGTGACTTTTTTGCCATTCACCAGAATAGTAAAAACTTTGTCGTCACGCTGTAAGACTTCGAACGGTCCAGAATAGGCAGGTTTTAAGGTACCACCAACAGTGCAATCACGCAGGAACACGTGAGTGCAAGTGGTTAACTCCTTAAAAACAAAAGTTGGACGTTTTCCACTGTGACGAGAGCCAGGTGAAGGCCTCAGACTCTGGACTATGCTCCGAAGTCTTGACGTGAACTCGGTCAAGTCTAGGGTACAGCCAGACTCTGAGTCAAAAAATTCACCTGGCAGACGTAAAGGTTCGCCATACACCAGTTCGGCTGAAGTCGTCTGTAGGTCCTCCTTAAATGCACTGCGGACCCCCAACAACACCAAAGGAAGAGACTCAATCCAATTTCCATCACCGTGGCAGATTATGGCAGACTTTAGTTGCCGATGGAATCTTTCCACGAGCCCGTTGCAGGCTGGGTGATACGCGGTGGTTCGGCGGTGCGTGAATCCGGCGATCCGTGAAAGATTTCGGAACAGCGCCGATTCAAATTGCCTGCCACGATCAGTCACGATGTCTGCAGGACAGCCGAACCGAGAAATCCAACCACTGAGGAGTGCTCTTGCTACTGACTCGGCCGTAATATCCTCTAATGGTATTGCTTCAGGCCAACGCGTAAAGCGGTCGATGGCGGTGAGACAATACCTGTAGCCCTGGGACGGAGGTAAAGGCCCTATCAAGTCAATATGGACAAATTTGAAACGGGATGTAGGGAGTTTGAAATTGCCAAGCGGAGCACTTGTATGACGTGTAACCTTGGACTTCTGACATGCTATGCAAGCCCGCGTCCAGTCTCTACAGTCCCTTCTAACTCCAGGCCACACGTATCGCTCGGAGACCAGCTTGACCGTTGCGTTGGCCCCAGGGTGACTAAGACAGTGTAGACTTTCGACCACCCTTTTGCGTAGCATTCTGGGAATAAATGGCCTTCTCACACCCATACTGATATCACAAAACAGTTCCGTGTTGGTACCTGGAACTTGGACTTTTTTAGGGCGCAATGATGTCATACCTTCCGCGAGTTGTTTCAGCTCTGGATCAGATTGCTGAGCGGCAGCTAGCCGTTCTGGATCGATTGGCTGGGTAATCTCCTCAACTCGCGAGAGAGTATCAGCTACCACATTGTCCTTTCCAGATATGTGGCGTATATCTGTGGTAAACTGCGCGATCAGGTCCAGGTGCCGGAACTGTCTTGGCGAGCAGTTTTCCTTCCGATTGTGGAAAGCGAAGGTCAGCGGCTTGTGGTCGGTGTAGACCGTGAAGACCCGGGCTTCGAGCATGTGCCTGAAATATTTTATGCTCTCGTAAATAGCGAGCAGCTCTCGATCGTAGGGTGAGTACTTCCGTTGAGAAGGACTCAGCCCACGAGAGAAAAATGCCAAAGGTTCCCAGGACTCACCACTACCACTCTTCTGCTGCAACACCGAGCCAATAGCTCTGTCAGACGCATCGGTGACAAGCGCTAACCTCGCGTCACAATTGGGATGAGCCAGCAAGGCGGCCTGACACAGACCCTCTTTGCAGGCTTCAAAGGCCTCGAGTGACTTACCGGTGATATAGACCGGGTGCGAACCCTTCACTGATCCTGTGAGTAGTTCGTTCAGTGGAGCTTGCTGTTCTGCTGCACCTGAGATGAACCTACGGTAAAAATTTACCATGCCCAAGAACCTACGGAGTTCTTTCACCGTCTTCGGGATGGGAAAATTCTTAATAGCTTCAACCTTCGTCGGTAGGGGTGTGGTACCTTTGCCTGAAATCATATAACCTAAGAAGGTAACCGTAGAAGCACCGAATACACATTTAGCCGTGTTGACTACCATGCCATACTGCTTCAGCCGGTCGAAAAGTTGACGCAGGTGCTCTTCATGGGCTTTTTGGTCCTTGGAAAACACGAGGAAATCGTCCAAATATGCATACGTAAAATCCAGGCCCCGTAGCATTTCATCGACGAAACGCTGAAACGTCTGTCCGGCATTACGAAGTCCAAACGTCATGAATGAAAATTCATAAAGTCCGAACGGCGTCGTAATGGCGGTTTTCGCGATGTCGTCGGGATTAATAGGGATCTGGTTATATGCCTTAACCAAATCAATTGTGGAGAAGACAGTGCAGCCTGCTAAACAATGAGCAAAGTCGTGAATGTGCTTGATAGGGTATCTGTCGGGTATAGTTCGGGCATTCAGCATGCGGTAATCCCCACAAGGACGCCACCCGTTGTCCTTCTTGGGCGCTAGGTGAAGGGGTGAAGCCCATGCTGATTCCGAGGGTCGACAGGTACCATTCTGCAACATCGACTCGAACTCTGACTTCGCTATTTTAAGTTTATCAGGCGCAAGCCTGCGTGGCGTACAAAAGACCGGTGGCCCAGGTGTGGTGCGGATATGGTGTATGGTGTTATGGTGTAGCGTACGATGTATTCCGTGTGGACGAGTGATTTCGGGGTACTGTGCTAATATATTATGATAAACAGAGTCACCAGTAACTACTTTCACGGAAGAAATGTCTTCTTTACCAAAAGCGAGTGAAGCTACGGTCGCGACCATAGTCATACTATCTATGAGGCGTTGATTTCGGACATCTACTATTAAATTGTAGTGTGATAAAAAATCCACGCCTATTATCGGCCTCGTGACGTCGGCCACAATAAAATGCCAAGGGAAGTCACGACGCAGCCCTAAGTTTAAAACTAAGTGGTAAAAACCGTATGTATTTATGACCGAGCCGTTAGCGGCACATAATTCAAAATTTGTTTTGGCACGACATTCTTTTAAATGTTTGCGGGGGAAAACACACAAATCGCTACCCGTATCTATTAAAAATTGTAATTTAGATTGCCTATCCGTAACAAATAAGCGACCGGC